>OW964555.2:3750000-5000000 GCA_943138885.2 Tholera decimalis
CGACTTCAAAAAAAAAAGGAGGAGGTTCTCAATTCGTCTTGAACTTTTTTTTATGTATGTTACCTCATAACTCGGAGACGGCTGGACCGGTTTGAAAAATTCTTTTTGCGTTTGAAAGGGTATACGTTCTAGTTGGTCCCATTGTTACGAAATCATGATCTGATGTTGAGATCCTGGAGAAATCGAGGGAGCTCTTCAAATTTTTTTCTTCTTATAGTACCTTGAGCAGTTGCTTTTGAAAATTACCATTTGGGGAAGTTGAACTAATGATGAAGACCACAGATGGCCACTGAAACTACTCAATAATAAGTATTTCGTGGATTGCGATTCGATTACTTGAGTACGGATGTTAAGCACTTTATGCTCATCACAATGCATATGGTGATGTAGAGCTGATGGTGATGTACCAGGAGAACTCCTCAAAAATTAACAGCTCTGCACCAGGAAAAGCAATATTTTGTAAAAGGTGATAAGTAGTTGACATTTTGGCTTTTGTAACTAGATAAATTACAAACAATCCCACTAAAAAGCGTGAAAAAAATTTTTTTGCAAAAAAATGGAACCGACTTCCATATAAAAACACTACAAAGGCAAAAGTAACTTTAATTTCGGAAGGCGGTGTCAAAAATATAAAAGAAACTACAAAACAAATGATACCGACTACCGAAATTAAAGTTATTTTTGCCTTTGTAGTGTTTTATATGGAAGTCGGTTCTATTTTTTTGCTAAAAATTTTTTTGATAACCTAATGTATTAAATAAAAAATAAGAGAACAAAACTATGCACATATTTTAAAATAATAACAACACGAAAATATGTAAATATCTATAAATACATAATATTTAATAAATAAGACAACAAAAAGCTATACCGCGAATGAGATTCGATCTTGGTGATCGCCGCGGAAACGCGGCGCGAAATCCGAACGGGGACACACTGGACCGCTCGAGCTCTGTAAACTAGCCGCGAAATTACGATGTTAAATGTAATGAAAAACACGCATCGACGAAATTCGCGCGGTGCACCCCGCAGTAGGCGGGACTACTCGTGTCCCACTTCATCTGCTTCACCCCCTCAAATGAGGGGGTGCGCGGGGCATTCTCTGTGATGTGTCTGTGTGCGCCCGTTTGAGCAAGGTCAACGGGATTATATTGCGTCTTAACAACTAGTCGTATTCTAAATGAGACATTTTCATCAAGCTTACGATCCAGAATCAGCAAGAGACAGAAGAAGGAAAGGATGGATGTGTCAGGCCCAAAAACTGAACCCCCGAATGCAAATGAATGAATGAATGAAGATTCATTATTTTTTATGACCTATGCATATGATATTGCGAATTTTTCGCTTGACATTTCGATGCCTCCCACGTACGTTGTTGTAACCCATAAATTGAAATATTACAGGAGAGCGTTTCAAAGATACTATTAGCAATAAAAACTGCATTTTTAAATTAATCTTTATACAATTCAGTATTACTAACTATATTCACATATTTAATTGTATAAAGATTATTTGAGAAATGCAGTTTTTATTGCTAATAGTATCTTTGAAACACTCTCCTGTAAAATTGCTATTTGTGGTTTACAACAACTTACGTGGGAGGCATCGATTTACTTGCAATTAAAACTTAGCTGTAAAGCATCAGTGGTTAAAAAATTTAGACACCGACGCAACAGAAAAGTTGCTACACTCAATGAAGTAACTTAACACTTGCACACTCCCACACACAGTCACACACAAGCACACATTCATAGGCATACTCTCGAAAACAGACACACATACACATACAAGTTAGCATGTATGTTTTGTAATTGTGTTTAATTGTTCAGACAAATGAATGTTACCAAACACATACTTTCCCAGTTTAGACTTTGTTTAATTCCACGTTGTCAACGACTTTTCCAACGACCACGGGGTTCATTTTTCAGGTCGTTTCCAGAACGGAAGTGGGCAAACGTCGTTGATGTTGCGTACCGCTTTGCTTCCACGACGGTACTCATATTCCATAATTACTCGATTTTTTAACATATCCATGATGACGAAAAATGTACAAATGCGATGAAAATCGAACATTAACCATTAAATAAATAACTAATTTTGAACAAGAATTCCGAATTTCTAGTTTTTATTTGAAACGGCCAGTACGGAAAAACGACAATTTCATAGGTGAGTGTTCTGAATTTCTAAAAGTTACTAAACCATCGTCTTCGCAAAAATCAACATTCAGTTGGACATTATGTCAATGAAATTTTACATGTTTATACCAACCTACAAAAAGAATTAACGATGTTCGAGAGCTGTACAATCGTTAAGGTGGCAATATCAGGATTCAGGTTGAAATAATGAAGAATTGAAGAGACTCACCATTCTTATCATTTGCTGGATGCCTGCAAGATCAGGTGTGGCGTCTTCCTCAGTCGCTAAACACCTGAGTCCTGTGTCACCGAACAGCAGCTTCATTTCCGCATCTGTTTAACAAAACCTTCATTGTAGAGTGATTTTCTTGTTGGTGCATTCCAATGAGACATTTTGATTTCTTAGTCAAAACTAGCTTCGTTCGCGTTCTGCAAGTTTTTTGTAGTAGATCCCTACTTTGGTACGTAGAGCATGACCTTCGATTAATAACTTTCGTTTAAAGGTACCTAGCCGCAAACGGTTCAAGCCAAATTCGACCCCTTCGACCCTACAGCGTAACGTTAGTGAACTCCACTGCGGGTAACGTAACGTACGACAAACGTATTATTCACGGTTGGTACAATAATCGTGTCTAGGGATCGAACAGCAAAATTAAGTTTGTTTTTGTGGTACCCAGGATGTCAAAGAATAATTATACCAAGTTTCATCGTAATCGAGCCGGTCGTTTTTGCGTAATGCTTAAAGAAACAGACAGACATCCGCAACCCCGTATTAGTAACGCCCCCTACAATTATTTTAAATATATTTTTAACCGACTTCAAAAAAAGGAGGTTTACAATTCGTATTGAACTTTTTTTTTTTTATGTATGTTACCTCATAACTCGGAGACGGCTGGACCGATTTAGAAAATTCTTTTTGCGTTTGAAAGGGTATACTTTCTAGTTGGTCCCATTGTTACGAAATCAGGATCTGATAATGGAATCCTGGAGAAATCGAGGGAACTCTTCAAATATTATAGGCACACCTATACCGTTTTGGGTATTTCTTATAGTACCTTGAGCAGTTGCTTTCGAAAAGTACCATTTGGGGAAGTTGAACTGATGATGAAGACCACAGATGGCCACTGAGACTACCCAATAATAAGTATTTCGTGGATTGCGATTCGATTACTTGAGTACGGATGTTAAGGCTGCTGTCTCGAAAAAAGCTTGAAAAAAGCATTCAGATGAAGCAACTTTTCGTCGGCAATTACAGAGAAATTACATCTGAAAAAAATTGTTAGTAATCTACATGGTATAAACCGTAATTTGGTTTAGCCACAATTTTTCTATCGGTATCACATAATAAGAAAAAAAAATGCCAAATCACCTCCAAATGATTGAGATGAAACCATTTTACTCCTTAATTTCTTATCAAAAGAGTATAAAAAATATACTACTGCTTTGCAATACAAATGAAAATAATTTGGTTTAGTTACTTTTTACAAACATGTATTATTTTTATTACAATAAATTAAAAATGCGTCCAATTAAAGACTGCGTTTACATCACCCCCGCACTCGTCCACAAATTCAGTGCGGGGCGCATTGTGTTGCTAGGTGGACGTGCGTCGCGTTGCGAGAGCTCAAGCACTACGAAATAATATCGTAAAATATTACTGCAAAAATTAATTTTGTAAATAGTGGAATAGCTTTTTAACCGACTTTAGAAAAAGGAGGAGGTTCTCAATTCGTCTTGAACTTTTTTTTTATGATGTTACTCATTACTCGCAGATGGCTGGACCGATTTGGAAAATTCTTTTTTTGTTTGAAAGAATATACATTCTAGTTAGTTCTATTGTCGTCACGTTTGGATCTGATGATGAAATCATGGAGAAATCGAGGGAACTCTTCAAATATTATAGGCATAACTATAGCGTTTTGGGTATTTCTTATAGTACCTTGTTTAGTTTCTCTCGAAAAGCACCATTTGAGGAAGTGGAACTGATGACGAAGACCCCAGATGGCCATCGAAACTACTCAATAATAAGTATTTCGTGGATTGCGATTAGATTACTTGAATATAGATGTTAAGCACTTTATGCTCGTCACAATGCATATGGTGAAGTAGAGCTGATAGTGATGTACCAGGAGAACTCCTCAAAAATTAACGGCTCTGCACCGGGAAAAGCGATATTTTGTAAAAAGTGATAAGTTTTTGGCTTTTGTAACTAGATAAGTTACAAACCGACCCACTAAAAAGCGTGAAATAAAACTTATTATCAAAAAGTTGAACCGACTTTCGATTCGTCAAAAAGTTTTATTTCTGATTCTTGTTTATAAGTTAAAAAGTATTCTATGTATCTATAAGTAGTGTTAGTGTTATAAACTCATAGTATTTTACAGTTTTAGTAGTGTTTAAATTTAGTTTGTTAAACATGGGAATAAGCAGAAACGAATGAAGAGAGGTCTAAAAAAATATTACAAACAAAAGGTTATACATTTATTATCAAGGTAAGTTTAAAGTTTTATCTACATATTTCATTATAAACTATCACTTTACTTACCTCGCATAAAAGTAGATAGCACAGAGTAAACGGACAGAGGGTAAGCTTCATACAACTGCGCTATGATAGGTACACTACTACAAGCAAGGCGCGTGTGTGCGCTTCGTTTGAGCGAGGCCTGGCTTGAGCCGATATGCACCGGTTTCTCTTCGTACGGACGAAGCCGCCAGTTGAGATAGAGAGATAGAGTTAAGATAATGTACAAGAGAAAGAAGAAAACGACAAAAAGAAGGAAATAGAACTAAGGAAAGAAAAATAGATTGATGAGAAAAATGAAGAAAACGAGAACGAAGAAGGACGAAAAGAAAACATAGAACAAGATTTTATATGGCTATCAATATTTCTAAAAATAAATATATGTGAACACGGAGAAATAAATGAGGACGAAGAAGTTCAACCAACCAAAAGAATAAAAATACTTGGTGAAAGAAAGTTAAATTTCAGTGAATTTTAGTTATAATCTATTTGTTTATAAAAAATGAAACAAATAATATGACATACACTAGTAATAATTATACTACCTATCTACCTTACTCTAAGTTCCTACCTACATACCTACCTTACCTACCTACCAACCATTTTTCTCTTAATAGAAACCTTCCTCAGACTATAACGAATATTCGAAAAAAAATCCGTATTGGTCCAGCCATTCCTGAGTTTTGCGCTTAGCAACACATTTAGCCATTAATTTTTATTTATATATAATTAAGTTAAAAAGATACATCAAGTTGTTTACCTCATGTTTCGAGCCAGGCTGATCTATAATAGAGGTATAGTTTCTACAGTACATACTCAAAGTGCATCTATATCAATAGATAATAAATAAAAACAAAATTTGACCACTTTTGATGAGGTACAAATAAAAATGAATTTAACTTTCACGATGACTTGACCTTCTGTGATTTCGATACTCTGTGCCGAGACTAGGCGAAGCGACGACGCATGCCGGCGGAGGCGCAGGCGCGGGCCGAGCGCGCGGCCTCTCTTTTCTGTTGCATGCGGGTAGCGGAGAGCTGCGCGGAGTGACGCGCGGAGAGGGGTCGTTAGCTCCGCCCAAATGGTCAAGGTTATTGGCATGAATACAAGCCTTAAACACTTTATGCTCGTCGCAATACATACGAGTATGGTGATGTAGAGCTGATGGTCAAGTACCAGGAGAACTCCTCAAAAATTAACGGCTATGCATCGGGAAAAGCAATATTTTGTAAAAGGTGATAAGTTGTTGACATTATGGCTTTTGTAACTAGATAAATTACAAACCGACCCACTAAAAATCATGAAAAAATTTTTTTTACAAAAAATAGAACCGACTTCCATATCAAAACACTACAAAGCCAAAAATAACTTTAATTTCGGAAGGCGGTGTGAAAAAAAAAGAAAATCCAAAACCAATAACACCGACTACCGAAATTAAAGTTATTTTTGGCTTTGTAGTGTTTTGATATGGAAGTCGGTTCTATTTTTTGTAAAAAAAATTTTTTCAATGAAATTGTCGTGGTATAAACTGAAAACTGTGTGACAATTAAAAAAATTGGCCAAGTGCGAGTCAGACTCACCCATGAAGGGTTCCGTAGTAACTATAATAGATATAATTTAATATAGTCTCTGCACGAGACCATTGTGCGTTAGCCGTGTCGGCCGTCACTCCATCCAGCCAACCTCCTTCCAGAAGCAGATCAGGTCTCTCGGTCTGTAAGGAAATTCAAA
Organism: Tholera decimalis; assembly: GCA_943138885.2. Classification (NCBI taxonomy): domain Eukaryota; kingdom Metazoa; phylum Arthropoda; class Insecta; order Lepidoptera; family Noctuidae; genus Tholera; species Tholera decimalis. Next base: position 3,756,388 of record OW964555.2, read on the forward strand.
GACCCGAGGGTTTGCTTTCGTATGTCAGTGATTTCCGTGCGCTCTAGGAGCACGTGTGCCCAGTGTGGGGAGCCCCCCTTTATTTTAATTTTTATTTTTTTCATAAAATCCGAAAAAGATTCACAGTATACATCTACCTACCAAGTTTCACATGTATAGTCCTAACAGTTGCGGAATAAAATGGCTGTGACATACGGACGGACGGACAGACAGACATGTCGAAACTATAACGGCCTGGCCACAGCTTCCGGCGGTGCGAATTGCGGCGCGTCTTGCGTCGCGGCGGGCGGCGCGAATTGCGTTGGTATGCCTAGTGTTGGGTTAATAGCCGGATGCTTTGAGTTATTATCGATTATAATCCATAAGTGTCCATTAATAGCCTTGCAATGGATGATAACCCTGCTATTAATGTATTGTTAAAAAAATAAATGCTTTTTTTGTTTTATTGTAAAATCTGGGGTGTAAATATAAATTGGGTGCGTGTACGCAGTGTGATTCGATGTATTGTTATTCTTTTTATTTATTTTCACTTTTTGTATGAGAAAAAGTGTTTATAATAAAATAAATACACATTTTTAGGAAATTTAGTTTTGTTAATTTAGAGATCCAATTCAACAAAAACCATAATTACTATTGACACATAGCTTTGTGATTTAACCATCTACCTAATTAATTATTTGACTTAACAAAGCGACCTAAATATGTAGGTGTATGTACCTACCAATAAATATTAACCGATACGTAAAAATGTAAGGTACATTATATAAGTTACTTATTAGCTCTTTTCTGTGAATACGTAGGTAAGTTATAAACAATGGAAAATACCCGAGCGGTTAGTAGGTGACATGCATCCCCGCACCCCCGTTTCTCGTGCTATCTCTTTCTGGCACTAATATTTATTCGTGCCAGAAAGAGATGCCTGAACTGCACTACAGCGACACCAACCGATATACGGAATCAGTACGTCGACTGATATCTTTCGGTGAAGAAGTCCTTTTTCGTGTATTCCTGGTTTGTGTGTATAATCATAAAATGGTTAGAAAATAAAAATATCCCAAATAAATGACTGATTAAGAATAAAATATATATATATATATATATATATATAAAAAATCTAATTACCAAAAATCAATGTAAATAGCTGATTGAAAATTTTTAAATAGGCCAGATTAGTTTTAAATTGCACATTTATTGTTGAAAGATAGATGATTAAAATGAAGTCTAATCTAACGGTCCGAAACCTAAAAACCATGAAGGGTAATTTTCAATCACTAAAATAAGTAAATAACATTAACAGCAGGGTTATCATCCATAATTGGCTATTAATGGCTATTAACTGCTTTTAATCGATTATTAGCCAAATGATATTAACCGGATTATTATCATTGCCCAACACTAGGTATGCCACAGCTCGACTAGCTGCGACCGCGGCGGCGACAGCGGTGGACGTATTTAGAGAACGGCTAAACTATTAAGGCTGCTCTCTCGAAAAAAGCTTGAAAAAAGCATTCAGATGAAGCAACTTTTCGTCGCCAATTACAGAGAAATTACATCTGAAAAAAAATTGGTAGTAATCTACATGATATGAACCGTAATTTGGTTTAGCCACAATTTTTCTATCGGTATCACATAATAAGAAAACAAAATGCCAAATCACCTCCAAATCATTGAGATGAAACCATTTTACTCCTTAATTTCTTATCAAAAGAGTATAAAAAATATACTACTGCTTTGCAATACAAATGAAAATGATTTGGTTTTGTTACTTTTTACAAATATGTATTATTTTTATTACAATAAATTAAAAATGCGTCCAATTAAAGACTGCGTTTACATCACCCCCGCACTCGTCCACAAATTCAGTGCGGGGCGCATCGTGATTCGTGTTGCTAGGTGGACCTTCGTCGTGTTGCGAGAGCTCAAGCACTACGAAATAATATCGTAAAATATTACTGCAAAAATTAATTTTGTAAATAGTGGAATAACTTTTTAACCGACTTTAGAAAAAGGAGGAGGTTCTCAATTCGTCTTGAACTTTTTTTTATGATGTTACTTCATTACTCGCAGATGGCTGGACCGATTTGGAAAATTCTTTTTTTGTTTGAAAGAGTATACATTCTAGTTAGTTCCACTGTCGTCACGTTTGGATCTGATGATGGAATCATGGAGAAATCGAGGGAACTCTTCAAATATTATAGGCATACCTATAGCGTTTTGGGTATTTCTTATAGTACCTTGTTTAGTTTCTCTTTAAAAGCACCATTTGAGGAAGTAGAACTGATGACGAAGACCCCAGATGGCCATCGAAACTACTCAATAATAAGTATTTCGTGGATTGCGATTAGATTACTTGAATATAGATGTTAAGCACTTTATGCTCGTCACAATGCATATGGTGAAGTAGAGCTGATAGTGATGTACCAGGAGAACTCCTCAAAAATTAACGGCTCTGCACTGGGAAAAGCAATATTTTGCAAAAAGTGATAAGTAGTTGACATTTTGGCTTTTGCAACTAGATAAATTACAAACTGACCCACTAAAAATCGTGAAATAAAACTCATTATCAAAAAATAGAACCGACTTTCGATTCGACAAAAAGTTTTATTTCTGATTCTTGTTTATAAGTTAAAGAGTATTCTATGTATCTATAAGTAGTGTTAGTGTTATAAACTCATAGTATTTTACAGTTTTAGTAGTGTTTAAATTTAGTTTGTAAAACATGGGAATAAGCAGAAACCAGTGGCGGTACCTTCATATAAGCCCAAAAGCCCAGCATGCCTTACTAAAAAATGCTCGATAGAGAATCAATGTCAAACCCGAACTATTTAAAAGTTCGCGCGCTTAATTCTTATCAAAATAACACAATGAATCTACTAAACTACTACGCATCGCGATTGTTCGCGCGCAGAGTTTCGCATTTGTAGCATCTAATGATCTACATATTGCTATCTCGCTTACACGCACCGGCTTTTACCGGGCTTTCAAATACTATATCTGTCACTTTCGCACTTATAGCGATGTGCCGTATAACGAGTTAGGCCTTAGGCATAGAACAAATCAATCACTATGGCAGATATAAGCGTATGAAGTTGCATGCGTATGCGTGACCTTGTCAGCTTGCCAACTCTGCAGTGTTGCCGTTTTAGCCACACGTTGAAAGATCTTGGAGATTTTTAACGTGTTTGGAAACTTTTTTAACATTTATCAACAATAAAAACTAGCGACTTTTAAAATAACGAAATTAAATACAGTCAAAACCGTTTACAACAACATCATTTAGAACAACATACCGGTTATATAGACCAAAATCATAGGTACAAAATACTTTGTACCTTGAAAACATCACCGGTTATTACGACTATCGGTTTTTACAACCAAATATGAGTGGTCCCTTGGATGTTGTTATAACAGATTTTGACTGTATTCAAGCAATATCTTAAAAATAAAAAAAAATTAGGTAGATTTTTCATATACCTGGCGACTTTTTTTGCCTAAATGACAACACTTGAGTACTTCCCGACATCTTAGAGTGCAACTAACTTCACTTCAGTTTCATTTGCTTGAGTTAAAGAAAAAAGCTGTTAAAGTTTTCTGTGTTTTCTAAGATTTTCTCAGTGATACAATTGTTTTGGTGATTTACCTACAACAATGGAGGTAATTGTACCTTGTGAGGATTTAAAATGCGTTCAAGTTTTGATTGGCGAAGATAAGGTAAAATCTTTAAACTTTGCTCAGAAAAAACAGTTAATTTCTTCATTAAAACCGACGCCTAATCTGTGTATTTCTCAGACTAGTAAATCGCATAAACGAAAATTTAATAGATCAGTGTATAAAACTAGTTGTAACACGTTGTAAAATAACTCGGCTCCTCGTTTGAGACGCAACGTACGCTGTGCAAAAACGGAATACAGACGACTTTTTGTAGAAGTAATTGATAACATTAATACCGAAATTACTGACCGATATTCTGAAATTTATAAATTAAAGATCTTCCAACTGCTCAACAACAAAAAATTTGACAATTATCACTCACATTTTCCTACAGAGGAATTAGATTCATTATTTGACATTTATGCAAACTATTTCGACAAACAAATATTAAAAAGCCAATTGATTTGCTTGTATTCTAGTCCTGATCTGAAAGATCGTAATGTTTTCGAATTAATTGATTTCATTCATGAGAATAAATAACCACGAAGATGCCTTTCCCGAGCTGTTAAAGTTAGCGTATCTTGTTGTAACTATTCCGGCTACAAGTTCTTCCGCGGAACGTGCTTTTTCGTCTCTTAAACGTATCCATACCTATCTGAGAAATACACAAGGTCAAGAGCGTCTTTCCGAATTATCAATGATAGCTATTGAAAAACAGTTGTTGGTAGAATTAAAACGATCACCAACATTTTACTCTGATGTAATTAAATCATTTCTTAAGAAAGATAGACGATTCCAATTAGAATATAAATAATTTATTTAAATTCCTTATTACATTCTATCTGGCTATTTTTTAACTTTCGTTTTGTAACTTTTTGTTTTGTTTTTTTTTTTTTTTTGTCTGTAACCTGGGTTCTGTTACGAAGGAAGCAACTACTTACCATAACTTTGTTCCCTCAAGCAATGAAGCAAACCAAACCAAACGGCTTTTTTCAAAGCCACCGGAGGTATGCAATTGCTGATATGTTTATTATATTCAATCTAGCACTAGCATGCCTTCAGTGTGCTTTGGTTACCTCATTCACCGCGCACGACAAGCAAGAGTGAAATTGAAGAAAGAAGAGGAAAGAAGAAGATGGATGAATTCACTTTTAATTTATTGTACCTAACCAGTAGTTTATGAGAAAATTGCGATGATACATACGTAGGTACCTACATACTCAGTCGAAAACTGAACTTTCTTTTTTTGAAATCGGTTAAAATTTTATTGGGCTTGCGTTATTTTGAAACCCTAGGCACGCCACTGGCAGAAACGAATGAAGAGAGGTCTAAAAAAATATTACAAACAAAAGGGTATACATTTATTATCAAGGTAAGTTTAAAGTTTTATCTACATATTTCATTATAAACTATCGCTTTACTTACTTCGCATAAAAGTAGATAGCACAGAGTAAACGGACAGAGGGTAAGCTTCATACAACTGCGCTATGATAGATACACTACTACAAGCAAGGCGCGTGTGTGCGCTTCGTCTGAGCGAGGCCTGGCTTGAGCCGATATGCACCGGTTTCTCTTCGTACGGACGAAGCCGCCAGTTGAGATAGAGAGACAGAGTTAAGATAATGTACAAGAGAAAGAAGAAAACGACAAAGAGAAGGAAATAGAACTAAGGAAAGAAAAATAGATTGATGAGAAAAATGAAGAAAACGAGAACGAAGAAGGACGAAAAGAAAACATAGAACAAGATTTTATATGGCCATCAAAATGTCTAATAATAAATATATGTGAACACGGAGAAATAAATGAGGATGAAGAAGTTCAACCAACCAAAAGAATAAAAATACTTGCTGAAAGAAAGTTAAATTTCAGTGAATTTTAGTTATAATCTATTTGTTTATAAAAAATGTAAAAAATAATATGACATACACTAGTAATAATGATACTACCTATCTACCTTACTCTAAGTTCCTACCTACATACCTACCTTACCTACCTACCTACCATTTTTCTCTTAATAGAAACCTTCCTCAGACTATAACCACAGATTACTAATAAGTTATAACGAATATTCGAAAAAAAAATCCGTATTGGTCCAGCCATTCCTGAGTTTTGCGCTTAGCAACACAATTAGCCATTAATTTTTATTTATATATAATTTAGTTAAAAAGATACATCAAGTTATTTACCTCATGTTTCGAGCCAGGCTGATCTATAATAGGGGTATAGTTTCTACAGTACATACTCAAAGTGCATCTATATCAATAGATAATAAATAAAAACAAAATTTGACCACTTTTGATGCGGTACAAATAAAAATTAATTTAACTTTCACGATGACTTGACCTGTGATTTCGATACTCTGTGCCGAGACTAGGCGAAGCGACGCAGGCGCGGGCCGAGCGCGCCTCTCTTTTCTGTTGCATGCGGGTAGCGGAGAGCTGCGCGGAGTGGCGCGCGGAGAAGGGTCGTTAGCTCCGCCCAAATGGTCAAGGTTATTGGCATGAATACAAGCCTTAAAATAGCCCAAACAAAAGTGGCACGGTATTGCCTTGAAACAAATCGATGCCTCCCACGTAAGTTGTTGTAAGCCACAAAATCGCGATTTTGTGTTTTTCACGTAAAAGTGTCTAATTTCATGTATATTATCCTGTCACAAATATATCAAATCCAAAAATCTATAATTTTAGGTAGTTTTGAGACGCATAATGTCGTAAGTTCCGAACTATTCCGGCGCAGATTATAGTATTATAATTTGCAATGGTTTACGGCGGGCGGTGTGCAGGGGTGAAGAGCGCGTATGGCCCACGTATGAGTCACATAAAACAGACTACGCTGGAAATCGCTGTCGGCTGCGTTTCACCCCCGTTTTGTTTAGTGTTGATCTAATAATTGCGTAATAAGACTGTTAGTTAAATATTTTCTTATTGTTTCATAATGAAACGTTATCAAATATAAACCAGAGGACGCAAACTATGTGATATGGTTAACAATGACAACACACAAAAAAATAAAATTGAGGAAATATCTATGGAAAATGACGATACCACAAGAAATCAAATTGAAAGTACCGATTTTTATGATTCATCTTTCCGAAGTATTCAAGGTATGTTAAAATTTGGTATCTGAATTGGAATATTTTTGTTAATTGAAGTGATGGTGATTTAAAATGTGGTATAGATTACATACAACAATATACATTGCTGAATTTAGAAGTATTTTATGTTAAGTTATACATACAACATTTTACTTCGGAATTAGTTGTACTAAACTAAATTGTAAGATGACATACAATGATTTACGTTGCCATATTAACTGTTTTATGGTGAGTAAGTAATACATACAACAATCAACATCGCTAATCACTGGTAATGTGTATGTTGTATGTAATATTTGTGGTTTCCAGATGTAACCAAACTTATGCAGAATAATGATTGTGATTCGTGGGGTGTTGTAAGGATGTTTATGAGACTTTCTGCTAAATTATATTCAAATCTTATTTCAACGGAATATTTCATTGTTTCAGAGTCACCCTTGCCAGTAAATTTTAACGAATCTGAAATCAATGAAGTGAATAATATAATAGGTGATGACTTTTTCGGAACTACTTTAGACACTAATACTAACGATCACTCATGTCTTGGCTCTGCTCACCCATCTCCTGACTGTAGTATTAACCACTTGGATTACGACTGTGATAACCATTTTTGTCCGTATTACGTTGAAAAAGAAAATATACCCTTATTAGATCAAAGACCACTAGCTCAGGAGTCACCTGCGTATTTTTCAGACTGTTCCACTCCTCAAGCTAATAGTCCTCTATCTGTTATTTCTAATAATAGTCCACGTGTAAGCAAAGACAAAGGTAATATAAGAGGAAGACATGTAAAAGACTGGATAGATGTGAAAAGAAAGACTTTAAGGACCTTGGAAAAGAATACCTTTCTAAAAAAGGAGTAGTAAAGGCCAGTAGAAAAATGGGTCCACCTTATCACTGCCGTATGCAATGTTTTAATAAATTAAACGAGGAAGAGAGGAAGAATATTTTTGAAAGTTTTTGGAAACTGGGAGACAGGAACAAGCAGTGGATGTATGTGGCTAATTTAGTTACACGGAAGATTAAACGTCGAATGTATACTAATACTGTTTCAAGACGTAAGTATACTTTAAAATACAAATTGCCAGTTGCCGGTGATGAAACTTTAAATTATGTAGACGTGTGTAAAAAACACTTTTTGAGTACCATCTCTGTCAGCGACCAAGTTATCAATACAGCCCTAGATAAATTAGATACGACAACGGCAACTCTAATCCCCGATCAAAGAGGCAAAAATTCAAAACAACCTCGAAAATTTACTGAATGTGTTAAAACCAGTGTTTGTGACCACATCAATAGCTTATAACCAGTTGAGTCACATTATGTTCGACAAGATTCACAAAAGCTGTATTTGGATGGGGATTTGAATTTTCGCCGATTATTTGAATTGTACATGTACAATGAATGGCTTCAGTCTAAAAGCTGAGACTGAAAGACAGTATCGCGATATTGTGAACCAAAATTTTAAATTAAGTTTTTATATACCAAAAAAAGACCAATGCGACCAATGTCATATTCATAAAAATACTGAAAATCCTACGGAACAACAAATAATGGAGTTTGAAAACCACGTCACAAATAAAAAAATATGTCGCAATCTTAAATTGATAGACAAAACTCAAAGTACATCTTCGCAGGGAAAAATCGTCACAGCAAGTTTTGACTTCCAGAAGGGTTTAAATGCACCTCATGGTCAATTAAGTGTGCTGTATTATAAACGCAAGTTGTCAGTTTTTAATTTTACCTTGTTCGATTTAGCTAGTAAAGAGGCTTTTTGTTACATGTGGCACGAGTGAGAGGGTAAACGTGGTGCTAATGAGGTGTCAAGTTGTCTGTATAATTTTATTATAAAAATGCTTGACAGCGGAGCACAAGAATTTCGATTCTGGTCTGATAACTGTGCAGGTCAGAATCGCAATCGAATTGTATTTGCATTTTATGTGTATAGGGCTCATAAATTCAATATTACAATTAAACATACTTTTCTTGAAAAAGAACACACCCAAATAGAGGGTGATAGTGTCCCTTATAGAGCGCTGTTAAAAAAATAAACTTATTTATACACCGTTGGAGTGGTTTAGCTTGGTCAGATGGGCAAAACAAGACGGTAAGCCGTATAACGTAATAGAAATGAAGCATACAGATTTCTTCAATTTTAAGGAACTATTAACCGGTCGTAACTGGGCAAAAAAGTATTAATGGTGACACAGTCCAATGGACCAAAATAAAAGAGGTGAAAGTTTGTTCTGGAGATCCTTTCAAAATTGAATATCGGTATGATTTGTCAAACTGTAACATGATGACTATTGCTATTAACGCCAAAGGGCTGACGTATGAATCAATCAGTAGCCCCTCTCTATCTTAACCTTCTTTCTATACCAAGAGCGAAATTTAACGACTTAATATCCCTTTGTGACAACGGGTTAATCCCAGCAACATATCACGATTACTTTAGAAGTTTGTGTGTCGAAGAGCTAACTCGAAATGATTCTGATGATTCAGAATAAACTATTTTGTAAAGATTTTTTATCAATTTTTAAAAGTATATTAGACTGATCTTTTCGAAATTATTATTATATACTAGTCTACTATTTTAAGTTTTTTACCTGATTTGAAAACTCAGTTGTTCCTATCTGATCTCATTATAATGATAAAATATTAGTGATAGACATGTTTAGACTCTAATAATGTTGAGGGTTAAACAAGGATTAAAAAACAGTTTTTTATTGCAGTGTAAGTCTTTTAGAAGTTATGATTATTCTATTTTAAGAGGGTTCAATAAATTATTTATTTATGTTTACTTTCAGATTATTATCTAATAGTTATGTTAATTAAACACCGTAATTTTTTTAAATTGTATTATGTAAAAAAATGCAAGATTTTCAGTATTTTTGAAAATTTTGTTTTAGTTTCTGTTTAGAAGTTTATTTATTTAATTAATAAAAGATTTTATGTTCTTCTAAAGCTTAACTTTTACAAAAAGGTGTAGTTATTGTAACGATTTATTATTGGTTTAGTAATGTATGCACAAAACAGTGTTGTAGGTAGGTACAACAAGTTGATTTATGGACAATAAACGAAAAATCGCAGAAAAAAGGTTATATTTATTTTATAATATCTAATAATGAAATACATACCAGACCCTATTTATTTTTTAAATTTGGCGTATATTGTTGTAACTAGCATATACAACTTGATGCGACTCTTGAATTCCAGTGTACATTCATGTAAGTGACAAATACAACAATTCGCAAAAGTCGTATGCCACGGTAAAGTGTTGTAACAGCAAAATCTCTGAAACCTTTGGTATTTTTAAATTATGTCATGCAGTAAACACTAAACTATTAATAACTATATTCACATACTGAATTGTATAAAGATTAATTGAAAAATGCAGTTTTTATTGCCAATAGTACCTTTGAAACGCTCTCCTGTAAAATTGCAATTTATGGGTTACAACAACGTACGTGGGAGGCATCGAAATGCGTTCTTAGTTCAAGATACATTAAATCAAGAAAAAGACTTTTTACCAAAAAATTAAACCGACTCCCAAAAAACACTGCAAAGTGAAAAATAACTTTAATTTCGGTAGTCGGTGTCTTAAGTTTTGTATTTTCGATTTTGGCACCGACTTCCGAAATTAAAGTTATTTTTCACTTTCCAGTGTTTTTTGGGAGTCGGTTTAATTTTTTGGTAAAAAGTTTTTATTTCACTCTTTTTTGTTGGTCGATTTTTAATTTACCTAGTTACAAGAGCCTAAATGTCAACTATTTATATTCATTTACAAAATATTACTTTTCCCAATGTTGGGCCGTTAATTGTTGAGGAGTTCTCCTGGTACTTCACCATCAGCTTCACTTCACCATATGCATTGTGACGAGCACATTGTGCTTAATAACCACATTCAAGTAATCGAAGCGGAACACATGAAATACTTATATATTAAGTAGTTCCAGTGGCCATGTGTGGTCTTCATCATCAGGTCCACTTCACAAATTGTGCTTTTCGAATGCAACTACACAAGTTACTATAAAAAATACTCAAATCACTATAGGTGTGCCTATAATATTTGAAGAGTTCCCTCGATTTCTCCAAGATCCCATCTTCAGATCCTGACTTGGTGACAATGGAACCAATTTCGAAGTATACCCTTTCAAACAAAAAAAGAATTTTCCAAATCGGTTCAGCCGTCTTCGAGTACTCGGTGATCATCAATAAAAAAATAAATAATAATATACGCGTCGAATTGATAACCTCCTCTTTTTGTCGTCGGTTGATAAGAGCGCACCCAGTTAACCAGAAAAGGAGAGAACTTGGCGAATTTCACATTCTTTATTATGAAATAGGAAATATCCCGATAAATTGATTGAATACTAGCTTTTGCCCGCGACTTCATTCGCGTGGTAGGTTTTCCCGCGTTAATCCCGATCCCGAGGTAATTAAGGGATAAAAACTATCCTATGTCCTTCCCGGGGTCCTACACCATTCCCATGCCAAACATGTAAATCGATTCAGCGGTTAAGGTGTGAAAAGGTAACAGACAGATAGACAGACAGAAAGACAGACAGACGGACAGAGTTACTTTCGCGTTTATAATATTAATTATGGAGTATGGATTTTTTTTCGTTGGGAAAATCATCGAACGACTTCTCCCGCTCTGGGTGGAGCGGAAGGGAGTGTCAGACTTCTACTGACTAAAAACCCACTCTGTCCTTCAGCTGCCCTTAAGTTCCGGGGCCACGGTATCTCGTTACAACATTCCCGCAACCCCGGATGGATAGCTTCTGCTCGCAATTTCGTTCGGGTGGAAGGTTTTCCCGCGTAAATCCTGATTCCGTGGGAATTAAGGCGAAAGGATTGGCTAAATTACAAAATAGACCTCTTTTTGAAGGACTACTACTACTAGACGGATGGACTAAATAGATAAAAAAAAAATACCTAATACGCGTAACATATTTGACTTTAAATTTTAAATTTAATTTTTTCATTATTGTTCATACTTTTCTTGGAAAAAAATCGAATATATCCTCTTTATTTTTGCAATAATTTGCTTACTGCTTTGAAATAACTGAACCGATTTAAATATTTCTTTCACACTATTATAGAGAATTTATTGCTTTATAAAATTTAAATTCAAAATTTTACAAAATTATTACTTAAGTGCCGTTAAATCAATAATACCATATTATTACATTAGCGCCCGGCGCGCGCGCTCACTCATACGCAAGGGCCAGTCTCACCCTTGCGTTCGCACGGGGAGGCTGTGTCGCATGTTAGCGCGCCCCGCTCTTTAAACTTTGCGTCAAAGAGTAAACAGCGTAGATAGTACGTTTGGTACAGTGGTACGGTTGAGCTATTTAAAAACCGGACATTTCGTTTGCGCTTGGACGTATGTGAATATTTAGTTTTAGTGTTGATTGCGAGTGGACTAAACTAAATGTTAAGTAAATAAAGATATTATTTTTATATTTTAGTTTTTATTGTTTCGTAGCCAAATGACACAAACCATTTTTTCTCCAAGTCAATTGTTTGAAATATTATTATTATTTAGCCTGCACTGTCCCACTGCTGGGCAAAGGCCTCCCTTCATTCCTTCCAACGGTCCCGGTTCTGCGGCAATTCTTTCCAATTCTCAAGGAAGACATCAAGTTCGTCCCGCCATCTCCTTCGCGGTCTGCCGCGACCTTGTGTCCCTGTTTCAGGGCACCAATCTTGAGGTTTACGGGCCCACAGCTCGTTCGGCATGCATATCGTTCGTTTGAAATATATTTATTTATTTTATTTACACTATGAAAAACAAAGTTGAAAGAAAAACTGCTTGCTACTATGGAACTCTTCATGGGCGAGTTTGACTCGCACTCGGAAAGTTTTTTATTAGGGTTCCGTAGCCGAATGGCAAAAAACGGAACCCTTATAGTTTCGGTATGTCTGTCCGTCTGTCTGTCTGTCTGTCCGTCCGTCCGTCCGTATGTCACAGCCATTTTATTCCGAAACTGTTAAGAATATACAAGTGAAACTTAGTAAGTAGATGTACTCTGTAAACTGCTTTCCGATTTTAAGAAAAAAAATAAATAATAATATTTAAAATAAAGGGGGGTCCCCATACATGGAACTAGAACTGAAAATATTTTTTTTCATGAATCCTATGCGTGTGTGGTATCCATAGACAGGTCTTTAAAAATGATATAAGGGTTTCTAAAACCACTTTTTCATAAAGTCAATGGTTTAAAAGATATAAGCTTCCAAAGTGGTAAAATGTGTCCACCCTCTAACTTCTATAATAATGGAGTGAAAAATCTAAAAAAAATATATGTCTGTAGACTTTAATGTAAACTTTCAACCAAAATTAGTTTGAATGAAATCGGGTCAGTAATTTTTGAGATACAGCATATTTTCTAAAACCGCAAATATAACTTTGTAATTCATATAAACACTATGAAAAACAAAGTTATTTAGCGTAGTTGTAAAAATGTAAATAAGCTAGTTTTAAGAAATTTTTAGGTTTTTTTTATTCGTCAAATAAATATACATATATTATACTATTATAGTTACTACGGAACCCTTCATGGGCGAGTCTGACTCGCACTTGGCCAATTTTTTAAGTACATTATAAATACTTTTTACCAAAAATTAAACCGACTCCCAAAAAACACTGCAGTGTGAAAAATAACTAACCACATTCAAGTAGGTAACCGAAGCGGGACACATGAAATACTTATTATTCCTACTTATATATTGAGTAGTTCCAGTGGCCATCTGTTGTATTCATCATCAGGTCCACTTCGCAAATTGTGCTTTTCGAATGCAACTGCACAAGTTACTATAAAAAATACTCAAATCGCTATAGGTGTGCCTATAATATTTGAAGAGTTCCCTCGATTTCTCCAGGATCCCATCATCAGATCCTGACTAAGTGACAATGGGACCAATTTCGAAGTATACCCTTTCAGACAAAAAAGAATTTTTCAAATCGGTTCAGCCGTCTTTGAGTAATCGGTGAACATACATTAAAAAAAATATACGCGTCAAATTGATAACCTCCTCCTTTTTTGTCGTCGGTTGATAAAAGCGTTATTATTTATTTTCACAAAAACAAATTGATATTTTTTATATTTTGATTCACTCTAACTACAATAACTACTCACAAAAGAATATTTTGTTCTCAAAACAAGCATTGCAAATGTTCTGAGTCCGACTATATTCAATCGATTTATGTTGATAAAAGCTAATATGTAGCGACAAAAATCCTTCGAACGTATCTGCGTCCGGTGATACCTATGACATTCGGGGGAGCGCGCGGGCGCTCGGGGTGGTCAGCACTGGCCGCTTGTTTCACGTTCAATGCTCAAGGACGTTGGGCAATCCTTTCACCTTAAGGGATAAAAATATCATATATTATGTCCTTCCCTGGGTCCTAAGCTATTCCCATGCCAAATTTCATCTCAATCGGTTTAGCGGTTTAGGTGTGAAAAGGTAACAGAAAAACAGACAGACAGACATAGTTTCGCATTTATAATATTAGTACGGATGGCGTATGAAATATTAGCATTATTTTCTTTAGATTTATATTTTTAAATTTATTATATCTTTTGAATGGAATGTCCGATTTTAATCATTTAAAAAGTATTTTACAGGTATTGAAACAGTATTTAATAAAATATCATTTACTGGGATAAGGATTAATACAGAGGTATAAATAATATGGTTTGATTATTGTCGGCACTTTTATCACCTTTTAAAATGTAAAAAGTAATTATAGTGGCATAACTACAGTAGTTGGATATGTGATATAGCAGACTTTTTTGTAGATATTGATACGATCTATAGTTCTGTAAAACATTTTTTTTGTTCTATCATCAAAAGCTTCCGCAGCTCACGCGATGAATCTTTATAATATTAGTTTAGATATTATATACTCGGCCATATATCTACATGAAGATTTGACATCCATATTTCTGGTCTACTCAGTATTTCACTAATAAATTGTTCAGTATCCATTATTGTTATAAGCTCAAGGCGCGTTTAAAACAAAATTATTTGTTTCGGTCGCGCGAGGCCTGAATGCATCCACCGCTGACGCCGCGCGCGCCGCTCTGAGCTGTGGCCACACTATGACACTGGCCACCTCGATACTCGCTAGTACTATACGGCCGACGGATCTTGGCGAGTGTGAACATAGGCTCTGCGAACTTTAGCGCATGTACACTCGTGAAGAAAACTGTTACTACCATTTTTTATAAACCTATCTATACTAATATTATAAAGCGGAAAAGTTTGTTTGTTTGTTTGCTTGAACGCGCTAATCTTCGAAAGTACTAGGTGGATTTGGATGCAATTTGGTATGGAAGTAGCTTGAAGCTTGAGGAAGGTTATAGGCTACTTTTTACGCGACTGAAAAAAAGGAGAGTTATGTTTTTACCGTGATAGAATCCACGGGAGCGAAGCCCCGTGTGAGTACTAGTGTACTAATAAAATTTCCCTAATACAGTGACGAAGTACAAATAAAATAAATATAAAAAAAACATCGAGAAAGAAGACTCCAAAATTATTATATAAATTAAAAATTCAATTTCTAAACCTCACCTTTCGATAATGGAAAATTTTAATCACGAACACACACAATATTATTTACACTTAATACTTTTTATACATATACACGTAATAGGTACCTTTTATATATTTACACTTAATAATACTTAATCACTGTCACTGAGGGGGGAAATCCCTAACATAAAATCGTCGATCCCTTGCGTACCATGTGAGGTACTTGGCATAGGTTCATCATCGTAATCGTCGCTCTCACTTTCAGACTCACTTTCCGAATCTGAAGCTGCATTAATGATGATTTCTTGTTCCGTCATTTCGTCAATAATGTGGTCGCTCTTTCTATATTCATCTTCGACCTCTTGCACTTTTCTGCATAAAACTTTCCATTCTTCCGGACCCATTAAATTTACTTTTTCCTATATGAGCTCCATTGTCCGGGTTACATTCCAGTCGACGTTTTTAGCGGCTACGTGCCCTTTAATGGCAGCCCACGCCATCTCGATGGGGTTTAAATCGGGATGATATGGGGGTAAACGAAGGACATCATGGTTGTTTTTTTTTAAACATTTCATCTATTACGTATTTTTTATGCACGTCTTTGTTTTTTTTTATTGGATCGTAAAGTTGAGGTTTACACATTTCCTTTTCATAGGGTATACCCCTTTCTACTAACCACGATTGCATTTTTGCCTTCTTGTCATTAGTTGTAGGGCAGGATCCATGAGTTTGTTGTGGTATGGAGCATTGTCGATAACCACCACCGAGTTAGAGGTAAAATTTGGAATCAGTTGAGTCCGTAACCATTTCTCGTGATTTGTGAAATTCATGTCATCATGATAGTCTCCAGTTTTGCTTCCAGATTTAAACATTAGTAGGGCGTTCGGAACAAATCCTGCTTCTGACCCAGCGTGTACCATAACTATCCGCTGACCTTTTGATATCGGGCACTTTAGTCCTTGAGCGGAACCATCTGACCACGCTTTACCTTTTGTATGTGATGAGTGAGCATATGACTCATCAGTGAATACAACTGGTCGCCCTTCATCCCTATATTTTTTCAATGCTTTCAAGTACAAAATCCTTTTCAGGCGAATGTCGGTCTTCTCTATAAGAACCATTCTATTAGTTTCGGTCTTTCGCCACTTGAAACCCAAGTTTTTGACTATTGTCTTTAAGCTCGTTTTACCACCTTGAAAATTTATATCCCGTTTGAGTTTGGCTAGTAATTTGTTTATGGTCGGCATTTCTTTTTCGGTTTTGTGGAAGTTATGTATGCATCTTTTTATTACACCTTGGTCAAAATTATCTGTATCAGTAATAGGTTTTGATCTAGGCCTTTTTTTACCAGGCGTGCGGAATACCGAAAGTAAACCCGAAACATTACCTTCAGTTGCAATCCGCTGTATTGTGCGTTAGGACACTCCAGTTGCGTTAGCAACTCTTAAATAAACGTTGTCCACATCTTTTACACCCTCTTCTTTTTCTTTTTAGGGTTCCGTAGCCGAATGGCAAAAAACGGAACCCTTATAGTTTCGACATGTTTTCATATACTGCATTAAATCATAAAAAAATTTTCTTTGTTGGCGATTTAAAACCCTATTGTGCTTTGGTGGCATATTTAACTAATAATATAAGTGCCAACTGACACTTGCACAAAATAACACAATAACTTAACAACAATAATAAAAATTTACGAAAGTATCAACATAAAAATAACAATAATAAAAATTAACGAAAGTAACAACGAAAAGTTTTGTAACCGACTGCACTTAAGACAGAGATAGCGACACGAACACGACACCGATGCTAACGTGTGACTGAGACATATTACCGTGTACCGAATATTGCCGAATAAGCACGAAGCTTTACGAAATAACAAAAAAGGGATGTCCAATTGGCGTGCCTGAGGGTGTTGTTTAATCGATTTTCTTCAAATCGATTGAAATCAAATCACAAAAATATATTTATTTTCAATGTTATATTGAGGTTTTATATTGAAATTTTCTCAAACAGTCGTTAATAAATAATTGATATTCAAGTAAATCACGACTTTCAATTGAGAAAATACTTTCTTTTAGTTTTTTTTTTTATTAATGTCGAAATCTCGTTTATTAACGACAAAATTCACTATGTTTGTAAACCTTATTTCGTTTAATATATTCTATAAACAAAAATTAATAAATTCTAACTAAAACTATCGATTGCATATTTGATCGATTAAAGGGTCGATTGTATTTACATAAGGTCAATCTCTAGCCTAGATCAGCGCCCCCCGCACGTCGCCATTTGGTTCCTAAAGAGTTACTGCGCAACCTTCTGCGCGAAGTTCGGACTCGCCAAGAACCGTCGGCCGCACAGTACATTTGTTTCATTCGCACACCGCGCAGCCCGTCGCACGGTGGGCTGAAAAACGGCTTTCATAGACTTAGGCATTTTATTTTGCAAGTGCCAGTTTTTGTGCCGGATATCACTTCTATTTGTTATAACAATATACAAAAATGACACCAGAATTGATTCTGCACAAAAACGAAGGAATTATAATTTTTTTACGAAAATTTTGTATGGAGCTAGTATGAAAAATCGAAATATCTCTGAAACGGCAGCGATAACCGTAATATCCTTATAGGAGGTTTTAGTACTAATTATTTATGATTTTTTGACATACGTTACATAATGGTTGTAGATGCCTTTTTTTTTAAATCGTCAAAATATTTTTATTTATTTTTACATATTAAACGTTCCTTTTAGTGTTTAAGTTGAAGACCTTTAACAACTCTTAACATAAAATAGCATCACCCCTATAGACCTGAAGGACTAGACAGAGGTGTGTAGTATCTTGTTGATCTTGTAAGATTTCCAACAATACCAAATAGTTGAATATCAGTGTCAAAGTGCCCATGCTGTCGCTTCTTTTAGAAAGATAGGGGAATGAAATTGTTAATTGATCATACCCTAAAAGTATGATTACAACATAACCGGACACATAATAATATCGACACAAAAGGAATTTTAAAACCTTGCATACGTTCAAAATACAAAATAACATATTGTGTAGTCATCTAATGAGTCTGATGACAAGTAATTAAGTAATTAGAATGATGGTTGTAGTCTTCTGATTCTAATGAGCCTATTAAGTGATTAAATGATTTGAAATATCTCGCAACAATACCAACTAAGAACTGCATTCACCTTTTTATAATTAGTGAGCTAATGTGATTTGCTAATGTTGATTAGTTCTACTATGAGTTCTACGAAATGTTTTTGACGATTATAAATTTTTATTATCATATCTTTTATAACTTTAATGAGGGTAGTTAACTAATTATTGACTTTATACAATAAAAGGGCTATAATTTTGTTCCATAATTTAGATTGTTCACAACCGTGTAACTGCTAACACTAAAACTATTTGCTTTGCGACTACATAATCTTAGAATGGAAAGTTTAATCACCAACTTAGATTTGTTTGTTCTTCTAAAAAGTGAGTGTCCTTCATTTAATCATGAAGTATTGTTTAGTGCAATTGTGTCCCGCATAGGCGATTGCCTTTCTGCCGAAGATCAAGTAACTCTCAAAGAATTTTGCCGGAGATTCACGCGAGCTGCTTTAAACAGGTGGCAGAAATCTAAACGATTCTTTGATAAGTTTAGAAATACGTACGGAGAGTGGTTGCAAGCAAATATTGATTGGCCGAGTTGCGTGCAAACTTTAATAAATCAAGAACCAACTGTTGATGAGATACCAAGAGCACGCTCAGTCTCTCCAGAACCTTCGACATCATCGACTGTTGGAACAATGACAAAAAGGTCCCGAAAACCATTCAAAGATCTGGGAAGCAAACAGAAAAAGAGAAGATCTAGTGAGCACATAGGCGAGGATTCCTGTGAATTGGCATATGCAGCTGCAGCACGTTTAAAAGAAGAAGGTTATGAAGATATCGCATCTGTAATCAATTATATGATCAAAAATCCAGAAGCTGCCGTTAAAATCAAGGAAAGCATTAAGAAAACAGTAATATTTACACCAGAGAAAGCACTTGGATTGCTTCTTTCACTTAAGCTTTCAAAGTGGCAATATATTACGTTGCGAGAGACTGCCATTCGGGAAGGTGCTAAGGATATTTACCCATCCTACTATAAACTGCAACAAACTAAGCTTGCATGCTACCCTCCTAATCAATCAGTATCAGTTACGGATTCATCAGCTAGAATTACACTTCAAGCTTTACTTGACATCACGGTGAAGCGGATTCTTCAAAGTCTTTCTGATAATGTGGAAAATAAGCAGTTAAAGCTGATATCGAAGTGGGGATTTGATGGTGCTTCCAATCAAAGCCGATACAAGCAGAAAATGGACGGCGAGCATGATGATTCAAGCATTTTCATGACCTCCTTGGTGCCACTGAAACTGACAGATGGAGATAATACTATATGGACAAACCCGAAACCATGCTCAACTTTTTATTGTCGTCCGGTTCAGTTCACTTTTGTAAAAGAAAGCCATGCAGTTGTCATTGATAACAAAAGAAAAATGGATGAGGAAATTGAGGCCCTTAACCCCACAGAGTGCATTAATAGTAACAGGGTGACTCATAAACTAATGATGACAATGATCGACGCAAAAGTCTGCACGTACCTTTCTGAAGCTAGATCAAATGCATCATGCTACCTGTGCTTAGCAAAACCAACAGAAATGAACCACTTAGATGCTGTAACATCAAAAACTGTGTTCTGACATATATGAATTTGGCCTATCATCCCTACATGCCCGTATAAATTGCATGGAATGTCTGTTACACATTGCGTACAGACTTGACTTCAAACAGTGGGCAGCAAGAAGTAATGAGCATAAAGATATGTTACAAAACAGAAAAAAAAACATTCAAAATAAATTTAAAGAGGAGCTCAATCTGTTAATTGATATAGTAAAACAAGGCTCGGGAACTACCAATGACGGGAATACCGCAAGGAAGTTTTTCGAGTTTCCCAATAAAACTGCAGCTATTACTGGGTTGGATCAAAACCTGATAAAAAGATTTGCTGTTATTTTGCAAGCAATAACATCTGGTGAGAAGATCGATGTCATCAAATTTAAAGATTTTGCTCGCAAAACAGCAGAAAAGTACGTGGAATTATACGACTGGTACTACATGTCATCAACCGTACATAAACTATTAATACACGGAGCTGACATAATCGAAAAAAAATGATATTGTCCCGATTGGGACTCTCTCGGAAGAAGCCTCAGAGTCTCGAAACAAAGATTTTAGGAGGTTCCGGGAACATCATTCGCGGAAAAGAAGCAGGCAAGATTCTAATCAAGATATCCTAAATATGCTTGTTGTTTCTTCGGATCCTTTTCTAAGTGCACAAAGGCCGAAGTTAGATGCCAAAAGGAAGACAACCTTTTTTGCTGAAACTCTCGACCTAATACAGTTTCCGGAAACTGAGTTCGAGTTTGTAGGTATATCCGATCTGGATTCTGACTCGGAATTGGAGTCCGACAACGAAAGTTGTAAAGAAAATTTGTAAAATTTAATTATTTTTCTTTATGTTCTTTTGTTATTTATGTTAGTTTATTGTACCAATATGTTTAGTTAATAATTTCATAAATTATAGTTTCAAATATGTATTTTGTATAATTGAATTTATTAGATATTATTTTTGTTACTTCTGTTTTATTTAAATTACCTATCAATAAAAAGTTTATATACAGTCTTTTTTTTTTCACATATTCTTAATATTTGGGGAAAAAAGCATGCTTCCTAACGATGTTCTTAACTTTGACACAGTTCATGGATCGTTTTGAACAGTTTCATATGTTAAAATAAATAATGTTAGTACTATAATCCCCTATAAGGATATTATTATTATTATGTGTCCGGTTATGTTGTAATCATACTTTTAGGGTATGATCAATTAACAATTTCATTCCCCTATCTTTCAAAAAGAAGCGACAGCATGGGCACTTTGACACTGATATTCAACTATTTGGTATTGTTGGAAATCTTACAAGATCAACAAGACACTACACACCTCTGTCTAGTCCTTCAGGTCTATAGGGGTGATGCTATTTTATGATAAGAGTTGTTAAAGCTCTGAATTCTTCAACTTAAACACTAAAAGGAACGTTTAAATATGTAAAAATAAATAAAAATATTTTGACGATTTAAAAAAAAAAAAGGCATCTACAACCATTATGTAACGTATGTCAAAAAATCATAAATAATTAGTACTATAACCCCCTATAAGGATATTACGGTTATCGCTGCCGTTTTAGAGATATTTCGATTTTTCATACTAGCTCCATACAAAATTTTCGTAAAAAAATTATAATTCCTTCGTTTCTGTGCAGAATCAATTCTGGTGTCATTTTTGTATATTGTTATAACTAATAGAAGTGATATCCGGCAAAAAAACTCGCACTTGCAAAATAAAATGCCTAAGTCTATGAAAGCCGATTTTCAGCCCACCGTGCGTCGCCGGCGCGATTCGCTCGACTCGCCGCCACGCTAGACGCGCCGCAGTTCGCATCGCCGCGCCGGTAGCTGTGGCATACTTCATAGGTTGTCTACCATTTGTTTTCGCCGCTCACCGCTAGACGCGCCGCAATTCGCGCCGCGCTTAGCTGTGGCCAGGGGGTAAGGGTTCCGTTTTTTGCCATTCGGCTACGGAACCCTAAAAAAGTAATTAAAATGTTCACAATGCTTTTGAGTCTACTACTCGCACGGGCAGTTCGCATCATACTTATGGTGAACGCAGACCTAGCCGCACCGCAGTCTCTACAGTCCCCGCAGTCATCGCTTTTTGTTAATGGCCTCGCACATCTAGCCGCGCCGCAGTCTCTACAGTCGTTCCCGTCAGTGTTGCCAGATTTTTGAAAGCATTATCTGTACCGAAGATTCAAAAAATCTGTATAAAATTTGTATTTGGTATTGGTATTTTGCTTTTTTGTGTATTTTTATCTGTAGGTGCTATAATAGGGAATAAGCAAGTAATTATTTATACGAGAATAAGTAATTTTATTATAAACCGTTGACAGAGATTCTCTGTCTACTTTATAACTCTGGCAACACTGCGCGCCGTGGATGCGAATGACGTCATCCGCGCTGCGTGCGGATGACGTCATCAGCTGCGGCTAGGAGAGTTCGGTCGTTTCAGGGACTGCGGCGACTGCGGCGCGGGTAGGTGTGCGAGGTTGCATAGAACTTCATATAAAGAATTCGAATGCAAAGACTGCGGCGCGTGCGGTGCGGCTAGGTCTGCGTTCACCATTATACTACACAGAGGTACAGAAATGGTCTCACTTTCTCAAAAATGCGCATATCTATGTCTTAAATGTCTGCAGTGATAACTTTCAACTTGATGTTCAACTATCCATACTTAACATCAACCCTTCAAATTTATAAAGACACTAAATTAATGAATATCAAACAATTATATATTTACAACATATGTATATTCATAAAAAAAATCTTAATAAAAGTACCCACACGAACATAATACTCACCCAATATAAACAAATTAGTCAACGTAGTACACGACGAGCTAGCTTACTTGTCTTACCCAAAACTAGAACCAACTATGTTTAAAACTATGTAAAAATGTTTACTTTTGAAGGAGCACAACTTTATAATAAAATACCGTCATATATTAGAAATTTACAGTCTTTCAATGAATGATGAATGCATTCGATGGGTAATTAGTTTGTGCAGTCTTTAATTGGTGACGACGAACTTCTTGTAAATTATTTTTAGTATTATTCTCAAGTAAGTGACCTTGTTATGTTTTTATTGAGAATAAAGATTCTTTAACCATAACAACTTGAAAAATTCTACAGACTAATATTATATATAATATTAGTATGTATATTATATTATTATAGACAAAGAAGCGCCAACCACGGATCACGATTGTAGGAGTTCCGACTGATATGGCTGATACTGATGTCTTCAAGTGTATTTATGAGCAGAACATAGCTGATAAGTTTCCAGTGATGACAATGGAGTCCTATTTAAAAGTGGTTAAGTTTAGTCACAAATCAGGAAAGAGAGATGCATTGACCTGTAACTATGTCATCGAAGTCCCAGCTAACATACGTAAAGCCCTTATATGTCAAGAAAGGATTTTTATAAACTGGACATCTTGCCCCGTCAGAGATTTCACCCTTGTTACTAGGTGCTATAAATGCCAACAATACGGTCATGCAGCAAAAACTTGCCGAGAGGTCAATTCTTCATGCGGTCACAGCGGAGAAGCGGGACACTCAATGCCCGAGTGCAGAAAAAAAAGAAGAAACCCCGAAATGTACAACGTGCTCGCGCTTCAAAAAGCCCAACACCCATAAAACTGGAGATACTGAGTGCCCTGCTAGGAAAATAGCAGAATACAGATACATCAACACTATCGACTTGTTTAAACTATTTTGGTGTTAAATCACTGTGCTTCTATACTATTTACTTGCAAAAGCTAAATTGTCAAATACGAACTAGGTATGTTTTTTTTTGGACTAAGTTAGCGTTTGACCACAATCTTACCAGATGGAAAGCGATGATGTAGTCGAAGGTAGAACACGCTTACTCAGTAAATACATATTCACTCTTGACTTGAACACGCACAGATCGTACGTAATTAACATAAAACTTCTGTTCATTAGTGTGCAGTGAAACAGCTGCGGAGACTGTCGAATGAAAAACACCATGAAAATATGTTTGTTTCTGTCTTTTTGAAAATCTCTGAATATTTCTGTTATCCAGGCGTTTGGATAATTGCCGTCATAATATAAAATTAAGTAGGTACTACCTAATCATTAGCTTTCACATGACATAATTATTTCAATGCTATTGGTTTTACGCCGTTTTGATCGCGATCATTAGAAGATTTATTTAGCAGTCAGGGCCACTGACCACTAGACTAACAGGCCTGTCAAATATTTTTGATAAGTACAAGTGAAGCCCTTTCAATTTTTTTAAATTTTTTTATTGTAAATTAGTAGTTTATTGTGATCTAAAGCACTTATGAATAATCCCTCTAGGGTTTTTATTCTACTCAGAGCTACATCGAACCCACGACCTTGCACATAGCAGTCAGGGCCACTGACCACTAGACCAACAGGCCTGTCAAATATTTTTGATAAGTACAAGTAAAGCCCTTTCAATTTTATTTTTATTTTTTATTGTAAATAGGTTCGCGTTTGACCACTATCTCACCTGATGGTAAGTGATGATGTGATCGAAGATGGAGCACGCTTACCTAAAGGAACCTATTCACTCTGGACTTAAAGACTCCTAGGTTGTAGCTATCGGGAAACACAGACTCCGGCAGGGAATTCCACTCCTTAGCCGTACGCACAATGAAGGTATTCCCAAAACGTTTTGTGCGTATGGGTGGGATGTCCACCATGTAACGATGGCGCTTCGCCGTTTGTCTCGTAGTCCGATGATGGAACGGGCTTGGCGGAATTAGATTGTGTAATTCCATCGCACACTCCCTGAAATGTAACCGATAGAAAACCGATAGACTTGCAACTCGTCGTCGGTGTTCAAGGCTCTGGAGCTTTGACTCAACCAGTGCATCGTTGCCAATGCGTCTCTTGGCCCGCTTCTCGATAGACACAAGCGCGTCCAGTTGGTATTTCGCAGATTCATCCCAAAGATGAGAGCAGTATTCCATACACGACCGAACCTGGGCTTGGTACAAATTGAGCAGCTGTTCCGGTGTGAAGTGAATCTCACCTTGGCTAGGATTCCCAACTTTTTTGATGCTAACTGAGCCTTAGCCTCGATAAACGGGCCAAAATTGAGTGTGGAAGTTAAAGTCACCCCAAGAAGCTTAATATGATCGGTTATCGGCACGGTTACGCCACTTAAAGTAGGAGCCGGTTCGAATTGGCTCCTTTTTGCGGAGAAGAGACACGCCTGGGTCTTAGCTGCATTAAACTTGACCAGATTGGCATCGCCCCATTCGGAGATGACAATGATATCAAACAATTTTTTTAACACATGTTTTTTGTCCACTAGAGGGCGCCACATTAAATTTAAGCAATATTTTGGAAATGTGCATGTGACGCCCTTTCAAATGATATCAAACACGATGTGTTTATCTTATTTTAATTTTTTAACACAACACTTTTTGGGCGCTACAGGGCGCCGCATTGGGTTTTGTGACATGTTACGTACCGTAAAATGCTGTAACTTTGCCCGGATTTTGACGTTTTTTGTTCGTATCTCTGAACCTATTTATTATTGCGGCTTTTACAGACTTTCAGATGGAAAACAGACCCTTGCCAGGTAAAACCCAAATCTATTTAAATCACGCCGTTTTTCATAATTACAAACACTCAAAGTCGTAGGCAAAGTTGTAGGTAAAAGACACAACTTAGCCTAGAAGGATATCTCAATAAATACATTGTTGATCTTTTTAGTATTTTTTTTTCCGTGTGCTTGAGACACGTGCTTGTCCCCGGCAGTTATATTATTGCAATGACGGTATTGAATATTTTTTTACTGCTGATAGGCAATGTTGTAGCAGATACCACAAACTTTTCATACAAAAATGTTGAAACAAGGGTTGTCCAAAAAAATAAGGATTATTTTCTTAAACTTTTATTCACTTTTTTCAAAAATAAAACCAATTTCCACTTATGAGTAAAAATCACAAATATAATGCTTTTTTAGCAATACTGACTCGTAATTACTAATAAAAAAATTAAAAAAGTGGCTTTTCCAGAGAATATTTGAGTTTATACAGGAGTCAGTGTCTTCACCCGACTTCGGAACATTAACAATTTATGCAATAAAATTAAAATACTTATCGTAAAACGAAAGGAATTTAGTGCATGCAAGCGCTTACGTGTCGATTTGACCAGGTTCGAAACTGTGTAAATTTCATGCTAATACGACATTTACATAGCAAAAATATATCATTATTAAAATCCGACTAGTGACATCCCTAGACCCAGGCAAAGTTGTGTCACTCAAGTTTTCAAAACAGTGCACAACATTGCCTGCTAAGTTATTTTAATGAAATCGTGTCCTTTTAACAAAAATATCGAGTTAAGGCTTGTAATCATGCCAATAACCTTGACCAATTGGGTGGAGCTAACGACCCCTCTCCGCGCGCCACTCCGCGCAGCTCCGCCACCCGAGCGCGCGCGCGCGGCCCGCGCCCGCGCCTCCAGCATGCGTCGTCGCTTCGCCTAGTCTCGGCACAGAGTATCGAAATCACAGAAGGTCAAGTCATCGTGAAAGTTAAATTCATTTTTATTTGTACCGCATCAAAAGCGGTCAAATTTTGTTTTTATTTATTATCTACTAGCTGACCCGCCACGACTTCGTTCGCGTGGTATCCTACCCCTACCCAACCGATACCCTACCCCTATCCTACCCCTGCCCTACCCTACCCCTACCCTACCCCTTTTTAGTATGTACTGTAGAAACTATACCTCTATTATAAATCAGCCTGGCTTGAAACATGAGGTAAACAACTTGATGTATCTTTTTAACTAAATTATATATAAAATAAAAATTAATGGCTAAATGTGTTGCTAAGCGCAAAACTCAGGAATGGCTGGACCAATACGGATTTTTTTTACGAATATTCGTTGTAGTCTGAGGAAGGTTTCTATGAAGAGAAAAATAGTAGGTAGGTAGGTAGGGTAGGTATGTAGGTAGGAACTTAGAGTAAGGTAGATAGGTAGTATAATTATTACTAGTGTATGTCATATTATTTGTTATATTTTCAACCGACGACAAAAAAGGAGGAGGTTATCAATTCGACGCTTATTTTTTTTTTTTTTAATATATGATCATCGATTACTCGAAGACGGCTGAACCGATTTGGAAAATTCTCTTTTTGTTTGATAGGGTATACTTCGAAATTGGTAAAATTTGTCACCAAATCAAGATCTGATGATGGAATCCTGGAGAAATCGAGGGAACTCTTCAAATATTATAGGCACACCTATGGCGTTTTGGGTATTTCTTATAGTAACTTGTACAGTTGCTCTCAAAAAGTACCATTTGGGGAAGTGGAACTGATGATGAAGACCACAGATGGCTGCCGAAACTACGCAATAATAAGTATTTCGTGGATTGCGATTCGATTACTTGAATATGGATGTTAAGCACTTTATGCTCGTCACAATGCATATGATGATGTATAGCTGATGGTGAAGTACCAGGAGAACTCCTCAAAAATTAACGACCCAGCATTGGGAAAAGCAATATTTTGTAAAATGTTATAAGTAGTTGACATTTAGGCTCTTGTAACTAGGTAAATTAAAAATCAACCAACAAAAAAGAGTGAAATAAAAACTTTTTACGTAAAAATTAAACCGACTCCCAAAAAACACTGCAAAGTGAAAAATAACTTTAATTTCGGAAGTCGGTGCCAAAAACGAAAATACAAAACTAAAGACACCGACTACCGAAATTAAAGTTATTTTTCACTTTGCAGTGTTTTTTGGGAGTCGGTTTAATTTTTTGGTAAAAAGTTTTTTTATAAACAAATAGATTATAACTATAAAAACTTTTTACCAAAAAATTAAACCGACTCCCTATCGGTCTATTTTTAATTTACCTAGTTACAAGAGCCTAATTATCAACTACTTATAACCTTTACTAAATATATACTAAAATGTTCAGGAGTGATAATAAGCGATCTAGGAACCTTCTAAACGAAATTTATATTGCTTTAGCCCAGTCTATACTTTTGTATTGTATCCCTGTCTGGGGTGGCGCAGCTAAAACTAGGTTTATGGATGTGGAACGTGCACAACGGGCACTAATTAAAGTTATGTATTTTAAAAACAAAAGACACTCAACTAAAAATCTATACGAAACCAGCCATTTACTCTCAGTTAGGAAACTTTACATAACACAAACGTTACAAAAAAAACATAAAACCCTTCCATATAATAAGAACAAAAAACATAAAAGAAGAAAGGATATAATTGCAGAAGTTCCTCAATGTAAAACCAAATTTGCAAGCAGACAATATTTCTATCTCTCAGCTCAACTATACAACAGGATTAATAAAAACATATATGTACACGACAGAAACCACTATGACTGTAAAAAAAATGATTAAAAACTGGATAGAGTCGCTCACTTATGAGGATACAGAAGCTCTTCTGATATATCACGAGTAACATAATCACACCCCACTCTACTACACACAACACACTACTATTCTACAACTCACCACATTACACCACGCTACAACAGGCCACATCACACGACGCTACACCATACCACGCTAAACCTCACCACACCACACCACACCACTCCAAACCACACTACACACCGTCCCACATCTCATCACATCAAACCACACTTCATCTTACGCACACGCCATACGCACCATAATAAACGAAGATGTAATGAACTTTTTAATGTAACAAATATATATATATAAATACTTTTAAATTTTTAAATGTATAATTATGTAGTTTCTAAGATATGGAAGAGCGGAGTCTCCTAACACAGGCATTGTTTGCCTAAAAGGAGGCTCCAAACACAAATCATTGTACATGAAGTTCTTGGTATAAATAATAAATATTTTTCATTTCATTTTCATTTTTTCATTTTCATTTCATTTTCACCCTTTCAATCAAAAAAAGAATTTTCCAAATCGGTTCAGCCGTCTTCGAGTAATCGATGATCATACATTAAAAAAAAAATATACGCGTCGAATTGATAACCTCCTCTTTTTGTCGTCGGTTGAAAATTCACTGAAAGGAGAACGGGCGGAAGTGGTCCATATGGCGTCGGCTGATGAAACCTAGTCCATATAATAGTTCGTAAATGTAGGATATTTTTTTACTATGGACACCATAAAATTGGCCTATGGAGAAAAAAGTTATACAGTCTAGAAAACTGGTACCTATTATAGACAAAAAATTGAAAAAGCTATCTTTTGTTCGGCCAAAACTTATTTGCCGAGTACTCATTCTTACCCCACGCCACCCGTATACGTTCGCTACCCCTCGGGGTGGCGGGGGTGATGCTTCTGCGCCGCGCGTATTGTTCACTGGTCAGTGAGTCATTCGCTATTATTCAGCAAGAACATCGTTTGGTTTCTGTATTGTATTCTTACCGG
Source organism: Tholera decimalis (assembly GCA_943138885.2). Lineage (NCBI taxonomy): Eukaryota > Metazoa > Arthropoda > Insecta > Lepidoptera > Noctuidae > Tholera > Tholera decimalis. Next base: position 3,785,779 of record OW964555.2, read on the forward strand.
CTTTCTTTTTGGACATATTTTGATTCACTTACTTCATGATACTATATTTCCAACTGCATCTTCCCGCGGTGTTGAAGGTCCTGGCAAAGGATCTTGCATTGCACTCTGATCCTGAGCCCTTTGACTCTTTAACCAGCATGGACGACAGACGTATTCTCTGTCGTTAAATATAACATACAACAAAAAAAAAAAAACAAAAAAGTTGTAGTGACTTTTCACGAGTAATACCTACTAGTACATAGTACATTACATTTTATAGATTTTTTCCGTTACCATGTGAACTCCCAACCTACAAAGTTATTAAGGCATTAGTACTAAACTAAACCGTTAACATTGTAAATATCAATTGTTAAGATGTAAATAACTTGATCACGGATCTTTATAAAGCTACGGATAAAGATTTTTTGACAATAATAAACACGAGTACTTGGATGTGAGAAATAACTATTTCACTATAATAATACTCTTATAATAAATAGCTCTTCCATAATAACCAGCTCTTTAAGTAACTTTTTCACAGTAACCATAGAAAATGCTAACCAGTTTGGTATTATCTATTGCATCAACAATCAACAGCAATATGGCCTAAAAAGTACACACCAGTCGTGGTGCAATTAATGCGAGTATATATGCTGAGATTGCTGGGTTTCACTCGAACAGATTTCGGGTAACAGTTTGGCTTTCTCTTCGTAACACTGAACGTAGACTTTTAAGTCTAGATAAAATACTTTAATAGATATTTTTCAGATTGTCTTAAAAAAGTATACTTAGTGAAAACGTGTTTCTAGTGGTTTTATTCCTAAAAATTGCTTAATTAAGTGTATTTTACCTTAAATATTTTTCAATGCCAACACTAGGCAACATCGTGAAAGTCCAATCCAAAAGCAATATCACAAGTCCGTTTCAACGTGCCAAAGTAATCGAGTAAGTGAATCAAAATATGTCCAAAAAGAATGCCGGTAAGAATAAAATAAAGAAACCAAACGATGTTCTTGCTGAATAATAGCGAATGACTCACTGACCAGTGAACAATACGCGCGGCGCAGAAGCATCACCCCCGCCACCCCGAGGGGTAGCGAACGTATACGGGTGGCGGGGGCAAGTGCGAGTACTCGGTAAATAAGTTTTGGCCGAACAAAAGGTAGCTTTTTCAATTTTTCGTCTATACCAGTACCAGTTTTCTGGACTGTATAACTTTTTTCTCCATAGGCCAATTTTATGGTGTCCATAGTAAAAAAGTATCCTACATTTACGTACTATTATATGGACTAGGTTTCATCAGCCGACGCCATTTGGACCAAAGTCCATACAAAAATGTCCGATCTCCTTTAACTTTCTTTCACCAAGTATTTTTATTCTTTTGGTTAGTTGAACTTTTTCATCCTCACTTATTTCTCCATGTTCACATATATTTATTTTTGGAAATTTTGATAGCCATATAAAATCTTGTTCTATGTTTTCTTTTTGTCCTTCTTCGTTCTCGTTTTCTTCATTTTTCTGTTCAATCTATTTTGCTTTCCTTCTCTTTGTCGTTTTCTTCTTTCTCTTGTACATTATCTTAACTCTATCTCAACTGGCGGCTTCGTCCGTACGAAGAGAAACCGGTTCATATCGGCTCAAGCCAGGCCTCGCTCAGACGAAGTGCACACATGCGCTTGTAGTAGTGTACCTATCATAGCGCAGTTGTATGAAGCTTACCCTCTGTCCGTTTACTCTGTGCTATCTACTTTTATGCGAGGTAAGTAAAGCGATAGTTTATAATGAAATCTATACTATATATAATATAATAATATAATTATAAAGCGGAAAAGTTTGTTTGTTTGTTTGCTTGAACGCGCTAATCTTCGATAGTACTAGGTCGATTTGGATGCAATTTAGTATGGAAGTAGCTTGAAGCTTGAGGAAGGTTATAGGCTACTTTTTACGCGACTGCAAAAAGGAGAGTTATGTTTTTACCGTGATAGAATCCACGGGAGCGAAGCCCCGCGTGAATACTAGTATGTAGATAAAACTTTAAACTTGCCTTGATAATAAATGTATACCCTTTTGTTTGTAATATTTTTTAGACCCCTCTTCATTCGTTTCTTCTTATTCCCCATGTTTTACAAACTAAATTTAAAGACTAATAAAACTGTAAAATACTATAACTTTATAACACTAACACTACTTATAGATACATAGAATACTCTTAACTTATAAACAAGAATCAGAAATAAAACTTTTTAGCAAAAAATAGAACCGACTTTCATATAAAAACACTACAAAGGCAAAAATAACTTTAATTTTGGAGGTCGGTGTCATTTGTTTTGTATTTTCTTTTTTTTTTTGACACCGCCTTCCGAAATTAAAGTTATTTTTGCCTTTGTAGGGTTTTTATATGAAAGTCGGTTCTATTTTTTGCTAAAAAGTTTTATTTCACGCTTTTTAGTGGGTCGGTTTGTAATTTACCTAGTTTCAAAAGCCTAAATGTCAACTACTTATCACCTTTTACAAAATATTGCTTTTCCCGGTGCAGAGCCGTTAATTTTTGAGGAGTTCTCCTGGTACATCAGCATCAGCTCTACTTCACCATATGCATTGTGATGAGCATAAAGTGCTTAACATCTATATTTAAGTAATCTAATCTCAATCCACGAAATACTTATTACTGAGTATTTCGATGGCCATCTGGGGTCTTCGTCATCAGTTCCACTTCCTCAAATGGTGCTTTTCGAGAGCAACTGCACAAGGTACTATAAGAAATATCCAAAACGCAATAGGTATACCTATAATATTTGAAGAGTTCCCTCGATTTCTCCATGATTTCATCATCAGATCCAAACGTAACGACAATGGGACTAACTCAGACCAAGAAAAAAAGAAAGACAGCGCGTCGCGAACATCAAAAGTGAAGCCATAAAACCATGCTCCTGCAAGTAAACATACACGCTCACGCACACACCTACACTAAAACCATGCTCATCGCTCTTAGTACGTCACGAGAAATCGTCAAGTAAACATAGATTTAAAAAATAGAATTATGCCTTCCTGTGTAGTGAAAAGTTCCAAAAACAACAGCAAATCACATAAAAATTATCACGGAATTACTTTTCACTTGTAAGTAGTTGAAATAATATCGTTTCTCTATCAATAAACTGTACATTTTAGGTTACTTGGAACAAAAAACCTCAACGAACGAAAGAAATGACATAAAGTGTTGGGGCTGCCATAATACGATTTAAATTTCCCCATTCAATTAATATATTATATAAATATGATTTCTTACTACCAGTTAAATTCCTATTTTCTATTTTTATGTATTTAATATTTTAGGTTTCCAATTAATAATGAAATAAAAAATAAATGGATAATAGCTACAAGAAATAGTTAGAATGATCCAGAATGGTTGCCATCGAAAACCAGCATGGTTTGTTTCGATCATTTTGACAATAACGACCTCTACACAATCAATCGTAGACTTCGCCGTATGAGCAAAAGCGGATATCCTAAAAAGGTACGATTTAAAAAAAATAGAGATTTTTAACATAATAAAACACAGGCAGTGATTTTCTGATTTGAGTTAGTTTCTCAGTTTAGACTAGCTAATTATAATACTGCTATCGCAAAATTTTATTTTTTGTATTTTAGATATTATTTCCGTCGTCCAATGTAACTGCTGAAAACTCAAACTCGGTATCACAAAGTTGAGCCTCTACGTTTGTTCAAGTATGTACTAATTTTTTAATCTTCCCACCCGCTCGATTGCTTGAGAAAAAAAACTGACGTCAAATTGCCAGTGTACTCGACAACTTATCGCGCGTTCGGCCCGCCGTGCGCCGCGACAAAAACTCAATTTATGACCTTCTCAAGAGTCCTATCTTGAATGTTTTAACTGTTCTGTATAGCCATTGAAATAATCAAAAAGGTGTGTGTGACATTGTAATAGATTAGATTTTGATTTTGTTATGGTGGTCTTTTTAAATTTAATAAAGTTAATTGAAAATATAAGTTTTTTTTTTAATAGAAACCTTCGAAACAGTTGAGGTACAATACCATACTGAACTATATCTTACTCGTACAATATTATCCTAATTCCTACACACACAAATATTCCCAAATTATAGGGAAAAAAGTTAACAAATGGCAACTCTTTGATACACACATAGATAAAAAGATGGCTTCACTTTTGATGTTCGCGATGCGCTGTCTATCTTTTTTAATTGGTCTGAGGGGACTAACTAGATCTTTCAAACAAAAAAAGAATTTTCCAAATCGGCCCAGCCATCTGCGAGTAATGAAGTAACATACATAAAAAAAAGTTCAAGACGAATTGAGAACCTTCTCCTTTTTTTAAAGTCGGTTAAAAAGCTATTCCACTATTTACAAAATTAAATTTTTGCAATAATATTTTACGATTTTATTTCGTAGTGCTTGAGCTCTCGCAACGCGACGTACGTCCACCTAGCAACACGATGCGCCCCGCACTGAATTTGTGGACGAGTGCGGGGTGATGTAAAAAACGCAGTCTTTGATCGGACCCATTTTTAATTTATTGTAATAAAAATAATACGTATTTGTAAAAAGTAACAAAACCAAATTATTTTCATTTGTATTGCAAAGCAGTAGTATATTTTTTTATACTCTTTTGATAAGAAATTAAGGAGTAAAATGGTTTCATCTCAATGATTTGGAGGTGATTTGGCATTTTTTTTCTTATTATGTGATACCGATAGAAAAATTGTGGGTAAACCAAATTACGGTTCATATCATGTAGATTACTAACAATTTTTTTCAGATGTAATTTCTCTGTAATTGCCGATGAAAAGTGGCTTCATCTGAATGCTTTTTTCAAGCTTTTTTCGAGAGAGCAGCCTTAATACGGAAAGTAGATAGTATTTTCTTACCCTGGAATGTTATAGCTGCACGCAAACACCTTTTCTTTAGCTAAAACTTCAAAAGTTACAAGACACTAAAATTTTTCACTCACTCGCACCGGTGTTTGTCGTACAACTAACGGAATAACAATTAAGTTACCATTACAAAAAATGAAAAATATGTTGCCCTAATAATGTAAAATCACTACCAAATGGTAGAAAATAAGAAAAAACGAAGCAAACGCGAAATATCGTTAATTAAACGAAATAGGCAAATTTGGGCTTAGTTGGCAAAGTTGCAGCGTTTTACGGTAGCCTATGTTCAGCGGACGGTCAAGACGGTTTTAACGATACCTCATTTGTCGAGTTCCAATAAGTAGCTTTGGAGCTATGAGGGAACAGATGAACATACACACATACATACATATACATACATAGCCTGTCAAAATCATAACCCTCCTTTGGCTTTACCGTAGTCGGGTAAAAATAAAAGATTATTTTTTCCATTATGAATTTGTTAATTAATATTGTTTCAAACATCTGTTCTCTTTAAATTATAATGTTTGTTGGAGCTCCTTCCGCCTGTGATACAGGATTAATCCTAGTACAGGCATTATCATTGTAAGACTTACATAGTTAATTTTGTACTTTACCTATTATGATTATTGAATAAAGAAAGATTATAACATTATTATAAATGCGAAAGTTTGTGAGGATGGATGAATGTTTGTTGCTCTTTTACGCAAAAACTAGAGAACGGATGTCAATGAAAATTGGTAAGTAGATAGTTGAAATCCTGGAATAACACATAGGCTACTTTTTATCCCGGAATTCCCACGGGATCAGGATTTACGTGGGAAAGACCTCCACGCAAACGAAGTAGCTGAATGAAATAGATTTTAATTAATAAATATCAAAACTTTATTATATAGATATATTAAAAGCAAATTAAAATTTCACTCATTGTTATAAATAAGTGGTTAGAAATCTACCAACTATATTAATGACTAAGTTGAAAACTTCATGAGTGATTGAGCTATGAATTTACGTTAGTAGTAGTTTTAGTTAGTTTACGTAGCGCAGTGACTGCACTGCGCTACGTAAACTAACTAAAGCTACAGTGTTCAATGTGTTTGAACTCGTGGTTTTGGTGTGTTTTGCGGTAACTGATAAAAATATAAGATTTTTATGTATCAGTTATCCAAGGCCACAATAAACTATTCATTGTCTTCTTTTATCGTGGTTTTCCTTATCAATGTTTGTGATATTGTACACAAAAATAAAGGATCTTGAATAATTAATTAATTATATTATTCATATTTACTGTGAACATCTCGGGAATACATCAAAAATTAAAAAATTGCGTCAAAATAATTAATTTTCTCCGATATTTATTTTTAGGACTGACAAAATAAAACAAAAATGGCAACAAATTTTTGTTTCCTTGTAATTTGAAGTAATCAGAGATTTAAATATAAAAAACCGGTCAAGTGCGTGTCGGGCCACGCGCAGTGAAGGGTTCCGTAGTTTTTATAACAGCCAAGTGCGTGTCGTATTCGCTGACTGATCGTTTCGTACCATGCTCTAACTAAAAGCCAAACATGACTACCTAACTAATTAGATTTCCTATATAAAGCCTCACCTGATCCGACAATTTTGCACGGAAAGTTTTAATTTTTTTTAGAGATTTGTATAAATAAAGATTTGTTTAATTAAACCTTGTCATAGCCGGTGTTTTGAATTTAAATATATTCTATTATTACTATTTCAATCTCCAAATTCCTACACTCAACGAGACTTGATTATGAATTTCACAATTCAACTATTTCAATTTTATCTCTAGCCTCTACACACAATCTCAAAAACTTTATTTTTTTTTTAGGTAGGGCCACTCGTAGTTCAGCACACTAAGGCTGGTCACTACTTAACCGGGCGATCAACAAAAACTCAATTTTTCTTTTTGATAGGGCCACTCGTAGTTCAGCACACTAAGGCTGGTCACTACTCAACCGGGCGATCCTGTGGTGACCTCTAAAATTAAAGGCCCCCCTGTGGAGTACGGGCCTCGGCATAGCGGGTTCGTTGGTGGAGGGCAGCAAAGGGACAGGCTGGGTCCATATTATTTAAGGGGTTATTTATCGCTACTGGCTCAGCATCGCGGGCTGGCTCGTTTGGCAAAGGTGGGGGAGAATTTCCGTTACAAGTACGCGGACGTCGCGATGGGCCTCGTCGGCGAGGCCGGAATACGGAACGTGTTTTATTTCTGTATTTTAAAAGTGCTAGTTTCCCTACTGCTCTCTTGTCGGATGATGGTGGGGTCGTCGGGCTCGTCTAGGACGTTACGCGGGCGACGAACCCGAGAAATATTGGAGGGTCTGTATCGGGCGGCCGATACGATCAGGGGGTTTGGGTAGTTTTCAGCAGAGGTGAAGTAACGCACTGAATGGCGTTTCAGCACTTGCCTTATGGTCGGGGCAAAAACTCAATAATTTTCACAACTACCTACTTATTGTTTTGGCGGTAACGAAGCCATTGGGAGATATAATTCGACGACAACGCCATCTAGTTAGAAAAGAAGTACTAGTTGTTACACAAAACTGAAAAATGAGACTGGTTTGACACAATCCTCAACTAATTTAATTACTTAAACACAACTAACTATAATTTTACTGGACAAAAACTGTTTTTAACCGACTTTTAAAGAAGGAGTAGGTTATAGGAGTAGGTCACGTATGTATAATATATATTTTTTTATGTATGTGCACCGATTACTCTGTCAATTGTGGATCGATTTATAAAATTATTTTTATTTTGAAATGGTATGCTCTCGAGGTAGTACCATTGTCACCAATTAGGAATTTGATGAAGGGATCTCATGGAAATCGAAGGAAATCCTCAAATTTTAAAGGATATTGTATAGCGATTTTGGTATTTTTTATAGTCACTTGTGCATTTGCTCTCAGAAAGCACCATTTGGTGAAGCGGAACTGATGAAGAAGATCACAGATGGCCACCGGAACTACTCAGTAATAAGTACACACATCAAAAGTGTCTAGGGATCAACATATATTTTTGCAATAACTTTTCTCCTGATTGATATTAATTAAAATTTTCTTTAAGGATTCATCAAATAAAGTGTTTTCGTTTGTCACAGTAACGATAAACCAAGTCACCTTTGCATTAATAAAGAAATTTGCCATTTTCCTAATAAAGGGATTTTTGACATTTGAACTACTAACATTAAAGTTCGAAAAAAAGACTGAAATAACAGTTTTCTTTAAAATTTTATTGGGTAACTTAAACAATTAATAATCCGTGTTTCTACCGCGAACACTAACAACACAAGAACATCGGTTTGGCATACTCAAAATGAGTTCATCCAAATCACGCTGTGGAATGGCCGCCCATGTTCGTTGCAACAACAAAAAAAGGTCTTCTTGCGACTGGATACCCTCCATATTCGGCAGAGCTCTTCTCTGTAGCATATCCCATGCATGCTCAATCGGGTTCAAGTCTGGCGACTGAGCAGGCCAGAGCAGGACATTGATGTTAGCTGCGGCGAGAGTCTGTCTTACAACTCTTGCGGTGTGCGGTCGTGCATTATCATGCATTAACTGAAATAAGGGACCGATTTGCACTTGTAGAGGAACGATGACGTCAGATACAATCGTCTCAGCATAAATTTGAGCGTTGAGGTTGCCTCTGATCCAAATCAACTCAGTTCTTCCGCCGATCCAAATACCCGCCCATACCATGATGGTTCCACCACTATAAGGATGGACTTCCTGGCAGGATTTTAATCGCTGTTGCCGTCCAGGGGTTCTCCAGTGTCGTATACGTCTTGTATCCGGTCTCATACCAAAACGAGACTCATCAGAAAAGCACACGAAACGCCATTGTTCTTCTGCCCAATTTCTGTGTTCAAGAGCCCATTGATATCGAATCCTACGATTGTGCATTGCTATAGGTGGTACCCGTAGCGGTCTTCGGGAATGAAGGTTCACTTCATGCAAGCGGTTTCTGACTGTTTGGTCGCTAATTAAGTTCCCTGAAGAGTGATGAAGCCTCACGGCTAACATCATGGCGGTTATTGTTGGAGCTCTTCGAGTTAAGATTTGAATGTATCGGTCTTGTCTCCGTGTGGTGCAGCGATACCGTCCTCCATGGCGCTCAGCCACGGTACCAGTGCTTCGGTAACGTATCCAAAGTCGACTGATAACACTCTGACTTGTATTCAGAGCTAAAGCCACAGTACGTTGCCGGGAACCAGCTTCTATCATTCCCACGGCTCTGAGCATTTCTTCCCTGCTTAAATGACGTCGCCGCTCCATAATAACGTTGGTTTTAATCAGTAGTAGGGAAACAGTAGCACTAATAATGTCTTCAATGCGTTGTATGTTTTTATAGGGAAAATATTGACGGCTGATTTTCATCTTTTACCCGAATTTGATTATCAGTTCCTGTTTCAAATTATGAAATGCACCAAAAAGGATCCATATAAATTTATAAAATCATAAATTTATTACAAAGCCACATCTCAATCTCAAGAAATCCGCATAAAAATGCTTGATCCCTAGACACTTTTGATGTGTGTATTTCACGAGTTGCGGTTCGATTACTTTAAAATGGTTGCTAAGCAATTTATGGTCGTCACAATGTGAATGAAATGGTGAAATGGAGCTGATGGTGAAATACCAGGAGAACTCCTCAACAATTAACGCCCCTGCATTTGGAAAAGCAATATTTTGTAAAAGATCATGAGCAAGTTGACATTAGGCTATTGTAACTTAGATAAATTATAAACAGACCCACTAAAAAACGAGAAATAAAAACTTTTTAACAAGAAAAAACCGACTTTCAAAAAAACACTACAATGTGAAAAATAACTTTAATTTTGGAAGTCGGTGGCAAAGAACTAAAATACAGATCCAAAGACACCATCTTCTGAAATTAAAGTTATTTTCCACATTGTACCTAGTGGTTTTTTGGAAGTCGGAATTTTTTTGTTAAAGAGTTTTTTTTTTATAAAACTTATTTAAATATGAAACTAGCGCGATACAACTGACGCTTAGCGCCATCTATCGACATTTCTATGGAGTTGTTCGAAATTTTCGAGTCAAATACAATTGGTCGACTATTACTCGTAAACTTGTAAAGCTCACTCATGTGTGATAGTTTTCCTTTAAACTTCGTTATATATACCTATATATAACGAAGTTTAAAGGAAAACTTACTACTGCCATGACATTTGAATTCTAACTACAACCGTTTAGTTGATAGAGGGGGAGACACTTGACTCTAACGATAATTGGTACTTTAAAGCTTGATAAGTCACGAGCGGTTTACTTAATCAGAAAACGGTCTTCCTAAACCCCTAATATTTTTGAAAGACCTATCCAACGATATCCCACACTATGGGAAGGACGAAAAAAAAATTATCATCTCACTTTACATGTAGGGGAGGTACCCTAAATAATTGTTTTTTTTTTTCAAAATTTTATTTTACCACTTTTTCGGCGTCATTAACGTGTATACTCATGCCAAATTACAAATTTCTAGTACCAATAGTTTTTGAGCTAAACCGCGGACAGACGGACAGACAGACGGACATGGCGAAACTATAAGGGTTCCTTGTTGACTACGGAACCCTAAAAAAGCAGCGGTAAACAGCGCTAAACTTCAAATATATATTTGAAAAGGAAGAATCTTAGTTTGGATTTTTGGGAGTATAGAGTTTAAATTTGCTTTAACACTAGTATTTTTTTTTTATTTAAAATAGGTTCGCGTTTGACCACCATCTCACCTGATGGTAAGTGATGATGTGGTCGAAGATGGAGCACGCTTACCTAAAAGTAACCTATTCACTCTTGACTTAAAGACTCCTAGGTTATAGCTATAAAATGGGACAATAAATATTATATACTAGCTTCTGCCCGCAGCTTCGCTCGCGTATAAATTTCAGCATCAGATATTCCAGTTTCCGAAAACAATTATAGCCTATATGTTGCATAGATTTCATAGCTATAGAACATACAAGTGTCATTGAAATCCGCTCCATCTATTAGTTCCGGAGATTAGTATGTAGAAAGAGACATTTTTATTTTAAATTCTTGTTCTAGAACTGTTTGTAAACCCCCACAATTTTTTTTTGTAAATATGTTCAATGTACAGACACACTTTTTGTACTGTTTTGTTATATGTGCTGATGTGAAGAAGAGAAAGGAGTAACATATTCTTCTAAGGGTTTCCACAATGCTCTTGTATTAGGAATATATTACTTTTTATAGCTGTCAATCACACTCTTAAATTTATGGCGACGACGGTACTTGAGTATACGATAATGTTCTCATGGCACTCGAAGAGCTCCAAGTTATAATTAAAGTGTTAACAGACTTGGGTTTAGGAACCATGGTGATAAGTTAACGACGTAAGTAGGTGTAAGGATTTTTTTTATAAATGTAAGAACACGGCACTGGATTGACCGCACTACCACTTAATATTATAAAGGTGTACGTTTTTGTCTGCCCTTGTTTTCCGTAAAAAATGAGCCACAGTTCGATGTGAAGTATTCACGGGCGGAAGCTATAAGTTAGCAATATGTTATTAAATTATGACTACATTACTAAGATCAGGCGAAGCCGTCAAATTATCAACTTTCAGTGCAGTATATTAGCAGAGGTAGAGCACATGCTCTACCCCTGCTAATACTTATGTCTCATATTTACAAGTAACATAATATCATATATCACTAATAGTTATTACATCTATGGTTAAGAGCCTATACTACCTCAAATGGCTTAGCATGATCCTCCGTTATGTCGAAAATACTGCAGCAATAATTTTGAAATAAATATATGGTAAAGTTGAGGATTAATGTTAGGTACTATATTTGAACCAAAAAACACGATTCCATAAAATTTTCTTGATAGAAAAAAAATCCAAAGTTACCTCCAAACCGAACAATAAACCGCTGGTATTCAAAAATAACTTCAAATTAGATAATGAAACTTTGCATATTAATTGAACTAACTATAAAGCAGGTCTTATGTTATTTACTTTTTCAACCGACGACCAAAAGAGGAGGTTATCAATTCGACGCGTATATTTTTTTTTTTTTTTTTTTTTTTTTTATGTATGATCATCGATTACTCGAAGACGGCTGAACCGATTTAGAAAATTCTTTTTTGTTTGAAAGGGTATACTTCGAAATTGGTACCATTTATCACAAAGTCAGGATCTGATGATGGGATCCTGGAGAAATCGAGGGAACTCTTCAAATATTATAGGCACACCTATGGCGTTTTGGGTATTTCTTATAGTAACTTGTGCAGTTGCTCTCAAAAAATACCATTTGGAGAAGTGGAACTGATGATGAAGACCACAGATGGCCGCCATAGATAAAATAAATTTCTGTGGATGGCCGCCGAACCTAGTCAATAATAAGTATTTCGTGGATTGCGATTCGAATACTTGAATATGGATGTTAAGCACTTTATGTTCGTCACAATGCATATGGTGATGTAGAGCTGATGGTGAAGTACCAGGAGAACTCCTCAAAAATTAACGGCCCAGCATTGGGAAAAGCAATATTTTGTAAAAGGTTATAAGTAGTTGACATTTAGGCTCTTTTAACTAGGTAAATTAAAAATCGACCAACTAAAAAGAGTGAAATAAAAACTTTTTACCAAAAAATTAAACCGACTCCCAAAAACACTGCAAAGTGAAAAATAACTTTAATTTCGGAAGTCGGTGCCAAAAACGAAAATACAAAACTAAAGACACCGACTACCGAAATTAAAGTTATTTTTCACTTTGCAGTGTTTTTGGGAGTCGGTTTAATTTTTTGGTAAAAAGTTTTTTAAATTACCATTATTTTCACCGTAAAAATAAATAAACGAAATTATCGGTGTCTTGGAGTCTTTTCCCTGCCACCCTGTCTCGCTTGCTCGCGTGACCGCGGCCAGTAGTGAGCGAGCGAGATAAAGAGTGAGAAGCGCTGGGGTAGTATAGGCCCTTAAGCGGCAGAAAATGATACCTTCTACATCAGTAATTGTAATCAACAGATATTTGTTTCGCCCTGAAATCTACGTACTTAAAAAAAAAAAATACTGAATACACTCAATACGAGATCCCGTACTAAGGGTTCCAGACTTGCGATGCATACTCAAGGTGACTGCGTACGATCGAACAACACAAAACTTTGATCAGTTTTAGCGTTCGGAAACAAGCCGATGTTCTCATTATGAAACCAAGCGATCTCGACGATTTTTTTACTATTCCATCAATATGCTTATCGAAGAGCAGCTTGCTGTCTTGTATATCCCCAAGACCCCTAATAGTATTGACCTTCTCTATACCGTCATTGCATAGTGTGTACGTCGAATCAATCATCGACTTCTGGTGCGTAAGTCATGTGAAAACATTTTCATACATTCAATTCAAGCCTGTTACGTCTACAATATTCATCAAATCTATTCAAATCAGATTGTACCAGCTATATTTCGGATAGTTTTATGAATCTTCATATCGTCGACGTAAAGTAAAATATAACAATTTTGAAAACAACATTTCATATCAGCAATAAAAATATTAAATAACAGGGACCCTAATATGGAACCCTGAAGAACTCCCGATGGGTCAGAAGTCATCATTTAGCCTACATTCTGTTATCTATATAAGAAGAAAACTAACGATTTAAATCTCCATGTATTCAGGCCGTAAATAGCTTCTCCATGAGCAGTGTGTGGTGAAGTTGTTATCTGTATTGTTTCCATTGTGACCTTATGCAGACAACCTACACTAACATTAATACTAAAAAAGAAAATCACTTGATTTTAAAGATAGAATTCAGTAAACATGTGAAAGAGTTGCGAGTTTGGGAAATGTACAATCAAAACCAATTACGGCCTCTTTCTCCCAGTGAAATACCATTAAAATCAGTTCAGCCATTCCCAAAGGAAAGGCCAGACAAACAGAATGTCAGCCAGACAAAAACTATAATAGTTTGTTTGTTTTTTGGTATCGTGTAAATAACTATAAGCACTAGAGAAAATGCACTTATTTTGAAATCATAGAGATAGTTCAGTTATATTTTTATGTGTATAAATATAGATTGATACAATGTAGTGATTATATTCCGCTGAAGAATAGCAAATAGAAAAAAAAGAAAAGATATATGCAGGATCTGTGTGACAATATCCTAATATTGTCACACAGATCCTGCATATATCTTTTCTTTTTTTATCTGCTTTATAATATCATATTATTAGAAAAGTTGGATGCTAAACAATGTCGCACAAGTTCGAATATAGAAATGAATGACATTAGAGCTTCTATTAAACTCCAAGTTTAGATCATACTGTAACGCAGATTCTTCAAATTAATTCTGTATATAAACAAGGTTACAGAAATCTCAAAGATACACATACAAGCAATCTTGTTAATACCTCCAACTAAGCTAAATATCCTTGAGTCTGGAGTGTGTTCACTGCAATAGTGTAATCTAACTTTAATACCTATTCCTCCTCATTAGAAAACACAAACATGCTTTGCTTATTTTCACAAATAATTGTTGTGACAGTAATTTAAGATTTTGCCTGTAATTCTGGGAGCCAATAGTGACAACCACCATATTAGATGACCTGATGGAGCCTTGCTCCAAAGTCATTGACAATTGGAAATGATTGCAGGATAGAAAAACCATATAACCAATGTGCAAGGAGGACCCTTATGTTGCTAAATTGTATTGACACTTTCAAGAGCCAATCTCGAGATAAGTTCTCCAGAAAATACATAAAAACTAATGATTAAAAAAACACTTTCAAGGTTTATTGCTGAAGTCTTTTTTTTCTTGAAAAATGAAGTGGCTGACACATAAAAACTAGGGCCACCATTTCATCTCTATTGCTGACAACTATTTTAAGGAGTCAAAAAAAGTTCTATCAACAAAAAAGGTACATTTTTGTTGGCTTGAGTTTGTAGATGGTGTTCAACAATGTAAAACTTAGAAATAACATTTCAACTAGTACCAATGTGTTTTAATCTCTATAAATGTTGTCATAAAGTTGCTTACACCAAAACATACTATGAGTCAGACTCACATAGCCAATCAGGTTTGTACATGTCGTAACCTGACATGATGAGATTGCATTTTATGTGGGTTAAGCAAAACATTGCCTTATTTAGAAACTTTTCTTGTCAATATGATTTGTTCTGAATATTATGAATACCAGTGAGTGCCAGCTTAACTAAAACGGTTTAGGAAATAGAACTTAAATAGGCTTGTGTAGTACATGAACTATGTACTATTAGGACGCAATTCCGTCATGTGAACTAGAACGAACTATTCTGTTTCTGTCGCTCAAATCGGTCATCTAGTACATCTAGTACAGTGAACTAATCACCAATCCTAGCGACATCCAATCGCGAGAGCCGAGTAAGGCCTGCCGCAGACGTCCGGTTTCCTGATCAGGTTTCCTGATCAGGAATTCAGATTCGGAATTCCGTGAGACTAGCGCATACGTCCGGTTTTTTTCATTCGGAATTTTACGTATAGAGACCAGTGTTACCAACTTAGTTCGACCCCCCTTTTAGTGGCGAAATGATGCTTTTAGTGGCTGGTGGTTTTTTCTAGTGGTCAAGTAGAATTCAGTTTCAATTACTGAAAGTGCTATTACTCAACTACTAAGCCACTAAAACTTTACGAAATATATTATTTTTACTTCATTAATGTACTTAATTTACTTTTACTGCGTAGGCACAATAAAAGTGCAGAACTTATGGCAAGAGTTGATGATCTATGGCGACAAATCTGTTCACTCTCAAGTTTTTATCGGTATGACATGATGAAAATCTGTATGGATACCGAGAAATCTGTCTGGCAACACTAATCTGAAATGAAATTTCCGTGCGTGTGCGGCGGCCGAACCAAAATGTACGCCAGCGCTGCGTTCGGAATGACGTCATCAGGTTTTTTCCGTTCTTACATTCCGGAACGCATCGAACCGAACGTCAGGTTTTTTCCGTCCGGAAAAAATAAGAATAGTGTGCGCCTTGTTGAACATTTTGTATGTAAGTAGAGCATTCAGGTTTCCTGATCAGGAAACCTGATCAGGAAACCGGACGTCTGCGGCCTGCCTTAGAACGGTTGAACTAATAAGTGATGTACGAACTACGATGACCTGGAGAACGAGAAACTGTGTCCGGTCATTTATGTGCATAATCTATGGCCCGGACGTTCTATGGCTCTTTGATAGTAATTGTTTTCGATGTTTTTATTTGTTATTTTAACTTTGTTAAGTGAAGTTACTCAACGTCATTGGTTCAGCAATATAAGTTCAAGTTTATGTTGCTTATGCTTGGTTTTGTTTCGTGTGGATTGTAAAAAAGAAAATATGTATATAAAAATGAAGATCACTGTAAATATTTGATTTTTAAATACGCCATTTTAATAATTCATTCAATATTACTTATTTAAATGATATTCAAATTATTTAAAATGTATCATAATTAAAATGATAGTCCTAAGCCTGCAAAGTATGAAGGAAAATCAAATGTGCAGGTATTCCATCACGTCTGACCGATGTCTAAATTATTGATGAACTAAAATGAACTAATAGTACTAGAAGACCGAACTAGTACATTTGAACAATTGTACTAGTTCGGAGCGTTCCTGTCAGTGACCGAGTATGAACAAGCCTAAACTTAAAATGGGATATTTACGGAGTTGTATTAATTGTTTCCGATACTACTTACTAAGCTGTTAGTGACCACATGAGTTTTAAAACTTTACTAGGAAAGTTAACCTTTTATAGGATGTCTGGTACAAAGTGGCCAAAAACTGGAATCATATTCAAATTTTGAATAGAATAGAATGGAATATCATTTATTTTTAAAAATATGAACCATAGATGGAGATTGCCAATGTGAGATCCCAGGTTGAGTGAAATATGTAATTGAAACAATTTTATTGATTATTCATAGAAAACGAGAAGACATTTTTAATCTTTCTTACACAATTTTTATTTAATTTTTTTAGCAATTTTATTTTCTATACTTATAATCTTTGTTAATTTTATTTTCGTTTTTTTTCGACTATTGTTTTATTTTAAATTGAATGAGGATTATTATCGTTTTCAATTTGTTATTTTATTATATTTGATATGATTTTTTTTTTGGTCTCTCTTTGTTTGATATATTTTATTTAATGGTACTGTTATGTTTTACACAATTTCTACACAATGTATATTGTTCTGAAATAAATGACTTATGACTTATGACTAGCTTAATTTGGTAAAAAGAAAACACTACATGTTTAGGTTTTTGAGAAAAATAATTAACATTCAATCTTTACCAACATATAGCAGGCTAGAAATAACAAAAGAATGTTACTTTTCAGGCTTTCTTAGTAGCTTACTTTTATGAAAGAATTTTTGGTTGGTAATGGTAAACATTAATAGATGATGTTTTGATATAAAAATGAATAAGGTTAGTAGAATTTGAACATATACTAGAAATTTTTCAAGAATATGAATAGTATATTCTGAGATCATTTCTACTCAAACAGCCGGACCTCACTAATACTGCTAAATAAAGCATTGAACCTATCTTTTATTGTGCTTTTTAATAATGAAAGCATGCATAATATTCAGTTTTGCCCTACAATACAAATGCAGGTATTCAAATACATTGTGAATAAAAAAACACAGATATTGGGTAGTTTTTCTAAAAAAAAAGTGACTCACCTTCGTCTTCGGGCATCACGGGAGGCGGAGCGTCTCCTACTACTAAGTAGCCTTCGTCAAGATCATTCCGATTTCTCACTTTCCTTCCAGAAGCTTTGGCAATATCTTTGAGCACCTCTTCCTTCGTTGTCCAAGCCGACACGTAAGCCATTATGCACTAAAACCATAGGTACAAGTTTTTATTAAGCTGCGTTTATTTAGATTTCAATATTGGACAACACACTGAGATTAAAACAATGTACAAGGTGATGGACTTAAAGTGTATTTCAAAATAAAACTACTGGGAATCGTAAAAAATATTTTTGCACACCTCAGTGAATTGAAGTAAAGCTGGTACAAAGTACAAAATGACAAAATCCAACAATAACCAAAATGGAAAGCTTTTCAATTCATTTATTCACAGTCGACACTCGTATTGCGTGCGTTTACGATGCAACCAACGATGCAAAATGTTCACGGCCGGCACGTAAACTTAGAACAAAAAATTTCAACCGTATACTCTATGGTTGGAAAAATCGAACATGACAGGTTACCTCGCCCCCTTCTGTCTTTCTTCACCCTTCTTACGCCGGTTGCCAAAACCATAGAAAATTTACAAATATTTTTACGCCGCTCGCCCACATATAACCATAACTTTAAATCTCGCTATTACAGTTTTGTTTTTGGAAGTCTATCTGCGTTGATTAATTTACTGTACTGTCTTATCCTCTCAGTGATTAAACTGTAATATTTTGCATTGATACTGCAAGATGTACAACAAGTGTTGTATCGAATATTGTGGTACTAAACGAAAGGACGTTTTAATGAATCCATTTCCAGTTTGTGAGTTAAGACTCAAAAAGTGGCTTTAAGACGACCCACTGACCCTTCTGTTCCATAATAGTGACTATTTGCGCAGCTTAAGCCCGCAAGAACTTCGAAAACTATGTGTGTGCCATAAACACTGAACGATTTTGGCAAGAAGCCATACAAAAATTAAAAGAATATGTTTTGTGGATGTTAAAGGCAGGGAGACAACTGTGCCTTCATTAAAAAATTGGATTGTAAGACTTCAAAGTTATTTAAGGCTGTAGCTATTCTTCCAAAAGAAAAATGTGAATATAATGCGCCCGCCCTATTTTTTGGACTAGAGCGGGCATATAATTTTAGAAATAATAACCTGAATTGCCACACCTTCGTCAACACCTATAGATTTTTACTAATAACCAGATTTATAAAATTTCACTCAGATACTTTTAATTGTGAAAATGATTCAGCAGACCAGCTGTTTAAACTGAAACAGCTATTTATACCTTCCAAAAACGATGATGTTCGTATCCGGGTGAAATTAATGTGGGACCCCATATGTCAGGAGCGGTGCCACGATCTGCTGCTCAGGAATGCCTCAATGCACATGCAAGAGCATATACAGCAGGGTGGGTCACAAGAAAAATTTTCTCAAACATAAAATGTGTCGATTGCATTGCCGATTTGACAATGGGCAAAGTTAGTGCTATACACAATTAGGTGTAAAAAATAAAAACTATTAAGAAAATGAAATTTACCTACCCTTCTGAAAATGCAGTGAGAGCGTTCGGAGTAGTCACAGAGGAAGCAAATGAGTACTTAGAACATTTTCCAGCAAAAAAACAACATTTCGAAAATAATAAAAAGCCAAATTATGTGTAAGTACTCATTTGACTTCCTGTCTTGTGATACACAAAAAAGATATTGAGAAGGCCTTTCTTGACCATGGGTTAAAGTTAGTAATTTTTAATTGGTGTTGTTTAATAAATAAAATAATTAAAGGCACATATGTATCCCGATTAATTGAAAAATCTCTTCCCAGAACGCAACATAAGGCTTATTAGCACTATGTACACCACATGTAAATATACTAATATAAATACTATAAATATATAATGTAGTAACCGTCTTTTAATGTTAATTTTCTATAATTTCACTTTATTTTAGTGTGATATTCAAATTAACTCTGTAAATAAATTTCTAATAAATATAAAATGGAATTATAAAAATATAAAACTTGACTTGTATTTGTTGTTTCATTTACAAATTTCTCAGTAGTTCCCTGTAATTATTGTTACCGCTGAGTTCCTTCATAGGAGCTCATTGGAATTTTGCTGCAAACAGCAAAAAGAATATTGAGGTCTGAATACAGTGTAATGGGTTAATTGAGGCTTTATGTGTCTGCCTTTGCTCAGAAGTCAGCACCTAAATTAAAAAAAAAGAACTGTCATGTTCGATTTTTCCAACTTTTGACAATCTATAACAACCATTTTCTTTCTATGGGAGTGGGTCGTCTGATCTATGTAGTCTGTGAAAATGTTCAGCATCAGCACAGATAACTTTAAATAAGTCAGCCACTAATATAGTAAAGTAAACTGTGCATAAAGGTGAACGCAGACCTAGCCGCACCGCAGTCGCTACAGTCCCCGCAGTCATCGCTTTTTGTTAATGGCCTCGCACATCTATCCGCGCCGCAGTCGCTGCAGTCGTTCCCGTCGCCGCACGCATCGCAGTTGCAGTGTTGCCAGATTTTTGAAAGCATTATATGTACCGAAGACTTAAAAAATCTGTATTTGGTATTGGTATTTTGCTCTTTTGTGTAATTTTATCAGTAGGTGCTATAATAGGGAATAAGCAAGTAATTATTTATACGAGAACAATTAATTTTATTATAAACAGTTGACAGAGATTCTCTGTCTAAATTATAATTCTGGCAACACTGCGCGCCGTGGATGCGAATGACGTCATCCGCGCTGCGCTAGCCACAGCGTCCGCTGCGTGCGGGTGACGTCATCAGCTGCGGCTTGGGGAGTTCGGTTGTTTCAGGGACTGCGGCGACTTCGGCGCGGGTAGGTGTGCGAGGTTGCATAGAACTTCATATAAAGAATTCGAATGCAAAGATGCGGCGCGTGCGGTGCGGCTAGGTCTGCGTTCACCTTAAATCAGTGATTTTCCTCCATGAATGTGAATCAGCGGTTCTGGGTTCAGCAGGCCTGCAATGTTCCCACCTCTATTTGTCGAAATTATGGCGTTGCTAGTCTAAAAATACGGTATTTGGCGGAAAATTACAGGAGATTAAAAATTAAAAATACGGTTACGGTAACTTTATTTCACAATCAAACGTTAAATTTCAGGCGTTTCAGCCTTTACACAGAGAAGGTCCACCGTCACTGTCGTCACTTGAATTGTTACTGTCAGATAACATTTTTTAAAAATATAGTCAGTCGCGACGCGATAAAATATCTGCTGAGCAAACTATTGTGAAAAAATGGCAAACATAAATTAAAGTTGACAAAATGCAAAGGTATGGCTAAGTTCTACAGCAGTACTGTATTCAATACTTCGTAATTTTGTCGAACAAGTTTCGTCTACTTGTCTATGCACACAAGTTGATTGTACGGGGAATACCCCAGGGAATGATACAGTGTTGTCATTTTCAAACATTGTTTCAAATAAAAATAAACTGTATGTTAGGTTGGGTATGTGTACATCATTTTTAAGACGCCACTCATAAAGACGAAATTACGGTAGAATTGGACATGTCTACGGTAGGTGGTAGATATGTTCCAATTACGGTAGGTTTACCGTAATTAGGGACACGAAAAAGTATCGATACTTTGTGGTATCAAGTACGTTCGTTTCGATACCGATACTTTTGTACTCGATACTTTTTATTTGATACCTACTTTTACTCAATGAGTACTTTTTGACAATAAATCTTGGACGGCAACGCCATCTGGTTCAATTAGGCTGAACCTTCTAAGTCATTACATTGAGCTCAAAATCGTTCCTTCAGTCTTTCTGTTCACAGTTCAAATTCTTTCCTTCACCAATCAATCACTCAATCGTTCGCCGTTAGAAAATTCTTTTATTATTATTATTTATTTATTGTTTATAAGGTATCCCACAAGACCGTATTATTTGTATTATTCTTCGTGTTCGTCTCGCGATTTGTTTTCTCCGGTTGGTCGTTATTGTGCTTGACTATTATTTAACTTATTAAATGTCAATGTGTGCCATCTAAAAGTACATATTGTTCCGTGCTGTGTATCTACTCGTATTAGTGATTGTACGGAGGAGGAATGGGTACTATAATATGTGTCTAAAAGAATAAATAATATAATTGTTTAAATAATTTGTAAAGTCACAGTTGTCTTTTTTATAGTATGTACTATTATTACACTAGTGACCCAATACCATTAGTGCTGATGTTCTGTTTTTTCGATATTATTCATGAGTACAATATCGATACTTTCTAATCGATACCGTGTCCCTAACCGTAATTACGGCGGGCGTTGTTGTCAAAAAGGACTTATGAAATATCATCAATTCAATTTGTCATCGGGCTTACATGTAAGGATGAAATGCATAATCAATGTTTTTCAAATATCGATAGAACGTAAATATCTCGAATGAATCGATGATATATTGCATCAATGTTTTCACATGGAGGTTGATACTGAAACTATCAATGTAATATCGTTCGTCATGAATGATGTTTTATGAACCATGTATTATCAAGGTGCCATTTTTCGTCCCATCCCAACCGTTATCTAACAGCTATCTCATAATACAGATATCTGTCTTTATAACAAACGTCGATTTTGTTAGCAGTTTTTCTAAGAAGTTACTACTAAGCTACGATAGGAGAGAAACAGCTTAATTGGCATCAGGTTGTCAAAATTGATACTTTAAAAATGTTAAAAAAAGCAAAAATAAAAAAAAACATGTTCTTGCTTTCGCTTAAAAATATAATTCAATAAAATATAGTACCAATAATAGTGATAAATACTAAGATAAATCATTCTTAAAAATTGAGATTAAAATTAAACGATTTTCCAATGTCGATGATTTATGTGAACGATGTGGCATCCTTAAGGTGAACGCAGACCTAGCCGCACCGCACACGCCGCAGTCTTTGCATTCGAATTCTTTATATGAAGTTCTATGTAACCTCGCACACCTATCCAAGTCGCAGTCGCCGCAGTCCCTGAAACGACCGAACTCCCCAAGCCGCAGCTGATGACGTAACCCGCACGCAGCGGACGCTGCGGCTAGCGCAGCGCGGATGACGTCATAATGTAGACAGAGAATCTCTGTCAACGGTTTATAATAAAATTACTTGTTCTCGTATAAATAATTACTTGCTATTCCCTATTATAGCACCTACAGATAAAATTACACAAAAGAGCAAAATACCAATACCAAATACAGACCTTTTACAGATTTTTTAAATCTTCGGTACAGATAATGCTTTCAAAAATCTGGCAACACTGCAAGTGCGATGCGTGCGGGGACGGGAACGACTGCAGCGACTGCGGCGCGGATAGATGTAGGTAGGCAGGGTTGCCAGATTCCGAATGTTTTTTCTCGTACTAGGGCTGTCAAATATCTCGTACTTTCAATACAAAATCTCGTAAAAGACGAGATTTCTCGTACATCTGGCAACGCTGGAGGTAGGCATGGGCAAATCGTACCTATGTATCGGTTTTGAAGATTGGATATCGTATCTATATATTTCAATATCTATATATTTAGGTTTCGGTTTTGTTCGATATATTTACATCATTATATTTTATTTGCAACTGTATACTTGAAATCAGTGAATGTATTTTTTGTGTAGTGTTGATAATATGGCACTCAATAATGACCCTTTTTTTTTTTTTTTTTTTTTAGTGTGGTAAAATTATCAAATAAGTCCTCCCACTCCGGGCAGGGTGGGAGGGACTGTCAGACTTTTACTGACTAAAATCCACGGTGTTCCTTCAATAACCCTTTACATACCGGGGCCACGGTAACGGGATGAGTCCCACGACCCCGGCGGGCTTCGGCCCTCTGCAGAGGGGGCCTCGTCATGTTGCTGACGCTCTTTGAGGCGCGCGTGGAACACGACGCGCCGTCGACCCGGGCATGGTCCATGGTCGGACAGCGAGTTGCCCTTTACTCGCTGTCCGCATGCCCGCGCCTACGGTGGCCGGAGATCGTCGGCCGACGTCCGACGCCGTGGGCGTCTACCACTGCGGCTGGGCTGGAGGGAGGACGCCATCCTCTCCCTCACGCGGCCCGCCTCCTCCTTCGCAAGCATGACTGCTTCGCAGAAGGAGGCGACCGCTTCCCACTCCCTCTCGCCCCGCAGCATGGCCTCGACCAAGGCCGGGCGCGAGAGGTCTCCGCCTATTGTCGCCGTGAGGACACGTCGGTGCTCTGCCCAAGCTGGGCAGTCCTGCACCGTGTGCTCGACTGTGTCCTCAGGGCGACCCTCGCAGTGGTGACACCCAGGCGTCTCTTCCTTACCCATCAGACACAGGTACCTCCCGAAACTTCCGTGTCCGGTGAGGACCTGCGTCATGCGGTAGGTCAGGACGCCGTGACGCCGATCTAGCCACTCCTCAAAGAGGGGTCTTACCGCCGCCTCAATAATGACCCTAGTATTTTTATTGAAAATACCTTAGGATTTAAAATCCTTTGACGTTTAATTATGGTTTCCTGTTTACAAGTGTTTAGAAAATAATGTATTCGGTATTAAACTCTATGCTCCTGTAAATAGTGTTTAAAATTTGTATTATACATTAGCGTATCTCTCTCTCTCTCTCTCTTTCGCTCGTTCACCTATAGCATATAGCTCCCGCGCGCATCAAACACCCGAATCACAATATCAGTTTGAACCGAATATCATAGTGCGATACAGATATTGTGTGGTGTTTTTGTTTTGTGAATCATCATACCAACATCAACACATTAGGTACGCGGATACCTGATATATAGATTCAGTGCCGTCCGATATATAGGTATTGGATATTGTAGCGATACATAGGTATTGTATCTATATACGATTTGTATCACCCCACTCCTAGTGTGAGGCCATTAACAAAAAGCGATGACTGCGGGGACTGTAGAGACTGCGGTGCGGCTAGGTCTGCGTTCACCTTTAATCACATTTTGGGTCTACTTTCCTAAATTCCGTTTTTTATTTTTATTTTTAAATATTTATAAATTCCAGTTTCCCTACCTTTGTCTCTCCTACACTATAAATAAATAAAATAACAAACATGACATTGGCTAAATGCACAAACCGTGCGAAGCCAGAAAAAAAAAAAAACAAAAAAACTAACAATGCAGTGTTGCCAACTTTATTTTCTAGTCTAAAACTCAAATGTGTTATGTGAGTGTGACAGATTACAGCTTGTCAAAAAAGAAAATATAACTAGAATCAATTGACATCAATGTGTATGAAATATTTTTAATTATAATAAGGAATTGCAAATGTTAACATGGTTTTATTTCATTTTTTTAGGCAACGCTGAAAAAGTGTTTCAGAGCATTTCAGTTGACGACTAGAAAAATTAATGTTAACCAACATGTCATGAAAAAAGTAAAAGTGTAGCAACCCACTTGATACCAGTCAGGGAATCCCGTAACCGCGTGCCGCTATGATATACCGAATAAGTGCGAGTATATCGTAGCTATGTCTTTCTCTTTCTCTCGCACCGACCGCTACTCGAACGAGGCGCGCGCGGCGCCAGTCCGATCAGCGTTGCCAACCCTACTGTTTTAACAGTAGATTTACTGTTTTTACCGTGACATCCCTGTTTTCTGTTTAAGTACCAATTTCTACTGTTTTACTGGAGATTTCGTCTAAAACGATAAAACCCGTCCAATTTAAATACCTAGCTTCATGATATGCATGATGTATCCGTATACATTTTATCTGTGTCTAACAAAACTAGTCATAACATGTCAAAGTCTGACAAAAATAATGTCAGTAATGTCAATGATGACATTGATAATTTTTGTTTGACTTGACCGTTGACCCTGGTAAAACAGAAATAAAGGAATGCTATACATTTAATGCAACAAAAAAAAACATGTGAATAAATTCAATAAAAATATGTATAATTTTAATAAAAACAAGAGGCAGAAAATATCGAAAACAGAAATTTAAAATGATTAATAATTATTTAATGACATTTTTTGTTTGTTATAACTACTTTAAAAAATGTCAATTATTCATATTTTTAACATAATAAATAAATAATAATGATTAAGTATGTACTTGTGTTTTCAATTTCATTAAGGGTTTCAATTTCAATTCTAATAGACTTAATGTTTTAAAGTTACCATTTCACTGTTTTCTGCTGCTTTTTTAAGTCTGATCTACTGCTTTATGCTTCGGTTAGGTTGGCAACACTGAGTCCGATGTTCGCGCGCAAGTCGTAGACACGTACGTAATTACCTATCTGAAACCACGTGCTCACATGTGGCGACCAATGTGTTTTTTTATGCTTTACCCTCATATGTGGTGCCCTAACGTGTTTATTTGTGCTCATTGTATACGAAAAACTAAGTCGGATTTTATGTTTGTGGACGTGTTTTAACCAAGTAAACGATAATCATATGAAACAGTGTTCATCATTCTAGTTTCCCTGAGACCTCCCCTCATAAAAGATTATTATCTGAAGGGGCAAACTTTGAATAGTGACTTAGAAAAAATAATTATAATAATTAAAGAGAAGATAGCCAGTAGAATTTTGGAGAAGGCTTACACCAAGACATGGATCCCATCCATGTGCCTCCTATCATGCTCAATGGTGTGCCACTGAATGTAGTTCATAGAGTTCTAAATTTCAAGTATGTAGGCCACATAGTCGCTAGTAATCTAAGGAAAAATGGAGGATATAGAGCGGGAGCGCAAGGCTTTGGCAGTGAGAGGCAATATGCTTGCTCGCAGATATTTTTGTTGCTCAAGTAAAATGAAAATAACACCTTTTAAGGCTTTGCCAGTCGTTTTACACGAGTAGTCTGTGGGTACAGTATACGCAACAAGCTTACAGAGCCCTGCGCACCCAATATAATAACGTCTTTAAGAGGCTGTTGGGGCTGCCACCTTGGCACTGCAGTGTGTCTGGCATATTTTCAGAAGCACATACTAACGGCTTTCAGGCCATAATCCGTAAAAAAGTAGCATCACTACTGCAGCGCTTTCGAAGCAGCGGAAACAGCCTTCTCAGGACAATCGCGGCGAGATTTGTCTGCCCTATTCAGCAACACTGGATAGAGGTTGCGATAGGTTAAAGTTGAATGGGGTGCGAGCAGAAGACCTCCCCGTGCGCTTGGCGGCTGCTGGTCCCCTGCGGATACGTCCGGGGGGAAGAGCAGTCGCTGGGCCTGGTGCACCCTGGGTCACGGACAATAATCTCTTCGCGGGGTGTGGGGTAGAGGAGTATTGTTGTCCGGAGCTAACTTCTGCAGGAGCGGAGGAGTCGCTCCCGAAGGCTCCCTACCTGCGCTCTGCAGCTGCAGAGTGTACGACTAGGGAGCGAGGTGGGATAGACCGCGGGCCGTTTCAGTCCGCGGTCTAGGGGCATCCGTGGCGAGGTGTTATGAGCCGCGGTGCCGGGTGTTGGGTATTTTTAGTTAGTTTCTAAGTTTGGGGTAAAAAAAATAAAAAAAAAATATAAAAAAAAATATATATAAAAAAAAAAATAGGTTAGCTTAGATTAGGTTACCGAACAGCGGGCGGTATATCCTGTACACAGGCATTCGCAGGCCTCGGCTTAAATACCCTCCCACTAAAAAGCGGCCACATCATCGTGGGGAAGTGATGTGTGTATCACCCAAATCGTAAAAAATGAAATGGTGAATAAATTGGATTGCTCTTCGTCATGCACCCCGGTTGACGCCCGGCGCTCGCAGGTATCCGGGCCTGCGAGTGGTAAATTGGTTACCGATGGATGCTCAGGGGTAGGTGACCAGGCCCCTGTAGCGGATATGGCTACTGGAAGCAATGTGTTATGCGATCCGGTTGACACCCGGCGCTCGCAGGTATCCGGGCCTGCGAGTGTTAAATTGGTGACCGACGGATGCGCAGGGGTAGGCGACCAGGCCCCTGTAGCGGATATGGCTACTGGAAGCAGTGGAACACGGCCGCGTAGGACGTCTTCCGTCGGGAAGCGTCCAGCGAGCCCGTCCTCGGACGAGGAAGGCCTGCCGGCCCCCAAGCTGCCGACTTCGAGGAGGGGTCGGCAGGCATCGAAAGGGGCGAGCGCTTCGCAGACGCGGAGGGATGGGCGCGGGCGGTTCGTCCGCCCCAATACCCCCGCGGCTAGTGAAGCAGAAAGTGACATGGGGGTCACCACAGAGGACCCTGGCGATGGCGGCGATAGCTGTGCCTCGCTGGGGAGCACAAAGGCGGAGGTCAACGCCGCCAAGAGGCAGCAGCGCAAAGCCGTCGCGGCCGACGAAGTGACGGAAATGGCCCGACACGCTCGCGAGCGACGAGCTGCTCTGGCGGCGGAAGGGGGCGAGCCGTCTGCGGTGGCCTTGAGCCAGCTGGCTCTGGATGGGGTGGACTTAGTCCTGAAGGTTGCCACCAAGTCTGGCAGCCTAAAAGGCACGTTCACCCGTGGCTTGAAAGAGGCTGCCGCGGACATCAGGGAGGCGGTTGGCACCCTCCTCAACAGAACGGCCTCTGACGAGGTCGCAAAGTTGCAGGAGGAAAACAGCCGCCTCCGAAACGACTTGGAAGACCTCCGGCGGCAAGTCGCTGCGCTAAGCGAGGAGCAGCAGCGACGCACGTCTCCCATTGCCGCACCTGTGGTGGCCCCGACTCCCGCACTGCGACCGGCAAGCCCTCGCACCGATGAAGAGGTCGAGCGCATTGTCCGGCTCTGCATGCTCCAGTGCGGGAGCATGGTAAACGCTCGGATGGAGGCGATTTCTCGGCGTCTCCCAGCGGAAACCCTCCGTCCGCCTCTAGCGGCTGACACGCGGAGGACTGAGGAGCCGCCGAGACTTGCGCCTCGAAAGGAGAAGCCCGCGGAGGGAGCTCCTCCGAGCGGCCAGCCCACGACTGCCGGGTCTAAGGGTGAGACCTGGGCGAAAGTCGTGGGCCGCAAGAAGGCCCGCAAAGCCGCCAAGAAGGCCGCAGCAGCAGCATGCGCCCCAGACGTAACCGCAAAGGCGGTTGCGCAGCCTGCGCGACGGACTGCGCGACGGACTGCCAAAGGCGGTCGCAAAGGGCCGACGATACGTACCCCGCGTTCCGAAGCTGTGACGCTCACGCTACAGCCTGGGGCTGCGGAGCGCGGCGTAACGTACCAGTCGGTCATTGCCGAGGCCAAGGCCAAGATCAAATTATCTGATCTTGGCCTTCAGTCCGTCACCCTTAGGCAGGCTGCCACGGGTGCGCGGCTCTTCGAGGTGGCTGGTGCTGCGAGCGGCAGTGCCGAAAAGGCGGACGCTCTGGCCGCCAAGATGAGGGAGGTCCTCAACTCCGAGGACGTCCGGGTCTCCAGGCCAATGAAAACCGCAGAGGTGCGGATTTCTGGTCTGGATGACTCCGTGACCTCTGAGGAGGTGATGGCGGCCGTTGCCCAAAGTGGAGAGTGTCCGCCGGGCAATGTGCGGGCTGGCGATATACGCGCCGACGCCACCGGACTCAGCGTAGTCTGGGTTCGGTGCCCTGTGGCGTCGGCGAAGAAGATCGCCGAGAGCGGCAGATTGCTGGTAGGCTGGGTTGCAGCGAGGGCGAAACTCCTGCAGCCCCGGGCTTTGCGGTGCTTCCGGTGCTTGGAGAAGGGGCACGTCCGGGCAAAGTGCACCGCCGAAACTGACCGTAGTGATCTTTGTTATCGCTGCGGTCAGCCCGGCCACAAGGCGGCCCAGTGTTCCGCGGCACTCAACTGCATCTGGTGTTCGGATGCAGGGAAGCCAGCGGGACATAAAGTGGGCGGAGGGGCCTGTGGCGCGCCTGCCAGCAAGGCCAAAAAGAAGAAAAAGAAGAGGAGCACCAAACCTGCCGGGGAAACCTCGCCTCCCCCGCAGGCTAGTAGCTCCGCGGCCGACTCCCGGCCCAGGACCGTCGCCGAGGGAATGGAATGTTAATAATGCTCCAATTCCATTTTCTCCAGGGCAACATCAACCACTGTGCCAGAGCTCAGGATCTCCTACTCCAGAGCATGGCACAGTGGTCGATTCACGTGGCTGTGGTCGCCGAACCGTACTTCATCCCCGCCCGTCACAACTGGCTGGGATGCGCTAACGGTTCGGTGGCCATTATTGGCGAGACTCTGACCGACCCGTCTCGGGGCCGTGGCTGGGTTGCTGCGGTCTCGGGTGGCATCGTCATTGTGGGGGCGTATTTCTCTCCCAACAAGAGTCTCGCCGACTTTGAGGGTTTCCTTGTCGAGTTGGGCGCCGTCGTAGGCCGCCATCACCCTCGTCCCGTTCTGGTGCTCGGGGATCTCAACGCCAAGTCATCGGCGTGGGGATCTCCGGTCACTGACCCTCGGGGCGAGGTGCTAGAAGAGTGGGCGGTGACGACCGGTCTGGTCGTCCTGAATCGGGGTTCGGAATACACATGCGTGCGGCAGCGGGGCGGGTCGATAGTGGACATCTCGTTCGCTAGCCCCTCTGTCGCCGGCCGAGTCCGCGACTGGCGTGTCGCCGTGGAGGTGGAGACGCTGTCGGACCATCGGTATATCCGGTTCGACGTCTCTGCCCAGACCGCGAGCGGCCGCCATCCAACAACCCCGATTAACGACGGCCCGCGTTGGGCGCTTAAGCGCATCGACAGGGAACTACTCGAGGAAGCTGCATTAGTCCAGTCCTGGACCTGGGAGTCGACGACGGACGGCCCCGTCGACGTTGAGGCGGTGGCGCTGTGGTTTCGGGGGGCGATGACGCAGATCTGCGACGCGTCCATGCCCCGTGTCCGCCAACAGTCCGCAAGGCGCCAGGTGTACTGGTGGACCGCCGAGATCGCGCAATTGCGCGTAGCGTGCGTTGCGGCTCGCCGCCGGTACACCCGATACCGGAGACGACGTCGACGGGATTCCGCCGAGGAGGACGCGCTGTATGAGGTGTACCGCGCGTCCAAGGAGACTCTGTGGCTGGCCATCGGCGACTCAAAGTCGCGCGCCAGGGAGGAGCTGCTGGGGTCCCTGGATCGGGATCCGTGGGGGCGCCCCTACCGTTGGGTACGGAGCAAGTTGCGTCCCTGGGCGCCTCCACTGACGCGAAGCATGGAACCCCAGTTGCTAGAGGCGGTGGTGTCGGCCCTCTTCCCAGGGCGACCGGAACACGTTCCCCCGGCGATGGCTTCGCCCTCAGCCACAGACTCTCCAGAAGAAGAGGAGAGCACCGATGTCCCCGAGGTGACGCAAGCAGAGATGGGAGCGGCCGTGTCGCGACTCCGGGCTAAGAACACAGCGCCCGGACCCGACGGAGTGCCTGGTCGAGCTCTCGTCCTGGCTCTGAAGGAGCTAGAGCCCCAGCTGAGGAGGCTTCTCACGGCATGCCTCGAGCAGGGTCAGTTTCCCAGTGTGTGGAAGGAGGGGAGGCTGGTCCTCCTCAGGAAGGAGGGGCGCCCCGCGGACTCGCCGTCCGCGTATCGGCCCATAGTGCTGCTTGACGAGGCGGGCAAACTTTTTGAGCGTATCATCGCAGATCGCCTCGTCAGCCACTTGTGCAGGGAGGGGCCGAACCTGGACGACAACCAATTCGGTTTTCGTCGGGGGCGCTCCACCATAGACGCCATCATGCGCGTGAGGGCCCTGGCGGAGGAGACGGTGTCCCGGGGTGGGGTGGTGGTGGCGGTGTCTTTAGACATCTCCAACGCATTCAACACCCTACCCTGGAGTTGTATTCGGGAGGCCCTGAAATACCATCGCGTGCCTCCCTACCTCCGCCGTACAGTAGGGGCTTACCTGGAGGGTAGATGCGTCACCTATCGGGGACGTGACGGTGCTGGTCGGCACCTCACGTCGTGCGGTGTTCCACAGGGATCGGTCTTGGGACCGCCCCTGTGGAACATCGGCTACGACTGGGTGCTGAGAGGCGAACTCCCGCCGGGCGCCGACGTGACGTGTTATGCGGATGACACGCTCGTAACTGCCCGGGGGAGCTCGCACAGGGAAGCGACGGTGTTAGCCACGGCTGCGGTGTCACAGGTGGTGAACCGCATCCGGCGCCTGGGCCTGGAGGTGGCCCTGAACAAGTCGGAGGCCATGGTGTTTCATGGCCCTCGACGGGCGCCGCCGCCGGGATCACACATCGTGGTCAGCGGGACCCGGATAGCTGTCGAGTCCACCATGAAGTATCTGGGATTGGTGCTCGACAGCCGATGGGAATTCGGGCCCCACTTCCGGCGGCTGGTGCCCAAGTTGATGGGCGCAGCGGGCGCGCTTTCAACGTTGCTTCCCAACTTGGGGGGCCCGAGCGCCGCCTGTAGGCGGTTGTACGTGGGAATCGTGCGGTCCATGGCCCTGTATGCGGCCCCTGTGTGGGCGCTGGACATGACGGCCGGCACTCTCGCCATTCTGCGCAAACCGCAGAGGGTGATGGCCGTCAGAGTCATCCGCGGGTACCGCACGATTTCCTACGAGGCGGCTTGCGTCCTGGCCGGATCCCCGCCCTGGGACCTAGAGGCGAAAGTACTCGCGTCGTTGTATCTATGGCGCGAGGAAGAGCGGGCACGGGGCTCGAGGCCGGTGCAGCGGCAGATCGCGCTGCGCCGAGAGGAGCTCCGTCAGGTCTTGGTGGCGGAGTGGCGGCAGAGGCTTCTGCGCCCTACCGCCGGCCTCGCTACCGTCGAGGCGATCCGGCCAGTACTCGACGACTGGCTCGGGAGAAGGCACGGCTCCCTGTCTTTTAGAGTGACACAGGTGCTGTCGGGGCACGGCTGCTTCGGCAAGTACCTGTGCCGCATAGACAGAGAGCCGGATGCTCGGTGCCACCACTGCGTCCATTGCGGGGAGGACACGGCGCAACACACGCTCGCCGAGTGTGTAGCTTGGGAGGAGCAGCGCCGTGTCCTCACAAATGAAGTAGGAGGCGATCTGTCGCTGCCGGCCGTAGTGCAGAGTATGGTCGGCAGCGCAGAGTCGTGGGACGCGGTGGTGTCCTTCTGCGAGGACGTGATGTCGCAGAAGGAAACTGCGGAAAGGGAGAGGGAGATCTCCACTCCCTTCCCTGGCCGCAGAAGGCGCGCCGGGCGCAGGGGAAGGGCGGACAACGCCCTTTTCCAGCCCCCATGAATGGGTCCAGGGGCGAGGGACTTGGGGAAGTCCCTCGCCCCCTATTTGATGGACCCGAGTCGCAGGCGCGCGCGGGTGTCGGCGCGCGCCTCTGAGGCGATGCACGGGGTAGTTCAACACCTCACTACCCCGTGCAGGAGGCGAGGCCGGGACAGACCCGACCAGCACTAGTGCGGGGCTGCGGAAGAATTAGGTTTCCCGCGGCCCCCCACGCACGTGTGAGGAGACACCGGGGTGGTTTTAGCCGGTAAGAATCCGGCACACCCCTCCGCCATTCCCCAGGCGGAGGTAGTCCATGAGGATTTACCCCCGTTAAAAAAAAAAAAAAAAAAGGTTAAAGTTGAATGTATATTCAATTTATTTTTTTATTCTTACTATTTTGTTATGCCTTCGTCTTTTTATTTATGTACTAACATAACATACGGTTAAATTGTTACTTACACTCTATGGACTAAGTCTGAAATAAATGATTATTTATTTTAAACCCTGAATAAAAGGAGATGTTCCAGAAATGTATGGAGCCTGGGCTAGTCTGGCAAACGAAAGTAGAGACTGAAAAAGCGCGGCAAATTTAAAAAATATCAGCATAGCAACCCCAAAACTACAATGAAATACCTGGAATAACCTTATTTGATACTTTAGAATTATGTATTTTATTTCATCGGAATAAAAATACAATAGATATTTTAGGTAGGTAATAGTTTAGATATTGTGTCTTAATTCGATTTAAAAAAAAAGCAACAGTATTCTAAAATAGTTCTGATTTATTCACTATAGTCAAAATCTGAATGTAAGACTTCCATGTGGAAAGTTTCATTAGAGTCACTGGAGTCATTGTTTCCTGCGTTATATATAAAACTTTCTAAATTATTTTCTGTAATTCTGTCCCTTTCTTTATGTTTATTTTCAACATGGATGACATGATGAGTCATTTTCTTTCACTCCTCGGGAGTTATATTTTCAAACGACTCTTTTATAAATTTCTATAACTCCACTGCAGGCAGAGCAATATTTTTACTTGCCACTTTACGTTTAGCCAAACTCTATACTAACTCAATGGCATTTAGATCACAGTGGTAGGGGGGAACTCGCAATACCTCGTGCCCATTCTGCTTCAGAATTTCATCAGCTTCATATACTGGCTCTGGTGTGTTTCGTTTTAAACTTGTTTTCTAACGTTATAAAATTCGTTAATTTTTTTACGAATAGCATCTATGTCGAAACTATCTATGTCGGACACTGTGGGTTTATATGGCCTTTACGCGCACCTTCCTTTTTAATTCTTATTAATGTAGTAACGCTCACTTCTGTAAAAAATGCTAAAACAAAATGATTAGGTTTTCGAATCATAAATTCAATTACATCTTTATAAAAGTTATGTACTCCTAGTAAAAACTTACCAGTGATTGAAGCTATTTTATCCAAGTACTGGTTCTGGGTTCTTATCCTATCTTTCTGCTCTAAATCCGTAAGTTTTCAATAGGTTTCACTATCTCATCAACCCCTGCTACATCCACCAGATTTTCTATAAAAGAAAAAAAAAATGTTAAAAACCATGCAACATTTAATTGTTTGTTAAATAACCATAATGCTTAACATTCTATAAAATGAATGTGAATCAAAATAGATAAATATATTTCCTCGATAAATATAAATTGTGAATTACGACAAAGTATCAACGTAGTAGCGTCATACTAACTATGAAATCGAACACCACACGTAAACAATCTTGTTTTTGTTTGAATTCGGCGTCTTTCTCCTGTTGTTTTTCTTGATATTTAGACATCATGCGAAATAACATCTCCCGTACTCCACTTTTAATAGTTTTGTTCATTTTTCGCTGAATAAACGCTATTAACAAGATCACAACAAATCACCATCAACACGCCATCATGTTTTGAAAATTGAGTTTGACATTAGTATAGCATTGCCATATAAAAACTTTGCAAATAATTCGAGTGTCTACTTTCGTTTGCCAGACTCTAGCACTATGTACACCACATGTAAATATACCTGTATAATGTAGTAACCGTCTTTTAATGTTAATTTTCTATAATTTCACTTTATTTTAGTGTGATATTCAAATTAACTCTGTCAAGGAGAGCAACACAAAAAATATGGTGGATCGGCCGTATTGCTGTTGAACAGTGATGCGAATATCATTTTGACATGTCGGCTTGACGAATCGATATATAAAAATATAGGTATTATTCATAAAATAATCGATAAATATCTGCGATATTTTAAATCTCAATAAGTTGATATTTTTTATTCATTTTAGAATAATTAGTCTAACGTATACTAATCATGTCATATCCAGGGAGTAGTTCAAATGTTGATGTAGTGCTAAAAACCACGTAATGTAATGCACTTATTATTACTTACGTGCGTTACCTTTACGAAAAATATCGATACTTCGATTTATCGTTATTTTTTATATATATGGATAATAATCAATATAGCTTAAAAATATCGATTCTATATTTTTATCAATATGTTTTTTTCACTTGCCCATCCCTACGACTCACAGAAAGACTTCACGAAACTCAAATCTGTCAAACGTCATGTCCAACACGATTGTCATGGCTGCTCTAAAACAAGGGTTACCATAATAAAAAAAATCCCAAATAATAATTTATCACAGCTATACCCATATCCAAATATTTATTTGTTTATTTTTATGATAATCCCTATTGTTTTTTCGATTTATCTATGTGGTTTACATAGAGGTAGCCAAAAATGAAACATCTCCTTTTTGTTTCTGATATTTTTTTAGTTTTTTGCGTTTCAGAGCTTCACTATTTCTCATAACACCTGCCAATATACACATAAATTGTTAAAACAAACGAAGCACAAAACAGTTTTCGTCATACTATATAGGGTTACATTACAACAGTCGACATGCACGATAGTAGCGACACCATTATTTTCAAGACTTTTTGCCAAGTTGTAGACTTGTCTCTAGTTACTCTTGTCAGCGAGGTGTCAATTTACCATCTCAATTTGTCAAACTCAGAGATGTGATAAACGACTTAAAACTTTTAACGAACTTATTCGTTTATTTTTTATAAAAAGTCACTTACGTTAAGTGCTTAATTGCTTATCTGCTTATTTACTTGCTTACATTAAAAATAACGAAATTAAGTTTTTTGCTTTTTTACCTATTGGTTTTTAAACGACATCAATGAACTTTCCTTCGTACATACTTTGCCGATCAGTTTTATTAGCTCACCAATTTGTTTTTATAGAAAAAAAATAAACTTGTGTGCAATTAACACGTGGTAGAAGTGAAACCTTCAAAAAAAATCTTCAAATAATTTGTGTGTCCCCCTTCCCCCTTTACCCTCACCCCCCCCCCCCCCCGAACTCCCCACGAGACCCGCCCCCCTCCCCGCCCCCTCTCTGGGCTACTTCACCCCCCCGCGACCTAACTTCGTTCCCGTGGTCGCAAGATAGCCGAGTTTGGGCTCATTTTAAAGGGCATCAAAAGCTCTACCCCTTGACCCCAACAGAATTCCAAAATTCGGCAATTTATGTTTCTGTCTCTTTTTACTGTCGCTTTTTCGTTTCATAAGCTTTCAGATCACAACGATGCTAAAGAAGTTTTCACTTCAAAAGACGCCAAAATTAACACAATTACTTACACTATGAACTATTTACACTATTATTAACACAATTAACTACACCTAAAAACTATATTATATACAAGTCCAAAAGTCTCAGAATTATTTCCTTGGTACCTACGAAACAATTCACCACATGAAAAAATGTCTTACACTATTTATGTGTACGTAAACAAGTCCAAGTCATAACTTCAAAAACAAATTGTTTCGGAAATACACAAAACATGACGCTTTTAATCGGGCGGAGAAAACGCTATTAAACGTAAAAAGCAAAGTAAGCAATTTAAGCAGTTCACGATAACCCGTTTTAATTAAAATGTCGTTTTTAAAAGTGAACAACGGAATGCAATATTTGCTTTTACATTTTAATTTGAACAAAAAGCAGAATAAGCAGATAACGTTAAATGCTTTTATAAACTAATCTGCTTATTCACTTATTTTAAATAACATGTTATATTATATGCTTTTCGTTTAAACGCCCATCTTTAGTCAAACTCAAAATAAACAATACTATTGTCTATAATCGACAACGGCTCACAGTGTTGCCAACGTAGGTGATTTTTCGCCATTTAGGCTAGTCACGAAGAGAATAGGCTGTTGGAAGGTCGTGATGCTGTCCATGTTTGTCTATGACATCTATTTTAGATTGATTTAAAAATATTCTTCTATCTGATTGATGTACGGTGTCATGTAAAATTTAGTCTATTTTTTTTTTCTCATTATCCAAATAAACATAATGTTTATAATATTCACATTTTTAATTAGTTTCAAGCTGCCAATTCCACCCTATCAGTGGTAGCAGAGCGTGGTTGGATAATTAGTGGCAAATGGAATAAAACCGTGAGTAAATGAGAAAATAAAATTTTAAAAATGAGTTCAAGTCTAAGAAGCATAGAACCGCTGACAAAATCAAATTACGATACCTGGTGCTTACAAGCACAGGCGATTCTCATAAGATACGATCTATGGGAGTACGCTAGTGGTGAAAAACGTTAGCGGCAACTGCGACTGCCGAAGAAAAGAGGGCATTCCTAAAGGAAGACATAAAGGCAAGGTCAGAGGTACTTCTACTTATATCTCCACCAGAACTTAAACAAATTAAAGGATGTAACACGTCCAAGGAGGTATGGGATAAACTAAAATCTGTACATCAAAGTTCAGGACCCGCGAGAAAAGCTACGCTATTAAAGCAACTAGTATTGAAGAAAATTACTTCACAAGAAGATGTAAGAGACCATCTCAGTAATTTTATGGACGTAGTGGGTAAATTAGAAGATATGGATGTCAAAATTCATCCAGAATTATTAAGCATTATGATGTTATACAGTTTACCTACAAATTTTGATAGCTTCAGAACGGCAATTGAGTCCTGACATTTTAAAAGTTAAAATCATAGAAGAATACGAAGCAAGAAGGCAAAGCGAAGCAAGCGAACCACAGACTTCAGAAGCATTCTATACCAAAACAAAGAAAAGAGTACTATGTTGCAACAATTGTAAGAAGAAAGGCCATTCCACAGAATCTTGTTGGTCAAAGAAGAGACCAAATAACTCTAATAAAACTTAAGGTCAGGAAGAGACGCATAATATCTGTTTAAAAACAGGAACGTCAAAAACTAAAAGCAATTTATGGTGTCTAGATAGTGGCTGTACGTCACATATGACGGGTGACAAAAGTATACTCTGTAACTTAATCCCTGCATCTGACACTCTAAGACTAGCTTCAGAGAAGCATACGACCGAAGTTAAAGGGAAAGGAAACGCAGAACTCTATATAAAAGAATTGAAACATACTATAATTGACTCATTATATGTGCCTGATTTGTCAAACAACTTGATGTCAGTAAGTAAAATTACAGATCATGGCTATAAAGTTTTATTTGAAAAGGGACAAGCCAGTATCATAAAAGACGGAACAGTTAACTTAAAAGCTAGAAGAAGAAATGGACTATACTTCATTGAATTCGATGAGCCGGAAGAGTCAGCAAATTTCACGCCCAGTGCTGAAGGCGAAATTATGAAATGGCACAAGAAATTAGGTCATGTCAATGAAAGAGACCTAAAGGAAATGGTTAAAAATAAAATGATGCGAGGACTCGAATTTAAAGAAAAAACTTTGGGTACCTGTGAGACTTGTATCAAGGGTAAATTTACCACTCTACCATTCCAAAGCCATGAACAAATAATCTCTACCAAAGTGCTGCAGATAATTCACAGTGACGTATGTGGCCCTTTTGAGCATAAATCAATGGCTGGATCAAAGTATTTCGTTACATTTATTGACGACTATACAAGATACTGCTGTGTTTACTTCTTAAAAGAAAAGAGCGAAGTTATTAAAAAATTCAAGGAGTATAAAAACTATGTTGAACTGTTTCATAAGAAGAAAATTCAAAACCTTCAGTCTGACAATGGAGGCGAATATAGGTCGAAAGCGTTTGACAAATTTCTGAAAGATAACGGCATAAGCCGAAGACTATCTACACCCTATACACCGCAGCAAAATGGCATGAGTGAAAGGAAAAATCGGTCGCTGATGGATAAAGCAAGATGTCTGATGATAGATTCTAACATTCCTGCAAATCTATGGGCAGAAGCAGTGAACACTGCAAACTATTTGATAAATAGAAGCCCAGCAAAAGCTTTTTTTTTTTTTTTTTATTTAGAATAGGTTCGCGTTTGACCACCATCTCACCTGATGGTAAGTGATGATGTGGTCGAAGATGGAGCACGCTTACCTAAAAGTAACCTATTCACTCTTGACTTAAAGACTCCTAGGTTATAGCTATCGAGAAACACAGACTCCGGCAGGGAATTCCACTCCTTAGCCGTACGCACAATGAAGGTATTCCCAAAACGTTTGGTGCGTACGGGTGGGATGTCCACCATGTAACGATGGCGCTTCGCCGTTTGTCTCGTAGTCCGATGATGGAACGGGCTTGTTGGAATTAAATTGTGTAATTCCATCGCACACTCCCCGAAATGTAACCGATAGAAAACCGATAGACTTGCAACTCGTCGTCGATGTTCAAGGCTCTGGAGCTTTGATTCGACCAGTGCATCGTTGCCAATGAGTCTTTTGGCCCGCTTCTCGATAGACTCAAGCGCGTCCAGTTGGTATTTAGCAGATCCATCCCAAAGATGAGAGCAGTACTCCATACACGACCGAACCTGGGCTTGATAGAGATTGAGCAACTGTTCGGGTGTGAAGTACCGTCTCACCTTTGCTAGGATTCCCAACTTTTTTGATGCTAGTTGAGCCTTAGCCTCGATAAACGGGCCAAAATTGAGGGTAGAAGTTAATGTTACCCCCAGAAGCTCGATATGGTCAGTTATAGGGCTTTCAATACCGGTATTCCGGGATCCCGTAATACCGTGATCACGGATTTTATTTTGGCCTTTTACAATACCGGTATTGACGCCCCAATACCGTGATTACGGTATTACAAACATTAGATCTGAAAATGTATGTGATCTTATTCTCAAACTAGTTTTCACCAGCGCAAGCGTCTCGCTGTAGTCTTAAGCCGAAATCGAGCTGTACTTATGTCGTTTTTGTTATTGTCAGTCAGTTTCGCAAAGGCGACGGGATAGTTGTGATATATTATATTAAGAATGTTACTAAAATGATCACCAAATGATTGCTAGCTAACTACTTAAGCTATATTTTACTTACTTACATTTCAGAAAATAATGGTACCCATGTTAATTTTTACATGAGCTTTTTTTTATATTGTACTACACAAATTCTATGTGAAATGCCTTCCTGGAAAAAGAATAGATTAAGTTTCAGTTTTCATTATGTTCCTAATTCCTAGTCCTACTTAAATAATCAACCATCACCAAATTGTTATATAAGAGAGCTATGGATAAAACGTATTAATTATTATTTATTCTTTATCTCCAATACATACATATAAATTACATTTTTAAATATTCTCTACAACGTTTAACGGAAACCCCATATCTATCCAAAAGGACTGAAGATAACATCTGGTATGGAGTCTCTATGCAAAGTTTCAGCTCAAAATAAGTGACTCACAGAATTGAACCCAAATTATTGGTTTCGTATGTTTCTTGAATACCAGTAATAACAAACGTGTCACAGCACTATGAGGGTCATCACTATCCACGTCACTTGCCAATAGAACGATAAATCTCTTCGTTCTTCTTAATTTGAAAAATTCGGCCTCTGGTATCAATGTATTGAAATTTCTAATATGCTCCACACATGTAGACATAGGATCAGAAAACCCTTGCCATATCGTTTGTTATCATCCAAAGAAGCCGTGCACTCGGTATGTATATACCCTTTAAATTACACGTTGTATAAAAAAAAAAACATTTAATAATATAAAAAATAGTAGCCCACCGGTATCGGGAACACGGTCCAAGCTACCGGCTGTCAGGGCTCCATAGAGAGGAACCTCTTGATGATACGCGCCGTGTCCAGGATTACCACTTTCTGAAGCAAGCCTTTGAACCAACCGCCTAACGAGAGCTTCCTGAGGTGTTGGTCGAGGCTCTTGGCTATTACGCCATTGGTTGAAATGACTATCGGTACAATGATTGCCAGTTCACATCCCACATCTCGACAATCTCATGTGCCAAGTCAAGATAGTTGATTTGCTTATCTTTCTCAGCTTTCACGAGGTTCTCGTCATGCGGGAAGGTTATGTCGACAATCATGGCACGCCTCTCGATTCGATCCACCACCTCTATATCACGCTTACTGGCTACAATAGTCCTGTCAGTGATGATGGACCGATCCCAGTATAATGTGATATGACCGTTATTGAGAACTGAGTCGGGCACATAACTATAGTACGGCACTTCCGATTCCACAAGAGAATATTTCAGAGCAAGTTGCTGATGAATCATCTTGGCTGCAAGGTCGTGCCTGTGCAAGTACTCGCCATTAGCAAGACGAGAACAATCAGAGATAATGTGGCGTATTGATTCACCCGGATGGTGACATGCCCGACATATGTCAACCGTGCCATCCTTCACAATAAATTTCCGGTAGTTGTTCGTCATGATAACTTCATCCATAATTGCAAAGACAAAATCTTCGGTTTCCCCAAAGAGGTCACCGAAGCGCAGCCAAGCTACGGACGCCACTTGGTCTACGTCAGACCCATGTAGGGCTCGGAAAAACGTCCATGAAGCTCCTTACTCTGCCATATCTCCCTCCGATCGTTAGTGTCTAGTACTGCAGGTTTGCGCCAGTTCTCATTAGCCAAGGAGAGCGGGGTGAGTCCTTTGTCCACCGCTACTACATCTTGATGCATATCCACTTCAGAAGCAAGAAAATGTACCCTGAGACTGCATACCTCACGGTTGTGGAGAGTTTTAGCATTCAAAAAGCCTCGACCTCCATATTTCCGCGGGATATACAGCCTCATCACCGACGATTGTGGGTGATGCATTCGATAAGCAGTCAGCAATGTATGAACTCTCCTATCCAGGGCATCAAGTTTAGTTCCAGTCCATTTGAATACGCCGAAAGAGTATATCAACACTGGCATGACCCAACCGTTGAAGGCACGCACCTTGTTCCCACCCGATAGAAGGCTTTTAAATACCTTCTTTAGGCGACCAAAGAAGCGCTCCTTCACCGATTGCTTCATGTCAACTACATTGATACCTAACGCTTCCGACATACTCAAATACTTATAGGTTTCGGTTGGAGAGAGGGATCTCAGGTTTATGGAATTCGAGGGTTGAGATCCCACGGATTCCACAATCTCCCCTCGCTTTACATGCTTAATCGCACATTTGTCGACACCAAACTCCATCCTGATGGCACTACTGAAAGTTTCAGTTACCTTCATTAGTTCCATCAGTTGTAGACGAGTGGCGCCAAAAAGTTTAAATCATCCATGTAAAGGAGGTGAGAAATAATCTGACCACCTTTTTTCAACCCATAGCCTAGGCCTGAATTCTCCAGCAGTGTGCTTAGAGGATTCAAGGCTAAGCAAAACCAAAGCGGACTCAGTTATTCTTATTATTAATTATTATTATTATTTTCAATAAATAAGAACAATAAAGATTGATTTGAAAATAAAAAACACGTATTTTATTGCTTTTATTAATGTCCTAACTGAACTTGCGTTTAATACCGGATTACCGGTATTGATACCGGGATCACGGTATTGACTTTTCCAGTACCGGTATTGATACCGGTATTGAAAAAATCCGGTATTTGAAAGCCCTAGTCAGTTATCGGCACAGTTACACCTCGGAAAGTAGGAGCCGGTTCAAATTGGCTCCTTTTTGCGGAGAAGAGACACGCCTGGGTCTTAGCTGCATTAAACTTGACCAGGTTGGCATCGCCCCATTCGGAGACAGCCTTCAAGGTCAAGTTCAAGCGCCCGACCATGTCCTCACGGAGAGACTGGATCTGTGACCCACCAGCTCGCGCGCTGGACACATATCTCTCAGAAACTGTGCTGTCGTCTGCATACCCAAAGGTACCGGGCATTAGCAGATCGTTAATGTGCAGCAAGAATAAAGTTGCTGAGAGAACAGACCCCTGAGGGACCCCGGCATTAATTGCCAATTGGCCAGACGAGCAGCCATCAATGACCACTCGAATGGACCGATCCCTCAGGAAGTCTTCAATCCAAACGCAAAGTTGGGTGGGTAACCCGAAAGAAGGAAGCTTAGCAATAAGGCTATCGTGCCAGACCCTGTCAAAAGCCTTGGAGATGTCAAGGGAAACAGCAAGTGCTTCCCCTTGCCTCTCAATGGCCTCACTCCAGATATGAATGGCATACGCTAGAAGATCCCCAGTTGACCGGTTTTTGCGAAAGCCGTATTGCCGGTCACTGAGGATGTCGTTGGCTTCTAGGTATGCCAGGAGCTTACTATTAAGTACACGCTCCATACTCTTACAGAGTATGGACGTGACTGAAATAGGCCTGTAGTTGGCAGGGTCAGCACGACTGCCCTTTTTGGGTACAGGCTGTACGTTAGCCAGCTTCCATGCTTTCGGCACCTTTCCAGTCTCTAGCGAAAGGCGAAACAGGCGTGTCAAGATTGGAGACAATTCAGGCGCACAAGTTCTAAGAACAATTGCTGGTATCCCGTCGGGGCCACTAGCTTTGTTCACGTCTAGATTACGCAGCACTCTACGGACGTCCTTCTGATGGATGCGAATGTCCGACATACACGTCTCGCATCCAATAGGAGCATCAGGAGGGTGAGCGCCACTACTATCCAGACGTGAAGACTCCGCGAAGAGAGCGGCAAACAAGTTTGCTTTTTCCTCAGCGGAGTGAGCCAGAGACCCGTCAGGTTTGAGCAGTGGTGGTAGTGAGGGGCGACAGAAGTTCGATTCAACCGACTTTGCCAGGGACCAAAACCCCCATATGAGAAGTGGGTAGGAAGAACCCCATCGGGAAATCACCTACACGTTTTTGGAAACAGAGCCTTTGTAATGAACAAGAACCGAAAAGGAAAATTCTCTGCCAAAGCGACAGAAGGAGTATTTTTGGGATATGCAAATAAAGCCAAAGGTTTTAAAATCTACATACCGGAAAAGAATGACGTTGTTATCAGCAGAGACGTAAAAGTAATCGAAAAGATGCATTATGGCGATACTCCTGCTGAGAAAAACGAAGACTTTACTCTAGAACCAGAAACAGAATCAATTGAGATTGAAATACCTGAAATTAAAAACAAAATGAATAATAACTTATTTTTTCAGGAACCTACTAATCTTCTTTCTTCCAGCTCCAGTCGAGATCCAGTTGACCCACCGCCCTCAAGTGAAAGACCACAAAGAGAAGTGAGGCCACCAGCATGGACCAAAGATTACGAGCTAAGTCGTTGCGTGACTATGTTTACATCAGATAGTAATGATGACTATGACTGTTCATTTCTTACATATCAAGATGCAGTGACGGGCACCGACAGACAAAATTGGGAGAAGGCGATACAGTCTGAAATGGATTCACTACAGAAAAATAACACCTGGGTATTAGTTGACAGGTCAGAAGCCAAAGGACACAAAATTTTGTCGAACAAATGGGTATTTCGGATTAAAGATGACGGTACATTCAAGGCCAGATTAGTCGTACGTGGCTGCGAGCAGAAAGGAAACCTGGATTTTGAAGACGTATATAGCCCAGTTGTAAGTCAATCTGCCTTAAAAACTTTATTAGCCGTTGCCGCATCCAAATCTTACTACTTCATGACATTTGACGTCAAGACAGCATTCTTGTACGGAGAGTTGACAGATGAAGTTTATATGAAACTACCTATTGGCTATTAAAACTGACTGCAACACAAGGATCTTCTACCTACTAACTGGATTGCTTACGAATGATTCAAAGAATACAGAAAGTCTTTCTTAACTGTTAAATAACAGAGTATAAACTTGCACGCATAAAACTGAAGGAACTATTCGTTCCGAGCGAGACAGTGCCGTGTGTGGACTGTGTCCCTTTCTTCTGTGTGGCAGATTAAAAATATTTATTTCAATGGTAATTTTTTCGACCTGTCTGTTGTAGTAATAACACCTAGTTTTAAACTTCTTTGGAATTCTATCTTTAAAATGAATTACCATTATTACTGTATGCATATTAATGAAAATTAAAGTTATTTTACCATGCAAACACAAGATGTTCAAACCAAAAAAAAATGGAATTTGTAAGAATTAGTAGTGATATATTATGCTATACCTGGCAATTACTACAT
Source organism: Tholera decimalis (assembly GCA_943138885.2). Taxonomy (NCBI): domain Eukaryota; kingdom Metazoa; phylum Arthropoda; class Insecta; order Lepidoptera; family Noctuidae; genus Tholera; species Tholera decimalis. The sequence goes on from OW964555.2 coordinate 3,830,741, forward strand.
TGCCGTCTGACGTTTACTTGACATCTGTATGTTTGTAAATTTGAATTATATTTAATTTTGTGAGTTTTCGTAATATTAAAGTGCAAGTTATTGTAACCATGGTAAGAACGTGTTTTGTGGTTAATTGCAAGAGTGAAAAGTGTACCCCGGGTCTGGAATTTCCTTTTTTAAGTAAGTTTTGTGACTTTGTTTACAAATTGCATTTAGGGTGACTATGTTTTCAATGTAAAAGTGGATGTTCTTCTCTTTATTCTTCTTATTTATTATTTTTCTTTCTTCTCATTATATATTATTTTTTGTTATTTTAAGCTTTCCTAAAAATGATGATCTTCGAGACCGGTGGCTCAGTGTTCTACACAGAAAAGGGTCAGAAACGGTTCTAAAATTTGTAGCCGCCATTTCAAGCCCGAAGAAATATTGCATTTCGAAACAAGATCATATGATGCAATTCCATCCATTTTCCCTAAAGTAAGTTATCAGTCTTTACAAATGACATGAAGATAACGGTTTGAAATAGAATATGAGCATAGCAAGATGAATTTTCATTTTGAATCTATCTTAACCATAAATACTAAAATTTTGTTCTCATCAATCTATTATTATTTTAGATTCCTGTTAAAGCGAAACAAATAAATGTTTTAAGTACTATAATATTGAAACCCACTAAAAAAAGAATATACAACTTGTACTGGGCACATTCAAAGATCAGTAAGTGAAAGTTATGAAAGGAGTCAAATTAATAAGCATAAAAGTCGACATTTTTGTTGATTTATTTACTTTTGCTTAGCAAATTGATGGCAAAAATATTTTATATCATTTTGGCCAAAAACTCAGCTACGCAAACTTGCTTACAAGTGTAGTTTATTATATTAATAATTACTTATAACTTAATTACTTAACTTTTATCCACTGCAGTTAGTTAATGTCGACAAATAATAATAATAATTCATAATTTAAAGATTATTTCCATACTTTTAACTAATACTAGTGTAATACATTTTTTAGGGTTGTGTGTCAAGCCAATCTTGTAACAAACCTGCAGCTGCAACATATGAGGAACTAGAAAATATAGAACCAACCTAATAATAATAACCTTATAATTGTCATTCGATCTGCCTCCTTCATGTTTAGAATTATGTATGTTAATAATATTGATTTCTAACCTTAAATAGCACATGTGGTGTTAGCCTGTAATTAATTGTTACACTTATAAATGTAATATGACTGTTTCATACAAATGTATAGTGTAAACAATTGTAGGTTAACTAACCTAAATAAATATATACATAAATAAATTATATCTCTTCTGTTATTCTTTCTATTTATAATCATCGTTTTTCATGAAGGGTTTCAGTAGTTTTAATTATATATAAACATTGCATCATTTTATTTTTAGTCTACTGGTTCTGACCGTACAAGTGTCGAATAAACGTAGATTACCAATTAATGCACGTTTGTTTGGACGTCTATACCACTGCCTATCAAGGCCAAGCCTTCGAAGAATTGCCAGCTGGTGATTCTGTTATTAATTCTGTATCTGCAATAATTGTATTTGTATCACGGGTCTTAACCACTTTGAAAGTTTATAATTCCACGCAATAAAGTCTGCTTAACAAAACCAATTTTGCGTTTAGCCCGTATAAGGAAGGGTTTATTATAGAAATTAGCGCGCTCAATATAAGTTCCTCAGATATATATTGAGAACTAGCTTTTCACCCACATGGAATTCTGTTATATCGCGCTACCGAGCAATTTTTTTTTTTTATAATTGAATTTATTTATTTCTTTCTATGTAATACGTTATTAAGAAAAAAACCGGCCAAGTACGAGTCGGACTCGCGCATGATGGGTATTTTTATAGGTAGGTAATGAATGGTACGGAACCATTACCTATAAAAAGCGCCCAAAAATATCACAACTGTTGTATGGGAGTCTCCCTTAAATATTTATTTTAATTAATTTTTAGTATTTTTTGTTATAGCGGTAACAGAAATACATCATTTGTAAGGTTAATAATAAGTGTCTTAAAAAAACCTGCAAATATTGCATCAAATAAAATTGTCCTTACGTTTATTGCGAATTGATATCCACACTACTAGAAAGAGATAGCTAGGTCCTTCGAGGGTATACTCTTCGGAACGGATTTGAGCTTCGCGTCCGCATTCCAGTTTAGGTACAAGTTCCTTGCTGCAACACTACTGAAGTAGTTTGCCGGCTGAAAAAGTCATTGTATGGCTTAAAGCAAGCTCCATTCACATGGAATAAAACTTTTACCCAAGCGATGTTTGATTTGGGTTTCAAGACGATAAAAACCGATCGATGCGTTTTCATAAACGAACATAAGTCAATAATAATCGGATTATTTGTCGATGATGGTCTTGTTATAGGAAAAGACAAGAAAAAGATCGAAGTTATTTTGAAGAAACTTGAAACCAAATTTGAAATGAAAAAGAATCAAAATCCAAGTACCTATCTGGGTATGGAAATAAGAAATTCCAAAGAAGGAATAATTCTTACTCAGAGATCTTATATAAATGACGTACTGAAAAAATATAATATGAAAAATGCCAAACCTTGTGACACGCCCGCAAGTAGCGATTCCAAGTCGATACAAGAAACTGCCCAGGAGAAGGAATATCCCTATAGGGAGGCAGTGGGAAGTTTACTGTATCTGTCTACCAGAACTAGACCAGACATCGCACAAGCGGTCAATCAAGTTAGCAGGAAGGTCGAAAATTTCACTAGAGAAGATGTCACAAATCTTAAGAAAATATTCAAATATTTGGTGGGAACCAAAGATAAAGGCATTTTGTTCAAACGAAACACACCGATAGAGAATATCGATGCTTATAGCGACTCGGACTATTCTGGAGATCCATTGACGCGAAGAAGCACTTCTAGCTCCGTGCTTATGATAGCTGATGGACCAATCGCATGGGCGTCTAAGAGACAGCCTATAGTGGCATTATCATCGACTGAAGCTGAGTCCATAGCCGCAGCAGACTGTTGCAAAGAGGCATTGTATCTGAAATCTCTGTTGAAGGAAATAACCGATGTGGATATAAAAATAAATTTGCACGTTGATAACCAAAGTTCGATTCAACTCGTAAAATCGGGATCCTTCAACAAAAGGTCGAAGCACATAGATGTGCGATACCATTTTATACACGAACACTTCGTGAACGGATTGATCAATATCAGCTACTGTCCAACAGAGATACAGTTGGCTGACGTAATGACAAAACCACTGTCAAAAGTAAAGTTCGAAAGACACTGTGCAAGATTAATGCATATATAGAGACGTGTCTCAGCAACATGAACGAACATCAGGAGAAGGTGTTGGAAGGTCGTGATGCTGTCCATGTTTGTCTATGACATCTATTTTAGATTGATTTAAAAATATTCTTCTATCTGATTGATGTACGGTGTCATGTAAAATTTAGTCTATTTTTTTTTCTCATTATACAAATAAACACAATGTTTATAATATTCACATTTTTAATTAGTTTCAAGCTGCCAATTCCACCCTATCATAGGCAACGAAAAAACATGAAAGGCGACCGGTCGCCTTTTAGGCTACTTCAGTTCAGGTTCAAGGTTGTCTGGAAAGTGGAAGATATCGCTCTCAGCGATAAGACAGTCATTGTAACTAAACTGTTAGCAATATTGCTATTTAAGTGTGTTTCAATTATTGGTGTACAATAAAGTGTATTCAATCTGTCTGTCATCAACGAGCTTAATAAAAAAAACATGTCCCATGCAAATTAATGTAAAAGGTTTGCGATACTAGGAAAGAATGGATAGCACTCACTTTATTTATTAGAAAGCATATTATTTATACGCATAAACTTAGGAATTTTCAGATTAGAAGCGATCTTCACACAATAAATATAGGTACGCAATAAGCGTGAAATTGTTATACCCAAATGCAGACTAGCCAAGACTAGCAAGTTATTCTTCATAAATAGCATACGCTTTTATAACAAGTTACCAAACTCTGTGTCTGTGTGAAAATTTAAAACCCTTATCAAAAAAGCATACTTTAGATTGAGGACTACGTTGAAGTCATGATTGCTTGGCGATGATTCCTTCCTTCTGCACAATGTGGCTCGGGCTTATTGTGATTGCGTTATCAACTAGTCTCTTAACAACTCCACTTTAGTGAGTATGTCTTTTTATTTTGTTTGTTTGTACTTTTCCCTACGTTAATCCATCCGATTGAACAGATTTTTTTTGTTTAGTTTGTGTTACTAATAAATAATAAAAATTATATTGTTTAATTTTACAATGCATTAATTTTCTATTTTTTTAAATTACATTGTTTGGTGTGAATTGGTAACTATCATACCTTTTAAACGAGTATTATGGATACATTATAAAAATAAATTATATTTTATATATATAATAAAAGAATAGCTGTGGAGTTTCTTGCCGGTTCTTCTCCATAGAAATCGACCAGTGTCGTTTTATTCAAACCGCAAAATTTGTGAAGTATGGAGTGCCATAGAAGTGCGCGCACTGCGGTGAGTCTACCGGTGCGGTAGAACTACCGGAATTGCGGCCACCGCAAGGCAGTGCGCGCACGGCCTAAGTGGCCATGTAAAATAAAATATGTTGAGTTGAGTTGAGGCCACCTTTTTGTTTATGGTTAGTTAGTTAGTTAGTTTCGGGGACCCGGAATTTATCTTTATCTGTAACCAAATTTAGAATGAAATAATATCATAAGAATTAATTCTGTGTCGGGTTCTGTGCTTTCTGATAGCTATAACCTGGGAGTCTAAACACTCCCAGGTTATAGCTAAGAGTAAGAGTGAATTGGTTACTTCTAGGAGTTCTAGGCAAGCATGCTTCGTCTTCGTCTACATCATCACTTAACATCAGTTGAGATTGTGGTCAAACGCAAGCCAATCAACAATAAAAAAAAAAAATGTGTTAATGCAATTATCTTATTAAACTGAGTGAATAGTTCGGGCCAATTTCAGTTATTATTTATCATTTTCATTTCGCTTCGTACAGCATTTGTGTCAAAGTATTTGTTTCACGAAAAATTATTGACGCATACATTATGCGCGATGAGTGGATAAAAAAAATACCAGCATTTAAAGCAAGTAAAGTAGGTAAAAATAAATTGTATTTTTTACTGATATTTTAGGCTACATAATTAGGCTACCACTGACTGAAATTTGGCTATATTAGGCTACTTAAGCTGTGAAAAACGGGCGACATTGGCCCCCGCTTTGTTGGCAACACTGACCGGCTCAGTTGCCAAGAGGTAAAGATGTGATAAACGACTTAAAACTTTTAACGAACTTATTCGTTTATTTTTTATCAAAAGTCACTTACGTAAACTGCTTAATACGCTTATTTACTTTCTTACATTAAAAATAATGAAATTTTGTTGTTTGCTTTTTTAGTTGTTTAAGTTTAAGTATTGGTTTTTAAACGAAATCAGTGAATTATCTTTCGTACTTGGCAGGCTTAGGACTATCTGAATGAATAATATTATGTAGGTAATTATGAAACTAAACTAAGTAGGTTATTATTCTAAGATCTGTATTTATTAATAACTTGTCAAATAATAAACTACATTTTATTAAATTCAGGCGTACTTAAAAGTTCATTGATCTATTATCTAGTATATGTACATTTTAATTATTTACAAAATTTCCATTATTTCCTCAAACCATCAAGTCATTTATTCACATTCAGAAACATAATTTTTTCTACTTTGCTCGTCAGCAACCGGGTCCTCCGTTCCGATATTTTGTTAGAATCGGAATACGATAAAGTTTTTTTACAAAAATTACACTCAGCTGTTTTAGTCGCATGATTTCTCAAAAAAAGTTCCAAATTATGTTATTCGAACTTCTACTCGTCATTTTGATACAGTAGTTATTCGGATTTACAGTTTAATTAGCTCACCAATTTGTTTTTGTAGAAAAAGTAGTCAAAATTAACACAATTACTTACACTATAAACTATTTACACTATTATTAACACAATTACTTATTAAACACAATTAACTACACCTAAAAACTATATTATATACAAGTCCAAAACTCACAGAATTATTTCTTTGGTAAGAAACAATTCACCACATGAAAAAATGTTTTACACTATTTATGTTTACGTAAACAAGTCCGAGTCACAACTTCTAATCAAATTGTTTCGGAAATTCACAAAACATGACGCTTTTCACCGGGCGGAGGAAACGCTACTAAACGTAAAAAGCAAAATATTAATGTGGTAAGCGTATAAGCAACCCGTTTAAATTAAATTGTCGCTTTTAAAAGTGAACAACGGAAAGCATATTTAATTTGCTAGGTTTACCAATTTTGAGTAAGTCAACGCGATTCAGCACATAAACAAGAGATGTAAATATTTTAAACCTTACAGTTATTGATTTAAGGTTGATTTTCGCATAATCATTGTTTATTATCTATTAAAATTGAATCGGGCGCCATCTATCAGTTGTTACATAATTCATTTGAGCACGTTCTTACTTACGTGGTTATGAAAAGAAATTATCAAAACGCGGTTGCGTTTTAATTTTAACAAAAAGCGGAATAAGCGGATGCTTTTATAAACTAGTCTGCTTATTCGCTTATTTTAAATAATATGTTATATTATATGCTTTTCGTTTAAACGCCCACCTCTGCCAAGAGGAGAAAAAAAAAGTTTACATAATTATGTTCAAAGAGTTTAATTGAGTATAATAATCTATAATTATGTTCAAGTTCCGGTGGCCCAATTAAAACATAGTGTATTACATTCTCTTTGGGTTTGGGCCCAGTACGTAAACGTTACTATCTAAACAGAATCATTGCATAATGCAGAATGCAAACATATACAATATGAATTTAGATATAGGATAACAGAATCTAAATCTTAATTTGTGGTGGCTCGTAGCTCCTCCACAAAAGACAAGCCAGTCAACAAGAGTTGAAGTTGAATCTTGTTTTGAAGTTTGCGTTATTTTGCAGTTACAGAAATATCGTGAACTATCATTAAAATCGAACTGAAATGGGATTATTATCGTGTTGCGCGGTGCACAATCCACCCGATTAGATTGAGCACTTATGTTACTGCGTATTTAACGCAACTTGCTCCATTTAATCTGTGTGAGCCTGGTTCTGGAATTGAATCCAGCTTTTTGTTAAATATTTGGTTTTATTGTTGAGGGTAAGCTACAATATATAATTAAGTATTCAGCAACCGTATCCTTAGAGGCAGGGACATAAACATTACAACATGATGTGGAGCTGCTTCCACCTTTGCAGCATAAAGGAATCCCACTGATCTGAGAATACACTGAGTAAAGTGTTGGTACTGTCATGGACTCGTGCCATTAGGTAGGCATATCTTTTGTAGATGATGGCAGCAAAATCATTTATATTTGCATCTACAAACATCCCTGATGCACTACAATGCTATGGCAGCCTCAACAGTATTCTCGGTGAATTATTATATTGACCTATTAAATATTAAATGTAAGTTTACCTTTAATGAATTTTTAATGAACCTTTTTTATCATCTGACCCATGAGTACAACATAATTATAAATAAATTCCCAACTCCTCAGTGTACAAAATTGTAATGAATAATAATCAGTCTTTTTTCACATTCCAGTGGATTGGAAAAAGTCATCAATCAAAGTTTGAAGTTGAATACATATATGTTCACAATGAGCGACTGGGCCAGACTTGAGGATATTATGCAAGATCTTTCGGTGGCGCAGGGATTTGTGGTGCCTGCAGCCTTGGAGACATTCACAGGACACGGACCTCCAGCTTACCATATTGAAGATGAAGGTACATTGTTATTTTTTTTTAATTGATAATAGGCTCGCGTTTGACCACCATCTCACCTGATGGTAAGTGACGATGTGGTTGAAGATGGAGAATGCTTACCTAAAAGTAACCTATTCACTCTTGTCTTAATAATAATTCAGCCTATTACATTCCCACTGCTGGGACACAGGCCCCCCCCTCTATCTGCTTAACCTTTCCCCACTATGTTGTGGTCAGCTTCCAGTCTAACCGGATGCATCTGAGTAATAGTGTTTTACATGAAACAAGTGCCTATCAGACCTCCACAACGCAGTAGCTGGGTAACACAATACTCCTTGGCTAGACCAGTCTCGGATTTAATGGCTTCTGACTACCCAAGAACCGTCAAAGATGTTCAAATGACAGCCAGGACCAACAGCTCAACATGCTTGCCGAGGCATGGCGGTATCACCTGCCGGGGTTGCAGAATTGTTCGAGAAAGAGTTACCGCAGCCTCGGAACACAAAGGGCATATGATGGAACATGGATGGGTTTTAGTCAGTAGAAGTCTGACACACCCTGCCTCCCGATATGGGCGAAGTGGGAGCCCAGATCCAGAGGCAGTCATAGGATCATTTACCCTCATTTAAAAAAAAAACAGTCCACCAACTTCCAAACTCCGGGCTCCTCCTCTCTATGAGAGGGAAATAATCAACACATTAATTGTAATAAAACAGTAAAAATAGTGTGTATTTACATTGAATAATAATTGTGGGAGTTTTAGAGTACTAAAAATGCATTTGAATAAAATGTGTGACAGTTTATCTGTATGTATGTCCATTATAATCTCCGGAACTACTAGACGGATTTGTATGAAATTTTTTGTTATTATAGTTAGTGTGTTTAGGTGTCTATGCCCTTTACATTACATTAATCAATACAGAAATGCAACTGAGTGTAACAAAAAAAAATTAAGAATTTAATGAGGCATGACAACCTTAGCTTGATAAAAAACAATTAAACTATGTTTCTTACATAATACCAGCTCAATGGCAAAAAGTTTTTTTAATCATAATTAGTAGAATCTTCAAAGGAATATTTAATCGATTGCTTCATATATTTGTTTCAAAATCAAAATTATAAAATTTCACATAGGCCTACATGGGCAAGTGCCCATGTAGGCCTATGTGAAATTTTATAATTTTGATTTAATTTTGATTTATAAGTATAAAACGTCAGAAGTTAGTGCACAGTTCAAAATTGGTTGTTTCCTATGGAGAAGAACTGGCAAGAAACTCCATGGGACTCTAAGAAATTTCACTCCATTTAAAAAAAATTGTGTTACACAATCTTCACATAATAGGTACAGTTTTTTTAGGTTTCAGTGGACAGTATAGACCAATTAATATAATACAATGTAATATAACTAATCAGAAATGAATCTCAGAGTCTATAGTGTTCTCACATTCACATTAAAAATGTGCTTTACAAAACTGTTAATAAACTAAAGCAAAGCATGTAAAACCTAAACAAAAACATGCTTATACCACCAGAAAGTAGGACTAAAATATTGTATATACCGAAATATTATGAATCTATTCTTAACAATATAATTAACAGCTATCTTTACTTCGCGATTCTCTATCCAGTGCGAATTAGTTAGGTAGGTATACTTAACATCTATTCATCAATATTCAGAAATCATCGAGTTACTAACAGTAGTAGGTTTATACGCGGGTGAAACAGCGGGGCACAGCCAGTGTAAAATAAAATTAAAATAACAACAACAAGCACACACACAAAAAGTGGAGTTGTTAATCCTTAACAACTTAAAAATGGAATGATTCTGTTAATGTATGTTAATGAACATACTTCTATATTAGACAATTACAGGCCGTATTATATGATTATCATGGTAAATACTAAAACTAAATACAGTGTAAACTCTATATAGCGACACTCAAGGGACTGTGCATTTTATGGCGTTATAGAGAGTTGTCGTTAAATGGAGACAAGAAACATCAGAATTAGAAAAAGAAAAAGTTTATTTCCGACTATTGTTAGTAGTTTTGTGCATAAAAAAGAATGTTATTTGAACGCTATTGCGTATAGTCTGTTATTTTTGTCTGACGTCTTTTGCTGCACCAGTAATTTTGTTGTATTTTTTTACTTATTTTATTCATATCTAGCAATATTGAGGCATCTTGGTTATAAAGGAAGTATTTATCCAATAATTTAGCTGCTTCCACAGCTTCTTTAATGCTCGGCGGAGGCTCAGGATCATCCGTCTCATCTTCTTCATCGCCTTGTTCTTGATCCTCAGTTTTTCTCACTGAATCCAAAATTTCATCAACAACAGTCTACACGTACAAGCAATCCCAATTTGTAAACAAAAGAACGAATTTCTTAGAAAGTTCGGTATGCATGATGCCGACAGTCGAGTTTATTGCGGGCTAGGATAATAAAGCGACAATAGATCGTACACAGCTGCGCAGTTTTTACTAATTTTAGCAACTTAAAAGGTACTTTTTATTACTCAATTGTTGTCGTTATTGAGAGTGGGTGTAATGCTATGTAGAGTGAAACATTGTATGAAAGACAAGCTAAACCAACCAAAGCCAATTGATTTCGACGCTTAAGGGAGTTTGTCGTTAAATAGAGTGACGTTACATGGAGTTTACACTGTAATTGCAATTGTAAGCTTCTGGTTGGAGCAATGATAAGCTTCTCATTAAAAAAAGAGACTGACAATATATTTTTGTAAATATTCCACAGAATGTGAAGAACAAGCACACTTTGAATCTGGAGGGGGAGGGTCCGGAGATTTTCCTGCACCAAACTATAGACTTATTCAAACAATGCTGAACATGGTATGTTTTTAAAAATAATTTTATTTATTTCTTGCTAAGACAATTCCCACATGTCTTTCTTAGTAATATTTTAAATGCGTTTTTTTTCTTATTGATAATAGGCTCGCGTTTGACCACCATCTCACTGATGGTAAGTGATGATGTGGTCGAAGATGGAGCATGTTTACCTAGAAATAACCTATTCACTCTTGACTTATAAACCCCCAGGTTATAACTATCAGGAAACACAGACAGTTTATGCCATTACTCTGTTGCCATGAACACACTCCAGACACAAGCACATTAAGCGTAGTTGCAGGGGTTAACAAGATTGCTAGTAATGTGAATTCTACCCACATTGATAGTTTTCTTTAAAACAAACATAGCTAGAAACCTATCTAGTCCTCTGATCACTGCAAGACTTCTTTTGGCTATGTAAATTTTATACTTCAAGGTACAAAATTTACAACATTGCAAGCAATAAATTAATAATAATAATAGTTCTCCTAGCCGATCTCTGCCACGGCGGCCAATATTGTTACGAGCTGGGGTGCGGGATAGAAATAATTAACGCCAATTAAACCAAAATTAACACTATTTAATCAAACACAAAATAAAAATTTAACACAATTATTCATACCACAACACTTGTCACTTAACACTTAAATTGCACTGAAATTCACCAGTAAAGCTTCGATTATATCGCGTATTCGTCTCGTAATAAGATTGACTGTCCGCGTTCCTTTGCGATCTATTTATACCCCGGTCTATGAATTCTAGAACATTCTTATAAAATCGACTCACTGTTTATACTGCCCAGAATATTCCAGGAAGCTACTCGAGATACACAGTACCGCTATTCGCCGCTAGATGGCGCTAGAGTCTCGACTAGATATACTCATTACTGCTACTCGCCGCTAGATGTCGTTAGTGTCTCGAACATGCTTTCCGAGGCACGGGGGTTATCACACCACCAACTTCCAAACTCCGGGCTACTACTGAGAAATTTTTAACAGAAAAAACCCAACTAATTTTTGCTCTACCCGGGAACCGAACCCGACACCTCTTGCTCAGCAGTCGCTTCGTCACTAGGCCACCGAGGCAGTAAATTAGCCAAGCAATAAATTACAAAACCATTTATAAAGGTTCCCATATACTTTCAGGTGAAGGAAGTTGACCAGACCGATGATGTACAACACTCCCAGAATCACATCAAAGAAAGAACACAAAAAAAGAAAATCCAAAGGAATGTAGCCCTTTCATCAATAATGACCGCTAAGGAAGAAGAATTATCATCTAAACGACCGATGCCTAACGATGTTATTCCTGTAATGTTTACTAAAAAGTCTTTGAAAAACACTGAGGATACTCATAGAAGTGAAAATGCTTCTCCTTTACGGATATTATCACCATCATCTGATAAATCGAAGCAATACACGCCTTCTGCCAATGCCAGTGCATATTATAGCAAATATGTAGAGAAAAGCCAATTAAAAGAACAGTTTGAAGAGGATATTTGGGCACGGGCAGAAAGAAAAATGAAGGAGTTAGAAGAAAGAAAGTAAGTAAAAGCAGGGTTTTAAATTAACTAATAAATGTTAGGGATGTGTCCTAAACATAAATAAACTATAGGTAGTACATATTTGGACAGTAATGTGCAGCCAAGCCCGTCCATACCACTTACTTAGCATCCATTCAAGCCGCCTATGCAAGGTTAGTTAGCATTTTATATAATTAACTAGCAGTTGCTCGCGACTTCGTTCGCGTGGGAAGTTTTTCCCGTGTAAATCCCGGTCCCGTGGGAATTTCGCAAAATCCTTTCTTAGCAGATGCCTATGTCATAACATCTACCTGCATGTTAAATTTCAGCCCGATCCATCCAGTGGTTTGGGCTGTGCGTTGATAGATCACTATATCAGTCAGTCAGTCAGTCACCTTTGAGTTATATATATTTAGATTCGTTGTTTTTTTTTTCTCATTGATATCTCACGTAGCATTAACACATTGTTAATAAGTGCATATTGATGTTAGTAGTACAATTATAAGTAATTTTACATTTTATATACAATGTATATTGTACTACTCTTTTATGTCCCAAAAAAAAAAACATATTTGGGATGAAATTATATTTTATTGTGCAAATAGGTTATGCTTATACATCTTGTCTGTAGTGCTATAGATTCAAACTACAAAAATATTGAACGGACTGTATTCTTTTAATTTTTTGTGGGTTTATGTGGGTGTGTGTGTGTGTTTCTTCCTTGTTTTATCCAGGTGGGAAAATCATCGAATGACTTCTCCCGCTTCTGGTAGAGCGGAAGAGAGTGTCAACTCTAGAACGGCTGGACCAATTTAATTTTTGTAATTAAAAGCCTTTTTGTATAATGTTTCCTCTAATGCAGAAAAGGTGTAAAAATTGAGAAAATATTTTAAAAAAATGTCGCTATTAAGTTCGCCGGGCCAGCTAGTCCTCATATAATTATACATTCTATTATGTAGCGGACTGTACCTTTTGAAATAAATACATTGATTTGATTGATTGAAATATATTTTTCAATTACAGAAAGTTGACGTCGAAACTGAGCAGTCCGAAAGAACGCGGTAGTATATCTCAGTCAGAAGATGCTGCATTTGGTGCATATATTTTTTTTAATTGCTTTTTTTTAAGCTTTTTTGTAAGTTTAGTTGTTGCTTACAAATGGTTGCCAATAGGTGGTTGATTGTGTGGTTTCGGTGATATACAAGGAATCAAGGATTATAATTATCCTTGATTTCATTTTCTATCTATTTTTAATATCTTAACTTTTAAATCATATTTTCCGCTTAAAATCTGTGCCACAAATTAGGCACAGTATTTTTTTTTAAATTCTATTTTGTTTCTTCTCGGCTTGGTTGTAATTGATTTACATTAAAATGTGCATTCACATCCTAGGGTTAGGTGCCGCTATGCATGATTTTACCAAACAATCATCAATTTCCGTATTATGTTCTACTTTACACATTTGTCTAAAGTATCTCAACCTGTTTAAAACTTGCTTCCATTTTTTCTCGCGTAGGGCTTAGCTCCCGTATACCTTATCACGTTAAAAACGTAACAGCCCTCTTTTTTTGCAGTCGGGTTAAGAGTAGCCTATAATCTTCTTCAAGCTTCAATCTACTTCCATACCAAATTTCACACAGTAATTTCGAAGATTAGAGCGTTTAAATAAACAAAAAATAGTTTCCGCTTTACAATATTAGAATAGATGTATAAAATAATTAAAATTCTAACTAGATAACATGTTTTTCTAGATTAACTATCGATACTAATATTATAACAGGTAAAATAAGTGAGTTTGTAGGAAGTAATCATTAGATCTACTGAACTGATTTTGCCTTTTTTCGTCAATAGAAAGCTACATTATTCGTAATTGACATGGCTACATTTGCGAGTGAAGCCGCGGGCAGAAGCTAGACTTAAACAAATAAATATCAATGAAATAAGATTACATAAACTTAATTTAATCGATATTTTAATATTATTCCCGAAGTAGGGGGCCGTTTAAGTATTACATAAGCACATTTTTTGCAATTTTTAACCTACCTCACCCCCTCGTCAGCAAAAGTAAGCAAAGCTCTTACCCCACCCCTCCATACTTACGTAAACATTGGTACAATTGATTGATTCATGAGCAGCAGTTATAAATCTAGAAATAAGGAATAGGTTTGGAAAGAAGTCTGTAACGCACATAATATTCATTTAAATAAACTTCAGTGACACGGAATTCAACAATTCATTATTTGTAGGAATCCCCGAAAATGCATTTAATTTTGAAGCATAGACAATGTGTGTTGCTATATATGTAAAAAAATAAATAATTACTGCTGACGTAATCACCATCTAGATCCCCCCACCCCCCATGTCATCAAAAATAAGCAAAGCAAAGACCCCCACGCACCCCTATAGTGCTTACGCAATACTTGAACGGTCCCTAGTACAGTTTATGTCTCTGCCTCCGTCTTTTTCCAATGCCTCTAATTTTTCAAGAAAAAGTGAGTGTATAAATAATTAATTGTTTTTCTCTAGCGGCCTTAGGCTTGACGTTGCCACAACACCGACACTTAATGCCCGGAGACTGCATAGTGTGCGTTGTGGCGGCCAAACATGGCTTCTACTTGTAACTACGATGAAGGCACCACTACGGTCATCTACACACGATCCAGGAACAAAGAAAATTGACACGAAAACTGAATCTGCAATTATATAAAGTGGGTAAGACAATACGATGATAAATGTAACATAGCCTGAATGATGATCTCCTCAGTCTGTATAAAAAAAAAATATTCCATTTTATCCAGAACACAAGATATTTTTGTCTATTTTCGTATTTCTCCACAGGTTCTATTTAGCTACTGTAAGTCAACATAGGGTCAAATACCAAAAAAAAAATCTCACACCATTAAGATTTTATGTCAATCAAAGGTGTATCTAAATATATATAACTCAAAGGTGACTGATTGACTGACTGACTGATTGATTGACTGACTGACATAGTGATTTATCAACGCACAGCCCAAACCACTGGACGGATCGGGCTGAAATTTGGCATGCAGGTAGATGTTATGACGTAGGCATCCGCTAAGAAAGGATTTTGTGAAATTCCCACGGGATCAGGATTTACACGGGAAAAACTTCCCACGCGGGCGAAGCCGCTAGCACAAGCTAGTGTAATATAAAACGCCAATTTCATACTTAAACTACTATTATTTAGTTTCTTTGTTAATTTTTTTTTATTTAGATGTTAAATTTTATTTTATCCTCAGTATGCGTTCCTCGGAATTAGTATGGTCGGTGTTTTCATTTATTGTCGTGTCATCTTCCCCACCTTGTATAGATATCACGGTGGCTTATTAATCGTTTTACAAAGCTGACCCACTCAATGTATCCGACATAAAGTGCCTCTAGGCGTCATTGTATTTGTTTCCACTAATTAAGATAATAGATAGATAGATAAACAACAGAAGACAACACACAAGAGCGCATTATCACATTATACAGGGTTAATTGTAAAACACCAAAAACCTCTCAGGACTATGTTACTAACATCATAAACAACAACTTTTGTTCTATGACTTTTAAAAATTCGTCATATTTTAGTTCACCACATATTCATATAAAAATAAAAATATTTAAATTGAACGCCCTAAACGCATGTAGCGTCTATGCAAAGCAAAAGAAAGCGATAGTATAAATTGCTTTCTTTTGCTTCGCATATACTTCGTAACATTTAGGGCGTTCAATTTAAATATTTTTATGTTTGAATGAAAATCTGGTGAACTAAAATATGACGAATTCTTAAAAGTCATAGAACAAAAGTTGTTGATTATGATGTTAGTAACATAGTCCTGAGAGGTTTTCAGTGTTTTACATTTAACCCTGTATGAGACATAAAAAAAAAACAATAAATGTTATAAATGAAAAAAAAGTACTGAACTAAAATATTTTCTTTGTACCTATACAAAGAAAATATTTTAGTTCATTCATCCTAACGCAAAACGTATATTGCGTTAAGGTGAATGAACTCTGATAAAGACGCCATTGATACAAGGCTCGGAACAGTGTTTCTAAATACGTCATGCGTCATTACCAGTGATCGAAGTAGGTAGATTGAAATGGGGTCATTGATCCGAAACGTATATATTAATATGGACATTCCTCCGGAATTGGTGGATTATTAAAAAAAAACCGGAACTTATGTAGGAATTTTATTCTGCCAGAGTGGAAGGAGTCATTTGATGATTTGCCATCCTCAAAAAAAAGGTAGGAATTGTAATAAAATGAGCAATATTATTACAGATAAAAATATAATTACATATAAACAATAAAAATTACAGATAAATAATGAATTAATTTAGTTTTTATACCTTCCTTTAAATTTTGAATTGAGTAGGAATAATATCACTACCAACATTAACAATGTTTAATTGAATCCGGAAATACCGGAATTAATTTCCGGGAAAATGGCTTATCCATGTTATTCTTTCTGTGTGCATTTATGATACAAGTACCAAAAATCAATCTACCTACACCGATCACTGGTCATTACAATGAATAATATTTTAAATTTTCAAATCTCATAAGTACCGTTTTTTTTTTCTCATAAACGTTTACTAGTCAACGGATACATAAAGTGGGCTGCGGTTGTCAGACGTTTAAAAAGTAACGGTGTAGAGTAAGTTTTTAAGCTAACATTGTCACTAACAGTATCATTAGAACTTAAAACGGGATATTTAGGTACCAATAATTGTATTTATTGTTTCGAGTTTCCGATATTTCGGTTGCAAGCGCCATGATCACGGATGAATTGGTAAATATCACGTTTTAAGTTATAATGATACTGTTATAGATATATACTTGTACATTTAATGATATGGGTATGTTAAGGAAATGTAATTTTTTTTTCAAACTAAGCATAGTTAGAATAAAATGCTAGCGTCAATACCGTAATGGTTACGGTGTCGGCCTTGTGACCGAGAAGTTGCGGGATCGAACCCTACCCAATTACACTTTTGCCGTGAACTCACTCCAGACACAAGCATATTTAGCTTAGTTGGAGGGGTTAACAAGATTGCTAGTAATGTGGATTCTACGCACACGGCTATATATAAATAATGCTATAATTTTCTATGAAAATGTTAGTACAGAAAAGTCTGATATGTTAAAAAAGCGATTTTAAAAAAATTGCTTAATCCCTAACTTCGAAAACCCTACGCCTTAGTCAAAATGTCACTTGGCCGTTTCGCTAACGTTACATGGTCGAAAGGTGAAAAATGAATTCACTGTTCATTTCACTGTTACATATTTTGACTACATTGTAGAGTTTGTGAAGTTAGGGCTTGTTGAGTTAGAAACTTGGCTCCACATGTGATATGATAATTTTTTGACTATTTCCCATATCTAGCGATTCCAAAAAGTATGTACGGTGGCCGGCACATCAACCTACTCCAATCTGCCAAAATAATTTAATAGATTTACAACTTTATTACAACATGATAAGGTTCAAACTCAATTGGGTAAATTTGACAGATTCGGATAGCTTGATGTGCTGGCGACTGTACATATATAACCTTAAGTAGAAACACTTCTCCTTCACTGAGAACAGTGTTATAATGGTAAAAAATGGATGTGCCGCGCCAATACAAACGGCCGTGTACAGGACAAATTGAGTCATTACGTTAATGGGTCAACATCCAATATTGAAATTATTTGCTTATGAATGAGTAAACTTTATCATATCTAACTGATGGTTTCCATATTATATTGATATAATTAAAAACTCCAGGAATCAATTTTTATTACCCGTGGTCCCCAGGGGCGTGCACAGGATTATGACAGGGTATGCGGCGGAGTAATCGGTCACAAAAACTTTGCCTTTTATAGATTTTTAGCATAGCCACAGCCACGCATCGTAGCATGGTGGCGATGCGTGGCTGTGGCTATGCTAACAATCTATAAAAGAAAAAGTTTTTGTGACCGATTACTCCGCCGCATACCCTGTCATAATCCTGTGCACGCGCATGGTGGTCCCATGACATTAGGGAAAATTCATGGGACGGTTAATACGGTTAATAAAAATTACCTGTGGACTCGTTAATGGGCTAACTCAACGGAACCAAAGGTAATAACTTGACTGATTAACGTTTATATTTAAAAGAGTGGGTAGTTCGACTTTCCACATATTTGCTGAGCTTGGCTCTTGGTCTGTGGTATAAAATTAATGTAACCTAGTCATCAAATTCAAATAGATTGATTTTTTGTTATGAATTTTCTAATATATTTTCATCGAGCCGCCAAAATGGCTAAAATGTATAAAAAATGTGATAAATTCGGTTTAACTGTAAAATTTAGGGAAATATTGTGATATAGCTGTTGCGAATTATGAATGTGCGCAATGTGACTTTATTAACGTTATCATAAGGTTTAAATTGCAATGACTGCTCGTCGAATGTTACAGCATTTTTTTTAAATTTCTTTTTTCTTGATAAATGGTTCGCGTTTGACCACCATCTCACCTGATGGTAAGTGATGATGTAGTCGAAGATGGAGCACGTTTACCTAGAAGTAACCTATTCACTGGCTTGAAGACCCCTAGGTTATAGCTATCGGGAAACACAGACTCAGGCAGGGAATTCCACTCCTTAGCCGTACGCACAATGAAGGTATTCCCAAAACGTTTGGTGCGTATGGGTGGGATGTCCACCATGTAACGATGGCGCTTCGCCGTTTGTCTTGTAGTCCGGTGATGGAACGATTCCGCTCGGCGGAATTAGATTGTGTAATTCCGTCGCACACTCTCCGAAATGTAACATATAACATAAGTGGCACAAAGTATGCTATTATTGCTGATTATTTTTAAATAAGATTCTATAATAATATAGTGTTAGTTGTTAAGTCCTTATTTTTTTCTGTTATGGTGTAGAATAAATGAGACTATTAAATAAATAGCTGTAGCGATAAATAATATACTTGAACTCAGATATATTAAACAAACAAAAATCGATCTACCCTCATTAAATTGAAAATAATTGTTAATATTACATGTTCCTTTAATTGTTCCATTAAACTTCCTGAATTTTTCTTATAACTATTGTTGTTACCCGTGCACAATTTCTTTGGCAATATTGTCGAATAGTTACGAATTTATCTATGTACCTACTAAACTTTTATTCACTGTTAGCTCAAAATTATATTTTTGTACTTTGTTATTGCACATGCTGAGTTTACCTATAAGTGGTTGTTATACTGTAACCTTTTATTACTTTTGTGCTTTAAGAACATGTCTTAAGTAGAAACAATAATAATTGGTGGTAAACTTAATAAATAACGAAATAAATAAAGAGTATATCTATTTATCTAGGCAGCAAATGTTAAGTGAGCAAGAGGCCTGTGACCTGGTGGACTTAAATGACAAATGATCTTTATTTTGCAAATTGGTTA
Source organism: Tholera decimalis (assembly GCA_943138885.2). Classification (NCBI taxonomy): domain Eukaryota; kingdom Metazoa; phylum Arthropoda; class Insecta; order Lepidoptera; family Noctuidae; genus Tholera; species Tholera decimalis. The sequence continues at coordinate 3,850,336 of OW964555.2, forward strand.
TTAAATAATACTTTTGCAGGTCATTTTTTGACACACATATACAGTATGTTAACTAACAGAGGGCGTTCCCGTTAATCCGCAATAGTATAGCATCCATACATGCTAAAAAACATATTACCATTCGAAAACAAAATGTTTTTTTTTTTATATTTAAATATTCACTAAAAATTTAATGTTAAATTGATATGTAAAAGAACCACTCTGTACACGCGTACGAATTCATAAATAAATAGGGAAGATGCAAATACAATATTTATGAAAATTTTATGATTGAAATGTTAAAAAAATAGAAAAGAAAGGCCACTGCAACATTTTTATTTTACATAATGTTGATTTTTAAAAATAATTACGAATTAAAAATGACTTGAAACGAAACGTATTTCAAAACACCAATCAGCGTTTAGTGACGTCATTCCTGTTATAACAACTTATTTGAGGTTATGGTTGTAAAAGTGAATATTATTTTACGGGAATATTAATTGTTTTTTTTTTTAATAAAAATAGAAGTTGGGTTTATCAAAGCAGATTCCAGGAATTTACCAAGAGTTAGTGTTGCATGATTGTAACTTTTTTGTCGAAAGTGCAGAGATTTCAAGTGTAGAAATGAAAGGGACTAAATTACTACGGTATGTATAAATCATAGTTGTTTAACTTTGTATTTTATTCAGCGGCTTCTACATATATCAGTTATTTCAGCTCAACAAGAGAATCCTACGGCGACAACGCAATCGGGTATGTCCAAATTCAAAGAGATGGAGAATTATGTATATTAAAAAGTCGAGTTACTCCAGAGCATAAAGTACGTAAAGAAGGTTATCGTGTTACAGCTATTATAAATGAAATGCAAAACTTGGTTCAGTCCGTGTGCGTTACCCCAGCAAAATATTGTCGAAAATAGTCATTTAAATCTTCTAGATAATTAGTTGCCCAGCTCCTGTAATTGTTAAGCACATTTTTAAATTTGTTACACATATAGTTTTTTAGTTATTACTCAAAAACATATTCTGCTGGGGTAACGTTTCAAACGTTACCACAGCAAAACTTTTTTTTAAATAATGGGAATATTGAAATAAATAATAGCTATACATTTAGTTGTCTAGACGAGGTAAATGTTACACGTTATTTTGTATTTGTTCTTTCTTCAGCTGCGAAGTTATTCAAGATTTTGCTGGAGTAACGTTTGTGGTTTTGCTGGATCTCTGAAACGGTTACGCGGATTCTTATCATCTTTTGTACATGACTTTTTAGGAATTAGTTTTAATTTGTTTCGCAATAAAAAAAACAAAATGATGGACCGATTAAAAGTTATTTAATGAAATATAAAAACACTTCTTTAGGTCCTAACACTCTGAATATGAGCTCTAAAGACTTACTTTAAACGTTATTTTGTAGCTTTTAACTACTTTCAAATGTATGTGAAGTTTCATCAGTATCCTGTAGGTAATTAACAAATTATGATGATATTCAGTTCTTCACGTTCACGGTCACAATGCGCGCGGAGTTATTTGGCCACCGATAAACCTGTATACGGTTATATAAACAGAATGTTATATCAATATTTAGTTGCTTAATTCAGTTATATACCTGTAAAATTTCAGAGTAGTACATACAATAATTAACGAGATAATTAAATAAAAGTCATTAGGAACTTCAAGACCGTGGTAATCCGACCAAGTTTAGGTGGTTACAAAAAAGCGACAGCGTAGAACATTATGCCATCTTCTAAAATATGTAGGATAGTGTTACAAGTTTAGTACAGATGTGTACACAAATGTTAAAAAAAACTACATATTTCTTAAAGAATTTTTATTTACAGGTAAAATAATAATTTTACAAATATCAATTAAACTTAAAAACAATCACAGATAAAAATTACAGATAGCAATTTTGCTTTTATGGCATTTTCCATTATTTTTTAAATGAATGATTTCAGTTTACTTACACTTTTACATTAAAAATAAAAATTTATAACATTCACAGATAATAACAGATACAATGAATGTTCAGTGTGCAGTGGCCATCACATCACATTATAATTCATATAATATAATAAACTCTATTACCACTATCCTCAAATGCTCTTAACATCTGTATGCTGATGACCTGCAGCTCTACGCGCAAGCTGACATTGACAAATTGGACAACTGTATCTCATTGCTGAATGCTGATCTATTAGCTATCAGCGATTGGTTAAGCAGATTTGGAGTTATGGTCAATGTTAGTAAATGCCAGGCTATCATGGTCGGCAGTTCACATGCGCTACGAAAATTGGACACTAGCCGACTACTCCCGCTTAGCTTCAACAATACCGTCATTTCACTCTCGCCACACGTTAAAGACCTAGGCTTATTCATTGACGACAAGTTAAGTTGGGATAAGCAGATTGCACAGGTTAGCCAGAGAGTAACATTCACGCTGCGATCTCTCTATAGATTCAAGCATTTTCTTCCTTCTAGCACTAAAACCACTTTGGTCCAATCGCTTGTGCTTCCTGTTATTGATTATGCTGATGTTTGCTACTCTGATCTATCCCAAGAACTTCTTAACAAACTGGATCGACTTCTTAACAACTGTATCCGTTTCATTTTTGGCCTTCGTAAATATGATCACATTTCTTCCTTTCGTTCTCGGCTTATATGGTTGCCTATCCGTCAAAGGAGATCCCTCAGATCTATTTGCATGCTCTTCACTATTTTGAACGATCCTTGTGCTCCTGATTACTTAAAACAAAATTTTAAAGTGCTAGGCAGTTCTCATAGCCTTAACCTTCACGCATCCAAAAACTTACTTCTTCACATTCCTTCTCACCGAACCAGGTTTATGGCTAATTCCTATGCTATTTCTACCATTAAACTCTGGAAAATGCTACCCCTTGACATCAAGAAGGCCGAGTCTAAATTCTCTTTTAAGCGTAAAATGAGAAACCACTACTTAAAAGCCTGTCATTCTTAGTTTGGTTTTCGCAATAATTATAATTATTATGAGTTCTCTAAGATTATTATAAAGCACCGTATTTATTAGTCTATTATTTTAGCGTATATATGTATTCTATTATTATTATTTTATATATTCTTTCGATAAAGACATTTATTTTACTTGTACACCTACCACATTGTGGTCTTTTTAACCCAAAGGTTGACTGGTAGAGAAGGCCTTATTGCATTAAGTCCGCCCATGTACCACTATTGTACATAAAGTTTAAATAAATAAATAATTTTGTAAGTCAGAATCATCTTTAGGCATAAATTTCATATCCATAATAATTAAAACGTAGAACCATCATTATCTCTGAAAGTTTATAGTTAGAACCATCTTTTAGCATACATTAAATAAAACATTTGATTGTGAACATACGTGGTTTTTATTTCCCTGTAAGAAACATGCAAACATGCAAGTAAGCATGCAGCGTGCAAGCAAGCATGCAGTTATGCTAAACGAAATTATGCATAATTTTAACTCTGCCAAAAGTAATTTATGCCATTGTGAATTCGAACATATAAACATTCAGCCAAATAATAATTATACATACTTAATCATTTTTATGCCTTAAAAATATTCGTTTAATTAAGGAAGATTATACCAAGTGTGTTATACCAAATGAATTACGAAGTATCAAGATTCTGCCAGATAGAAGGAACCCGTGTAACTGTGCCATTGAACTGGTGCACATAATACAATAGATATCTACCTGTCTAATAAGTAGCTGAAAGGTAATAATAATAATGTTTATAGTACAGATATTACAATATTGTTATGTATTTAACAGTGTACGCGTCTGTACCGAAATTTTAAGGTGTATTATCCTACATATTTTAGAAGATAGCATAATGTTCTACGCAGTCGCTTTTTTGTAACCACCTAAACCTGGTCGGATTACCACGGTCTTGAAGCTCCTAATGACTTTTATTTAATTATCTCGTTAATTATTGTATGTACTACTCTGAAATTTTACAGGTATATAACTGAATTAAGCAACTAAATATTGATATAACATTCTGTTTATATAACCGTATACAGGTTTATCGGTGGCCAAATAACTCCGCGCGCATTGTGACCGTGAACGTGGAGAACTGAATATCATCATAATTTGTTAATTACCTACAGGATAATAATGAAACTTCACATACATTTGAAAGTAGTTAAAAGCTACAAAATAACGTTTAAAATAAGTCTTTAGAGCTCATATTCAGAGTGTTAGGACCTAAAGAAGTGTTTTTATATTTCATTAAATAACTTTTAATCGGTACATCACTTTGTTTTTTTTATTGCGAAACAAATTAAAACTAATTCCTAAGAAGTCATGTACAAAAGATGATAAGAATCCGCGTAACCGTTTCAAAGATCCAGCAAAACCACAAACGTTACTCCAGCAAAATCTTGAATAACTTCGCAGCCGAAGAAAGAAAAAATACAAAATAACGTGTAACATTTACCTCGTCTAGACAACTAAATGTATAGCTAATATTTATTTCAATATTCCCATTATTTAAAAAAAAGTTTTGCTGTGGTAACGTTTCAAACGTTACCCCAGCAGAATATGTTTTTGAGTAATAACTAAAAAACTATATGTGTAACAAATTTAAAAATATGCTTAACAATTACAGGAGCTGGGCAACTAATTATCTATAAGATTTAAATGACTATTTTCGACATTATTTTGCTGGGGTAACGCACACGTTCAGTCCTGCCAATGTGAAGATTCATAAACTGTGTTCAAGCTTGATTGGAAAGTTGGAAGTAATGACTACTTCATCTTCATCAAATATTATCAAAGCAAATGACCACTAATAATATTAATATGATTTTTTCCACAACCAAACATCAAAGCGATTCACCATTGTGGTTTGAGTTGAGGTAAGTAGCAAGACCTCTAGCTTAGTTTTGTTTATTGTATTTATCACAAAAACGAAACATTAATCTCCAGAAATATTTGCAGAAATATGTAAAAAAAGAAATTAAATTTCGACAAACAAGCTCACTATCATACCCACATAGCATAAACTTGATTGGCATATTTACTGTAAACAAGAGATTTTTATTTTTTCAATTTTTACAGATATGGAAGAATTACTGGCTCAACTCTTCATGAAGCCACTCCCTGTAAAACTAAAATTGGTTCCCTTCTAAACAAAATTATGGGAGAACATTCAAAATTTACTTCCATTGCGATGAATAGAGGGAAAATACTAGAAAAAGAAACTCTCAAAGTAGTGAGCAAAAAAGAAAAAGTAACTTCCATTAGTTTTTCTGTTGTTTAAATATTTTGAATAAAAGAATTTTGTTTAGTTCAAGGATTTTGTAGTAACTAATATTATTGTCTGTATTTCAGATTAAAATTAAAGAAGCTGGACTTCTTCTTAATGCCGAGTATCCTATTTTTGGCCCTGATGGGCTTACTGAAAATTACACAGTAGAGGTGAAATTTCCTTCAACAGAAGCTACCATACTTTCCTATGTGAAAGACAATAAAATAACACCTAAATGTTGGACACAAGTACTACTTCAAATGTTTTTCAGCAAAAGGAACACCCAAACTTTGAGAAATCAAAAGAAGTAGATATTTATAATGTGCCATATGATAACAGCATTGTATCTATTATGAATGATGCAAAGAAATTCTGGATAGATGCTGTATTTCCAAAATTAAAAGATATATATAATATTTAAGCATATTTTTTTTCTAAGACCTATATGTAAATTTATAAAATAAAATTCTAAGCTTTGTAAATATTATTTTTTTATTCAGTTTTAATTAAAGGTCATTGTAAATTGACAAGCGCACAACAAATGATTATGCTATAGTCTAAATGGGGAATAATAAAATGGTCAACACAGGCATGTGGCTTTAGAAAAGCAAATTCGCGCAGTTTCTGTATGAATTCGAAGGCTTGCAATTTTCTTTGACCTTAGTACTTCATATTTTGAACTTATCTTGAATATTTGCAAAATAAAATATGCATAAGTATGAAAACCAGCAAGGAACAAGTACGACCACGACCAGTGACAGACAGGAATGACGTCATCGGAACTATAGGTCCGTTTTCGCGCGAAAATTTAAACTGTCAATTTAAAACCGCATTTTTTTCCGATAAATTACAAACATTTAATTTTTTAATATATTTGTGGTCTATTCTACATAGAATTCTTTAAAATGAAAACAAAAAGAAAAATATTGCATCTTCCCTATTGCGACGTTGCCGTCCTTCAAGTACGCGTGTACAGTGTTTCTTGGAAAAGAAGTTCAGGGAAAAGTGTATGAACATCCATTACTAACGCGCTGTTAAGATCATCATCATCATCATCTCAACCATCAACAAGCGCGGCATCGCCAGTGGCACTTCGGGAACCAGTTACCCTTTTGTCACCACAGCCTTCCACTAGCGCAGTGCCAATAGCACAGGCACAGCAAGTAATCTCTTTTGCATTGTCTCAAACCAATATTAATCTCCCTGGCAAAAGTATTACATTGATTTTTAATAACTGTAACAATTTTAATATAAACTTCAATTAAAAAAATTGTTTTTTATTTTCCTCGTAGGTATAGTATAAGGCACTATGTAAGTATCACTCGGAAGAAGGTGCGATTCCCAACTCGTGTGTATTAAGGCCCTCAGCTACGCTTCGGGCCTCAAACTCAAACTCGTTGGTAATCGGTTACTTTCTCCCCTCGATGAACAATGTACTATTACCTTTTACTCGCAATTATTTTATACTATTACTCGTGAATTGGAGCAGTTGTCACTATCAACGTTATTTCAGTGCTCCTCGGAACTAATAGATTCAAATCTCACTAACGTAAAACATTGATTTAAAATATTTCATGGCAATATCAGGGGCATAGGTAATAAACGTTAACTTTAGTAGTCTTATTGTTATACTAGCTTTTGCCCGCGACTTCGTCCGCGTGGAATAGTTACTTTGGGCTAACGTTAAATTTAACCCCGATTTTGAAGCATTCTTCATTGGCGCTCCGCTCCTATTGGCCCTAGCGTAATGATACAATATAGCTGTTCCCGCGACTCCGTCAGCGTAAGTTAATGTATTGGTAATATTGTTTAGATCACGTTCACATGAGGCTTAAGTACCTAGAGAACGCTTCGACCGCGAGACGCGTCGAGCGCGGCGACCGATTCTCAAAAATAATCCTTATAGCATGATTCAGTATTCACGCGCGATGGCTTATTATTATAAGCGTATTTCATGTATAACTGGTGTTTCTATACCGATTTATATGATTCTTTTTACGGTTTCGTAGCCGTTTAGTTTAGGCAAAAAACGGAATCTTTATAGTTTCGACATGTCTGTCCGTCTATCTGTCTGTCCGTCCGTCCGTCTATCACAGCAATTTTATTCCGAAACTATTAGGACTATACATGTGAAACTTGATAGGTAGATGTATTCTGTGAACCGCTTTCCGATTTTGAAAAAAAATTTAAAAAATATTTAAAATAAAGGGGGCTCCCCATACATGGAACTAAACATGAAAATATTTTTTTTCATGAAATCGATGCATGTGTGGTATCTATAGACAGTTCTTTAAAAACGACATCGGGGTTTCTAAAACCACTTTTCCATAAAGTCAATCGTTTAAAAGATCAAAGTGGTAAAATGTGTGTGTGGCGGACACAACCTCTAACTTCTATAATAATGGAGTGAAAAATCTAAAAAAAATATATGTCTGTAGATCTTAATATAAACTTTCAACCAAAATTAGTTTGAACGAAATCAGTTCAGCAGTTTTTGAGATACAGCATATTTTCTAAAACCGCAAATATAACTTTGTAATTCATACAAACACTATGAAAAACAAATTTATTCGGCGCAGTTGTAAAAAATGTAAAAAAGCCAGTTTTAAGAAATTTGTAAGGTTTTTTTTTTCAAAACAAATTTATTTGGCGCAGTTGTAAAAAATGTAAATAAGCTAGTTTTAAGAAATTTGTAAGGTTTTTTTTTCGTCAAATAAATTTGCATATTATATTATAGTTACTACGGAACCTTTCTTCATGGGCGAGTCTGACTCGCACTTGGCCAATTTTTTTATGGAATAGTTAATAATGTTAACTTTTTCAATTAGGGGTGACTGAGAGTGTTATAAACGTAAGAGTAGACAAATATTATAATCAGAAAGCTTCGAACTGCTAAGCTATCGGGAGTTACACGTGTTATTGTGAGTCAACCATAAAAGTTAGACATATGCTGTCGTGGGATATTTTTTATATAATTTTAAGGAGAACATTTCCGTCATGAAATGATTTGTGTAGCTTTAACCATTAAGGTTGCACACGCGACGGAAGCTTAAAAAATGGAGTAACTTCTCCCGTTTTCCCAACATTTCCCTTGACTGCTCTGCTCCTATTGATTGTAGCGGGATGAAAAGTATACTATAACCCGCTCAGGAGTATGAAAAATAATTGTACCAAGTTTCGTTAAAATCCGTCGAGTAGTTTTTGTTTCTATAACGGTTATACAGACAGACAGACAGACAGACAGACAGACAAAAATTTAACTGATTGCATTTTTGGCATGAGTATCGATCCTTAATCACCCCCTGATAGTTATTTTGGAAATATATTTCATGTACAGAATTGACCTCTCTACAGATTTATTATAAGTATAGAAGATATAATTAAAGTGCAATTCGAGATAAAAGTCTTGTCAGAATTTTGGTTCCGGAAATGTCCTATTTGGCCCTCAATTCCTGTTTTCAGTTCAATCCCAATTTTTATATTAGGTATCATCCTCTGACCATAATTAAAACGACGGAGTAATAATCTACTATAAATAGAGTTACAGTTCACTATAGAGAATCCAATACTTGCTGACGCTAAATGCCTAGTCCTCAAGTATCGAAACGAGATTAAATTATAGCAGTCTACCGGTCCCCTTCAATCCGTAACATACAAAACCTTGTCACCAGTCTAGGTGTAATGATACATACCTACGTTTCTTTTAGGTCTACATATTATTCTAGTAGGAGACTTGAATATAAACTATCACCGGGTCTCCCTTGTTTTACCGAAAGGAATTTGATAAATTTTCACTTCCCAAAAAATTTTTCGCATAATTTCATTTGCCAAATTATTACTTAGCAAAAATTGTAACGCAAACCTAATGTTTGGGAAATGAACGTTTAAACTATAACTTGTTTACCAACTAGTACTTTTAACACTTTTTATTTAGTCAAATATTTCAGTTGGAATTACAGTTTTTACGCAAAATCTTGTAAGTTCTATCGTAGTTATTATTTACAGTGCGGAGTCCGTCAAGGGGGTCTATCCTCTCCTAGTCTCTTCAATTTATTTGTGAACCGGCTTATTGGCGAGCTTAATGGAACCATGGTCGGGTGCTCTATAGATGGTAATATGGTAAATAATATCAGTTATGCGGATGACATGGTTTTGTTGAGCCCGTCGATTGGGGCAATGAGGAGACTACTGGGGATTTGTGAGACTTACGCACAGACACACGGGCTCAAATATAATACCAGTAAGAGTGTTTTTATGGTATGTAGGGCGGGGAGCAAGGCACCTAGTAATATACCCCCTATTAAGATATGTGGAGCTACTCTCACGAGGGTTTTTAAATTCAAATATTTAGGGCACGTGTTGACGGATAGGCTACAAGACGATGAAGACTTGGAGAGGGAACGGAGGGCGCTGTCAGTCCGCTGTAATATGGTGGCCCGCAGATTTGCGCGATGTAGCACAGATGTGAAACTGATGCTTTTCAGAGCCTTCTGTCAGACTTTCTATACCTGCAGTCTGTGGATCAATTATACGAGGCGGGCTTACAACGCCCTTCGGGTGCAATATAACGACGCTCTGAGGATACTGCTGAAAAAGCCTCGGTATTGCAGTGCTTCCGCTATGTTTGCGGAAGCACGTATCGACGATTTCTTCGCCGTCATACGCAGAACGGCATCTATGATGAGCAGGGTCCGCGGTAGTTCCAGCAGTGTCGTCAGGGCGTTCGCGGACAAAATAAATAGTCCGTTTATTGTATATTGGGCAGGTGTACACCTGCAATCCAATAAAAAGTAATTTTTGTTTTGTCATGCTTACTAACATATACTAACTTATATACACACATCAAAAGTGTCTAGGGATCAAGCATTTTTATGCGGATTTCTTGAGATTGAGATGTGGCTTTGTAATAAATTTATGATTTTATAAATTTATATGGATCCTTTTTGGTGCATTTCATAATTTGAAACAGGAACTGTTAATCAAATTCGAGTAAAAGATGAAAATCAGCTGTCAATATTTTCCCTATAAAAACATACAACGCATTGAAGACATTATTAGTGCTACTCATAGATGATACATATAAATACTGAGAGTGCTACTGTTTCCCTACTACTGATTAAAACCAACGTTATTATGGAGCGGCGACGTCATTTAAGCAGGGAAGAAATGCTCAGAGCCGTGGGAATGATAGAAGCTGGTTCCCGGCAACGTACTGTGGCTTTAGCTCTGAATACAAGTCAGAGTGTTATCAGTCGACTTTGGACACGTTACCGAAGCACTGGTACCGTGACTGAGCGCCATGGAGGACGGTATCGCTGCACCACACGGAGACAAGACCGATACATTCAAATCTTAACTCGAAGAGCTCCAACAATAACCGCCATGATGTTAGCCGTGAGGCTTCATCACTCTTCAGGGAACTTAATTAGCGACCAAACAGTCAGAAACCGCTTGCATGAAGTGAACCTTCATTCCCGAAGACCGCTACGGGTACCACCTATAGCAATGCACAATCGTAGGATTCGATATCAATGGGCTCTTGAACACAGAAATTGGGCAGAAGAACAATGGCGTTTCGTGTGCTTTTCTGAGGAGTCTCGTTTTGGTATGAGACCGGATACAAGACGTATACGACACTGGAGAACCCCTGGACGCCAACAGCGATTAAAATCCTGCCAGGAAGTCCATCCTTATAGTGGTGGAACCATCATGGTATGGGCGGGTATTTGGATCGGCGGAAGAACTGAGTTGATTTGGATCAGAGGCAACCTCAACGCTCAAATTTATGCTGAGACGATTGTATCTGACGTCATCGTTCCTCTACAAGTGCAAATCGGTCCCTTATTTCAGTTAATGCATGATAATGCACGACCGCACACCGCAAGAGTTGTAAGACAGACTCTCGCCGCAGCTAACATCAATGTCCTGCTCTGGCCTGCTCAGTCGCCAGACTTGAACCCGATTGAGCATGCATGGGATATGCTACAGAGAAGAGCTCTGCCGAATATGGAGGGTATCCAGTCGCAAGAAGACCTTTTTTTGTTGTTGCAACGAACATGGGCGGCCATTCCACAGCGTGATTTGGATGAACTCATTTTGAGTATGCCAAACCGATGTTCTTGTGTTGTTAGTGTTCGCGGTAGAAACACGGATTATTAATTGTTTAAGTTACCCAATAAAATTTTAAAGAAAACTGTTATTTCAGTCTTTTTTTCGAACTTTAATGTTAGTGGTTCAAATGTCAAAAATCCCTTTATTAGGAAAATGGCAAATTTCTTTATTAATGCAAAGGTGACTTGGTTTATCGTTACTGTGACAAACGAAAACACTTTATTTGATGAATCCTTAAAGAAAATTTTAATTAATATCAATCAGGAGAAAAGTTATTGCAAAAATATATGTTGATTCCTAGACTCTTTTGATGTGTGTATAATGCTTTTTGTACCTACTAACATTATTTGTAATGATTTCTATGGGCCCTTAGGCAGCGGCGTGCACAGGTTTATGACACTGGGTATGCGGCGGAGTACTCGGTCACAAAAACTTTTTCTTTTATAGATTTTAAGCATAGCCGCAGCCACGCGACGGATCTCTAATTCGAAAACCATGCCAACAGAACAAGTCTTAGATGTACTACTATTCATGTACATCTTCTACGGCAACGCAGACAAAACGGCGATCGATCGTCGCGGCGGAAGAAATTCTAATACGTAAAATAATAAGCTAAGATATTACTACTCATCTAGTCAGCTTCAATTTTCACATATTCAAGGTTCCGGTTACTATGTCCCGATGTAAACGCAAGATTTCGGCCACCTCAAATATCTTATCCAAGTGAGTGATAGTTACAGAACACGTCACTTGGAAGATATCCGATGTGGCCTTTAAAAAGGCCGATTTTCATATGATTCGCAAATATATAAATAAACTTAATAATAAAACAACAGGTTAGTAAAAAAAAAACATACTACTCATTCATCTATAAATTAAATCTATGCGCCTAACCTTTTTTAAATATGATTTTAGGATATCGTTATAGAAAGTTGGATTGCGTTTTAATTCTATCATTAATGCCTTTTCTATAGAAATCATGGAAAGCTCTGTGAGTCTCTGTTGATTTTGTGTGTTTCTCAAATATGTGTGGATACGTTTTAAACACGAAAATGAACGCTCTGCCGATGCGCTGCTTGCTGGGATAGTCACAATGAATTTCGCTAATCGTAACACTTCAGAAAAAACTTTATTTAAATTGTCCTTATACAAATTTTGAATAATACTAAATACACAACTATTTGCAAATTGAGGTGATCTATAAATACAGCGCAATTCATTTTTCAATTTATCGAAATTAAAATTTGCCTGATAATTATTAGTGAACTCTCTGATTTCATTTTCAGGGAAACGTTCACTATATTTTTTAAAATTCTCACAAGAAAGTAGCTCAATAAACTTTAAATCTTTAATGTTTTTATAGCGATTTCTTAATTCACTGACTGCATTATCAATTATTTCAACAAAAATTCGCCGATAATGTATTTTTACATCATCGACATTGCGCTTTCTTTTAGGTGGTCCGGTAATGTGAACGGCGGCATCATAAAAGATCTCGAACTTCTCTCTGAAACGTTCTAAAAATGACTCTAACTCTTTTATCTTTGTTACACAATACGCGATGTCACTAGTTTTTTTTGCAAAATATCATACAGAATATCCGTTTCTGCAAAAATATCTGCGAAAGATTTTAAAAGAAAATTAAATTCAAATTCTTTCATAATAAATAAAAATGAACTGACTTGTGTCAGTGTTTCACCATCCCAGTCTTGTGTATTTTCGTTCATATTTTCAAACAATTCTAGGAGGTGGGTGGACTCATTATTAATTACATTAACCGTGCGCGAGTGATATGTCCACCTTGTTTCCGCGACACGAGGCAGCTTTTTCATATCGGCAAAGTTGTTGTAATGGGCCATTCGCTTTGTACTGGTGTGAAAAAAGCCGCGATTGATTTTATAATACTAAAAAAGCGTTTTGTTTCAGCAACTCGTTCGAACGATTTCGATAAAACTAAATTTAATATATGTGCTGAACACCAAACGTACATAGCTTGTGGACATTTTTGTCTCACCAAAGCCTGCACGCCATTAATTTGTGAGGATAAAACTGCTGCCCCATCGTAAGTTTGTGCAACTAATTTGGATACACAATCGAACTCTTCTAAAATTTCCAAAATTATAGAACTCAAGGTTACAGCGGTCCGATCCGCGCTGACATCAACATATTTGATAAATCGATCTACTACTTCAGAATCACGAAAATATCTCAAAACTAATACTAATTGTTCACGGCCGCTAGCATCAGGAGTCTCATCTACCATGACGGCGACGAAATCGGACTGTTTAATTTCGGCTTTAACGCGATCGATCATCACAGATGCAACGCTCGAGATCAAATCATTCTGCGTACGGTTCGACATGCCCGTGAATGAGGTACTTGCACTCTGTAAATGGGTTTCTAAAACTCCATCATACTTGGCTAATAAATCTACTATTTCTAAATAATTACCCCTATTCAACGACGATACTGACTCATCGTGACCGCGAAAAGCTAATTCTTGTTTTCCCAGAAAGCAAACAACATCGATGAGCCTTTGAAAAATGTTTCTATTGCGATCGACTTTAGCATTATGCCTCTCAATATCTAATCGTAACTGACTGTTGATACTCATTTCAATACGAGATTTACCAAAAGTATTTAATTTTAAGCAGGCCTCCATATGTTTTTCTGTATGGTCATGCTTCTTTGCCGCGGTATAAAAATTATTTAAATCTGAATATCCCGAATCAGTCCACACTGTACTAGAATTACTAGACAATATGCAAGGAAAACAATATAATTTAATCGTGTGTATACAACCACACAGCCAGTCATACGTTTCATAACTTTTAACATGAAACTTTCGAGTTACTTTCCCTTTTTGCTGGTTTAATTGTTGTAACTCGGGTACACACCTACCTTTAGAGACAATTTGAATCTTTTCATTGAATGATAATTGTGAGAACTTGTTATTTTTAATTTTTAATAAACACACATTTTCAACACAGACCTCACAATCAAATAAGATTTTTAAAAAAATCAACAAACGCACTACCTAGTAAAAGCAAATCTCTACAGTACAATTATTATAGAAACTCAGTAATAAACTGTTAAATGTACACACTTTCAAATGTTAAAATGAAAAATCTTTTAAGAAAACTATAAATATACTGGCGTAAACAAAATAGTAAACAATGCTCATCACATGAAAAAGCAATATGGCTCCCAGGCCCCGCGAACACAAAACCAGTGTTGCCAACAACGCGGGGGTCAATGTCGCCCGTTTTTCACAGCTTAAGTAGCCTAATATAGCCGAATTTCAGTCAGTGGTAGGTAGCCTAATTATGTAGCTTAAAATATCAGTAAAGATGTAGTTTAAATCAATTTATTTTTACCTACTTTACTTGCTTTAAATACTGGTATTTTTTTTATCCACTCATCGCGCATAATGAATGCGCCAATAATTTTTCGTTAAACAAATACTTTGACACAAATGCTGTAGGTACGAAGCGAAATGAAAATGATAAATATTTAAATAATAACTGAAATTGGCCCGAACTATTCACTCAGTTTAATAAGATAATTGCGTTTACACTAATTTTTTTTTAAGTTATTGTTGATTGGCTTGCGTTTGATCACAATTTCAACTGATGTTAAGTGATGATGTGGACGAAGACGAAGCATGCTTGCCTAGAAGTAACCTATTCACTCTTACTCTTAGCTATAACCTGGGAGTGTTCCGTACGAGTTATGAGGACACTATCAACCTCGTACAATTATGTACGAGATTTTAATAATATGGCCATACGAACATTTTGCATCACCATTTTATAATAGTAAAGTCATTTTAATAAAGACAGAGATAAGAAACCGGCTAACTGTGGAAACAGTGAACGGCACACTTCTTGCTGCAGAGAGTGCAAAAGGAAACTGTGTCAATTTTGAACCCACAAAAGGAGTGTATAGCCGCATGACAACAGATAAAATATACGGCAGAAAAAACGATGACAGTGAGGGTGTTCCTGACTAATATTTGGAGAGATGTAAACTAAGTTACCTTGCAAATTTTCATAAAAATTTAGTAATAGTAGTAGTAATACATTTAGTTTTTTTATTTTTATTTTACTTGATTGATTAATAATAAAGATTTTTGGAAATACAACACAAAGTGATGTTTTATTTAATAGGAAACTTG
This sequence comes from Tholera decimalis, assembly GCA_943138885.2. NCBI lineage: Eukaryota > Metazoa > Arthropoda > Insecta > Lepidoptera > Noctuidae > Tholera > Tholera decimalis. The sequence continues at coordinate 3,865,870 of OW964555.2, forward strand.
CAATAGTTTATTTCGAGTAAAAAGTCCTAAATCCAGAAATTCAATATGCCTTAATTTTGGTTTTAGCACGTTTTGCATGCATAATACCTAAATGTAACAGGTTTGAAATTCAAAATACGAGATTTTTAGCTGCATGTGTACGAGGGATTTTCTTTTGCGGTTGGCAACCCTGTTGCCAGTGTTGTTTAGGTTATGCCGTCTCAGTGGTGTAGTTGCTGAAAAGTATAAGCTCAAGTGCAACTAAAAATATATGTCACTAATATGAAGAAAGGGTACTTTTGTATTGTACACCCTGACTTTAAAAAAAAACAAAAAAAGTTGATATCATACTACTACAAAATGACAATGAATATACATTTAACAACATTACTAACAAGTGTATCTTCCTTTTGGAAGCAAAATATATATATATCCAATATTAAAGCGCAGTGCATCATTAAATAATGTCTAAAATTGTGTTTTTTATGAGAATAAATCAGTGATTCCTATTATTATTGTATTTATTAATCCAAATTCCTTAATAGTTAAACGTTAAAAGTTAGAAAACAGTAATAAAACAAGACGGCTGATTTCTTTCTTTTATTATTGGTATGCAATATAAATTACCAAAAAATAATAACACTTATTTATAAAGTATTGATATCATGTATGTATGACTATTTGTTTGAAATCATTATAACAAAGCTGCTCAACAGATTTTGTCTAATTTCTATTTTTATAAGCAAGTCCTGTAAATTAATAAGTGCACAGGCTATAACAATCACATTATCAAGTATTCTTAGAAAATGAAACAGTAATCTCTTTAGTCAAAATTTTTCTTGTCCGTATCGCCTTTGATCTATAATTAACTTTTTCTTTTAAATGAAATTGGTACCCTTTTCACTGGTGACAATAGGATCTGTTCATGTGCTTTTATTTTGTGTTGACTGTGATTCTGAAAATAAATAAAATTATAAATACAAACAAACGCACAGTTCACTTTTCAGTTACCTATTTTTATCCTTAGTTATGTCTACATACCTGTTGTCATTAAAACTACTTCTTGCACAGGTGTTGTAGTCGGTTGGGTGCTAGACGGGCTGGGTTCACTTAACACTTCCTGCATCAGTGTGTCTTGGCACTCTTGAATGAGTTGGGTTCTTTGTTTTTAAACAAATACATGTCTAGAAGTACTAGCATCACTCATCCTTTTTCTGCGGTCTTCCTGGCAATAAAATTTTGTAGGCACCATGATTATGCTCTTGCTTAAAGTTGCTTAATCCCATATTATATTGATAGCCATATCTTATTCAATCTGAAATATTTTTAAATGTTATTTTAAAGCCATAAATGTTGATGTATTTAGTGGTAATAAATATAATTGAATATTGAAATATTTGTGGCTATTCAGGTATAATACAAAAAAAACATCTCAGTTATCTAACCTTAAAACAGAATAATAACTATATTGTAAAAATGTTTTAAGTTAGTAATAATAACATGTTTACTTACATCAAAATGATCCTGACAGACGAAAATTACCGAACTATCCTTTATTTCTTTAGTATTTCTGCGTGCAAGTTGTAAATACTTATTACGAACTTTAACATTTTTTGGAACGGTTATAAATAGCTTCTCCGGCATCTTTATCGTTGTATTTGTGCACCGTGGTACTGCACACCATTTATAACTCATTTTTTCCAGTAAATTACAGCCAGAAACTTTATTAAACTACATAAAACTCTCAATTTGACTTTCTCCCCAATATTTATATACAAACGTGAAACGTGCGACATCACTCCGTCATATTGTTCGTCCAACAAGCGTTTTGACAGCTTATATAATCACTATATTTTGTAATGCTTTTTTTTTAAACGAAATATTTATAAAATATGAAAATAAATATTATTTGTAGGGTCCTTATACGCCAATAAATAATATGAGACGGTTTTTAGAAACCATTCAAATAGCCTATTCTGTCTATTATTTTTACTCGGAACGGCAACGAACAACATTTCTGAACGTTTGTCTCATGCATACGTAGAATCTCTATGTAGTCTGTGGTATCATGCCGCAGGACTTTGGCTTTAGACATTCATGGGTGTGTGCGTAGGCGAATTGTGCACAAATAGCAAAAGTACTGCACACATGCGAACAAAAATCCTGCCGTAGAGGGCGGCAGGACTTGAGAATAATAGGTACGTTAATTTGCAGCGCCTGGCAAACAATGTTTGTGTGCTTGCAAATAGGTGCTATTTATAAACTATTAGGAGTTTTTAAGTTATTATATTTTGTTTATTCATTTATTTAGTATTAATTAAAGTCATCTAAAACGTGCGAACGTTTTATTAAAATATCTGTGAATGGCAAGTAATGCACTGCATTTATGCTTTCAAGGAGCGCACGCGCCTGCCCTTAGGTCTGAAATAAAGATAATAATAATAATAGGTACCTAATAGTAACCTAAGTAGATATTAAACATAACTAGTAACGGCTCCTATTACTGGGTGGTTTAAAAAAAATAACCACGAAGGCTAAGGCTGCGTTTCCACCAGAGATGTGCGAGGATGCGTAGCGAGGGATGTGTTTGTAAAGAACCAATAGAATCGCTTCATTTACCTCGCCTCGGTCAGCACAGCTCTGGTGGAAACGGCTCAACGGAGCTAGATTTTTGCGCATACAAAACAAGCGAGGGATGTGTGTTGACAAGGATATGTTGCGAGGTTTGCGCATCCTCGCACCACACATTAATGCGCATTTTCACAGCTCCGCTACACATCCTCGTATGCACATTTTCATCGCGCAGCTTTGGTGCAAACCCTCACACATTTTCACAGCACAGCGAGACATCCTCGCACGACACATTTCCATCGCACATCTCTGGTGGATGTGTAGCAGAGCTGTGAAAATGCGCATTAATGTGTGGTGCGAGGATGCGCAAACCTCGCAACACATCCTTCTCAACACACATTCCTCGCAACACATCCCTCGCAACCTCGCAACACATCTCTCGCACACATCCCTCGAACACATCCCTCGCTTGTTTTGTATGCGCAAAAATCTAGCTCCGCTGAGCCGTTTCCACCAGAGCTGTGCTGACCGAGGCGAGGTAAATGAAGCGATTCTATTGGTTCTTTACAAACACATCCCTCGCTACGGATCCTCGCACATCTCTGGTGGAAACGCAGCCTAAGGCGGGAGCGTAGATTTGAGTCGAATTCACCAAACGTTTATTGTCTGAAGATTGTTTGCTGTAATAAATCATTTGATTAAAGACCAAATGCCATAATGACATTATACTTGGTAATATTTTGCCAAGTAAAAATTTGACCAAACAAAAATATGTGTACTAAAATAATTCGAAATATTGCAATGGTAAGTATAAAAAAAGTTTCCTAAAATTTGTTTGGGTAGTGAAATTTTGTCAAAATCTTTTCGGCAAAACGGCAGGATCCCCATATCACCACATTGTTCAGATCCAAATACAGATATGTAAGTACTGTGGAGCCGTGGAGGTCTGCTATGCCGGTGGCGCACTGTGGGCTCAGGGCTGAAATCAGCGTTTCATAGACAATCAAATATTTTTTTTAAGTTTTTAAGTGACATTTGTTTTCACATGGAATGCTAGAGGAAACTAATTACATTCCTAAAAATATATTCTTCATGAAATGGGTACGTAAACGGAAGTCTGAGAATTTTTTCTTTAAAAATTTGTATGGAGACAACATAAATAAATACGATAACTCTGCTATCGCACAATTGGCCCTAATTCCCTTCTAGGGGATTAATCCTTGAATTGGCTATTAGACAATTTTTGAAAATGTATTTTAAAATTTACGTAGGTTTATTTTATACCTCTTACAATAGGTAATTATTTTTCTCAAAAAAACATTATTTAGTAAGAAAAAAAAATGAATTTAATTTATGAATTAGAAATTCGCGCCAAAACAGTCGGTCATGTGACACTTGCGGCTGAGTTGTCTCAATAAACAATGTGCAAAAGAATCTAATTACGACTAACAACGCTATAACTCTGAAGTTATTTTGTGGAACCTTTTCTCCTGGAATTTTGAAAATGACAAGCTACAAGACGTGTGCCGTGCCTATGTGTAGAAGTACTACTATAAAACTTCCTGATTTTTTTTATACACGTTCCTAAATGCCCTAAACATCGAAAGCAGTGGTTACAACTAGAACGTCGAGACTCCATCTTATAAATCTGCAACATTCTTTTATGAGGACCACTTTGATGTACCTAAGTATTTAGAAGAAATCAAGTTAGCCTCTGATTTACTAAAAACAAATGAGTAAATATAAATAAATATAATCTTTATTCAATAATCATAATAGTTAAAAAGTACAAATATAACTTAATTAAACTATGTAAGTCTTACAATGTTAATGCCTGTACTAGGATTAATCCTGTATCACAGGCGGAAGGAGCTCCGACAAACATTATAATTTAAAGAGAACAGATGTTTGAAACAATATTTAACAAATTCATAACGGAAAAAATAATCTTATATTTTGTTACAATAAACCTAAATAACTTAAAAACTACATCATGAGCAAACAATGCGTCAGCAGAAACAATAACAAACAAGGTCAAACTCAAAAAACAAACGCTTGCTTATTTTGATTATTGCAATTAGTGGGTATCAAATGTGTTGAGACAGCAACAAATAGATTAGTAGCACATAAACCAGTGATAGCTGTGTCAGGAATAGGTGTATCAACGTGGAAGTCTGACCGTCAATTGTAAACCTAGTCTAGTAAAGCTAACCTAATGTTGTTAATAAAACATGGCCAAACTAAAAGTAAGTAATTAATACATTCGTGTTAAATTTGCGACGATAAATGAATCAACTTTATGCAGATTCACACTGTCAGCTTTTGTATAGCCTGACTCCATTTCACGAAACCTCTCAACAGCACAAATCAAAATAGTTCTTATTAATTTTCTCAGTGAATTGCACACAATATGCATAGTACACAGTACATCAATATCATTATCTGAGTCTAACTCAGTCAGATTCTATTTATTTGTAAAGAATTTCGCTGATATTGCTAAGCCATTACAGAAGCTCACTGAAGAATGTAAGCACAAGAAGAAAAGAAGTAGTACCCGTCAAGATGCTGAGAACAGACCTTAGCGATGAGTGGAAAGAAGCGCTACAGCGTGCGCAGCAGGAAGACTTAGACGTCAAATCCATTCTTGAATGGAAGAAGGCCGCTTTTCCAAAGCCTAGTTGACATGCCGTTGCTGGAATGAGTACCACAACAAAAAGTTATTGGGCACAGTGGGACAGTTTGGTGATCCCCGAGGGAGTATTGTGCCGCAAATGGGAAAATGCTCGAGGAGACCATTGTAACCTACTAATGGTCGTACCAAAGGTGAAGGTACCTGAAGTTCTACAGCTTTACCACGACGGATGTTCAGGAGGTCATATGGGAGTAAAAAGGACTCTGTTAAAGATACGAGAGCGATTTTACTGGGACCACTGCCGAGACGACGTAGAAGACTGGTGCCGCAAATGCACTAGTTGTGCAGCTGTAAAGGGACCTCAAACACGCAGTAGAGGAGCTTTAAAGATCTATAATGTGGGAGCCCCGTGGGAACGGATAGCGCTAGATGTTGCGGGACCATTTCCAGAGAGCGAGAGTGGGAACAAGTACTTTATGGTCGTAATGGATTATTTTACAAAGTGGCCATTCCTAACCAAGAAGCTACCACAGTGGCAGATAAATTGTTTTGCGAAGTATTTTGTCGCTACGGAGTACCTTTGGAAATTCACAACGATCAAGGAAGAAATTTTGAGTCCCAGGTATTTCAAGAGACAAGTCGAGTTATGGGTACTCATAAAACCAGGACCACCTCTTATCACCCGTAATCCGGTGGAATGGTGGAACGTTTTAACCAGACATTGGAGAGATATCTGGCTAAAGTTGTGGAAAGCAGGCAAAAGGATTGGGACAAGCACATTCAGCCGTTCCTTCTGTCATATCGAAGTGCATTTCATGAGAGTACAGCTGTTACACCTGCGTCCGTGAACTTCGGACGAGAGCTTAGGTTGCCTGCAGATCTAATCACTGGAATACCGCCGGATGCACCTTGTAGTGTAACAGACTACGCGAGTGAATTGCGAGACAGAATGAACGACATATACGAACATGTCAGACAATCCGGTTAACAAATGTCTCAGAAGGTGAAGACTCGTTACGACCGAAAGATGAACAATTCAGGATTTGATGAAGGCTCATTCGTCTGGTTACATAATTCGGTGCGCAGCAAAGGAAAGTCGCCGAAGTTACAGGCAAAATGGGATGGACCATACCGCGTTGTGACTAAGATTAATGACGTCACTTAACGGATCCATAAAGGTCCACGAGCTGCGCCAAAGATTGTTCATGTTGATCGACTGGCGCGTTACTACGGGTCTAACGATGCTCGGGTCGAGCAAGTCTTAGGAGGGGGCAGTGTTACGCCAGTCGCTTAGCGGAGTATATCGAGAAAGTTACACTAATATACACTAACGATACACTAACGCCATCTAGCGGCGAGTAGCATTACTGAGAATATCGAGAAAGTTCGACTGACTTCTAATACGTTCGAGACACTAACGCCATCTAGCGGCGAGTAACAGTACTGTGTATCTCAAGTAGCTTCTGGAATATTCTTGGCAGTGTAGGCAGTGAGTCGATTGTACAAGAATGTTCTAGAACGCAGAGCGGGGTATAAATAGATCGCAAAGGGACGCAGAGAGGCAGTCTTATTTCAAGATACGAGGCGATATAATCGAAGCTTTACAAGTGAATTTCGGTGCGATTTAAGTGTTGAGTGACAAGTATTGTACTGTGAATAACTGTGTTAATTTTTATTTGGTGTTTATTTAAGTAAAGTGTTAATTTTGGTTATATGGTGTAAATTATTTCTATCCCGAACCCCAGCTCGTAACGATAGGCTCGCGTTTGACCACCATCGTACCTGATGGTAAGCGATGATGTGGTCGAAGATGGAGCACGCTTGCCTAGAAGTAACCTATTCACTATTGTATTAAAGACCCCTAGGTTTTAGCGATCAGGAAACAGAGACTCATTGGCAACGATGCACTGATTGAGACAAAGCTCTAGAGCCTTGGAACATCGACGACGAGTTGCTAGTCTATCAGTTTTCTATCGGTTACATTTCGGGGAGTGTGCGATAGAATGACACAATCTAATTCCACCATTCCATCATCTGATTACAAGACAGATGGCGATGCACCATCGTTACATGGTGGACATCCCACCTAGGGAGTCCAATCCCGCAGCCTGAATTCAATCTCGGTATTTGCGGGACTACGAATTCTCAATGCCGCGAGATCTCGGTATTTGCGGGATCCCGCATATTGAAAATAGTGACATTTATATATTGTGACGTTTTGTTTCGCAGCCAAAATCGAACCCACGATACGCAGCGCAGCACCCAACCGCTCAACCACTGCGCCCAACCTGTCGTCGTGATGTTCAGAAAAATCTGAAAAGCAGCATTTATCGATACCGAAACGATCTTGAGCACTCGAATCGAGTTGTGCGGGCTCTCAACATTACGGGATTAATTACTGAGAGTATACATACGTCTAACTTAGGGCTTGCGATCCCGCAGCCTGAATTCAATCTCGGTATTTGCGGGACTACGATTTTTCTATCGCGCGGGATCTCAGTATTTGCGGGGAGATCCCGCAAATACTGAGATCCCGCTTATTATATCCCGATCCGCATATTGAAAATATTCACATTTATATAAGGCAAATAAAACAATGAATTAATCAACTAACTCCACGTTTATTTACGTATTACTATTAGTATGAGATCAATCAAATTACACCGTTTATTTATCACAAAAAACAATGAATTAATCTACTAACTCCACATTTATTCCAGTATTACTACTAGTATGAGATCAATCAAATTACACTGTTATTTATCACAAAAAAAAACAATGAATTAATCAACTAACTCCCCAATTATTTACGTATTACTATTAGTATGAGATCAATCAAATTACACCGTTTTTTCTTCACAAAAAACAGTAATAAATACTGAATAAAAAACTTTACTGATATTTTAGGCTACATACTTAGGCTACCACTGACTGAAATTCAGCTATATTAGGCTACATAAGCTGTGAAAAACGGGCGACATCGGCCCCCACGTTGTTTGCAACACTGCCGGGCGCCAGTCACATCGCGCTCGCGAGAGGTCGTATGCATGCTTTTTTTTTCAGTCCCGTTAATCCCGCGGATCCCGCGCCCGTAATCCCGTATCACGCGGGATTGGAAAATGACGCGGGATCCCGCAATACCGAGATCTCGGTATTCCGGGATTGGACGCCCTAATCCTACCCAATACGCACAAAACGTTTTTGGGTTCATAATAAATAGGACACGCAAGAAAGGGTTATTTTAACATGAAGACACAGCCTCCTCACTCGTTTCCGCTAGTTTAGGGAGCAACTAGCAAGGCACTATTACCGCAAAAAAATCTCAAACTTAGAACATTGTCGTATTTTTTCTAAGTACCTACCTACATTTGTGTTATAATAAATTGTTTAACTTAACTGTTTATGTTTGTACTAGTACTCCGCGGGGCTTCGCTCCCGTGGATTCTATCACGGTAAAAACATAACTCTCCTTTTTTGCAGTCGAGTAAAAAGTAGCCTATAACCTTCCTCGAGTTTCAAGCTACTTCCATACCAAATTGCATACAAATCCACCCAGTACTTTCGAAGATTAGCGCGTTCAAGCAAACAAACTTTTCCACTTTATAATATTAAGTATAGATGTATTATGTAAGACGGATACAATTGTGAAGTATTATCAATATCACACACAAACCTGAGAGGCTTTGATAAATAAAAAAAGAAGTTACTTTTCACATCGATATCTGTATTTGTCGTAATTAGTGTGACAGAGGTTTTAAGAACCAATAAAGTTATTGTTATTTTTATATCAAAACAGGTACGAGGCTTTAGAAAGTGATTGTGATTTAAAAAAAGATCTGAAAAAGGTTTTTGCTTATTTCTCTGAACACAAAACTATATTCTTGTCCCGTAAAAAGTGAATTAGTGTCCATAGTACTGATAAATTAAGTGATCAATAAAAAGAAGTTTAAATAATTTTCTAAATTTTCTTTGTAAAGAATATCGTCTGATCTGATACCTATTCCATATGCACACTCTCAGTTCAAGTCTGGGCTGACATACTTTGTTGTCACACGAATAAAATTGAAAATAGGTCAGGTGTTATTGAGATAATATTGATCAAATATTGTAATTTTGATTTATTATATTGGTTTGAATTAATTTATGAACAGTGAAATGCACCATTTTTTATTTATCTTCGTGATAATGTAATTAATTTAAATTAAATATTCGTTTATTTCAGGCATTGGTACCCATAGAATTTAAATTACAATTAAAATAAAAAAATACTGACATACAATTATAAATAAAAAATTAATATACTTATTAATGAAAAGAGATAAACAAAGCCAGCCAAAACAAATTCAACACCATTAAACTGATTGGTTCATTTGTGTTGTTTCTCTAAGCACATGTACAGTACGAAACACAGCCTTTATGAGATCATTCTTAGTTACACCCACTCGTGAGAAGAACATTGCCCTGAGCTTCTTCATGAGCGCAAAGAAATTAGTAGTTAACCCTGCTCTCAGCGAACATGTCAGTCGCACTACACCGCCATCACTAGGGCAAGTTGAGCATGGCGTGGAAAACATTATTATATTGTACACGAAGAGTGTTGTAAGCACTTTTCGTGTACTTGTACCAAAGTTGACTTGTGTAGAACGACTGGCAGTAAGACTGGAATAGGGTCACCTTGACTTGTTTTGAGCAATGGAAGAAACGCCAATTTAGCATATTGCTTTGTCTCTCAAGATCTTCGTCATATTTTAAATTATCCGTAATTATGTGACCGATATATTTAAATTTTTAAGGATTTTTTTATTTCCTTTAGTTCTACTATTAAACATATGAATTACAATTTAAAATATTTTTTTAAATATAATTTGTTTTTATTTATTTACTATAATTATTTATTAATCAAAGCTAAAAAGCTAGAAAATAAAATTTACAAATATCAGGTTCTGCTTGCAGCTTCACCCATGTGAAAATATGGTTTTCTATGTCATTCTCTATCCTTTTAACACCAAAAGTAGGCATATTTTTGTATTTTTTTAAAGAGAACTTAAAATTTGGGTAGAACTCACATAACTAGCAATCTTGTTAACCCCTACAACTAAACTAAATATTCTTGTGTCTGAAGTGGGTTCAAGACAATAGTTCGAATCCATGGCCGATCGATGACGAGTTCTACACCATGACATTGATCTCTTCAGGGTTTTTCTTATTTTATTTCAGGAACACCTTGTAAAGATTCAGTCAATGTCAAACCATTCCATCGAATGACTGTACAAGATGATAAATAGTTATGTGACCACAAATACGATGTTCACGATATATCGCTAATCAAACTCGTTCATATACCAATCTATGTATGTGTATGTCGCTGGATAGTTGGAAATATCGTATTTTCACGAAACTTCTGGATTTTTGAAAACGTTTATTACGGTTATTGGCAAGTTTTCAAGCAAGGAAATTTTTCCATTAGACTTTTTTCTTCACTGTTTTCAGAGCAGCTAAGGAGTGGAATACCCTGCCGGAGTCTGCGTTTCCTGATAGTTATTAGTTATTACCCACGGGATTTTAAGTTAAGAGTCGAAGGAGGCGTACTTCATCTTCGACTACATCATCGCTAACCATCTGGTGACATAGTGGTCAAACGCAAGTCTACCATTAATAAAACAGAAAAATCAGTGGTAATGACGTAAACTACACAAAGTAATGTGCCTGCCTGAGTACGAAACCCCACTCTACCACTCGTAAGTTTTGCATGTGACCACTGACCCACCACTGCTCCGCTTTGCACCACAATTGATGCACTAGGCACACGTACTAGGACCGAAAAGTACGAAGGGATTGACATCCACATACCCTTTGGCCCGCGTAGCCCATTCCCTCTCATAGTGAGGTCTGTGCGCCAGCAGTGGAAATATTTGGTGACTTTATTTCACAAGATTTATTTCTCAGTTACTGAACTGAGAGACATCTTGTGAAACCCTACCTAGGCCTATGCCTAGAGACACACTGGTGTCTTTAGACATAGACCTCTTTTAATATCTCTCATTGCTGTCTACCTCTACTGAGGACCTCGTGATTAAGTTATTGGCTTGTGGAGGTTAGATAGGCAGTTGTTTCATATAAAACACTTGTACCTACTTAACTTCGTCCGGTTAGACTGGACTGTATGTGGTTGTTCACAATCTATAGGTAATGAACAATATTACTAGTGCCTTATTAACGTTTTTGAGCTAAAGAATTTGGAATCATAGGTGGGAATTAATTAGAAATAACAAATTGAAAAAAGAAAAAGTAATTACACATAATTACGGTGCTGGTTTGATACCTAGAATGTTTTTTTAATGTACATACTAGGTTTTCCGTGTAATGACGATATTTCCAATGAACGAGCGACATACATATTGTATGATACTCTTAACTTTGCTCATTTAATTGTCACTTAAAGACTGTTCACAGTTGTCTCCCCACCAGTCGGTTGGCGAGCCGATGTCGCTCCTTATCACAACCATCATTATTGTAATGACAGAAATAAGATCGACTCAGATAACACTAGCTAGGTTACCGTGTTTCCTTGTGATGTGTTTAATATTGTGACTTGGAGAAAAAGGAGAAAAGGTACGTTTGGCGGTTTTGGACTAAAATACCTGATAGTGGTCGGAATTGTAGGTACTATTAAAATTTAGTATTTTTAATGATTTATTTTATACTTAACAATATAGGCTATCTGCACTCCTATTCCATATAAACATTAACTAAAGGTACGTTTCATACTCTTCTGTCCGCGTAATACAATAATTTTCATAAAAAGGTTTGCTTCACATAAATAATAAATACATACATTGTTTACACGGTGTGGTGGCTTGTTCACGTGAATTTATGACCCTATCCCCTGGATTAAGTGGTTACCTGTATCTCAAGGGGTAGTGAATACATGTTATCACCTTGTATATACATTTAAAGAAAAATTATGATTGGCATCATTCGGCGTTATGATTGGATATGCTACTATGCCACTCAGAAATAATGTAGCTTTCTATTGGCAAAAAAAGATTAAAAACTGTTCCTAAAAGATTTCTTCCTATAAGGAAGAAATCAAAAATCAATAAAAGATATAAGGAAGGAAGAAATCTTCAGATCTACTGAACAGTTTTACTGAACAAATAGAATGGATGGTTGAATGGATGGATGAAGTTTAATTTAATAGAATAAAATATACTGCTTTGTAAGATTAGGTATAGATTAATTCATTTGATATGAATCTATAATTGCTCACTCATCATAAGTAATGCATGGATTTCCGTAACGATTTGTTATTTTTAACTGAACTTGAAACTAATCTATTTAATACCGCGGCTTTGCATGATACATGCATGCATTTTCTTAATGGTAACATCTATTTAATTAATATTTTCATTTTAGCCACAAAATGGTTCACGCAATTGATATCAAGAACATACCGATTGGTCTGGAAGGCGTAATACACCCGGTAAGTTTTATATTTTTATTGATACATAATACAGATTTAGTACAGTTAAGGCGAAAATATGTAGACCTTTAGTACCACTCATCATCTGATACCACGATTTTGCAGTGTTTCGAACATGTTCGCGGAAATGCATACCGACGAGTTTCATGCTCTTATACGGAAGCAATGTGCGTCGCTGCTGAATCGTGTTAGGTCCAGCAAAAATAGCATTATAAAAGTGTTTGCAGATAGGTGGGACTCTCCAATGCTGTGCCACTGGATACGCCTGCACACTGCTCATTAGTTATTATATTTATTTGTTTGATGTTTCTTTTGTGTCTTAAGCCCGATTTACACTTCAACAAGTACAGTAGCGAGTTAAGAACTCAGACAGTTAAGTAATAAGTAGTAAGTTGTAAGTAGCTTCCAAACGTAGGCGAGTGACTAGTCATAAGTTGCCCGAGAAGAAGAAAAGAAAATAACACGTGTACGCGGCCGCAACCTACAAATTTATGGACTGTACTAGGGATGTGAAATAATAATCGGTTATGGAAATAATCGATTAAAAATCGATTTTTATCAAAAGAAAAATCGATTAATATAACAAAATCGATTATTTTCTTAAGAAAAATCGATTATTTATTAATCGATTTTTCATGCTAAATATATAATGATTAATTAAAAATCAATTTTTTATGTACAATGTTACATCCCTAGTAGGGATGTGAAATAATAATCGATTATGGAAATAATCGATTAAAAATCGATATTTATCAAAAGAAAAATCGATTAATATAACAAAATCGATTATTTTCTTAAGAAAAATCGATTATTTATTCATCGATTTTTCATGCTAAATATATAATCGATTAATTAAAAATCGATTTTTTATGTATAATGTCACATCCCTAGACTGTACTAAACTCGCCCGTCTACATGCCAGCCAGTAAAGTTGGAGGGGTGCGGGAGACGCGAGAGAGGGCGCTACTTCGCACTGGACTCGCCGAAAAATAGGATCGCGATCTATTTAACTCAACTTAATCAACAACTTACTACTTAACTCGCTTTTGCCGTTCAAACTACAATAACAACTTAACTCGCCGATGACGCAAGTTAACTCGCTACTGTACTTATTGAAGTGTAAATCGGGCTTTATGTATGTTTTGTTGTCTGTTTTGTTGAGTGAAGTGTTTAGCTTTTTTCGTTTTTTTTTGTTTAGCTGAGGTCGGTTTCCAGTTTTACCGGAGCTGATCCATATAGGTACTAATTAGGAATACCTACTTGAGTGCGAAACCCGTATCATCGAATTTTGTTTCTTCGAAAACCTTTCAACGACATCTCTATACTGCAACGGTTTGTTAAATCGACGTCTTGTTACTGCGATATTTCGTTACATCGAAAAACTGTACTGCGAACGATTTTACTGCGTAAATATCATAAATGCGAAGGCTTGTTCAATCGATGTCTCGTTACTGTGATGTTACTTAGGAAAACTTATTTCGGACGACCAAGTAAGTAATAAATAGGTCGCCCGATTTAAATCCATTAGATTTTTTTCTTTGGGACTATTTTAAAGAAATAGTTTACCAAGGAGAGAACAATAACGAACAAGAACTACGACAAAAGCTCGAATTTGCTAGGGTACAAGTTACTAACAACAGAGGTGCATTCCGTAGGTTACGTAGGAATTTTATTAGACGGTGCAGATTATGTATTATGGTCAGAGGCAGGAATTTTGAGCATTTAGTGTAAAATGTTTTGCTTAATAAAACAATTATTTCACAATTGTTGTTTTGTTTTTTCGTCCTAGAAAGATATTAGAGCCACTCATGGACCTTTTCAGAATCCCTATTAAATGCGCCATAACTTGTAATACAGGGTCACTTTTTGGTAGAGTATTTTTTTTCACAGTAGTAAATAAAAAGTTATGTTATGAAAAAAAAAACCGTAAAACTTAATATTATCTTCAACACCAACCCAATAAACAACCATAAATAACATGTCTAACGCAAGGACTCATCAGTACCAATCTAGTGAAAATTATAAAAAAGATTTTTTCAAATTTTAATAAGTCGATTTTCTCATAAAAGCACAAAATAAATTACAACTCTGCGGGGGTTTACCTTAAGGACCTCCAGTAGAACAACTATTTGCAGCTGATGACCCCATCTAACCCCTAGTTGCGTTTGATCCACGACTTTTGGGCCTGTATATTAAGATGGTCCCCCAAGAAAATAAAATTCTATATATCAAGTTTCCTCGGTACCTCGGAAAGCACGTCTTAACGTGCTTTACGTATAGGTTCCGGCTGTCACTTGTACATCTTTGATCGTTGTTAGTTACGGATAGTCAGAAACCAGCAATTCTGACAATGGTCTTGCCAAGGAGTATAGTGTTACCCAGCTTCCGGGTCCTAGAGGTCAGAGAGGCAGTCATTCCATGTAAGGCGACGAGGTGCTGGTGGACAAGATTCATAGTCTGGCTCATCGGCGAACCGTTGCTTGCCTGTCGGTTTTCTACAGACTGTACTTCGGGGAGTGAGCGCAGTAGCTCCATGACCTGATTCCTCCATCTCCCTTTCGCTACCGTTCTACCAGACGCACGGCTGGGTACCACCCACACTTGGTTGATATACCGTCTTGTCGTACCAAGCGTTTCTCCTCCACATTTATTGTGCGCACAGCCAAGCTGTGGAATTCTCTGCCGGCTTCTGTGTTCCCTGCCACTTATGACCTTTCAGCCTTTAAAGCACGAGTAAATGGGCATCTTCTGGGCTCGTTCGTCCCATCGTAGACCGAGGCGAGTTTTTTTTTTAATTACGAATGAGCCCGCTCTTGACCTCGATCACACCTGATGGTAAGTGAAGAAGATAATTTACGATTGCAAAATATTAACGTTTGTTCTGGGTAACAAAACTCGTTCACGCTTGTAACATCTTAAAGACATTGGCAGAGGTGTTTTAAAAGTCGTCACTTAATGACGTCAGAAGAGCGATTTTCATTGTAGTCTCGGCCATGCCAATTTTATGGATTCTATTTATAAGTATCTGTGATGTTAGCGGTAATCGAGCCAATTAATAATACTAATTTAGTAATGTTCGGTGAGTCGGTTTGTTTGTTTACAAACATTCATTTATCTGACGGATAGTGTGAATTCACCTAATTCTTACTATATTACAGTCTTTAGGAGTTCTGGCTTAATTCATAAATTGGGTATTAGTGCAGTTTTTTTTAAAGATTGTAATTTTGCTTAATGAAAATTCAGGTAAACAAATGGTAACGTTGCAAATTTTGGGGATATGCGGAACAGGGTGTTAAGTCCCGCATTCCCATTGAA
Organism: Tholera decimalis; assembly: GCA_943138885.2. NCBI lineage: Eukaryota > Metazoa > Arthropoda > Insecta > Lepidoptera > Noctuidae > Tholera > Tholera decimalis. Next base: position 3,881,850 of record OW964555.2, read on the forward strand.
AAGTGAGCATCCTCCGACCAGACAGGTGTTTTTGTCTGGTGGGCATCTGCCCGATGTTTGTGATCGGATGATTTGTATGTAGGCTAGTTGAGCGGTAAACTTTGCTTGCGCGATACAGGATTTGTATCGTTTAGTTTGTATGTTGCGAGATAGATGTCGCTACACAAATCATTAATAATAATATTAAAACATTTATATTCAGGTTATAAAAAGCCATAGGTAAATACTTTAACCTTACATACATAGGTTAAAGTATTTAGTAGGTCAAAAATACCATTTGCCCTCCCATTCCAAGACCCCAACATAGGCAGATCATGTGTAACATCCATTTCGCGGTCAACCCAGGGATTCCGCCATACGCCACGTATCTCAAAGCTGATTGGGGACAATTTTCAAAGACTGTTGATGCTCGAATACTTACCATTCTGCCAACCTCACAAAATTTTGTATTTCCGCAGCCCCAGCAGTGTTTGTATAACTATACAAACATTGCTGGGGCTGTGGAAAAGTTCTAACGAGATACCGCGGCCCCGGACCACAAGGGCAACTGAAGGAGCAGGGTGGGTTTTTAGTCAGTAGAAGTCTGACACTCCCTTTCGCTCCACCCACAGTCGGAGGAATAATTTGATGATTTTCCCACCCAGAAAAAGAGGTATACAAACATTAATAATTTCAATTGTGTTAGGTAGTGAATAAAACTAAAACGTATTGTATAAGCAGAACTATTTCACATGAAGTGACGGCGTCATGTTGCGCTGCGTGGTGTCGCGTAGCTTTCCGCGGAATCGCCGAGACACGACACCCTTTCGGCCAAAAAAGTTCCTTGAGAAATGATGCGTCGGAACCTGCACCACGAACGACTTAAAATTTGTGTTGTGGCTCCAACTAACATAATATATAATATTTAACTCTCGTTCTACAACTAGTTAAATAACTAAAGGGTCTTTCAACAAGGACGGGTCGATGTTGACAGTTTGTGGCGGCCATGTTGTTTTGGCGGCGTCTGTCAAATGGCAATGTCACCATGGCAAGTTACACGGTTGAGCAGCACGTTGGCAGCACGTCCAAATGATAAAACTTTATTATCAAAACTAGCTTTTGCCCGCGACTTCGTCCGCGTGGAATAGTTACTTTTTAACCTCGATTTTGAAGCATTCTTCATTGGCGCTCCGCTCCTATTAGCCTTAGCGTAATGATATATAGCCTATAGCCTTTCTCTATAAATTGACTATTTAATTAAAAAATAACTTTTCAATTCGAACCAGTAGTTCCTGAGATTATCGCGTTCAAACAAACTCTTCAGCCTTATATTATTAGTATAGATAGCTGTTGCCCGCGACTTCGTCCTCGTTTCCGTCGTTTTTCGTAAGAAAAAAGTAGCCTATGTCCTTCCTCATGGTTCAGTGATTTTGATGTAACAGACAGATTAACTTTCGTAATTTAGTAGGGAAATATAATATGTCAATCTATAATACTGTTGAAAAATATCGCAATAAGGAACCGCACAATATTATTGTTAATAGCTGTGCCCCCTTCTGTGTTATTAAGTTAATGTATTGGTAAAATTGTTTAAATCACGTTCACATGAGGCTTAAGTACCTATAGAAGGAAATTTTATACCTACGACCGCGATACGTGGCGAGCGCGGCGACCGATTCTCAAAGCACGTTCTCATGCTATAAGGATTATTTCCTTATAGCATGATTCAGTATTCACGCGCTATGGCTTATTATTAGCGTATTTCATGTATAACTTTGGTGTTTCTATACGGATTTATATGATTCTTTTTCATGAAATAGTTAATAATGTTAACTTTTTCAATTTGGGGTGACTGAGAGTGTTATAAACGTAAGAGTAGACAAATATTATAATCAGAAAGCTTCGAACTGCTAAGCTATCGGGAGTTACACGTGTTATTGTGAGTCAAGCATAAAAGATAGACATATGCTGTCGTGGGATATTTTTTATATAATTTTAAGGAGAACATTTCCGTCATTAAATGATTTCTGTGTAGCTTTAACCATTATTATTAAGGTTGCACACGCGACGGAAGCTTAAAAAATGGAGTAACTTCTCCCGTTTTCCCAACATTTCCCTTCACTGATCTGCTCCTATTGATTGTAGCGTGATGAAAAGTATACTATAACCAGCTCAGGAGTATGAAAAATAATTGTACCAAGTTTCGTTAAAATCCGTCCAGTAGTTTTTGTTTCTATAACGGTTATACAGACAGACAGACAAAAATTTTACTGATTGCATTTTTGGCATCAGTATCGATACCTAATCACCCCCTGATAGTTATTTTGGAAATATATTTCATGTACAGAATTGACCTCTCTACAGATTTATTATAAGTATAGATGAGTGTTCGTTAGTGCAAACGTTGCGTGCATTACGTCCATTTTACGGCAGACGCGGTGGCTCTTCAAAGTCCACTCTCCAACGTTTGGTGACCAAATTCGAGACGACTGGTTCGGTAAACAACCAACCAACACCCTTACGTCAAAGGAACGCTAGATCAGCCGAGAACATCGCTGCTGTCCGTGAGAGTGTGCAGAAGACTCCGAGGCAGTCGATTTCTCGCCGTGCACAAGAACTCGGCCTTTCGCAGACTTCAACTTGGCGAATTTTGCGTTTAGTTATCAAAATTTAATTTCCTACAACTCTAGCTGACTACTGGGTCAAGCCCTGTCAGTAGAAGTTGTTTAACTTACTAGAAATTATAAGACATATGCAACCCCAAAAAAGAATAATGTACACTTTATTTTTTTTTTTGCGGTTCCGTATGTCTTCAGAAAAAACCTTTGTGCTTTTGATGTAATTCATCAACATCTTTCTCGTCGTCTCAACGGGCATTCTATATTTTACCACAAATAACATGTACTATTGAAAGCGTGACATACATGATTAAAGTTTACAACTTAGAAAATTTTAGTGTAATGAAATCGTTATGGATTCAGCGTGAACACAAATATCTGACTGATTCTTTAAGCCTGCAATACATGTTGGCCGAGCGTTGTCGAGTGAAGGCCAATACCAACATGTAGACGGTATATTTGCCTTGTCTTGCTATCGCTCGGTGTCACTTGCCTAGTTGGCTGAGTGAACGCCAGCGCCAACGTGTATAGAGCTCATTTGGGCAACTTGTCTTCGCTCGCCGTTGCTCGTGATCACTTGCCTCACTTCGGATCGGTGTCGGTTTTTGGTCACAAATCAAAGGCGCTCGCCTGCGCTCGGCCAACGTGTGGGCAGCTCTACAGACCCTCTTCTACATTGGTCGTCGGCATTGGCGTTCGACGAACTTGTCGAACGTGTGGATATTATTTCTTGCCTTGTACCTATTTGCCAACGCTCGCGTTGGCCTACGCTCGGCCAACATGTATTGCTGGCTTTAGGTTCTGCTATGACGTCATAAACTGCAACAATGGGAACTGAAATAGTAAAGGTAATAGTGAAGGTGACGCACAGATGTACTTCAGTATAACTCGCTATATTTGAGTTTATTTTCCTCATGAATTTGCAAAGATATAGCGTTCATTGCATTCTTCTCTCCACATTTTTCTCAGGAATGCATGGAACTATGGCTATATCTTATGCGCTGTCTAGGTCTCATGCGCTGTACTTCAGTTCTCTCAAGTGAATCAAATCTGTATAAATTAGTACAAGTAAAGCGAAAATCAAAGTTCCTAGTCTTTTTACAAAAAGGTTGCGATGCTTTACAAAATTAAGTTAGTTCTTCAAGTAAACTGATCTTTTCCTCATGGTATATCCGATGCTTGTATACTCGTAATTTACTACAATAGGTAATGCATACTGTTTGTATTGGGTACCTATTGTAGTAAACTACGATTATAAACGCAGCATATCTACTCGTTTTTCCCATTATGCAACATACTTGCAGCGGTTAACAAGATTGCTAGTAATGTAAATTGTACCCATATTGCTAGTCATCTTTAAAAACATATACGGAACCCCAGTGCGCTGGTCACACGCGAGTCTTGACCGGTTTGGTTTTTGTTCTATCGAACTTTAATATTGATCTATTTTTTTTAGTGACGAGCCCACTCTTGACCTCAACCACGACTGATGATAAGCGATGGATGAGTTCCACGATGGAACGAGCAACCCAGAAGATGTCTGTTCACTCGTGCTTTAACGGTAGACTGGTCATATGTGTTAATGTGTTTTTGACGTGACAACGTCTTATAATTCGATGAAGCTGGCTGCACGCATGAAAATACATGACTCATGCGGCGTTACCTCGCTCTGAGGCGTTCCATCGCTCTGAGGCATTCCAAAGCAAATCAAATTGGATCTACCTACAAGTTGACATTTATGTATGACTCAACGAGTCAAGTACTAGGCTATCATAAAACGGTAAGAGATGACGTCACTGTGTAGGGATTCTTTGACATTTATGTATGACTCAAAGAGTCAAGTACTAGGCTATCATAAAACGCTAAGAGATGACGTCACTGTGTAGGGATTCTTCCATTGTCATGAGAAGTGCAGTAATAGTGATGTAAAATTAAAATATTCTTTTGAAAAATACAACCATTCCATCAGTATTTTCTTATGACGTTGTCACGTTCAACTATCGTCAGTAAACCGACTTTACAGACAACCGATTTTTTTTTAACACAGGTGGAGAATGCCTTGCTGCATTAAGTCCACCCATGTAACACCATTGTACATAAAGTTTAAATAAATAAATAAATATGTAGGTAGAGAACACAAAAGCCGGCAAAGAGTTCCAAAGAGGTCCGAAATTTATTGTACGCACCTTAGCTGTGCGTACCATAAATGTCGAGAAGAAGCGCTTAGTACGACAAAACGGTGATTTGACCAAGTGAGGAGGGTACCCTGCAGTACATCTGGTAGACCGGTAGTGAAAGAGAGGTGGAGGGATCAGGTCGTGGAGCTCCTGCGCACACTATCCAAAGTAACATCTGTAGAGAGCGACACGCAATCAACGATTCCCCGATCGCAGTTCTTTATGTTCTAACTAGCAATCATTTATTTTGTTTATTTATAGTTCATTAAAACGGTACAACACCACTTACATTAATTAACATAGAAATAGAAATACATTTGCGATTTTACAATCATGCGAAGCGCGAAGCCTCCTGTGGACTTTATCATGATATAAACATAACCCTCCTTCTTTTGCAGTCGGGTAAAAAATAGCCTATAACCTTCCTCAAGCTTCAAGCTGCTTCCATACTAAATTTCATCCAAATCCTACCAGGAATTTCGAAGATAAGCGCGTTTATAATATTATACAGGGTGGCCTGTTTACAGAGGTCCAAAGATTTTTTTCAGCTTGAGAGCATCATAAGTGATCATTTAAAACATACTTTAGTTAAGCGAAAACGAATGGTTTAGAAATTTCTTTTTTTTAAATTACCCGAAATTTCAATATTTTTGACACAAAACCACTCTGTTATGAAAAGTACTGGACCGAACCGCATGAAATTTGGTATAAGCATAGTGCAATAATGCTCTCAAGCTGAAAAAAATCTTTGGACCATTGTAAACGGGCCATCCTGTATAATAGTACAGATGTTGAACTAGGCCTTGAAAGTTTTTATAAAACACCGTAAGGTGTTACCGCTCTTTGTTTTTTTGTCATTACTTTGTTGAATTAAATACATAGTTGCGTCCATAGATTATACAGATACACTATTATAGGAAGTTGTGTCAACGGCAGAAAACGTAGCACGCGTATTTCACTACACAAGCAAATAAAATGCATATCATTCACTAGAACAATTAGCTACACAAGTACACACGTGCATAATCTTGCCATGAAACCGATTGGTCATAGAAGTACCCATAAGTAACCTTTGCAATGAGTGAGTGCCAGTGTTCATACAGTATAGTTAGCACTAAGGTAGGACATTTTAACCACGTTTTTTATGAGTTCAATTTAAGTTTTATTCATATTTGTAAGGCGTTGCGTAGGTTTAACCTTGACGTCAATGGTTTTTAGAATGTGCAAACTATGTGTTAATGATTTTCATAGTTTATTTGTTCAGTCAATAATAGCACCTAATCTTGATTAACCTCAACAAAGAGTGCTTAGTGGTATCTGTCAATCACAGAAGCAAACATGTTTATGGAAACATACTTCTTTAGTCGCGTATAAATATTAAATGGGTAACGTTGTAATGTCTCAGGAATTTGCTTAGCTGCTCATAAAAATGATTGTGACTGATAAATCATAGGTTATGGTTAGGTTTGCGTTTGCGCATTTGTATAATATACTAGTACTCACGCGGGGCTTCGCTCCCGTGGATTCTATCACGGTAAAATCATAACGCTCCTTTTTTGCAGTCGCGTAAAAAGTAGCCTATAACCTTCCTCAAGCTTCAAGCTACTTCCATACCAAATTGCATCCAAATCCACCCAGTACTTTCGAAGATTAGCGCGTTCAAGCAAACAAACAAACAAACTTTTCCGCTTTATAATATTAGTATAGATTTTAATAGTTCTATGACGGCGTTATGACCATAGAGTTGAGTAGAAAGATGTATAATAATACCAAACGTTGTATATTAATTTACTGCTTCGCTTGGGTACAATGTACCTATGCACTTAAAACTTGCATGATCATCGCTCTTTATTTTAGTCAAAACCGCAAAATTTGCTGTAGTGTAAACTACGCAACAAATTTTGCGATTTTCACTAAGATTAAGAGAAAAAAGTAAATTCAGTTAGATTAAGACAGCAACTATCGTTTACAGGTACTTTCTATTTGGTAATTGAGATAAGACAAGACAGATTAGGAGGTAGGTTACCTCCTTAGGTTTCTTGTGGTGCACAGTGATCACGTGTCACCGTGCACAGTGAGGCTTAGGAAAGACCATTTTGCGGCCCCTTTTGTGCAACAACTTAAAGCGTTGCCCTGAAGGGCTCTGGAGTGGTCTTTTAAGAGGTGAAGGGGCCCCTTTCTAAATGCCGATGGTGATCACTGGGGCGGTTTTAATGTGCTCGAAATCTTACACCCCATGATCTTTTCAGTCGCCTTTGAAGTATCATAGCCCGCAATGCATAACCGAATGCGGGTCCAGGTTGGCAGCTGTAAAGATAATCTGGCCAAATCCCGTATCAACTTAATACCAGTGTAAAACCCGTTAACAGGATATGCCCCATGCATAGCTGCATATTGGTCTAAAGATGTTTGAGCATCGACTCGCGAAGATGAAGAAAATCAGCATAGCTACCTAGATAAATAATTGTTTAACATATTGTTAGGTGGGTAACTTTGGTTCATTTGAGGAAATATCCACACGACCTTGACTTTGTAGATATTTGTATTTATCTATATTCTCCATAATAAGTTTAGAACACGGTACACTTACTAGCTAAAAGATCTGTAGGTAATTTAACTGTTTACCTAACAAACTAGTAGTGTACCTAACCTTGACCTAAGTCAGTTAAGCCATAATAATAGGCGACGACAAATTAAACGAGATTTGATAATAAAGTAGATAAATAGTGGAAAATTTAAAGTGTTCTTTGTGGAGTTATATTATAATAAAATATGAAACATATTATATAGCTGTATACTTTTTATTGTACACCATAACAGAAAACAAATAAGGACTTAAAAAGGGTGATAAAACAGGCGGTATTATCGCTAAAAGCAATCTTTCGCAGATTTACTTTATTAATTCATATTCATCATAATATTTTTTTATTATTTTTATTGATAATAGGCTCGCGTTTGACCACCATCTCGTCTGATGGTAAGTGATGATGTGGTCGAAGATGGAGCACGCTTACCTAAAAGTAACCTATTCACTCTGGACTTAAAGACTCCTAGGTTATAGCTATCGAGAAACACAGACTCCGGCAGGGAATTCCACTCCTTAGCCTTAACATAACATAATCAGCCTACAAAGTTCCCACAGCTGGGATACAGGCTTCCTCTCTATGAGAGGGAATGACCATAATCCGCCACGCAGGCTCAGTGCGGATTGGTGGATCTCCCATTTTTCGATTTAACCATCCTAGGACAATATCATGTCCTCACGATGTTTTTCTTCACAGTTTTGATAGCGGTGGTGATGATGAAAACAAATTGGCCAAGTGCGAGTCAGACTCGCCCATGAAGGTTTCCGTAGTAACTACGCCAAATAACTTTGTTTTTCATAGTGTTTGTATGAATTACAAAGTTATATTTGCGGTTTTAGAAAATATGCTGTATCTCAAAAACCTGATCTCATTCAAACTAATTTTCGTTGGTAGTTTACATTAAGATTTACAGCATATATTTTTTTAGATTTTTCACTCGATTATTATAGAAGTTAGAGGGGGGGGGGGCACATTTTACCACTTTGGAAGCGTATATCTTTTAAACGATTAACTTTATGAAAAAGTGGTTTTAGAAACCTCAATATCATTTTTAAAGACCTGTCTAAAAATACTACACAGGTATAGGTTTCATGAAAAAAAGTTTTTTTTTTCTTAAAATCGGCAAGCGTTCCACCGAATACATCTACCTACTAAGTTTCAGATGTATAGTCCTAATAGTTTTGAACTAAAATGGCTGTAACATACGGACGGACGGACAGACAGACATGACGAAACTATAAGGGTTCCGTTTTTTACCATTCGACTACGGAACCCTATAAAGTGATGTGCCTGCCAGGGTCCGAACGAACGACCAACGACTCTAAAGTCGAGTCTGCAACCACTAGACCACCGCTACCCAATATTCATCATAGTACAGAGTATAATATTACAATTTTCAAGATAGGGTTTTATTGTGACATCTTTTACAAGAACGGAAACGGCTGTTTTCATTTGACGACTGACTTCTCTATCGGGCTATATTTTCCATGATACCTACTCTAAAGAAGAAGGTACCTCTCAGAAGGTGTTATCCTGCTGTAAATTGATTTTATACAAAAGATAAAAAGTAGTTAATTTTGTAGGAAGTAATATCCGGATGTATACATAACCAATTTTGAAAGTTCTTTCACCGATAGAAAGCTACATTATTTCTGAGTGACATAGGATGCATTGAGGTGGATGGAAAGAGCCTCCCCAAGCGATGTATCAACTAAGCCACTACACGTCCGGTGTGCCTTGGATAGCCAGCGATTCCCGACGCTGCACTGACTGGCTAATCCTTTCACCACGATGGCAATTTGCACTCTCACGCTAAGAAGAAGATAGGAAAATTTTTCTCTGTAAAAATCTTTTCACCCGACTGTATTCGAGGGAAGACGCTGTTTAGTTTATACTCTCAATGCCGTAATATCTAATTTAATGTATTTCCAGGTGCCCGAAGGAGATGGCGATCAAGACGAGCGGAAGGGGAATGTCACCTACGGCATCGATGACATTCCGCCCTGGTACCTCTGCATTTTTATGGCGTTACAGGTGCGTATGGATGTGTCATCTGCCTACTATTTACCAAACAGTTGGGTTCGGTTTCCAATTTAAGCGAAAGCACTTCTGTACCAGTATCATTAGAAATTAAAACGGGAATATTTACATTGTATTTACCATGTGTATTTTTTGTTTCGAGTTTCCGATATTTCGGCACTGTTACAAGCGCCATGATCACGGATGAACTGAAGTAATTGCGGGTGGACATGAGCAGACGAATCGGTCTACCCTCTTTCTCGTTCGTTTTTTTGTGATCGACACCGCTATCACTGTCACCTGTATCACTAAAAACTCGATTCTTTTCCCGACACACAGAACTCACCGTGTCGACTCGCGAACTTTTTAGGACACTTTCTGTTTTTACACATTTGAACCACTGGATTCCAGGTACTCGACAGTTGAAACCTGTCCTCCCGGTTGTAACAAAAGATGATAAATAGCCCGTTTTAAGTTTTCATGATACTGTTATGTTAGCTTAAAAACTTATACCTCTATACCAGTGTATTACATGTTGCGACTGCGTATTTGACCCCCTATAAGTCACTAACTAATAACAGGGATGCAAAAATATAATTATATTTATCTCGTACTAGTGGTATCATAATTCACCCTTAGAATACAGAAAGAACTAGAAACCGCGTTCAACTGTAATTGCAAGCCGCGCTCTGTGTCCAGTGTCTAAGCAAAGTGGAGTATTAGTACAAATTGATAAATTCGCGTTTGGCCACAATCTCATGGAAATCAATGATGTTCCACGCTCGCTTAGAGGTTATTTACTCTTGTCTTAAAGAACCCCGATAGTGTAACTATTTGGTCGACATTCCACCCATACGCAAAACGTTTTGGGAATACTTTTATGTGCTTACAGCTGAGGAGTTCCCTGCCGGAATCTGTTTCCTGACACCTATAACCTGGGGGTCTTTAAGTCAAGCGTGAATAGGTTACTTCTAGGTCATAGCTTACCATCAGGTGACATGCAGGTCAACGCGAGCCTGCAAACAATTTTTTTTTAAAAGAGAACTGGCAATGTTATTAGAATTTATATTAAATCTTGTTAACACCTCCAACTACGGTAATATACTAATATACAAGGGGTAACTGTTTTTTAGATTTCTGTGGTTAGGTGTAACAGATTCAGCGCAATACCTCAGACACCCCAATTAGAATATTAAATTATAAGTCTAAAACAACATCCGTAACTATATAAATTGACCTAGACATTTTTTTTTTATAAAATAGTTATCCTTACTAAACGCAAAACGTATGTGCGTCATACAATATCCTTACGCAGACGCATACACTCATGCAATGTTAGCGGCCGACACGCACACGAGCGCATTTCCTTGAATTAAGGATTTTATTAATATGTCATGATACTGTGTTTCCATTTTAAGTTAAATGAAAGATTTTGCCGTCAACATTTAAAAAAATTGGCCAAGTGCGAGTCAGACTCGCCCATGAAGGGTTCCGTAGTAACTATAATAATATAATATGTATATTTATTTGACGAAAAAAAAACCTTACAAAGTTCTTAAAACTAGCTTATTTACATTTTTTACAACTACGCCAAATAACTTTGTTTTTCATAGTGTTTGTATGTATTACAAAGTTATATTTGCGGTTTTATAAAATATGCTGTATCACAAAAACTGCTAACCCGATCTCATTCAAACCAATTTTAGTTGAAATTTTACATTAAGATCTACAGACATATATTTTTTTTAGATTTTTCACTCCATTATTATAGAAGTTAGAGGGACACACACATTTTAGCAATTTGGAAGCGTATATCTTTTAGACAATAGACTTTATGAAAAAGTGATTTTAGAAACCCCGATGGCATTTTTAAAGACCTGTCTATAGATACCACACACGAAAAGGTATCATGAAAAAAAAATATCAGTTTTAGTTCCATGTATGGGGAACCCCATAAATGGAATTTTTTTTTTTTCTTAAAATCGGAAAGCGGTTCACAGAATACATCTACTTACCAAGCTTCACATGTATACATGTGAAACTTGGTAAGTAGATGTATTCTTCGTCTTAATAGTTTCGGAATAAAATGGCTGTGACATACGGACGGATGGACAGACAGACAGACAGACAGACGGACAGACATGTCGAAACTATAAGGGTTCCGTTTTTTGCCATTCGGCTACGGAACCCTAAAAACACCTATTTTTTATGACGGTAATCGATTCAGAAGCCGATTCTCAACCAAATACTTTCAGGAATTGCGTTTATTCTGTTACTCGTTCTATACTTTTGTCTGGAGTGGGTATTGTCACTGCATTAGTGTAATGGGTGGGGTTCGAAACCGCGACCTTTCAGTCACAAATCCGATACTTTAGCCATTAGACTATTGACTTTTAAATATGCATAAATAAAATATGCTTAAACAAGACGCATAAATTTAAAAGTCTCCTTGATTACCCTGACGCAATTGACGAATGTTTTGATAAAGAATTATCTGTTCTGGGAGAGACATGATGGTCGTTTGTGCGTGCTTGTGGAAGACAGGACCGCCCGCGGCTGGCGAGCGCTCGGCCATGCAGACACCTGACATAGGCTAACTAGGGCAGTTGACGTACCAATTTACGTTACTAAGGATTACTAGGGGAATTAACCCTTAGTTAGCTAGTGTGCTTAGGCAAGTTTTTGTTTGAATGATGTTTTTATTTGCAGCCTACTTCCAGATAATGTTTTAGGAAATATGCTTAACTAAAAGAACTCAAGTTCATTTATGATATGGGCATGTATATGAAAAGCACGTATATAGGTACCTGCGCGCCAAGGGTTTCGACTAGTGATACATATTATTAAGACATCGCTGTCTGTCCGTCCGTCTGTCTGTTACCAGGCTGTATAGTCAAGAACCGCGATAGCTAGGCAGTTAAAATTTTCACAAATTATGTATTTCTGTTGCCGCTACAACAAAACCTGCTAAAAACAAAATAAAATAAATATTTAAGGGGGCTCCCGTACAACAGACATGATTTTTTGCCGTTTTTATAGAAAATGGTACGGAGCCCTTCGTGCGCGAGTCCGACTCACACTTGGCCGGTTTATTAATAATAGATTTCATTCGTTTTTTTTTTGTTGGGAAAATCATTTGTTCAATGATCAAGCGCTTCTCCTCCACATTTATTGTGCGCACAGCCAAGCTGAGGAATTCTCTGCCGGCTTCTGTGTTTCCTACCACTTATGACCTTTCAGCCTTTAAAGCTAGAGTAAACAGGCATCTTCTGGGCTCGCTCGTCACATCGTAGACCTCATCTATCGCTTACCATCAGGCGAGGTCGAGGTCAAGAGCGGGCTCATCCGTAATAAATAAAAATGACGAAGGAGGGAGTGTCAGACTTCTTCTGACAAAAACCCACCTTGTTCCTTCAATTGCTCTTACGTCCGGGGACGCAGTATCTATTTATTTACCATAGGTATTTTTGTTATCAATCCTTTGACTTTGTCAGGTAAGAGAGCGTATCTTTGACTGTGACAGATGAATAAACACTCAGTAACACGATTGATCAGAAAGGTCCGTTTGAACGTAGCTACGGAACCGTAGAATCTTCAATTTCACTCCCTTACCTGTGCACCAGCTCGCTACTACGCTGTATACGTAATTGTATAGTGTCTGTAAATGAATATTTCTTGGTTTACAGCACTACCTGACTATGATAGGCGCTATCGTGGCGATCCCGTTCATCCTGTGCCCGGCGCTGTGCATGGCGGAGACCGATCCAGACCGATCCAACATCATATCCACGATGATATTCGTTACTGGTATTGTTGCGTCCCAAATGTAATTTTGAACGCTCTTTTTGGTGTGGCAACATTCTATTGTCTTTGACGTTGACACTTGACATAACCTCTCTGACTTGACAGATTGTCTTTGCTTGCTTGGAAAAAATGCCGGTCATCGGGACCCTCTTGTGTTAATATAATTGGTAAAATATTGTTGAATTCGCCTGTTGAGACCGATAATTGGGTCGCGAATTATTTGTTGGTTGAAGTGTATTCCCCATTTGTTGAAAACCCCGGGATATTGTTGAATTATACGCCGCCTTGTCGTCGGTCGGCCGGCACGCGGAATTTGTTGTAAATCGAATTGGATCTCGCGAGATATGAACAGATTAATTGTGTTCAGTGATTGATTGAACTTTGTAATCTCGGATTAACAAGAATCCAGTGATATTTCTCGGAACACATCGCCTTATTGTCTACCACGCGTAGCGCGCGCTTGCTGGAAACGAGTTGGGTGTGATGCTGGTCGGGACGGCGCCATCTGAAGATCGGCGCCTAGTGAACGTTCTACAACACTTGACTTACATCACACCTTTCAATTACTCACCCTCATATTACATACAAACCACACTTGGAGCGTGACCTTGGAAGGTCGAACTTGGCGTCCCCAGCACTCAGGTTAGTGGTACATTTTGTTTTTATTGTTGTAGGCCGAAGCCTAGTAGAGGCAGGCCATTGTGTAACCCTGTTTATAGTATTGAAAACAATGGTGGTCTCCACGTATCGTGGAAAAGTTCCGGACACGTCCAGTTACCGTTGGCTGGCCTATTGCAGTCTTGAACAAATCTGGTAGCAGAGCGTGATCTTATAAGATCCACATAGTACATTGGAAGTTTTGACTATTGTTGAAAACTTAAAACTTGAGTTTAATTACTTAACACAACTTATAACTTAATAAGTTTTGAATATATTACCATGTCATCCGGGCTATCAATTGAAGTTGTATTTGTAATTTGTACTGTAGCCTCTTTCATTGCATTGACAGGTAGGATTTATTTGTGAAATTAGGAATTATTGGTATAATTTGGTACATAATTTGGTACATAATTTGGTATTTGTGGCAATTAATAATTGAATGTCATTGATCTGAATTTGAAAGGTTATCTAAATAATAATTACACATAGTCTAACATAATAGGACTTGAATTGTGTGTATTGGTTATTGCATTTATAGTAATTATTGGATTGTTGATAGAGATTGTTCGGCTCAATATTATACAGTCAATTGTTGTGCTTATTGATATTTATTTGAGGTTGACCCAGCATTGTATTATACATTCAATTGTTATTTATTTTGTAACTAGCCATCCTTGGCAAGCTGGATTCATGCTTGGAATGAGTGCAGGGTCGGATTTGGGCTTGAAATAATTGAATTTGAATTTTTATTTTGTTGAGATTACTTGGCCGGCTAACAAGTCATTGCTGTTTGTTTAATATTTGATTGTTGGTTATTGATTGTTGTTTTGTATTAATATTTGATTGTTGCAATGGCCTCATTAAGGGCAGTCAGGGAGGCTGCTGCGGGATTGACCTCACAGTTGAGATGGTTCACATCGGCAGCTGCAACTGTTGAGCGTGTGGAATTGGAAGAGCTCACCCTTGCTCGGTATGGGCAGGTGATTGAGAGGATCAAGTCAGCTGATGCTGCGCTCACACGCTTCAACGAGTACATCATGGACGTGGATTTGGGGGTGATGGATCAGACCGCCCGCGATAGGATTTTGGGTGACTATGACCAGATTATCCACCTGGGGGATGTCATATGTCTGCGAGCGCGGGAAATTTTGAAGAGCCGGGTGCCTGATGCGGCCAAGCCGCAGACCCCTGTTGTTGCAGGCCCTGGACTATTGAGTAGGCTGCCCACCCTGGAGCTGCCACGTTTTGACGGTCGCTTGGACCACTGGCTGGGCTTCCTAGATCTCTTTGAGAGTCTTGTCGATGCACGCTCGGACCTCGGACCTGCCCAGAAGCTGGCCTATTTATTGTCTGTCCTGGAGGGCGAAGCCAGAGCCTTGGTGCAGCACTTGCCGGTGACGGATTCCTCTTACCCGACCGCTCTGGAGCTTCTCTCCCGACGGTATCAGAACAAGCGCTGCCTGGTTGATGTGCACCAGATTATCCACCTGGGGGATGTCATATGTCTGCGAGCGCGGGAAATTTTGAAGAGCCGGGTGCCTGATGCGGCCAAGCCGCAGACCCCTGTTGTTGCAGGCCCTGGACTATTGAGTAGGCTGCCCACCCTGGAGCTGCCACGTTTTGACGGTCGCTTGGACCACTGGCTGGGCTTCCTAGATCTCTTTGAGAGTCTTGTCGATGCACGCTCGGACCTCGGACCTGCCCAGAAGCTGGCCTATTTATTGTCTGTCCTGGAGGGCGAAGCCAGAGCCTTGGTGCAGCACTTGCCGGTGACGGATTCCTCTTACCCGACCGCTCTGGAGCTTCTCTCCCGACGGTATCAGAACAAGCGCTGCCTGGTTGATGTGCACATCGACCAGATTTTGGGGCTACCGGCCATTGTCAGCGCGTCGACGTTGCGCACTGACTTGCTGAATCCGTTGGTCTCAGCGACCAACGCTTTGAGACGCTTGGAGTTACCGGTAGAACATTGGTCCTACTTGTTGGTGCACATAGTGCTGCAGTTGCTCCCCGCGGAGTTGAGGTCACGTTTTGAGCAGAAGTATGGTGGGGATAGTGCCACCCATCTTCCCCCCTTTGACGACCTCCTCAAATTTTTGGAAGACGAGTGTCGGTTTGCGGATAACACTCGTGGCGCCACGGGGTCACCCCCACTACCTTCTCAGCCCAGAGACCAGGGACGGACTAGGGCCCGGGGGCCTGTTGATGTTCCCCCCGCCCCCCGTATTGCTGGCGCCCGGAGTCCTCGGGCTAGGGGGCCTGTTGATGATCGCCCCGCCCCCCGTTTTGCTGGCGCCCGGAGTCCTCGGGCTAGAGGGCCTGTTGTTGATCGCCCCGCCCCTCGTTTTGCTGGCGCCCGGAGTCCTCGGGCTAGGGGGCCTGTTGATGATCGCCCCGCCCCCCGTTTGGCTGGCGCCCGGAGTCCTCGGGCTAGGGGGCCTGTTGATGTTCGCCCCGCCCCCCGTTTTGATGGTGCCCGGAGTCCTCATCATTGTGACTTTTGTAAGGCAACGGGGCATGTCATGGCGCGTTGCCCGGATTTTTTGAATTTGCACGTAAGTTCCCGCCGCCGCATTGTCAACGCACGCCGTTTGTGCTTCTCGTGCTTGGGGGCCCACTTTCATCGGGACTGCCCCGACCCCCGCCCGTGTAGAATTTGTGAAGGGTCCCACCTTGAGATTTTGTGCGCCAACGCGAACCGCTCCAGCAGACCAGCCTCTGAGGGGGGTTCGCGCAGGGGGGGGTACCCCGGAGTCGAGCACCGGGCTGAGACCCGCGATTCTGTACGCCGCACTCCACCCCCCGCGCAAGTTGAACGGGAGCCCCACGAGCGCCATTTGGTCTTCCCTCGTCAGGGAGAACGCGCATTGGCTGCTAGGCAGCAGTGGCCGGGTCGGCGCCGCTGCCTTTCCCCTCCGTTGGCGGAACGTCCCCGGCTGGAGTCGCGCCCTCCGCCATTCGGGCATTCGGTGGGATATGCCCCTCCAGTGATGGCGAGCGGCTTGGGACACCATGCGGACGACTATTTTGATTGTTGGCCTCGTCGTGAACGAAGGCAGCCTGGATGCGGCGATCGGTCGCCGCCCAGGCATCACTAAGAGATTGACGCCTGCCCCGCTAAAGGAACCCCCCGATCAAGACGGTTGTGTTGCCAACGGCCTCGGTCAAGGTCTGGGGACCCTTGGGTGACTCAATTGTGGTCTGTGCCATTTTGGAGACGGGAGTCCGGGGTTGCCTTTTGTCTTCTTGGTTAGCGGGACAGGTTGGCCTGAAGGTGAACGACCTTTCAGGCAAGATTTGGGGAATTGGCGAAACGGCTGTCACCACTGTTGAGGGAAGGACCTGGTTTGAGGTCACCCTTGTGAGTTGTCCTTACCCTAAAATTGGTGCTCCTGCCCTTGTTGTAACTGAACTTGGTACAATTGTTGGTGACTGATCGTCACACTAAGAACTCGCATGCCGGTTGCAATGCGCTGTTGGCCATTCTGCAGCGAGAATTTTGGATTTTGTCGGCTGATCGCGTCAATGAGGCGAGGCCCTTTGCTGGCGTCGTAACGGATTTTGTTGGTCCCCCCTTGTTGAAGACGTCCACCCTTCGTAATAGCAAGATTGTTAGGGCTTGTTTGTGTGTTTGTCTGCCTGTCAACCAAGGCAGTACATTTGGAGCTGGTAACCTCCCTCTCGACAGAGGCCTTTGAGGCGACTTTGGAAAGATTTGTGTCTCGCCGTGGGTTACCTTCGTTGATTAGGTCTGATTGCGGTACGAATTACAAGGGTACAAGTAACCTATTTGAAGGAGGTATACGCCTTCCTTAATGAGAGCCAGGTTGATATTGGTAATAGTTTGGCCCGCCGAGGGGTCACTTGGTTGTTTGACCCGCCAGCCTGCCCCCCATTGGGGGGGTATTTTTGGGGCCGCGGTGAAAGCGGCAAAGGGACGCTGGCGGAGATTGTTGGGAGACACCGTTCTCACCTTTAATGAACTAGCTACGGTATTTGGCCGCATTGAAGCTGTGTTGAATTTGCAACCTTGTCAAGACTTCCAATTGATTAGCGGACGGGTAGGCCCGTCCGGGGGGGGTAGATGTTGCGTCCCAAATGTAATTTTGAACGCTCTTTTTGGTGTGGCAACATTCTATTGTCTTTGACGTTGACACTTGACATAACCTCTCTGACTTGACAGATTGTCTTTGCTTGCTTGGAAAAAATGCCGGTCATCGGGACCCTCTTGTGTTAATATAATTGGTAAAATATTGTTGAATTCGCCTGTTGAGACCGATAATTGGGTCGCGAATTATTTGTTGGTTGAAGTGTATTCCCCATTTGTTGAAAACCCCGGGATATTGTTGAATTATACGCCGCCTTGTCGTCGGTCGGCCGGCACGCGGAATTTGTTGTAAATCGAATTGGATCTCGCGAGATATGAACAGATTAATTGTGTTCAGTGATTGATTGAACTTTGTAATCTCGGATTAACAAGAATCCAGTGATATTTCTCGGAACACATCGCCTTATTGTCTACCACGCGTAGCGCGCGCTTGCTGGAAACGAGTTGGGTGTGATGCTGGTCGGGACGGCGCCATCTGAAGATCGGCGCCTAGTGAACGTTCTACAACACTTGACTTACATCACACCTTTCAATTACTCACCCTCATATTACATACAAACCACACTTGGAGCGTGACCTTGGAAGGTCGAACTTGGCGTCCCCAGCACTCAGGTTAGTGGTACATTTTGTTTTTATTGTTGTAGGCCGAAGCCTAGTAGAGGCAGGCCATTGTGTAACCCTGTTTATAGTATTGAAAACAATGGTGGTCTCCACGTATCGTGGAAAAGTTCCGGACACGTCCAGTTACCGTTGGCTGGCCTATTGCAGTCTTGAACAGGTATGTTAACTCTGATTAGTAGACTTTTAATCTATAGGTAGGTATTAATATTATAAGCCGAAAAGTTTGTTTGCTTAAACACACCAATCTTCGAAAGTACTGGGTGGATTTGGGTGAAATTTGGTATGGAAATAGCTTGAAGCTTGAGGAAGGTTATAAACAACGTATAATTTAAAGGGTATATACCTACCAAGTGCACGGTTTCTTTGGATGATAATAAACGATATGGCAAGGGTTTTATAATCCTATGTCTACATGTGTGAAGTATAATAGAAATTTCAATACATTGATATCAGAGGCAGAATTTTCAAATTAAGAAGAACGAAGAGAATCACCGTGTTATTGGCAAGTGATGTGGAAAGTTATCGACCCTCGTAGTGCTGTGACACGTTTGTTATGATTGGTATTCAAGAAACATATGAAACCGATAATTTGGTATCAATTCTTTGAGTCACTTATTTTGAGCTGAAACTATGCATAGAGACTCCATACCAAATGTTGTCTTCAGCAGGGGCGGATCGTGAATTTGTGGGGCCCTGGGCTACAACTGCTCGGGGGCCCCTTAATTATTCAAATAATTGTCATTTTGTCAAGAAACTGTTTTCTATATCTATTTGATGAAAATAAGGTAAAGGATTAAAATGTATTAAATTAAATTTATTTAATAAGAGTTCTTATTTATATTTTTTTATTACTGATGAGCCTGCTCTTGGCCTCGATCACGCCTGATAGTAAACGACAGATGAGGTCTACTATAGAACGACAGAGCACAAAAGTTGCCTGTTCACTCTTACTTTAAAGGCGGAAAGGAACACAGAAGCCGGCAGAGAGTACCAAACCTTGACCGTGCACACAATAAATGTAGAGAAGAATCGCTTAGTATGACAAAATGGTATACTGACCAAATGAGGATGGTACCCTGCAGTACGTCTTGTAGATCAGTAGTGAAAGGGAGATGGAAGAATCAGACCTGTATTAAGTACTAGTATCATAATTTATATAAGTACAAACAGTTATTTACTCATCACTAATCCTTTTTTAAATCATAATATATGGAGAAAGCATTGACAAATGATTTAGACAGTCACTCGTTCATATTTTTGTCGTATATTTGTTTTCGTTATACGACATCTTGGTGAAAGAGCGCTCCGCTTCACAGCTAGAGATTGTTAATGTCAAAATAATTAATATTTAAGATGGTATAGCAATTAATGAACACATGAACTACTTTATTTTCAAAAATAAGATTACTTCTTCTTTACGTCAGGTGTTAATATTAATTTGAAATTAGAATTTTTAGCAAAAAGGACCGGCCAAGTGCGAGTTGGACTTTCGCACGAAGAGTTCCGTACCGTTTTCTATAAAAACGGCAAAAAAAAAT
This sequence comes from Tholera decimalis, assembly GCA_943138885.2. NCBI lineage: Eukaryota > Metazoa > Arthropoda > Insecta > Lepidoptera > Noctuidae > Tholera > Tholera decimalis. The sequence continues at coordinate 3,901,959 of OW964555.2, forward strand.
CATGTCTGTTGAATGGGAGCCCTCCTTTAAATATTTGTTTTATTTTAGTTTAATTATTTATTTTTAAAGTGAATATATAACTAAATATTCTGTGAATATTTCAAGCGATGCCGTTATCAAAATCGAGCAAAAACAACAACCCGTTGGTAGTATGGGAGCCCTTAAATATTTATTTTATTCTAGGTATAGTATTTGTTGTTAAAGCGGCAACAGAAATACATCATCTGTGAAAATTTCAACTGTCTAACTATCACGATTCATGATATACAGCCCAGTGACAGACGGATAGACAGCGGAGTCTTAATAATAGGGTCCCGTTATACCCTTTGGGTACGGAACCCTAAAAATATTACTATCGAACTCAAAATATTTATTTCACATAGGCCTATATGGGCTCTTACAAAACGTCAGAAGTTAGTGCACGGTTTGAAATTGGTCGTTTTCTATGGAGAAGAACCGACAAGAAACTCCACAGTTACTCTTTTAAAAATATTTTTTTTAAATATAAATTAACGTATCCATAATATAGGTTAATTAGGTAAGAGAGGACACTATATGGTATGAAATGAAATTGCTGTTTTGCCATACGCCAGTACGGCAAAACTTTTCATGGGTAAAGCCCTGTTATTAAAATCAAATAATTAAAAAATATTCTAGCAGTCGGGTAGCTTATAACCCTCCTCAAGCTACTTCCATACCAAATTTTATCTTAATCCACCCAGTACTTTCGAAGATTAGCGCGTTCAAACAATCTTTTCTGCTTTATAATATTAGTATATATAATACACTCATGCACACATACACACACACACACACGCGCGCGCACACACATATACACAAACAGACACACACACTCACGCATACACACGCGTGAAAGTACAAAAATCGTGCTTGAGTATTATTCTATATATTTCTTTATTTTTCAGTTTAATTTTAGTTTTAGATTGTAATTGCTCACTATTTTTATTTTTAAGATTGTTTAGTTTATATTTATTTTCTTAGCAGCACCTACGGATTTTGCAATCTTCTTTTTTTTTCTCTCTCATAGTAAAAATAGGCTGACGGTCCTTAACACAGATTACTCTGTAATCTAAATAGGACGTCAGAATTCTAAATTCTAAAAATGTCACTGTAAAAAAAAAAAAAAAAAAAAAAGTATAGATTTCCTAAAGTAAGATCATTGTAGGATCTTTTAATAATCAAATTACTTTCAATTATTATAAGTAAGATAATTCTCTTATCTTCAAGGCTCAAGTCTGATATTTATAAATGAAATGAAATATTTATTTGTAAATTGGTTATAAATAACACTTTTAGGTACATGATTTTTTTGTGTTTTAAGTTAAGGTAGATGGGGTCGGTATTTGATAACTGACTACTCTGAGAAGAAACACCGAAACAAACTCAGAGGTCAACGTCTCTTTTAAAGTCCATATAATTTGTATTCGTCAAAACATATGAGAAGCGTGAAGGTTCATATCTGTTGTCTTTTGAGGAAAGGAGCACGCAGATTTGAGCGGACCTGTCCAGACTATAGTTGCAAAACTTCTGAATAATTCCGAATAATTCCGGAATACTTCGGGGAAAGTTTCTTTAAATGGGAATTATTCAAAATGATAAATTCATTTTGAATCATTCTGATTTAAAGAAACTTTTAATTATTTATTAAGATTTCAACTTTTTTTGCTGAAAAATCGTATTTTGCATCGATCGTCGATCTCTGTGCGCCGGCCGCTGCCGCCGCGCTGGCACATAAAATGTACTCTGTGGCTGGCACCGCGACGCGCGCACCCGACTGCCACCGGCCACGATTCGTGCGTGCAGTGCAGGCGATGGCGGTGCGGGGTGCGGTAAGAGGGAGGGGATGCTGCTCCCCGGAGAAGTTTTCACCCGCGCAAGAAAGATTCGTACCCCGCAATCGAATGTTTCCGAATATTTCGCCCGAATAATTCAATGGGAATAAATGTGTTTGCTTGTTGTGTGGTGGGTGAGTTAATTATTGTTCACTGCGAGAGTACGTATGTACGCTACGAGAGGAAAATATGAATGTTTATTTTATTATAAATGGGATTGATTAAGTATATGTTGATATTTTTATAGGTAGATTTATTAGCCTGCGATTAACAGGATTTTTATTCTTTTGTTTTTAGGTAGGTACTATCGGCCAAAGATACGCATACTCACTTAAGAAAATATTCTGCGGAAGCGCAGCTAGTGACAAACCACATCCCTTCCTGTTTTCGCCCAATTAAAGAAATAATATGCATTTTGTGAGTACAGGGCGTGTAACATTATATTAATACTTACTATTACGAACACTACTAAAATACGCTTCGTGCATCCTATTGGTCAAAATACATGCATTAGGCGATCGAGTTGTAAGTCGTGCTATGCGATTATAGCCTTAAATGTCAGTTGTGAAATAAAAAAACCAGGCCAAGCATATTTGATTTGCTATTTGAAAAAGGGTTACCTATGTTTTTGGTTAGTTTGTATGTAGCTCTGTACGATTCGCGAGTAATCGCGAGTCGCATAGGTAGGTATTAATCATTACCTACCTACTTAACGCGTATAATAGCCCAGTCAAAAATTTTTAGCAAAAAATAGAACCGACTTCCATATCAAAACACTACAAAGGCAAAAATAACTTAAATTTCGGAAGGCGGTGTCAAAAACGAAAAAATATACAAAACTGAAGACACCGCCTTCCGAAATTTAAGTTATTTTTGCCTTTGTAGGGTTTTGATATGGAAGTCGGTTCTATTTTTTGCTAAAAATTTTTTTTTCACGCTTTTTAGTGGGTCGGTTTGTAATGTATCTAGTTACAAAAGCCATAATGTCAACAACTTATCACCTTTTACAAAATATTGCTTTTCCTGATGCATTGCCGTTAACTTTTGAGGAGTTCTCCTGGTACTTGACCATCAGCTCTACATCACCATATGCATTGTGACGAGCATAAAGTGTTTAACATCCGTACTCAAGTAATCGAATCGCAATCCACGAAATACTTATTATTTAGGAGTTTCAGTGGCCATCTGTGGTCTTCATCATCAGTTCAACTTCCCCAAATGGTACTTTTCGGAAGCAACTGCTCAAGGTACTATAAGAAATATCCAAAACGCTATAGGTGTGCCTATAATATTTGAAGAGTTCCCTCGATTTCTCCAGGATCCCATCATCAGATCCTGATTTTGTAACAATGGGACCAACTAGAAAGTATACCCATTCAAACGCAAAAAGAATTTTTCAAATCGGTCCAGCTGTCTCCTAGTTATGAGGTAACATACCTACATAAAAAAAAAAAATGTTCAAGACGAATTGTAAACCTCCTTTTTTTGATGTCGGTTAATAAAAGCAAATAAAGGCAAACCTTGCAAGCAAACACGTTTTGATGCGGTTTTCAGAAAAGTATTTGTTCTTACCTACTTAGGAGCAGGTTTTGGTATATTAACAGACTTCAAAGGTCGATTTTCCTGTTTTTTTTTTGACAGTTGAAATATTCCCAAAGTTTCGGAATATTTCAGAATACTTCCGAAGTATTCGACGGGAATGATTCGGAATGTTTCCCGCCAGCATCTATAGTCCAGACAGTGCAAGCATTTGTCAGTTATCGTGTAACTCAACTTCGAACTTAAGGGGCTCAAGGATCTGACGAACAATATCAAAGTAAGGACATTTGGTTAGGCCACACAAATACTCAAACTGCCAGACATCAACCATAAATTATAATGAAAATATCATAAAAAGAAATAATAACCTACATATTCCTCACATTTACAATAATAAAAATATAAAACATTAAATAAACGAAAAAAAAAACAATAGATTAAAAAGTATATACAATACTTTAGAAAGTCAATCATTATCTCAGCAAAATATATTAAAAATCCGACATAAGTAGATATATATCATTGGAGCAGCTCATTCCCAAGCCTTTTTGTCCCGGGCACGCCGCAATTGCGGCGGTAAGACCCCTCTTTGAGGAGTGGCTAGATCGGCGTCACGGCGTCCTGACCTACCGCATGACGCAGGTCCTCACCGGACACGGAAGTTTCGGGAGGTACCTGTGTCTGATGGGAAAGGAGGAAACGCCTGGGTGTCACCACTGCGAGGATCGCCCTGAGGACACCGTAGAGCACACGGTGCAAGACTGCCCCGCCTGGGCAGAGCACCGACGTGTCCTCACGGCGGCGATAGGCGGAGACCTCTCGCGTCCGGCCTTGGTCGAGGCCATGCTGCGGGGCGAGAGGGAGTGGGAAGCGGTCGCCTCCTTCTGCGAAGCAGTTATGCTTTCGAAGGAGGAGGCGGGCCGCGTGAGGGAGAGGATGGCGTCCTCCCTCCAGCCCAGCCGCAGTGGTAGACGCCCACGGCGTCGGACGTCGGCCGACGATCTCCGGCCACCGTAGGCGCGGGCATGCGGACAGCGAGTAAAGGGCAACTCGCTGTCCGACCATGGACCATGCCCGGGTCGACGGCGCGTCGTGTTCCACGCGCGCCTCAAAGAGCGACAGCAACATGACGAGGCCCCCTCTGCAGAGGGCCGAAGCCCGCCGGGGTCGTGGGACTCATCCCGTTACCGTGGCCCCGGTATGTAAAGGGTTATTGAAGGAACACCGTGGATTTTAGTCAGTAAAAGTCTGACAGTTCCTCCCACCCTGCCCGGAGTGGGAGAACTTATTTGATAATTTTACCACGTTAAAAAAAAAAAAAAAAAAAAAAAAAAAAAAAAAAGCCTTTTTGTCCTCAATATTATCTTTGACTATGTAAAAGCTTTCTGGCATAGGTTACGTTTTAGGAATAATTTGAATTTAATAAGGATAAATTACTTATCACTTAATAGCACATGAAATACCCATACTCACACACAGTTCTGACAATTAAACACTGAATTTGTATTTAGACGACAAGAACAAACATGCGGCGGTACAATCCGACGCAATTGCGCTGCGGGTAGTTCCTTGGAAGAAAACGCCCTCTCTAGCTAAAAAATACTGAATACCTGATCATTGATAAGCGACAAGGGAATTCCCTGCTTCGTTCTCGATAGTCGTCGGTAGGGCATCCAATCCCGCAGCCTGAATTCAATCTCGGTATTTGCGGGACTACGAATTTTCAATCCCGCGGGATCTCGGTATTTACGGGATCCCGCATATTGAAAATATTCACATTTATATAAGGCAAATAAAACAATGAATTAATCAACTAACTCTACATTTATTTACGTATTACTATTAGTATGAGATCAATCAGATTACACCGTTTAATCTTCACAAAAAACAGTAACAAATACTGAATAAAAAACTTTACTGATATTTTAGGCTACATACTTAAGCTACCACTGACTGAAATTCGGCTATGTTAGGCTACTTAAGCTGTGAAAAACGGGTGACATCAGCCCCCGCGTTGTTTGCAACACTGCCGGCCGCCAGTCACCGAGCGATTGTGCTCGCGAGAGGTCGCATGCATGCTTTTTTTCAGTCCCGCAAGTCCCGCGGATTGGAAGCCTTAGTCGTCGGTTTGATCGATTATGGCGCTGCCAATATTTTTTTATTTTTTTATTAAAAATAGTTTCGCGTTTGACCACCAACTCACCTGATGGTAAGTGATGATGTGGTCGAAGATGGAGCACGCTTACCTAAAAGTAACCTATTCACTCTTGACTTAAAGACTCCTAGGTGGTAGATATCTGTGTGTAACGTAATTCCCTTTCGGATGGAGATTTCATTCTATTTTAATCCTTTTTGGTCCTTCTCCTTGCGATACATTATGTTAATTTTACATATTTCCGATTTATTAAAAACGTATATATGTATATATAGCACTGGCAGGGGGCCCCTTACATCCACGGGGCCCTGGGCTGCAGCCCAAATAGCCCATAGGTAGATCCGCCCCTGGTCTTCAGCCCCTTTGGATAGATATGGGGTTTCCGTTACACGTTGTTATAGGCTACGGCTAGGTTTTTAACCGACGGCAAAAGAAAGAGGGTTATGTTTTTATTGTGATAAAGTCCACGGGAGTGAAGCCCTGGAATTATTTATGAAATAAGAAGTTTTTTAGATAACTTTTGAGAATTTGTTTAGCCGTATTCTGTAAATAAAAACTCGCAGTGAAAAAACCAAACTCCTTCACATACATTCGCCCTACCTGACAACGCCTACTGTGCCCGCGATCGTTGCGCACGACCACCTGTGTCTTCACCAACCAGTCAAACCGTGTAATTACCAAACATTGGAGTTAGTGACTAATCATATGTATCTTGGTCTGATACTAGATCATAATTTCCACTGGCGGCCGCACATTGATCATGTGTGTAATAAGCTGAGGTCTATATTATCAAAGTTATCAATTCTTAAGTATAAGTTACCATACAAAATACTTAGAACCTTGTACCATGCACTGGCTGATTCTGTAATTGATTATGGCCTCAGTAGCTATGGACGTACATACAAAACCTACGTTGAGGACATTTATAATTTGCAGTTGCGAATTTTGAAAACTATTGTTCCCAGTTACATAAAAAAACAATTTAAAAATAACGAAAAGGGTTTATTTAAGCACTGTCAAGTTGTAAATGTCTTCGACAAGATGCGTTTACGCGTCATTAACGATAACTTCTACAGTATTAGTAATATCCAGAAATACGAAAGGTTGCAGTCGTTACGTTGTTTGTCCTACTTACCCACGTATAAAATACCAAGTCACAATAATGTGTATGGTGCAAGGACGTGGGAATGCATGCTACCATCATTCTTAAATGATATCCCTGTAAATGTTATTAAAAAAATAACTCCAAAGAACTGCTGTAAAGTGCTAAAAAAACACTTTCAAGAAAGTACTACAATCTAGAAGGTGTTTCGATGCATAGTTAAAGTATTACTTTTAATGATGTATGTATGTGTGGTGTGGCATCGAGTTGCCGCGGCTAGCATACCACAGATAAACCCTCGATGGTTTAGGTGGTATGTTTATATTTCTTAAAAATGTACTCGCATGTTTTAAATAATAAACGATAAAAAAAAGCTACCTACTTCTCTTCAGTTTTGTTCAGAGTTTTGTTGAGTACGGAATGAGTTTTCATAACAACTACTGCAACTGCAAGGTATTTTAAATAATAACTTGTTAAACCCGCGACTTCGTTCGCGTTGACGTAGGAAATCCAGGATAAAAATAGCTCACGTTACTCTCCAACTTCCTGTATTTTATAATAAATTCAATTTGGTTCCGCCGTTCCAGAGATAAGCCCAGACAAACTGATATACACGAATACTCACAAAAGGTTTTCAGAATACTTTCATTGTGCGTCAAGTTAGCCAGTGGAATTCTCTGCCGGAGTCTGTGTTTCCTGATAGCCATAACCTGGGGCTCATTATAATAAGTTAAGTTTTAGTGGGGTAAGCGTGCTTCATCTTCTACCACATCATTGCTTACGGTCAGGTGAGACGATGATCAAACGCGAGTGAGAGGTAAATAAAATATATGTATAATATAGTCATCGTGAAAATGCTGGGAAGGTGATCTCTATTGCCTGCATTGAAAACGTTTTGCCGCCAATTAATTAAAACAATAAATGGATGATAGCAATAACAGTTTTACTTTTACAACGTTCAACTGTAAAAACGTTAAGCGTTCTCTTGAAGATATTAGGCATCTAATGCTGAGGTCTGACATAGTTGCCCTCCAAGAAACTTGGCTACTCCCATGTGACTTACCTTGGCTAAGTAGCATAAATGCCGACTTTGGCTATACGGGTACATCGGCAGTGGATACGTCTTCAGGAATCGTGCGTGGCAGACCTCATGGAGGAACGGCGATATTGTGGCGTAAAAGTGTGTTCCCGTCGGTGACAGTGGTTGATTGTAACAACCCTCGAATTTGTGCAATCAAAACAGTGATAAGTGATAGGCCAATTATGTGTATATCGGTGTACATGCCTACTGACTGTACGGAAAATATGACGGACTTTACACAGTGTATAGGTGCTATTAATGCTATAATTGAAGAGAGTGGTATAGACTGTATCTATGTTCTTGGTGACTTCAATGCGCATCCAAATGAGAACTTTTATACGGAACTAATTAGTTTTTATGAGGACATGGAATGGATATGTGCTGACATTGTGAAGTGTGGGGTGCACTCTGATACGCATACTTTTGTTAGTGAAGCTCATGGCTGTCAGCGCTGGTTAGACCACATCATTGTTACTGGTGCAGCATGGCCCTCTGTTTTAGATAGCTGGGTTGATTATAACGTTTACTGGTCTGACCACTATCCTGTGTCTGTTAAATGTAATATGGGAACAATTAAATCTAAAAGTGTGAGTCAAGCTGTTCCTAAAAGTAAAGTGACCTGGGGTGAAAGGAAGCCAGAACAAATTGGTATGTATACAAACCTTTGTAATAAATTGTTGAGACAAATTGACTTTCCAATGGAGTTAGGAGACTGCGGGGATAAACGTTGTAATGTTGTCGAACACAGGCAAATATTAGATAAATTATATAATGACATTGTCTTATCACTTAGTAAAGCTTCCGAGTCCAGCTGTAGGATAGGTACTAGTGGTAAGAATAAGCAAATTATGGGGTGGAACAAGTATGTTGCAGAAGCACATAGGGTGGCCAGGCTTGATTTTCAGAAATGGTTGCAGTGGGGTAAACCTAAAGCCGGATTAATTCATGAAGCAATGTGTCATAGCAGAAAGGTTTTCAAAACTAAGCTTAAATGGTGCCAGCAACACCAGGAACAGATAAAAATGGACCGGCTAGCGACACTGCATTCAAATAATAAGTTTCGTGAATTTTGGAAACAAACCAATAAACTGAATCTGAGGCCTGGCCTTCCTGTGAGCATCGAGGGTGTCACGGACACGAAGATGATTGCTAACATGTTTAAGGATCACTTCACTGTAGAATCCCCTTTAGGAGTTTGTGATGCGATGATGGACGAGGACCCCGTTGATGAAAACGTTGTATCTAAAATTAGTGCTCAGGACATAAGAAAGATTATCAGGAATATGAAAGGTGGGAAATCACCGGGGCATGATGGGCTCAGCGTTGAAAATGCTGGGCCACACATCGCTAGGCTTTTGTCAATGTTTTTTAATTTGTGCATTGGACACTCCTACCTACCCAGTGAACTAACTAAAACAATTGTTACTCCCATATTGAAGAACAAGACAGGGGATAGTTCGCTGAAATCGAATTACAGACCGATCTCGCTTGCTACAGTCGTTGCAAAGATATTAGATAGTGTACTTGAGGCCCAGTTGGCGGAATGTATCCATCTACATGATGCACAATTTGGTTTTCGCGCCGGACTTTCTACAGAGAGCGCTATACTGGCCCTGAAGCACACTGTTGAGTATTATACTAGCAGAAAAACGCCTATTTATGCCTGTTTTTTAGACCTGTCAAAGGCGTTTGACCTTTTCAATTATAACAAACTCTGGGATAAGCTCAAAAACACCAATTTACCTCGTGAGACTATTGCTATCCTAAAATTTTGGTACAATAGTCAAATTAACTATGTTAAGTGGGCCGGCAAGTTATCAGATCCATATGGATTACAATGTGGAGTGAGACAAGGTGGACTGTCATCCCCACTAATGTTTAATCTATACATGAATGCGCTGATCGTTGAGCTCAGCAGTACGCATGTCGGCTGCCATGTAGACAATGTATGTGTGAACAATCTTAGTTACGCGGACGACATGGTTTTGCTGAGCCTAACAATCGGCGGCCTTAGGAAATTAGTAAATATGTGTGAAATGTACGCGGCTAAGCATGGCCTCAAATATAATGTTGTTAAAAGTGAGCTCATGATATTTAAGGCGGGTACCAAGTCTCCAGAGCAGGTCCCTCCCGTTACTTTAAACGGAATACCTATGAAGGTAGTCACCCGCTTTAAATATCTTGGGCACATGGTCACTGAACACCTGCGAGATGACGAGGACATGGACAGGGAGCGTAGGGCGCTATCGATCAGGGCAAATATGATAGCTCACAGGTTCAAGCGTTGTGCTGCGAATGTAAAATTAACATTATTTAGAGCACACTGCACATCGCTTTACACGTGCAGCCTGTGTGCTAATTATACGCAACGATCCTTTAGCGCTCTGCGCGTCCAGTACAACAACGCGTTCAGGGCGTTGTTGGGGCTGCCGCGCTGGTGCAGTGCGTCGGGTATGTTCGCGGACGCACACGTAGACGGCTTCCATGCCGTGCTCCGCAAGCGATACGCCGCGGCGCTCTGCAGGCTGCGCGCCAGCACCAACAGCATCCTGGCCGTTATAGCGGATAGGTTGGACACGCGGTACGTCCAACACTGGGTCACGACCCATATGTTAAAATAATAATAGTTTTCTTGTATTCTTTATTTTTCTTACTAACACTTATTTTAAGTTCCTACTGTACTAACATTCTATGGATTCCGTATATCTGAAATAAATATTTTTTATTTTATTTTTATTATTATTATTATAAAGAAATAAAAACTGGTCAAGTGCGTGTCGGGCCACGCGCAGTGTAGGGTTCCGTAGTTTTTATAACAGCCAAGTGCGTGTCGTATTCAATAAGAAACTAGCGCGATACAACTGACGCTTTGCGCCATCTATCGACATTTCTATGGAGTTGTTCGAAATTTTCGAGTCAAATACAATTGGTCGACTATTACTCGTAAACTTGTAAAGCCCACTTATGTGTGATAGTTTTCTTTTGTTTGTTTTGTTTTGTGAGTGGCTTCTCGCAGGTCAACCTCTGAGGTTGTCGGCTGCTTAACCGGGCTTGCCTGTGGTTGCCTTAATTAATAAATTTATTAAAGCCTCCAGCCAGGGCTTATTAAAAAACTTACAAACTAGGCGACTACACGCTAAGGGCACCCCCTGTGGGGTACGGACCTCGGCTTAGGGCGTCGCAGGGGGAGGGCAGCTAGGGACAGGCTGGATCATATCATTATTATTATTAATAAGGGAATTTAAAGCTACTGGCTCAGCGTCGCGGGCTGGCTCTGGCAAGGGTCGGGACGGACTATTACGGGGACGTCGCGGCGGGCCTCGGCGGCGAGGACGGAAAGACGGTCGATTTTTGTTTTTGTAAACTGTGCTGGTTTCTTTACGGCTCTCTTGGAGCAGGGTGAGTGCGTCGTCGGGAGTGACTAGGGTATGCCTTGGTCGGCGAATCTTAGAGATACGCGAGGGTTCGTATTGGGCGGCCGATACGATAAGGGGATTCCTATGTTGGATTGCAGTATCAAAGAAACGCTTGGAGACACGTTTCATGAACTGCTGGATGGTGGGCATCTTGAGGTCTACGTGAAGAAGCTCATTTCGAACATAAAAGGGGGCTCCCGTGACTCTACGGAGGAATCGGTTTTGAAGGGTCTGCATCTTATGGAGGAGGTAGGGCTTTGCGTGTGCGAAAACGACGCAGGCGTAGGTCATGATGGGATGTGATAGTTTTCCTTTAAACTTCGTTATATATAGGTACTACTGCCGTGACATTTTAATTTCTAACTACAACCGTTTAGTTGGTAGAGGGGGGACACTTGACTCTAATGAAAATTGGTACTTTAAAGCTTGATAAGTCACGAACGGTTTACTTAATCAAAAAACGGTATTCCCAAACCCCTAATATTTTTGAAAGACCTATCCAACGATATCCCACACAACGGGAAGGACGAAAAAAAAATTATCATCCCACTTTACATGTAGGGGAGGTACCCTAAAAAATTGTTTTTTTTTTTCAAAATTTTATTTTACCACTTTTTCGGCGTCATTAACGTGTATACTCATGCCAAATTACAACTTTCTAGTACCAATAGTTTTTGAGCTAAACCGCGGACAGACAGACAGACAGACAGAGGGACATGGCGAAACTATAAGGGTTCCTTGTTGACTACGGAACCTTAAAAAGATATACAAAAATAAAAGTCGCTTGTGGTGGGGTATCGTATAAGCACTTGAAAAAACACAACAACATTTTGAAATCACAGATAACATCTTTTTCTATGTAGATATTTTTTGTATTGACATATACACTCATAATTTATGACATTAAGATTGTTACGGAATAAAGAGACGTTTATGTTGAGAATATATTCTAATTCTTAATGATAACATTGCGATAACAAATGCATTAAATTCTTAGCAAAATCTGCCTTTACGGGAGCCATAAACCGATTGTTGATACAATAACGTTAGTGTAGCAACTAGGAACAACGGAAACAACGTCACAACAACAAACAAAGGTTTGTTTGTACTGCTGTCAATGACTATTTTTGTTCAAGTCGCACGGGACTTCGCTCCTGTGGAGTTTATCACGATAAAAACATAATCTCTTTCTTTGGCAGCCCCTTCTTCAAGCTTCGATACTACCAAATTTAATTCAAATTCATCCAGTACTTTTGAAGATTAAACATACAAACTTCAGCTTTATAGTATTACTAGCTACTGCCTGCGACTTCGTTCGCGTGGGACGGTTTTCCCGATCCCGTGGGAGATCAGGATTTACGCGGGAAAAACCTCCCACGCGAACGAAGTCACGGGCAAAAGCTATCCATACTTTAATACATACACTATCCATACTTTCTTACTATCCATACTAATATTATAAATGTGAAAGTAACTCTGTATATCGTCTGTCTGTCTGTTACCTTTTCACGCCTTAACCGCTGAACAGATTTACATGAAATTTGGCATGGGAATAATTTAGGACCCTACGAAGGACATAGGATAGTTTTTATCTCGATGTAAGGTTCCCGTGGGATAGTTTTCAAATTGTATCTGTTGCTCTTTCACGCAAAAAATACTGAACGGATCTCAATGAAATTTGGTAAGGAGACATTTGACATCCTGGAAAAACACATAAGCTACTATTTATCCCGGAATTCCCACGGGATCGGGATTTTCGCGGGAAAAACCTTCCACGCGAACGAAGTCGCGGGCAAAAGCTATCCATACTTTAATACTAATATTATAAATCCATACTTTTATATCCATATCCATACTATAATATTATAAATGCGAAAGTAACTCTCTGTCTGTTACCTTTTTACGCCTAAACTGCTGAAATGATTCTGATGTTTGGCAAGGAAATAGTTTAGGACCATGGGAAGGACATAAAATAGTTTTTATCCCGAAATTTACACGGGACAACCCTCCCAAGCGAACAAAGTCCCTAAAGGATGAAAAAAAGGTGTTGGAATTTCGTATAGGGAATCAATAATGTCTCTGCCCTTCCCACACATATATACAATACACTTAGACCGCTGAACCGATTTAGATGAACTTTGGTATGGAGATAGTTTTAGACACTGTAAAAGACGATGGTTTTTACCCCAGAAATCATTCCTTAAGGATGTAAAAGTGGAACTTTGTTTCCCGCCCTCCCAATTCATTGAAATGAAATGAAATATTTATTTTGTAAATTGGTTATAAATAACGCTTTTACACGTCATGTTTTTTGCGTGTTAAGTTTAGTTTAGCTAGATGAGGCCGGTGTTTCCTGACTACTCTGAGAAGAAACACCGAAACAAACTCAGAGGTCAACGTCTCTTTTAAAGTCCAGACAATTTGTGTTGGTCCAATCATATGAAAAACATATAGGTTCATGTCTTTGGTCCTTTTTGAGGAAATAACCACACAGATTTGAGCGGACCTGTCCAGACAGTGCAAGCATTTGTCAGTTATCGTGTAGCTCAACTTAGAACTTAAGGAGCTCAATATTCAAATTGCATATTCAAGAACCACTTGAAACAATTTTTTTAACCACCCAAAAAGGTGCGGTACACCTTTTTGGCAACAAGAATTATTGACAAAGTGTAAATTAACGCGGGCGAAGCCGCGGGCAAAAGCTAGTTGTACATAAAGTTTAAATAAATAAATGGGGCCTCACAAGGCCATTGCCCGCCGGGGTTGCGGAAATGTTCGAACGAGATACCGATACCCCGGAACTTCAGGGTAGGTAAAGGAGCAGGGTGGGTTTTTAGTCAGTAGAAGTCTGACACTCCCTTCCGTTTAACCCAGAGCGGGAGAGGTTATTCGATGATTTTTTCACCCAGAAAAAAGGCACGGACGAATCTCGATATGATAGGTAAGCTGATATCCCATCCATGAAACGGCCTTGGCAAGTGTTTCTTAAATGATTCAATGTGCCTTACATTCTATTTTATTGCCCTACAGAACAAGCGAAGCTCAATTAGAGGGAATTTTAAACTTTTAACAATGGGGTGCGAATTAATGCACCCCTAGTTCCGACGAACGTTTTGAAACAACTATGGCATGTAAAAATCAGTTACGAGCCAGTAAATATGAATGTCAGTTTTATTTAGTACAGGAAAGCATCTATTATAATATTATTTTAACTATGCTACAACAACCGGCTTACTTAAGATTCTCTTCCTTTCAATCAAAAACACAAACGCCTGCAGCAAATATAATAGCAACGTGTAGTTGGATGCAAGTTGCTTGCTCCGCTTTTACTAGTAAAAGAACTGAGTTACTAAGAAGAAGATACTAGAGTTTAATCTAAAGATGCTCATTGTTTTGTTGTTATATATACCTAAATAGATACTTTATTTATTTCTTTCGGGGGAAAATCTTTAAACAACTTCTTCCGTTCTGGTTGGAGCGTACCTAAGTGTCAGACTCCTACTGTCTAAAACCTCCCCCATTTCCTTCAGTCGCCCCTGCATTCCTTAGTCGTGGTATTCGGTTAGATAATTCCCGCAACCCCGGCAGGCATTGGACCTATTGAGCCCCGTCAATAGTGCATATTGTTCTTTAAGGCACGCGTGGAATACAACGCGCCATTGACTTGGGCTGTTAAATAAAGTTAGACAAACATAAAGAAAATCTATAAAAGATTAATCTGCCCCCGGGTCCCTTTACTCGAGGCCACAATTTGCACTTTTATGTTTTATTCCACTGTAGACGAACAGTTCTCCGGGTTCATACTCGTAGTTATGCTGAAATCGTCTGAAACTTTTCAGTTATGATTGAACATTTTAATAGGAATAATAAAATGCACTCCGGAGTCTGGACATTATTCAAGGGCACTTTATAGTTTTCTTGAGCTTAGCATTATATTTTTTTAATGAGTTATTTTATGGCTACACACTAGCTCCCACCCCGCCCCGTGTCTCCGACTTCGTTTACGTGGCAGTCGATTACCATGTTTTTTCTACGTAATTTTTAAAAACCACTACTTAAGGAGCTTTTTTCTTAGTTTTGTCTTCGTCATAATTATTATGAGCTCTCTTAATCAGAAAGGTTATTATAAAGCACCGTATTTATTAGTTTACTATTTTAGCTTATATGTATATGTATTTTATTGGTATTATATTTATCAGTATTAAATACAGTGTAAACTCTATATAGCGACACTGAAGGGACTGTGCATTTTATGGCGTTATAGAGAGTTGCCGTTAAATGGAGAGAAGAAACATCAGAATTAGAAAAAGAAAAAGTTTAATTCCGACTATTGTTAGTAGTTATGTGCATAAAAAAGATTGTTATTTGAACGCTATTGCGTATAGTCTGTTTGTGAGCAACTAAGAATATGATAAGGTATAGATAATCCATGACTCCTACTTATGAGTCATGGTCAATAACAGTCTACACGTACAAGCAATCCCAATTTGTAAACAAAAGAACGAATTTCTTAGAAAGTTCGGTATGCATGATGCCGACAGTCGAGTTTATTGCGGGCTAGGATAATAAAGCGACAATAGATCGTACACAGCTGCGCAGTTTTTACTAATTTTAGCAACTTAAAAGGTACTTTTTATTACTCAATTGTTGTCGTTATTGAGAGTGGGTGTAATGCTATGTAGAGTGAAACATTGTATGAAAGACAAGCTAAACCAACCAAAGCCAATTGATTTCGACGCTTAAGGGAGTTTGTCGTTAAATAGAGTGACGTTACATGGAGTTTACACTGTATATTATTTCATTCCATTTTCTCGCACACCTATCACAATGTGTTTTTTTTTTAACCCAAAGGTTGACTGGTAGAGAATGCCGTGCTACATTAAGTGCGCCCATGTACCACTATCGTAAAGTTCAATTTTTTTTTATCAAGATTGGCTCACGTTTGACCACCATTTCACCTGTTGGTAAGCGATAATGTGGTAGAAGATGGAGTATGCTTGCCCAGACCTCAAATCCCGATCCTGTGTGAATTCCGTGATAAAAGTAGCTTTTATGTTGTCCTATAACCTCCTCTATCTTTTAGTGTTTAATTAAAATCAGCCGTTTTAGAGATTAGCTCAAACAGTTATAGACAGGCAGTCAAGCAATTAGTTGTTTAAACTTTGCTGTGTTATAGTATCGTGTAAATAATAAGCACTTGAAAAAACAGAGTTATTCGGAAATCACAGACAGACACTTCAACTTTATTTATATGTATAGATAGATAATACACTTAAAATAATTAGTAAGTAGTAGGATACAGTGAAAAATCTGTGTCATATTCAGTATATCTATATGTCTGGAGATGTAAACAAAAAAAAACGTATTTGAATTATCAGGTTTAAACTTATATTATAAAATGAAGTGCCTATTATAAAAAATAACCAAAAACAAGTTTTGTCTTTGGAGGTGCTGGGATTTGAACCCAGGACTTTCAGCATGCGAAGCAGACACTCTACCACTGAGTTACACCCCCGACTGTCTACCTGAACAAAAATAGTGTTTGAATGAATTGCTGTAAGTACTTATTATTCTGCTGGTTACCTTACTTTCACTGCCGCGGGCGAGGTGTACGTGCTTGCAAAGTTGACACACTGTTGACATACTTGAACCAATTTTAAAATTAATATGCTTATCACAAAACTAAGGAAGACTCGGAAGAATTTCACTCATGACACAGCTCATGATCCGTCAAATCAGGCGTGAACAGTCGGTAGGTTTCTTGCTAAGGAATAATTGTGGTACATCTCTTCAATCTAGGGCGTCCAATCCCGCAGCCTGAATTCAATCTCGGTATTTGCGGGACTACGAATTTTCAATCCCGCGGGATCTCGGTATTTGCGGGATCCCGCATATTGAAAATATTCACATTTATATAAGGCAAATAAAACAATGAATTAATCAACTAACTCCACGTTAATTTACGTATTACTATTACTATGAGATCAATCAAATTACACCGTTTATTTATCACAAAAAAACAATGAATTAATCTACTAACTCCACATTTATTCCAGTTTTACTACTAGTATGAGATCAATCAAATTACACCGTTTTTTCTTCACAAAAAATAGTAACAAATACTGAATAAGAGAATACTGATATTTTAGGCTACATACTTAGGCTACCACTGACTGAAATTCGGCTATATTAGGCTACACGGGCGACATCGGCCTCCGGATCGCGCTCGCGAGATGTCGTATGCATGCTTTTTTTCAGGCCTGCAAATCCCGCGGATCCCGCACCCGTAATCCCGCATCACGCGGGATTGGAAAGTGACGCGGGATCCCGCAATACCGAGATCTCGGTATTCCGGGATTGGACGCCCTACTTCAATCAAATAGTCTCTATTCGGTGCGCATGTAATTTTTAATTTTTTGGTGGTAAAATCATCTGATGACTCCTCCGCTCGAGACTCCTGTCTGACTTCTACTGGTCAAAAACCCACTCAGCTTCAGTTGCCTTTACGTTCGCGATATCTTGTTAGAAGTCTTTACCTACCCCAACTAAAAGTCTCAATTTTACGAGCAAGTATTTTAATGGTGTGCATTGAATTCTCAGGCCTTATAACCTGGCTGCAAGCGACCTTTGGCTGCCGTCTGCCCATCGTGCAAGGTGGAACCATCTCGTTCCTGGTGCCAACGCTAGCCATCCTCAACTTACCGCAGTGGCAGTGTCCAGCAGCCAAGGTCCTGGATGCCATGACTGTTGAGGAGCAGAGAGGCGTTTGGATGAGCAGGATGTGTGAGCTGTCCGGGGCCATCGCTGTTTCCGCACTGTTTCAAGTGTTCTTCGGTGAGTTGGCCACTGTTTTATACGCCTGATAATTCACAGTAAAACTACAGAAAAATATCTTGTTGCAGTATACAACGTGTAACGGAAAGGGTATATACATACCAAGAGCACGGCTTCTTTGGGTAATATCAAACGATATTGGAAGGGTTTTTTAAGAGCGCGCCTAAAGCCAGCAAAATTTTAGAATTCACCCGCACTGTCCTACCCGCTCCTCACATCGAATACGATCGCGCGTGTACCTACGCGCTCGCTCGACGCGTATCTTCTGTAGTAAGTATACGTATAATATTCAGATGAAACAACTGTATTCAAAGTATGACTGCGTTATACAATATTACGAAATGTTATTATGTGTACGCGAATAATACGTAAATAGTAAGTTAGTAGGAGGTGACTATACCACTGATACTGAACACGAATCAATATAAAATCAATACCAAAAGGTAATATTATATTATGTATAATATAATATTATTTTGGCGCGTGATTTTGGTGTGGCGTAAATAATGGATAACTCTGAAACTGTCGATTGGCCAGATAATATCTATCATTTACCCCACTTATATCGTCATATGCCCATGGATGACCAAATTATTGATTTTTTTAATATTTTAAATAAAAATCGTACTTACTCTTACAAAATTAGGTACCATTTCTAAAATTGGTGATATTTTTTTCATTTTGTTTTTTTTTTTATATCAGTCCTGAATATTTGTATTATCAGATCAGTATCAAGATTTTTTATTACATTCTAAATCAATATTGCAAAAAATAGTTATTCTTAAATTTTAACATTTTTTTCTACGGAATTACGCAATTTTGGGCCCCTGTATCTATAGTTGCAAAACTTCTGAAAAATTCGGAATAATTCCGGAATACTTCTGGGAAAGTTTCTTTAAATCAGAATTATTCAAAATGAATTTAAATAAAGCCCTCTGTGCGCCGGCCGCTGCCGCCGCGCTGCGATGGCGGTGCGGGGTGCGGTAAGAGGGGAGATGCTCCCCGGAGAAGTTTTCCCCCCGCGAGAAAGATTCGAACCCCGCAATCGAATGTTTCCGAATATTTCGCCCGAATAATTCAATCGAAATTAACGTGTTTGTTTGTTGTGTGGTGGATGGGTTAATTATTGTTCAGTGCGAGACTACGTACGATACAAGAGTAAAATATAAATGTTTATCTATACTAATATTATAAAGCGGAAAAGTTTGTTTGTTTGTTTGCTTGAACGCGCTAATCTTCGAAAGTACTGGGTGGATTTGGATGAAATTTGGTATGGAAATAGCTTGAAGCTTGAGGAAGGTTATAGGCTACTTTTTACGCGACTGCAAAAAAGGAGAGTTATGTTTTTACCGTGATAGAATCCACGGGAGCGAAGCCCCGCGTGAGTACTAGTTTTATTATAAATGGGATTGATTAAGTATATGTTGATATTTTTATAGGTAGATATGTTAGCCTGCGATTAACAGGATTTTTATTCTTTTGTTTCTAGGTAGGTACTCTACTTATTTCGAAATTGAATGCTATTTTTATAAATGTCAGTAGTTGAATAAAAAACCAGGCCTAGCATATTTTATTTGTTTTTTGAAAAAGGGTTACCTATGTTTTTGGTTAGTTTGTATGTAGCTCTGTATGCATCGCGAGTATTCGCGAGTCGCATAGGTAGGTATTAATCATTACCTACCTACTTAACGCGTTTAATAGCCCAGCCAATAAAAACAATTAAAGGCAAACCTTGCAAGCAAACACGTTTTGATGCGGTTTTCAGAAAAGTATTTGTTATACTTAGGTAGGAGCAGGTTTTGGTATATTAACCGACTTCAAAGGTCGATTTTCCTGGTTTCTTTTGGCAGTTGAAATATTCCCAAAGTTTCGGAATATTTCGGAATACTTCCGAAGTATACGACGGGAATGATTCGGAATTATTCCCGCCAGACTATATCGAAAAAAAAATGTACTACACTGCGGTGGCTCATTATTTTAGACTAGCTTTTGCCCGCGACTTCGTCCGCGTGGAATAGTTACTTTGGGCTAACGTTAAATTTAAGCCCGATTTTGAAGCATTCTTCATTGGTGCTCCGCTCCTATTGGCCTTAGCATAATGATATATATAGCCTATAGCCTTTCTCTATAAATTGAGTATTTAATTAAAAATATTTTTTTCAATTCGAACCAGTAGTTCCTGAGATTATCACGTTCAAACAAACAAACAAACTCTTCAGCCTTATATATTAGCATAGATAGCTGTTGCCCGCGACTTCGTCCACGTTTCCGTCGTTTTTCGTAAAAAAAAGTAGCCTATGTCCTTCCTCACGGTTCAGTGATTTAGATGTAACACACAGATTAACTTTCGTAATTTAGTAGGGAAATATAATATGTCAATCTATAATACTGTTGAAAAATATATTTCATGTACAGAATTGACCTCTCTACAGATTTATTATAAGTATAGATAATTGCCTATTTAATGCAAATTCTAAAATGGTATAATAATAACCAGTATCTTGATAAAGTACAAAGTTATTGCTGTTCGAATCTTAAAGGAGAATTTTTATACAAATTTGATTTCAAAATTAAATTACTTTAACACTGCTGTAACTAATTTTAGACTCAAAGAGAATGAGAATTTTCTTAAAATTTGATCACTATGGGTTTGTTGACACCATAAAAGACATTAGTAATTAAACAAATTTATTGAAAAAGAAAATATACAAGATGTTCGAAGTGGGCTCCTTCAGCTGCTATACACGCTCTACACCTTCTTATGAAGGACCGTCTCAATCGGCGCGCAAATCCTGCCGACGATATTTCGTCAGCAGCCGAACGTATGCGTTGTCGCAGCTGTTCAACTGAAGTGATTTCTTCTTTATAAACTACCTCCTTTAAACAGCCCCAGTAAAAAAGTCCAATGGGTTTAAATCTGGCGAGCGAGGTGGCCACATTCTGAAAATAAAATATTATTTCAAAACAAATTCCTTGTTATACAATCACGTCCACAATAAATTGATCTACAAAAATAGGGTTTAAATACCTAATGGGCATACTTAAATAGGTTCGTAATCGATATAAATATATTTCATCGAACAAACACGGATACCAACTAAAAGCTTGTGTTTATTTTGCATATACTATTCTGCCCGCGTTACCTACGACTACGAGTGACCATAGAAATATTAAATAAGAAGTGGTATAGGTAGATAATTTTTTTTTTATATAGGATACTCGCAAGATCATTATTGTTGTCCATCCGTGTATCTAGATTTTTAGAAGATCTCATAACTACCTACATTATGGGAAAATGATCATAAAATTGTATCGTGAAGAATAACATAACAAAATAGCAAAAGTAAATAGCTACCTATTATGAATGTAATTTATTACCTATTATCCTAATAATCTAATAAAGTACCTACCACGAATTTTTGATATCGTCGTGTCTGGGTGTTGTTTATCTATATATGTATGTATTTAAAAATATATTTGTCTATGTATATCAGCTGTCTGACACCCATAGTACAGGGTCTTCCTAGTTTGGGGTCAGACAGCCGTGTGTGAAATGTCCCCACATATTATTATGTCTAGTTACCTACTCGGCCCACGAAAGTGCGTAGGTAAACGAATTTAGATCTTGTGTCTCTCAAAATAAAATCTAAAATCACCTGCATAAACTTTCTCGAAAGTATAAAATGTATTTTTATTTTTTCAGTATATAACAAACAAGTAACTCACAAACTTACCTTCGACAATTAGCCATCCTGTCAATTTGTAACTTTTTTAGTTCTCTTTCAATGTTTTTTTTTGTTTCCCATTTCACTATTTAGTTCGAACAACAACAACAATTACGATTGAAATGATTATAACTCGGCGCAGCTAAAACACTTGAGCGTAGTCCTCTCGTCTCAACAGAGCGGTAGCGACTGATGTGTGAAATAGAAATATGCTTGAAGCTCCCGCAACGAGCGACGGAAGATGACTTCTTGCGCGGAATAAAAACGTAGTATGCGCCAAAAGTGTTTAATCGTAATAAATCCAAAACTAAAAGGAATTACATAAAATGCCTAAGCAAAGCCTTTACTCTTGTTTAAATATAATTATTTATCAAATTTTTGTCGCAATAGGCATTACCATATCGAGTACAAAACGGAAAAACATGAGAATTAGAGGTTATTTCGTGATTTTTTTCTACCAAGGAAATGTTATTATTTTATGTTTTTGATCAGAGAGAGCCCTTGAAAATATGATGTAGTTATTCATATATTTTTATTTTAAGATTTGGTCTGGAATTTTTCATGTAAAATCAAATAGAAAATTGGTAATTTTGCTTTATACGCGCTCTTAATCCTATCTCTACATGTTCGGAAGTAATGAGACCGACAAAAGAACACCGCCTGTACGGTAGGCTACTACAGTAGGTACTAGGCGCACAGAATTACGGAAGAGATTTATCGTGATATTTGCAAGTAACGTGGAAAGTTATTGACCTACGTAGTGCGGTGACACGTTTGTTATGATTTCAATTTAAGAAACTTACGAAACCGAAAATTTGGTATCAATTTTTAGAGTATTTTATTTTGAGTTGAAACCCTTCCAATATCGTTTGATATCATCCAAAGAAGCCGTGCCCTTGGTATGTATATACCCTTTCCGTTACACGTTGTATATGTACATGCAGAAAGTAATGCAATTAAAAATTAATCATGCTATCAAACTAATACTAATACTCGATACTTGTTTTGCATCTCTGTGGAGCATCTTCCGGAGATGTCGATCCGCCGACCGCTGCGCTGCGAAAGACTAGATATTTTTCTGTACCTAGTTTGTTATGGAGTGCCGTAAAGTAACGCCTGATTCCATTCTGTATCCTGATGATTAAGTACTGGAGCACTCTCTGTTTCTTTACTCTATTAGAAGGCTTAACATGCTTTCCGAGGCACGGGGTATCACACCGCCAACTTCCAAACTCCGGACTACTATTGAGAAAATATTAGAAAACTTAATAGGACTTTTTGCCCGACCCGGGAATCGAACCCGAGGTCTCTTGCTCAGCAGCCGTGCTTGCGACTACTAAGCCAGCGAGGCCGATATGCGTTTAATAGTCCGGTAGTGAAAAAAAAAGGTCTACTGCATCAAGTCGTGGAGATTGTACCCACTTGTTCCAATGTGTGAATCTACATTATAAAAAAATATTTTACTAAATTGTTTTATTTATGTGAAAATATAAAAATGCTCAAAAAAAGTTTTTGTGTTCGTTTTTCGATGTCGAGTAAGTGGACGAAATTCATGCAGTAAATTTTTCAACAACTTATATAATTATGTACATTACTCATATCTGTGCATTCATCGCCATTCAGCCTAATTGGCGTGAGCTTGGATTTGATCTGTTTTGTGTTTTCTTTCTATTTTTATTTTCTTTACCAGATTGATAGTAGTAATATACCGCTAAAGTGGTCACTTTGGTTACTTCTACCCAGATTCCAAACCAATTCTATGTGACTTGGCAACCTACACTAATATTTTAAGAGAAAAGATTTGATTTTATGTTTGTTAGTACCGACCGTTTTCAAAGATTGTTTCACCAATATAATTAGCTAGTAATTTCGCTAGAAAAACTCCTTTTCTCGCTAACAAAGCCAAAGATAAAAGTAACAATTGAAGTATTAGCAAAAATAAACTATTAAACGCTATCCTGTAACAAACTTGCATCCTCTTCGAGAAGAATTTAATTAACCCAGAGAGGACTTGTTTTTTGCTAACAAAGTAATAAACTAATAGGCTCTCCCTCGCAAAGAGTTTTTACTGTCCCATCCCGGTAACTAAATTATGTCTCCATGTTCCGACCCTCGCAGAGGTTTGATGCTAACTTTACATTTTGAAGCGCACTCTCATTTTACTTTTGCCTATATTTTTAACAGAAGCTTAACAGAATGACTGTTTCATGTTCCTCATAATTGACAAAGTCGTTTTTAGTAAAGACTTGAGCTCAAAACGTTGCTAAATAAGAAATTTACTGCAGTGTGTTTGCATATCTTTGTGTTGATAATTAAGTTTGAATTTGATATTGTCATAGGGCTATTGGAATTGTACAGACGCCAGTACATGAAGCTACCCGAAACTGTCAAATTTTCCCAATCAACCTTGAACCTAATTTCTTTAATAATAAAGTTAAAAATCTATTAAAGAAATTTGACAGATTGTTGTAGCTTGGCGTCTGTACAGTACATACTCTAGGATAAAAAGTTGGTTAGGACTCCACGTGTTGGTTTTTGTTCTGATGTCTATACTAGTACAATACTCACTTACCCTAGTAGGAAACTAGGACTAACCTTTTGTTCGGGGGCGAAAACCATCAATTGATTTCTCCCACTCTGGGTGTAGCGGAAGGACGTGTCCATAGATAAAATAAATAAGTAGATTTGGTCAACAGACGAAATTATATCGGAACCGTGTGTCTCCAGTTAGGCGCTGGGCGGGGCAACAACTACACATGCAGTTTAATAAAATCAATAGATACGCACTCGCGCACACACCCGCATTTCTTAAATCAGAACGTACTATACAATCAATAATAAACCTTATTCCGTCATACACAGCGTGTATTTACCATGCACCGTAGAATTTACCGACACAAAAACATCGGTCGCTATCGTTGTGCTGTGCAAAAGCAATTTATTTTACATATACGCTAGTGATTGACTAAATCGGAAAGTTATCGATTCTTCCATTTATTATTGTACAATTTTTCTTGGGCACCTGAAAATGAACCAAATAAAAAATGGCATGTCCAGAAAATATTACAATAACAATAAACATATTATTAAGAACATAACATTACATAATTATTATTAAGTACTACCTACTAAGTATTAAGGGCTACCCTGGCGCTTTCGACTTAAATCTTAATATTTAATTATCATAGTGATAGGTCAAATAGAAGTCGATGTTAACTTACATTACGCTCTTGATCGGAACATACCAGCCGTATAGGTTGTATAGAATCCTGAAAAGTTGAATGACTGATTTTATGAATACCCTAAATCATGAGAATAGCTTTCAGTAATAAAATAAAATTTAACACACTTCTGCAAATATCAGTTGTACTCTTAATTTTGGAATTGTCCATTCAAAAAGCCTGCGACTTTTCTTTAGAGACTAGAACATTTCTGCGTTGAAGTGAACCGAGCATATGGTGCTATTTTTTGTAGGGTACCAGTTAGGTGGCATGCCTGTGGCATCAATCCATTCCTTTTTTATGTTACCATCTTTTGGGAAGCTCAAAAGTACGAAAAGCACTTATTTATCATTTACATACATCCTAAGCTACTTCTAAACGTCACCACATAATAAGCATCGCAATAATTACGTAACACACTATAAATCAAGATCTGAATGATTTTGACGTATATTGCTAATCCATTGCTTCATATGTTCGAAATATTGGTCTGCTCAACAACGTAAATACCGCAGTGAGTGTTGTTGATTTAGCATAATGAATCCGATTCCTACTGTAAGTGTGTTACGCAACTATTACCTGCGGGGTAACCGCAGGTAATAGTTTAGTAGGTTATAATAGGTTTTTGTTATAAGAAAAATCCTAGTTAGTAGAGAAATTGTTAAATATATGAAAACAAACACACATCCATGCATAACAAATAAATAGCATGAATATATTGACTTATTTTAAGCTCAATTCACAAATATATTATCTGAACCATGCCGATTATTATAACGCATTCAAAGCTTCAATGGAAGCAAAATACAAAAACCATAAAAAATAAAGAAACAACATGAGGATAAGGCATAACATACGATAATTCTAAACCGAAAAACACCACCGATTATTAACCTAAAATTAAAGTAAATTACTTTACGAATATTGGTTACGCATTTCTCTACTACTCTGTAAAAAAATCAAAATAAGTAAAAAAAACATTATTTACATCGATCTTCCAACCGGGCTAAAACGGTTGACAGATTGAAAAATAAACTATTGTAGCGACGGCGACGTCGGAACTCCTTACGCATGCTGCGGGCGTAAAATAAATTGTTTATTTTTTTTTACTTTTTTGTACACTTGACTTTTCAACGTATTTTTATTTCTGCCATCTCATGTAAAATAAAAGTTAAACATATTTTCTTAGAGGTTTCCGTATGTTATAAAAAACTTTTTACCAAAAAATTAAACAGACACCCAAAAAACACTGCAAAGTGAAAAATAACTTTAATTTCGGTTGTCGGTGTCTTTAGTTTTGTATTTTCGTTTTTGGCACCAACTTCCGAAATTAAAGTTATTTTTCACTTTGTAGTGTTTTTTGGGAGTCGGTTTAATTTTTTGGTAAAAAGTTTTTATTTCACTCTATTTAGTTGGTCGATTTTTAATTTACCTAGTTACAAGAGCCTAAATGTCAACTACTTATATTCACTTACAAAATATTGCTTTTCCCAATGTTGGGCTGTTATTTGTTGAGGAGTTCTCCTGGTAGTTCACCATCAGCTTCACTTCACCATATGTATTGTGACGAGCATATTGTGCTTAATAACCACATTCAAGTAATCGAAGCGGAACACATGAACTACTTATTATTCCTACTTATATATTGAGTAGTTCCAATGGCCATCTGTGGTCTTCATCATCAGGTCTACTTCAAAATGGTGCTTTTCGAATGCAACTACACAAGTTACTATAAAAAATACTCAAATCACTATAGGTGTGCCTATAATATTTGAAGAGTTCCCTCGATTTCTCCTGGATCCCATCATCAGATCCTGACTTGGTGACAATGGGACCAATTTCAAAGTATACCCTTTCAAACAATAAAAGCATTTTTCAAATCGGTTCAGCCGTCTCCGAGTAATCGGTGATCATACATAAAAAAATAATAATAATATACGCGTCGAATTGATAACCTCCTCTTTTTTATGTCATCGGTTGAAAAACCCCTAAACTATAATAGCAATATTTCATTCGTCAATCGACATCGCTGTCGATAGCCTACGTTAGTGGATCTGCACAAGCACATCACTAATTCGTCGCAAGAAGTGGCGGCCTCACTACGCGATGAATCCGCGTAATACAGTTTCGTATGTTATGTTTACATTGCTTGTCCAGTTACGTAGTGACGAACTCAGGTAGTGGTTAAGGAGCAATGTATTTATAGCAAAAGGAGTACAGTCGCTCTAATATTTGAAAACAAAAATAACATAGTAAAACCAAGAAATATTCTACGATTTATTGTTTTTCATGATTTTAAAGACAAATATTGTAAAATACTTGTACTTACATATGGTAAGTGATTCCATGATTCACATAGATTTGATTTTGGCTTCGGTTTTTACAAGATACCACAGAACAACTCGGCATTCATATATGTTATCACGATCGCCGTCGAAAGCGCACTAGTTCGCGGAGACGGCCACTTGCCTGTGACATGAGCCCTGTGGCCATGTCGCGCGGACACCGATACGCCCCCTTACCACTTCTCTGTATTTTTGATTTCTGTGGACGTGTCAGACTTTTACTGAGTCTAAGCCCACCTTGTTCCTTCGGTTACCCTTGCATCCGAGGCCAAGGTATCTCGTTAGAATTGATATTTCTGCAACCCTGGCAGTTCCTTAAACCTTAAGTTAATCCTAGCAAAAAACTAAAGTCATTTATATATTTTGTGTATAGTTCACCATTTTCAGACGAATTTAGAAACTCAGTAAGTGTACTTGCCGAAGTTCGTACCGGAAAATTAGAAACTTCTGACACAATCTTCGCTTTACATTTCAATTGTGTCGTAGCTGTCATTGCGAACAATTGTCAAACGTCACAAGCAAATATCTCCCGAGTTCTAAGCCGGGCTTACGTCGAGTAGTTACAACAGTGATATGACCTAGATCACAGGCGCTCTATATTGACTACTAATAAAGTTTCTTGGTTCAGTATTCGCAGAGCAGCGTGCAATCTTGATAAAATCGATATGTGAGGGATAGCGTCAAAGAGCGATTAGAAATTTAGAAACTCGAAATTAGAACGAGACGTGATTATTTTCTCTCTCACTTTTTTTCTTCGATGTATTATTTGTTTCTTTCTCATTCTTCACACCTATGTTTAGCTAGTGCTTGTAGTTTAATTGAAACCCTCTTTTTTATTTAGGTTTTCTTCCAGTTGCACTAAGGATTCCCAGTTATCAAATATTTTAAACAACAGTCGCTTATGGACAGCTACAAGTATAGGTATTTGAATTTGTGGTTCTACTAACTTTTCAAATATTTTTGATAACACTGTCGCTAATGATGAGGTCTGTAGTTAGACATGATTATCTGATATGTCACCCTTACTATGTCAGAGAGTTTTTTTTAAACATTGCTACACACTAGAAGTGTCTCTATTACCGTGAGTGAGTTTTTGAAACACCCAGGCGCGGTACTATTTTAAAACTATACAAACATTTGTTCCGGTGCGGGAATGAAACCCACGATATGCAGCAGTCAGTCACCAACCATCCCGTCAAATTAATGAGATAGCAGCTTCTGGTCATTGACGGACAGTGCAGGTATATTAATTACTAGTAGTCGCTCGTATCACGTTAAATACAAAACCCTCTGTCTTTTGCAGAAAGCAAGCATATTATCTTCTCAAGCTTCATCTATACCAAACTTCTTCCAGATCCACCCAGTATTTTAGAAGATTAGCGGTTTTAAACAAACATTTCCGTTTTTTTTTGGGACATTAAACGGTTACAGATTACAATTTAGTAAATAACAAACTAGGGTAATAGAGGTAGATATGTAACCTGCACCGATGTCCGCGGAATAATCTGTTATGGAATAGTCTATAAGACTTAGTATAGATGTGCCTGAAATTACACCGGCCGCGGGCTATTTTGAATGTGTTAATAGGTTTCATCTAACAGTGCCTGATTTGATGAAACTACCATACATATACGGTTTAAGATATTTATTTCTCAAAAAGAATACAATTCACTTATTATGAGAAATACAAGTTAAACTTAATACTAAATACATTAATACTGTTATAAAGACAATAGGTAGTCATAAATAATTTGCTAGACGCAGTTAGAATATATTTTTCTCTAACTACCCACATGTACTAGAAACTAATAAGGTAAGTGAACAATTACATTTCGTTTCTTCATAGCAACTGTATAGCAAGTACTTATTTTACAATTTGTTAAATTATGTTATAATTTGTTTTATTTGAATTTAAAGTCGAGAAAAAACGTTTGTGATGTGGTGCTTTACGTTTTTTTTTAATAAGCTAAGTGACTGAATTTCTTTAACGTCGCTTGGCAATTCGTTATATAATTCTGCTCCTTCGTATATACTTTTCCTTCTGTAGTCAGTTCGTGGTGGTCTGAGACAGATATTGTTTTTTCGTCTAGTGATGCGTTTTGGTGTTTGTCCTTTTGTTGTAAATGTTATTTTAGATATCTTTTGTAGGCTTGTATACTAGAATGCATGTGTTATACTTAGATAAGTATAACACATGCATTCTAGTATATTATATCTAACTATTAGTTAGTTTGATGACACTATCACAAGTGTCATCAATTTAGTTTCTTTGTAAATTTTTTCTGAAGGTGTAAGATAGTGATAATGAAATAGTAGTTTAATTTACTTATTTATTTTGACATATTTCTATTTGTTACTGCAGTACCCCAAACGGTTTTGCCATGGAGCTGTAGATAATATACCTAACGGACTTTGTTCGGTTATGGGTTCGTTATTTATCTATAGATTTGAATGAATTTTTTACGATATGGATATTTGTCAGAAATAAAGAATATTGTCTGGTTCCCAGGATACTTCGGTGTGATTGGCTCGGTGCTGCGGTTCGTGACCCCGCTCACGATCGCGCCCACCGTGGCGCTGGTGGGGCTCACACTGTTCGAGCACGCGGCTGACGCGGCCTCGCAGCAGTGGGGCATAGCTGCCGGGTAAGTCTGATTTATCTTACTAACCTGGAAGTCTTTAAGTCAAGAGTAAGGGCGCGTACATACAAAACGTCAGATTTTACAGGATCCTTTTTAACTGATCCTTCACACCTGGAAGTAATATTCAAACAGTTTTTACAGGACCGAGTTTAACGGATCCGTCGCTACTGGAGGTAATATTTACATAGCATTTACTGGACCGATTTACAGCACTGGACACGTGCACTACTCTAGGAATGAAACCGGCAAATGGCGGCTGTGTGCAGCACACCGCACCCCGCGCACCCCCGTGCTTAGCCTCGCGCGGTTTCGATTCGATAAAACGGATCAGTATTTCCGTTGTGTGTGGGATTTTTTACTGGATCCGGAATACTATCATGTGTGTGAACTGGCTCATACAACTACATACGCTAATACCATATACGTTTAAACGGACCTGTAAAACGGATTGCTGCTTATTTCGTCGGATCTGTATTTTTTACTGGATCCGGAATACTGTATTCTGTGTGAACTCACTCATATAGTACAACTACATACGCTAATAAAATATACGTTTAAACGGACCAGTAAAACGGACGTTCTATGTGTACGCGCCCTAAATAGGTTACTTCTAGGCAAGCGTGCTTAATCTTCGACCACATCATCGCTTAACTTCAGGTGAGATGGTGGTAAGACGCAAGCCTATCAACAATAAAAATAGTGCGAAAGTTTGTGAGGATGTATGGACGGATGTTTGTGACTCTTTCACGCAAAAACTACTGAACGGATCTGACTGAAATTTGGTAAGTAGATAGTTGACATTCTGGAATAATACATAGGCTGCTTTTTATCCCAGAATTCTCACGGAATCGGGATTGACGCGGGAAATACCCTCCCACACGAAGGCGCGGAAAAAGCTAGTGAAATAATATAATTTATTGAAATGAAATGAAATATTTATTTTGTAAATTGGTTATAAATAACACTTTTACTCGTCACGTTTTTTGCGTGTTAAGTATAGCTAGATGAGGCCGGTATTTCCTAACTGACTACTTTGAGAAGAAAAACTGAAACAAACTCGACAGAGGTCATAGCCTCTTTTAAAGTCCATACAATTTGTATTTGTATATGAGAAGCATGTAGGTTCATGTCTGTGGTGTTCTTTTGAGGAAATAACCACGCAAAGAGCGGACCTGTCCAACAATTTGACGAACAATATCAAAGTAAGGACATTTATTGACAAAACTTATTAAGTATCATCTGCCTTTTCCTATATTATGTCTGGGTCGAAATTATAAAAAAATAATAATTCAGTTCTTCAAACATAACGCACAGATTTGTTGCTGGGAGTGTCACGTCACTTCTCCCCGGCTAAAACATCAAGAAGAGGTCTGGTTGTTTTACTTAGAACATTACGAGTGTGTCCCCTAAAAGTGACAATTCAGGCTCATATAAATTCTACACTCTCGCCAAACTTGCACCAGACAAGAGTCGATGGAGATTATACGTCCATTCTAGACTTGCATCCCATCATAAACACGATCTTCACTCACGAAGAACCGAGAATAGAGAGAGAGAGAGAGCGAGAGAGAGATTTTTTTATTTATTTATTTGGTTAATTAATTTACATACAGAGGTATCACTTAAATCTAAACTCGCCAAACTTTTACGTTTGATGGCGAGAGGCACTCTTTATGCATTAACATTAATGAACCATTCCAATTACTTCTACACAATATGTTGCAATATTATAATCCTATATCTATAATCTCACAGCAACAATGTGTTAATTACCTATATGATTAGCATTCCAATATATTTTTTAGTTTTTTCTTTAGTGTTCCTTTACTTGGGCACGCCGCTATTGCGGCGGTAAGACCCCTCTTTGAGGAGTGGCTAGATTCGATCGGCGTCACGGCGTCGTGACCTACCGCATGACACAGGTCCTCACTGGGCACGGAAATTTCGGGAGGTACCTGTGTCTGATGGGGAAGGAAGAAACGCCTGGGTGTCACCACTGCGAGGATCGCCCTGAGGACACAGTAGAGCATACGGTGCAAGACTGCCCCGCTTGGGCAGAGCACCGACGTGTCCTCACGGCGGCGATAGGCGGAGACCTCTCGCGCCCGGCATTGGTCGAGGCCATACTGCGGGGCGAGAGGGAGTGGGAAGCGGTCGCCTCCTTCTGCGAAGCAGTCATGCTACCGAAGGAGGAGGCGGGTCGTGTGAGGGAGAGGATGGCGTCCTCCCTCCAGCCCAGCCGCAGTGGTAGACGCCCACGGCGTCGACGTCGGCCGACGATCTCCGGCCACAGTAGGCGCGGGCATGCGGACAGCGAGTAAAGGGCAACTCGCTGTCCGACCATGGACCTTGCCCGGGTCGACGGCGCGTCGTGTTCCACGCGCGCCTCAAAGAGCGTCAGCAATATGACGAGGCCCCCCCTGTAGAGGGCCGAAGCCTGCCGGGGTCGTGGGACTTATCCCATTACCGTGACCCCGGAACGTAAAGGGTTATTGAAGGAACACCGTGGATTTTAATCAGTAAAAGTCTGACAGTCCCTCCGGCCCTGCCCGGGGTGGGAGGACTTATTTGATCATTTTACCACGATAAAAAAAAAGTGTTCCTTTACTTATTTTTATTTTTCTCTTAATAATTCTATTTTGTTAAATACTCACTAAAATATATAATATTTTGTCACGTAAAAGTCTTTACGTGACACGTAACTTAATAATATCCATCTAGCCATCTGAGTGTTGTAACTTGTTGAAAACGCTTGCCTAACTAACTTCCAACTTCTCTTTGTGGTACATAAGAAATGATCACACGAAATGTATAATTCAAATCGTCCCGAAAACTTTGCCCTAGTTACCTTAGTGACCTACTTCCCGAAGTATTTCAGCCGTGACGCTGATGCCAAATTGATGTTTTCTTGTAACCAAATTCGCGTACTCAAAACCCACATATCCTTTCTCCCTAATTCCGGTAAATTATGCGTATTATGCAGTTCCAAAGCGAGATTTCCTTTGTAACTTTGGCTTTAATGAGTTTTGTATGTCTACGTACGCTGTACATATATATGTATGTATGTTTTATGTCATAGCAAACCTACGCATCCATCTGTCGCAGGCGTTTTGTGTGTAGAATTCATCTTTACGCTGTCGCTCAAAGCGATTGGATTATAAAATTGGGTTCGTTTTGTTAAGTCATAATATTTTAGTGACCATATTTCAAGGATATATAATGCTAGCTTCAGCGAGATCGAGATCTATCCATGAATCTATCTCCGTTCCAAATTTCGTCAATATCAGTTAAATGGTTTAGACTTAAAAGTGTAAAAGACAGACATAGTTATTTTCGCACTTATTATATTAGTTCTCTGCTTATAATTGCGACTGTCTGTCTTTATGTTCGCGATAAACTTAAACACTACTGAACAGATTTTCATACGGTTTTCACCAGTTTGATTCGTAAGGAAGATTGTGGCTTATAATTTATTAAGGTTTCATGTGAATTAACAGATGAGACCGTGCGAGTCCGACCCGGGTTACTAGTAGTATAAAATAAACTTACATATTATTCTCATATTAGGATATACTGTCCAAGTATCGAGGTAGCACACACGTAGTGCATACTCGCCAATGAATAAGTCCAAACCATTACCTTAATATTGGAGATTCCCACCTTGTATACATGGCACTCAGCATACTGTGGGAGCTGGTACGTGTCCTGTGCAAGATTGAGGGGCACCGTTTCTGTTTGATGCATGGAATCCATCAATCCTCACCTTAGAAAATATCCCAGAAGCGCTTCAGACACGTGGCAGGGGCCGCCAGCACTCTAATGCATTATTGTACTGGACACGCAGGCCATTGTAAGACATTTGCAACTAACCGAGAAACGTGTAGAATGACTGGCAGTAAGCTCTGAAAAGAGTAATCCGTGTGTTTCTATCTTCAAAAGAGCAACACAAGCAAAGAATGAAAGCAGGTGTTTGTTCTCAAGGTGTCTAGACTGACAAGTTAGGAAACACCGGCCTCATCTAGATTACATTTACGAAAAAAGTATATTTTATTTTATTTTATTTTACAGAAAGCTTACAGACTAATAACAAAGATAAAATAACATTCGTTGATAGGGAAATTTGCTAATTACAAGCTTCCACATATATGATATCAAGTTACCTACATCTAATTTTTGTTGACATTTAACCAAAAATAATATACTTAACACTAAGGTTACAAACTAAGACTTAAAGCTAAAAATGTAACTACTAAGAAGATGATAAAATCATGCAACATAAAAATAATAAATTATAAACAAATTACGTCTAATCACGAGTGTCACCAAAATATTCATTGTTTAGAATTTTTCTAATTTTCTGTGCACTTGTGCAAAATAAGTCGATTTCCAGGTGCGAGGGTAAATTATTAAATGCAATAACACTGCGTATGGAGAAGGCGTTGCGCCTGTACTTAGTAGATGCATAAGGTGCCTGAAGCAAGGGTCGTCTGCGTAGGTTATTTATATTGGTGCGGAGGTTTATTTTATTAAGGAGTTCTGGACAATCAATCGAACCGTTTGCAATGTTTGCCAAAAAACATGTCACCAATATTACGTCTTACGTCCAAGGGTAAAAAGTGGTATCGCTTACAACGTTGTTCGTAGTTATCTGAGAACTGCTTTGCCTTAAAGTCTAAGTACCTCAAAAATCTCCTCTGAACGGATTCAATACGAGATTTGTAAATCTCGTATTGAGGGTTCCAGACTTGGGAAGCGTACTCGAGGTGGCTGCGCACAAGAGAACAGTACAAGACTTTTACTGGTTTTAAAGATCGGAAGCTAGCACAAGCTCTAATAATAAAACCAAGAGCTCTGAAAGCTTTCTTGACTATTGCTTCTATGTGGTCATCGAAAAGTAACTTACTGTCATGTACTACACCAAGATCTCGAATAGTGCTTGTCTTCCTAATATACGTACCATCTAGTGTATACCCTGAACCGATAGTAGTTTTCTGGCGAGTGAATACCACGTGAAAACATTTGCATATATAATTTGTAATAGTGTTATTTATAACCAATTTGCGAAATAAACATCACTGTTTCATTATATAACATGTATAAATATATGCCTCATACTTTTTACTAACATTATAAACGTAGATAACGACGATGGTACTCAAGAAGCCTATACAAAACTCCTGCGACATATTTATCATTTCAGTATAATTCTGGTAGGAACCGTCTTCTTAAGCTATGGCCCAGCGCAACGGCGCGGCACTCGCGATAAAATTTAGACTGTAGCGATTTGGGTTGATGTTTTCACTTTGTGATGCCGGATGAAAGATTTCATCAATTATGTACTCGTGTATTTTTGGTTTTACGTTTCTTGAATTGGAAGGTATTGACTCAGAAGGCTTTGTATAAACGCATCATCTTCTTGCGAAATAAAATCGGGATATCTGATTCCAGAGTTACAACTGGCCGTTTAACAAAATATTGTTTTTTTAGTAACCTATTCTTATTAATTTAGATTCGGCTCGAAGGACCAAAAAGATGTATGCGCTGTTGAGTGAGGCAGCTTGGATATATGTTTGAAATGAAAGTCACTGATAGCTAACTAATAAGAAATACTATATTGATAACTGACTATCACGTAATTATGCTTAAATGTATGAACTGTGAATGATGGCTAGTGAGTCTTGAACGAGTACTGACACGTAACAATATAATTTGTATGAATTGACGTAAAATTGCTGATCTTGCGTTGCGCGCCTATCATGTACGATGCGTGGCTCGTACAATTAGTGTAAGCACTAATTAATTCGTATAGCAGGTGGTTTTTTGCTTAAGGACCAGGGAACCAGCAAAATGTCAAAGGTTAACGCACTGACCTGCAGGATCCATCGATCCGTATCGGGCTAGTTATCACTGTCCCGCTCAAATATAGGCCAGTCGACATGTCCCACGACTCGTTGATTGATACGTTGAGTCGAATATCAATCACAAGAATTATTCAGTTTGCAATTTATTCATTTGCATAGCAACGGGTTTTTAAGCTGCAGCTCCGCCCGCCCGAATGTGTGTCAAGTATTTTCCGATCAGCGAAAGGTGAATAGTCTGTACGACTATATTTCATCAGTTATGTTGTTAATCGATAGACGTCGTAGCCGATGTGGGACTAAGAAGCGTTGGCGTGACATCTTAACTCATTGATGATGGATTGGCCGGAAAAGACAGCAGACAAGGCTGGCCTGAAATATTTGGCCCTACCTTTTGCCTAGCAGGACATGTTAAGGCAAAAAAATGTTAGGCGCATGTAATGGGCTAAGCTTTACAAACTCTTTATTGAGAACTAAGTGTACAACATTTTTTCAAGATGTTTACAATAGGTAGGTTCTTAGAACTTACGACTAGTTGCCTTTTAAGGCAATAATATGTTGATGATCATGACCATGACTTGATCCCTCCATCTCCCTTTCACTCCCGGTCTACCAGACGCACTGCTGGGTACTATCCGCACTTGGTTGATATACCGTCTTGTCGCACCAAGCGCTTTTCTTGCACATTTATTGTACGTACACCCAGGTTGTGGAACTCTCTGCCGGCTTCTGTGTTCCCTGCCACTTATGACCTTACAGTCTTTAAAACAAGAGTGAATAGGCATCTTCTGGGCTAGTTCGTTCCATCGTAGACCTCATCTATTGCTTACCATTAGGCGGGATTGAGGTCAAGAGTGGGCTCATCTCGAATAAAAAGAAATACGATTGAAATCGTTATCATAATATTATATTATAGCCAATATCGAGCTCTTTAAAGTTCTAGGTTGACCTGCGCGATAACTGACAAAAGATTGCAATGCTTGGACGGGCTTGCTCAAATCTATGTGATTCTATTTTCAAAAGAGCACTACAGACCTATACGGACTACAAAAGAGACTTTAATAATAATAATATTCCACAACTTTTTCACACAACGCCATCTAGTCCCAAACTAAGCAGAGCTTGTGGTATGGGTACTAGACAACTGATAAACATACATATATATTTCTAAATACATACATATTATAGATAAAATACACCCAGACAAAGAACAAATGACCGTGCTCATCACACAAACGTTTGTCCTAGGTGGGAATCGAACCCACGACCTTGCGCATAGCAGTCAGGGCCACTGACCACTATACCAACGGGCCTGTCAAAACTTTGACCTCTGAGTTTGCCTTGGTATTTCTTCTCAGGAGTCTTAAGAATCACGGGCCGCATCTAAGGCCTCTGATACACATAGCATGCCCTCATTCACACTAAACTTGTGCATAGGTACATACAGCAACTCGTGTAGTTTACATTTACGAAAAAATATTACGTGTAAAAGTGTTATTTATTTGTACTTTTATACATTTAGTTTTATACATTTGCAAAACATTATTATTTAATTATTAAAGTTTAATAATTTTATATGTCATCATAGTATTTTTATTATTTTCATATATCACTGAATTCGAAGCCGGGCTCGGAACTACAACTGAACCCGATCAGGGAATCATGAATAAACGAAAGTGTATAAAAAACTTATTAAAATCTTTATTTGCAATTTTCCGTATACCTAATCACAAAGAATGATTAAAATTGTATATGTATGTAATAAAAACTGACAGAAATTAATATCTACTTTGATATAGTAGATATTAATTTCTCATTTTTATCAACAAAACTAACTTATAGTCCCACGAGGAACCCCGACATTGTCTGCTAATCGATTATCAGGAACGAGGGAGACCGGGCAAGTAACCCTATTAGCGTCTGAGCTAATGGAAAACTTACCATATTTCACTAGGCCAGAGAATACTGTGTATCACAAATTTTTATACGGTATATTTTGTGCAGAAATAAGCAAGAATACCCTATTTCGTTCCTTAAATAAATTATTTGTCTTTTAAGGGGAACATTGAGGGGTAGCCCGTCGGGAGAGAATGCAATTTAAAGTAACTTTCCGTGTAATATTTAGTTATTTAGTAGCCGTTGATCGCAACTTCGTATGTGTGGAAATTCCGATCGTGCGGAAGTAGACCCCTCCCAAGAAACCATCTCGCGCCTCCTAAGTTTCTAAGAATAGCCTGCCAAAGTTTCATTACAGGCTGATTGATGGTAGAACGCATACAGGGCCAACATACAAAAATAGATTCAGGTTACAAATATTAAAATTAAAAATATTATATCATTTCATGTTTAAATATTTATACTTATGGTCTGGTTTTATACTTTTTATTTAACAATTATTTATCGTAATTAGTACTTATTTATACACACTGTGTCTATCATCTCCTCTTCAACTCTCCTGTCGCAGGTCTGCTGGAAGAAATTTCTTAGGAAATAAGCAGCACATTTGTGCTCTTTTGTCTGTATTTATATTTTTTGTTTATGTACACACGACGTGTACATAAATAAATAAATAAATACAAGGGAACTACTTTGTTATTTATTTAAAGAAATAAATGTGTAAATCCATGGCCACGGCCAATTCTGAAATACGTATAATGATGTTCAAAGAAAACTATCTCAGTCGCGTAACTAATTGAATTTTCAACCAAAATTACGTAATAATTCAGTATTTATTTTTATGCTTACAAAATCTTAAATCAACAATTACAGTTTACCCCAATGCGATAGATAAGTTAAAATTATTCATTTTATAAACACAATTGAGTAATCTCTAAATTCCCTTACTATAATTTATTACAAATCATTGTAACATAACACAAAATACATGGCTATTATGAATTCACTCATCGAACAAGAAAATAAGTCGATACGTATTGAGTGCCTGATTGCCTACTGTATCTAATAGAAACTGATTTGAAATAAACTCGAAATTAAAAACGCAAGATACTGTCAAGGGGCTTTATAATTATTATTGTTAATATACTAGATCTACTTTTTCATAGCGTGTCGATGGCAATTTAAATGGTCGGCCCAAAACTGGACAACGAGTTTGGCACCGTCGGAAGTAGGTATCCATGAATTCCTGTAATGACCCATTTACGAACGCGCAAAACATATTGAGAGTGCCCAATCAATAAGGTGCCACTAAAGATATATTGCGATATTTACTTCTTAAAGTACGTATAACCCTAATAACTAGTTTCACTAATGAATAGTTATCGAGTTAAAGTTGTTCCGGTCAGAAAGTGAGGGTTATTAATGTTGGTACCCACTTGTTGACGGCTCACGCAAGCGTCGCGTTATGTCTAAAGATGTTGTCGGGTAGTTAGGCTCTTAAGAAAAGAGAGAGAGAGAGAGTTTGGCTATTTAGAAAATGGCGCGTCTAATTTCCGTTGTTATTTTCCTTTATCGGAACTAATTTTATCTATTGGTTTAGTAATTTATGGTGAAGATTACTAAACTCATTATTTATGTATGAATTTTACTACAGAGTAACTTAGGTACTCTTTTACTATTTCGTTATAAAAGATTGGTATAAACACAAGATACAAAAGCTTCTGGCTAACTTTTATTCCTAATCTAATTTACGGTATCAAAGGTAAATTCATATTCTAATTAATCCAATTGAAATTGTATCATCAATGTTATGTACCTGCTAATTCTAACCTGTAAATAAGTGGGTTTACGTAGTTTCTGAAATAAACTAAAATTTATATAAAAAATCGTTATGTACGTAGTTAGGTTTAGTAGTAAGTAGGTACCTACAATTTTTTTTAGTTACTTATACATATAATGTAATGTATGTATGTATAAGTATGAATGAATAAAATCGGTATGATTTCTACATTTTCTGTAAAATTTCGGAACATTTATCGAACCGTTGCCAAATAAATGCCGTTGTTCCCGCGTCCGGTACCAGGATATTATACAGGTCGGGAGGTGAGCGGTCGCCATGACAACCGGGTCGCTGGCCGCGCGGCCTCTCCCGGCTGCAACAAGTGCGCTATATTGATTTCATCTGCATTCCCGCCACGGCCACTATGTTGTATTTTATGTAACGCTACGAAAATATTTATCAGGAGAATATTAAAATAATATTTCGCACAGGCGCTGCGTGGTTTTCAGCATGAAATGTGGTTTTTATGCTAGGTTTCTGGATCATTCCTCTTTCTGACAACTCCATACAGTTTATTTACTAAGATTTATTCATTTACTACGATTTATGTAAGGCGTAATGTTTTTTGAATAGATATTGTTC
The DNA here is from genome assembly GCA_943138885.2 of Tholera decimalis. NCBI lineage: Eukaryota > Metazoa > Arthropoda > Insecta > Lepidoptera > Noctuidae > Tholera > Tholera decimalis. The sequence goes on from OW964555.2 coordinate 3,942,048, forward strand.
AGCTAAATAGTATACGTAATTGTTCAACAAAACGTTACAATTGTATTCCTAAGCCTCCTTTATGTTTTTGTGATCCTAGTACTTTGCTTTCTTTTTTTTTAATTCGGATGCTATCCCTGAAGTGTTTCATTATTTAAATACCTAATTAAAATGACTTTGGTTCTTATCCAATTAACTTTTGATTGGAAGTCCTCGCTCCTCCTGATTTATACTAATTGAATTTTTTGTTCGTAGAGTTTATTTTATAAGTCTACTAAAGGAAAATCAAGCGGTGTCAACGTCCGAGCATTCTGACTAGCACACTGAAGATTTGAGAGGATATTCTGTGAAGATTTGAAATTACAATATTTCAGCACTGTAAAGAATTGCGTTGGTTGTAAAATATGTACTCTGCATGTATTTCATGGTACTGAATCACAGTTTGTTTTTAGGTTATTGATCGCTCAGCTGCATTTGCATATTGAGTAGGTACCTTTAGTAATTATTTTATTTGGGTCCTTATCGTATGTTATTATTATTTGAAGGTTAGCCTTCAGGTCATCTTTGCCTTCTTCTGCCTCAACTCATTCTATTATTTTCTTTTTTATTGTTCATAGACTAACAAGCCTATCAACTATAAAAAAAAATTCACCTGATGTTAAGTGATGATGTGATCGAAGATGGAGCACGCTTGCCTAGAAGTAACCTATTCACTCTTGACTTAAAGACTCCCAGGTTATAGTGATCAGAAAACACAAACTCCGGCAGCGAATTCCACTCTTTTGCCGTACGCACAATGAAAGTATTCCCAAAACGTTTTGTTTGCGTATGGGTGAAAATTTTATGAAATTTGTCAAGAAGACATGTCTAAAACATACGTGAATACAAAAATCTTAAATATGTAGATATTTCGGTACTATTGAACTTATACAGAGAGGGCGTTTCCGTTAACCAGCAATAGTATAGCATCCATACATGCTAAAAAAAATTACCATTCGAAAACAAAATGTTTTTATTTTTTTTAATATTAAAATATTCACTAAAAATGTTAAACTGATACGGAAAAGAAACACTCTGTACACGCGTACGCATTCATAATTGCGACGTTGCCGTCCTTCAAGTACGCATGTACAGAGTGTTTCTTTTACGTATCAATTTAACATTTTCAGTGAATATTTTAATATTAAAAGAAAATAAAAACATTATGTTTTCGAATGGTGATATTTTTTTTAGCATGTATGAATGCTATACTATTGCGGGTTAACGGGAACGCCCTCTGTTAGTTAACATAATGTATACTTAGATACCGATACAAGAATCATACGGTGCTTACCTTTAATTAGGTGTGCAGTATTGTTAATAGTAACCTTACCATATATCAATCATTTTTAGCTGTGACATCTGTTGGTGAACCATCCATATCCATATCCGTACTAATATTATAAATGCGAAAGTAACTCTGTCTGTTTGTCTGTTGCCTTTTCACGCCTAAACCGCTGAACCGATTTAGATGAAATATGGTATAGTTTTTATCCCGAAATTCCCACGGGATCGGGATTTACGTGGGAAAGAAGTCGCGGGCTAAAGCTAGTTGAACATAATAATATAAAATAGAGACATACAATACTAAAAAGAGGGAAAGGAAGGAAAATTATAGTGAGAGTTAATGCTCCTTCATCATTCTCTTGAAGTTACATTATCTCAGTCATCTATTCCTTTATAGGGAAAAAGGCCGGTAAACACATATTCCAAAGTCTCCTCATATTAAGTAGGTTCCAAGCTAATTATAATTTCCGTCATGTCATTAAAATTATGTGAAACACGACGCTGTTATTAGCTATCAAATAAGCCTCTAATTAACTGTGGTACTCTATTGAGTTATGGCGGTGCTATCAGTTAATTAGTGTTTATAATGGACTAGGCTTTGGGTAATTAGTAGGTAGTTTTCTGTGTTTCTAAATGATTAATCGGTACTAAGATTCTCAATAAATATTATACATATATTTTTTGCCTTTTCCAATCAATAACTTAGGACCACCTTTATTCATTATTTTCATCAACGACATATACAAGTGCTTTCTGAACTCTAATATTTATCTGTATGCCGATGATCTTAAAGCAATCAAGGAGATTAGAACGCCGGCTGATTCGGTACAGTTTCAGGGTGATTTAGACAGATTGAGTAAGTGGTGCGAACATAATAAAATGTCTTTAAATATTGGTAAGTGTAAGCATATAAAATTTACAAAAAGAAAAAAGGTGGTACCTACATTATATAACATTAACGGTCACCAGCTGGAAGAAGTGGAATCTATACGAGACCTAGGCGTGCAATTTGACAAAAAGCTACGTTTTGTTGATCATATTGACAATGTTATATTAAAGGCTACAAAAATACTTGGCTTCGTGATGCGCGAGTGCAAAAATTTCAAAAATTTTAGAACAAAAAAAGTTATGTACAACTCGCTAGTCCGAAGTCACCTAGAGTACTGCAGTGTTGTCTGGTCTCCTAGATATAATGTACACATCAAGCGTATCGAACGCCTGCAGAAAAGGTTCATATGGCATCTGACTTATTATTGTAATATGGGAAAAAAGCTCAAATCGTACCAAGACAGATTAAAATATTTTAGAATGGCTTCATTAGAGAAACGTAGAGACATGTTTGACTTAATTTTCCTTAAGAAACTAGTAACAGACTCTTTGAATTGTCCGGAGTTGTTCAGTAAAGTGTCTTTTCATGTGCCACGGAATCTACCAAGAAGATCTAATAGGAAACTATTCAGGACGCCAAAAAGTCATACAAATTTAAGGCAGCACCGCTCATTGTCGAGAATGTATACTGTGTATGAAAGCCACGATGAAGACATTGATTTGTTCCTTACACCTGTGTCTTCTATGAAGAGAATTTTAAATTGTAATTAGGTATTTTTTTTTAACACATAATTTATTGTAATTGATTAATTAAGTAATTCATTTTGTTTAACAGTTTACGCGTATAAAATAGTGCATGCAGTGCTCTTCTCTAAGTGATGGAGCACTTAAACATAGATTAAGATGTAAAATTGTGTATGTAATAGTGTTTTCATTGTTGAAGAGCCAAATAAAATAAATAAATAAATAAAAATAAAACTTACAAAAATGTAAATTAGGATCGGGAGCTCCCGACTTCACATATGACATAGTGCTAAAAATATTATAACACGGTGTAAACTCACGTGAAACTCAATTAAAATAAAATTTAAAAAAATAATGAGATTAAATTAATTAATCGGTTAATATTTTTGTTACGAGAAAAAAGGAAATGTCGTGTCCAATATTTTTTGGTATAATCTAACTGACGGAGTAAATAAAATATTTTAGGATAATGCCCTATTGTCATTTATGTGGTTATATGAATAACTCACGAGGAATTTAGTGGGGCTAATAACCTATATTATAATAATACATCTTTAATTAAGCATCGTTCGTGCTGCGTCGAGTGTATATTATGTGCATACCTATGCACTTTTCTTTCCAGTTCTGTTAAATAAACGCTTCAATATTCTAAAAGGATTAATAAGCAAAGTTCTTTGGAGACGGTGCTTTGACTTTAGAATAGAAAAGCGTCACTTAACTTAGAAATGTATGGAACGAGGGTACATTTACCCCGCAGCTTTTCTGCGGCTGCTAACCAACTCGACAGCTTACATTTTCTAAAAAAAAATACATAGCGATTCATTTTATTATTAGTATATTATATTGCTTAAACATTATTTTTTTTCGAGTACGTCATTATTTTTTTCATATTCAGATAATGCAGGGAAAGATGACAGCCAGTTTTAAAAGTCAGCCAGTTGTATATTATTCCTAAATACTAATAGGCAGATTCTTTATTTATATTGACAATTCAAATTTAGAATATCTTGTTAAACCGGATAATAAAACAAAGAAAAACGTTTGCCTGAAAAGGAACACAAGAAGTTAAACATAATGAAAGTATCATTGCAAACAAATGTTATATGAATGACAAGGGCAGGTTGACTAACTTTACTATCCCACTTTAGGACTTTCTCCCAAATTCGACTGAATGTTTGACTGAAAAAAATGTGTTGACGTGTTAAAAGATGTCAAAGTATACTTGAAAACTCAAAGTTTTTAAATGCTGAATAACAAGCTCGTTTATTATTTTAGACAAATGCGTAGCTATCCGGTGGCTTCGACACAAATGGCGCAATTTATCAGACAATGTCAATGTGAGCCGCGAAAATCGGAAAAATCTTTCGGATTTTTGATTTCGGTTGGATTTCGGATTAAGTCGATTTGGATAAACAGGACTTTACTCTATTAATTGTATTTGTGGTAACTTTTTGTGCGACTCATTGTCCACAATCAAAAACCCGCTTTTGTGGGGAACTGTATTATTTTTTTGGTTTGTATGTGCAATACATTCTAAAATAAATAATTTTCGGCTTGATCTGTCATAAAAGATCGCGTTTTAGTACCATTCAGTTGACAACTGGGAATGTTGCCTTATTTTTGCGATTTAGTTTGTTAAGCTGTACCCTGAACAAGTTTGGATGCGTAATACGGGAAATTGATATTGATTTGAAGCTAGATTTATTTCTTGAAGCTTTGTCAGTATTTTGAACCATAATGATATGAATGTTCTTGTTAACTAGTTTCATTTCTATACTAAGTAGTTGTACTCGGTATGTGTTGCAATGTCACGTTATACAACGTGTAATCTAAAGGGTATATACGGTATATACATACCAAGTGCATGGCTTCTTTGGATGATAACAAACGATATGGCAAGGGTTTTGTAATCCTAAGTCTACGTGTGTAGAACTTATTACAAATACCAATATACTGATACCAGAGACTGAATTTTTCAAATTAAGAAGAACGAAGAGAATTATCGTGTTATTGGCAAGTGACGTGGAAAGTTATTGACCCTCGTGCTGTGACACGTTTGTTATGATTGGTATTCAAGAAATATATGAAACAGATAATTTGGTATCAATTCTTTGAGTCAGTTATTTTGGTAGTAGAGTAGAGTAGGTTTCCGTTACACATTGTATAGAGAAGCCATGAGGGCTCAATCAATCTTATTCGTATGTGAACTGATGCGAATGTAGTATTTTAAATAAAACGAGAGCCTATCTGAACTTATAAGTTTTTAAGCTAACATGGTCACTAACAGTATCATTAAAACTTCAAACAGGATATTTACCATGTGTACCTTTTGTTACGAGTTTCCGATATTTCGGCACTGTTGCAAGCGCCACGATCACGGATGAACTGAAGTAATTGCGGGTAGACGTTTATGAGCAGACGAATCGATCTACCCTCTTTCTCGTTCGTTTTTTGTGATCGACACCGCTACCACTGTCACATGTATCACTAAACTCTCGATTCTGTTCCCGACACACAAAACTCACCGTGTCGAATTGCGAATTTTTTTGGTTTCGAGTCCCTGCGTCTAAAAAGATACACATGGTAAATATCCCGTTTTAAGTTCTAATGCTACGATCTGAGCTCGATCACAACCCAGTAAAGGTCAGAATTTCGAGCCTCTGCCTACCCGTCATCCCTTAGTCTTTGCCCAACTCTGTTGGCGTCAGACTCTAGTTTAATCGGATTCTGCTGGGTATCAGTGTTTTACTTTGAGCGACTTATATATTTAAAACACATATAATTATTTATACTTATTTATGTATTGTATTGTATTATATATATATACTTATATTAACTACTTTAGTTACTGTTTGTGTATGTTATATACTTGAAGTAAGTACCCTGACTTTCCCCTCCCCTCTTTGTTTTATGTTCTTAAAGTCCATCCAAAGGTTGTCTGGAAGATAAGACCGCCATTGTAACCATATTTTGCATTATTGTAAATCAAGTGTTTGTATTAATTATTGGTGGACAATAAAGAGTATTCTATCTATCTCTCTATCTAACCTCCACAAGTCAGTAAAGCTTTGTTTTCCTAGGAAAGCGGTGCCGTCATATAGCGGCCGTAATATTACGGACGCAAAAAGGCGGCCGTCTTTACGGTGACGACATGTGGAAAGTTCCACGGCCGTTTTAACACAGTCTGCTTCATCGCTATCAATGAAACGTTCACGAAACCATCTGTCACCGACAAGACGGCCGTTATGCAAATGGCGGCATCGCTTTTTGACGTTACGGTGTCAGTTACCGCTCTCTAGGAAACCGCGCCATTTTGTTTACATAGACAACGTTCTAGTGACGTCATTCACCGCTGTATTACGGCCGCTATATGATGGCACCGCTATCCTAGGAAAACAAAGCTTTACTATGTAACACGATTCCTTTTGGCAAAATTGGTGCCAGATTTTCTGACTTCTGACTACCATTATAGACTGACAGAAGCACGGAGGAATCTTGATATGTTAAGATAGTCAGCCATCCACCGACTTAGGCTAGCGTTGCTTAACCTGCAAGATCAACACGTCTGGGTGCTATTATTTAGCCCTGAGTTCCTCTTTCTCCTCCTGTACTCTGTACCCTTCAATTTCCAACTTGCAGGCTGTACCTGTATCTTGTTCCATTCGATAGCCCCTGAAAGACTAAAACCTCATTATCTCCACGTCATAATGTATACAGTATAAAGTTGGCAACCCTAGGGTTGCCAACTTTTTTTGACGAAAAAAACGAATAAACTTGTTTGAATAGAAAAAAAGTTTTTTAAAAGAAAAAAAAAGTATTTTTCAAATTTCATGTTTTTATTGCGTTAAAAACGTATTTTTGTGTGCTTTTAGCATAACCTAACATTATTTTTACTAGTTTTAATTGTTTCAAAGCTTGTTTGACAATCAACATTTAAATTTAAGTAAATAAACAATTCGTTTCTAATTAAATTTATTGACGCTCTATTTCTCTCTTCTCGCCACTTCAGATTCATTACTGAAAAATCCCTCTCAGTGAAAGCTTATTGAAAGCTTATACTATTGTTAGACTGGTCATTTTAGCTTTTTTAAGAGTCACTGGAGTATCACTATCAGAATTACTCGTCATTTTAAGCATTAATTTTCACTTTAAAATAGATTCTTTAATTATAAACAAAAAAAACTTTTTTGCAAAAAATAAAACCGACTTCCATATCAAAACACTACAAAGCTAAAAATAATTTTAATTTCGGTAGTCGGTGTTATTGGTTTTGTATTTTCTTTTTTTTCACACCGCCTTCCGAAATTAAAATTATTTTTGGCTTTGTAGTGTTTTGATACGGAAGTCGGTTTTATTTTTTGCAAAAAAGTTTTTATTTTCGTGCTTTTTAGTGGGTCAGTGAATTTTCCAAATCGGTTCGTAAATGACGGAGTTATGCGCGAACAAAAAACGCAATGCAGAGTAAATGAAAAGATCATCAACGTAAATATTGTTTTTAGACTTTTGTTGATTTTTCAGAAACGGTTTGTCCGATTTCGATAAAATGTTCATGGGACCATTTGGGAAGTATACCCTTTCTAACAAGATAAGAATTTTTCAAATCGGTTGGCAAGCGACGGAGTTATGCGCGGACAAACATAATAAAAAAAAAACATACAAACATCCAAATTGAGAACCTCCTCCTTTTTTAGAAGTCGGTTAAAAACAACTGACAATTTTCATACAATTTCGACGATAGTGACATCTGTGATAATGTGACCTGTCACTGTCACATTAACATCTGACGTCTAACATTTATTTCAGTAATTATAAATCATTTCCATCATCTGTTTTAAACTTATATGTATCGTTAAATAAGTAGTTAAGTATTTACCCATAAATCCCATAATGAGTGTTTTGTTCTATGCATCGCAGTAAAGGTTGGAAATAAAGTATTTTCATATACTTTATTTGTATGCAAAAGTATAAAGTATAATACCGTAAATAAAGTAGGATACGTTATTATAAAGTATGGTTGGCAACCCTAACCTACCCCTACTCCGTATAATTCGAGCGAGTTCATTTTGTATAAACTCCCTTTGATCTCCGTCATGTTGTAATTAAACACACTTTAGCGGTAACCCTGTTCTTGGTTAGTTGGATTTTAAACCTTCTACGAATGAGTGTAGCTAAGGAATTTGCTTAGAGTTAGTTAATAGAAGTTTGCAGGTAATTGTATATTTAATTATTAATTTGGATCTATGTGTAGCATATTATCTTGGATTGTCGATTCTTGTGTAAATAATTTTGAAACAAACAATAACGTAACATAATCTTTATGTATTTACTATCAAAAGGTAAAATATTGGTTTATAGAATATGAATCACAACAAGATATAGACCTTACGGAGAGCTGGAATCTGTACTGTGTCTGGACCTGACAGATCTCCAGGCTCACCCTTTAATATACTAATTTTAATTGCATTGAGGTACTACAAATAAATAGAATAACCTAACAATACCTAATAGAATGACCTAAAAAAGTGATTTAGGTCTTGTGTCCATACTACCAGGCCATGTCAATACTTTTTTTTTCGGTGGAAAAATCATTTAATGATTTCTGCCGCTCTGATGAAGACAGTGTCAGACTGACTAAAAATTCACAGGGTTCCTTCAGTTTCCTTTGTGTTCCGGGGCCTCGCCGTTTCTTTAGGTTAATCCCGCAACCCCGGACGCAACCCATGTCAACCCCTGTATGCGTACTTGTACTATTAAGTATTCTGTGGTATAAGTAATGAGATCTATGGACTTGGCCGTTCAGTTGTATACGTAACTTCTATTACTTTGCACTAAGAAAAATTGAGCCTAATCGCTAATAGCGAGAAAATAGCAAAAACTGGTTTCATTAAAATTCCGACTCATACGCACAAAACGTTTTGGGAATACTTTCACTGTGCGTACGGCTAAGGAGTGGAATTCCCTGCCGGAGTCTGTGTTTCCCGATAGCTATAACCTGGAGATCTTTAAGTCGAGAGTGAATACTTTACTTTTAGTTAAGCGTGCCTCATCTTCGACCACATCCTCGCTTACCATCAGTTAAGGTGGTGGTCAAACGAGAACCTGATATCAGTAAAAAAATCAGTCTGTCCTACCTTTTATTGCCAAGGAAAAATAGCCCTAATATTCACTCATCAGAAAGGAGTTTCCAAAATAATATTGGATGCTGTAATAGCGTTCGAGATGACAGGTCGTTCGTCAAGGCATTCAGTTAACGGAACGAAAATCATTAATTTTACAGCTACAATCGATCAAGTACAACGGTCCTTGGTATACTTTGTGTACCTATATTACTGACTTAGGTCAATTTATTATTAATTTTTAATTATTTATTCGTTTATTCTCGAATTGCAGTGTGTGAGCAGTATTGACTCAGTGGTAACGGGATCGACTTGCTAGTTATAGGGGTTCGAACCCAGTCAGGCACATTACTTTGTATTATTTATATCAGCACCACTGTATTACATATATTTAGTCTCACAAAAAATGCAAGCAAAAAAGGCTTACTGACTGGCTGTTAAATTTAAAATATAACGCTACTGAAAACTTACTTATATAAACACAAATACACATAATCACGCACTCTCACACACCCACATCAACATACTCAAACACTCACACATTCACACATACTTAACATGTACTACCTTCGTCTCGCGTAATAGCAAAAAAAATATAATGTATATTATAGTATGATACCATGTTATTGTCTGCGCGCTTAGTACATAAATATAATATTAAAATGTAAAGGGGTGGGATCCTGGTGTCCTGTAACACAGGCCTCAAGCCTAGCTTAGGCACCAGTCTCCCACAATACAACGTGTAATTTAAAGGGTATATACATACCAAGTGCACGGTTTCTTTGGATAATAATAAACGATTTGGCAAGGGTTTTATAATCCTAAGTCTACATGTGTGAAGTATAATAGAAAATTCAATACATTGATACCAGAGACAGAATTTTCAAATTAAGAAGAACGAAGAGAATCACCGTGTTATTGGCAAGTGACGTGGAAAGTTATCGACCCTCGTAGTGCTGTGACACGTTTGTTATGATTGGTATTCAAGAAACATATGAAACCGATAATTTGGTCTCAATTATTTGAGTCAGTTATTTTGAGCTGAAACTGTGCATAGAGACTCCATACCACTAGATGTTGTCTTCAGCCCCTTTGGATAGATATGGGGTTTCCGTTACACGTTGTATAACTAGGTACTTACCTAAGTTGTACCATAATTTGGCAAAACTGTGTAATGCAATTTATGTATATTGTGGAGAGAAAAATAAACTTATTGTTATTACTGTTCTCAAAACGGTGAAGGTAAACATCGTTAGGAAACTGGCATGTCATAGGACCAAAAACGTCACATCCACCAACCCGCATTGGGCCCGTGTGGTGTGGGTGTTATGTAACCCATTTCCTCTTAAACGGAGGAGGCCTGTGTCCCAGCATTGGGTACGTAATAGCCTGAATTATTGTTCTCGCATTTGAACGCCTTGCAGCAATTACACCAATGGAGAACCTGAACAATATACTGATCTCTAACATACGCGCGGTGGAATAATGAAATAATGATGATCATCTCTTCTTCAACTCTCTCTGCTGGAAGAAATTTCTTAGGAAATAAGCAGCGCCTTTGTGCTCTTTTGTCTGTATTTATATTTTAAGCTATTGCATAGCTTTTATCGCGGGCTTTGAGCGCGGCGACCGAATCAAGAAATTCCGTAACGAAAATAAACCTAACACCCCCCACTCCGACCGGCACAGCGGCGCGGCGTTGAAAGCCGTGCATCGTCTAACGTCGTTTCAGTTCGGCAGACTTCGGCACGGTGTTTGTGTGCGTGCGACTAGACGTGTAACTGCTAACAGCTAATAAATTAAAAAAAAATGCTATGCAATAGCTTTACCGCGGCACTCCCCGAGTGCCTCACAAATTTTTTTTGTAAGTGTCTTGTATGTACATAAATAAATCAATGATGTTTAGTTAGGAACACTGGCCTAATCTAGTTTACATTTACAAAAGAAAAATTACGTATAAAAGTGTTATTTATAAAATATTTGCAAAATAAACATCATTATTTATTCCATTATCTCCACTCCGCGAACTCGATTGAAATCGCAATAGATTTGGTGTGATTTCTTGAGAGAAAATGCAATTTAGCGGCTTTCTTGCTTCGTAATATAGATTAAGAGAAGAAAAATGGTTAAGGATGTTATTTTTAGGGATCATGCTTTTTTTGGAAAGTACTAAAGTCATTTCGAGCAGTGATGCCCGACACAAGCTCAACTTACGAGTTACGTTACGAGTTCTAGGTCGTGGTATATTACTACCATGCCAATTCCACCAAGCCGCACTGGCTTGCACCGCTGATTACGGCTCATTCGCTCTAAAAAAATACTATGCTTGATTAGTAGAAAACTATAGCCCGCCCAGAGTCACATAGGTTATACCGAAATATTTACTCATAGAAAACGTTCGATACATGTTTTGTTTTAATGTATCCCGTGGTAAGTCATTCTTTTGAAGGTTTTGAGATTGAGAAAGCATTGTTAGTACTGGGTAGCAGTAAGTTTATTTGGAAGTTTAGAATTACCATTTACGAAAATAATTTATTCATTAGCCTTTAAAGAAATCACGAGACTGTTATTCACTCATGCTAGATAACAAAATGCGACAATTCCCTCCCATCACTATGTCAAAGCCTGTGACAAAACCTACTAGGGTGCCAGTGATTGAAGTGGGCGTTCAGTGGGGGAGCAGATTATGCAAGCGTGCTGCTTTGTCCGCGCAAACAATGCTCCCCTACACGACATTTTTGAACATGGCGGCAACTGACACTGCATTCGGTTTTTGAATTTTCAGAACACATTAGCTTGTTACATATTAGGTAATTATTTTTCTTTGAAATATTATATATGTTCTCTGTATTTTACCAAATGCACAACACGCATATACTTAAGTGAAATAATACTAAACAAAAATATTAATAACTCACAGAAAAGAAATGTTAAAAAATCCATCATACACACATCACACTATCTTACATAATACCTTACCGAACACACCTGCAAGTAAGATTTTCTTAAATTTTTTAATTGTTTTGTTGAAATACCCAGTGTTCTGTTTTGCTTTACTATGGAAGAGTGGGGCCTCCCAAGACAGGCATTACTTGCTTAAAGGGAAGCTTCAAACCCCAAACGTTTATGTTAACTACTGAAGCAATAAACTATTTTGTATGTGATATGCGAAACTAAAAAATATCAACAAAATTAAATGGTGGTAAAACTCGTTAACATTCCTCATTTTATCATCTTGCTCTAAAAGTTTAAAGCATTTGTTGCAATGATAAACATGAAAAACTATCCTCTAAAGTAGGCACAGGTTAGGTATACATATAACGCACAGACGGCGCCCTAACAGATTTAAAATTTCATTTATTTCATTTGAAGAATGGAATAGGATTGCGTGAGCGGTGCAATCTCGTGATTGGAAATATTTGCGTTGACGGTTCTCAGGGGAGCCCGGTGCTGTGTGGGAATATTCCATACGTGCCTATGAGCGAGTAAATGGCTTAGGATCACTATTTGCTAAGAAGTTTGCACAAGAAATAAGCTATCCTTGATAGAAAAATAATTTAGTTTCCAAAAAGGATAGCTATGTTCCTTTTATTTTAAATTTAACGGATTTAGGCTATAATTATTACTGTTTAAACATAAAATAAATAGTGCGGTGTAGAGAAAAAAAGGGTGTCCCATTTTTTATTTATGTAACTGGTTGACCAATTAGATTTTCTCAAGAAAATACGGGATACTCTGCATCACGTCTTGCTTGAATACTGTATACAAGCTGAAAAACTTAAAGATAAACCAAGTGCGAGTTACGCACATTGTAGGGTTCTGTAGTCGTCTGTCCAATAATCAGAGTGAAAATAATGTTATTTCATGTAATACTAGCTTGTGCCAGCGGCTTCGCCCGCGTGAGAAGTTTTTCCCGTGTACATCTCAATCCCGTGGGAATTTCGCAAAATCCTTTCTTAGCGGATGCCTACGTCATAACATCTACCTGCATGCCAAATTTCAGCCCGATCCGTCCAGTGGTTTGGGCTGTGCGTTGATAGATCACTATGTCAGTCAGTCAGTCACCTTTGAGTTATATATATTTAGATTACAAAGTTATAAATGCACTTAGTTTGAAGTCATTATTTATGACGTTTTTAAATGTTGCTGTTGTTTTGTAAGAATTCATACGTGGTAAACTTATAATTAGATCAGATGGATCCTGTCGGGCACAACAAAAATACTACTTCTAGTTAACTAAAAAAAAACTACAAACTTCGTAATACATATGTTTATACCCAAATCGTAAGTCTTGTTAATAAGTCAATGTTCACGTAACACGTCGCAGTAGATCAAAGTTAGGAGACTCCAACTGAAATCAACAAAAAGACAACGTATTCTGAATATAAAATGTTCTGGACTTTCTTGTATGTAAAAATACGACCTATGCAATAAATGAAAAGTCTAATCTAGTCTAGTATCTATCATTAAATGATACTTAAATGATATTTATTTAGCAAAATGGTTATTGGTTTTTTAATAAAAATTTAGACGTAGTATATTCTTCGTAAATTTAAACTAGATGAGGCCTATATTTCCTTATTGAATTCCCTGAGAAGAAACGCCTAAGCAAACTCAGAGGTCAAAGTTTATTTTGAAGTCCATAAAGTCGGTAGGTACTAGTCAAATCATATGAGAGCCATGAAAGTTAACGTCTCAGGTGATATTTTGAGGGAAGAAGCGATTTGAGTGCACCTATCCAGACAGTGCAAGCAGTAGAACTTTATCGAGTAGCTCAACTTAGAACTTTAAGGAACTCAGCGGTTTGACGTTACCTCGTCAACGTTAACTACAAAGTAAAACAAAACGCGACAAATTACAGCTAATATTTCCTTTATTCCAGGCAGCAATTGATTACATCAAGAGTATATTAATCCAATAAGCCCTGTTCAGCCCGCAGTCAGAGGAGCATGTAATAACTACACGTTTATTTAAACCGCCTACAAATAGAAGAAATAAACACGTATACCTAAACGTCTCTATCTCAACTGGCTACACGTGTTACAGACGAAACAACTCTATAATACAATAATGTACACTTTTATTCAGCAGTTATTCACAAGAAACGTAAATGTTGGAACGTCACATTTTGGATATTATTTACGATGTAATTTGTTGAAAAAGATCGCTTTATGATCTACTTCGTTTATGGTTTTGTGCCTACAACGGTACAGCATGCACACAACTGCTGGGACACAGGCCTTGTTTCTATGTCATCGACGAAGAGTTGCTAGTCTATCGGTTTTCTATCGGTTACATTTCGGAGAGTGTGCGATGGAATTATACAATCTAATTCCGCCGAACCCGTTCCATCATCGGACTACAAGACAAACGGCGATGCGCTATCGTTACATGGGGAAAACGGTTTGGGAATACTTACCTACTTTATTGTGCGTACGGCTAAGGAGTGGAATTCCCTGCCGGAGTCTGTTTCCCGATAGCTATAACCTAGGGGTCTTCAAGTCAAGAGTGAATAGGTTATTTCTAGGTAAGCGTGCTCCATCTTTGACCACATCATCACTTACCTTTAGGTGAGATGGTGATCAAACGCGAACTTATTATCAATAAAAAAGTGGAATAGGCCTTTATCCTCCACATGGGACCAGTGTGGGTTAGCGGATCATGTCTTCGGATCTTTCTGGCCAAAGTCATGCCACTTTCTCACGAAATTTTCCTTAAATTACACTAATTAATGTGCCTGCCTGCGATCAAACTTCCGACCTGCAGCTAGTAAGCCATGCTTATAACCATCTGGCCACAAATACAAAGCATAACTTCTATCTCCAAAAGTGAAGGTCAGGGTAGGCGAACCTTTATGTATCAATGTGCCATTTTTTCTAAAGAAATTTGTAATGAGATCGTAGACGTGCCGTCAAATAATTTTGACTTTGTGATTGTTGGAAAAAACTTTTTACCAAAAAATTAAACCGACTCCCAAAAAACACTGCAAAGTGAAAAATAACTTTAATTCGGTAGTCGGTGTCTTTAGTTTTGTATTTTTGTTTTTGGCACCGACTTTCGAAATTAAAGTTATTTTTCACTTTGCAGTGTTTTTTGGGAGTCGGTTTAATTTTTTGGTAAAAAGTTTTTATTTCACTCTTTTTAGTTGGTCTATTTTTAATTTACCTAGTTACAAGAGCCTAAATGTCAACTACTTATAAACTTTTACAAAATATTGTTTTTCCCAATGCAGAGACGTTAATTGTTGAGGAGTTCTCCTGGTACTTCACCATCAGCTCTACATCACCATATGCATTGTGACGAGCATAAAGTGCTTAACATCCATATTCAAGTAATCGAATCGCAATCCACTCAATACTTATCATTGAGTAGTTTCGGCGGCCATCTGTGGTCTTCATCATCAGTTCCACTTCCTCAAATGGTACTTTTTGAGAGCAACTGCACAAGTTACTATAATAAATACCCAAAACGTTATAGGTGTGCCTATAATATTTGAAGAGTTCCCTCGATTTCTCCAGGATCCCATCATCAGATCCTGACGTTTATGAAAATGGGACCAATTTCGAAGTATACCCTTTTAATCAAAAAAAGAATTTTCCAAATCGGTTCAGCCGTCTTCGAGTAATCGATGAAAAAAAAAATAAACAAATAAAAAAATATACGCGTCGAATTGATAACCTCCTCTTTTTGTCGTCGGTTGAAAATAATAATAATAGTACGAACTTAAAACCCTTTATTTACTACAAAAAGGTTTATTTTGCAATATTTATCTTGGAATATTCTGTAGTGTAGGGTCACTCGCGGTTGCTCGTCATAACTTCTTCTTCAGACTGTTTCTTAGTGCATAATGAATTTCGTGATTGGTGACGTGCCCAAAATATTATGTCATTGGTTTGCCATCCCTGGTGTAGGTGTGGACCTATAAAACGTAGAAATCCGTAGAACGGTGGTCTTCGTAGTCTATTGCCGAGTTCTGAGAAATTCCTGATGGACACACTTTGCGAAAGATATGAATGTAGATGCCATTCTTTGAATAGTATAGAATCAGGTAGCTGGCTACAAAACGATCTAGAATTGTGTAATCTCTTCACTTGAGCGGGCCAGTGGCGCGTTTAAACGAAACCTATTTCCAGATTTGTTCAAACGAAGTTGACAAGTTGCTTTGAATAAAATGGAAGATACAACTTCATGCTTCTGTATTCTTATTTCTAGTTCACATTTTCCATTGAATATAGACTTTGTAAATAACAATTCTAAGCGTTCGTACTTCGTCACGTCTCCGTGAAAGCAACAGCGACAGCGTTGAGATTATTACATATTTTCATTCATCGTACCGTTTCTTTGTTATTAAAAATGGTTTAATTGTTCGTTCATTTCTATTCTTATATAAATGTATAGCATTTTTACAACCGACAGAAAACTGCACTAAAGGTTGCCATAATAATGGCTATGCCCGGCCATTTGAACCTACATTTTATATGAAATCGTACACACACGTCTGTGTTCGAACCGCAATAGAAACGTGAGCGTATGATTTCATCAGAATCACGGACCGTCCACGTCTTGGGTACGACCCTTATATCTGTGGATTAACTTTGAAAGAGAAAGGTTCCTTTGTGACAGCATAAGGCCACGAAGACATGGGACAAGCTATTTGTATTAATTTAATGTAACCACCGCTTCTTGACCCACACGCGCGCACTCACACTCACAATCACACACACACACACACAAACATACACACACTGACACACACGCATACAAAGTCAATCCCCGTCCACCTCTTTGGTCTGTTTAGACACGAAAAAAATCTGTTCCGTAGGCGAGTGACCTGGAGTCCTGAAATACAGGGTTTCCCTAATTTAGGCTCCAGTCCACTCTTAGAATTCTGTAATTAACTGTGTAATTACTGTAATTAACTGGAATAAGCGAATATTATAACATTATAATTAGTACCTTATTAATTGTAACATATTGTTAAATCTTACCTTGGAGAGCATTTTAATCTATTGGTCCCAGCTGTCATTGGTACACCTTTGAGAGGCGTAACGGGCAGTCAGAAGTCAGAAAGTCTGACACTGTTCTTGCCAAGGGGTTGGTCAGTAATGATGTGGTCAAAGATGAATCATGCTTAGGTACTTCTTCTTCTTCATCTGTAGTCTGGTTTCCGCACTTAGTCTCTGCACGAGACCATTGTGCGTGAGCCGTGTCGGTCGTCACTCCATTCAGCCAACCTCCCTCTAGAAGCAAATCAGGTCTCTTAGTCTATTCAGGTTTATTTCAGGTTATTATTCACTCATGACTTTAAAGACCCCAGGTTGTAGCTATCAGTAAACAGACTGCGGCAGAGAATTCCACACCTTAGCTGTACGCACAATGAAAGTATTCCCAAAACTTTTTACTTCAGTAATCCTAAGAAATCTCCATGTAATTAATATTTGTTGCAGGACATTTACTTTGCTGACAATCTTCTCCCAGTGCATGACGAACGTAACAATTCCAACTTTGACCTGGAAGAGGAGTCAGGGGATCACCATCACGTGGTTTCCACTCTTCAAATTGTTTCCCGTAAGTACTAGGATACCATACTGTTCAGGAAAACATTATTTTTGTGCTAGATGTTTTGCTGAAGATTTATTTTCAAAGCCACTTTTATTTTATATTATATTAATATATTCTATGTAAAAGAAGGACTTTCTATTTTTTCTTATTGGGTTACTATTACAACTGAAACAATTTGAAAATGTTGTAAGAAATGTTTTCTTGTAGGATCGTTCTTGTGGCTATAGTCTGTTTGCCAATTATAGCCCAACTTTCATCGAATCTACTGGACCTATTCAGTTGAAATTGGTACACATGTGAAATTCTGCGATCCAAATACATAGACGTCATATCTTTTGGGTACCTAGGTATTGAGTAACTTTTGGGGGCAAACGAGCAATCCATAAAAACAATTAAATAATTGGCATGTGACATATCAAACGTAGAGATTCATTTGTTTAATAATTTATTTTATTAATGAAGTCTTACAATTCACCTCTCATCTTCGAAACTAGTGAGCCTAATAAAACAACTCCACTCAGGACAATAGGAAAACCAACTCGTCCACAGGTAGTTTTATTTTATCCCCATAAACGCATCTTCGGGCTCAGGGTTAGAGTTTCAAAGCTTTTATGGTTTTTGATATCTTTTAAAAGCCCTGTATTGGTAGGATAGCAATTACGTGTAAATCTATAATTTTTTGATGAACCTCTGTTCATACCCCCTGGTTTATATGTTGCAGTGCGAGTTAATCAAATGAGTTAATCAAGTGTTGGTAACTAAATAAAACAATAATATTTGTTTTGTTTTGTCTAGGTACTGTTGACGATAGTGATCATGTGGGCGCTGTGTGCTATATTCACCATCACCGGGGTATTCCCGCCCGAGCACCCGGCTAGGACGGACGTTAAGCTGAATATCATCGAAGACGCACCCTGGTTCAGAGTTCCTTACCCTGGTAAGACTTTTATTGTTGTTAGGCTAGCTAGCGTTTGACCACCATCTCACCTGGTGGTAAGCGAGGATATGGTAGAAGATGAAGCACGCTTACCTAGAAGTAACCTATTTACTCTTAACTTAAAGACCCCCAGGTTACAGCTATCTAGAAACAGAGACTCCGGCAGGGAATTCCACTCCTTAGTCTATTAAAGTAAACGCAGTGGAATTTTTCTTAACATAGTCGGACGCACAGTGGAAGTATTCCCATACCATTTTGTGCGTATTATTACAGGTAAAAAGATTATTACCATTCTTTATCTTCTGCTAACTTGAGTTGATTTAAATTCATGATTTAAAGGAGCCTTATTTACCAACTGGTTGAGAATATTTCATGTGAGGAGTGAAAGGAGAGCGTGAGTGGCGTTTTTAGAGAATTTGTAGAAGGAAAAGTGGAGACAGATTTGCCATCGAACTTTTCTTATTCTGTGTTTTTGTTTACTATTGTCGTAGGTGTATTAGCACCCAGACCCGGAATAACTATTTGCCAGCCATACAGACATTTGTCCCAGTGCGGGATTCAAACCCGCAACGCTTAGCGCAGCAGCCAGTCCTTCAACCACTGAACCGACCGTAACGTAGCAATATGCGCGTTTAATTTGTATAAAAAGTTGGGAGAAGCGGAAGGGAGTGTCAGACTCTTACTGACTAAAAACCCACCCTGTTGTTTCAGTTGCTCTTGTGTTCCTGGGTCGCGTCGCTATTATTCAAGCTATCATGTTAGCATGTAATATCTAAAGTTTCGGAAGAACGAGAAGTAGGCAGAAGCAGGTAATTCTTCCTTCAGTCGGGTTCCGAGTTGAAGAGTATCTAAGTGCGTCCGCATTCCCAGGCACAAGTGTGCAAGGAAACAGGGGTCATTTTAGTCGGTTAGAGTCTGAAAGACCCCTTCGCTCGCCCCAAGACGAAGGACATTTATGAGGATTTCAACTTCGAGAAAAAAGGCATTACCTAGCGGGGCGAAATAACTCTTTATTGTACACCATAACAGAATGATATTAGGACTTAACATCTATAAAGAGTGACAACGCGCGGTCTTATCGCTAAAAGCGATCTTTTACAGACAACCTTTGGATGGATTTGACACAGCAGGAGAAAATAATAAATTTTTGGTGTTGTCATCAGGTCAGTGGGGAGTGCCGACGGTGAGCGTGGCGGGCGTGCTGGGCATGCTGGCCGGCGTGCTGGCCTGCACCGTGGAGTCCATCAGCTACTACCCCACCACGGCCAGGATGTGCGGTCAGTCCATATCTATATACAACGTGTAATTTAAAGGGTATATATATACCGAGTGCACAGCTTTTTTGGATGATAACAAACGATATGGCAAGGGTTTTGTAATCCTATGTCTATATGTGTGGAGCATATTAGAAATTTCAATACATTGATACCAGAGACAGAATTTTTCAAATTAAGAAGAACGAAGAGAATTATCGTTTTATTGGTAAGTGACGTGGAAAGTGATGACCCTCATAGTGATGTGACACGTTTGTTATTATATAATATATATATATTTATTTATTCATCAGACAAAAATATCCATACATTTGTTAGTAGGTGCTCTTAAATTAATGTTAGTATCTTAACTTATAATTAACACGCAACGCATCACAAAATTATTTTAAACAGAATTAATGATAATATTAAACGAAATGTGTGAATTAATAAAAATAAATAATTTAATTAAAATATAAATTTTTGCAAGATTCGAATATTGGTTCTGTAAAGAAAGAAAACATTAAAAGCAACAAAGACAATTTCGACACAATAAAAATAACCGAATAAAAACTTTTTACCAAAAAATTAAACCGACTCCCAAAAAACACTGCAAAGTGAAAAATAACTTTAATTTCGGTAGTCGGTGTCTTTAGTTTTGTATTTTCGTTTTTGGCACCGACTTCCAAAATTAAAGTTATTTTTCACTTTGCAGTGTTTTTTGGGAGTCGGTTTAATTTTTTGGTAAAAAGTTTTTATTTTACTCTTTTTAGTTGGTTGATTTTAAATTTACCTAGTTACAAGAGCCTAAATGTCAACTACTTATAACATTTTACAAAATATTCCCAATACTGGGCCGTTAATTTTTGAGGAGTTCTCCTGGCACTTCACCATCAGCTATACATCACCATATGCATTGTGACGAGCACCAAGTGCTTAATATCCATATTCAAGTAATCGAATCGCAATCCACGAATTGATAACCTCCTCTTTTGGTCGTCGGTTGAAAAGTGGGGCGTCATATGAGTACCAAGAAAGTTATTTTAAAGAATGCAAACGTATACTATGCCACAGTATTGGACAGTCATATCGGCCAGCCACAATACTGAGAATGCTGTTACTACTTCCTCGGGTACGCCTGAGCAAGGATGCTGTCATGCTGCTCTCTTTCTAATAATGGCATGGAATCCGTCAACATGAGCGTTTCCGAACATGCCCGACGCACTGCAATGCCTCGGCAGCCGCAACAACATCCTAAAGGCATTGTTATACTGAACGCGCAGGGCGTTGATTGTCTTCTGCGTATACTTGACACAGACTGCACATATAAAAGGATTGGCAAAACGCCCGAAACAAAGTTACTTTTACTGCTTTACTGCAGCGTGCAAATCTACGGGCCAGCATATTACATCGGACAGCCAACGCCCGGCACTCCCTCTCAATATCTTCATGGTCAGACTGATCTTCCGAGACCCAGTGACCCAGGTACTTAAAACGCGAAACTCTGGGTATTGAAACGCCCTCTATGAAAAGGGAAGGTACGTGCGACACCTCATGACCGTGAGATGGTTGGAACACTAAGAGTTCGCTCTTCTTAACATTATACCTGAGCCCATGAGTCCCGGCATATTCCACACATATGGCGAGGAGTTTTCGAACGGCACTTATAGAAGGGCTCAGCAACACAATATCGTCTGCGTAACTGATATTATTGATGAATTTTCCATCAATAGAGCAGCCAACTTGTGTATTGCTGAGCCTCTCAATGAGCCCGTTCACGTACAGATTGAAAAGACGAGGTGATGTTAAACCACCCTGCCTTACTCCACACTTCAACCTGTACGCATCGGAAAACGCCCCCGCCCATCTTACAGCATTAAGTTGGTTGTTATACCAATAATCAAAAATACCAATGACTTCTTCTGGAATACTGGATTCTGTCCTCATTTTGTTCCACAGCACATCATAGGACACCAAATCGAAAGCCTTAGAAAGATCTAAAAAGCAGGCGTAAACCGGAGTTTTCCTATCAGTGTAGTACCGGAGAGTGTGCTTGAGACATAAAACTGCAGTTTCTGTCGATAACCCGTTCCTAAAAACAAACTGAGCGTCATTAAGTTTTACGTGACTGTCCAAGATACGGTCAAGCAGACTATCCAGCACTTTTACCACAGTTGTAGCTAACGAAATGGGCCTATAGTTACTGTTATCACAAGCATCACCAGTCTTATTTTTGATTATTGGCACAACCACGGTCTTCATACACTCATCTGGCAGGTAAGAACGTGTAAAACATAGCTAGAACTCTTGGCAGGTGAATTCCCGCATGCTGCAAATGCTCAATACTGATTCCATCGTGACGTTATTACTGGTATTCAAGAAACATATGAAACTGATAATTTGGGGTCAATTCTGTGAGTCACTTATTTTGAGCTGAAACTTTACATTTTACATAGAGACTCCATACCAGATGTTTTCTTCAGTCCTTTTGGATAGATATGGGGTTTCCGTTACACGTTGTATATCTATCGGTTTTCTATTGGTTACATTTCGAGGAGTGCGCGATGGAATTACACAATCTAATTCCGCCAAGCCCGTTCCATCATCAGACTACGAGACGAACGGCGATGCGCCATCGTTACATGGTGGACATCCCACCCATACGCACAAAACGTTTTGGGAATACCTTCATTGTGCGTACGGCTAAGGAGTAGAATTCCCTGCCGGAGTCTGTGTTTCCTGATAGCTATAACCTGGGAGCCTTTAAGTCAAGAGTGAATAGGTTACTTCTAGGCAAGCGTGCTCTATCTTCGACCACGTCATCACTTACCATCAGATGAGATGGTGGTCAAACGCGAGCATAATAACAATAAAAAAAGTCTTACCAGGATAAGGAACCCTGAACCAGGGAGCGTCTTTGATGATATTCAGCTTAACGTCGGTCCTAGCCGGGTGTTCGAGCGGGAACACCCCGGTGATGGTGAATATAGCACACAGCTATCGGGTAGCTATAACCTGGGGGTCTTTAAGTCAAGAGTGGATAGGTTACATTTAGGTAAGCGTGCTCCATCTTCGAGCACATCATCACTTACTATCAGGTGAGATTGTGGTCAAACGCGAACCTATGATCAATAAAAAATAATAAAAAAATGAGTGTGGCTCTCGGAGACTGCCGCGGTAAAGCTATTGCATAGCATTTTTTATCAATTTATGCAATTGTAATTATTTATTTATGCATTTTTATTTTTCTTTGATGAAGTTTCACTTTTTGAGCGTAGTGACCGATAAGAAAACATTTTGTTTCTTTTATTGAATAAATGAGAAGTTAATATTGTTTAAAATATTTTTATTATCTTACAATACATGTAGGTTATTCAGGAATGTTTATCATTGAAAGTATAGGTTTATTAGCAGCTAGTCTACACGCATACGTCTAGTCGCACGCACACAAACACCGTGCCGAAGTCTGCCGAACTGAAACGACGTTAGACGATGCACGGCTTTCAACGCCGCACCGCTGTGCTCGTCGGAGTGGGGGGTGTTAGGTTTATTTTCGTTACGGAATTTCTTGATTCGGTCGCCGCGCTCAAAGCCCGCGATGAAAGCTATGCAATAGCTTAAAAATTGTTTTTGTTCTGGACAGCGGCGCCACCTCCGCCGCTGCACGCCATCAACCGCGGGCTGGGCACGGAGGGGCTGGGCACCGCGCTGGCGGGGCTGTGGGGCTCCGGCAACGGGACCAACACCTTCGGCGAGAACGTCGGCGCCATCGGCGTCACCAAGGTAACACGCACATACTCGTATTCTGATTAATATTGCGTTAGCTTGTGTGACCATGAGACAAGGCGGCCAGACTTCTATTTTTTTTTAATACTTGATAGGCTTGCGTTTGACCATAATCTCACCTGATATTAAGCGATGTCGAAGATGAAGCACGCTTACCTAGAAAGTAACCTATTCACTCTTGACTTAAAGACTCCCAGGTTATAGCGATCAGGAAACACAGACTCCGGCAGGGAATACCACTCCTTAGCTGTACGCACAATGAAAGTATTCCCAAAATGTTTCGTGCGTATCGGTGGGATGTCCGCCATGTAACGATGGCGCATCGCCGTTTGTCTTGTAGTCCGATGATGGAACGGGCTTGGCGGAATAAGACTGTGCAATTCCATCGCACACTCCCCGAAATGTAACCGATAGAAAACTGACAGGCTTGCAACACGTCGCCGATGTTCTAGGCTCTGGAGCCTTGTCTCGACCAGTTTCTCGTTGCCGATGACTTATTTTTTATTTATTTTACTTATTTATTTACTTCAAAATAACACGGCCGAAGGCCAATTACATTAATTATAGACTTGTTAAATTATAAAAAAGAACATCTAACAATCATACACTCATCTCACAGTACTCCAGGCATACAGACAAGATCTTCTTCCATTCATCCGCAAACACGTCACAATAAAGTCTGGCATCCAAGAGAACGTTGAGCGCGGAGAGTGTGCGAGGAATAGGGGACAACGACGGTTCGACTCCTGGACACGGAACAATCTGTGTTTCCTATTCCGGTTAAAGTTGATCGGAGCAAACAGATGGATTAGTTCGTCATGGAGATCAGGAGCATCTTGTTCTTCCGCGAAATATTTTAAACATGAATGATTTGATAATTTTTCCGTCTAACTTCTAGAGAATTATACCCTAAACTGCCTAGCAGAAAGTTTGAAGGATACAAGAAGGGATAGATCAAAAGAAATCAAAAGTACGCTTATAAAGGTACCTAAGATAAGCCTTCTGAACTCTCTCTAATACTAATGTGTATTTCTTTTCAAAACAATTCCAGACACATGCACTAGACTCCAGTTTACTGTATTTTATTATGTACTAGCTTTTGCCTGAAAATTCGCTTGTGTGCAAAGTTCTGCTTCAGGTGTTCAAGTTTCCTAAATCAATTATAGCCTATGTGTTAACCAGACTTGAGCTATATACAGCTTAAGTCTTATCAAAAAAGTTTCATTCACATCCGTCTAGTAGTTCCGGAGACTAGCGTGTACGATCTAAAACCTCCTTAATATTTTTTTTGGAACCGTCGAAAGCTTCCATGAAGTCCTGACACAGTGAACACTTGACAGGACTTGGACAGGACACACAGGACATTAAATAATAATAATAAACTCATTTATTTCAGAATTTGTGACATTCCATAATATTGTTAGTAACATTGTACCTTAACACTATGTTAGTAAATGCAACTGACTTAGATAATACATTACAGGACAATCCTGTTTGCAAGCGATTACGTTTAGGAGACTGTTGGTGCTGGCACGCACTCGTGCATTATGAACGCGGCGCGCTTGCGTCTGATGGCCGCGAAACCATCAGTGTGCGCGTCAGCGAACATACCCGATGCGCTACAGAAGCGTGGCAGCCCCAACAGCATCCTAAACGCATTGTTGTACTGGATACGAAGAGCATTGATGGCTTTTAGAGTACAGCTGGTCCACAGGCTACACGTGTAAAACACTTGGCAATAGGCCTTAAAAAGCGATATTTTTACTGCATCAGTACAGCTTGAAAACCTACGAACAAGCATGTTACTCCTCACCGCCAATGCTCTCCGTTCCCGTTCTACATCAGAATCATCCCTCATAGCATCCGTGACGATATGACCTAAATATTTGAACTGATGCACACGGTTCAAGATACCACCACTTAAAGTGATAGATGAATACTCTTTAGTGCATTTACTCCGCGCCTTAAAGATAAGCAATTCACTCTTTTTCGTGTTGTATCTTAACCCGTGTTCATCAGCGTAGCACTTACAAACTTCAATTAATTTTCTAAGCCCCGCCATTGACGGACTGAGCAACGCCATATCATCAGCGTAGCTTATATTATTAAATGCAACACCGTCTATATAGCATCCAGCATGCAAACTGCTTAGCTCACCAATCAGATCATTAATATAAATATTGAACAAGGTAGGAGAGGTTAACCCACCCTGTCTCACACCACATTCCATAATATATTCATTTGAAAATACATTAGCCCACTTTACAAAATTTACTTAATGTGTGTACCAATACTTAAATATATGAATTAAATTATTAATTAAATTAAGTGTGCCATGGTTTGTGGAGTAGCACCACATATACACTCCAAGGCAGAATCATCAATAAATCTCCACTTGAACAGATTTTCTTTGCTACGACCAACTTGGGTCTGGAGTCTATTTAAAGACTTCCAAGTTAACCATGGTAGTTGATGTCCAGGTGGTAGATTCTCAGCTGGGGGAACGAATGTCCTAAGATTGAAAGAATCGAATTCATGTAAAATCCACCAACCCACACTGCGCCTGCATGATGAGTAACAGCCAATTTCCTCTCTTAGAGTGGAGAGCTCTATCTCAGCAGTAGGAACCTAATTAGCTGATTATGTTATGTTATTATGAAATTATTATACTGATCTGGATCATAAAAAGGTCCCTACCGTTTTATTATTGTTCGTTAATTAAAGCGAGGTCGGTGTTCCCGACAGGTGTCACTACAAGCGCAGCGGGGAGCTTGTTGTGTAGTTGTGTTCATTTTAACGTCGCTGTAACACGCCTGGAGACCGAACGTTCGACAGACGCATTAGTAATGCAGTTTTAATTGCTTTATGTGGTGTGTGCCAATATTGAGAGGATTCCTGATAATTATACAATGTTTTGGTAAATTACTCAAAGCTGACTTCCATGTTCCTGAAATCAGTGAACATCGTAAGAAAACATGCAAACATTTTTTTCGTGTATCGTTAATTTTCGTCTCAAGTCTATTGCCAGTAACTTCGTGCGAGGCGACATTTTTTTTAATTGGTAATACTCGTGCGTTTGGCCACCATCTCACCTGATGGTAAAGTGATGATGTCGTCGAAGCACGCTTATAGAGAAGTAACCTATTCACTCTTGACTTAAATACACCCAGGTTATAGCTATCGGAAATGCAGACTCCGGCAGAGAATTCCACTCCTTAGCCGTTCGCACAATGGAATTATTTCCAAAAAAAATTCTGACAATGGATTTCTAACATAAAATCATAAAATATCACTGAAAACGTAATAGGCTGAATAATAGAATAACTAGATTTTGCCCGTGAATTCGTTCGCGTGGTAGGATATTCCTGCGTAAATCTCGATCCCGTAGTGATTTCGGGATAAATACTATCCTATGTCCTTTCCAGGGTCGTAAACTAATCCCATGCCAAATTAAAAGGTAACAGACAGAGTTACTTTCCCTTTTACTTAGTGAATTGCGTAGAGAGGTAGCGTTAACTAGGTCACCGGTGGATACATCGAACGTAAACACGTGTCGCGGAGCATGGCTTAACACATCGGGGACAAGTTTCGCGTCAGCTGTTTTGTTGCCGCCGTCAACACCGAGTGGAGTAGAGATGAAACAGAACCAAGATCCTAAGAAGGATCTGAAAGAAAGTGATGGTTTCATAAAGGTATAGACGAGGAAAAGGAAACCTTTCAGTCGTAATCAGTGCGGTACAGCATCGACAGGACCGAATTATATGTTGCATGTAACAGTACCAATGACGGCGCTATACGTGTCTAGGCTGCATTACTTTACAAACGTCGAGGAGATTGTAGAGTACATTAGAATCAAGACCAAGTTTTCGCTGAGAGCCGAACGGTTGGAATCTCGTCACAATTATAACTTTAATTCTTTTGTGGTGAGGGTTCCTACTGAACATCTGTTGACTTTCATAAAGGAAGAGTTTTGGCCGGAAGGTGTTGTGTTTCGGCGATTCCGTGGACAGATACCCGATACTGCGCGACACACGACGCCGTTACAGACTACCCGTGTGAAATAGTGTTTATGTTATATGTATTATTTTAGAGTCACTTATTATGTATGTATAGCTTTCTATGGGCCTTTGGTAGCCTGAAATAAATAAATAAAATAAAATTATCTGGGGGCACGGTAGTGCCCCCGCCAAGTCGAGCACGAAGCAAACACTGCCGTACCATCCTTTTCTGGAACCATTTCGGCGTATTTTCAGGCCCCTATTTGGGGACCTCTGGATAAATTTAGAACGCTGAAATTATCGTTATCTAGTAAGCTACCAGCACACACTTAAACCAGAAAATTTCATGTATGTAGCTTGTTTATTTCTTAAGTTATGCAAAAGCAAAGTTGTACTATTTCGAAATGTATAGACTCACTGATCATCAAAATAGAACTAGTACTTCCCATAAACCTAGAGAACTGAAATTGGGCATAGAGGTAGGGGTTAGTGCCTATATGAAGGGAAGACTATCAAAACTAGGATCATGGAAGATCTGGAGTACCTTACGACCCTGAGTAGAAACCGTAACAGACCAGCCAAACTATTGAAATTATCGACATGCTATATTCACAAAGTTTATTAAGCGTGGTAAGCCCTTTCTTTTGAAATTAAAAAATTTAAGGTCTGAAGTATCTGATATATATAATCCCTAAGAGCTCAGCTGAACTATGAGAGATATGGAAATGCGCCTTGACAAAAGTTATTCACAGTGACGAGTCCCTTCTACTGATGTGTATAAAAAATTAAAGGTCTAAAGTATCTGATGAAGAACCCTTAGAGCTCAGCTGAACTATGGGAGATATGGAAATGCACCTTGACAAAAGTTATTCAATGTGACGAGCCCCTTCTTATAAATGAATATGAAACTGGAGTCAGAATAATTAAGAAACTAATCAAGTAAAAAATAGCTTTCTGCAAAAAGAAGTGAAATCCCACCAAAATATCCTGTGAAAAATTAGCCAAGCCTCGCCTAAGCTGCTTGTTTCTCTATAAAAAGTGATGAAATCTCTAAGCAAAGCGAAGCCAAGTCTAAGGATCTTTACTGCGATTTCCTTAGATTTTATGTGACTTGGCCGTTGACTTCGATGTATTAACTAGTAAAAGTGCATAATATATAATAATAATATAATATAATATTCCACAACTTTTCACACAACGCCATCTAATCCCAAACTAAGCAGAGCTTGTGGTATGGGTACTAGACAATTGATAAACATACATATATATTTCTAAATACATACATTTTATAGATAAATTACACCCAGACAAAGAACAAATGACCGTGCTCATCACACAAACATTTGTCCTAGGTGGGAATCGAACCCACGACCTTGCGCATAGCAGTCAGGGCCACTGACCACTATACCAACGGGCCTGTCGAAGCATAGAGTATGTTCAACAGACGGTTACATAAAATCTAACTATATTGATAAGGAAATCGCAGTAAAGATCCTTAGACTTGGCTTCGCTTTGCTTAGAGATTGCATTACTTTTTATAGAGAAACAAGCAGCTTAGGCGAGGCTTGGCTAATTTTTTACAGGATGTTTTGGTGGGATATATATTTCGCATCCATTCTCCATTCATGGTGTCTGGTACAGGTGGGTTCTCGTCGCGTGGTGCAATGGGCCGCGGGTCTGATGGTGGTGCAGGGCGTGGTGGGCAAGCTGGGCGCCGTCTTCATCATCATCCCGCAGCCCATCGTGGGCGGGCTGTTCTGCGTCATGTTCGGCATGATCTCGGCCTTCGGTGAGTCGGTCATCTTCAAAAGCATCTGAGCTGCAAGTGCATGAGAATTACACTAACAAAGCGAATAAATGATTTTTTTTATTACGGATGAGTACACTCTTGACCTCGAAATCGCCTGATGGTAAACGATAGATGAAGTCTACGATGGGACGAGCGAGCCCAGAAGATGACTATTTACTCGTGCTTTAAAGGCTGAAAGTGATTAATGTTTGTGCAAAGCTCTTATTATTACTAGCAGTCGTGAACTTTATCACGATAAAACATAACCCTCCTTCTTTTGCGGTCGGGTAGAAGACCTTTCCCAAGCTTTAACCTGTTTCCATTCCAAATCCATTTTAGTGTATGGCTATCAGGACGCTAAACAATCGCTTTTAGAACGCTGTTGTAGTTACCGCCACCCTTTCGAGAAATGACGCCACCTTTTTTAACCGACTCCAAAAAAGGAGGAGGTTCTTAGTTCGTCGGAATCTTTTTTTTTAAATTTATGTTCTCCGTTTTCTCGAAGACGGATTGACCAATTTGTAAAATTCTTTTCTTGACGTTGTGACGGCACTACAACATCGCGTCCTGCTAAACGTATCATCATATTTTATGCGGTTATTACATGCTGCTATTATTACTCAGGTCTATCAGCCCTGCAATACGTGAACCTGAACAGCTCTCGGAACCTGTACATCATCGGGTTCAGCATCTTCTTCCCGCTGGTCCTGACCCGCTGGATGGCGGCGCACAGCGGGGTCATCCAGACCGGGGCCGAAGCCCTAGATGCTGTGCTTCAGGTGCTACTGTCCACGTCCATCTTGGTCGGAGGGATCATCGGCTGCCTGTTGGATAATCTTATACCAGGTAAGAGATAGGTAGAATGTACTTTATTGTACACCAAAATTTAAACACACCTATTTAACAATATTTCTTAATTCTTTGGTTAATCATATTTTTTTTTTTTATAAAGATGACTAGCAATGTGGGTAGAATTCACATTACTAGCAATCTTGTTAACCCCTACAACTAAGCTAAATATGCTTGTGTCTGGAGTGGGTTCACGGCAATAGTGTAATGGGTGGGATTCGAACTCGGGACCTGTCGATCACAAGTCTGACACCTTATCCATTAGGCTATTGACGCTTAAATCATAATCATCATTTATTGCATTCGTATAGTTTGCAAGTTGTTACAAATAATTTATACTATACAGCGTGGCGATTAGGTTATCACATTAATTGAAACCGCGTACTCTACATTTATTAGGTATTTTATCATATACAATTAAAATAATTTCATAATCAACAATATTATAGCCGTTGGCCATTTTTTTCATTTTGATATTTCACAACATCATGTATTGCATAAACGTAACCAGCTGACCAATCACTCGGCGCGTGTGCCTCCGGCGCCGGCGCCGCGGGGTTCCTGCTTTTACAGGTCAGTAAACTAATATTATGAAAACTTATTTATTTTTACCAGTAACGACATTTATTTTCTTTGTAAAATGCATTTTCTTAATTTTAGTAAAATTATTTATTTTATTATTTTAACGGACTGATAACAACTTGTAATACCTGCTGTATTTAATGTGATAACCTAATCGCCACCCTGTCTATAGGTTTCATACATGAACCCTACTAGGGCACAACAATATAAATAATTTAAAGTGCTACAGTGTCAATAATAAACAAACCACTTAAACATAAATACTAAATTTAACATGAAATAAATGTCACAATAACAGTGTATTAAAAAAAAATGAAAATTTTACAATGGCGGTCTTATCGCTGAAAGAGATATCTTCCAGACAACCTTTGGAAGGACTTTCAAAACTTTAATTAAAGAGGGCTAAATTAGTGTACAACATAATTATACTCATAAAAACAGAAAAGACATAAAACAAAAAATAAATCTGACACTTACATTTTTTATTCTTACGTTGGTATTTTTATTTAATTTGCGTATTTAAAGAGAACTAGATAAGATAGATATATTTATAAGTTTTTAAGCTAACATGGTCACTAACAGTATCGTTAGAACTTAAAACAGAATATTTAAAATGTGTATTTATTGGTTCGAGTTTCCGATATTTCGGCACTGTTGCAGGCGCCATGATCACGGATGAAATATTGGAAACTAGAAGTAATAAAAACACATCTATACTAATATTATAAAGCGGAAAAGTTTGTTAGTTTGCTTGTTTGTTTGTTTGTTTGTTTGCTTGAACGCGCTAATCTTCGAAAGTACTGGGTGGATTTGGATGAAATTTGGTATGGAAGTAGCTTGAAGCTTGAGGAAGGTTATAGACTACTTTTTACCCGACTGCAAAAAAGGAGAGTTATGTTTTTACCGTGATAGAATCCACGGGAGCGAAGCCCCGCGAGAGTACTAGTGATAAATATTCCGTTTTAAGTTCTAAACACACATTTATTTGTCAAAAACACGTGTTAGTTTCACAATCAGTTGGAACGACAACCTGCCCGGAAAAGCAGCGCCATCTATAGGGTCAAATGTGTTTTGAAATTATTCTGGATTCCGTTGAAATATTTCACAATATTTCATCCAAATCGGTCTAACCGTTTAAGAGTTAGGTGACAAACACGCGTATAGCAAACGAATATGAAATGAACTGAGGTAGCTCTTTTCAAAACATACCTAACTATTTTTACATTGTGTCCATAATACAGATTTTTATAGGTATGAGAGGACAGTACAGAGCAGTTAACATAAGTGCCTAAAATGTTATCGCGATGACATTGAAAATGAGCTTTACAATAAAAAATAAATAAAAAATTAAAAAAAACCCCTACGAAAAACATACTTGTAAGTAGTCGCGGCGGGGTATCGCCTATTCAGAATCGATATTTAAAATTTGTTACACAGTGTGTCTGTCTGTGGCATCGTAGCTTCTAAATGGTTGAACCGATTTTGACTAAACATATCTAAGTACCAGCGCCGGAAAACATGCTTCACTGACAAAAAAACCCCATTGTAATCGATTCACCCACTTAGATACTACGGTGCCACAGACCGACACACATAGCGGTCAAACTTATAACACCCCTCTTTTTGCGTCGGGGGTTAAATAGACAAAAGGATTTTTGGCAGCAATCCGCTACGTCCCGTACCTCTTCCATATTATAAATGCTCTCCTTGTGCCATGTTTCCGTAGTAGTTCCGTACGAGTCAAACGGATAAAGAACAACTTTGTGCTCTCAATTATTATACGTGCACCTTACAATATTTCTATGGAAATATTAATTCAATATAATAATATAAAATACATACCTACAATATCAAAAACATATACAAGGTGTAACAGATTAAGCGCAATACCTCAGACACCCCAATTAGAATATTAAATTATAAGTCTAAAACAACATTCGTAACTAAATAAATTGAAACCAAACCTAGATATTTTTTATAAAATAGTTATCCTTACTAAACGTAAAACGTATGTGCATCATCCTTTCGCAGACGTTAGCGGCTGACACGCACACGAGCGCATTTCCTTGAATTAAGAATGTATTAATTTGTCATGATAATGTTTCCGTTTTAAGTTAAATGAAAGATTTTCCGTCAAAAATTAACATCTTTTTTTTTATGACGAAAATCGATTCAGTAGCCGATTCTGAACCAACTTTCACGAATTGCGTTTATTCTGTTACACGTTGTATTTATAAATATCAAATGTATTATTGAGATATCCATCAAAACAATCCTCACCAGGTACGGATGAAGAGCGCGGGCTGGCCGCGTGGGCCAAGGAGATGTGTCTGGACGCTGCCGGCGCTTCAGAGGAGGGAGACACGTACGACTTGCCGGTCGGGATGGGGCTGATACGAAGGTAAGTCAGAGTACTCAGGTACCGCACATGTATACAGTATGTTAACCAACAGAGAGCGTTCCCGTTTAAGCTTTGTTTTCCTAGGAAAGCGGTGCCGTCATATAGCGGCCGTAATATTACGGACGCAAAAAGGCGACCGTCTTTACGGTGACGACATGTGGAAAGTTCCACGGCCGTTTTATCACACTGTCTGCTTCATCGCTATCTAGTAGTAGCGTATTACATTCTCTTTGGAAACGTTCACGAAACCATCTGACACCGACATGCAAATGGCGGCACCGCTTTTTGACGTTACGGTGTCAGTTAACGCTCTCTAGGAAACCGCGCCATTTTGTTTACATACACAACGTTCTAGTGACGTCATTCACCGCTGTATTACGGCCGCTATTTGACGGCACCGCTATCCTAGGAAACCAAAGCTTTACTGGATAACACGATTCCTTTTGGCAAAATTGGTGCCAGATTTTCTGACTTCTGACTACCATTATAGACTGACAGAGGCACGGAGGAATCTTGATATGTTAAGATAGTCAGCCATCCACCGACTTAGGCTAACGTTGCTTAACCTGCAAGATCAACACGTCTGGGTGCTATTATTTAGCCCTGAGTTCCTCTTTCTCCTCCTGTACTCTGTACCCTTCAATTTCCAACTTGCAGGCTGTACCTGTATCTTGTTCCATTCGATAGCCCCTGAAAGACTAAAACCCGCAATAGTATAGCATCCGCCGTACATGCTAAAAAAATATTACCATTCGCAAAATGTTTTTATTTTTGTAATATTAAAATATTCACTAAACATTTTAAATTGATACGTAAAAGAAACACTCTGTACACGTGTACGCATTCATAAATAAATTGCGACGTTTCTTTTACGTATCAATTTAACATTTTTAGTTAATAATTTAATTAAAAAAAAAAAACATTTTGTTTTCGAATGGTAATATTTTTTTAGCATGTATGGATGCTATACTATTGCAGGTTAACGGGAACGCCCTCTGTTAGTTAATATACTGTATGTATATGTACCAACCCTGAATGTGATGTGTTTGATGTTGAATGGAGTAAAATTATGCGTGCCTACCAAAACCAGCATCAGGCACTAGTTGTCTGGCATTCTGCTGAACCGAGCCTTTTTGGCGCAGTCGCGAGGCACACGTAATTTGTCTATTTTCGTGTAAATGCAAATATTATGTACTTAATTTTTTTTTTTTTATATATATTTGGTTTCTTTTCTTTTGTATACTTTGTGTTACCTGCAACGTCAAAGATGTACAAATGACAGCCGCGACCAAAGATTTAATCTGCTTTCTGAGGAGGCCATGAATCTTTTTTATTGTTGATAGGCGTTTGACCACCATCTTACCTGATGGTAAGTGATGATGTGGTCGAAGATGATGCACGCTTGTTTAGAATTAACCTATTCACTCTTGACTTATAGACCGAAACAAACATTTTATTTTTACTAGTAAATACATCTAATTAAGAATTTAAGTGAAATTGCCATATCCAAATGTATTGCGTGGTTATTTCCTCAAAAGAACACCACAGACATGAACCTACATGCTTCTCATATACAAATACAAATTGTATGGGCTTTAAAAGAGACTATGACCTCTGAGTTTGTTTCGGTTTTTCTTCTCAGAGTAGTCAGTTATGAAACACCGGCCTCATCTAGCTAAACTAAACTTAACACGCAAAAAACATGAAGTGTAAAAGTGTTACTTATAACCAATTTACAAAATAAATATTTAATTTAATTTCTCATCATTACATGGTGGACATCCTACCCATACGCACTAAACGTTTTGGGAATACCTTCATTGTGCGTACGGCTAAGGAGTGGAATTCCCTGCCGGAGTCTGTGTTTCCCGATAGCTATAACCTAGGGGTTATCAAGTCAAGAGTGAATAGGTTACTTTTAGGTAGGCATGCTCCATCTTCGACCACATCATCACTTACCATCAGGTGAGATGGTGGTCAAACGCGAACCTATTATCAATAAAAAATAGCGTAGTTGTAAGTAGTATTGTCAATTCTATGGGTGTAAAATCTGACATAAATGTTTACATTAATTATTTAGCCATCAGTTCCTCCTATCCTATTCACTAGCTCCTATTTCCTTATAGGTATGCGAAAAACAATCTTGTCATTACACTATAAGTTAATTTTATCTTATTCCTCAGGTGGAAATGGACCCAATACCTTCCTTTCATGCCGACGTACCAAGCTGGGAAGTTCACCGCGTTGTTTACGAAGAAAGAAGCCTGATTAGAAATTGCAACATAGAAACAAATGCATCGGAGGCTTACAAAAGCTTGTGGCTCTAAAATAATGTGTTACTTAAGTTCTTATTGACAACTAAATATCTGTGGCCGTGACTTAGTTTGGAAGGGAGTGTTTTTCCGGTTAAATCCTGATCTCGTGGGAATATCGGGATAAAAGGTATCTAAAGTATATTCCAGTGAAAGTCACATTAAAATTGATTCAACCGGTTCATAGATCAGGCCGGACAAACAGAAAGATAGACAGATAGACCCACATCAATTTTATAAAAGCTTCTTTATGTTGAAGTATTGTGTAAATAAGAATACTCACTAGAGAAACTTACTATAGTTATTTTGAAATCTCAAATACACTACATTGCTTACTGTTAGATTGGTCAGAGAAAAGTCTTCAAGTGTCGCCACATAACGCTCACCAAAGTATATGCTGTAAGTCTATCGAATAGGTTCAAATAAAATGCGCTCTGTTGTCAATTTGGGCTTGGTATGAGATATACGGCATAGGACATAGACGAGCTTAGATTATCCATAAAGAGTTTATTGTATATTAATTTTTAATTATTAGGCTGCTTGATTTTTTATATTTTTTCCAGGTAATAATCAAAAAAGCAAGATTTGTAAAAAACAAATTTCACTATGAAATAGAGATTAGCTTTTTCGCTTGGTTTGTGTATAAATCATATCTGTGATTCCAACTCAATTGCTTTTTTTCTATTTTAATGTAACTCACTGAAATTCCAATGTTATTTTTGATTCCTTTCAATGCAACGTAGCTTAATTTTAGTGTTATTTTAATCTTTTTTTTTTTTTTAAATCTGTTTATACAAGACCAGTACATAACTTTAAGTGACAACTTCTCCCCAAACTGTATTAGAAGAACTACTTTAATAAATCGTTGGTGTGTCAATAAATTAAAAAACCATTTTCATCCGCTTAGGCTTTTCTCAACTATGTTGTGTTCGCCAAGCCCGTTCCAACATCGGCCTACAAGACAAACGGCGTCGCGCCATCGTTACATGGCGGACATCTCACCCATACGCACAAAACGTTTTGGGAATAGTTTCCCTGTGCGTACAGCTAAGGAGTGGAATTCTCTGGATTCGGAGTCTGTGTTTCCTGATAGCTATAACCTGGAAGTCTTTAAGTCAAGAGTGAATAGGTTGCTTCTAGGCAAGCGTGCTTCATCTTCGACCACATCATCGCTTAACACCAGGTGAGATGGTGGTGAAGCGCAAGCTTATTAACAATAAAAAAAAGTCTGATTTCCTGGCTTCTGACTAGCCGTATCCACTGTCAAATATGTACAAATGACAGCTGGGCTCAACCGGACCTTACGTGCTTTCCGAGGCACGGAATGTAAGCTGATCTTCGTTCAAAGACATCCGGAAGTGGCTGGGCCACGAGACCCTTGAAGCCTTAAACTGCATCATGGAGGTCAAGGAAGAGGTGAAAAAGGCGAGTCACCAGAGCTTTAAAGAGCACGAGGTCACGAGAAGGGAACGTGCGAGAGCCCCAGGCGAACACAAGTGGGAAACCATGGGGACTGGACTTTCCCATCTCGACACAAACGTGACAAACATCTCCAACTAGCTGAAGCAGCTGAGAAAGGCTCTGGAAAGGCTCAAAGGGGACCTCACCCAGCCAAAAGAAACACCCTCGGAGCGAAGTAGCCAGGACACTGGTGACACTAACCTTCTCCTCACGACCACCAAGTTCGAGGACGAATTAAATAAACTAAGGTCCGAGCTCCACAACATCGCCAACAGGCCTTTCATATCCCCCCACCACCACAAACACCCATCAACATCACACAACATCTAAAACCCATTGCAGAAAGGCTGGAGATGGTCTCAGCCGATATCCGAATACTACGAGACAAAGAACCACCTATCCAGGCGCCTCCAGCGCTGAATCTGGAGACAGAGCTTGCAGTTGGTGAGGTAAAAAAGACCCTCCAAAATATAGCAAAGCAAAGCGGACAGACCACCGCAGCAACAACAGGGCACTAAAACCTTAGCCCAGGTCGCCAACACACCCAAATCCCCAAAACCAGCCCCAAAACCTAATCACACCCTGATTGTCTCGTCGACAGACCCCTAGCACACGGGAGATAATGTCATCGAGAGAATCAGGACTGCCCTGGATCTTAAAAGAAGTGGCGCTCGGGTCGACACAGTGCGGAAGGCACGAAACCAGAAGGTCGCAAGCAAGACTGACTTCAACTTGATCAGGGATCAGTTCAAGTCCAACGCAGGGCTTAAGGTCCAGGAGCCCAAACCACAGAACCCCCTGGTCTGCATTAAAGGGGTGCTGTCCAGCTACGGCGACGGGGAGATAGTAGATCTCCTAAAAGCACAGAACAAACACCTTCTGCTATA
Organism: Tholera decimalis; assembly: GCA_943138885.2. Taxonomy (NCBI): domain Eukaryota; kingdom Metazoa; phylum Arthropoda; class Insecta; order Lepidoptera; family Noctuidae; genus Tholera; species Tholera decimalis. The sequence continues at coordinate 3,979,858 of OW964555.2, forward strand.
CGTCGCCGTAGAAGAACAGACCCTAAAAGTGCGATACAGGAATCGAAAAACTGATGACAAGAAATCAGTTCAACGCGCTGCAGAGAGGCTTCGCGCAGAAGATCTGCAAAGCATACCGCACGGTGTCTCTATCATCGGCACTCATTCTGTCAGGACAACTCCCCCTAGAGCTCCGGGTAATCGAGGCCACCACCTTCTTCAAGATCAAAAAGGGTAATTTCCAGGAGTTCATATCGCCGGGTCGCGAGCTGGAGTGCAACCTACACTTCTCAAAAAATTCCCACCCAGCGCAAATCACAACAACCGAGTACGTTCGCCTGGAAGACTGGACTCCCGAAACCCTACAAACCCACCTAGTAATCGGTCCCCAAATCTTCACCGATGGCAGCAAGATTGACGGGAAAGTCGGAACTGCCCTAACTTGGTGGGAAAACGGGAAGGAGACCAGTTTCAGCACCTTTGGCTTGGAGCCCCACAACACTGTCTCCCAATCTGGAATGTACGCACTCTTCAGCGCTGTCAGGATGGCAAGAGAATCCAGGGTGGCCTCCGTAAGCATATTAAGTGACTCAAGATCGTCACTTGACCTGCTGAGGAGCCCATCCGCCACTCACCTGGCACTCCAAATAAAGAGATGCGTCCGAGAGATCAGACAGGAGGCCAGGGAAGTGAGGCTCTCTTTGGCTTAAGGCCCATGTGGGAAGCGCCGGGAATGAGAGAGCGGATGAGCTGGCCAAGAAGGCAGCTCTTACGAAAGCGGTGGCAGACTACTCAAGGGTACCCGTATCGTACGTGAGAAAGAAGATACGGGAACAAACCATTAAAAAATGGCAAGCGCGATTCGAATCCTCGAGCACGGGAGCGGTCACAAAAGTGTTCTTTCCAGATGTCCTAGCGGCAAAAAGAACACTTAGGGATGTCTGTCGACCTAATACTGCTCCATGTGCAAGTCTTCACAGGACATTGAGGATTCTCAGCGTATTTCCACCGCTTTCACCTCAAGGACAGTCCTTCGTGCGTCTGCGATCCTGCCTCCGAAGAAACGGTCTGGCACTTGCTCTTCGAATGTCCACGGTTTTGCCGAGAGAGAATGGAGCTGGAAACAAAGATCCAGCTAGGCTCGTCCATACTCCATACAATCATGGGAAAACCGGCCACTCGGAAACCATTCTTGGCATTCACGAGCAAAGTTGCCTTAGTCACAGTCGCAGCTAATAAGACAGAAGCAAATACACAGACCCGAAGCCGATCACCACAGAGTCAACAACCACCAACAACACACACTACAGTCACTACAGTCCCAACTACACAACAAGTCACCCATACCCAACACACAATACCAACAACCACACAAAACACACTTACTAACACTACTCAACAGCCAGTACCATCAGCTACAGTTCCTGAAAGGGCTGATGTAGAAGCCAGTAAATAGCCTTTTCCAAATCCCATACCTATTACGAACTTCCTGGCGTGCGGAGGAGATGGAGTTCCCGGAGTCAGACTGCGGGGTGTAGCCCTGTTTATGGATAAGGAACGGGAAAAGTTAGGTGTAAGCTTTTGCATCGGATCAAGCCGAGCTGGGGCCCGAATTTACATATCACCAGGCCTTATCACCTTGATTAACGGAAGTACCGCTAAAACGAGAATCTCACCAGTGCCGAATATTGCGATACAAAGGCAAGACAATCGCAATATTCGAGTGGGGAGAGGAAACTCCGTTTGTCCAGGTATGCTCGTTACTTCTGAAGATCAGGGAGGCAGGAAAACACATGACACCCGCCGCCCGCATCATAAGTATGGACGCGATGATTGTTGGAGGAGAGAGGGGAGACATCGCAGACTGCTTCGGCTGTTTAAAAGCCTCGGAACAACATGAGGTGGTTGTCTATGAGGACAGAGGGGAAACGTTGAGTTTTCTCAAAAGTTCTCAAGACCCAACAGCCAGCACGACGAGCCCTAGAACAAACCCGGCCACTCAAAGTGGGGCAGAACGGGCCCAGCAGAAGGTAGCTGCCGAAAAAGCCGCTAAGGAGCAGAGTAAAAGAACCAGCCCGGAGGAACAGGCCCGGGAGAGGAATCGTATGAAAGCCTTCGGCACTTTCCTCAATTATCTGCTCCCTAGCACCAGCTGGCAAACACCTCTAGGAACGCAAGGGGAAGTAATAGCGAGGTTTCTCAGGAAACCTCCACTTGAACCACCAGTGCGGATGCCTACACCTACCAGAGCCGACAAAGGGCAAGTCAGCCCACCGACCCTCGCAGTCAACTCTAGAGTCACAGACCACGTCAAGAGCGCCTTCCTCGAGTACGTTGCAATTGTGAGAGCAACCAGAGAGGTCAGGACAGAAAATCAGAGGGTCTGCTTAGGGATCTGCTCGAGGAAGCCGAAGCAGCCGTGTACGACAACGTCAAATCTCAAGTAATAGCGGGAGAAATGACGGGGTCGTATATGGCAGCCTACAGCGCGAAAAGTGGATTTGTGTCCCTGGACGAGGAGGAGACGTAGCGCTCAGGCAAACTGAAATTTACAGCACCAGACGACGACCCGATATTAGTTACCGCCAAATGCACCAAAATCATGTTGGACGATAAGAACCTCGAAATGGCTCAGTCCATTCTAGAGGATTCCAACATGCAGGAACATTGGGTGGTACCCAATATCAAAGTTCCGGGGTGTGACAAGACAACCTGGGTGGTAAAACACTTCGATGGGGAGAAAAACGTTGTAGACACCACGACAACCGAAGCTGCCAAAAATCTCAGAGAGTAGCTGGCGCACTGCTTAGGAGATCGGGTCAAGACACTATGGCCTCAATACTAGTCAACGGGTTCAGAAAGCGAGACTCTTGCTACCGCCTCACGGTAGACGAAGCACTGACGAACCACTTTGGGGCCATAGTCATGGCAGTCAAGTTGTCAGGAGCTAGTGAAGTTGTCCTCATCGGAGACATAAACCACCTTCCATTGCTGGACAGAGAGAACCTGTTCGAATTAAGATACACCCGTCCAGGTTTGGTGTCTGGAGTCACCCAGAAACTAAAAACTAATGTGCACACTCCGGAACCAAATGGACGTAGCGTTTTCACTGAGCAATATATACTCTGGTATATATTCGTCCCAGTCGACGCTGTCGCGGGTCTACTCCCTGAAAGTGAAACGCTTCACGGGTGCGCAAATACCGAAAACCGCCGAAAATACCCTATTCCTGGTGCATACGCAAGAGGAAAAAGCTTCTCATCAACCAGAGATACGGGTCGGGCGGAGGGTCGCGCACCCTAACCATTCACGAGGCTCAGGGCCTGACCTACGTCAGCGTAATAATCATAAACACCAAGTCCAGGAGACTCCAAATCCACGGCAGCATTTCCCACGCGGTGGTGGCGGTGTCGAGACACAGAGTCAGCTGCGTCTACTACTCCGACGACGCTGACGACGCCACGGGCCGCTTCGCAAGGAGAGCGATGGATGCGCCGACTAAAAAGGTCGTCGATTACAATCTCAAGACGGACATGCAGCATCGAGACGCGGCTGTAATGGAAACCCTATTGGAGCTAGCCAAATCCCTGGTTATCAAACCCAATATCAAAAAAACCTTAATTCAAAGATCCCAACAAACCATTATCTTATACAATCCCCGTCAATAGCCACTATAATAAAAATAAAATAATTTAGGTTTGTCATAATTTAAATTTAAATAAGTTCTACCATTCACTATAACACTAGAGCATGCCATAAAAAAAGATGGACTCCCGTAGTATTAAGTAGTTACTCATTTAGCTCCATCGTCCGAGGAGGAGCTCAATATTGTATAACATTAAATAAACTCAAATCTTGTGAAATAAAACGTTTTAAATAAAGGCGCGGACCTCCATGTCCGTAGAATTATACTTATTAAGCATATATACATACTTTGTGTTACATTTTCTTTCATTTACAATATGTAAGTATATAATTAAAACAACAGAAAGAAATATAGCAATCGAAAGAGATCTAATGAGTTTTATTTTTACACAATATTAGAAATTAATGTTGTATTGATTCAGATTGATCGCCGAGTCGTAATACAAAGTGCGATCGAAGTGGAACCGAGCGAATGAATAGCGATGTGGATAGAGTTTGGGTAATCTCCCCTTCCCCTCCCGCACGTATCCACGTCCGTAACTACCCATGACCAGAATCGCTAATCGGTTTTCAATTTCTTTAATAATTATACTCATTTGTTACCGATAAACGTACCCAAATAAAACCCTAATTTTGAAATTAATAATTGTAACAGTAACATTTCTATCTGGCTTTCTGTCTGTTATACTTTCACTTACACCACTGAACCGAACTGAACGGATAAATTAAACGTTGGAGTGCTTAGGACATAAGCTCTCATTTTGTTTCTTCTTTTTGTGTCGATGCTCAAACACATTTGGACCAATATGCAGCTACCTGCACGGCTCTTGTGCAGCTCTTGTCCTCGTAAAGATCCTGAAAGGGGCAGGTGGCCGTCAAGGGCGGATCCAGGGGGGGGGGTCATGGGGTCATGACCTGGGCTGGGTCCAGGACCTAGGTGGACCACTAATTAAAATTTTTAAACATTGTTACTAGATAATACTACAGTTTCTGTCGTTGTAAACGAATATCGGCAGTGGATGGCCAAGTGGCAGCGGAGAAATACAAATTATAACTTCTTGTGACTTGACCACGATTATGTGACCCACCCCCCCTGGCACCAAAGCTGGATTCGCCCTTGGTGGCCGTGCACGATGGACATAATACTTCTAATATAATTATTTCTTTGCATAAAACATCTTTACAAAAATAAATGATGCCCTGACTCCTGCACTATGTAGGAACATCCGAATTACAGGAGCCACTGTATGTGTATACTCCCAGCATTTGATCCTGTGTTTGATGCAATATAACTTGGATTTAACATTATGAATTTAACAATCGAACATAACATGACGGGAGTAGGTGCTTATTTTGATACCTACAAGATGTAGTAGGTATTACACTAGGTAGAAAATTAGTACTCTACAACAACGCATTGTTAAAATAATACAGCAACACATGGATACCATATTAGGCTTGTGTAGTACATGTACTATGAACTATTAGGACGCAATTCCGTCATGTGAACTAGAACGAACTATTCTGTTTCTGTCGCTCAAATCGGTCATCTAGTACATCTAGTACAGTGAACTAATCACCAATCCTAGCGACATCCAATCGCTAGAGCCGAGCAAGAACGGCTGAACTAATAAGTGATGTACGAACTACGATGACCTGGAGAACGAGAAACTGTGCCCGGTCATTTATGTGCATAATCTATGGCCCGGACGTTCTATGGCTCTTTGATAGTTTCGATGTTTTTATTTGTTATTTTAACTTTGTTAAGTGAAGTTACTCAACGTCATTGGTTCAACAATATAAGTTCATGTTGCTTAAGTTATGCTTATGTATATAAAAATGAAGATCACTGTAAATATTTGATTTTTAAATACGCCATTTTAATAATTCATTCAATATAAGTAATATTGAATGAATTATTAAAATGGCGTATTTAAATGATATTCAAATTATTTAAAATGTATCATAATTAAAATGATAGTCCTAAGCCTGCAAAGTATGAAGGAAAATCAAATATGCAGGTATTCCATGAACTAAAATGAACTAATAGTACTAGAAGACCGAACTAGTACATTTGAACAATTGTACTAGTTCGGAGCGCTCCTGTCAGTGACCGAGTATGAACAAGCCTATACCATATGTTAAATTGGGCAAGTAATATATGATATAATTATAAAATCTCTAATATTTACAAGATATGACAACAGAATCTATAATTTTATTTGATATAATGATCAGTTATATCAAATAAAATTATAGAGAACTTTTTTGATGCTATCAAAAAAGTTGGGAATCCTAGCCAAGGTGAGACGGTACTTGACACCGGAACAGCTGCTCAATTTGTATCAAGCCCAGGTTCGGTCGTGTATGGGATACTGCTCTCATCTTTGAGATGGATCTGCGAAATACCAAATGGACGCCCTTGAGTCTATCGAGAAGCGGGCCAAGAGACTCATTGGCAACGATGCACTGGACGAGTCAAAGCTCCAGAGCCTTGAAAATCGACGACGAGTTGCAAGTTCGGTTTTCTATCGGTTACATTTCGGGGAGTGTGCGATGGAATTACACAGTCTAATTCCGCCAAGCCCGTTCCATCATTGGACTACGAGACAAACAGCAAAGCGCCATCGTTATATGGTGGACATCCCACCCATACGCACAAAACGTTTTGGGAATACCTTCATTGTGCGTACGGCTAAGGAGTGGAATTCCCTGACGGAGTCTGTGTTTCCCGATAGCTACAAACTTGGAGTCTTTAAGTCAAGAGTGAATAGGTTACTTTTAGGTAAGCATGCTCCATCTTCGACCACATCATCACTTACCATCAGGTGAGATAGTGGTCAAACGCGAACCTATTTTCAATTTAAAAAAAAGTTATTATAATAAACAATTGATATAATTTTAATGCAACTAATTTTTATAAGCTTGACATACATTGAATATAAAATCGTTTAATTTACCACTCAAAAGACATAAAACTTATTTAGTGTAATACTTTCCTGTAAAAAACATGCCAATAAGCATAAATGCAAACAGTATGCAAGCAAACATGCAGCAGGAATGGTTTCTGTCACGGCTCCGGCGCTGCAGGGCTCCGGCGGTCTCATGCGGGCCGCCTCGCCCCTCTGTACCTACGCGATTTTAAATAACACTAGGGGCAGACAAGACTACGTGGAGTCGGTTTTGCAGCGATTCGTTTCTGTCACACTGCTACCGCAGCAGGCTCAATAGGTAAAATTAATCGCAATATTATATATTTTAAACGATAAGCCTAAGCCGATTTTCGATTAAATAAACGTTATATCCAATAAATACAAAAAAGTATTAGAGAATATAAATGTTATATCTAAAGAAATTATATCAACAGTTGTGTTACGCCAGTCTCTTAGCGAAGTACGTCGAGAAACTTCGACCGAAATCTAGAATGTGCGAGACACTAACGCCACCTGGCGGCGAGTAGCAGTACTGAGTATATCGAGAAATTTAGACCGAAATCTAGAATATACGAGATACGATAAATATATGTTATAATATGTGTTCAGAACTACAATTGGCCAGTGCAACGCTACTGGTGTCTGAAACTGTCCACGGTACGTGGAGCTATAAACGTTGCTTACAATAAACAAGGTTACACAATAATCTACAGGCTCTCCGGCCGACAACAATCTATAGCCTCTGAGGCTTTATAAATAGTTACAAATAACACTCACCTGAGCTGTAGACGGCAACCAGGATCTGTTTGATCACGTCCAAAGTGTTTGTGTGTATAAGTGAGGTGAGTAATTGAAAGTGTGAAAGTCAAGTGTGTGGACGTTCACAAGGCGCCAGTTTCCAGATGGCGCGGTTCCAACAGCATCACTACTAACTCGTTTCCAGCAAATGCGCGTGCCACGCGGATGGCCACAACCGGCGATAGATCCAAAAATATCCCGGGGTTTTAGTCAAATGGGGATTACAATTTCAAACAATTGATAATCGCGACCCAATTATCGGTTGCAACAGGCGATTCCAAACGATATTTTACCAATTATAATTAACTCAACAGGGTCCCATGACCGACATTTTCAACGGGGAAGCAAAGTCTATCTGTCAAGTCAAAGTAATGTCAAGATCAAATTTCTTTATGTCAAAAGGGTGCGTTCGGAAACGCTCGGTACTAAACATCTACCCCCCCCCGGACGGGCCTACCCGTCCGCTAATCAATTGGAAGTCTTGACAAGGTTGCAAATTTAATACAGCTTCAATGCGGCCAAATACCGTAGCTTGTTCCTCAAAGGTGAGAACGGTGTCTCCCAACAATCTCCGCCAGCGTCCCTTTGCCGCTTTCACCGCGGCCTCAAAAATACCCCCCCAATGGGGGCAGGCTGGCGGGTCAAACAACCAAGTGACCCCTCGGCGAGCCAAACTATTACCAATGTCAACCTGGCTCTCATTAGGAAGGCGTGTACCTCCTTCAAATAGTTACTTGTACCCTTGTAATTCGTACCGCAATCAGACCTAATCAAAGAAGGTAACCACGGCGAGACACAAATCTTTCCAAAGTCGCCTCAAAGGCCTCTGTCGAGAGGGAGGTTACCAGCTCCAAATGTACTGCCTTGGTTGACAGGCAGACAAACACACAAATAAGCCTTAACAATCTTACTATTACAAAGGGTGGACGTCTTCAACAAAGGGGGACCAACAAAGTCCGTTACGACGCCAGCAAAAGGCCTCGTCTCATTGACGCGATCAGCCGACAAAACCCAAAATTCTCGCTGCAGAATGGCCAACAGCGCATTGCAACCGGCATGCGAGTTCTTAGTGTGACGATCAGTCACCAACAATTGAACCAAGTGGCCCTCCTTGGGCAACAAAGGGGATGACGAGCCCCATAAGGAAGGCTTGAGCGCCTCAACCATCCTCCAACAGGGTTTCCCGAAGTGGCTCGTCCCAACCAAGTTCAGTTATAACAAGGGCAGGAGCACCAATTTTTAGGGTACGGACAACTCACAAGGGTGATTTCAAACCAGGTCCTTCCCTCAACAGTGGTGTCAGCCGGTTCGCCAATTCCCCAAATCTTGCCTGAAAGGTCGTTCACCTTCAGGCCAACCTGTCCCGCTAACCAAGACGACAAAGGGCAACCCCGGACTCCCGTGCCCAAAATGGCACGGACCACAATTGAGTCACCCAAGGGTCCCCAGACCTTGACCGAGGCCGTTGGTAACAAAACCGTCTTGATCGGGGGGGTCCTTTAGCGGGCAGGCGTCAATCTCTTAGCGATGCCTGGGCGGCGACCGATCGCCGCATCCAGGCTGCCTTCGTTCACGACGAGGCCAACAATCAAAACATTCGTCCGCGCGGTGTCCCGAGCCGCTCGCCATCACTGGAGGGGCATATCCCAACGAATGCCCGAATGGCGGAGGGCGCGACTCCAGCCGGGGACGTTCCGCCAACGGAGGGGAAAGGCAGCGGCGCCGACCCGGCCACTGCTGCCTAGCAGCCAATGCGCGTTCTCCCTGACGAGGGAAGACCAAATGGCGCTCGTGGGGCTCCCGTTCAACTTGCGCGGGGGGTGGAGTGCGGCGTACAGAATCGCGGGTCTCAGCCCGGTGCTCGTCTCCGGGGTACCCCCCCCTGCGCGAACCCTCCTCAGAAGATGGTCTGCTGGAGCAGTTCGCGTTGGCGCAGAAAATCTCCAAGTGGGACCCCTTACAAATTCTACACGGGCGGGGGTCGGGGCAGTCCCGATGAAAGTGGGCCCCCAAGCACGAGAAGCACAAACGGCGTGCGTTGACAATGCGGCGGCGAGCACTTACGTGCAAATTCAAAAAGGCCGGGCAACGCGCCATGGCATGCCCCGTTGCCTTACAAAAGTCACAATGATGAGGACTCCGGGCACCAGCAAAACGGGGGGCGGGGCGAACATCAACAGGCCCCCTAGCCCGAGGACTCCGGGCACCAGCAAAACGGGGGGCGGGGCGAACATCAACAGGCCCCCTAGCCCGAGGACTCCGGGCACTAGCAAAACGGGGGGCGGGGCGATCATCAACAGGCCCCCTAGCCCGAGGACTCCGGGCGCCAGCAAAACGGGGGGCGGGGGGAACATCAACAGGCCCCCGAGCCCTAGGACTCCGGGCGCCAGCAAAACGGGGGGCGGGGCGATCATCAACAGGCCCCCTAGCCCGAGGAATCCGGGCGCCAACAAAACGGGGGGCGGGGGGAACATCAACAGGCCCCCGAGCCCTAGTCCGTCCCTGGTCTCTGGGCTGAGAAGGTAGTGGGGGTGACCCCGTGGCGCCACGAGTGTTATCCGAAAACCGACACTCGTCTTCCAAAAACTTGAGGAGGTCGTCAAAGGGGGGAAGATGGGTGGCACTATCCCCACCATACTTCTGCTCAAAACGTGACCTCAACTCCGCGGGGAGCAACTGCAGCACTATGTGCACCAACGAGTAGGACCAATGTTCTACCGGTAACTCCAAGCGTCTTAAGGCGTTGGTCGCTGAGACCAACGGGTTCAGCAAGTCAGTGCGCAACGTCGACGTGCTGACAATGGCCGGTAGCCCCAAAATCTGGTCGATGTGCACATCAGCCAGGCAGCGCTTGTTCTGATACCGTCGGGAGAGAAGCTCCAGAGCGGTAGGGTAGGAGGAATCCGTCACATGTTCTAGAACGCAGATCGGGGTATAAAGTAAATTGGGATTAGAAGATACGAGGCGATATAATCGAAGCTATACAAGTGAATTTCAGTGCGATTTAAGTGTTAAGTGACAAGTATTGTAGTGCGGATAACTGTATTAATTTTTATTTTGTGCTTATTTAATTAAAGTGTTAACTTTGGTTTAATTGGCGTTAATTATTTCTATCCCGAACCCCAGCTCGTAACAGTTGGTATAACTCACGTTTATTATATCTTGTGAACGTTATTTAAGAGATAACATTCCAAATAAATTTACATGATATGAGACACACCCCATTAAATTACCAGGATAGCAAAACCAATGAAAAGTGCTTAAAGATTCATCATCATTCCAAATACGAGTATGTAGGGGTCAGTTTTTCGCATATTCTCTGGCTTCCGTAACGAAATTACATCCAGAGTGTAATTTTGTTACGGAAGAATCTCTAAGCACCAACGGCATAACGTGCTTTCCGAGGCACAGAGGAAACCCGATAATATTATCTTAAGAAGGTCATTCATTCACGGACTGACCTTGCTAAGCGTTGCTTGACTTTGACGATCGGTTTATGCGGCTGTAATAATTTAGCCATGACCTCCTCTTCTTCGCCTTAAAGACGGCGAACAGGTAGTTCACCGTCATTTAAGGATCTGCGACGATGGCCATGCTTGAGACGATGGCGCGACATGCTCTACGAGCGTTCAAAGAGCAGTCAGCAGCACTGGCGCTGTAGTGAAGATTTGAGTGGAAAGTATGAAAGGACAGACGCTGATTTTAAATACTGGTTTATTATAAAAATTATGTACAGTAAAAGGTATGAACGGAGCGCGACGCGTACAATGTTCAGAGCTGATCGAGGGGGGGCTCCAGACTGCGGTTCTGTCTTATAAAGGTGCACCCCGCGCCGCGCTATCACCGTTTCCATCGACGTCATCGGTTTGTTCGAGAGGTTTCCGAATAGGCGCTCTTTACGGCCATTGCCTGCCGGGGTTGCGGGCATGTGCTACGAGATACCGCAGCCCTGGACCGCAAGAGCATCTGAAGGAAACGGTTGGGTTTTTAGTCAGTAGTTTTAAGTCTTACACCTCCTTCCACTTCACACAGAGTGAGAGGAAATATTTGAGGATATAGATGTCTCTCGCAAAAAGGCATGAAGTGGCCTGGCTACAAAGCATAACAATAACTTTTTAACCATGTTTATACTTTTTTTATTGCTCGCGTTTGACCACCATCTCACCTGATGGTAAGTGATGATGTGCTCGAAGATGGAGCACGCTTGCCTAGAAGTAACCTATTCACTCTTGACTTAAAGACCTCTAGGTTATAGCTATCGGGAAACACAGACTCCGGCAGGGAATTCCACTCTTTAGCCGTACGAACAATGAAGGTATTCCCAAAACGTTTAGTGCGTATAGGTGGGATGTCCACCATGTAACGACCATGTACTTCATAATATCCAGAGCAGTAGCAGATAATCAAGTCCCGTAACAACATTTATATAAAATGCTCTTAGGCGGTCAAGTAATGGGATAAAAATATTTGGTAGGCCCTGGCAAGACCTGGCTTACGTACGGAAAGGGTTGTTAAGTAAAAGTGGATCCATGCCTTAATGCTAGACTGGTTTATAAGGTGTATTGATAAAGCTATTTTGTATGTCGGGTCTATTTAGAGACGCGGCAGTGTGTCAGCCAAGTTCGCGAAGCAAAATGTCACAACCATTTCGGTTTAATTTCAAGCCACCATAACACTCTTGCGCATTTCACCTGATGGTAAGTGATGATGCGGTCGAAGCTGGAGCACGCTAACCATAATGAACCTATTCACTCTTGACTTTAAGACCCCGAGGTTATAGCTATCGGGAAGCACAGACTCCGGCAGGGAATTTCATTTCTTAGTTGTACACACAATAAAGGAATTCTCGAAACGTTTGGTGCGTGGGTGGGATGTCCACCATGCAACAATGGCGCACGTTCGTCTTGTAGTCCACTGATGGAACGGGCTTGGTGGAATAACATTGTGCAATTCCACTGCACGACGCCCGAAACGTAACCGATAGACAGAGCCGGATTAACCCATCAGGGGCCTATAGGCAATGGAATCCTCGGGGCCCTCTTATACCGACTTCAAAAAAGGAAGAGGTTCTCAATTCGGCTGTATTATTTTTATTTGTGTTAACTCATAACGGCTGGAGTAGACTGATTTGGAAAATTCTTTTTTGTTTGAAAGGGTATACTTCAAGGTTGGTCCCATTGTCATCAAGTCAGGATCTGATGATGGAATCCTGGAGAATTCGAGGGAAAACTACAAATATTATAGGCAGAAACGCACCGGTTGGTGAAGTGGAACTAATGATGAAGACCACAGATAGCTACCGGAACTACTAAGTATTGCTTGGGTTGCGATACGATTACTTGAAAGTAGTTTAACGAATCGAGGATTCCACCAACGTGCATGAAGTACCCTCCGGTCGCCCTACGGCTGCGTTCCGATTTATTATATTAGTTTTAAAACTCGATACTAAATAGAATGAAGTATTAAGTGCGTCAAAAAAAATATACTTCTTGTTATTGAGAAAGGAAAATTGAGGAGAAAATTGTAAGATTTACTAGCAGACATAAAACAATTGTAGACTACGTACGTATCGTAACCTCGCACTTAAGAGCCGATACTACCTCAATTGGCTTAGCATGATCGTCCGTTTTGTCGAAAATACTGCAGCAATAATTTTGAAATAAATACTTAGTAAAGTTGAGGATTATTATTAGGTACTATGTTTGACGAAAACACGATTCCATAAAATTTTCTTGATAGAAAAAAAATCCAAAGTTACCTCCAAACCGAACAATAAACCGCTGGTATTCAAAAATAACTTCAAATTAGATTATGAAACTTTGCGTATCAATTGAACTAACTATAAAGCAAGTCTTATGTTATTTACTTTTTTAATTACCATTATTTTCACCGTAAAAAGAAATAAACTAAATTATCTGTGTCTTGGAGTCTTTTCCCTGCCACCCTGTCTCACTTGCTCACGTGACCGCGGCCAGTAGTGTGCGAGCGAGATAGTGAGAAGCGCTGAGGTAGTATAGGCCCTTAAGTGCGGTCCGGTTACCGGGGTAAGGACTTAAGAACCTCGCATTTAATTCTACTACTAAATCTAAGGATTTGTATTTTGAGAGTGTGGTCCCTCAGTTCACACGCACTTCTAAATTCTCGTTCGATGAGTCATTTTTTTTTTCTTGGTGCGTGCAGTGGGCCCCTTGTGGACGCGGGGCCCCTAGGCAGTTGCCTACTCTGCCTAATGGTTAATCCGGCCCTGCCGATAGAAACCCGATAGACTTGCATGCAACTCGTCGTCGATGTTCAAGGCTCTGGAGCTTTGACTCGACCAGTGCATTGTTGCCCATGAATCTCTTGTGTTGCCAGATGGGGTGAGTTGTTTCCAATCAACCTATAATCCCATAAAAAAACAATACTTGTCAACAAAACCAAGTCTCGCAACTCAGTTCTTCTACCGTAAAAAGTTGTGAGATCCATGTAATACCAAGTCGGTTATTCGATTATTCAATCCCTACTTAAGGGACCCTCTGTCTTAAGTTGTTACGTAATTATCTAACCTAACAACATCTTATAGTAACCATATCAATATCAAAAATCTTTTACGTTTTAAATAAATAGATTGACTCGGCCATCGCATGAAAACATAATATATCTCACAAGTCATACATACATATATAAGTTACATTGTTTTTGCGATTGCCAAGTCAATCTATTTATATTTAAAATTTATTTATGCAGTTGATGTATCTAGAAAACTGGACCGAAATTGAAAAATATCTTAGTTTTTCCTTGATTCATACACTAAACACTAATTGTATTCTAAATTTGAAGCTTTTATGTCTGCTAGCTAGAAGTGCCTTACTTAGACTTTTGATGGTCGGTCAGTCAGTCAGTGAGTGACAAAATTAAGAAACTTTGACTCGTTATAATTCTTAAGCTACTGGTTCAAATTGAATGAAATTTGAAATATACCGTGTTTATACAACGTCTGTTTGGTTACTGCAAATTCAGGCTTCTAGTTTTATCCACAACGAAGTTATACGGGGTCGAAAATGGCCTGAACTGCTTCGAGAAAAGTATGGTACGGCCGTGCCGCTTTTTGCTCGACTTGGTGATTTAAAAAAATGCTCAAAATTATTGTGAGGCCCGAATATTTTCATACACAAATATTCAAGTTGGTGAGTAACAAATTGCAAAGTCGCACAAATGAGTAGCAGAGAATGACAAATTGTCTTTAAAAATATTTTAATGAATAAGACTACTATGAAAGTATTTGTTATTTGGCAACTTGGCTCTTTAATATGTATGTTTTTGCTCGTACCTGTGTAAGCTTGTTCGAAATACGCGTAAAGAGAAAATCTGCCTCTAATCTCATGTCTTCCAAGTATTTTACCTAGTTCGTTGCTTTCAATATCAGTATTTTTCTAAAATTATGTCAAATTTCGTTGTTCTTTAGGTATATATAATATAGTGATGTTAAAACTAGGTTTTAGTGAGGTCTCATAACACAGTACTTTAGCTTGAGAGTCAACAGATTCACATTTATATATTTTCTGCTGCCAAAATTGTATGTCCCTATTGTTATCTTTTATTTTCTAGGTGAGATTCATCGAATGACATCGATCTCCCGCTCTGGCTTAAGCGGAACGGAATTTCAGACTTGTATTGACTAAAAATCAACCCTGTTCTGTCAGCTCTCCTTAAGTTCCGGGGCTGCGGTATTTCGTTTGGACATTCCCGCAACCCCGGCGGGCAGTGGCCTTACGAGGCCACGTCACTGGTGCTGTCAGCTCTTTGAGGCCTATTTTTGGACTGTTATAATGAATATTGGCATAATAAAGTTATTATCATAGTTACAAAATTTTAGTTATTTTCTTTGTAGCAGTTTAATTTAATTTTCTGAAGCGCCTAAGTATTTTCTCAACAAATACGGACTAGCCTAGAAGGTAATCATCTTTCGACGTCTCTTATAATCTATTTTTTATCTCCACAGATACAGTGCTAGAGGCAATAAATCTTCGAAAAATAGAGTGGTCACTAAAAATATATGAGTAAAGAAAAGATTCCACTCCATTGTCCTATTGATTCAGAGCCATCAATAAGTGTCGTCGCTATAATTGACAAACGCGTAATGGCACGTAAAATGAAAAAAAGCTCGGGCAATTTTTTGAGACATCGTGAAGTCGTGACCCTTTCCGCAGAAGAGAATGATGTTACAAATGTTTCTTATCTGTAAGATTATACGGATCATTTCAAGGGTTAAGTTTGTTTCGATATATTGACCTTATGTTGATATTTTCATTCATGTGATAAAGTGATTTTCGGTTTAAGGTTGTAGCTGAACTGCGTAATGCATTCATTCGTTCGTTTGTATAAAAATTTGTATTGTAGTGGACTGCCTATACTAATAAATCAAAATAATTCATTTTATTGACCAAAAGAAAGGTCTTTATCATACACTATAGGGGACAGGTGGGACAGCCCCATACTGGGACATTGGATATTACATGCCACTGTGGCTTATTATAATTTGTTGTTTTTGTTCCTCTGGTAGTTTAAAGTATGAATATTAGTTTTATAAGTGGTTTGTATACTAACCAAATGTATACTGTCCGACATAAAAGTATTTCTATTTATTTATTTACTTTTATTAACAGCATAATTGAAAGACATTTACTCGGCTAAAGAAACACAGCAACATACAATACAAAATCACAAATATTATAAAAAAAATAATAAAAAAAATTTTGCTGAGCTTGTCCTCACCGAAAGGTTACAAACTCAAATATGGTTATATCATAATTCTGCTAGTGAAGCATTCTTATACCTATCTACAACGTAACCTATGTACGTAAATTTCTACGAGCTCTGCATTACAGATGCTATCGCAGACATAATTATCATGATGCTTTACTGAGAAAATACAAACATTGTAAAATACCTTCTGGATTCTAATGGTAACATTAGAATCCAGAAGGCTACTGCTCGGAGTTATGTTTCTACATGGTGTTGTGCATAATAAATACGATTGTTCAGAGTATCCATTCAAACCGTGTCTGCAACTCGAATGCTGGTCACCGTGCTCCTTTGCGCCATCTCGTAGATTATTATAACTCTCGATTTGAGAACATGGACATTTTTAATCTCTGTGATATAAATTTTAAGCAATCTATAGTTGAAACTCTTTTCAGTAGTTAAGCTCTGTTTTCATAATGTATTATAGATCAAACTTTTTAGGCGCTTGTTATTTATCTTCTTAGGTTTAACGTTTCGTTCGTATTGTATAAAATTAATTCTTGTTTTTTTTTTCTAATTGATATATCACGTAGCATCAACACAATGTTAGTAATAAGTGGATATCGTTTTTAGTAGTACGATAAGTAATTTTAATTTACATGTTTATAAACAATGTACGGTCGGCCAAGAAAGTGGTGTACCAGTTTTGATTTAGTTTCCCGGTCATCGAAAATTACAACAAGGTTCGTTATAAAAAGATATTACTGAAAGAGACAACATTATCATGACGTAAACCTATGTATTTAGTATTCATACGTCATATGTCACATATAAGTACATGACATTTTAACCTTTAGTATAAATGAAAAGGACATTAATTTCTACAAAGCAATTGAAATGTTTCCAAACAAAAGTAATAAAAACTATTTAGACAACCGAATTCCATTTGAAAAAGAAAACTGACAATTGACATTTTGTCAAATATATGCAAAAAGTCGATATATTTTCCGTGTTATTTTTCAATCAACTGCATATAAAATCATCTCAATGCCTGCCAACTTGACCATTGCCGAAAGAGCACAAATAATTGCTCAATTTAATGAGGGAAGCAGTATCAGTGCGATATCCCGGAATTTGAATATATCGAGGCGTTCTGTCCGCTTTTGGATTCGTCGTGAAGGAGAGGAGGGAAGTTTGTTAGATCACAGAAGAAGTGGTCGCCGGCCTGCACTCTCCAATAACGATAGAGAATTCATGAGACGGGAATATGAAATCAATGGTTTTAAGCCCACAAAACATTTTGCGGAGATGTTCGATGTGAGTGCCCAAACAATAAGGAATCATCTACATTACATGGGGTTGCACCACAGGCATTACGCCAAGAAAATATATTTGACGGATGCTCACAGACTTGCTCGTCTGAACTTCGCCAGAGAGCACTTAGAGTTTGATTGGTCTAATACAGTGTTTTGTGATGAAAAAACGTTTAAATCCAGTCAGCATGGACGTCTTCACCTTTGGCGATATAATTCAACACGGTATAAAGATGATCATGTAATCCCAAATAGAGAATCAGGTCGAATTTCCGTAAATATTTGGGGCTGGATGAGTACGGATGGTGTAGGAGAATTGTGTTCTCTACCTCCTCGAGCGACGGCTGTAAATTATATCGACGTGCTTCAGAATGCAATGCTACCGACAGTCCGTAATGTTTACCCGGAGAACGAAGTGCCACAATTTGATTTTGTTCAAGATAATTGTTCAATTCATAATGCGAGGATCGTAAGAGCCTGGTTTCGTTCACACACTGACGTAAGGGTAATTCAGTGGCCCTCAAGATCGCCGGACCTCAACCCGATAGAAAATCTTTGGGGCCTTATGGTCCAACGATGGTCGCATCAAAATGAAAGAACCAAACAAGCTCTTATTAGTCACTGTAATTATATCTGGGAGGAAATGCGGGGAACCGATATTTGCTCACGGCTTGTTGGTTCAATGAGGTCTCGTCTTTTAGAGGTTATAGAGGCCAACGGCGGTTACACCCGTTTCTAATTTTTAAAAATTTTCAATATCTTCTAAATATTACTATATATGCTATGTTTTTGTTTGTTATAAGTATTTTAAAATTGATTGTAGAAATTTAATAAAAGGATAAATCTATTTTTAGCTTGTTTTTTATTGATATTGTAATTACAAGTTTACAGAAATTGTAGGTTTGTGGACTCGCCTTGTGCCTTTACAATTTTATGTAACTTGTTGATTACAATTCTGAATTTGTAGATACAATTTTGTCATCAAAATCTACAGCCCCCCGCCGTTGATTTTACGACGTCATTGGTTCCATCAAGTTCAAACTAAGAACAGCTGTCACGTTACAAACAGTAATAGTCGTTATCAATAATCAGATAAAGACAGCAATAGAAGTTGTCAGATCGATCTGCAAGCGAAACTAATCTTTATCACCTATGAATCTGCAAGCGATATTCAACCTTAGGGTGGTACACCACTTTCTTGGCCGACTGTACATTGTACTACTGTTTTATGTCCCAAAATAAACGAAAATAAAAATCTATGTATTACTTATTAATTTAATGTGCCTACATAACATGTAAAATGGAAAATATAGATATTGTATTACAAATCGCATGAAGTTACTGGTAACAGTGGTAACAGCTGCTTGAGAGGAAAATTAACGATAAAACGTGTTTGTGGCAAAACAGTAAATATGCGAAATAAATCATGGAGAAACTTCCTATCTGGTCTCCAGAACCCAGTAGCTGGGTAAAACGACACCCCTTGGCAAGACTGTTTGTTTGTTTGTTTTGATTGTTTTACTGTTATGGTGTACAATAAAGAATATATCTATCTATCTATCTATCAAGACTGGTATCAGATTTGCTGGCTTCTGTCTACCCTTAACAACTGTCAACGATGTACCAACAAACGATAGCCACTACCCATTGGTAGTGGCTATCGTTTGTTGGTACATCGTCATTACCTGATCTGCTTTCAGAGGCAGGGATGAATCTCAATATATTAAGATACTTCCACGTCCATTGACTAATCCGGCTTAACATGCTTCGCAAGGCAAGAAGCTATCTAAACATGTTCACCCATCCACGGGCTTACCTCTTCAAGAGTTGCTTAACGTTGAAGTTTCGACCTGTGCGGTCGTTATTATTTAGCCACGAACTCCTGAATATGCGAAACAAATAAAGCAGAATAATTAGAAGGAACACCACTAATTGAAAGTGTGCGTCGTTTCTTTTTGGCGTTTTAAGGTCGGCGTTTTCCTTAATTATCATTGTTTTTAATTAAATTATACATCTCTCTAATTTGTTCCCGAAATGCATGTTATTTCGTCCAGGTATTTATTTCAACATACATTTTATTGTTCTTTATGCTTTGTTTATTTAACGGATTTCCTAGTATACCTTTAAGAGGTCGGATTTTTTTACTGTGAAATTATGTACTTATAAATTGAATGACCAAATTCTGTATATTTTCTTCAATGGACATGAAAAGTATTTATATTTATTGATGATGTGCTCGTGTTTGACTACTATCTTACCTGATAGTTGAAGCAGACTGCAGTTCGCTTACCTTCTGGAAGTAAACTGTTCACTCTTGACTTAAATACCCCCAATTGTAGCTATCAGGAAATACAGATTCCGGGAGGGAATTCCACTTCTTAGCTGTATGCACAATGAAACTACTCCCAACCCATTCTTTGCATATGTCCACCGCCATTAAAACTACATACAGTGCGTTTCAACTGCTATTAGGAAATACTTAGCGCCATATTGTGATGTCTTAGCTGTCAAATCGAACCATTTGGATAGAGTGAACAAAACAAGGCTTTATTAAATTATTTATTTACAGATATTGAGTGAAACAAAATTAGTCCCCTTTCTATATTAAAGTGGTCAAACGCGACCCTATCATTAAAAATAAAATAAAATTAATTTTTAATAATTTTTACATGACTTGCGCCATGTGTTCTCTTTACTTTCGGGCGTACCTATTAGTGCCAACGACGACAATAAGAGAGAAAAGTATGTTTAAAAAAAGTAATTATGACTTTAAATAATTAAATTTGATGTGAAACCGTTATTATTTTTCACCATTAAGTTTTCTTTGCAAACCGTACTTTTTGAGTGATATTTGACATATATTATCTGTAGCGACATCTATCTCGCAACAAACAAATTAATGATAGAAATCCTGTATCGCGCAAGCAAAGTTTACCGCTCAACTAGCCTACATACAAATCACCCGATCACAAACATCGGGCAGATGCCCACGAGACAAAAACACCTGTCTGGTCGGAGGATCCTCCCTTTTCAACGGGATTGCGGGACTTTACACCCAGTTCTGCATATCCCCAAAGATCATTGCAATTCCTAATAGCATTTGAAACGCATAGTAAATACCTATTGGTTTGATTAATGATTAATGTTACAAAATATTACTGCTAGATAGTAATCTCCATTGAACTTTATGAAAACATTGAGTTTTATGAAACACAAATGTCATGGCTGTATTCCAAGCTTTGTCAATGTTTCACAGAGAACAATGAATCTGGTGCGCTGTGACGTCATATCCGGTGATCAGGGGAACTAACATCACGCTAACTGTTGCGGTGAGTGCCAAATAGCTTCGTCAAATACGATGACTGCATTTGATGCGGTGATTGAAACAGCTGTTATGGCATCTAATTAATTTCAAGTAGCAATTGCATAAAGCAAATATTGATCATCCAGTTAATATGTTATTGTTGTTGGGATTTAGACTGGGACGTGTGCTCTAAACGAATAGTATTTTTAAAGCTATTTGCTTTCAAATCTATACACTTCTTATAAGCGTCCGTAGAATGTGTAAAGTCAACTCTTTTGAATAGGTGTAAATGAAACAACGAAAAATAGTTTGAACTAGATGGAGCCAGTAGTTTTTGAGATAAGCACATTTATGTTAATAATATGTCATACGCCTTATGTATCAGCTGGGTGACAGAGAGACAGACACAACTGCTCCTTAAGGGTTTCATTCGGATATTCAGGGTCCTAAAAAGAAATACACTAGAAAGCTTTTTCAATATCGATCGTGATGCCAACAATTTACAATTAAACATAATAAACCAAATCCCTAATTTAAATTCAATGTCACTTAATAAATAATAATATAAATATATATTATATTTAAATTTCAAAGATGCATTACTAATAAGTAAGAAACATAAATTACTAATTCATAAAATAAATAATGTAAAAAAAAGTATCGCATGAAACACGCAGTGTTCTTCCTACTCTCTTACATTGGTTTATAAAGAATTGAGAATTTGAACCAGATACGTAAAATATCTCTAACCAACTGACACCAGCTGCTGTGATTACAGATAGATGAGCACACCTGTCCTGCCACGTTGGCACCGAGCTCTCACTATACCGAGCCACAAATATCTAATCCAGATTTCATGAAATTTCCACTATGATTTGCCAGTAACCTCCTGTTTATGAAAAGGAAATATCGACGAATCGGAAATTAAACAAGAGTGTATTCATCAAAAGCACACAACTTTTGTGTTAAAATAACATACAATTTTCATTACATAGCATAACTAGCAAAACCAGTGATTGGGATCCGATAATAAGAACCGGTGACGTGATAGGTCCAGGTAGAGTTGGCGTGTGGAGCCAGATGGCAGTGTACAGGGAAAAGTGAAAGGGGGGAAGGGAAGCCTTTGCATGGAGTGGAACACAAAAGGCTTGTAATTTTTATTTTAACACTAATAACTGACACAACATAATCTGTTTATAAAGTTTCCACTGCTGAGACGCAATGACAGGGACATTATTTACTTAACAATCTTCAGTACCTACGTAATATATTTATGTATGAGCATCGTACGTACTAGGTCTTTTGACATCAATTTTATTTCATGGGTAGTTGGGATAGGTAATTAAAAAATATATATTTGTAGGAAACTTACGTACCTTGAAAATGTAGCTTGTCTTTTGCTAACTTTGTCTTCCCTTATTCCAATTTTCAACCATATGTTCAGCTATTAAATGGTAAAATCTGGATAGTCACGTCACAAGTCAAGTCACGTTAAAACATCCAGATTCTACCATTTATAATATCCAGTAATGAAATCAGGCGTTTCACTACAGAAAAATATCTACTTTTAATTCCGCCATAAATATACTGGCGGAGTTAACACCATGCATTTTTCTGTAGTATTTTTTTAATTACAAATGAGCCCGCTTTTGACCTCGATCTCACCTGATGGTAAGCGATAGATGAAGTCTACGATGTGACGAGCGAGCCCAGAAGATGCCTATTCACTCTTGCTTTAAAGGCTGAAAGGTCATAAGTGGCAGGGAACACAGAAGCCGGCAGAGAATTCCACAGCTTGGCTGGGCGCACAATAAACGTGGAGGAGATGCGCTTGGTACGACAAAACGGTATATCAACCAAGTGTGGGTGGTACCCAGCCGTGCGTCTGGTAGACCGGTAGACCGGTAGTCTTTCTGAGACTGTGCTGTCATCCACGTACCCAACTCCTCCCAGCTGAAGTAGGTCACTGATATGCAGCAGAAGAAGAGTCGCAGAAAGAACAGACCCTTGAAGAACCCCGGCATTAATTGCTATAAGATCCGATGAGCAGCCATTGATGACCACTCGGATAAACCGCTCACTCAAGAAGTCGGAAAACTAGTTACATAAGCCAGCAGGAACACCGAATGCGGGAAGCTTGCTCCCAGGCCTCCGTGTTTCTCAATGGCCTCGCCCCAATAACTTTAATATCAAGTAAATAAATTCCATTCATACGTTTTATTTCTCTACGTCACCTTTACAAAACACAAGCAGTCTATAGAGCATAATAAACGTTCCATGGATAAGGCATCACGCAGTTTTATTCTGTTAAAGTGTGAGTTAAACTGCATATACGAGCAATTTTTTTCAGGAATCGTTGCGCGGCAGCGACAGTTGCTCCAGTCCGTACTAATATACCAGTTATATTTCCAACTCTTTTGGAATTATGTTAATGCAAAGTGTTACTTCAATTGTTAGATATTTAATCGTGACTGTCACTACTTATGATCTAGAGGTACTAATGTTCATCGATTCCCTCAAAATGGTGTGGGATACACTTGACACACAGATTTGTCACTGCGGAGTTTGTAAAGCCAGTTTTCTCAGTGGCTATGAGCGAGCCTGCCAGAGTTTTTAATATTTTGCCGTAAAAAGTGCTGATGCTTAGACTAATCTATCTATATTATAAGTAAAAAAATGGCCAAGTGCGAGTCAGACTCGCCCATGAAGGGTTATACTTATTTGAAAAACAAAAAAAAAAAACCTTACAAATTTCTTAAAACTAGCTTATTTACAATTCTTACAACTACGCCAAATAACTTTGTTTTTCATAGTATTTGTATGAATTACAAAGTTATATTTGCGGTTTTAGAAAATATACGGTATCTCAAAAACTGCTGACTTGATCTCGTTCAAACTAATTTTGGTTGAAAGTTTACATTAAGATCTACTACATACGATTTTTTTAGATTTTTCACTTTATTATTATCGAAGTTAGAGGGGGGGGACACACACATTTTATCACTTTTTACCATCTTTTAAACGATTAACACTATGAAAAAGTCATTTTAGAAACCTTAATGTCATTTTTAAAGACCTGTCTATAGATATCACACACGTATAGGTTTCATGAAAAAAAATATTCTCAGATTCAGTTCCATGTATGGGGAGCCCCCTTTATTTTAAATATTTTTTTAAATTTTCTCTTAAAATCGGAAAGCGGTTCATAGAATACATCTACCTACTAAGTTTCACATGTATGGTCTTAATAGTTTCGGAATAAAATGGCTGTGACATACGGACGGACGGACAGACAGACAGACAGACAGACAGACAGACGGACAGACAGAGATATCGAAACTATAAGGGTTCCGTTTTTTGCCATTTGGCTACGGAACCCTAAAAAGGCATTTCAACGATTAGATTGTGATGAAACTTAGGCAGGGTGTTCTGAGAACGCCCGAGAGGGATTCTGGACCAAAAACCTAGTGAAAATCTTGCACACATTTTAATTTAGTCGGTTTAAAAACCAAAATCTTTATTAATATACCTGGCATAAATGCCTTGATTTTGGCTTGCTGCCTGTTGCTATTGCAATTAGTTGCTAAGTCTTATCCTACTATTTTTGGCCAATAAAAGTTGCCCGTGTATACCATGCCTCGTGGAACGCCCTGGAGGCTCTGAGGGAATGGAAAGGTCAAGCTTGCGTTATCGGAATTCTTAAACGATGACGTAATCGCACCGGCACGGCACCTGAGACCGGAACGTTTATTAACATGTGACCGGGGAAAGAAAACTGGAGTCTAAATGCAATAAGATCTGCGAGAAATGGTTGGTAAAATGATGGTAGTCCTGTAAGCCTTCGTTAATCTTAAATTTACTGATGTTCAAGGTTCAATATGATTTACAGTACAACATGGACAAAGGATCTAATGGTTATCAGTAAAACAACTTTAAGCGATAAAACCGCCCATGGACCACAGAATTAAATAACTTAACACGTTCGCTGACAGTGAACACTTACCCTGACACCACATTACGACAGTAGAATTTTCCATACTAAATGACAAATCAACGTAGTACTCGTACACAAGCAAGCAATATGAAACTACCCACAAAATACTCGTGTTACGGCAGTAAGAAATATGAAATTGCTCATAATATGACAGTGAACTGCTCTTCATAATACTTATATGAAAAATTATCGTGAGACGACGTACTCTTAAAAATAAGTGACCCGTCCCTCGACGTACTGTCATAAACTCATAACGCACTATTTTAATTTCCCGCCTAATGACGTACTGTCAAGGCACGTGTTAACAACTACAACGGGTGGATGATGTATGTAGGTCCTTGTTGAATTATGTTCCAGTGTACAATAAAGAGTATATCTATCTATCTCTCTACATGACTGTTGTGTACTGTGTGTTTCTCAGAAAACCGTAGAACTGATCACGTTCTCACCGTTGAATGTGTTTTAGTCAATTTGATCTGATTAGTTAGATAAAAAAAAAATCATCCAGATCATCCTAGAACTTCAAGACTTGCTAGATTTTTTAATTACCTAAGCATTTTCAGTTTAAACTGTTTTGATGAACATGAACTTAAAAGTTTTCTACGTTAATTTTAGTCTTAATAAATTCTTATGAGTACAGTTTCAGTTTTCGGAAGTAAAAGAAAGAAAAAACGTTTATTGACGCATGCCACAAGTATATACACAGTAAAAAATAAACAATATCTTATTATTATTAAAAGAAATTATACATTAAAAATAATAGAATTCAACACATCTAGGACTATTAATGGTGTGACTTACGGTAGCGCCAAATAGGCCCAGTTCAGCAAATGGCTGATTGAAGCTCCCAGCTTATGTTATTTTATTAAAGTGCACTTTTCCTTCCAGTCTTTAAAATCCCTTCAAAGCTTCTTGCCTTTCTAAGCTAAAATCTCTTTAGCTCAAACTTTAATCCAGCCGATTATTGATTATGCCGATGCCTGCTATTTGGATGCCACTGAGGAGCTCTTATGTAAGCTTGAGCGCTTGCAAAACTTATGTATTCGCTTTGTTTTTTGTCTGAGGAAATACGATCATGTCTCTCAGTTTCGCAAGGATCTCAAGTGGCTCCCTATCCGTCTTCGCAGGAACACTCGAATATTATTCCTTCTGTACAACATCCTATTCAACCCTGCATATCCTAGCTACCTGCGCGATCGTTTTTCATTCACTCGTCCTACTGATGCCCTTTGTAGATCCCACCTTAAACTCCATCTCAATTTCCCATCCCATAAAACCTGTTTCTATTCCCACTCCTTCTCCTTTCATGCAGTACGACTGTGGAACTCACTTCCCGCTAAAATCCGCGAAGCTAAATCCATTAGTATTTTCAAAAAGCAGGTCAAAGATCTAACATCCCGTAATTTTATATATTTATCATAGGTATATATTTTTATAGCATTAATATAAATATGTATTTTAATTCTATGTATGTATATATTTATTAAATATATCATTTTAGTTTAATTTTATAGCTAAGTATGTTTTATATCGTAATTAGTAATTATACACACACACACATGATAGACACACTATCATCTCCTCTTCAACTCTCCTGTCTGCAGGTTCTGCAGGTCTGCTGGAAGAAATTTCTTAGGAAATAAGCAGCACCTTTGTGCTCTTTTGTCTGTATTTATTTTTTTTCCTTTATAAGTGTCATGTGTGTACATAAATAAATAAATAAATGTGACTAGCACATTTTAATGTTTCTAAGACATTTTAAAATAATTCAGACTCCAGTTTCATATTCATTTATAAGAAGGGGCTCGTCACATTGAATAATTTTTGTCAAGGCGCATTTCCATATCTCCCATAGTTCAGCTGAGCTCTAAGGGTTCTTCATCAGATACTTCAGACCTTCAGTTTTTTGATACACATCAGTAGAAGGGACTCGTCACTCTGAATAACTTTTGTCAAGGCGCATTTCCATATCACCCATAGTTCAGCTGAGCTCTAAGGGTTCTTCATCAGATACTTCAGACCTTCAATTTTTTATACACATCAGTAGAAGGGACTCGTCACTCTGAATAACTTTTGTCAAGGCGCATTTCCATATCTCCCATAGTTCAGCTGGGCTCTTAGGGTTCTTCATCAGATACTTCAGTCCTTCAATTTTTTATACACATCAGTAGAAAGGGCTCGTCACACTAAATAACCTCTGTCAAGGCGAATTTCCATATCTCCCATAGTTCAGCTGAGCTCTTAGGGTTCTTCATCAGATACTTCAGACTTTCAATTTTTTTATTTCAAAAGAAAGGGCTAACCACGCTTGATAAACTTTGTGAACATAGCATGTCGATAATTTCAATAGTTTGGCTGGTCTGTTACGGTTTCTCCTCAGGGTCATAAGGTACTCCAGATCTTCCATGATCCTAGTTTTGATAGTATTTCCTTCATATAAACACTAAACCCTACATCTATGCTAAATTTCAGCTCTCTAGGTTTATGGGAAGTACTAGTTCTATTTTGATGATCAGTGAGTCTATATATGTCGAAATAGTACAACTTTGCTTTTGCATAACTTAGGAAATAAACAAGCCACAAACATGAAATTTTGTGGTTTAAGTGTGTGCTGGTAGATTACTAGATAACGATAATTTCAGCGTTCTAAATCTATCCAGTAGTCCCCAAATAGGGGCCTGAAAATACGCCGAAATGGTTCCAGAAAAGGATGGTACGGCAGTGTTTGTTTTGCGCTTGACTTGGCGGGGGCACTGCCGTGCCCCCAGATAATAAGAAAGAAAGAAAAAACGTTTATTAATAAAGTATTTTAATAATCTAATAGATAAATATAAGTATATACAATACATATATGTGTATTCCCTGTAGTTGCACGCGCACTGCCTGTACACCACAAACCCACTACATTCCAATCAAATTGGCACAGCATCATATCAAAGAAACATTTAAAAGCATCAATTGCCTAATGAAAAGGTGTCGTAGTTTTGATTGAGATTTTTATTACACTATTGTCGTAAACACACAAAAATAAATAGCTTAGTTGGCGGGGTTAAAAGATGACTAGTAATATAAATTCTACCGATATAGCTAGTTCCCTTCAAAGAAAAAGTCTTATAATTGTCAAACAAACCTAGTTATCGCAACAAATTAATCATTGTCTTAAAACTGGTCTAAGTTAGCTAGTAATTCGTCACATAATCAGCACTAATTATTTGGCAATAATATTTTCTATAAATTAATAATACCTACTTTTTATTCCAACAAATGAAAAATAAATACAATCACACGCTATAAATATGTTAATAGATAGTAACAACTATATTATGTACAATAAACGAAAATATATCGCGCGCCTTCTGATTTTCAGTGCTATGTTTCCCCTTGGCCTGAAAATGGAAAGTCAAATATATTTTATTGTATTTTTTTTGTATTGCAGCCGTATGAATCTTTATAACGATATAACTTAGAAATATCTTGCTTTTAAACATAAGGAGTATTAAGCTACCAACCTAAAAGATTTTCATTATACTTAATAAATAAATAAAATGGAACTAAAACTGAAACAATTTGCAAAGAATTTTAATGTCTGCCACGTGAACGCACAAAGTATCCCTCAGCATCACTCTGAGATGTTGAATTTATTTAGTGATGTCGCTTTGCACGCTATCTTAGTTTCGGAAAGTTGGCTCAAACCCGAACTACCCTCTTCTTTTTACAGCCTACCCGGTTTTGTCCTTATTCGCAGTGACCGCACGGGAAAAAGAGCCGGGGGTGTTGCCATTTACTTACGCAGCAACATCCCCTACAAAGTCGTATCCTCTTCGCCGGGAACAGTCAATGGCAATCCCGAATACTTAATCTTTGAAATTGATGTCAAGGGGACTAAGGCTATTCTTGGAGTAGTTTACTGCCCACCTGCTATCGATTATTTCTCCACTCTTGATTCTCTTTTCGTATCCCTCTCCTCAGAGTACAAACATCACATTATCATGGGTGACTTCAACACCGATCTCTTAAAGGATAACTTAAGATCAAGCAGACTGAGAGCAATCCTGGAATCGTCAAGTCTATCGCTTCTAACACTCAATCCAACACATCACAATTTGGACACAAGCGATTCCTGGCTTGATCTCATTCTCACTTCCTCCGTGAATCTGATTGCTAATCATGGTCAGATAGCTGTTTCGGGATTATCTCGACATGACTTGATTTATGTCACATATAAAATTAAGCCTCCCAAACAGCGGCCTGCCATTGTGTTGCTTCGGAATTTCGCGAGGATCGACATGGACCAGCTTACCAGAGATGCTAGTGCGATTGATTGGTTCGATGTTGAACAGGCACCGACAGTGGATGGGAAAGTGGAAGCGTTCAATAGGACTCTTCTTCAGCTCATTGATGCTCATGCACCGCTGAGGGCCGTCCGTGTCAAGCGCCCCCCGGCTCCATGGATTAACCCTGGAGTTCGTATGGCGATGAGCCGGCGTGACAAGTTCTTTCGAAAATATAGAATGGATCGCAGTGTGGAAAACTGGAATCAGTACAAATTGGCAAGAAACCGGTGTAACCAGATGGTAAGAGCCTCTAAACGCCGATATATCTCTGAAAATGTCCTCAACTCTTCACCGGCTGATATATGGAAGTTTCTCAAATCACTCGGCATAACAAAGTCTTCCTCTAATGTTATTTCTTCAAACGTGTCCTTGAGTGATTTAAATAAGCACTTTTCATCTTCCGCCATGCTTGCGGTTGCTATTAAAAACCAAACTATTCTTGAGATTACTTCCACGCCAATCTTACCTCCCGATTCTTTCTTTCTTTCTCCTGTGACCGACTCTGAGATCCTCAAGACTTTCTATGCTATTAAGTCCAAGGCTGTTGGCTGTGATGGTGTCAGCAGATCTATGCTATCCCTCATTATTAAAAGTATTCTTCCTATTATTACACACGTTATCAATGCCTCCCTGCAGACTGGGGTATTTCCCACAATCTGGCGTAAGGCTTTCATAATCCCTCTCCCAAAAATATCCAACCCCAGCCTGCTAAATCACTACAGACCTATCTCCATTCTTCCTTTCCTATCTAAGATTCTGGAAGCAGTTGTTCTTAAGCAAATATCTTCCTTTGTGTTTGGGAATAATCTGGTATCCCCTTTCAAATCAGGTTTTCGGCCTGGCCACAGCACAGCCACAGCTTTGCTTAAGGTTACAGAAGATGTAAGGAATGGTCTGGAGAATTCGAGATTAACGGTATTAGTTTTAATTGATTTCTCCAATGCTTTCAATACCGTTGATCACGACATCCTCCTGGCCATTCTGTCACACATTGGGGTGGCACAAGATTGGTTCTCATCTTATCTTCGTGGTCGCCAGCAAGCGGTTCGTGCTGATCAGATTTTTTCTGAGTGGTGCACCCTGAAAACTGGCGTCCCACAAGGCGGCATACTCTCTCCACTTTTATTTTCCCTATTCATAAACTCTATTACCACTATCCTCAAATGCTCTTACCATTTGTACGCTGATGACCTACAGCTCTACGCGCAAGCTGACGTTGACAACCTGGACAACTGCATCTCATTGCTGAATGCTGATCTTCTAGCTATCAGTGATTGGTCAAGCAGGTTTGGTGTTACTGTCAATGTCAGTAAGTGTCAGGCTATCCTGATAGGTAGCTCATATTTTCTGCGAAACTTGGACACCAGCCTACTTCTCCCGCTTAACTTCAACAATACTGTCATCCCTCTCTCACCGCACGTAAAAGACTTAGGCCTATATATTGACGACAGGTTAAGTTGGAATAAGCAGATTGCACAGGTTAGCCAGAGGGTAACATTCACACTGCGATCTCTCTATAGATTCAAGCATTTCCTTCCTTGTAGCACTAAAACCACATTGGTCCAATCACTTGTGCTTCCTATCATTGATTATGCTGATGTTTGCTATTCTGATCTTTCCCAAGAACTTCTTAACAAACTGGATCGACTTCTCAACAACTGTATTCGTTTCATTTTTGGTCTTCGAAAATATGATCACATTTCTTCCTTCCGTTCTCAGCTTAAATGGTTGCCTATCCGTCAAAGGAGATCCCTCAGATCCCTCTGTATGCTCTTCACTATTATGAACGATCCTTGTGCTCCTGTTTACTTAAAACAAAATTTTAAATTGTTGGGCAGTTCTCATGATCTTAACCTTCGCGCATCCAAAAACTTACTTCTTCACATTCCTTCTCACCGCACCGGGTTTCTATCTAATTCTTACGCTATTTCTACTATTAAACTCTGGAATTTGCTACCCCTTGACATCAAGAAGGCTGAGTCAAAATTTTCTTTTAAGCGTAAAATTAAAAACCACTACTTAAGGGGTTGTTATTCTTAGTTTGGTCTTTGTCATAATTATTTTGAGCTCTCTTATTCAGAAAGAATATTATAAAGCACCGTATCTATTAGTTTGTCATTTTAGCATATATGTGTATTTTATTAGTATTATTATATATTAGTATTATATTTATTAGTATTAAAATATTATTTCATTCCATTTTCTCGTACACCTACCACAGTGTGTTTTTTTAACCCAAAGGTTGACTGGTAGAGAATCCCTTGCTGCATTAAGTCCGCCCATGTAACACAATTGTACATAAAGTTTAAACAAATAAATAAATAAATAAAATATTATTTTTCATGAAACCTATGCGTGTGTGATATCTAATTATTAGATAAGTAATTTAAGAATTACATAGAGGTTTCTAAAACCACTTTTTCACAAAGTGAATCTTTTAAAAGATATTCGCTTCCAAAGTGGTAAAATGGGGTTTTTAGTATATCAATGACCCCCCTCTAACTTCTATAATAATGGAGTGAAAAATCTAAAAAAATATATGTCTGTAATCTTAATGTACATTTTCAACCAAAATTGGTTTGAATGAGATCGGGTTAGGAGTTTTTGAGATCCAGCATATTTTCTAAAACTGCAAATATAACTTTGTAATTCATACAAACACTATGAAAAGCAAAGTTATTTGGTGTAGTTGTATAAAATGTAAATCAGCCAGTTTTAAGAAATTTGTAAGGTTGAATTTGTCAAAAAAAATAAACATATTATATTATATTATTATAGTTACTACGTAACCCTTCATGGGCGAGTCTGACTCGCACTTGGCCAATTTTTGTGTCTTTGCTAAATATGTTTTATAAACTTAAGTACGTAGTTACATATAATTAAAATACACACATCAAAAGTGTCTAGGGATCAACATATATTTTTGCAATAACTTTTCTCCTGATTGATATTAATTAAAATTTTCTTTAAGGATTCATCAAATAAAGTGTTTTCGTTTGTCACAGTAACGATAAACCAAGTCACCTTTGCATTAATAAAGAAATTTGCCATTTTCCTAATAAAGGGATTTTTGACATTTGAACCACTAACATTAAAGTTCGAAAAAAAGACTGAAATAACAGTTTTCTTTAAAATTTTATTGGGTAACTTAAACAATTAATAATCTGTGTTTCTACCGCGAACACTAACAACACAAGAA
The DNA here is from genome assembly GCA_943138885.2 of Tholera decimalis. Classification (NCBI taxonomy): domain Eukaryota; kingdom Metazoa; phylum Arthropoda; class Insecta; order Lepidoptera; family Noctuidae; genus Tholera; species Tholera decimalis. The sequence goes on from OW964555.2 coordinate 4,012,081, forward strand.
CATCGGTTTGGCATACTCAAAATGAGTTCATCCATATCACGCTGTGGAATGGCCGCCCATGTTCGTTGCAACAACAAAAAAAGGTCTTCTTGCGACTGGATACCCTCCATATTCGGCAGAGCTCTTCTCTGTAGCATATCCCATGCATGCTCAATCGGGTTCAAGTCTGGCGACTGAGCAGGCCAGAGCAGGACATTGATGTTAGCTGCGGCGAGAGTCTGTCTTACAACTCTTGCGGTGTGCGGTCGTGCATTATCATGCATTAACTGAAATAAGGGACCGATTTGCACTTGTAGAGAAACGATGACGTCGGATACAATCATCTCAGCATAAATTTGAGCGTTGAGGTTGCCTCTGATCCAAATCAACTCAGTTCTTCCGCCGATCCAAATACCCGCCCAAACCATGATGGTTCCACCACTATAAGGATGGACTTCCTGGTAGGATTTTAATCGCTGTTGGCGTCCAGGGGTTCTCCAGTGTCGTATACGTCTTGTATCCGGTCTCATACCAAAACGAGACTCATCAGAAAAGCACACGAAACGCCATTGTTCTTCTGCCCAATTTCTGTGTTCAAGAGCCCATTGATATCGAATCCTACGATTGTGCATTGCTATAGGTGGTACCCGTAGCGGTCTTCGGGAATGAAGGTTCACTTCATGCAAGCGGTTTCTGACTGTTTGGTCGCTAATTAAGTTCCCTGAAGAGTGATGAAGCCTCACGGCTAACATCATGGCGGTTATTGTTGGAGCTCTTCGAGTTAAGATTTGAATGTATCGGTCTTGTCTCCGTGTGGTGCAGCGATACCGTCCTCCATGGCGCTCAGCCACGGTACCAGTGCTTCGGTAACGTGTCTAAAGTCGACTGATAACACTCTGACTTGTATTCAGAGCTAAAGCCACAGTACGTTGCCGGGAACCAGCTTCTATCATTCCCACGGCTCTGAGCATTTCTTCCCTGCTTAAATGACGTCGCCGCTCCATAATAACGTTGGTTTTAATCAGTAGTAGGGAAACAGTAGCACTAATAATGTCTTCAATGCGTTGTATGTTTTTATAGGGAAAATATTGACAGCTGATTTTCATCTTTTACTCGAATTTGATTAACAGTTCCTGTTTCAAATTATGAAATGCACCAAAAAGGATCCATATAAATTTATAAAATCATAAAGGACATCAACCACTCAGTTTGGCGTTTGGGCCAAAACATGAACATAAAAATATTGCACTATTTTTGATTTTATTGAGTTGCTTACAGTACAAAGAAAACATATAGATAAGAAGTTTTGTATCAAATTGATTAATATAAAAAAAATCGTTTATTTGTAAAACTCCCTATAGCTACAACCTAGGAGTCTTTAAGTCAAGAGTGAATAGGTTACTTTTAGGTAAGCATGCTCTTTCTTCGGACCACATCATCACTTACCATCAGGTGAGCTAATCATCAGAATCCATTTTGAATAGCACAAGTCGTCAATAATAGCCAAAGTCAAAATAATATTCACAATACGATACGAAAAAGAGCGCAAACGCAAAGCGAGTAACGATCGAATGGAATGACATTGACAATCGGCACTAGTCGTGGGTGTTTTGACAACAAACCGTTTTCAAAGACCGTTTTACGTTCTGCGACGGTTAAACCGTTTTAAGTTTGTGGGTCCAATCAATCTTCGTTGCACAAACCAGTTTTCGAATTACTTGATGCGATTTTGTATTTTACAATTATGAAAATACAGTTGAGAACTCATTGATTAAACGATCACACTTGTCGCGACGTCGTTCCGTTTCGTTTCGCACAAACAGTTATTTCCATGAAAAGTGAACTACAGACGATATAATTCCTGGAATTGGAATCAGTGAGCTTGAGTGTTTGTTTACATTTTTTTGGTCAGTTATAATCTTGCACTCGCAAACTGAGACCTCATTATTTGTTTTGTTTTTTTACAAATTGATCTGATTATGAGTGAATAAACTAATTATATTATATACTAGTACTCACGCGGGGCTTCGCTCCCGTGGATTCTATCACGGTAAAAACATAAGTCTCCTTTTTTGCAGTCGCGTAAAAAGTACCCTATAACTTTCCTCAAGCTTCAAGCTACTTCCATACCGAATTGCATCCAAATCCACCCAGTACTTTCGAAGATTAGCGCGTCCAAGCAAACAAACAAACAAACAAACTTTTTCGCTTTATAATATTAGTATAGATAATAATTTACAACCCATCGCAACGTCTGTACCGCGAAAATACACCAGAGATTTTGCTCGCATTTCGATAAAGACAGTAAATATAAAAAAGCTAAATGCCATTTATGCCACGATCATAATGTCGTCCGATAAAACGTTTTATTCAGTAAACCGTTTCATACATTTGCAACTTGAACCGTTGCTTTGTACATTGCAAGAAACTTTGTTGCAACGACAACCGTTTTCGTCGTCGGAAAAACGGTGGCGTTTTGTTCATTCACGCACCCCGCACGCTGTACCGCAACTGTCACCATACTCAAACAAAATAATCAACAAAAAATCTTTTTAATTCGTTTTTAATATTATTTATTTTGACACTCCCAATTAGAGACCAATGTTCATTAAATATTAAAACTAAATTATCTATGAATTCCTTTTTTCCCAATACGTCTGTTTGCGGTATGGCCCATTTTGGTTGATCTCTTTTATTACAAAGCCACATCTCAATCTCAAGAAATCCGCATAAAAATGCTTGATCCCTAGACACTTTTGATGTGTGTAGATTTCTTCAGCGGGCCGAGTGCGTGTAGGTGGTTGTCGCATGCCTTCGAATTTATGGTCCTACTAGCTCATGACTTCACCGATTTGAGAAGAGCGGTGATGATATCAATTTATACATTGATGTACCCAATATTATATTTGCCTGACTGGGCTCGAACGCTTGAACTGAAACTCGCAAGATGGGCCCACATATTACTGGACCACTGCTCATTGTTATGCTATTTTAAAATCGTTTTTGTTATTTCATTTTATCGTATTTTCAACCGACGACAAAAAAAGGAGGAGGTTATCAAGACGACGCGTATATATTTTTTTTTAATATATGATCAACGATTACTCGAAGACGGCTGAACCGATTTGGAAAATTCTCTTTAGTTTGAGAGGGTATACTTCGAAATTGGTCCCATTGTCACCAAGTCAGGATCTGATGATGGGATCCTGGAGAAATCGAGGGAACTCTTCAAATATTATGGGTACACCTATAGTGATTTGAGTATTTTTTTATAGTAACTTGTGTAGTTGCATTCAAAAAGCACCATTTGTGAAGTGGACCTGATGATGAAGACCACAGATGGCCACTGAAACTACTCAATATATAAGTAGGAATAATAAGTTTTTCATGTGTACCGCTTCGATTACTTGAATGTGGTTATTAAGCACAATATGCTCGTCACAATGCATATGGTGAAGTGAAGCTGATGGTGAAGTACCAGGAGAACTCCTCAACAATTAACGGCCCAACATTGGGAAAAGCAATATTTTGTAAATAATTATAAGTAGTTGACATTTAGGCTCTTGTACGAGTAACTAGGTAAATTAAAAATCGACAAACTAAAAAGAGTGAAATAAAAACTTTTTACCATAAAATTAAACCGACTCCCAAAAAACACTGCAAAGTGTAAAATAACTTTAATTTCGGAAGTCGGTGCCAAAAACGAAAATACAAAACTAAAGACACCTACTTATTCGAAACTATGAATGATTTATTAAAATGAAAATGGGTTCAAACTCGTTGAATTTTTTGTCATGGTTTCAGGACAGGAAACTGTAAAGCCCTTTAATATGTGTAGTCCGTCACTTGGCTGTTTTATAATGCCTATTAAGACACCTACGCTAGACTGCCTGGTTTATTCGTGGCTTTTTTCTATAAGTTCAGACTTCAGATAGCGTGACTCAATTGTCTTGAGACGCTTTCTCTACATACATATAAATAGACTTAAAGTGTCTATGTTTTCAAAATAAAGGTGTTCTCTAAAGTTCTTATTGTGATTTACTTGATATTAAAACACACACTGTTTATTCATTGCTCTGGAATGGCTGCACTGAGTTGCATGTGACTTTCACAGAACTATAGTGGAGGTTACAGGGCAACCTCAGACGTTAACCTACAAGGTTCTCATATGATTTAAGTAGTACAAATAATATGGACTTCAAACGAAATGGACTACCTCGAAACATCTAAGTTTGTTTCGGTGTTTCTTCTCAGGGTATTCAGTTGGGAAACGCCAGCCTCATCTAGTTTAAATCTGCGGACAAAAATGACGTGTAAAAGTGTTATTTAATAAGCAATTTCCAAAAAAAGACTAATTTTTATCCCGCAATTCCCGCAGGATCGGGATTTAGGCGGGAAAAACCTCCCACGCGTCCGAAGTCATGGGCACAGCCAGTTAGCTATTAAGTTTTTCGGAACAGCTCATTCGCCCACGCTTTACTGACGAATCTGTGTCTTCATTCTATGACGCGTTTGATCAGTGTTTGGTATGACGCAGCATTTTGTAACACTATAACTTGAGCTTTAAGAAAAAACAAAATTTTGATTAAAAAAATAATATTTATAATAATATTAATAAACAAAAAATGTACGAACAAGAATGAAACAACTGATTCGAAACAATAACAGGAAATAACTATTTAATATTCTTATTATGATGAGATTTTATATTAGATTCTTTCAGGAAAATTTCTAGGGTTTGGTCTACATGGGCTTTAAAAGTAATTGGCAGTTATTATCAGTATTTCAGTTTTGAAGGGGTGTTTGTAGTCGTAAGCTGTAGATTTTTGACTTGATATTGTGATTTTATTTTATACAATGAATACTAGCATCATGCGGCTTCACTAGGTTGAAAAAATCAGTTAAAAAAACTGGCCTATGTCTCTCACTTTGAAGATTACTACATAAAAACACTTACAAACATTATACTTTTATAATATTAAGGATAGACCACCAGCCACCTAATTGCAATTTATAACAATGATATATTTTCATATTTATTGCGTTGTTCAACAGAAGATTTGAAGCAATAGATTTAAAATTATATTTGATTGTGAATGACATTGCGGTTGGATTAGTTACACAAATAAGGTGCTGATTCCGAGTCCTATTTGCCTGTACCCCAAAAGTTTTAAGTAAGACCAGACTCGAGCATTGTAACCATCTATTCAGTTTATGATCATACAAAAAAAATGGATTTAGACGAGGTAAGTCCATCAGAGGTTCGCGTTGACACGAAGCTCTTCGGTCGACTGGTACCCTGGTACCGATGTCACTTGGGGGAAGGGTGCTGATGTTGTATTAATATTGTTATTTACTCTGACATTAAAAGGATAGAGAATTACCCGATATAATTATATTGATTGAAATTGTGGTGCTCTGATATTCCAATAGTTTTAAATTGTTACAGTTCAGTTAGGACACACACCTTCAGTTGAAAATATCAATTTCAGAAATGTATCGTTTGCAAAATGATAATGATTTATTGATATATGATACCTAGTTGATATGTGAAAAATATACCTAGCTGGTCAAGCTGTGGTAGCTTGAAGGTTCTAGATTTGAACATAGGCACGCACATTACTTTGTGTAACTTGTATCATCACCGCTCTGAAAACGGCCGTGAAGGAAACCATCGTGATGAAACCGGTATATGATCAAAAATCCGAAGACCATGTTGGATGCTACCCATTCCCTCTATCAGCCAGTCTATATTTGTATTTCTAGAAGGTAATCAACCTTCTCAAATAAAATTGCAAATTAAGCTAAAATATTCGACATAAACGGTCATATCTTTTGATCGCGTCGACTTAAGATTTATTTTTTACAGCTACAAGAAACTGTACACTCGAATATCTGATACAAATTTCAGGTAGATATCCTTATGCGTGCCTAAGTAAGAGTGTCATGACATATCTGTCATGACACTCTTACTTCTCGATGGGCAGACAGTAATGTGATCTGACAAGGTTTCCGTTAAAAATCATTCAAAAGAAAGCCAAAACAGAAAGCTCCAACATGAAAGTCTGGTGCAGAAGTGGGAAGATTTCAAAGTGGGTGCAAAGCTTGCAGTTGCCTCGGACCAATACGGATCTAGGTCCATTAGTGTTGAGCTGCACACGACGAGGAGTGTTTACACACTCGGCCGGCGCACGCATACTAACCTGTTGTGCGCGTATCGACCGGCCGCCGCTGCGACCGGGGCGAGGCAGTCTCGGCCGATCCCTTCTCGCCGGAGGCCGTGCCTGTGCCCTCAGTGTCCCGTGCCTAGTGCAGTTCTTGTGACCGATATCGACATGCAGTTACCGGCATCGTGCCGACCGCAGTGAGACAAACGCTTCAGGTAAATATTTGTTCCATTTTTTTAACAGCAGTTTACAGTTAGTTTTGTTTTAGAAACGTAGATTAGGTGCATTCATTGAGGCAGGTCCTGGAATTAACAGGTGTAATGTTTTTAGGTTTTTTTTTTACCAAAATAATGTTTAAATATTAAGTAAACACGAAGTCATTATTAGTCTTCTTGTACAATAGCAAAATAGCAAATGAGTTTCCTCAAATCGACAACGTCTTTGCGCGTCTGCGTCCGATTTAACTTCGCAGTTTTAAAAGGAGGGTATTTTCAATTGACTAGCGGTTAATATTTTAACTAAACTTATTATGTGATTGCCAAATATTAATGTTTGATTCCATAATTAATTACTTTAAAGCTGAAAACTTGAAACGTCTACTTTTCAAATTTTAGCTTTATAACATAACTAGATTATACATAAATAATTCCGTAAACGTCGAAAGTCCTTTGTTGGCGCGCCAAACAAACAGCGCAAAAAAGCACTTTTCAGTAGGAAAGGAGTATTCCTTTGTTAGATCGTCCTAGACTATTCGCTGTCAGACTAGTCACGCCTCCCGGCTTCCGATGACTCACAAGATTTACGAGCCCCGTGTGATTAGAAGTTACTGTTCATTAATTATATTTTGACGAACAACGTCATCCGCGTTTTGGGCTAGTATCGGCTGCGGTATCGTCACATTCCTCACGCGCCGTTTAATGCGCTCTCCAAATATGCGATGTCTGTTTTGTAAACTGCGTATAAAATAACAATCGATGTTTTTGGATGAGATTCAGAGTTCACTGGTCTTTAGTCACTGGAAGTAAAAGCAGTTAATGCAGGTCAGGTAAACAGTCGAAAACGTTATTTAATATCACAGCCAAAACCTAGTTGTATTTACTGGTATTTACAATATCTTAAATATAAACTTAGTTCCCCGATTTAATATATATGTATAATACATATCTTAAGGCTTTTTCGAAAATCATAGAAATTTAGATTGTTATTTGTGGATATTGTATCCTGATATATTGCGTACGTGATGCAACACAAATAGTGATACCGCAAGCGCGCCTGCGTCGTACAGCAGGGCTCACGGTGAATTCAGACCTTTACGATAAATCATATTATGCGGAGTACACGCGTTTTAATCAATTTCATCTCCCGCAGTTGTGCATCTTTTAATCTAAAAACGATTTTTATCAAATCGATTCCTTTTGCTTAAGATATCTTTTGAATAAAGTAGTCATATGCTCGTATTTACAAACAAACAACAGGTTCATTAATATTATATATGATGTTTGTACACCGACAGCCTTAAATCTATCTCCTTAAAGTTCTGTACGTCCAAAGTTTGTCTGTAAGAGATTGCCGTGTACGATAAGACTATTGTACGCAAGTTTTATTATTTGTAACCTATTCTTGTAAATATTGTAAGGTGTAAATAATAAATACACATTTTAATCAGTTGAACAAATAATCAAATAAACACTATAAATAAAATAAAATACGTTAAATTCAGACATTAGTCCATATCTTGTTACTAACGAATTTACTTAAGACTATGTTAGTAGTATTTGAGCATTGATTAAATTTAAACAAAATTATAAATAAATAAAATTTAATCAATTTCTAGCTAGCTTCGTCACATTATGATTTGTTAAAATACTGCTGTATATTCTAATATAGGAAGAAAGAAAGTTAGATTTACTACGTTACCTGGAAAATGTGAGCAATTTACTGAAGACTTTTCCTTCTCAGCTTAGCAGCATTTTTGCGGTCTTGTGTCCCACTGCCGAGTGCGGCCCCTATCCCTTGCATGTCATGCCATCCTAGTTTACGACCTATCAAAAGCCTATACGCGGTTCTATGTAGGCCACCCATTTGCATCATGGAGCCTTTCCGTAATAATATAAACTAGTAATGTAAAGTTTTGTAATCACAAAATAGGTATACTTAACACTCTGTGTCTATCATGTTTTACCCAAGTATTCTGTCGCAGGTCTGCTGACACTTCTTATAAAATAAGCATGTTTGTGCTCTTTTAGTTGTATTTATTCTTTTCTATTTTAAGTATCATGTGTGTACATAAATAAATGGTGTCTGTAAACTGAATATTTACATACAGCTATCATTTATGTAGGTATGTTTTTTTTCCACTGTCTAGACTGTAGAAAATGGTTTTAAGATCTTAGGTAACATATTTCGCAAATGACTGATTTTTTTTTGGGATAACAGGGTGCCATAAAAGTAAGAAGCCTTTTCTTAGAAAGCTTAAAGTGCACAATTAATACGTATTACTTTATAAATCTTATCTATCTATCTATCGTGCTTGTTTTTGCACTGACGCAGTTTCTGTCAGGTTGTTAACTTGCCTTTGTGTTAAGTTAAAGTAGACCACTAACTACCGTTTAATACTAGTGTAGTTACAGCAGCATTAATTAGGTTACACCTTGTTGATAAAGGTTTATATAGGAAATGAGGTTATTCATTACTTTCGGTGAGGTTTAAGTAAGTAAATTAATAAATTCTTTATTGCCAAATAAATTAGGTACACATTTAAAATTGAAATTCCGTGGCTTCTGAACTAGTTGTAAACTGTATAGACAGTGCATTCCCTTAACTTAAGTGCCATACAAATAAAACACTGGCATTTGTACAAATAAATTAAAAATAAAAATAGGGGTAAGATAGCGAACAAAATGAGTACTAGGACGTAATAAGTTCAAAGATGTTCCTCAATTGCATAATGTTTTGAAACATTACTTATAGCCCTCAATGCTACTATCAAAGCATGTATTGATAAATGTTAACTAGGTACTCACGACACTGAGCACACATACAGCAGTTAGTACAAAACAGTATAGGCCCAGTGGTAACAGGCCCGACTTGTGAGTTTTAGGTCGTGGGTTCTAAACCTTATTTTGTCATTTATATCATTACCACTGCTCTCTCTAATCAGTGAAGGATAACATCATACCCGAAAGAAAAACATCAACACGCATTGAGCCCACGTGGTCGTTCTCATGGAGATGAGGCCTATTTGTCCCAGCAGTGAAACCGTTAAAGACTTATTATGTTATAATTAGAGATACGCCGAATGTTCAACCGAATACGAATGTTCGGCCGAATATTAGGTCAAAAATGTACCGAACCGAATATTCGGCCGAACCATTCGGTTCAATTCTGCGTGACATTTACTTTAAAAAAAAATTTTACCAAAAAAATTAACTGACTTCCAAAAAACAATGCAAAGTGAAAAATAACTTTAATTTCGGAAGTCGGTGCCAAAAACGAAAATACAAAACTAAAGACACATATTTTCGTAATAAGCCTAAATGTCAACTACTTATAACCTTTTACAAAATATTGCTTTTCCCAATGCTGGGCCGTTAATTGTTGAGGAGTTCTCCTGGTACTTCACCATCAGCTTTACTTCACCATATGCATTGTGACGAGCATATTGTGCTTAATAACCATATTCAAGTAATCGAAGCAGAACCCATGAAATGCTTATTATTCCTACCTACTTATATATTGAGTAGTTCCAGTGGCCATCTGTGGTCCTTATCATTAGGTCCACTTCACAAATGGTGCTTTTCGAATGCAACTACACAAGTTACTATAAAAAAATACTCAAATCACTATAGGTGTGCCTATAATATCTGAAGAGTTCCCTCGATTTCTCCAGGATCCCATCATCAGATCCTGACTTGGTGGCAATGGGACCAATTTCAAAGTATACCCTTTCAAACAAAAAAAGAATTTTCCAAATCGGTTCAGCCGTCGAACTGATAACCTCCTCCTTTTTTGTCGTCGGTTGAAAAACTTAGATTAAAACTATAAATAGTTATGACAATTCCTAGTTTTTATGTTGCAAATTAGTATTTGTTACTTAAGGTTCTTTTTATTTTTGATTTCATAAAATTCATAAATCACACTTATTTAGTAATTAGTTAACCTTACTGTTGAATAAAATGTACTTTTTTTAAATATTAACCATAATTTAAATATTCGGTAATTATTCGGCAAATCAACCGAATATTCGGCCGAATACGAACATGAAAAAGTATGCCGAATGTACCGAATCGATTATTCGGCCGAACATTCAGCGCATCTCTAGTTATAATAACTTCTGCTCGCGACTTCTTTCGCGTGGGGGATTTATTCCCGCGTAAATATCGACACCGTGGGAGTTCCAGGATAAGTAGCCTATATGTTATTCAAGGATTTCAATTATCTAAATTTCATTCTTTGCCTAAAAGAGTAACTAACATCCATTCTGATAAGCTTTCGCATTTATAATATTACAAGCCAAATAAGGTCATCGGCAAACATATCTTTGGTAAGTCGTTCGCAGCTCAAGCAGTACGACTGTGGAATACTCTTCCCGTGTCAGTAAGGCAAGCACAAACCCTTCCTTCTTTCAAAAACATGTAAAAGATCTCTATCTCTCTCTTTAATTTGTGATTATTTTTATATATCCCAGCTTGTTTTTTATGTATATATATATATATATGTAAATTGTGTATGTAGGTTATTACTTATGTATTGTATATAAGTAATAGTACACCATGGACTACCCGCGTATTTATTTTCTCCTGTCAAATCCATCCAAAGGTTGTCTGTAAAAGATCGCTTCTAGCGATAAGACGGCGTATTGTAACACCCTTTAGTTTTTAAGTCCTCATTTAATTCTGTTAATGGTGTACAATAAAGAGTATATCTATCTATCTATTACTGTCGTTGAAACCGGGCAGATATTTAGTAAAAATCGATCTGGGATCAAAGCAATATCGTGTGTCAATAAGATTACCTTCTTAACCGAGAGCTCGGCAACGTTTGCCACAAAAATAAAACAACTTGAATCACTGATTGGATTTCCTGTTACGTGAATAACAACGTATTTGCGCAGAAAAGTAATAAACACGTAATGGCGTAGTCAGCATTTTGATTCAACAAATTCTTTTGGAATTGTTCCGAGAAAGGGACATGAGCATTTAGGTATATGTTTTTATGATTACATTTTACGATCTTTCTGAACGGAAATGACTATATATGAGATCTAAGTTTAAAATATATTATGATTTTTGGTCTAACCTTTGTGCAAAACCGTATTTTTCTATAACATTAATAGTGGGGACTATTAGAATTTCTCATGTATCGTTGGTTTTTTACAAAAACTCAGACCCGAAACAAGTATTTGCACGTCATAATTGTTATAAACACTAGTACTCACGCGGGGCTTCGCTCCCGTGGATTCTATCACGGTAAAAACATAACTCTCCTTTTTTTGCAGTCGCGTAAAAAGTAGCCTATAACCTTCCTCAAGCTTCAAGCTACTTCCATTCCAAATTGAATCCAAATCCACCCAGTACTTTCGAAGATTAGCGCGTTCAAGCAAACAAACAAACAAACTTTTCCGCTTTATAATATTAGTATAGATTTATTCCAGTGTGGAAATCAATTCCGCAACAAGCAGTACGGCAGTCAATCTCTTCACCACTGCGCCTAATACCCCTAATACTATTTATACTAATAGTTAACTGTTGTAAACTTTCACATTGCTTCTCTAAGTAATAACACTATTTCAGACTATTAACGTGTTTTTAAGTATTTAATAAATACTAATGGATAGTACATTCATAGTTACCACATGAAGCATAATACTTAAATCCATATTATTTTATTAATTTCACTATCATAATTAGGAGGTAGAAGAATTTAAATACGCGAAAACGTAACTGTTACCGACCAACATCGATGGAGCTACCGCAGTCCATCGTATGACAGCGACGAGAGCGGGGGTGCGTTTGTGCGCATCACACGGGCCCTGTTACGACGCTTTATCCGTATTATGCGCGAATATTATGTACGTTGAGATTTTGAAGCTTGCATGTATCATATCCAAAAACTATATGAAATGAAATGAAATATTTATTTTTGTAAATTGTTTATAAAAAACACATTTACACGTCATGTTTTTTTGCGTGTTTAATTTAGTTTAGCTAGATGAGGCCGGTGTTTCCTAACTGACTACTCTGAGAAGAAATATATTCTCTGATCATATATTTCGCAAGTATTTCAACTCATTTTACACTAAGTCGGTAATCAAAGTATTTTGATGACACTTATTTTAACTGTAATATTCTCTATAACTCGTATTTTTAAATAAGAGGAGCTTGTGGCAAAATTATACAAGTTAGTGTACAAAAATTATATAATTATAATATACGCTAGCATGACTATTTTCAGGCGACTCCTGCCTAATCTCAGCGGGCCAAACGCCTCCTGCCGAAGGCTGTACGCCGGCGTCGTGCGGTCCATGGCCCTCTACGGGTCCCCAGTGTGGGCCCTGTGCATCCGGACGCGACCACTAAAGTTGGTCGCATGCCAGAGGGTCATGGCTATCCGAATGATCCGGGGATACCGCACGATCGCCGGCGAATCGGCCAACCTCCTTGCCGGATTGCTGCCCTGGGATCTGGAGGCGACTGCCCTCCAGCGCGTCTATGAATGGCGCGTGGAGGCGCAGCGCCGGCGCGTATCCCCGCTGCCTCGAGAAGTCGAGGCGCGGCGGGAAGAGCTCCGGCGCGATCTCAGGGCAGTATGGAGGGAACGACTGTCGCAACCGACGGCCGGGCACGCCGAAATTGCGGCGGTAAGACCCCTCTTTGAGGAGTGGCTAGATCGGCGTCACGGCGTCCTGACCTACCGCATGACGCAGGTCCTCACCGGACACGGAAGTTTCGGGAGGTACCTGTGTCTGATGGGAAAGGAGGAAACGCCTGGGTGTCACCACTGCGAGGGTCGCCCTGAGGACACCGTAGAGCACACGGTGCAAGACTGCCCCGCCTGGGCAGAGCACCGACGTGTCCTCATGGCGGCGATAGGCGGAGACCTCTCGCGCCCGGCCTTGGTCGAGGCCATGCTGCGGGGCGAGAGGGAGTGGGAAGCGGTCGCCTCCTTCTGCGAAGCAGTCATGCTTTCGAAGGAGGAGGCGGGCCGCGTGAGGGAGAGGATGGCGTCCTCCCTCCAGCCCAGCCGCAGTGGTAGACGCCCACGGCGTCGGACGTCGGCCGACGATCTCCGGCCACCGTAGGCGCGGGCATGCGGACAGCGAGTAAAGGGCAACTCGCTGTCCGACCATGGACCATGCCCGGGTCGACGGCGCGTCGTGTTCCACGCGCGCCTCAAAGAGCGTCAGCAACATGACGAGGCCCCCTCTGCAGAGGGCCGAAGCCCGCCGGGGTCGTGGGACTCATCCCGTTACCGTGGCCCCGGTATGTAAAGGGTTATTGAAGGAACACCGTGGATTTTAGTCAGTAAAAGTCTGACAGTCCCTCCCACCCTGCCCGGAGTGGGAGGACTTATTTGATAATTTTACCACGTTAAAAAAAAAAAAAAAAGCATGACTATTCAATATAAATACTATCTATTCGTTTCTTTAAAGTCTTGCAACCAAAATAATTAAGCGTCTATATAATTAATGAAGCGTCAACAGCCTAATGACTTGTGATCGAGAGGTCGCAGGTTCGAATCCCACCCATTACACTATTGCCGTGAACCCACTCCAGACACAAGCATATTTAGCTTAGTTGGAGGGGTTAACAAGATTGCTAGTAACGTGATTTGAACCCACATTGCTAGTTTTCTTTTTAAGAGAAAAAATAACATTTGCTTTTAGTAATAACAAATTTACCAGCGGCCATCGACCGTATATTATAGTTATCTTTTTTGTTACTATGTTTACTGAATGCTTTGAATATTCAGCAACGAATCGTATCACTCAACTTATCTTTAATACATTACGTTCCGATATTTATTTTCAGATTTTACCTCGTGTAAGTCACTTCAAATCTCCGATTTATATAATTAAATACAAACATTCATTGAAAACGAAAGGCTTAAAATAAATACATGACTAATACTCAAATAATTCCCGGTAACGTAAGCCCAATGCAACATTTCCTTTGCAACTACAAACTAACCAAATACTACATTAACACTACTAAATAACAAAACGAGTTTATTATTTTCTTTCTCAAAACAAAAGAACTGCTCAAAACAGTTCAGTCTAAAAACGTTGTACACACAGCAGGAATTTTCCCAGTACCTATCGTGGGTGTGTTTATAAACATTTAAAGTCATATACACAAAAATAGCTAAACCCGGAACTTACCTGTAGGTCAAACAAAAGTTCGTTCCGTGCGAGGATCAAAACCGCGACACGCAAAACGGTAGCTAATCGCTCTAAGGGCTCCTACACATAAACACGATACGACGTTGCGTCATGCTATGACGCGGTATCGCTTCACATTTTTTTAATATTGTTAGGCTCGCGACTAACCACCATCTCGCCTGATGGTAAGGGATGACGTGTTCGAAGATGAAGACCGTTTGCCTAGAAGTAACCTATTCACTATTGACTTAAAGACCCTCAGGTTATAGCTATCAGTAAACACAGACTCCGGCAGGGAATTCCACTCCTTAGCTGTACGCAAAATGAAACTATTCCCAAAACGTTTACAGTGTATATGATTTACATGCGATATTATATTATGTAATTCTACAACGAGCAACATAAAACGTGGAAACTCACTCACTTGCCAATAACGCATTCATTTGTTTTTGAATATGTTAAGATCATATTGAGGATGATCATTTGATTAGTAGTCGAGGAGAGTCCCGTACTATGGGATAAGCATCAGGACAATTAAATAATATAAATTCAACAATAAAAAGACAACAACAGCATCGAAAGAGCTTAGCAACATTTCTCGTTGTAGATTTCCACAATACAACGTCACATCGTGAAGCGATCCCATGTTGTAGCACGTAGCGACGTCATCGTGCTTATGTATAAAAGCTCTTACACTGCACCAGAGAGTCGTCATTTCAGACTGCCTCGTTGCTTTGCGAAAGTTACTGCTGAACATTAGATATTTCCATTGGGAATTTCTTTAGGACCCTCTATATACAATATAAAAAAAAACTCTCATAATATTACTTGGGGTCTTCAACATAACTGAAGTAATACGGACGTATCCAATAACAATATAAATATAATAACAGTATAAATTGATATATATTATGTAGAAGGAAACTTAAGAGAATCTGAAAAGAACCAGACCATTAAACGGATTAGAGACATGCCGTAATGGCTCATTAACATAATTATATGAAACGGACAAACAGATGGGAGCTAGAGGCGCCATGTTGTCGTATTGTCTATGGCTTATCTTGACAGTTATGTCTACTAAGGAGCAGTTGGAAGGAAAATATTGATTAAGGGTATGACATAATGGTCGGATAGTTCAATAGGCGAGATGAACCTTAATCAATTAAGACCCTTTTTTTGGTGGGGTGGGGGGGAATCATCAGATTACATCTCCCGTTCTGGGTGGAGCGAAAGTAAGTATTAACCTTCTACTGACAAAACACCCACCCTGTTTCTTCAGCCGCCCTTATGTTCCGGGGGCGCGGTCTTGTCAGAATATTCCCACAACCCTGACACGTTAATAGCCTTATTACTGTTAATTCGTTTTGTGATGACATAAGAGGTTATGATGTTTGGACAGTTTTTCAAGAACTGTTGGGTATGAGAATATACTCTCAGTCAGTCTTTCAAACGTTTAGCTATTAAGTTCGTTCAGCAGTTCTTTTATTGAGTGGTTGTTCACCCACTACGCACGGCGGGAGTTTACATGATGTCCTGCCAGCAAGTTTTAGTATGTTAAAATAAATGTAAGGTTTTTAAAAAATGTGTGGTTGTAGGTATATAGATATAAGGTTGCTGAGCTTTGTTTCGCTACCGTCACATGAGCGATAGGTGAAAATTTTATTCACTGTTACATTTCCGTTTTAAAAAGTTCTTGTAATAACAAAACGACCAAGGATTACATACATACATTTTTTTTTTCAGTAGGGACAAGAAAACTGTTACATGGTTAAAAAAATACTTAAACTAAAATAATAAATATGTAAGCCATATATGAATATGTCAAGTTCCATAAAGTTAGTCTTGTATGTCTCAAAGGGGCTACTTTTTTATACTATTTCTAATCTAGAGCAATATTTATCGTAAAATTTTGACTAAGGTCCAGAGTTTGTGTGGAGTTAGAAGCTTGGCTCTACATGACATCTGATAACTTTTGGTCAATGCTAGCCATGGTCTCGTCTTGGCAACATTTAACATGAAAATGTTTTTAGTGGGTATTCATTGCTATTTATTTTTCAAATTTAGCTTTATAGCTGTGCTGGTGCTATTTATACAAACATCTGTGTCCAAGCAAGATAAAGTATACCCGTATTTCAGACATCAGCGCTCTTCAATCTCTTCTATAAGTTACAACTCAGTTTAACCTCCATACAAGCCAATTAGGGTAGAAAGTATGTTGATAATATTAGAAAATTATGTAAGTATTATGTAACTTAAACTCAGTTTGACATAGTCAAGGGTGTCAAAATGCGTTAATCCCATTTATCGGCGTGCTCGTCGTATCTACAGCTGGGACTGTAGCAGGTATAGAGTTGGACTAATCCCACTTTTTGTGGACTTATCGCTCGCAGTGATTACTGTGTGACGCTAATGTGACTCGTTCCGGGATTTAGCTCTTAGATAGTGATCGCGATATATTTTTATGAGAAAAGTGGTTGAGTTTTTGTATAAGTATATTATTGTGTAAGTATGACGCCAACTAATTTGCTGCTTAGATTTAGATTTTTGTCCGGTTTACCCAGGCGTGGTCCGAAGGGAGGGTCACAGGAGACATGAGTGTCCTTGACAGTCCCCATACCCCCATAGATAAGCGTCCTTGACAGTCCCCATACCCCCATAGAAACACATTAGACACAGATAACGTCTGACTCAGTTATCGTTTCGATGAGCCGCGCCATTACCGCCGTCTGTCACCGACACTATTAAAGGTCATCCATCATTATGACATAACACTGACCGCATACACATGCTTATAGCTATTAAGTTCTTTAGGTTTCTCTCTCTTTAGTCTCCTTCATGGTTTCGCATATCTATTAGGTATCCTAGGATTGTAATCACCAAGATCATGAGATCCGGAATTAAATAGCTAAGTGTTTAATTGATCACTGACTCACCAATTCACCCAGTTCTCAGTGCGGCTGTACGTCTAACAGTTTACAGCTCCTTTTTTCTGGGTGGAAAAATGGTAAATCAAATGACTTCTCCCGCTGTGGGTGGAGCGGAAGGGAGTGTCAGACTTACCCTACTCCTTCAGTTGCCCTCGCATTCCGGGGCTACGGTGTCTCGTTAGAAAATTCCCGCAATACCGACTGACAGCTAACCCTACAACTGGTGTGTATTCATAAATCTTATATCACTTGTACCTCTCGCGTGTCTTAAGTTACACAGTGCGACATAAGAAAAAAATGCTCCAAATGTCTTAAGTCGGACAGTTACACTTAAGGGCTTGGTCAGGATTGGTCGATAAATATCTGTGGTTGTGTTGCAAGTAGCAATACGTTCTGCATACACCTCTAAAATTAACGAAAAAAATTACAAAATGCATTTTTGGTTTTTGTTGTGACGCCGCAGACTTTTTCGTTGTGTTATCAAATAGTTTTTATTACTTTTTATAATAGTTTTTATTAATTTTTTGGAATTTTAAAATTATAAAAGTGATAACATATCACATCACTGCGAGATAAGGTCAGTTTGATTTGCTTATTGAATTATATAAATAGTTAGATAAACTCATAACGAAGCCAGGAAGGTATAATATATACCATGGTAATGGACATAAATTACCGATTTATCATTTTTTTGAAGTCCTACCCAAAAATCATAAGGAAATTAAATTGCGACACTCGAGGGGTTAAGTATTACATGTACATACACTACACTGTGTCAAACCAGTAAACAGAAAAGATTCTCAAACAAAACTATTTATTATTCCGTCAGTTTGATTACTGGATGAAATGGAGGCATTTGCCCAGCATTGGGACAGGAGACATTTTTTTATTACTTTATTCAACTTTATAAATGTGAAAGTATATACGAGTGTGTTTGTTTGAATTTGCGTATGGCGGAAATAAGCACTACTTTAAGTATTTGAGAAAACACAGACAGACATTTTAATTTTGTTGATATGTACACAAAAAACCACCATACATATGACTACAAAATTAATTAAACTTTGGCAACACTAATCAACCTTTTACGTATTTAACAAGAATATAGTTATAAATGGTATCGAAATAATGAGTCTAATCGCTTTTTGATAGCTTAGATCTGATAAAGTCGGTGTTGAAACAATAATTTTCTACTTAAATATATGAATGATTTCCCTAAATAATGAAACTCACCTTGGAAAGAAAAAACGTGGAAATATTTTCATGAACTGAGGCTGAAAATAGTAGCGCCACTGAACTGTGTTTACTTATGGCACTTAACCACACGAAGCAGTAACTAAAAATAGTTTTAATTACGTTTCTTTCGGTACTTTAATAATAAATCGTTCTGCTGTTTATGTGATTAAAAGTTTGTTTATTTTTCATAGTTTTATGAATGGAGTTATTTTTTATTTGTGACATAAATTTAATGTTGCTTTATTATTCAGTAATTATAGAGTCAATATTCTTTAAAACAACTATAACATAACATAATCAACGTATATTGTATCCACTGCTGGAGTACGGGCCTTCTATCTATGAGAAGTAATGGCCTGTAATCCAATACAAAGATGCAGAGCAGGTTGGTGAAGGGCGTGTCTTTCCACAGAGGGTGATGGCCGTCAGGGTCATCAGAGGGTATCGCCCCGCTTAAAAAGATGGGGCCCACAGAGGCGGGCCGGCACTAGTCGGGGGCCACGTTGAAGTGCATTAATACTTATGTGTTCCCGCACCCCCCAGAGAATGTGTACGAGGGAACACGGGGTGGTTTTAGTCAGTAAGAGTCTGACAGACCCCTTCGCCCGCCCCAGGGCAGAGGACATCCGTGAGGATTCACGGATGTCCTCATTCATTCATCCACCTCGGAAATAAAAGGGTCCGTGTTACCTTTAATTTTGTGTGTTTTCCATCACCGTTCTGATAGCAGTGGTGATAATAAATATTACACTATATAGTAATTTTTATTAGCCTGGGCTCAAACCTACGACTAACAAGTTGTAATTCGTACATATAATTACTGGGCCACCAGTTATTTATCATTGCTATTTGGGTAGTGTCGGATTCTCCGTCATATAAAGCAGTACACAGGGGTTAATTCTGATAAACAAGTTATGTGATTAACAGGTTACTCTTAGGCAAGCGTATGAGGTCGAAGATGAAGCATCATATTCGACCACATCATTGCTTACCATCAGAAGCTAGTGCACGTTTTGAAATTGGTCGTTTCCTATGGAGTAAAATCGGCAAGAAACTCCGCGATACTCTTTTCAAAACATAATTCTAGTAAGAGACTGATATAAGAGGACAGTATAGACCAATTAACATAATACAATGTAATAACAAATAATCATTACCGTCTTGTAGCGGTTTCCTTCTGGGACCTATACCTCAGAAACCGTATTTGGTTTTAAGACATTTATTTCTCATAAGAACATTATGGTTCACTTAAAATGAGATACAAAGTATTGCATATATTTGAATAATAATTATTAAGTAGCATTCACTCTTGGGATGTTGGAGGCGTTATGTTACATTATACGAACATGCTTCTTAAGTTAATTAAACCTAGCATATATTACTTATCAAAAGCGTGTCTTTACATTTGTGAAACAACATAAACAACTTTATAGTACAAAGTTTTACTTAAAAAACTGAAATCCATTCGGACCCCAACTTGATTCCACAAGGTCGCTACGGCGTAGCTTCGTCGTAGCCACCCGCCTACGCCGTAGCTATCTGTCGTAGCCTGCAAATAACCTTCGTAACTGACATTTCGGCTACAATGTTCTGTTATTTATGGAGGAAACTTGAAACAATAGTTGAGCTTATAAAAGAACTTTATATTGTACTAGATTTAGTTCAGCGATTCTTACTTACGTATATTATAAATTTTGAGTTCTTTAGCTTAGTTTTAATTAGATAAATAATGTATTTTTTGGCTTAATTGGTGTCAAGTTTTAAATAGCTTCTAATAATACTCTGCTTAGCCTTCCCCTCAACTATGTCAGCTTCTAGTCTAACCTATCCAAACCAGTTGCTGGGTAGCACCCCTTGATATCAATTATTAAAACGACAACTAGAACCAATGGCTTAATATGCTTACTGAGACACTGGCCACCGATCCAGGAACTAACAACTAACTAAGCAATGCTTAACTCTGAAATTCAAACGGTGCGGCTGTTGCATTATTCAATAAAAGATCCTCCTATAACGCTAATTCAATCCAATTCAATTCAATTTCATTTATTTCCAAGTAACAAAACTCAATTGGTTAGTAACAAAATTCCTTAATCCTATGTTAGTACTTAACTTAAATTACAAGGTTGGTTCGCGAATCGAAGCTACAAGCTCAACACCGACGTGGAGAGCTTGCAGCAGCGATTCACGAACACACAGTCGAGCCTGCTCGCCACACAACGAAGGATTATGTAAATTACAAAAAATATTTATTTTATAACTATTTACTTTTGCGGTTTCAGCAAGATCATACAAGTATACAATAAAAATGAAGTCAGACGCACTAGAAGCAACGTCTTTCATCTTTTTATAAGTATTAAACAAACAGTTTCTGTGAGACTATGTTGCTCATAGTTTAAATTAATATTCGTTTAAAACATTGCCTCGACATTTATACTGATTGATGTGGAAATAAACAAATAGTTTAGAATGAGAATCTTACTTTTTATTATGAACCTACCTTCTTCCTGAGGCTTTGCTCGTGGGTAAAGTTCTGCATTCGTTGTTCCAGTTTCCGAAATCGATTAATCTATAATAATATACATTTTATCCTATATGTTGTCAAGAACTCAAGAGCTATATAACAAAAAAAGTTTCATTCAAAGCCGTCTGTGTACGAACAGACAGACATTTTTTTTTTACTTATTGCTCTAAGTATTACTGTTTCTTAACCCCCAAAATATTTGTTTATCAATATTTTTACTGTTTTATTATATGTATTCATAGTAAAATAAAAATAAATCCGGGTTGAAGGAACAATCGTAACTTGAGCATTTTCATCAACAAGGCGAATGCTTATCTGAATTACACAATTTTTGATCGGTTCGATGCCAAACAAAAGTGAACTTTATTGTCCAGAAGGTTTTAACTTAAACTTTCAAGTAAAGTCAAGTAAAGACTTGTCGATCTCCGGCCACCGTAGGCGCGGGCATGCGGACAGCGAGTAAAGGGCAACTCGCTGTCCGACCATGGACCATGCCCGGGTCGACGGCGCGTTATGTTCCACGCGCGCCTCAAAGAGCGTCAGCAAGATGACGAGGCCCCCCTGTAGAGGGCCGAAGCCTGCTGGGGTTGTGGGACTTATCTCATTACCGTGACCCCGGAACGTAAAGGGCTATTGAAGGAATACCGTGGATTTTAGTCAGTACAAGTCTGACAGTCCCTCTGGCCCCGCCCGGGGTGGCAGGACTCATCTGATGATTTTACCACGAAAAAAAAAAGTGTCAGTATCAGTGATCCGCATCCCCAAGTACAAAACCTTTTTTTAATCACCTTAGTTGTATTTCTCACGATAGCGAGGGATATTCACATACAAATATTATAAAATGTGCAAGTATTTTTTTATCATTATTTTACCTTAAAACGGAACAACGGATTGATGTGATTCTGTATGTGGATATAATTGAAAGGCTGACTGACATAAACAAGTTTTTTTTTTGCTTAAATTGTTTTCAGTAGCGAGTAACTCATATTATTATAAGTTTACTTTTAAACTAGCTATCAATCTCACATACATCTTTTAAAATATATATTTTTTTGTATTTATGCTTTTAAAATTTAAAGTAAATAATGATGATTTGAATGTACCAAATAAAATGTTAATTGTTCTTAGTCAAGTTTTTATACAGTAAAATCTCCCGCACTGGTGCGTTATACTTAATACCACTTCATTTAAATACAAATGTAAATGCGATGCGGTCTGTAGCGGAATGCGTCAGCAATAAACACTCCGTGCGGAAGCCCCGACTCATGTATGTGTACATAAATATATGTATATGCCTATATATGGCAAACAATATAAGAAATACGGGATGGCAAAATCAGATAGGGAGAATAAATCAAAATATGGCATTGGGGATCCTTAGACTTTCCCAACTGCATATGTCGGGATCGGCTTCTAGTCAGTATAGTATTTTACATAGCGGTACTTACTGCCTATTTAACCTACACAATCCAATAATTAGGTAACACTATAGTGTCAGATGTCAGAAGATCTGACGAAATTCAACGTGTGTCAGATTTTCTGCCATCTAAATTCCTGTCAGTAGACAGAGGTAGACGGTAGCTTTGTTGTATAGTTACTATTTAGAGATCTAAAATTAATTTTCGAAAATCCTTAACAAAGTAATTTTACAGAACAATACCTATTTAAATTTAATTAAGCCAACCATAGTTCATGCTTGCTTGCAGTGTGCAGCAACGCCCTTTCCACACGCAATTATATACCTATCTATGCACTTGCAGAAAATTGTTGCTTCACACAAGTTTCGCCTTTCTACGGAGCGTCCTAAGAAGATGTTGACTCGCCGACCGCCCATGTGCTAAAGCATACAATTTACCTACTACATAAAGTTCCAATGCGAATATTATGCGTCTATTAAAAAGTCCTGATTTGAGTTAAATTATGTTTTTATTACATTAATATCCCTTTCCCCGTTACGCGTACGTAACTGTCACAATGTTTACACGGCCAATTAAATCGTATGGTTCTGTTTTGACAACGTCATTAATATTTATTTGATACATTCCCTGTAAGGTCGTTAAAATTGTATGTGTTTCCTTTCATCTTCTATATAATTTAAGTGTTTTCAAAACTGATCGGTTTGATGTTTTTATGAGTACAAATCCAGGGTTTTGATTTGAAATAACGAGCAAGGCTGAGAGGATTTAAAAATTTAAAGCTGGCTTATTTTTAAAGAACTATAAAAAGATAAATGATGACGGTCTGAGCAGTTTTTACTTACTTAAAAAGTATTTGTATCTATAGTACACTGCATCTGGTTTTATCACAAAATGGTTCTAAGCTGCAAATATGAAATATAATTCTTTTTCTAAAACTAAACGAGTATGTTATCCCCAGACAGTAGAATATTAATTACTTGCGAACAACGATATGTCCTAAATATTAAAAATAACCAGGGCCCCATCGGTTATGCGGGGCTATTATAATCGGAATCAGTGTCATTCGCGATGGGCATGCAAACAGCGCGATGAGCTCGCTCGAGGGCTCTCTAAACAATTTTACGTTATCTGCACAATGATACGCGATGGGAACTTTGTGTTCATGCTAGCCTAGTACTTTTTTAAACTTTGCCCAACGCTGTCATGGTCGGCTCGCAGTCTAACTGAAAGCATCTGGAGATAATAAAATTGTGTTTCACATGGAGGGACTGCTTTTCTTACTAAGTCAGTAGAGTCAGATCTTTTGGCTTCTGATTGACGCGTAATGATGGTCAAATATGTACGTACAAATGACAGCCGAGACCAACGGCTTAGCGTGCTTGGTCACCTCCATACACTAACCTCGGCAAGCGTGGTTTAACCCCGAAATTCTGTTATTATTTCGCCACAAGCTTCACAATTTATTTTCAAGTGGTGATGCAGTGCAATTCAAGCGATATTTTTTACTTGGTTTGTTTAGACAACATTGGCCAAAATTGCGCCCATATTTCTTAAACTTGTAACATTTTATATGAATAAGGAAAGTATTGGCTTGATAGCTAGAGCCTTGAGGGCCGTTCTAACAGTTTTATTGATCGTCTTACGCGCGCAGGGGCTCTTCGTGTTTATGCAGGCTTGGTATTTCTTTATATGTACGCGGAAAATATTGCTTGTTTTTATTGAAGCAAAATAACTTACTCCTTTCAAAATGCGACATTCTTTAGTTATTTTGTGTGTGTATATAACAAACAAAAATATGTAATTAAAAACAAAAAGTGCCTGGTTAGTAATAACAACAGAAGTAATAATACGTATAATTATACTTATTGTCTTGGGACAGTCTTGAGACACGTGCCTTTAATTTTAAGTCAACTTGCGAATTCGTCTTGCAAAAAGTAATTAACTAGCTACGTTCATTTTGGCGTATTCAACAAGTTGTTCATAAAAAAGAATATTTGAACAGCAATACAATATTAAACGTACCGGACAGGCGGAATGTGTTACAACCGACACATTCCCGATCCGTACTGTCGGACCACGCATGTTACGACCGCGCTTTACGACCGCCCGCGTTTGTCGGCCGTGTGTAATCGCCCTTATGTTTCGTGAACGATTTCACGCATTAGGTGACCTGCTTAGAGATTATCTGCTGCGAAGTCAACTGTCTCGTACAGTTAGGTAAGCCCAGTGAGGTGCGAGCCTGCTTTGGAATGAGAATAAAATATTAGCTTCTGGCCGCGACTTCATTTGCGTGAGAGAGTTTTCATATTCCGGGATAAAAAGTAGGCTATGTGTTATGCCAGTATATTAACTATCTACTTATCAAATTTCATTCAGATCCGTACAGTAGTTAGTTTTGGCGTGATTGAGTAAAAAACATTCATCTATCCAAACATCCGAACTTTTGCATTTTTAATATTATAATAGGTAATTTATCGTATGTAAATATAAAGACCACCAATATATGCAATACATAATTTAATAATACATCAAGAGCATCGGCCACCTGGACGTTACCAGCAGCGGCCAGTTTGGAAAGCAATCAATCGACTGCGAATCCAAGTAGGCCACTGTAGGTGTTTTTTAGCGAAGCGGGAGATCATAGACCACACAGAACAAGGTGCGAATGCGGTGCTCCAGAATAAACCATCTCCCATCTGCTGGCGTATTCATAATGCTCAAATACGTGCACCTTTGAAGACCTACTGAATTCAAAATAATATTGAAACCATCGATTTACCATCGACTCAAAGCTGAAGAATACATAATTAAACTTTAACTAAAAACACTTACAAATGTACAACTTTAGGCCTTATCTTCTTCAGGAAACCACTTTCTTTGCCCTGAAAAACAATGGCGTGTTGTTTTGACTTCTAACCTATGACTTTTAGGTATCATTGACATTACTAATAGTCTATTTTAGCCTGAATAA
Source organism: Tholera decimalis (assembly GCA_943138885.2). NCBI lineage: Eukaryota > Metazoa > Arthropoda > Insecta > Lepidoptera > Noctuidae > Tholera > Tholera decimalis. The sequence continues at coordinate 4,037,683 of OW964555.2, forward strand.
CTGGAATGTTCGCCTACACACTAATAATAGCGGGTGGGAGAAACCATTCATCAGGCTATCACTGACGTATCAATGTTACACAATGCTGTAAACTAAGCTGTTGATTTGACATTTGATAAATACTCGAAATACCGTCAGAAGTCATAAAGTTGTAAACTGATTACTTGTATTAGTTTCTGATAATCGTTACAGTTACGTTCAGAAGTCAGAAGAGATTCTGACATTTTGCTAGTATCGTCTTAAAATCAGATAGGCCATCAGTCCATTTATACAACGTGTAATTTAAAGGGTATATACATACCAAGTGCACGGCTTCTTTGGATGATAACAAACGATATGGCATGTGTTTTGTAATCCTAAGTCTACGTGTGTAGAACTTATTACAAATACCAATACACTGATACCAGAGACAGAATTTTTCAAATTAAGAAGAACGAAGAGAATTATCGTGTTAATTGCAAGTGACGTGGAAAGTTATTGACCCTCGTAGTGCTGTGACTCGTTTCTTATGATTGGTATTCAAGAAATATATGAAACCGATAATTTGGTATCAATTCTTTGAGTCAGTTATTTTGAGCTGAAACTGTGCATAGAGACTCCATACTAGATGTTGTCTTCAGCCCTTTTGGATAGATATGGGGTTTCCGTTACACATTGTATAAGAAACTAGCCACTCGAACCGACTTCGCATTCTCATATATTTGAGATAAAATGTTAATAAATTATGCACTAAAACCTCCCTCATGAATTACTCTATCCACTGGTGAAAATCGCTTGAAAATCTATTCAGCCGTTTTTGTGTTTATCGCGAACATATTGACAGACAGACGCGGCGGGAGACTTTGTTTTATAATATGTAAAAAAAGAGGCAGGTCTATGGTTCCAATAATCTAATCTTCTAATTAATAACTGTCTCCGCAACTTCCTTTGCCTGTAAATTTTGCAAGTTTTCCCGTGATACAAAGTAGACTAGTCTCCAGAAAACTCTACTACTCTATTTTGGAGTCATAACAGTACGCATCTAAACTTTCGCATTTATTGTACTAGTATAGACTAGTATAGAAGTATCGATTGAAGAAATTTCTACATACATTACCTGTAGTTTAAACCTCGTAAATGGTAACTTTGTAACAAGACCTAAGTCACTAAACGGTTAAAACATAGAAGCCAAAGACCAACTATCACCTTAAAAAGATGAAAAATATTGAAAAACTTTATCGTTAGTACCAAATATTATAATCAGCAATTTTCAATTCAAAAGTTTACTAACTGTGACCCGATACCTAAAAGCTCCATTTTTATTTGATAACTTTATAAAATCTTCGTTCCCGTAGTCATCTTGGCTAGTGGAGGTGACTCACAGGGCATTTTTTCAGGTTATAAAGGAATATTCAAAATGGACAAAAATTTAAAACAGAATCTTATAAAACGTCAGACGTTTAGTGCCAGTTTCTAACGTTTTAGCAGCGAACGACACTCACTGGCTTTTTGTCTATTCTATACAGGTATATTTTATACAGGTATATTTTATTAAATCCCATAAAAAACAATACTTGTAAAAAAAAACAAGTCTCGCAACTCAATTCTTCTACCGTAAAAAGTTGTGAGATCCATGTAATACCAAGTCAAGTTACGTAATTATCTAACCTAACAACATCTTATAGTGACCATATCAATATTAATTTTTTTAACGTTTTAAATAAATAGATTGACTCGGCATCGCATGAAAACACAATATATCTCTCAAGTAATCCTTACTATTACTAATATTATAAATGCGAAAGTAACTCTGTCTGTCTGTGTGTTACGCAATCACGCCTAAACTACTGAACCGATTTAAATGAAATTTGGCATGGACATAGTCTAGAGCCTGAGAAAGGACATAGGCTGCTTTTAATTCGAAAAAAGGGCTGTTAAGAGTTGAAATAGGGGATGAAAGTTTGTATGGAAATTACGTCATTTTTAAAGCTAGATGCTTGAAACTTATTTTTTAAAATTTTGATTAGAAAAATGTACTTAAATAAGCTATTAGCAGTAAGATATTGTAAATAGCTTATTTAAGTATGAGTTTTATTTTCAAAATAATTACTCTAATAAATTAAAAATGCTGCCGAGTGTCACTATTCCGCGCGGACGAAGTCGCGGGCACGGCTAGTAAATATATAAATTAGATTGTTTAATGCGATTGCCAAGTCAATCTACTTATTTAAAACGTTAAATTTTTTAAATATTGATATGGTCACTATAAGATGTTGTTAGGTTAGATAATTACGTAATAACTTAAGACAGAAGGTCCCTTAAGTAGGGAGTTTTATTTTCAAAATAATTACTCTAATAAATTAAAAATGCTGCCGAGTGTCACTATTCCGCGCGGACGAAGTCGCGGGCACGGCTAGTAAATATATAAATTAGATTGTTTAATGCGATTGCCAAGTCAATCTATTTATTTAAAACGTTAATTTTTTTAAATATTGATATGGTCACTATAAGATGTTGTTAGGTTAGATAATTACGTAATAACTTAAGACAGAAGGTCCCTTAAGTAGGGACTGAATAAATTAATAACTGACTTGGTATTACATGGATCTCACAACTTTTTACGGTACAAGAATTGAGTTGCGAGACTTGGTTTTTTTTTTAAAGTTTTGGTTTTTATGGGATCTCATTTCTTTTTGTAGGTAGTTCTGCTTCTAGGCAAGCGTGCTCCATCTTCGACCACATCATCACTTACCATCAGGTAAGATGGTGGTCAAACGCGAGCCTATATTAAAAAAAAACCGAAATTGGAAAATATTTTAGTTTTTCCTTGATTCATACACTAAACACTAATTGTATTCTAAATTTGAAGCTTCTATGTCTGCTAGAAGTGCCTTAGACTTTTGATGATCGGTCAGTCAGTGAGTGACAAAATTAAGAAACTTTGACTCGTTATAATTCTTAAACTACTGGATCAAATTGAATGAAATTTGTAATATACTGTTTTTATACAATGGCTACTTGGTTACTGAAAATTTAGGCTTCTAGTTTTATCCACAACGAAGTTATAGGAGTTCGAAAATTGCCTGAATTGCTTCGAGAAAAGTATGGTACGGCCGTGCCGCTTTTTTGCTCGACTTGGTGGAGGCACTGCCGTGCCCCTAGATTAAATTGTCTGTGATTTCAAAATAACTGTATTTGGTATTACAACATGTGTATTCGATACTAAAACACAAAAATACGATTTTAATTTTTTTAGTCTCCCTCCTGTTTCCTGTCCGTCATTCCGTTTGTCTAGGCTAATATCAAGAACAGCTAAACTAATTTTTATCGTGTTTGGAAAAAGCCACACGATGCAGTTTTTCCGCGTAAGTCTCGATCCCGTGGAAATTTAAGATTTACGAGGCCTAAAAGGTGCTTAGCCCCGACAAACAGATACTCATTTTTTTTAAGTTTTTTCTTCATAATATTATAACTTTCTTTTGAAATCACAGACACTTCAAGCACTCTGCGTTTTGTGAAATGTAGTGAAACATCATCACCGTAAGTCATTTTATGATTTTCCCAACAGAAAGAAAGTCAAAAATCAAATTCATCGCATTCAAATATTGGTTTGATAAGGCAAAAATGTACGTTCAGTAGTTGACCTTATCAACAATAAAATGTCTTGTACATAAGTACCATTATTATAAGCACAATGGGACAAATTTCGTACACTACGTAACAACAGCACTTGTCTTGACACCCGACACCGCTGACATTTATGTAATGGATTGTCGATAGTGTGTGCTGAGCCTTACATTGTAAATTGCCCAGTAAATTGTAGTATAAGGAATAGTTTGCTTTTGTTTATTTCTTAGGTGATGGAGGAAATAAGAATGTGTGTGGTTTGATTTTTCGAGTGAATGTAAACAGAATATATTTGAATATAATGAAATAAAAATAAAATAAATACTTCCAATGCGTCCCCTGCTGAATTCTCCGTCGAAATCGATGTTTTCTGATAGCCTGGGGGACTTAACATCAAGTGTGAATCAATTACTTCTACGTTAGCGTGCTTCATCTTCAACCACGTCATCGCTTACCATCAGGTGAGATGGTGGTCAAACCTGAGCCTTGTATCAATAAAAAATTGGCCAAGTGCGAGTCAGACTCGCCCATGAAGGGTTCCGTAGTAACTATAATATTATAATTTAATATGTATATTTATTTGACAAAAAAACACCTTACAAATTTCTGAAAACTAGCTTATTTACATTTTTTACAACTACGCCAAATAACTTTGTTTTTACAGTGTTTGTATGAATTACTAAATTATATTTGCAATTTTAGAAAATATGCTGTATCTCAAAAACTGCTGACCCGATCTCGTTCAAACTAATTTTGGTTGAAAGTCTACGTTAAGATCTATAAACGAACACTTTTTAGATTTTTCACTTTTTTGCACTCCATTATTATAAAAGTTAGAGGGGGGACACACATTTTATCACTTTACGATTAACTTTATGAAAAAGTGGTTTTAGAAACCTCAATGTCATTTTTAAAGACCTGTCTCTAAATAATTTTCATGCATAATTTTCATGAAAAAAAATATTTTAGTTTTATTTCCATATATGGGGAGCCCCCCTTTATTTTACATATTTTTTTCTTAAAATCGGAAAGTGGTTCACAGAATACATCTACCTACCAAGTTTCACATGTATAGTCCTAATAGTTTCGGAATAAAATGGCTGTGACATACGGACGGACGGACGAACAGACAGACACAGAAAGACAGACAGACATGACGAAACTATAAGGGTTCCGTTTTTTTGCCATTCGGCTACGGAACCCTAAAAATTGTGGTTCAACAAAATGTTTTGTGACTGCACGGACTGCGTCTTCAGTAAAAGTCCATCTCATTTACCCTAAATTTCAAATTCAATTTTAGCCTAATGGCTAAGTTGTGTCAGCCTTGTGATCGAGAGGTGGCGGGGTCGGATCCCACCCATTACACAAGCATATTTAGCTTAGTTGGAGGGTTTAACAAGATTGCTAGTATAGTGAATTCTACCCGCACTACTAGTTCTCTTAAAAAAAATTAAGACTAACTAAATCCTGGAATAGGTGTAAATACTAAACGACATAATTTCTCACAAACCTTCCTTTCTTCTTGGATGGTATTTCAAATCCTGGAGGTCATGGTGTAGACCTACTAATCTTTTTCATGATGTTTCTTCATTTACTTAATGTTTCGCCATACATCTTAACGAGGTTTGGCTGAATAATTGATGTACCTAATTCTAATTTATGGCTACGTTGCTCTGTCCTTATATTCTTCGGCTAATTGGAATGAGAAAATACGTCTTAGCAACGTATTCTTTCGAGGGCATGTACCGAATTTTCTCCAGAATTTTCCTGTAATCCATCTCTGGCTTCGTTTGCAATAAATCGGCGAGTGTATAGCTTGCTACAATGCGTTTGTTTGAGCGTTCCGACATTAAACAGAGCAGAGTTAAATATACTCGCTGTAAGGGACGAAACTAGCGTCTGTTTGAGAGTAGCGAAGTCTGCGAGTCTTGCTGTGTGTGTGGATTTAATTAGTATTTCAAACACGTAACGGTGGAAACTTCAAGACGGTATATAGGTAAGACGCGACAATGCGACAATGGGACACTTCTTCCAGAGAAATCGTTCCTTAAGATGAAAATTTACATGAAATCGCCTTGCATCTGCTTTCTTATACAGATTTTAAATATTGGTACAAACAAAGGTTTCTTCTCATGTAGATTAATTTTATAAAATATTACATTTTGTTAAATTGGGGTTGCGGGAAAGTTATAATAACGAATTTCCGCGGCCCCGACATGCAAGGCCACCTGAAAAAACAGGGTATGTTTTTCGTCAGCAGAAGTCTGACAAATCCTACCACTTCACCCAGAGTCACTTGACGATTTTCCCGCTGAAAATTAGCGTTGTGTGTAATGTATATGTAGTGTGACTATTAATGGGTTTTTTCTTAATGCTAAGAAAATAACCTGTAGTACTTAACAATTACTTGAGTGTGATGACGACATTCAAATAATTGTTAAGTTTAGTAATTAGTTTTTTTTTTTTATTGAAAATAATTTCGTGTTTGACCACTATCTCACCTGATGGTAAGTGATGATGTGATCGAGGATGGAGCACGCTTACCTAGAAGTAACCTATTCACTCTGGACTTAAAGACTCCTATTATAGGTTGTAGCTGTCGGGAAACACATACTCCGGCAGGGAATTCCACTCCTTAGCCGGTATTCCCAAAACGTTTTGTGCCTATGGGTGGGATGTCCACCATGTAACGATGGCGCTTCGCCGTTTGTTTCGTAGTCCGATGATGGAATGGGCTTGGCGGAATTAGATTGTGTAATTCCATCGCACACGCCCCGAAATGTAACCGATAGAAAACCGATGAACTTATAAAATAATTATAGATTGTAAAGAAAAGCAAATAAATATTACTTTCAGTGGCTACGAAATAGTTACACAGACATAAAGTTATTTTTGGTGTTGTGTTCAAGTTTTTAGTTTTCTCTAACAACTGCCATTAATACAGATATAACAAAGATAGTCTTATCTTAGATCACTAGGGTAACTTACTGGTCTAGAATTCAGACTTTAATAATTTGAGCCCGACCCAAAGTTAACTTGAATACTTTAACCGTAATCCGAAGCCAGAATTGAAACCATTTGTTTTTAAAAGATCACTGCATTACTGGTAGCAAGGCGTTTATTAGGAATGGTAAATTTTTTTAGAAAACTAGTTTGTGTGTATTTAAATTTAGCCTTACATAGTGTGAACTGACCAAAAAGATAAAAGCATAAGTGTTTTATTTAACACGTTCGCTGACAGTACGTCGTTAGGCGGGAAATTAAAATAGTGCGTTATGACAGTACGTCGAGGGACGGGCCACTTATTATTAAAAGTACGTCGTGGAAAATTTTACTGTCGTAATGTGGTGTCAGGGTAAGTGCTCACTGTCAGCGAACGTGCTAAGAATAAGTTAAATAAAACACTTATGCTTCTATCTTTTTGAGGCTCGCGTGTGACCACCACCTCACCTGACCGTAAGCGATGATGTGGTCGAAGATGAAGCACGCCTGCCTAGAAGTAACCTATTCACTCTTGAATTAAATACTTTCAGGTTATAGCTACAACGAAACACAGATTCCGGCAGGAAATTCAACTTCGTAGTTTTCCGTAAAATGAAAGTATTTCCATAACGTTTTATGCGTATTGGTGTGAGGTCCATCATGTAGGTAATGATGGCGCATCACTCTGATAATGGAACGAATCTCGACAATAGAATTTAACCCTTCTTATAGAACCTGTTCACTATAGTAGATTTTCTCCATAGATCCTGGAAGTTAGTTAAGTTATACAAACATGGTGAAATAGGAAGTGGGAAATGTTTGCTTTGTAGAAGAGTAACATATACATGGACTTATATTAATCAATATAATATTAAACGCTTCCGTTACTGACTGACTGACAGACAACGTACAGCCGAAACTACTAGGCACAAGAAGCTGAAATTTGGCATGTATGTTCCTTGTGGTGTGTAGGGGAGCACTAAGAAAGGATTTTTGGAATTTCCCACGGGATCGGAATTTACACGGGAAAAACCTCCAACGCGAACGAAGTCATGGGCAATAGCTAGTTTTATATATGCATCAAGCCTCTTATTCTGTAATGATTTTGCTGATGTTGATATATGTTAAGCTTGACGAGGCTTCAGCCACGAGACAGAATGCGTTGAAAGACACATTATAACAACAATTATGTCCACTTATTAACATTACATAATAAAGCTAATTGATGAAATAATATTGAACCATTTAATTAAACTAAAATATATATAAAAGAAAATTTAACGCCAAAATCATGATACCAAACAATTACATGGCATCGATCCGTTTTTTGATGGAACTTGAGTGAATAATTTCATTATCAGACAGGTCGGAACAGCGACGGTCACGAGAGGGCAAGGTCTCTAGTTACGTATTCATAGCGTTCACTCAATTATTATAGATTCCATCGCTTTTATTACCATTGCGCTAAAGTCCGTTTTATTTCAGCTCGTTGCCTGCTTAATTATGTATGAAAGTGAGTGAGTTTTGGATGCAACGAAGTTATATCAAAAGAAATCACCAGTGGTCCCCGAAGTGTGCTCACATTGCCTAGTCTAATGCGCCTCGTTCGTTTTTCGGTCAGGAAAGTCATGGAACGACTTCTCCCGGTCTGGGTGGAGTGGAAGGGAGTGTCAGACTTCTACTGACTAAAAACCCACCCTGCTCCTTCAGCTGCGTTCCGGGGCCGCGATAGTTCACTTCGTGGGACGTTTCCAATGCTGCATCATCTAGTACGCAGTGGCCACTCCAAATCTTTTCAGTTCTGACTTCTGCAAGCAATGCTCACTACCCAATGTCTGTTAAATGTGACTTTTCTTCAAGCAACGTCGATAAGTTTGATTCTGCTGATCTTTGTATCTGATTTGATGACAGTGGAAAATGTCAAGCGTAGCCCTTTCCATTGCCCGTTGCGCGACTTTAAAACTTGTGATTATTTAGAAGTGTTAATTATATATTTTACTAGCGACCCGCCCCGGCTTCGCACGGGTGCAATGTTTTTATTAAATATACTATAGAATGTCTTTATATACATCGTTGACAGCCTTTTTTCATTCGACATACATGTTCTCTTTAGTAATTACTCTTGAAAGTGCGACACATAATTTACCATGGGAAAAACAATCAACGCTCAAATCTAAGCAACATAGGCACGCACGCCGTGCCTCCGCCGGCACCGCGCGGCAACCGCTATATCCTTGCATTTTAAATCTGTAATATCTTCGAAACTATTTATTGAAATTATATTCTGTAAAGGGCAATATTGATTTATATTAAATGCACAATGTATTTTTGGTACTTAATTGAATAAGGATTAATGCTGTATTGCTTAAAATCGCTTCGTAAAATATACTCGTATTTCTCGTAAAAAGTAAAGGATAAAAAATAGTAGTTGTGGGTTATCTATAAGAGAAAGACAGATGCCATCGAAGACATTTTTGTTGACCTTTTTAAGGTGCATAATACTGTAGTACATTATTTTGATCTATCTCGTAGGGTTCAGCCAAACTCGCTGTCCAACCATGGACCATGCCCGGGTCGATGGCGCGTTGTGTTCCACGCGTGCCTCAAAGAGCGTCAGCAATATGACGAGGCCCCCCCTGTAGAGGGCCGAAGCCTGCCGGGGTCGTGGGACTTATTCCATTACCGTGACCCCGGAACGTAAAGGGCTATTGAAGGAACACCGTGGATTTTAGTCAGTACAAGTCTGACAGTCCCTCCGGCCCTGCCCGGGGTGGGAGGACTTATTTGATGATTTTACCACGTGTTCAGCCAGCGTTTGCAAAGCAAGCGCAAAAAATGTGTTTATTTGCGACATCACATTAGAAACCTCAAAAATTATCAGTGTTCCTCTACTATATTATGCATGTTATATACTTAAAAACCTTCCTATTGAATCACTCTTTCTATTGAAAGAAACTGCATCAAATTCCGTTGCGTAGTTTTAAAGATTTAAGCATACATAGGGACAGACACAGGGAAGCGACTTTGCTTTATACTATGTTAAGATAAATCGTTTAAACTAAGCTTAACTAAGAACTTAATTACTTATTTGACAGGCTTGTTGGTCTAGTGGTCAGTGGCCCTGACTGCTATGCGTAAGATCGTGGGTTCGATTCCCACCCAGGACAAATGTTTGTGTGATGAGCACGATCATTTGTTTTTTGTCTGGGTGTAATTTATCTATAATATGTATGTATTTAGAAATATATATGTATGTTTATCAGTTGTCTAGTACTCATAGCATAAGCTCTGCTTAGTTTGGGACTAAATGGCGTTGTGTGGAAGTTGTGGAATATTAAATACAGTTACAAAATTTGTCCTCAACGATGTCAGCTGGTAACGTACCCAAGAGACTGGTGGCATTGCCACGCTGTGTGACAATGCTTAGCAAGTGTTAATTTAATTTGTTTTGTTAATTAAAACACACGTAAATGTACTACATACTGCGCTCTTGCAGAGGATGCAATTCACCTACCTACCTATGTTTATTTAAGTATCGCAAAATAAGTCTAAAAATAGATCTGCATTACAGTCTATAAAGCTTAATTTCCGCCGACACCGAAATTTAAAATTTATCGTCATTAAAATGACTTATAAATGAACTCGCAAATATCAACCGCAAAATGTTTTATCCAATCGTTGCAAGATATCGATTATCAGAAATCGATTAAAACTGTTGGCGGTCACATTAAATTTCGATCAGATTCGTCAGATTGGCTGACGCCACTCTTTATTATTTTAATATGTAAATAGCTTTTGCTGCATCGACCGTGTAAAACATAATAACTAATGTCAATCAATTAATAGTAATCACAACATAATCATAAAATTATATGAAAAATAAAATAAAATATTTTTTGTTAGTATTATTTTATTAGGTATTTAATTTTATTGTATTAAATTGTATTAATTCATTGTATTAATTCCTAACATAGCATTTGTTTCTGTTTCTATCAAAATTAATCCTAGTTACTTGAATAAATGAATGATATATGTATATTATTTCCAAATTATAACTCAGTAAGCAACAATAATATTTGTTCCATGTGAGATAAACGCGTAACACAGCATCAAACCTACAATTTTACGGTCTGCACGTAATCCCGATAAATAGTGATGCCACAATCTATATTTACGTTGTTATTTAATCGTTAATGTCCAAGCCGTTTAATAGATCGCCCTGATCGCGCTTCTGTCTGTTTGTTTGAGCGCCGTATCGGTCGGCGAGTGATCGCGATTCAATTGGCAGATGTACCAAGGTTAAGTGTAATTAATTTCGTTTTGAATGCGGATTTCAGTGAGATGAGAATGTAATTAATCGTGGTGGTGTTTGTTTGTTTTGTGATGCAATTGGAAGATATTTTAGCAAACAGGTGATGTTTATATGAAATATCGCGCGTTGAAACATCGACTAAATAAAATGTATATTAATTACCTTAGGAACACGCATACTAAAGGACAACTTACAAACCCTACACCAAAGACATGTTTTTACAATATTTATTCACTTAATTGAAGACTGCCACGGACATACATTAAACATTTAAAGATGTTTGTGATAAGTATTACTCGCAAAAACAATAAACCTTATTTTGGGGGAAATGGGAGAAACCACAAACTATACAGAACCTGGAGGGCAGCCCCAATTCCTCTTAGAAGACCACCTCCGGAGCTTTCTCTGTGGGAACCTTCTTGGTAGCTAGTGCTCAGAACCTCTACCATATCTATTAGAAATGCCGCTAATACACCGCCGCACATAAAATACAAGTTCGTAGAAGTTATCACATAAATATTTTTAAAGCTGCAGTATTAAAGCCACAAGTTACCCACGCTATAATGAGTCGACGACGCATTGTGTCCCACTTGCATTTTAAAAAGCAGTCAGGTCAGTTGATAGGCCCAATAGGACACAGTTGCGGGAATATTCTAGTGTTAGCAATGTGGGTGACATGGATTCAAATATGCCATGGAGAAGTAGCATCGGGTTCCGCTTCGTAAATGAGTTTACGAGACCCATCGTCAATCCATTCGATTTTCACCTCTCCACCGCGCCGCATAGGATGTTGAAATGCAGTAGATTCTAACGTTCTCCATTTATGGATAAATGAATAGGGAAAGCGGCCCCAGAATGCAAGGGTAACTAAAGGAACTGAGTGAGTTTTTAGTCAGTAGAAGTCTGACACTGCCTTCCGCTACACCCAGAGCGGGAGTCAATTGATGATTTTCCTCACAAAAAAAATAAAATAAAAACATCCACGCTATAAAACTTTAATTCATTAATAAAACACATAATTTGATTATATCATTACGATTACCAACACGTTACAACTACTGACAGCAATACAATAACATACGAGTTTAGTCGAGTTGGAAAGCTTTCAATAAAATTGTTCAGGACTGCAATAGGCCCAGTGCAACGATAACTGGGGTGTCTGAAACTGTCCACGATACGTGGAGCCTACCGTTGCTTTCCAAACAAAGTTCTTACAAAGGCCTACTTCTACTAGGCTTTATGAATACATTATTACCACTAACCTTCTGTGCTGGGTTCTCCAAGCTTCGACCTTCCCAAGGCCACGCCCCAAGTGTGGCATGTGTGTAATATGAGGTGAGTAATTGAAACGTGTGATGTAATTCAAGTGTGTGGACGTTCACGAGGCGTCAATCTCCAAATGGCGCGGTCCCAACCGCATCACAGCCTAACCTACCTAGTAGAAGTTAATTTTCACTACCTTTTTTCAACAAAGCGCGTGCCACGCGGATGGCCATCAACCGGCGATAGATCCGAGAAATATCCCTGGATTCTCGTCAATCCGGGAGTACAAAGTTCAACAATAGATAATCGCGACCCAATTATCGGTCTCAACACGCGATTCCAACGATATTTTACTAATTACAATTATCTCAACAGGGTCCCATGACCGCCATTTTCAACAACCAAGCAAAGTCTATCTGTCCAGTCAGAGTAATGTCAAGATCAAATTCTTTATGTCAAAAGGGTGCGTTCTGTTTCACGTCGGACCGAACAAAAATGTTACCTCTTCACCACCCATGGTTGCCTGGTAGAGAATGCCTAAGGCATTAAGACTGCATTTGAACATTTTGTGTCGCATAAATCAGATCGATTTGCCCAAATTAAAATTAGAATAGAATTCTTAGTTTTCTCGCCGTTTCTACAGCAGTGGATGGAAAATTGCGCCAAGTAGTGCCTGGCTGGGTTCGAACCCATGACCCACAATTCGTAAGTCGTGTAGGTAGCTATGGGCCACCACTACCCATAAAATCCATAAAACATTACAAAAATCAATGTTTCGTAAAATGTCTCTGTGTCTAATGTCCTCATGCTTTAATTATCACATAACTAAAGATAAAACGTGTCCAATAGTTTTTGGTAATCTAAGTAATGAAGTAAATAGAATATTTCGAGTAAATTCCTGTCAAAACTACTTAAAGGTCATATAGAATGCTTGTCGACTGACTAAACTTGCTATCATAAAGCTTGAATGTAGTACAGTAGGTTTAACATTGCCGTTTAGCGTTATATTTGCAAATGTCTACAGAAATTAACTTCTTTAATGACCACTAATTCGGGCAGCAATGTTTACTATAGCCAAACAATAAGACATACACTACTAAAAGTGGCTTTTTTAAATTTCGAATCATTTTTTCTTTTTTTTTTTTTTAGGTAGGGCCACTCGTAGATCAGCTCAGTAAGGCTGTGCGTCTACTTAACCGGTCTGTCCTGTGGTGACCTCTAATAATTAAATTAAAGGCCCCCAGCCAGGGCTTACAAACTAAAATTTTACTTACAACTAATGACCGCACGCTAAGGGCACTCCCTGCGGAGTACGGGCTTCGGCATAGCGGGGTCATTTTGGGAGGGCAGCAAAGGGACAGGCTGGGTCGTATTTAGGGGAGTATTTATTGCTACTGGCTCAGCATCGCGGGCTGGCTCGTTTGGCAAAGGTCGGGGAGGATTTCCATTACAAGTACGCGGACGTCGCGATGGGCCTCGTCGGCGAGGCCGGAATACGGAACGCGTTTTGTGTTTGTGTTTTCTAAGAGTGCTAGTTTCCCTACTGCTCTCTTGTCGGATGGTGATGGGGTCGTCGGGCTCGTCTAGGACGTGACGCGGGCGACGAACCCGAGAAATTTGGGAGGGTCTGTATCGGGCAGCCGATACGATCAGGGGGTTGGTGTGGGTATCAGCAGAGGTGAAGTAACGCACTGACATGCGTTTCAACACTTGCTTTATGGTCGGGAGTTTGAGGTCTACGTGGAGATCCTCATTCCTCAAGTACCAGGGCGCGCCCGTGGCCTTTCGGAGAAAACGGTTCTGAAGGACCTGCATCCTATGGATCTGAGCCGGACTGGCATGGGCAAACACCGGACAGGCGTACGTCATGATAGGACGTATGCATGTCGTGTAAATTCGGATTTTACACCTAAGGGAGAGCTTACTGTGTTTATTCAGCAAGGAGTGAAGCCTACCGAGAGCGAAAGCGGCTCGCGAGCGAACCTTCTTTATGTGCTCAGTGAATTTGAGGAACTGGTCTAAGATTACACCTAGGTATTTGGCTCGCTTCTCCCAGGGGATCGGCTTGCCAAACATAGTGATCGGGCTGGGGAGGGTGGGTTGTCTATGGCTAGCCCTGCGAAACAGGACCGCTTGACTTTTGTCAGGGTTTACCTCAATCCTCCATTTCCTAAACCAATCGCCTAGTGCGTTGGCTGAGGTCTGGAGGCATTGAGCGATGCTATCGGGACTTTTTCCCGAGTAGTAGATGGCCGTGTCATCGGCAAATAGGGCTAACTCTACTGGAGGGCTTTTTGGGATGTCGCTAGAGAATAGCGTGAAGAGTGGGGGAGAGAGCACGGCGCCCTGAGGGACGCCGGCTCTGATAGGGCGGGGAGTGGATAGCGCTCCTTCGATACGATATCTGAAGGAGCGGTTCGACAGAAAGTCTCGAATGATGAGCACGAGACGATCCGGCACACCTAGTTGGTAAAGCTTATAAATTAAGCCATTGTGCCGGACTTTGTCGAAGGCCTTCGCTATGTCGAAGAATAGGGCCCCCGTCATCAGACCGCGTTGAAAGCGGCCGCTAATGTGCTCTACGATGCGGTGGGCTTGGTGGACACTGGAATGATGGGCTCTAAAGCCAAACTGCTCGTTAGGGATTAGGCTCTTTGCCTCGACAAAGTCCTTGAGCCGATTAAGAATAATCCGCTCGTAGATCTTGCTGAGGGCGCTGAGCAGACTAATGGGTCTATAACTAGTCGGGAGGGACTTGGGCTTTCCGGGTTTTGGGATACCTATCACTATAGCCTCTTTCCAAGCTTGCGGAAACAAGTTGTTGGACATGGCGCCATTGAAGATGGCAACCAGTAGGACTATGATCGTACGTGGGAGGAGTTTAAGTGCCCTAGTGGTCAGTCTGTTAGTCCCGGGAGCTTTCCTAGGTTTGAGTTTCTTGATGATCTCCTCCACCTCGTCTTCCGTGACGGGGGGGAGGGGAGCATCAGGGTCCTCGACAGGGGGTAGGGCAGATCTACGTTCGACCTCAGCATCCACGTGGGCAAGGTGGGCTGGGTCGACTGGTTGGGAGCTGGGAGAGCACTGGGCCTCCAGGCTGTCGGCTAGGCATTCGGCTTTGTCTTAGTCGTCGAAGGCAATGCTTTGATCCGGGCGGATAAGGGGAGGCATTGTGGTAACCTCAGTGGCGCGCATACTCCTCTGAAGTTGCCAGAAGGCAAGGTGGGTGGGTTCCAGTTCGCTCAGGGTCTTGTCCCAGCCGGCTTCACGCCACTCTCTGATGCTGTTACTTACTTTGCGCTGTAAGTACCGCATGAAAGTTTTGTTATTCTGGCAGGGGAAAGCTCTGTAGGCACGGACTGCTGCGTTCTTCTCAGTCAGCAGGGCCCGTACATCGTCCGGGAGCTTCCGGCGCCAGTGCTCTGACACCGGAATCTCCCTTGAACAGTCGTTCAAGACAGATTGTACGTGCTCTGTGAGTGAGTCGATCGCAGCCGTCGTGTCGGCGGCGGACTGGATGTGGTCGGGGATCTTGTCCAGGTGAGGAGACGTGTTGGAT
Source organism: Tholera decimalis (assembly GCA_943138885.2). NCBI lineage: Eukaryota > Metazoa > Arthropoda > Insecta > Lepidoptera > Noctuidae > Tholera > Tholera decimalis. Next base: position 4,053,405 of record OW964555.2, read on the forward strand.
TTCAGCAATTCGCCTAAAGGTTGGCAAAATGACTTTTGACATCAGGATACTTTGAGTATACCTGAATCAGGGAATTAATGCTAGTGCAGGCCAAGACCTCCGTTGCCATATGGATGGCGCGGGGGGACTGGAAGAAACTGAAAGTATTCCCAAGGATGAGGAACGCATCGAGTTCCGGCTCATCCGAGCGAGGGGGTGACTGGGAAGGAGGTGGGGGCTGAGAAGCCACAACGACCGGAGCGGGGGCATGATGGGTTGTTCCATCAGCCCTGGGACTTTCGGCCTTAGTGCCGGGAAGTTTTGGGCGTGATTCGCCGCCGTCCAAGGAGTTGGACGCTGGGGACTGAGGGTCTGGGGGAGCTCAGACGAGAGTGTAGGACACTCTCGTCCCTGGCGTGCGCTAGCGCGCGTTGCCAGTTTAGGGGCGGAGGTTTTCGGGGCTTTCGGACAGCCTCGGTTGTTAGCGGGGTGGCCAGATTGCCCGCACAGCACGCAGCTGGGCGGGTCTGGGCACTGGGACCTATCTTTTGGGCGATTGCACTCCGCGGTGCCGTGATCGCCCAGGCACTTTACGCACCGGGGTTTGCCGAAGCAATTCCGTTGCGCGTGCCCGTATAACTGGCAACGGTGGCATTGGCCTACCGTGCCACTTTTATGTGGTTTTTCTATAAGTATGCCCGACAGACTGCATACTGTTTTTAGAGAAAAGATGGGGTGGGGACCTTCGGAGACGGGGTGGCAGATGACGAGGACGTTGTTAGACGCCCTGCCACCACTGCCGTGCATACGGTGCACCTCAATCACCGGGATGTTCTGGGACTCTAAGTCGCAGACGATCTCGGTGGTGGGGATCTCACTGGGGATCCGGCAGAGGACCACCCGAACGGGCTTGCTCTCATGGAGCGTATAGGTATGGTGGGGGATATTTCGAGCCTTGAGTAGCTTCGAAAGCGCGTGGTGGTCGTTAGCTGTCGCTAACCCTACTTTTATGCCGTTCTGAACGGCGCGGGCATTGGTGTAGGCGATGCGTTGCTCGCCACACGCTTTGGACACGTTTGTCCAAGCCCCCTTATCGTGGATGAAGATGGGTGGGGGAGGGATGGTCTTGCGCACTGAGGCGCTGACGACTGGGGTTTGGGTAGGGCTGGGCCTAGTGGCCGAGGAAGTGGAGGGCTGGCTCTGCACTAAGCGTGCTGGCTCGGGAGGGGAATTTCGAATCAACACTACCAAAAGTTTAAATAGATAACTTTTGGTAGTGTAAATCAACACACACAAATGGAATCTAGATGATTCGATTTGTCTACTAATATTATAAATAGAAAAAGTTTGTTTGTTAAAACGCGCTGATCTTCGAAAGTACTAGGTGGATTTTGATGAAATTTGGTATGGAAATAGCTTGAAGCTTGAGGAAGGTTATAATCTTTTTACTTGACTGCAAAAGTGAGGTTTTATCGTGATAAAGTCCTTGGGAGTGAAATCCCGCGCTAATGATTGTGAATAATATAGAACATATTTTATCCAAAGTAATAAAACCGTCCACATATTATAGTGATGTCTATTTAATATTAAAGGCAAGTACTTGGTAGAAAAATAAACTAACCGTAAAATTTTGGTAATAAATCATACGAGAGTCTGCGCAAGAGTGCAGTGACCCAGTTCCGACAACTACTAAGGGTTGCCAGATGAGAATATTAAATTAAAGCCGTTTTACTGGCACTTGCTGAAAAGCGGAATAATTGCTGAGCAGTAAACTTTTATGATGTATATATAGTTGTATGTTTCGTTTGAACATTTAAATGGCCGGAAAATTAATTTTCATCATTACAAGATATACTACCAAATGAACTATAACGAATGAATGTGCTATTGTTTAACAAGCGCTAGTGTATTCCACTATTATATCACATCTATACATACATAAATATAATTAAAGAGTCTGTCTGTAATTTCAAATTAATTGTGTTTTCTGAAGTATCTACAGGATATGAAAACACATTTAAAAAAAATCCGGGCTCGTCTCAGGAATGGCTGAACCGATTTTAAAGGGACTTCCACTCGAAGATAGATGAGGTTTCAAAGGAATTCAACCGACATGCGTATAGACGTGGGAAAACCTCCCTCGCACGTGCACAAAGTCGCAGGTACAGCGATTTTAAAATAAGACCCAAACCCACAACCTCGTTAATATTTATTCATTTTAAAGCGTAAAGTCAGGCGTAAACACTAAGTGACTAAAATCAACCCTAATGGTCTGCTAACGAACGCCGCGTAAATTTGCGTTTTACTGGCGTATTACTGGCATGGCTGGCGCATTACTGGCGTGGCTGGCGTTTTAGCAGCGTGGCCGCAAATGCAAGTGCAGTGTGTTACGGCTCGTCAGTGGTGGTAAATGAGGCTGACCTATTTGTGGCTGAGGATGTGGTCCTTTTATTGTTTTAAAGATTGTTTTGTGTGTTTGTTGAGATGGATTTGGCAGATGACAAACGGTGAAATTGTTTTCTTTTTAATTGATACATTTTAGAAGGTGAATGAATGTCCGAATTATAGCAATATAGACACGTTATTTTTTAAGATGAACATGATCTTGGCATTTTAGGCTCCATCACGGTTTTTAGAAAATAGAGATTTGTATCAGACACAAAACCACATTACACAGATCGAATAGGTTATTCCAAGTTCTAAAACTTCTAATTAATTAAGTTAACAATAATTTTAGAAAAGCCAGTTTTTTCTTAAAATCTGTTATAATACCACTGTTAACACCACGGTCACGATCGATAGTAGCTGTAGAATCCGTCATTTATAAAAGTTCTGGCAATAGGCGTGAAACTCGCCATATAAAAATAACATAGCTTCTCTTATTGGGCGAATCTGTGCATAATTTTTTTAAACCTTACACTTAGAATTTCTACTATATCGTGATTACATTTTAACAAACACCCAGACCTGGAACAAATACCTGTAGGCTCTTCAAACATATGTTCCGGTGTGCAAATTGAACCCGCAACACGCAGCGCACTATTCAATACCTCAACCTCAATTTCGAGACGAAACTAAACCCCAGTTCAAATTAAAAGTAAAACATTTTGAATTTTAAAACTAAAATGATATCAAGTATATAGTACTTAAGTTAATAACAATACATCGTATCATAGTTACATCAAAAATCATACAAATTATATCAAGTATCTAGTACTTGATATAATTTTAGTTTTCATTCAGAAACTCTGTTGAATCTTGGCACAATAATTCTTTTCAAATTGACTGTTTCCATTTCATAGTTATTTCCAGTCATTTCAGTATTCTTATTCATTCTTCTATACAACAGTTAAGGGATGTTTGTTACATTTAGAATCCATTTCTATGTGAACAAACCTCTGAACTTCATAATTGGTACTAATTATAAGTATTATTATTGGCTTAGTGGAACTGTGCTGGACCATAATCTGATGAGTTAATAGCGAAATAACACAGGATTGAATTTATATTTAATCAATGAAAAAGAAACAGTTACAATAATGGACCAAAATTATAACGTAACCAAGATACGAAGTTGAAATAACAAAACGGGGCCACACGACGGCATTATCCCTACTAAATGAGTTCATTTAAATTGGTTGGTTTATACCTACCTCCTGCACAGCTAACAAAGTGACAGTACAAATAGGTAGGCAAAAAGAAATAGCAAATAATATTACTTTACAAAAATCATAGCTGCATTTGCTAAAAACAAACTGTCGCCTTTTTATAAAAAGTTTGTTTACCGTGAATATGAAGAGTGCTCCACGATCTCGTGGGATGCTGCGAGCGCGGGAGACGTGTCAACAGAGTATGTGTAAACAGAGTGGGTATACGTACACAAAGCGGGAGATTGAGTTGCACAATATCGTTACTTTTTCACGGTTCTGTACATCGCGGATAAAGTGCTCATAGAGCTTGAAAAGGAGTTTGTGGCTAAACAGCCACACGAGCCAATTTTCAAGCTTTTATTAAGCAACGAGAGTGGCTTGGTTGCCAAATCTTCAGAAATAGTTATCATATCGCCCAAAGTCCTCATAAAAAACTGGCCAAGAACGAGTCTCACGTTCTGTACAAACATGACCAGCTGAAAGAGACCGCAGACCTGTCTGATACAAAATTCAGTTCAATATCTCTACCCTCTACATCAAATTACATACAAATCCAACCAGTACTTCTGGAGATAAGCACGTTCAAACAAACTTTGCTCTTTATAAAATTAGTAAAGCTGGAAGTCCATGCTTTACACTCAACCATAAACATAAGATCAGACAGCCTTTAGTAACATACTTATAATATAATTACAAAAACAATATGAACGAGTACAAGAGTAGCTATACAAACACAAATTAATTCGCAGTTAAACATCAAATAACATTTCGGGCGAGTGCGTCATAAATTGTTTTTTTATAAAAACTATTTCAAACACGTTAATTAACTTTAGGAACGAGCCGTAAAATGTTCAGCAATCGACATACTTAGCTCGGAATAACAGTATTTTATATTTAAAATACACTGCAAGCACCGCCTTTGCTTGCAAAATAGAGGAGTTTTTCGCAAACTTTTTTAAATTTTCCGGTTAAAAATGTTCTCTTCCTTTGGGTAAAATAATAAAAATGCTAGTGAGCTATCCGTAGTACAAGTTCTTACTCGTAATATAGGAACTTTTAAGGTGATTGTTAATATATTTCGCATTTGCATTTTATGACACCTCATTGGAACCAGTTAATGAGCATTTCATGAGCTTTCAAGAAATAAAAGTAACATATACAGATGCTGCTTTGATTTGCATTAAGTGGTATTAAACTGAAGCGAAAAAAAAATATCTTATAGAGGCCAGCCGAGTGAGGCCAAACCATCTGTGTAGCTTTATCCCAACTAGGTTTCGAGGTTAACCGAATGCAGCTTAGTAACAGTATTGTACAGACGGCAGCACATGAAGCTACCCGAAACTGTCACATTTTCCCAATCAACCTTGAACCTAATTTCTTTAACGATAAAGTTGAAAATCTATTAAAGAAATTTGACAGATTGTTGTAGCTTGATGTGCTGGCGTCTGTACAGTGTACATGGAGCAACTGCTCATTTGACCCCCTCAACTCAGTTGCTAGATAACACCCCCTTGGCAAGAATAGTGTCAGATTATCTAGATTCTGACTGTAACAACTGTCAAAAACGTACAAATGACAGCCGGGACTAATGGCTTAGGCTCAATTTACACAGCCGCGGAATGGAATGGAAGCGACGTTTTGCAACGAAATTGTACATAGCATAATGAACTTTATGTCAATTGTATAACATACAAACTAAAAATAGGAGCCAAAAAAAGGTCGCGCGTCTTCCGGGGAATTCCCCTAGCTACTGTCGGCGCCGTCTGTGGAATCCGCGGGAAGTGGCGCGAACGGGGAGTCGGTTGTTGGGTCGGTCACAGCAGTGCGGTGCCAAGCAAGCAAGGCGCAGTCGCGCGAATTCGCTGGAATGCGCGAGAATAATCGAGCATTCCAGCGAATTCGCGTAACTTCTCACGTCATGAGGCGAAATTGACGCTTCCATTCCGCAGCGGTATAAATTGAGCCTTAACGTCTTTTCCGAAATACGAAGTAATCTCGATATGTTAGGATGATCACCCATCCGGGATCAACCCGGTTTATTTTGCAACGGGCTTCTCAGCTGCGAAGCAAAACTGTAGACAATAATTTAAAAAATCTATCCAACTTCCTACATGACTAAACTAAAGACAAACACGCCACAAATTCGTCGGTCCATTGTGTAATAAAGAGCACAGATCGGTTCTGGTGATTTACGACAACTACACGTCAACAAACTGGAAATAGCTCGTTAAAGGCGCGCACCGACATGCGCTTGCGCAAGAGGGCTCTGCGTCACGTGAGTAAACTTAGCCCTCTTTACATGCGGTACCACCGAACTACCGCAAACTTGACAACTTCAGGCCCTTGGCAACTTATACCTGCACCTTACTATAAAATCGCAATGTCATTCACAATCGAATCTTATTAAAAACCATTGCTTCATATGTTTAAAAATCATCTCCTTGACAACGTAATACGCTCAATATATACGCCTGCAATGTCAGTATAAGCCTATGCCGTAAATTACATTATATTTTTGTAACACGCAGTTAGGCTGCTGGTTCCTTCCCTTGCTTATCTTAATATAACTTCGTTGCGGGATCCAACATAGTTGAATCGTTCAGCGGCACGTAACTTCATTGTTTTGTCACTTTTTTGGTTGCGGTCACAGTAAGTTTTCAAGTTCATGCAAATTTTATATGTCAAATGCTAGAGCCGATACCGTCAGCATTATTTTATGGTTCTATGCTAGCCTAAGATTTCCTGTGACAGGCATAACTTACGAATCAGCCAACTAAATAATAGTCATCATGACCACTACTGTAAGACCTCATTCTAAACTTCGAATCTGAATCCGCTGTGAGTTTATTGATTGGCATTCTAAAAACTCGATTGTTAATTCGAATTTACACTAGCGCTACCCTTGAGCTCGTGTCAGCGAGTTGAACTAAAGATTTTGACAGATAAAGTATGAGATGACGTGAGAAGTGGAATTCGGTAAGGTAATTCCTCCGTCACTTCGACGCTGTTTACAGAATGCAAAATCAAGATCACTTTGAACCATAAGCGAAGTGACAGTGAATAGCTATGTGAGATGCGAGTTGTTGTACAAATTTTACAGAATCGACGTACTGCTCTCAAAGCAGAAAACATCGTGAGGAATCCTATCCTAGGACCGAAAAATTCGAAGATATGACATCTACCAACACGCACGGGGCTCGCGTCGTACGTTACGTTACGGCTTACTCCATCTTATAGAGCAGGGCTTCCCAAACTTATTTTAACTGTGACGCCCTTGGGAAGTTGCCATATTTTTGCGACGCCCTAGACTTGCCATACATTTACCTACTAGTTGTAGTTCCAGCTTTTTTTGTAATAATTGATAGGCTTGCATTAACAGTTTGTCAGAAAGACTCCAATAGCATCAACATTTTTTATTAGAAAATAAAGAACAGAAAATGAAGACAAAACATTTAGAGCGCCTCACGACGCCCCTGAGATACCGCCGAGCCCCAGGGCGTCGCCGCGACGCACAGTTTAGGAAGCCCTGTTATAGAGAATAAGCCTGAGTCAGTTACAGGCTGATTATGTTATGTTACCATCGTCTGTCAAACCTCAACCAGTTATTTGAAGTCTTGACAAATGTGAATGGGTAGCATAAACACAACCCTTACTAAATCATTACGTATAAGTCCATATAGTTCTAGTGCTGCACTATAGCAAAAAATACTCCGGCGCACGTGTCTCGTAATATCGCGCGATATCATGTGGCACATGTCATTTAACCCACGTTTAAAGAGGGACACACCGTGACAGAGGGACATACTCGCGGCAGTTGGGGACGTACAAAGCGATTAGGAGGTCATAGGGCCCATTGAACCTTTTGCTCTATTGTGTGAACTCCGACAAACAATTACTAATATGATTATTATTGTTGTGTAAGTTTAGTATAGTTAAATAGGCTAAGCCGGGTTAGTTTGTTATGTAAATGGTGTCAACAGAATAAAGTACCGGCTTATTATTTGTGGAACGGTTCCAGTTTTAGTAATTTAAAGTAGTTCACAAATATATTTAATGTATGAGGAGTTCGCGGATAAATAATAAAAACCACATCTTCAAGATTAAACAACGGTTGCTAAGGTTGTTGCTTGGATAGGTGTCCATTATAACATACCAAGATTCCTTATCTGAAATCATTCATTTGCACATGTTCGACAAACGTTACGGATTGTCAGAAGCTTACGGGTTAGCAGAAGCGTAGTTGTATTTTGTATTTTTCTTGTATAATTTATACGCAAGAAAACGGCTTCACTTCTGAGGAGGGTAAGGGACAGTCGCAACAGCATCCTGAGAATGAATGAGTGAATGTGTCCTCTCCTATTATGAAACAGTTTGTGCGGAGGGTGATGATATTAACACTAGATAATAAGCTATTAGCGATAAGTTACTAACATTTTATGGATTTTGTGATCCGTAATAAAAAGATTCTATTCTATTAAAAATTCTATTGTAATGATCTAGAAAATCTAACGCCAGCTCAGCTACTGGGGTGTGGAGATCGGATTTTCAGTTGCTCTCTGTAAAATACCTTGCAACTATCTTAATTTTGGGCAGTCAACAAGATATGAATCCTCACTTAGTTTAAGGTTTCGTAACAATAATCATGTCTTTGTCTTGTCTTTTTTGTTACTAACATTTTATGGATTTTGTGATCCGTAATAAAAAGATTCTATTCTATTAAAAATTCTATTGTAATGATCTAGAAAATCTAACGCCAGCTCAGCTACTGGGGTGTGGAGATCGGATTTGCAGTTGCTCTCTGTAAAATACCTTGCAACTATCTTAATTTTGGGCAGTCAACAAGATATGAATCCTCACTTAGTTTAAGGTTTCGTAACAATAATAATGTCTTTGTCTTGTCTTTTTTGGGATGTGAGTTCGGTAATCATTGTACCGATAGTCATCTCAGCCAATGGCCAAAAGCCTCGACCAACACCTCAGGAGGCTCTCGTTAGGTGGTTGGATCAATGGCTTGCTTCAGAAAGCGGTACTCCTGGACACGGCGCGTATCGTCAGGAGGTTCCTCTCTATGGAGCCCTGACCGCCGGTAGCTTGGACCCTGTTCCCGATACTGGTGGGCTACTATTTTTTATATTTTTACATGTTTTTTTTTTTAGAGAATATTTAAAAATGTAATTTATATGTATATATTGAAAATAAAGATAATGTCTTTTAAAAATATATCACAGCACGACATGATTGCATGACCCTCGCTGTCTAGTTCTACTTAACACCCGACATTCCCACAATCCATCCATTACTCATACACCAGTTAGTTTTCAATTAAACACGCAACTCGCAGTACATTACAGGCACCGTTCCGAACTACTTCGTTTTGATCGTACTCGTGCGGCGATGGAAATGGTTTGCGGCTGACTCATCGCGTCGTATTCATGTCATAATAGACAGCAGGGTATTTTTGATCGATCATACGGGTAACTGATTAGTGCTCGTTATTGCGTGGTGGTATTTCTTTAGTGGAAGGATCGATATAACATGTCTTTCGTGGTACGGGTGATTTGGGGGTGGATAGGTACGTTCATTTTAATATGTTCTATATTTTTAGGACTTAAGTTCACCTTTTCCTTTATCAACCGACGAAAAAAACGGAGGAGGTTATCAATTCGGCGCGTACATTTTTTTTTGTTTCTTTTTTTTATGTATGATCACCGATTACTAGAAGACGGCTGAACCGATTTGGAAAATTCTTTTTTGTTTGAAAGGGTATATTTCGAAATTGGTCCCATTGTCACCAAATCAGGATTTAAGGATGGGATCCTGGAGAAATCGAGGGAACTCTTCAAATATTATAGGTACACCTATGGTGATTTGAGTATTTTTTATAGTAACTTGTGTAGTTGCATTCGAAAAGCACAATTTGTGAAGTAGACCTAATGATGAAGACCACAGATGGCCACTGGAACTACTGAATATATAAATAGGAATAATAAGTATTTCATGGGTTCCGCTTCGATTACTTGAATATGGTTATTAAGCACAATATGCTCGTCACAATGCATATGATGAAGTGAAGCTGATGGTGAAGTACCAGGAGAACTCCTCAACAATTAACGGCCCAGCATTAGGAAAATCAAGATTTTGTAAAAGGTTATAAGTAGTTGAGATTTAGGCTTTTGTAACTAGGTAAATTATAAATCTATCAACTAAAAAGAGTGAAATAAACACATTTTACCAAAAAACTAAACCGACTTCCAAAAAACACTGCAAAGTGAAAAATAACTTTAATTTCGGAAGTCGGTGCCAAAAACGAAAATACAAAACTAAAGACACCGACTACCGAAATTAAAGTAATTTTTCACTTTGCAGTGTTTTTTTGAAGCCGGTTTAATTTTTTGGTATATAATTTTTTACAGACTAAAGTCAATTACAGTACAATTACCATCTAAATTTAATTAGTGGTATACTTATTCCTCTTGTACAAAGAAAGAAAGTTACCAAAACATACATACAAGTAGTTATTTTAAAATGAGACAGTGAAAACCAAACCAAACGTATTACATGTCTTAAAGCAACACCAAAAAGTTTAATTTAAGCAATACGTAAAAAAATATCCTACCAGTAATATAAATGCGAAAGTAACTCTGTCTGTCTGTTATACTGTTACGTTTAATCTTTTGGCACAGAGATAGATTAGACCTTGAGGAAGGAAATGGGATACTTTTTTCACCGACAAAAAATTTTTCAGGAGAGCGAAGCCGCGGTCGGAAAGGAACAAACAATTTGCATTAAATCACCTTAGCCCAAGTCGCGTCTGAATCAAATTAGCATCTGATTCATGTTTTATATGATGCATACTCTAATAATTCTTATACATACGCACCCATGCTATCATTATATCAACTCTGAAAACATACACTTAAATACAACCCCTAAACTATATCTAACTATAACTTCTATATCTAAAAATAATCTAAAATATGGCATCCAGAAATAGCCCAAAAGACTGGCTGCATTGCCACGTTCTATGAAGGTAAAAGCCAGCCCTTGGGTCACGCGAAGTGTTGCCTAGAAGACGGCGCGGCTGTGTCTGGAAAGGTCTTTAAATAATTTGTGCGCACTCGGAACCCACCATCCCAGGGGTGGTGACCGAGGCTGTTGACAACTTCGCCATAGTGGCAGCGATGAGCAGAACAGCAGGCACCTAATCGAAGATAACAGCGAGGTGGAAAGTAGTGTCATCGAACAAGGTGCCTATGTTCGAAGACGATAGTGCATGAAGTCAAAGACCCGATTCCCATTCACCCACAGCCAGCAGGCGCGCACGCTCTGCAGCCGAAGCAGATGTGGCAATAAGGTCACTCTGAACTGCTCTACAGCGCAGCTCATCCCACCTCCTCTCAAGTCGATGGGTTTTCGGGTGGATTTAAATTCGGCAAGCGTGTCTCTAGGTGTCCATAGCCTCGGTGAAGCGTGGCACATTGAAATCAACCAGTGACGAAACTAGGATATTCCTGATTAATTTTTCAGTGCCGTGAACCGAGGATATGAAAGTCGGTAGACTGATACTAGTAATTTTGCGGACGCTGAGACCTCCCATACGAATGGGAAGAGTAGCTTGTGCCCAAGCTCGGTCATCCATAGCCACATTTAAATTCCTGTCAGAGTATGCCGAATAATTTGGTCCATTTTTTCCAAAAGGTTGATGGGGGTGATGCCATGCTCTGGCCCGAGGAGATCACCTTGTTGACAGCCCACAGCTGATTCCAAAAGGTTTTTCTTGTAAAGTAATTTAGTCGGATATCTGTAAAATTGGCATTATATATCTTTATCATTATATTCAGATTCAAATTATTCTTAAACTGTCTTTTGTTCATACAATCATTTATCATAATTCAGGGGGCTTAAATTAAATTCAGTATAGATAAATCTATACTAATATTATAAAGAGGAAACCTTTGTATTTTTGTATGTTTGTATTGAATAGGCTCAAAAACTACTGGACCGATTTCAAAATTTCTTTTACCATTACTTAGAGGGATTCTTCCGAATCCGTATAGGCTATATTTTATCCCGGAAAATAGATAGGATTTTTCGTGGTAGTGAAAATTGTGGAGTAAGGCGTCGAAAAAACTGCCGTACGTTAACGATTCTCGCGATTGCACCCGTGCGAAGCCGGGGCGGATCGCTAGTAGTAAATAAATAACGAAACAGTCTGCACAACACAACAGCTAACTCTGTAAATACAGCCTCCATTCTGTACTATTATTTGAAATAAGCTGCTTCCAGCCAGGGTACCTCCTTTGTTCCCTGACAATGCTAAGGTGATTAGGGATTATATCAATTGGATGCACAGCAGCATTGTACAATGTACAGCTCTGCGCTGCTGAGGTCCCTAAGGGCTGTGTGTAGGTCGGATTATACTTACTAAGACCTAGAATCACTTTATCTATTTAATTTAATACTTTATGTACACAAAAGTACTGAGGCGGACTTTATGTATAACGCAATTTCTTTGAGTGGTGCAAAATAGTGATAGGTGTGTAGTACTATTCGAACAAAGGGTAATTAAAATTTATGTTAATAAACTTTGAATTTAATTTAGGGTCATAAACACGCACCCTTTTTTGTTGTTGACAAGCTCGCATTTGGTCTACATTTGTCCTGATTGTAAGCGATGAAGCACTCTTACCCAAAATTAACCACCAGATTCAATAAGCAATAAGCACTCAATGAAAAACAAACCTTTTTAAATTCGAAAGGTTGAAAAATGTCTAACTAATATTACGATTATGGCTATAAATGTGTTTACAACTTATAATATGAAAGTAGAGGCTGAAACCAAATAGATTGATTATACGGACAAGAAGATAACGTACAGACATCTAGATGACCATCGACTATCATACTCCAATCAAAACGCTGTTCTTACACAGTCAAAGAAAATTAAAAATATGCTACGAGTTCTCCCCTAACAACGGTGCCCCAAACAGCTTTACAAAAATCCTCAATAAAATAAACACAATTAACCAAATAGTCGCCAATGACGTCACAAGCAAGGCCCAATAAAACCTTGCTGTCTGTGTTATCCGATGCTGGAATTTATAAGTTGTTTATTGTGCACATTCCTTAATTTACTGGCCATCAGCGTGGCTCGTGGCTCGTGGCTGGCTGAGCTCACTGTTGTTACGGAGAAAGTGCCAGTGCTTAATGGCTTGTACCAGAATTGTATAGAGGTCAAGTGGCATGATATTATTATTTATTGGGACATTATTTTCAAGGAGACGTATTTGGCACGCGTCCTGAACAGGCTTTTGCCAAGGCCTAAACTTGTTTCCTTTCAATATTTTTATGTCCTACATTATTAATTGTTATGTTCTTGTCTTGAAGATCAGTGGTGGCTCAGTGGTTACTTATATGACTTTGTAAGTTCGAACCGAGACAGGCATATTACTTTGTGTTATTTTCGCCATCACCACTGTTCTCAAAACGGTAAAGGAAAACATCGTAAGAAATCAGGCATGTCTTAGTACCGAAAGTCCGTAGCCATGCGACCGACCAACACTGGGCCCGCGTACTTCATAGAGAGAAGGCCTATGTCCCCACAGTTAGTAGGCAAATTATGTTATCTTCTGTTTTTATTTAAATATCTTAACATAGTATAAAGCAAAGTCGCTTCTCTGTGTCTGTCCCTATGTATGCTTAAATCTTTAAAACTACGCAACGGATTTTGATGCAGTTTCTTTCAATAGAAAGAGTGATTCAATAGGAAGGTTTTTAAGTATATAACATGTATAATATAGTACAGGAACACTGATAATTTTTCAGGTTTCTAATGTGATGTCGCAAATAAACACATTTTTTTACGCTTGCTTTGCAAACGCTGGCTGAACTCTACGAGATAGATCAAAATAAGGTAGTACAGTATTGTACACCTTAAAAAGGTCATCAAAAAAGTCCTCGATGGCATCTGTCTATCTCTTATAGATAACCTACAACAACCATTTTTTATCCTTTACTTTTTACGAGAAATACGAGCATATTTTACGAAGCGATTTTAAGCAATACAGCATTAATACTTATCCAATTAAGTACCATAAATACATTGTGCATTTAATATAAAACAATATTGCCTTTCACAGAATATAATTTAAATAAATAGTTTCGAAGATATTACAGATTTAAAATGCAAGGACATAGCGGTTGCGGCGCGGTGCCGGCGGAGGCACGGCGCGCGTGCCTATGTTGCTTAGATTTGAGCGTTAAATGTTTTTCCCATGGTAAATTATGTGTCGCACTTTTAAGAGTAATTACTAAAGAGAACATGTATGTCGAATGATAAAAAGACTGTCAACGATGTATATAAAGATATTCTATAGTATATTTAATATAAACATGCACCCGTGCGAAGTCGGGGCGGGTCGCTAGTTTTATATATTATGGCATTAAGTATAATTATTTAATGGCAAGTATGGGACATGGCCAACTTAAAATTAAATCCCGTTTGTAGTTTAAAAATGTTGTTGACTATATAATTATGTATATTCACAAGTTCTACAAACATAACAGATAAATGTGTTGCATTATAATTCGTTGCGCCACTTCTTTTCTCCAGCTAAAACACTAAGAAGTGGTGGTCGTTCTAGGGCAATATCTTCATGTTAATTTTTGACATTAAAAAACTGCTGATTTTATCAACCTTTTGAATTTTTGATTTTGTTTATGTAATACACCAACCGCTTATCACGGTACACATGTTAGATAAATCGTCGCTAACAAATATTTTTGATGAAAAACCAATGTAACAAATCAGTTTTATGTACATTTTTACACTACAAGCTCGAAAAGATAATGTCTGATAAAGGCGATAGATACGTACTTCACAATTTGCTCTTATCTAAAAATAGTGGAACCAATGAAGTGCTACTAGGATGTCATACTTTTGAAGATTAAAAGTTTAACACACCAGTTCATGATGAACTTCTAGCTGTGCTTTAATTTTGAGTACCTAATCAAAAGTATGTCAACCTAGTACTAGACACTATTTAAGTTGTAATTATTAGTTTATTATTAGGTATTTAGTTTGTAATTTACGTTACATAGTGGACAGCCCACTTATACGCACAAAACGTTTTGTGTGAAAAAATCTAATTGTGCGTATGGCTTCAATTCCCGCCGGAGTCTGTGTCTTTTAGTCAAAAGAGGTAGGTTACTTCACGCTTACCGTTATCGTGTTCAAAAGCGAGCCTACCTACAACAAAAATTAAAACTGCGAAATTTGAACGAAATACTTCCTGAGAATACTATTTCTTAATATTACTTCGATGAAGACTATTTTCTTTTAGAAAAACGTTGTTGAAGCGGTCAAAGGCTTGTCAGCCGCAAGGCAGGAACACGATAGACCGGTATTCCTATACACTTAGCTTCAACAAACAAAATGCTATCAGTGGGGTAAACACAAGAATAATGCAGTTTGAAATTGTGCATCCAGGATTTATGTAATTTATGTAAACGCTCTCTTTTATGTAAAAGAGCGTTTGTAAAACTTAAGTTAATTCAGATGCGTATTTAAAAACGAAAACAAAGTTGAAAAGAAACATCTACATAATTATGTAACTTGGTGCGCAAAAGAATGTCAGATTTCTACTGACTAAAAATCCACTCTGTTCCTTCAGTTGGACTTGCATTCCGGGGCCACGGTATTTCGATAAAACATTCCGGCAACCACAGCAGACAATCACCTTATCGAGCCCCATCAACAGTGCTGTCGATTAGTCTTTTTAACATCGGACTTCGTCGACTCCGGACATACGTTTAAATTCCAAAACATTTAAATCAAGTTTTTCAATTCAACCTTAGTTAATGTACTTGATGTTGCATCGTTATAAATTACGTGTGAAAGAAACCTATTTGACCTATATTTTTTGAAAATCTAAGTGACGGATCTAATAGAATACTTCAGAAAATACCCCATTGCGTATAAAATTGTACAAGACATTGAAACAAAGCATTATTTCTTACTAGCTTTTGCCCGCAACTTCGTTCGCGTGGGAGGTTTTTCCCACGTAAATCCCGATCTCGTGGGAATTCCGGGATAAAAATATCCTATGTCCGTCTCCTGGTTCTAAGCTACCTCCCTACCAATTTTCAGCTAAATCGGTTTCTTTTAGGTATATATATAGATTTGTTTGTTTATTTTTTGTTTATGTGTAAATGTATGGACTTTGGTTTGAAAATAAAGTATTTTATGTATGGTAATCGGACGCGGTAGCTGAAGAAGCTCGCGCTCGGACGCCCCGCCTTTTTAGGGTTCCGTAGCAGAATGGCAAAAAACGGAACCCTTATAGTTTCGACATGTCTGTCCGTCTGTCTGTCTGTCTGTCTGTCCGTCCGTCCGTATGTCACAGCCATTTTATTCCGAAACTATTAGGACTATACATGTAAAACTTGGTAGGTAGATGTATTCTGTGAACCGCTTACCGATTTTAAGAGAAAATTTAAAAAATAATTAAAATAAAGGGGGCTCCCCATACATGCAACTGAAACTGAAAATATTTTTTTAATGAAACCTATACGTGTGTGGTATCTATAGACAGGTCTTTAAAAATGACATTATGGTTTCTAAAATGACTTTTTCATAAAGTTAATCGTTTAAAAGATATACGGTTCCAAAGTGGTAAAATGTGTGTCCCCCCTCTAACTTCTATAATAATTAAGTGAAAAATCTAAAAAAACCATATGTTGTAGATCTTAATGTAAACTTTCAAACAAAATTAGTTTGAACGAGATCGAGTCAGCAGTTTTTGAGATACAGTATATTTTCAAAAACCGCAAATATAACTTTGTAATTCATACAAATACTATGAAAAACAAAGTTATTTGGCGTAGTTGTAAAAATTGTAAATAAGCTAGTTTTAAGGAATTTTGGTGAAACTTTGGTGTTTCTATACCGATTTATATGATTCTTTTTTATGGAATTGTTAATAATGTTAACTTTTTCAATTAGGGGTGACTGAGAGTGTTATAAACGTAAGAGTAGACAAATATTATAATCAGAAAGCTTCGAACTGCTAAGCTATCGGGAGTTACACGTGTTATTGTGAGTCAACCATAAAAGATAGACATATGCTGTCGTGGGATATTTTTTATATAATTTTAAGGAGAATATCCGACATGAAATGATTTCTGTGTAGCTTTAACCATTAAGGTTGCACACGCGACGGAAGCTTAAAAAATGGAGTAACTTCTCCCGTTTTCCCAACATTTCCCTTCACTGCTCTGCTCCTATTGATTGTAGCGTGATGAAACGTATACTATAACCAGCTCAGGAGTATGAAAAATAATTGTACCAAGTTTAGTTAAAATCCGTCAAGTAGTTTTTGTTTCTATAATGGTTATACAGACAGACAGACAGACAGACAGACAGACAGACAGACAAAAAATTTACTGATTGCATTTTTGGCATCAGTATCGATCCCTAATCACCCCCTGATAGTTATTTTGGAAATATATTTCATGTACAGAATTGACCTCTCTACAGATTTATTATAAGTATAGATTATGCCCATTTTCAACACGGTCTCGTGAGCACCACGCGGCGAACGACAACACTTCACAGATCGTAAAACTTTTGTGAAATCAGTTTAATGACTCTCAAAGTTAACGTCTATGGCAGATGAAAGGAACAATTAAATAAATGTTAATATTTACTGAAGCTGCGTTTTCTTCTAGTAGTTGGTCAGGTTATAAAACAGTGGAGGTTTTACACCGATTAAACTACCAAGAACGTTTCACATGTTTCATAAAAGGCTTTGATTATATATAATACTCGTATTTTCCCACCGCTTCTATCAAACTTAATTACTTTTTACTGGCAAGAAATCAGTTACTCTAAATGAGAAGCACGTGTAAGAAACATGAGTTTTAAGTATACTTTATACACACGATAATATTTGAAATTGTAGTGGTAGTTTGAGATTTTAAAGTAGCCTTGTTTTCTCAAGTTAGTAGTAGTTGTATATTTTTTTTTTTTGTTGGTCTGTCTATCTTTCAGTTTGACTGGAACGATTGTTCGATTTTAATGGGACGACCGATCTCGTCGCATAAAAATCAAATCGTTTTTCGATTTACACAGGAAAAACGGCGTAGGTAATATCGCAAACACTGCTGGGATCTATCGTCACACAATCGTTAAGAACTATCTTAAGATTGTATGACGAGAGATCCCACACTTAGTTAATTTCATAAAACATATGCTTCTACACTTCAGCCGGGATCTAGATAATAACAGGCTTGCAGTTAGTTTACTTCGGAAGCAATAGAACCATTGTCATGAATAGATACGTCCCTACATTCTCGCTGCAATCAAATGGAACAAACAAAGACCATTTGGTTTAAACATGCAGAGTTTCTGGTGTGTCCATGTAGAATTGACATTGCGTCCCGTTGCAGAATTTCTAAAGCAGAATTATTCTGCATACACGGTTTAAAACGTTTCTAGATTGCTTTTTTGTATGTCGTTTTAGGAATGCAAATAGATTTTACTTTTGTTCCTGAATTTTTTATAGTTTTTATATCAAAGTGAAAGCGATTTACGGAAAAACCTTCCGAGGATGAAATCACAGGCAAAACTAGTGAATTTAATATTCACTAGTTTTGTCTGTGATTTCGTGATACAGTGACTATTCATGTAACTAGTAAACATGAGAAATACCATTAATTGTCATTCAAAAGCCGTTATTAAAACCTCCAACTACATCGATAATTAATTCTTATAGGTATCAATGGCTTATTAGCTAGATAGTAAATTAGGTACCTTATAGGCATCAACAAATTCTCTGTAGCTTAGACCGAATACTTTAAATCCAAGGCCAAAGCCTGAGGGCTCATGCCTGCCGGGGCTGCGGGAAATTTCACGGCCCCGGAACCCCAGGAAATGAAGAAACTGGGTTGGTTTTGAGTCAGTAGAAGTCTGACACTCCAAGCACTGACAATCAAAGCGGGACGAGTCTATAGTTGCAAAACTTCTGAATAATTCCGAATAATTCCGGAATACTTCGGGGAAAGTTTCTTTAAATGGGAATTATTCAAAATGATAAATTCATTTTGAATCATTCTGATTTAAAGAAACTTTTAATTATTTATTAAGATTTCAACTTTTTTTGCTGAAAAATCGTATTTTGCATCGATCGTCGATCTCTGTGCGCCGGCCGCTGCCGAGTGCCGCCGCGGCCCGCGCTGGCACCGCGACGCGCGCACCCGACTGCCACCGGCCACGAGTCGTGCGTGCAGGCGATGGCGGTGCGGGGTGCGGTAAGAGGGAGGGGATGCTGCTCCCCGGAGAAGTTTTCACCCGCGCGAGAAAGATTCGTACCCCGCAATCGAATGTTTCCGAATATTTCGCCCGAATAATTCAATGGGAATAAATGTGTTTGCTTGTTGTGTGGTGGGTGAGTTAATTATTGTTCACTGCGAGAGTACGTATGTACGCTACGAGAGTAAAATATAAATGTTTATTTTATTATAAATGGGATTGATTAAGTATATGTTGATATTTTTATAGGTAGATTTATTAGCCTGCGATTAACAGGATTTTTATTCTTTTGTTTTTAGGTAGGTACTATCGGCCAAAGATACGCATACTCACTTAAGAAAATATTTCTGCGGAAGCGCAGCTAGTGACAAACCACATCCCTGCCTGTTTTCGCCCCATTAGAAATAATATGCATTTTGTGAGTACAGGGCAGAGGTGGGCGTTTAAACGAAAAGCATATAATATAACATATTATTTAAAATAAGCGAATAAGCAGACTAGTTTATAAAAGCATCTGCTTATTCCGCTTTTTGTTAAAATTAAAACGCAACCGCGTTTTGATAATTTCTTTTCATAACCACGGAAGTAAGAACGTGCTCAAATGAATTATGTAACAACTGATAGATGGCGCCCGATTCAATTTTAATAGATAGTAAACAATGATTATGCGAAAATCGACCTTAATGCAATAACTTTAAGGTTTAAAATATTTACATCTTTTGTTTATGTGCTGAATCGCGTTGACTTACTCAAAATTGGTAAACCTAGCAAATTAAATATGCTTTCCGTTGTTCACTTTTAAAAGCGACAATTTAATTTAAACGGGTTGCTTATACTGCTTATCACTTATTTTGCTTTTTACGTTTAGTACTTTAGTAGCGTTTCCTCCGCCCGGTGAAAAGCGTCATGTTTTGTGAATTTCCGAAACAATTTGATTAGAAGTTGTGACTCGGACTTGTTTACGTAAACATAAATAGTGTAAAACATTTTTTCATGTGGTGAATTGTTTCTTACCAAAGAAATAATTCTGTGAGTTTTGGACTTGTATATAATATAGTTTTTAGGTGTAGTTAATTGTGTTTAATAGGTAATTGTGTTAATAATAGAGTAAATAGTTTATGGTGTAAGTAATTGTGTTAATTTTGACTACTTTTTCTACAAAAACAAATTGGTGAGCTAATTAAACTGTAAATTCGAATAACTACTGTATCAAAATGACGAGTAGAAGTTCGAATAACATAATTTGGAACTTTTTTTGAGAAATCATGCGACTAAAACAGCTGAGTGTAATTTTTGTAAAAAAAACTTTATCGTATTCCGATTCTAACAAAATATCGGAACGGAGGACCCGGTTGCTGACGAGCAAAGTAGAAAAAAAATATGTTTCTGAATGTGAATAAATGACTTGATGGTTTGAGGAAATAATGGAAATTTTGTAAATAATTAAAATGTTCATATACTAGATAATAGATCAATGAACTTTTAAGTACGCCTGAATTTAATAATATGTAGTTTATTATTTGACAAGTTAATAATAAATACAGATCTTAGAATAATAGTAACCTACTTAGTTTAGTTTCATAATTATATAATATTATTCATTCAGATAGTCCTAAGCCTGCCAAGTACGAAAGAAAATTCACTGATTTCGTTTAAAAACCAATACTTAAACTTAAACAACTAAAAAAGCAAACAACATAATTTCATTATTTTTAATGTAAGAAAGTAAATAAGCGTATTAAGCAGTTTACGTAAGTGACTTTTGATAAAAAATAAAGGAATAAGTTCGTTAAAAGTTTTAAGTCGTACACATCTTTAGTACAGGGCGTGTAACATTATATTAATACTTACTATTACGAACACTACTAAAATACGCTTCGTGCATCCTATTGGTCAAAATACATGCATTAGGCGATCGAGTTGTAAGTCGTGCTATGCGATTATAGCCTTAAATGTCAGTTGTGAAATAAAAAACCAGGCCAAGCATATTTGATTTGCTATTTGAAAAAGGGTTACCTATGTTTTTGGTTAGTTTGTATGCAGCTCTGTACGCATCGCGAGTATTCGCGAGTCGCATAGGTAGGTATTAATCATTACCTACCTACTTAACGCGTATAATAGCCCAGTCAATAAAAGCAAATAAAGGCAAACCTTGCAAGCAAACACGTTTTGATGCGGTTTTCAGAAAAGTGTTTGTTCTTACCTACTTAGGAGCAGGTTTTGGTATATTAACAGACTTCAAAGGTCGATTTTCCTGTTTTTTTTTTAACAGTTGAAATATTCCCAAAGTTTCGGAATATTTCAGAATACTTCCGAAGTATTCGACGGGAATGATTCGGAATGTTTCCCGCCAGCATCTATAGACGAGTCTACATGATTATTATACCTCAGAAAATAAAATGATTCTAAACAACAGATACAAGAACGTATGTATATATATCGGTTTCCGAAATCTGAACACAATATTGAAAGTAACTGTTGCATTTTATCCGCCGGTTTATTTTACGATTTATTTATGAGAGTCGCTGGTTGAATGTGAAATAAAACGGAGCCCGTGTGAGTCTTGGCAGAGAGACTACACACAAATACCTACTATGTTTACATCGAATAGAAATTAAAGCGTTTTATGTTGGGGTTTATTTGTACTAAACTGTAATGTATACCGATTTTTATTCATCTGTGTGCTCTCACTGTTCGTCTCAAACAGCCTTATTCTTTAGAACTTTTTAATCACATGCTTAGTTTAAATACCAATTAGCAGATTTTTAATTTGAATTCTCAATAAAACATGGATAAGATGGTCATCCGTCCACCGACCAACCGCGTAAATTGTTGCTTAGCCTTGCTTGATAATACGGTTAGAATTCATTTATTTCTAAAGATTACAAATCACTTACTTATACAGAAATAAATAATTAATATTACTTAATTTGTAAAACATTTGCGTTGTCCAGGAGTAGTACAAGCTTATTGTGAATGATTTATACAATATACAATATATGAAGGTACTTTTAAAAGTTTCACAAGTTAATTGTATTGCCTACCGCCGCGCATCGCGCTCGCGCTGTCGCGGCCCCCGTGCGATGACACATTATGTTAGCGAAATAAGGACTGGTTTACACTGAGTGCAAAATTAATTTTGTTCATTAATTAATTATTGTAATTTTGTTCATTAATTAATTATTAATCAACCGTTATTATACGAAAAGTTTTTTAAGGAATTACTAAACAAAGGTAGCATTTAGAAAGCAATAAGTACCCACTAGTAATTAGTCTAAGTAACACACATAATGACTTAACTTTTCGTTCCTCATTCTTAGCTGCAAAACACGAAGCATGCATTGTTTACATTACATTTTAATTAGGTTTTTTTTATTGATAATAGGTTCGCGTTTGACCACCATCTCTCCTGATGGTAAACGAAGATGTGGTTGAAGAGTATGCAGTATGTGGTACTTTTTTATAAGGGCCTATGCAGACCAAGTTTTTTAAACGCGCGTTTGTAGCGATACAGACGCGCAGATGCCGCGCGTTTGAATCGATACAAACGACAACAAACTGCTCTGATCTAATTGTGAGCTGGTGTTTGAAATAGGCAAATATTGCCTGTAATGTACCACAAATCAGCAGGTCCCCACCCCAGGATAAAATAAGAGCTTTAATAAGCTAAAACTGTCGACTACATAGAAGGTTAATTATATATAATAAGATTGAACACTACATAAATGACAGAGAGAAACTGAATTAAAAAAAAACCCATAAAAATCATGATTATCTGTAACTGTAACATAATGGGTAAATGCTGACTCATTTTTTGTTTTGAACATAATTTTGAAAACTCTGCTAAACCTAAATGTAAAACAGACTAAGGCGTCCAAGTACTCTTCGTCCTTCTTCGTCCAAGTACTGTCATCCGGAAACGTGACCAGAAAATTGGCAGTCTTGACGTTGTACGACAAATTTTAATGACAATGCTTATTCTTAGGGCATATTATGGTGATAAACCATAAATAAAAGGTTGTCCTTTGTCATACGTGTCATTACTACATATCATGCTTAGTACTCGTTTACAAATGTATATTACGAAAACTGAACATCTGAAGGTCGCAAAATATTGTTCTAATGCAGAAATAGAAAGACATTAGTATCTAATGCCTACGCTAAAATGCATTATCATTATTCGAATCAATGTCTATTAATTTTCCATTCGTTAGTGAAACAATGATGACGGACGGACAGAAAGCAGAAATACTTTGATGTAGATTAAATCAATGATTTGATGATTCAAAATTCTTTTCTTTTTTTTTAGTGAAATAATTTATGAATAACGTAAGACAAGCTTTTTATAAAATAGTTTACGTCATTATAGGGCTTAAAACATTGGTATATATACATATACAGTATGTTAACTAACAGAGGGCGTTCCCGTTAACCCGCAATAGTATAGCATTCATATATGCTAAAAAATATTACCATTTATTAATATTAATATTTGAATATTTAAAAAAAAAAAACATTTTTTTGCATGTATGGATGCTATACTATTGCGGGTTAACGGGAACACTCTCTGTTAGTTAACATACTGTAAATACCAATGAACGGGATCGCCGACCCTTTCAAACAATTTGCTGGCTCTTATATGACACGCCCTACCGCCATACTTCCTTTTTTTTTAAACAAATGGTACCGAGAGACTGAATCGTAATATAATCGTAAATAATAGCTCGTTTCGCTCATTTCGCTTTTATCCGGAAAGCGTGATCGCAACGCAGTGATTTTTCGCTTCCGGTCAGGTCCGCACGGTATCGTTCCGATCCGGACGTTCGGCGTGGCAGCGACCGGATTTCAACGGCTTATCGGAACAATTATTTTTTATATCATTATTCGTGGAATAAGTTGTGTGAGGCATGATTGTAATATCTTGATGATTTACTGACCTGATGCACAGTACATAAATTATAAAGTATTTAAATGAAACCTAGAATATAATAGCCATAACATTCGTAAATAAATATACCAACCCTGAGTGCCTAAAACATTATCTATTCATTTTAATTACTGACTCAGAGTTTCATTACTAGGGTTGCAGAAACTAGCTGAAAGTACATAAGTTTTAGTTGTGGCGGCCGGAAAAGCGTTTCCTAAACACACCAAACTTTTAAACTTTGACCGCAACATTACGTTTAAATTACTGAAGAGTAAAACCACTTACATAATGTGGAAAAAAACACTCTTAGAAGTTATACAGCCCTATCACGATTTATATGAACAAACATAGCTGTAATCTAAGGTCTAGGCGGTCGATCTTGCTCAATATTGACCGACGCGCCCGTGAGCAAACACCTTTATTTACGTCATCTACAGCATTGTATCGATCAGCAAATATTTAGGTATTAGTTAATACCTAAATAAAATGTTCCCAATTCGGTTAACCTTTAGGATTACAGTAAACATTGTAGTGTTGGTAAATGTTACAACTAAATGTATTTGCTTTGACGCCACACAAAACCGACTCATTCGTTCCTAGTATTTTTTTATTTTTCTACACTGAATTGCAGTTCTGTTGAAAATAGAGCTGCAATTATTTTTGGTCTGAAAATGGAAGTGGAAATTGTACAACAAACTAGTTCAGATATAAAATTTAACACCCAATTCGATTCGTGTGAACAAAGTTCGCTCGCTGCATCTACAATAAGCTATCATGTTCCTCTTGGTATTATTTTTAGTATTCTAAAATTTATGATTAGAGTTCTTTTGAGTGCATTAAAAAATATGTCTTGACTCGATATACCAGCTTTTATATCAAAATTCCACATGAAACTGGCTACCAGGACATCATAAACAGTTAGCGGTTGTGACATGTAAACATCACAATCAGCTGTCTATCGCTATTTCTGACCATTTGCATTCCATTATACCCTGGCGGACGTTCGAGTATTAACACCCAGATTGGACATGAGAACGATTGATCGGTTTTGTTATAAAGTGTTGTAAACTTCGTTGGTTTTAGAACGGAAACGACGTTTAGATGACGGCTTTTTAAACTTGGTTCAAAAGTTAATCGGGTTTTGTTAAGATACGGTCGATACAAACGGAACTTTGTGTTAGAATAAAAATAAGAATAACGTAGGAGTAAGTTGAAATGGAGGTATGGATATTCACAAGCCGCCCTTGGCCAACCTTGCTTAACCCTTAAAATTGCCTCGTGCTGATCTTATTATTAAGCCACGAGCTCCCGTTCCTGTGAACTCAACCTGTTCGGTTAATGAAACTTTTATTATGTTCATACTTCAGTAGCAATGTCACGTTTTTTTAATTGTTACAACCCAGCAATTAATTTTACCTTTTATTTCCACCCCTGTTTCGTCGGAATTCACCCCTATACCCATTGTAATAGGGTTTCGTTTTAATAACTCTGAAATGAGTTACGTTGCTACCCCATAACTTTTCACGTAGCCATATTTTCCATTGAAATTATTAAACCTTATGGAAATGGTACTATAGTATTATTATTTTTGCCGTGTAGTTATTTTTAACCATGAGTAAACTAATTCTAAGAAACGTGGAATATTGATTCCCTTCGTGTTTCTTGTTAATAAAAGTATAATTATCTAGGTAGGAAACAGAACTAGCGTAACTATAAATAAAACTATTTAATATTTAAGGAACGTGAAATTTAATTAAGAATGTGACATGAAATTTCATGATAAAGTTCTTCTATCTCAGTTCTTATACATATGTCACTAATTCTTTTTCTAAATATTTTTACAGAGAAATATAAAACCTGATTAAAACATATTTGTTTTTCTGTCTACCCGTAACGTTATTTTGCACTTGTCCAGGCCTGGCTTCACACTAACTCACCGTTAATTCACTCCTTCATTCTATCTCAGTAATCACTCTATTGGCGAAAGCCGAATAATATACTCAATATTTTCGAATTTATCGCAAACAAGGCATACCGAAGCAGCGGAAGACTTTGTTTTACAATATGTAAGGATTTAATCCGTCCATTTAAAAGCCTTAAAACCTGCAACCCGCAAATAGAAACACAATTCCGTTCTTACCCCAAAAACACTATAAATTGTTGTTTATACTTCAGCCTTGAAATATTATAATGTGGGGCTAAAACGACCATAACAGCAGCCGAGAGTGGGTGCAAGCCGTACACGCTTTGTTTTCATAACATTTCAAACAGGAATACTTTTCAAGAACTTGGCTAATTTGTGATGTGTTTGGGATATACTGTGAACAAATTTTGCCTTTAGAATTTTTATTTGTTTCTTGGTAGGTTGTACATTTTTCTTATTTGTAAAGAGTGAATGTTTGCTAGCGCTATCATTTCAAAACGTCGCGGCTATTCCTCACGTTAGTGGCTTAAAACAAAATGATATTCTTTTTGCAAATTGGACTTTAACACATAACTTTCTTTTCTTTTAAGTTGTAGATAAAGCTCGTGCAACTTTGCTATGTCAAGAATTTGTTTACGTTTTCTTTTGTTTCCGACGGTTTCAATGTCTGTGCTGAGGTCAGAGAATACGCTAGCATGTTGAACTTCTGGAACAACTTTGCTGATGTAATTTTGCCTCTTTTGGCTTTATGGCTTTATGGATGGTTAGAGATGATGTGACCGAAGATGAATCTCCTTTACCTAAAAGTAAACTATTCACTCTTGACCTAAAATCGTCTTGAGATCAATGGAACTTCTTTGAATTTCTATAGATAAATCTGCGGGACACTTTATCCCGTATCTGTACATGCTTTATGGCAAAACTATACCTACCCGCTGTAGAAAAACTATCTACTTTCAGTGTTTTCAATAGATTAAGACGCGTTACAATCAAATATCTAACAACGTGTGTTTGACCCCAATACCTCTTAGTACCTGGTTTCCTAGTACTTGTGACTTTACCATTATTACTGGTGAAATGTGGCTGTACTAAGTACCTCTGTTTTCCGATAGTACATTCAAGATAACATTAATTGTATACCTCTAAATACATAGTATTTACAAATTCCCATCACACTCCCGCTCTAACCCAGTTCCAAAGCGATTATAATACTAAGAACGGAAGCTATCACTCTTGAACAACTGCACAACGTGCTGAACAATGTTTTATATACATATTATCGGTTTACTATGACGCGGTACTGAATTTAGATGGGATGCCATTGATCGTGCGGATGTGAGCCTCAGTTGCATATAGTGTGCACAAGCATGCACATAGTTGCACAAAGTTGCTCCCAATGACTGTTGCACATTTGAGAGGACTACTTTTTAAGCAATACTGGTGGAGTCATGATGTCCTAGTATATTTTTAGGGCTTGTGAACGTTTGTGACTCAGTGTGGTGCCCTTACTTTAATTTAATTGTGGAAAGTTATAACCACATATAAAATAGCGTCTTATGAATTTTGAGCTTGAAAAATATCGTATGGTGTAAGTACTTAATATTTGTAAACATTATAATTAATGCGAAAGTGTCTCTGACTGCCTGTCTATGTGTTGCGCTTTCAGTTTTCAGGAGGAACCGAATTTGACGAAATTTGTCATGTTGAGTGTAGGTATGTTAAGGGGGGCAAACATATGCATATAATAAAACGTGATTTCAAGATCAAGTCTTGCGAGGCAAAAATGGGTGATGAAAGTTTCCACAAAAATCCACGCGGGCGAAGACGAGGGCTCGAGCTCGTATATTCTATGTTATTTTGTAGATCAGATACAATATGAAGCAAAAAATCCTAGGTTTGCTACTTTTCATTTTGACTACATTACTCTAGCTAAATTTCCACTAGATATAGCAATATCATGCTTTAAGTTTGATCAAACGCTAAATAACACAACCTTAATAAAAAATAATTTATCAAGACTTCCCTACAAAATTTTTATTTTGTTTTATTTGCTCAAATAATCAACCCTTTCCCGTTGTTATCTCTTTTTGTTTTCTTTCCTCTGTTGATTAACGCGATTGTTACAGAATTATAAACGTTCTCCTATGTAATTGTTTTGTCCAAGAACGCGAGATGAAATAAAACAGAGACTAATAATGTTGATTCTGTTTATTGAAGCAATCTCGCAGCTGCGCTCCGTGCCCAAATGATTACCAACAGTCACTAAACCTCCGATGGATGTCCGTCCGTCTGTCAGCGGGCTGTATCTCGGCCGTAATAGGGAGACGGTGAGACGTAGGTCCCCTTTTTCTCGGGGATTAAAACCTCCTCCCGCTTTGGCTGGAGAGAGAGAGTAAGTCAGTGGAAGTCTGCAGGCTGACTTCCACTGACTAAAAACCCAACCTGTTTCTTCAGCTGCTTTTGCGTTCCGGGGCCGCGGTTTCTCGTTAGAACATTGTCGCCACTCCGGCAGGTAAAACTATTGTAGTTTTCAGTGTGTATTTCTATTTACCCAATGCTAATAAATAATTTAATTAACTTTAAAAACTCCGTATCGTTCACGAACTAAATTAACTTTTTTTTAAATTACGTTAAATCAAAGTACATTTTTTGTTTTGGGTACGGAACTCTTTGTGTAAGAACTCTGACTTGTGCTTGGCCGTGCATGGACATATTTTTATTATAATAATATAGTCTGTGTTTCCTTGCTATAACCTGGGGTCTTTAAGTCAAGAGTGAATAGGTTACTTCTAGGCAAGCGTGCTCTATCTTCGATCACATCATCACTTACCATCGGGTGAGATGGTGGTCAAACGCAAACCTATTATCAATAAAAAAAATATAGTTGTATAACTGGCATGTTATAAGTAGTACACAGCTATATATAGTTAAACGCTGGGATTTAGCTCGCATGTATAAACGTTAAACTACGGAACTTGCGTAACCGAAGGGGACCGCCGCGCGCCGCTGTAATCGAATATTATTTATAGTATCTTGTAGATTTATTCTATACTAGCTTTTGCCCGCAACTTCGTTCGCGTGGGAGGCTTTTCCCACGTAAATCCCGATCCCATGGGAATTCCGGGATAAAAAATACTTTATGTCCGTCTCCTGGTTCTAAGCTACCTCCCTACCAATTTTCAGCTACATCGGTTCAGCCGTTCTTGAGTTATAAATAGTATAACTAACACGACTCTTTTATATATATAGATTAGTGTGTTTATTTTTTGTTTATGTGTAAATGTATCTCTATATGGACTTTGGTCTGAAAATAAAGTATTTTATATATGGTAATCGGACGGGGTAGCTGAAGAAGCTCGCGCTCGGACGCCCCGCCTTTTTATACCTTCGGCTGCGAGACGCGTCGAGCGCGGCGACCGATTCTCAAAAATAATCCTTATAGCATGATTCAGTATTCACGCACGATGGCTTATTATTAGCGTATTTCATGTATAACTCTGGTGTTTCTATACCGATTTATATGATTATTTTTTATGGAAAAGTTAATAATGTTAATTTTTTCAATTAGGGGTGAATGAGAGTGTTATAAACGTAAGAGTAGATAAATATTATAATCAGAAAGCTTCGAACTGCTAAGCCATCGGGAGTTACACATGTTATTGTGAGTCAACCATAAAAGATAGACATATGCTGTCGTAGGATATTTTTATATAATTTTAAGGAGAATATCCGACATGAACTGATATCTGTGTAGCTTTTAGCATTAAGGTTGCACACGCGACGGAAACTTAGAAAATGGAGTAACTTCTCCCGTTTTCCCAACATTTCCCTTCACTGCTCTGCTCCTATTGATTGTAGCGTGATGAAAAGTATACTATAACCAGCTCAGGAGTATGAAAAATAATTGTACCAAGTTTCGTTAAAATCCGTCAAGTAGTTTTTGTTTCTATAACGGTTATACAGACAGACAGACAGACAAAAATTTTACTGATTGCATTTTTGGCATCAGTATCGATCCCTAATCACCCCCTGATAGTTATTTTGGAAATATATTTCATGTACAGAATTGACCTCTCTACAGATTCATTATAAGTATAGATATATTTTTTTTTTCTTAAAATCAGAAAGCGGTTCACAGAAAACATCTACCTACTAAGTTTCTAATGTATAGTCTTAATAGTTTCCGAATAAAATGTCTGTGACATACGGACGGACAGACAGACAGACGGACAGATATATCGAAACTATAAGGGTTCCGTTTTTTGCCATTCGGCTACGGAACCCTAAAAAAACATTTTCGAAACCTATTAAGTTTTAAAGGAAGTCACACTAATATTGCATACTAGCTTTTGCCCGCGACTTCGTCCGCGTGGAATAGTTACTTTGGGCTAACGTTAAATTTAACCCCGATTTTGAAGCATTCTTCATTGGCGCTCCGCTCCTATTGGCCTTAGCGTAATGATATATAGCCTATAGCCTTTCTCTATAAATTGATTATTTAATTAAAAAATATTTTTTCAATTCGAACCAGTAGTTCCTGAGATTATCGCGTTCAAACAAACAAACAAACTCTTCAGCCTTATATTATTAGTATAGGTAGCTGTTGCCCGCGACTTCGTCCACGTTTCCGTCGTTTTTCGTAAAAAAAAAGTAGCCTATGTCCTTCCTCACGGTTCAGTGATTTTGATGTAACAGACAGATTAACTTTCGTAATTTAGTAGGTAAATATAATATGTCACTCTATAGTCTATAATACTGTTGAAAAATATCGCAATACCGAACCGCACAATATTATTGTTAATAGCTGTGCCCGCGACTCCGTCAGCGTGTAACTCCTTGTGTGTTATTAAGTTAATGTATCGGTAATATTGTTTAGATCACGTTCACATGAGGCTTAAGTACCTATAGCACGAAAATACTTCAGCGCATAGCTTCCGGGTAAACTATGTTGAAAGTTGACCCATCCGGCACGTGAACATAAAGATTTCTAGAACTGCTAACCCGGGAAAGAGCGACGTACAACTGACCATGCGAGAAACAACTGACACCGAGATCTACTCCAGCGACACGAAAAGTCTGCCCTTGAGCCTTATTAATTGTCATTGCATAACACACCGATACTGGAAATTGCGTTCTTTTTAATTGGAATGGAAAATTATGTGGTATTATGGGAATTCTGGGAATAAAGACGGTTTCTCCTGCACCGCAACCTGTTAAAATTTGAGCCTCGATTATATTTTGTTGCAACTGGGTTACTTTTAGCCGAGTTCCATTGCAAAGTTTTGGTGGTTTTAAATTTCGGAGCAGAATAATAATCAGAAAGCTTCGAACTGCTAAGCTATCGGGAGTTACACGTGTTATTGTGAGTCAACCATAAAAGATAGATATATGCTGTCGTGGAATATTTTTATATAATTTTAAGGAGAACATTTCCGTCATAAATGATTTCTGTGTAGCTTTAACCATTAAGGTTGCACTCGCGACGGAAGCTTAAAAAATGGAGTAACTTCTCCCGTTTTCCCAACATTTCCCTTCACTGCTCTGCTCCTATTGATTGTAGCGTGATGAAAAGTATACTATAACCAGCTCAGGAGTATGAAAAATAATTGTACCAAGTTTCGTTAAAATCCGTCGAGTAGTTTTTGTTTCTATAACGGTTATACAGACAGACAGACAGACAATAATTTTACTGATTGCATTTTTGGCATCAGTATCGATCCCTAATCACCCCCTGATAATTATTTTGTAAATATATTTCATGGACAGAATTGACCTCTCTACAGATTTATTATAAGTATAGATAGATAGTATTGTATTTGTCTTTAGTAGACAACATTGTAGCATAGCAAGGGGGTCGTATCAAATGTAACGAAACGGCACTGAGTCATCATAATATTGTACCAATAGTAAAGTATGTTTGTTTGTTAGTCCTTCTTTCATGTCAAAACGGAACAATGGTTTGTT
This sequence comes from Tholera decimalis, assembly GCA_943138885.2. NCBI lineage: Eukaryota > Metazoa > Arthropoda > Insecta > Lepidoptera > Noctuidae > Tholera > Tholera decimalis. The sequence goes on from OW964555.2 coordinate 4,085,159, forward strand.
ATGGGAGAAGAAGTATAAAATCAATTAGGTGGCAGGTGCTTACTAGTAACTTGCCTATCTGAAAATATATTAATAAACCTCATATGGGGGTAGTTGCCGAGGGTGCAAATATCGGAAACTCAAAACAAAAAATACACATCCCGTCGTTTGTACTACTAAATATTGCACAAGAGCCAATTATATCTAGCTCAGACAAATACACCTAGATAAATCAGACCAAGTAAAACAAACAGGTAACTAACTGAAAGTTACATACTAACTAACCCACGGAGTACTAGGAAAGCAGTAAAATATTTCTCATAAGCCACCACAGCTGAGCCGAGGGTCCTTTAAAATTATTTAATTTTTCTGCGCAGGTTGAGTTTGCAAATAAAAACAAAGTAACTAAAGTGTTGACTTGTAGAGTTGACAAATGTCACAGTAGTTTACAAAGAATATTTGTAAAACAGAAGGAAACTATTCCTATGTACTTATTATGCTGGGTCAGTAGAGTGAGCCCCAAACGATACATCTCACTTAAGGATCGGCTTGTACAATTGTACATACATTATCCCCCTTTTTTCAGGTCAGAATCCTACTGACTAAGACCTGCCCTGTTCCTTCAGTTGTGTTCCGGGGCTGCGGTATCTCGTTACAACATTCCCGCAACCCCAAAAATTACGATTTTACCCAAATGTGTTTTTGAAGTTTTTGTCGGATTAGATGATGCCAAGCCTACCTCCACCGAATACATAAAAAAACTAAAACTTCTGATACCTACTTCTCTACTGGTGTGAGTCACATATACTCAGTCGGCTCATTATTTTTATTGACGTATCAATACTATATTAAATGGTATCTTATCGCGTATGTTATTGGCGTTGGATATTAGCTGCCTCAGTGGCGGCATTGTTCAAAGGAGTTTATTTCATGGGTAACCAGCATGAATGAGTCATATTTTCTTTTATTACAAACATATATTGGACAAGTATACGAATATTGGTAATATTGGTCGCTTAATCTAAACTGCTTCATATCAAAGCCAGTTCATCAATTTTCTCCATCATAAACACAAACTGCGCTCTCATTTCGTACTAGACGGCTCCAACTATGTTTGACCCTATTTGTTCCAAGCAACTAGTTCCTTACTTATCTCCTCCAGGCAAGTTATTACAACTTGGCAGCTCCAGCAAAGTGGCCAAGACATGGCTTGTCAGCTCGCTACTTGAATTATTAGGTATCTCAGTTGAGGTTAAGTCTACGATGTCGTATATCTTACCTTTGGGAGGTAAGCTCTGTTGACTTATGAGTTCTTGGTACAAAGGCTATAAATAGATTTCATAATGTGTACAGAAATACGAGATTGGATCATGTATTAATCAGTCTTATGCGTCTTTATCTGTTTAGCCTTTCTCCAACTTAAGTAGGTTAACTGATCTCCAAAACCCAGTATCTGAGTAACACGATACCTCTTGGCAAGACTAGTGTGTTATCTAGTTTTTATTTAGGAAAAATAATGACGTGTAAAAGTATTCATTGCAATTTGCAAAATAGTTTCCAATGTATTTCACCTGTGACCGTAAAGATATAAAAAAAAAAAACAAAATTAAAAAGCGAAGAAACTCAATTCAAAAACGGTTAACTCCCTCGCAGCGACAGACTATGACAAAAAGTGGAATAAGCTCCCTCACTAGGTGAATTATGTGAAGTTCTTTTGTTCATGTGACAGATTAGTATTCATCCCTCGTCCCGCTGTAAACCGCAGTCTCTCGCAATCTCTCATCCGCTTTCATCGACGATTTGCATAATCTACTTACATTCTTACATGTAGCCAATCGGAGACGGTTTTTTTTCTGTATTATTTAGCAGCTGATATAGAGTTCAGAAAGTTTCATTTTTTACCCGACTGCGCCAGAAGGAGGGTTATGTTTTTCGAGAGTATGTATGTATGTATGTATAATTGTTTGGCACGCTCTGTGGGCTGAACGGCTGGACGGATTTTAGCTTGAGAGGTATCGTTAGATTCGTATTGACTGTGAAAGTGACACTGGGTATTGTAACGACACCTTCTACTTCTCCAATAAAAGAGGGTAAAATAGATGTACCATTAAATTTAATATATTAATAATATACAGTATTTTATAAAAAACCTGCCTATCTACCTAGCTATCCTAAAAAAAACGGCCTACCTACCTAACTGACACACACAGGAGAGAAGAGGAGGAGGTTTAGAGTATATTACTTGCGGGACGGCTTGGCAGACCACTCCAGGATCGCCTTCTCCTCCACGATGTCTTCGTCGTACAGCAGCTTGAGCAAGGCGGTCTGGCAGTAGGCTCCCAACAAGGCGTCTGGGCAGCAGGCTCTCAGCAAGGCGTCAGGGCAGCAGGCTCCCAGCAAGGCGTCAGGGCAGCAGGCTCTCAGCAAGGCGTCAGGGCAGTAGGCTCTCAGCAAGGCGTCAGGGCAGCAGGCTCCCAGCAAGGCGTCAGGGCAGCAGGCTCCCAACAAGGCCTCAAGGCAGCAGGCTCTCAACAAGGAGTCAGGGCAGCGGGTACTGCACTTCCTCTTCCACCACTCTTCGTCGAAACTCGTCGAGAACTAAACTCTTCAGAAACTGGTCAAAGACTGAACTCCCGGAGATGGCCCCCAGCGCCTTTTATACCCAGCTCAGCGTTCAAAATCCATTCCATTCTCATTCTGTACCAGAATTCAAATTGTAGAGTCCAAAATAGTCCATCGTGCCAGTTATTTGATCAGCCAGTTATATTCGAGCATAATTTATTAAACCTCTTCGATAAAATCTGAGAGTGTGTTTTAGAAATTTATAATTATAATTTAAAATGCCGTTAATCAGTAGACAACCACAATATAATATACAATATTAAGCTAGTCCTATCGATAAAAGTGAATAACAATTATATAATAAAAGTATGAACAACCTTTTTAGTCTATTAGCCATTCAGTGACTACAAAGAAGAAGAAATTACAGTTTGTCAGCCTTGACGTAAAAAATGTCATGACAAGAAAATATTTGTTTTGATGGATGAATTATGGATTATGATTACAAAGAAAACGTAAGTTATTTGGTATTTGTAATAACAAATACTATATTTCCCCATCGACCCCGAGAAAATTTTTGGTCTAGAACAAAAATTTTGTAAGGTTAAAGTTTATCCACATTCATATAACTTACATGCCTCATTCAATCACACCAACATCTCACGAAGTTAGGTCAGGTAGGATTCACATTCAATGATCACTACTCGACCTGATTAGTACATGACAGTAGGCTTGTTTTCGGAGTCTGTCAGTCCGCTCGCGTCGAAAACCCATCAAATAAAAAACAAGATTTAGCAAAGGCTTATTTTTACGAAGTTGCTAGCCGCTTCGATCAACTTTAGAGTCGATAACATAAAAAACAAGGTTTAGCAAAGGCTTATTTTTACGAAGTTGCTAGCCGCTTCGATCAACTTTAGAGTCGATAACATAAAAAACAAGGTTTAGCAAAGGCTTATTTTTACGAAGTTGCTAGCCGCTTCGATCAACTTTAGAGTCGATAACATAAAAAACAAGGTTTAGCAAAGACTTATTTTTACGAAGTTGCTAGCCGCTTCGATCAACTTTAGAGTCGATAAATAGTAATAAACTAACTTGGAGAGTTAGAAAGGGAGAAGGTTTGGTAATATGTACCTAAACGCACTTCTAAGTGATATCTGATTAGTTCAGATAGAAGAGAAAAAATAAAAATTAAGAGAAGCCTCTTAAAGTTTAAGAACAAAGTTAAAAAAAGAAATAAACTATTGAGTTTCAATAAACCGAAAAGATCTCTATAGTTAAAAGAAGAGAAGAAGATAGAGATGAGTCATGAATATAGTACGAAACATGAATATATTTACATAATTATATACTTAAATCGTTGTTTAGTTTTTGACGATGAGTGGAGTATAATTCTATCCATGACTGAAAATTAATATTATAGATAGCAAAAGAAGGTAAAGAGGGAGAGGGCAGGTAAATGAGAGGGTTAAAGAGTGCTAAAAAAAAACTCAAGAGGATAAATTAAATATAAGAAAGAGGTTGAGTAAGAGTAAGATCACAAAAAAATAAAAAAAGTGTTATAAGAGGTTAAAGAGGGAATAAACTAGTGGTAAAAGAGGTGATAAACTAGTGTTCGTGTGAAGAGGAAGTCTAGTATAGTGTTAGTGTAAAGAGTGAGTCTCCTATCCTAGAACTTAATATTAAAAAAGAGTCTAAGCCAAAAAGTGAGTCCAAAGAAAAAAGTTACTAGTAATAGTTTTTTTGGAATTTTGAAAAAAAATTAAACCGACTAGCTATGATTTTACGTAGGGCGCCAAACTGTAACGATACCTTCTACTTCTCCAATAAAAGAGGGTAAAATAGATGTACCATTAAATTTAATATATTAATAATATACAGTATTTTATAAAAAACCTGCCTATCTACCTAGCTATCCTAAAAAAAACGGCCTACCTACCTAACTGACACACTCAGGAGAGAAGAGGAGGAGGTTTAGAGTATATTACTTGCGGGACGGCTTGGCAGACCACTCCAGGATCGCCTTTTCCTCCACGATGTCTTCGTCGTACAGCAGCTTGAGCAAGGCGGTCTGGCAGTAGGCTCCCAACAAGGCGTCTGGGCAGCAGGCTCTCAGCAAGGCGTCAGGGCAGCAGGCTCCCAGCAAGGCGTCAGGGCAGCAGGCTCTCAGCAAGGCGTCAGGGCAGTAGGCTCTCAGCAAGGCGTCAGGGCAGCAGGCTCCCAGCAAGGCGTCAGGGCAGCAGGCTCCCAACAAGGCGTCAAGGCAGCAGGCTCTCAACAAGGAGTCAGGGCAGCGGGTACTGCACTTCCTCTTCCACCACTCTTCGTCGAAACTCGTCGAGAACTAAACTCTTCAGAAACTGGTCAAAGACTGAACTCCCGGAGATGGCCCCCAGCGCCTTTTATACCCAGCTCAGCGTTCAAAATCCATTCCATTCTCATTCTGTACCAGAATTCAAATTGTAGAGTCCAAAATAGTCCATCTTGCCAGTTATTTGATCAGCCAGTTATATTTGAGCATAATTTATTAAACCTCTTCGATAAAATCTGAGAGTGTGTTTTAGAAATTTATAATTATAATTTAAAATGCCGTTAATCAGTAGACAACCACAATATAATATACAATATTAAGCTAGTCCTATCGATAAAAGTGAATAACAATTATATAATAAAAGTATGAACAACCTTTTTAGTCTATTAGCCATTCAGTGACTACAAAGAAGAAGAAATTACAGTTTGTCAGCCTTGACGTAAAAAATGTCATGACAAGAAAATATTTGTTTTGATGGATGAATTATGGATTATGATTACAAAGAAAACGTAAGTTATTTGGTATTTGTAATAACAAATACTATAGTTTATCAAAATAAAAAAAAAAACCAAAATGGCGGATTTTTGGCGCCTTATAATGCCTTCAAAAAAGTATTTTTTCTAAAAACCTATCGAGTGGGGTATCAAAATAAATGGTTTTAAAAGGTGATTACAAACATATATACAACTTATATGGTTAAAAGTAATTCAAAGTGACAAATCGTAAAAAACACGTATCAAGAACTAAATCGTCTGCGAAATCTTTCACATTTGTAAACTAAAAAGCTGGAAATAAAAAAAGTAATTAAAAAAATTAAAAAATCCGACTGCAACCTTATACTAAAACTAACTGAAAAGCTAATAAAAACAAGCGCAGAATAAAAACAAGCCCATTTTAAATTAAATAAAAGTTGGAAGCAGGCGGGACCCATTTGAGTTTGAAACTATAATAATGGTATGGGCCCCACCTGCTTCCAACTTTTATTTAATTTAAAATGGGCTTGTTTTTATTAGCTTTTCAGTTAGTTTTAGTATAAGGTTGCAGTCCGGTTTTTAGATTTTTAATTACTTTTTTTAACAGTTACGACAGGCCGCTATCTATTATAAAAATATAATATATATTAAAAGTTTTTCTTTCTCTTCTAACAATAGAAGCGAAAGATAAACTTTAACTTCAAACTAGGATTTAAAAATCTTCCTTAGTGTGAAAAATCTTCCTTCCTAACGATTTATGTACACTTCTCTAAAATAAGTGTAAATAAACACTTTCTGCACATTGGAACAGGTAAAGGAAAAACTAAAAACTCTAAATAGAAAAATTCATACGTATATAATAATATAAATCCTTATATGTATAAACTAGCTGTGCCCGCGACTTCGTCCGCGTGGAATAGTGACTTTTCGGGCAGCATATTTTGAATTACATATACCGTCGTTTCGCTAGCTAAAAAATTACTTTACAGTAATGCTTCTCTGTATTCGATATTTGACGTATGGCCATCGGGGATGAAAGCATACAGGCTCCTAGGATTGCTAACCCATGACAGAGCCACATACAACTGACCGTGTGAGAAACAGCTGATACTTAGTACTACACCCACAACTTTCAGTGTCTGACCTTGGGCTTTATTAATTGTCATCGCAAAACATAGAAACTGGACTCGTTTAAAAGTAATTGAAAAATTGTTTGGAATGAGAGGAATCCGAGGAATTTATTTATTTATTTATTTATTTATTTATTTATTAACTCAACATCACTATCATTACAGGAATTTCCTAATTCAATAGTGTGGCCATAATTACAGTTTTATTATTTACCATAACATATTCTGTACATCGTGGTTTTTGTGAACTCACTCAGAGAACAAGTAAAAAGATCAATGCTGTCTGCTACGTCATTAAGTACACGCAAGGTGCGCGTTATAGGGGCTTTACCCAGTAGATTGGTCCTACTGCTGGGCACCGCCAATAGACGAGGCTGTCGCCTTCGGAATACATAATTGTCGGGCACACACAAGTTAATTTCTTTTAATATACCTGGGTTTGAAGTCTTACCACGTAATAATTTAAAAATATATGTAGCAAGAGCTATGTCCCTCCTTGTTTCCAATTTATTGTATCCCACCATGCCTATAACAAACAAAGTTGGATACATCAATGGATAAAATGGATATACACCATACCACCTTAGGTACAGAAACCTAGTAAATTTATTTTGTATACGCTCCAGCATGAGACTGTATTTAGCTTCATGCGGAGCCCATATGATTGCGTTACATTCGAGCTGACTTCTTACTAATGCATTGTACAAGGAAGTTAGCGCAGCGATGCTTGTAAAACCCTCTGCTCTTCTTAGGACAAAACCTAGGCTCCTATAGTCTTTTTTACAAACATTTAGGATGTGATTACGAAATGTCAGGCCCGAGTCAAGGTGTACTCCTAAATCCCGCACCGTTTCCGTTCTTTTCAATACCGTGTTGTCCACTCTATAGTCATATTTCTTGGGCATTTTCATCCTACTGAAATTAAAACTGGAATTAAAACACTTTCACCTGTTCCACACCCTGTTAAAATCTCTGCTTCTATCAGATTTCGTTGTAAATTGGTCACTTTTAACCTGGTGCCATTGCAAAGTTAAATTTCTAAGAAGCATTATGGGTACGCCTACTTTTAATTTTATTTTATGTCCAGAAGGGACTACCAGCACATAAAATAAAATTATAAGTAGGCATACACATAATTCTTCTTAGAAATTTCAATTTCAAATCATTGAGAGATTCTAAAAATTCTGCTGGGTATGTTGTAGATTCTCCTTTTTCCATGACTCTGTTAATGGAGATATACTCAACATAATCCCCCGGAACATAGCTCAAAATTTCAGCATTTATTGTTGCTGCTTAGTCGTTTCGTGGCGTCAAAATAATTCTTTCGCAAAGCCAGGAATTTTCGCAATTTGGTTTTTGCGTTGCGTTTCCATACACAGATGATATGAGGTCTCGCATTGATGAAACTATGTTGCATAGGTTTTCATTAAGAACAACTTTTCCTTGTTCCTGCGGATACACACCGTTACCAATCTCAAGTAGCAAATCTAAATATTCTTGAGCATTTTGATTGCCTTCAATTTGCACACGCATATTTAATGTCAAATGCAAAGGGATAATGTAATGCCACAGTCGAGAACTCTTTATGCAGGCTCTAACTTCATCAGCCCTTGTTCCACGTGGTATTACAGGGAGAGTCTGACAAAAATCGCCACAAAAAAGCATAGTAATGCCACCCATAGGTTGATCATTTTGCTTGACATCACGCAACGTTCTGTCTACTGCTTCTACTGCTTTTAGATTGGCCATTGTGGACTCATCCCACATAATAAGGCTACAATCACGAAGAACCTTAGCTTTATCACTGTTTCATGATATATTACAAACAGGACTTTCTGTGCGGTCTAAATCCATCAGAATTTTGAACATTGTATGAGCAGTTTTCCTCAACCTCCACCTGGCAACAATGTCGCTGCTATGCCTGATGAAGCAACAGCAAGCGCGATTTTACCTTGGATTCGTACCTTCACCATAATAACTTTCATAAGAAATGTTTTACCCGTTCCACCGGGTGCATCTACAAATAGCATTTCTCCCAAAGTACTATCAACGCTGCGGCACATCTGATCAAATATCAAACGCTGTTCATCAATTAGCCTCGAGATATCAGTTTGTAAAATTTCGGCCAGGTCAATTGGATCATACTTGGTTTCCATCGCGTAATCTCTATTAATACGTTCACCATCAAATGATGCCTCCGGTATGCCATATTGAGAAATAGGATTACCCCCAATAGATGTAACTATATCTTGAATAGCCAACAAACAACGATTCAATTGACTTTCACGTAATCTCTCCTCAATTGAGTTGTTATCATTAAGTTGAACGTGCCTAAAAAAATCCTCAGCCAATTTGTTTTGATACTTATACCACAACTGTGCAGCGTCAGAAAGTGCACAAAACACCAGCATGACTGCAAACAAATGTCGCAACCAATGAGGACTTTCGCTAATACTTGCTTCTGACAAAGCATCATCCCAATGTTGATCCCCATCCAGCAAGTGACGTGCCCGGCAAGCGGCTTGATATGTAGGGTGTACGATATTGTCAACCTTTCGGAGATCGGCAAAAGAAGTATGCCCTCGGACAACGTGCAGCAGTAGGCGCAGGTAAAAGCATTCGGAGTTATTTGGATGAACCATATAAACCCTACCAATGACATGATCTTTAAAAATACTTGGTTCACCTACTACAGTTGTTCCACGTCTTCTGGAGTTAAAAATACCCTGTTGTTTATTATAGGTATAATACGATGGAACTTCGTTGTATAAGAGTATCTTAGCAAATGCGTCTGTTTCGCAAAGATTAAAGAAAGCGAGCAGAGTGGTTCGTCTTGGGTTGTCCAAACGCTCCGTTATATTATCAGGGTTGAAGTATATTCTTTGTCCACCTTCAAGATCAACGTCAAGGTGGATGACGGGTGGATATCTCTCGTGGATCGAAAAACTTAAAATACGCCAAACTGCCTCGTTGTCCGTACTCTCTGGGAGCTCAGGCGGGTTTCCCTGTCAGCAAAAGTCTCAGACTCACGCGATAGCGCGAGAGTTGTTCCCCGGTTTCCCTATTTCAAGTTGTCATCATTCGAGAACGATTTGAACTCAGTCGAGATTCTCGCTGAGTCGAAGTTTCTGCAGCACGAAACCTAGCCTGATGTTCCCGAGTTGCAGAGAGCCTTGCTTCACGACCTTCCTCAGATTCCTGTGATCGAACTAATCTCATCCTTTTAGCATTTCTGCTACATTGGGAGAGGTTAGATCTTCTTCGAGGCATTCTTAAAATAAAATAGTACTTACTACTTAACACACAGTTATTTAGTAAACACGTACTATCGTAAACAATTAAATTATAAATACTTACAGATTATTATACAGTCCAAAATTATCACAGTTTAAGTAATAAGTGTTAAGACGTGTAAACCAAACGTACTAACTTTATAAAACAAAAGAATTGCTAGAAAAATTAATTACTAACCTGAGCTAATGAACTTATACTTAATAAAGAAAATCTAGAAGAGAAAGCTTAACCTATACCAAATAACTACTTATAATATTTGTATACAAACCCTAAACACAAATTAAGTATACCGAAAATCAAGAAAAGAAATGCCTAGCCTATAACAAATGCTTACAATATTTATTTACAAAACCTAAATAAAAATTAAGATAGAATACCTTAACAAATGTTCGCCGTGATTCTTTAAATTGACATTACTTTTTTTTTTTGAACCGATTGACATGAAATAAACACTAAATGTTAAATGAAGCTTACCAAAATATATTAATGAAAACCGCATCTAAATCGAATAAGCTGTTTCTGATATTAGCGTGGACAAACACACAGACAAACAGACAAACAGACAAAAAAAATTTAATTACGGTTTCGGGTTCGGCATCGATATAATAACAACCCCTGCTACTTTTTTTTATATAATTCTATTGTACAGACACCACTTTTCTATAATTTTATTATATGTATAGATATAGATATATATAGTTACTTCCCTCGCAAAGACAGACTATGACAAAAATTATAATACTTACTGAAAATTATTTCTGAGTATTAGTTAAGAAAGTAGATTCGCAATAGTATTTGCAAAAGTGCAAAAGTTTTTTAACCACATGAGATTTTCAAATACGACGGTTTCAGAAATCCCACAGCAGTCTTCAAGCCAACAACATTTTGAATGACGTCTGTTCATTATTATTTTGACTGGTTGACTCTTATCATTATTCTATGTGTAGGTATCGTGCGTTAATCCGTCCGACCCGGTCGCCCTACACAAGACAATCGAAAATATTTTCGATGAACTGTAACTGTGATATCGTATTGTAAAGGTAAATGAACGATAGAAATAAATCATTATCATCTGCATAGCGTTTATCCAACTATGTTGGGGTCGGTTGTAGGATAAACGCTATGTTGGGGTCGGCTGTAGGATAAACGCTATGTTGGGGTCGGCTGTAGGATAAAAGCTATGTTGGGGTCGGCTGTAGGATAAACGCTATGTTGGGGTCGGCTTCCAGTCTGTACTAGTATTTTACATGGAGTGACCTCCACAACCCAGTAGCTCGGTAACTTCTGGCTTCTGACTACCACCACCCATCCTCGTGATGATCTCGGCAAGTTTTGCTTAACCTTGAAGATAGACCCGTGCGTCCGCTATTAATGAGCCATGAGCTTTTTGGTAATAAACAAATGTTCCGTTTTAGTAAATTTTTTTTTGGCAAAGATTATTAATATTCAATCGACTTTCACTTCACTTGCGCCACAAACTACTTACAAAATTCATTGAGTATTCAAAACGTACTATCCTGCCTCTGGTGGTGCTAATCACTGTTGACAGAAAGATATACATATTGTCTTTAAGTCAAGAGTGAATAAGTTACTTTTAGGTACATCTTCAACCACATTATCGCTTACCATCAGGTGAGATGATAGAAAAACCTAAGCCTATCACCGATGAAAAAAAAAATTTTTTTTCTATGTTTTATTCTTTTATATTTCACTTGATTGTACTTAATATTTCGGTGGGTGAAACTTGTCATGTCACCCTTATTTACCATTATCGATACGTTTATCTAAACTATACTGTTCATTAAAGTATGCAATAAAATAGTAGGTATAGCTATAGGATGCAACTTTAACTACTCCTACGTACAAAACAAAATCTAAACTTTACTAAAATGTTAAAAAATATTTTTATAATAATACATTACGAATATTTGTGAATAGGTTGGTCAACTATTACCTAATAATTTTACTGTTCAGTTTGCCTGGAAACTAATAATTAAATTTGCAATTCGTTTTAGATAGATCTTTGGATAGACTTTAAGAAAATAAAAAAAAGATGGGAGGGGCAAATCGGTGTACCTACTTCAAGTATATAACATACACAAAAAGTAACTAAAGTAGTTAATATAAATATATATACATAATACAATACAATACATAAATAAGTATAAATAAATATATGTGTTTTGTAATATATAAATATGTCATAAGGAGAGAAATACGGTATAATCATAGGAGTGTATAAAAATTATTGACAACAGAGCTTTTAAAAGCAGCAAGTGACTGTGCTTGTCTAACTGACACCGGCAATGCATTCCACAACCGAATAGCCCGCACCGTTTTGTATGTTTTATTGTAAATACGATACCCAAAAATAACGGCTTAGTATAATAATGGTAAAAAAACAGAGCTAAGTATTTCGCAAATCTGGATCAAAAAATGATTTGGGCAAAACTATAACATAAGTAGTATCCAACGATACATCACGAGGAAGGATAAAGAAAATGAAATTATATAATTTTTAGATTAGTTTTAAAACTGTGTGTGATTGATAAACATGCCAAATGAATGCTAAGCACATCGATCATTAATAAAGAACTGTTTTTATTAGTTTCGATCACTATATATAAGGTTCTTTCTGGTTTAACTACGGGACCCTAACAGTCAACTGCTTAGTTTGGGACTAGATGGCGTTGTGTGAAAAGTTGTGGAATATTATTATTATTATTATATTATTAGTACCCTCCTACAATCACACCGTCGTCGCGTCCCTAGCTAGGTACCAGGATAGCAGGACACACGAACGAGTCACTTGTACCTTCATAGTGAACTTCAACTATTCGTTATGTACTCGTAAATACCGCACAGCACAATATTTTCTCTAGTGGTTGACTTTCGCCCGAGGCCCGGGACAATCGGTCGTTGACATCTCCCGGGACATTTACGGCTTCACACTGTTACTGAAATCTCTTAGATTTCCAGCCAGCGACCGCTTGATGAAAAAAATATTTTTGTTAAAGATACGTTTATATTTATGCTAGTCAAAATGGCAGGTTTCGAATCTGAATCTGTGATAAACTTCACTTGCAAAGTTGATTGAGCTTTGACGGCAAAGGGTATCCGAAATATCAGTTCAAAGCAAAGCATAGATAAACCCTGATACGTTACACTGACTTGCTTAATCATACATACATACAGCGCAGCGTTTCAAAGCGATGGACGCTGAATGTTGGCTTACAGAGCTGTACAAATCACTAGATGAGAGAGTAAACGCGTTTTTTGAAATACCTGTACAAAACATATTTCTCGCGGACTGCGTGGCAGATTCAAAACTTCCTATGATTCGTTATCAACACAGGCATCAAAGATGGTCCCTATTCATTATGAATGCCTAGTACTCATCACCTGCTTAGCTTTGGGGTCAGCTCCCATTACCATACCATATTTTCTGGCTTCTGACTACCTGTAACCACTGTTGACAACGGCTACATGCTTTCTAAAGTAAATCTCTATAAGTTACGAGGGTCACCATCCACGGGCCGACCCCAGTAAGCGAACCTTGAAGATCGGCTGATATTATTTAGCCACGATCTCCTCGTTCCAGATGAATGCCTGGTACTGATACCTTAATGTTATCGTCCACGGGTGTCTGCCGTCGCGCGCAGCTGATCGGGCGAACGATAACGATCACTTCCGAAGTTCCGAGCTATCTCGCGACCAAGGAACTTGTAAGGTAGAAGATCCTTGCTCGCGACGGCGAGCAATTTCTTTTATCTATGGCCACCGCAATGTTGCCAGCTTTTCTTTTGAAACTTGATCACAGAGAGAGCTTAATGTCCTTTAACGCCATGACATTTTTTTGTGTGGACAGGAAATCTCAATTTAACTTTAAAAGTGGAAGAAAAAGGGCTCTTATCTAAAATAATGTTATCTTTATAAAATTTTCTCGTGAACCCTGAAAATATTTTGCTTTCAATACAGCAGGTCATATTATAGCTTAAGTCAGTGTAGGTTAAGTCTGCAATTATGTTTAGTGCTTCATTTCAGTCATAATAGTAAGACATAAACAAGGCCACACGACTATAATGAAATACGATTTATTTTTCATTCCTTTATATACAGTCTGGTAAATTAAACATACTTCATCTTAAGGATAAATGCCACTCATTAAATTATTAAGTTTTTTAATTGTTTGCTTTGACAGTATTGATGTTGAAACTGGATAATCTTTACAAAAAATTCTTCTTGGAATATCACGGTAGAAACTATCATAATATTTTCATTTTCATACTCGAATATACCTACATCATATCATATAGCAAGCAACATTTGTAAGGCTAATACAATAATAATAACTCATTATTCTGCATTCCTAAGCCTGAAATATCTGACACAAATACGCTTAACCCTCATAAACGTTAATCATTGCTAAGTCTGCGAGTTAAACAAACGTATTATGTCTTGTTATTTGTGAAATTATGAGGCCTTTACTCCCGTGACGCGGCCAAAACATGGGTAGCCAGAGAACAAGTAGGTGAGGTTCAATGTGTGTATAGTAGGTATAGAGCTTATAACTGTATACAGTGAAGGAGTGAAAATATTGTGCAATTTTCCACAAAGTGCCCAATTTGTGGAAAATTGCACAGTATTTTGCACGATCTACTACAGGAAGCGTTCCAGTTATAGTAATATTATGATGTCGCGGAAATAATGACATTTTCACTGCTGGGATTCTGACCTTTCTATTCATAAGAGGGAGATGGCTGTAATTCACCCAAGGATCTTCTACCTAAATTCACCATACGGGCCCAGTGTGGTTTGGTAAATGGACATACCGCGTTGACAGCAGTTTTGATAACGTGAATTACACAAGTTAATGTGCCTGTCAAACCTGTAACTTTCATGCTTTGACTGTAGTTCATAGTGGTTGTTATCAGATTAAGGAGTCCATCGGCTTTGCGAAAACTAGCTGTGCGCAGCACATAGTCGCTTTGCGCCTGACCACACCTAAACTATTACATATTTGCTACTAATTTGTAATAAAACTTTACATAATATCATTGATTACTATTACCATTTTTGTTTAAAAATAAAAGAACTCGTACCCAGCAGCATACTTTATGTGGGTTATCGTCGGACACACGGCGCGTCGTGACGCCGAGAAATCTCAGCCACCACGCTCCGATTGGTTTTAAAACTTATCCCCGCGGAAACGTGACGTGCTACCAGCTGCTGCATTCACTCCCTCATACTTATGTGGCCCTAGTACTTCGAAGCTGTGTATGCTAATTTTGAATCAATTCTTTAGGAGGGGAGGGGAGCACCGCTATTGGTGGAAAAAAAATACTTCAGGGTGTATTTGTTATTATTACACCCTTTTTTAGGGTTCTGTAGTCAAATGGCAAAAAACGTAACCATAAAATGGATGTAATTCATGCGGTGACCAATTTTTGGAAACTCTTTCAAGTTTATACTAAGGTAAACCACAAGAAAATGCAACAATATTATGTATATATGTATGATAACTTTGATATAAATTTTATACTACACCTGCTTGGAAAGTACCTTGATACTTTATCAAATTTACGGTAGAAAGTACGTCATTGCATATCGAACAAATATGCGGGAGAAAACGCATCTGAGCGGGAGAGAAAAGTGTATGAAAATCCATTTCTTACGTGGTTTTTCTTTTTTAATTTTGGGTAAGACTATGCGCCGGTAACCTAAATATCAAAAGCCAAAAAGTTTTTACAGTGAGTTTTTATCTCCAAGTTCGCAAAATGACACTGGCCGTGACCACTAGCTGTGTGTTGGATGGTGTCGGGCTGGCAGTGCGACCCTGTGGCGGCAGGATAAACAATTTGAAAAAAGAACATGTGAAAATTGCAGACGCCATTGGCGCCATTTGTGAAAACAGTGTTACATTAAGCTTCACTAACTGCAACAATTTCAATATAAATTTCAATTAGTAAAGATTTAGTTTTTTATTTTCCTCGTAGGTGTAGTATAAAGCACTATGTATCACTCGAGAGAAAGTGCGATTCCCGATCTCGGGTGCTTTAAAGCCCTCGCCTACGGCTCGGGCTTCAAACGACACCCTCGACGGTCATCGGTCACTTTCAACATTGAGTACATAGACCATAACGTACTTGGTTTGTATTTTTGCGCTTTTTCACTGAAATAAGCTAGCAAAACAGTTTCAGAAAAAGATGCCGCATTTTTTTCACTTTTCCCTTGCAAAAAATCGTCATAAGTTTTATTATATTTTTTAATTGATTTCTGTGGTAAAAGGTTATCAATCAGTATTTTTGCTGTTTCCTTCAACTGCGGCGGAGTTAAAAAATCTTCATCATCACTATCACTACTTATCATTTTGATAGTTATATTTTACTTTCTACGAAAACTGAATCCTCAACAACACACAAATTGAAAATGGCGCCAATGGCGTCTGCAATTTTCACATGTTCTTTTTTCAAATTGTTTATCCTGCCGCCGCAGGGTCGCACTGCCAGCCCGACACCATCCAACACAGAGCTAGTGGCCAGTGTCATTTTGCGAACTTGGAGATAAAAACTCACTGTAAAAACTTTTTGGCTTTTGATATTTAGGTTACCGGCGCATAGTCTTACCCAAAATTAAAAAAGAAAAACCACGTAAGAAATGGATTTTCATACACTTTTCTCTCCCGCTCAGATGCGTTTTCTCCCCGCATATTTGTTCGATATGCAATGACGTACTTTCTACCGTAAATTTGATAAAGTATCAAGGTACTTTCCAAGCAGGTGTAGTATAAAAAATATTGTTTGTGTTTGATTGATTGTCAGAAAAGCACTTTATTTCATTGTTTTGAAATACTTCATACACTATTTCACCACGCACCGTTCACATCTTTATTGTAAAACTACAGTGCAAGCTCATAAAAACGAAGTCAATTCCCCGATATAGTAGATTTTACAACAAGTGCACAAAACAAACCATTTTTATCCGAGACTTTTAGCAGCCCGAGCCGAAGGCGAGGGCTGATAGTAATGTCGAGGATAAAAATGGTTTTGTGGACGAGTTATAAACTCTGCTTTTCACTTCGATTGCGAGGAAATAAAACAGTAGTATAACATAACATTTCTTTAATTAAAATTTAAAGTAAAATTAGAACAGTTTTGAATACTGAAGGAAATTGTTTTTAAAAGAGAAGAGAAAAAGAACAAGAGCTGTTTCCCGCCGCTTTATTTTTTTTTTAAATTTTACGACATTGATATTAGGCTGCAGACCTATACAGCCTACTATTAAATTAATTTTGTAATAATAATTTTCTTAAATCAACTAACCTACCGTACTTGAATCAAAATTTTAATATCTATTATATCTTAAAAAACACATAAGGCAAATAAATTAAAGTAAATATTATATAATAACAAATTCTATCTATGAACTTCTTATTGCATTTGGCTGTATGGCTCATTTTCTTTGCCTTAATATAATACATTTATGAGTAGATACGTTAATGCCCTTGTGCACAAAATTCGATTTTGTACAGCCTATACCCTGCACAAAGAAGCACTTTCAGAGCATGAGAAGTGAAAAAGCACTTTACATCAAAGCTGGAACACGTGTAAAGAGTCTATAGGAGATACGGATATCACGGAATTATGTCACTGGCGCATTTATGTCACCCGGATACGTTTCCCAGTACTTGTCAAGTTCGGCGGATCGGATGTTATTAGCGCGAATTCCCCGAATGTATGTGTAATGTATTGCTGAAGATTCTTAGTTTCATAAGCAGAATTATTTTGTGAAACTCTCTATTACGATAATGATTTACAAACAAATGTATCTTTGAAGGAAATAAATTAAAAATATTATTACTTATATATTTAATTATCCTTTTCATGAAGGTTTAATGATGTTTTCCTAGAACTCCTTTTACCTTACTGCATGAAGCGCAGCAACCATTACAACTGCGTAAGTGGAGAGAGTATAGACGAGGTGAAACTGCAGTTAAATATATAGCTCTCTGTAGATATTATATTCCTTTGACTGGGCGTATTCAGTGTGAATTAGTGTTTGTTTAAAAGTTACTAGGAAACTGTAAAATGGGTTGAAACTACTTAATACAAATCAATTCTAGTCATGAACCCTTGGTAGTTTCCTACATTTTATGGAAACTTACGTTGACATTCTTATCTGACGGTCGACTTTGTAAGGATTTATTTAATTTAAAATTTAATCGCCAATGGTGGAGTGGAAAGGAAATAAACATAGTCGGGGCGATGTTTTTGGATGGTACTGGGAATTGAAGTCGGAGGCAATCACGGCTTTGTAAAACGAGACAATTCTTACTTCTAAGGCTTGGAGGTTTTAATTCTCTTCTTTTATAAAGATTCATTAGGATGTTCTAGAAAGATAGTATGCTACTTATCTAACCATTGATACTGGGGTAACAGTTCTGAAAAGTAGCTGGTCAATAGATGCATAATATAGTCGCATATCTCCAAAACGTAATGAGAATAGATATCAATGTTTGAGATTGGTTGGTCCCAAAGTTGAAGGGACTTATTTTCGTAAATGAGAACCTTTTCCCCTTCTTCTACATTCTACCATTGTAAAATTACCTATAAAGTTCCAACTGCTGAGATTTAGGTCTTCTCTTTATGAGAGGGAACGGCACATAATTCACACCGCGGGTCCAGTGTGTGTTGGTGGATGTCATATATCTTCGAAATTTTGGTCCTAGAACATTTCCTCACGATGTTTACCTACACCATTTTGAGAGAAGTAGTGATAGTAGTGACTGTGTGCGACAACACGACCTACAACTCTCATGTTCTCCTGGTAACCATTGGGCAATCACTGCTCTTGTAAGATTACAAATAAAAACTCTCACCAATCACAATATGTAACGATCATTCATTATTTATTTACTATACCGTTGTGTAGAAATAGATTTACAATAAACAATTCAATCAATATCATTCGCTCCATCCGTTGCCATCGCTACAATTTGACCACGTGTAAGCCTTAACGACCCAGTTCTACTGTTTACAATACAACACATTACGGAAACCCAGTGACGCACATGATGGGCACACATAAACTGCGATGTAACGCGAACGTTGTACTGTATCGCTATGCGATTGGAATATCCAGAGTCCAGACGTGTATGAATGGTTTGATCATTGATGTCCATTAGTATACAACCAGATTTATTCTTGAATTACGAGTGAAATAAACGAATACAACAGGAACATATCTAGTGTTAATTAGTTTAAAACCAGTTCCAAAATATATTCTAAATTGTGAGTGGAATTCCCTGCAGGAATCTGTTTCCTGATAGCTCATAACCTGAGGACTTTAAGTCAAGAACAAATAGGTTACTTCTAGGTAAGCGTGCTTCATCTTCGACCACATCATCGCTTACCATTAGGTGAGATGGTGAACAAACGTGAGCCTGTCACCAATAAAACAGTCCTTTCAAGAAAAAGTAGAAATAAATTATTACTTGGCTGATAAGGAAATACGATTCTACGTATTCGTACTTTCCCGAGAATTTGACTACGCAGTTACTTTTGTGAAAAGGTTGGGGTAGGAACCAGGCCCCTAAGGTCATTACCCCTACACACAACTTACGATGCCGAAAGGATAACATGGGACTACGGAAAATGGAACACGCTATTTTTATCTGAATCCCACAACTCACACCTATCTATCTATATATACATATATATAAATAAAATTGAGGTGTCTGTCTATGATTTCAAAATATCTATTTTGTCAAATGCTTATTTATAGTTAGTTATCATTAGAACGGGATATTAACCATGTGTATTTTTTGTTTTGTGTTTCCGATATTTCGACACTGTTGCAAGCGCCATAATCACGGATGAACTGAAGTAATTGTGGGTGGAAGTTTATGAGCAGACAAATTGATCTACCCTCTTTCTCGTTCGTTTTCTGTTAGCGACACCGCTACCACTGTCACATGTATCACTAAACACTCGACTCTGTTCCCGACACACAAAACTCACCGTGTCGACTCGCGAACTTTCTACGGGACTTTTTCGGTTTTTAAACATTTGAACCACTGGATTCCAGGCCCTCGACAGTTGAAACCCATCCTCCCGGTTGAAATTGTCTGTCTGTTTATCTTTCTGTTTGTCTGGGCTAAACTTTGGAACAGCTGAACTGATATTAATGGGGTTTCACTAGAACATAGATGTTATATGGCATAAAGGATATTTATCACGGAACTCCCGCGGGATCGAGACCTGAGCAGGAAAATTCTACCACTCGAACGATTTCACGAGCACAATTAGTACTATTATACATATATATAAGTATACTTATATATATGTATATGTGTATAGATGTATATAATGTTATGTTGTAAGCTGTAATAAGCTTCATTATACAAAGGCCACAGATTATCCCAAAATTATCACGACATTGTTGAGTCTCTTTTGTTTTGTGTGATTAATCTCCTTGTGCATGAGTCACAGTGAAAAGGTTTCCCTAAATCTGGCTTAATTTGTACAAGCTACTCAATTAAAAGTATGTTATTTGACCAAAACTTATTAAATGATTAAGTCAATGTAACGTTATGCGTCATCGTTACATGGTGGACATCTCACCCATACGAACAAAAAGTTTCAGGAATACTTTCATGGTGTATACATCTGAGTGAAATTCCCTGCCGAAGTCTGTGTTTCTGATAGCTACAACCTGGAGGTATTTAAGTCAAGAGAGAAAAGGTTAGTTTTCAATCAAGTAAGATGGTGGTCAAACGCGAGCCTATGAATAATATGATATAAATCAATTATTATAACTTATATATAATAACTTCCCACTATATAATTATTATAACTTCCCACTGCTGGGAAACTGGCCTCCTCTCTGAAAAGGAATAGGCCGGAATCCACCACGTGGGTCCAGTACAGTTGGGGGACCTTTTTTTTATTTATTACTTTTTCCCCGAACAGTACATGTACGTGAGGTTGCGCACTCGACACTTATTTGCTACTAGCCGTTGTAAATCCAATGCTGGTTCACGCTCACCTCTTCATAGTTTAGTTGAGACTTACAATAATGAGTTTGGCACAGTCGACATATTTTTCCTTAGCAAAAATATATATTCAGGAAACAAATTCGAGCAATTATTAAGGATCGGCAGTTGACTTTGTGATTAACGTGTAATTTCGTCTGCCCGGTTTATGAAATCATTTGTATTTTACATTTTCTGCACCGCACTTTATTAACTGTTGCTTTTCTTTTAGTTCACACACACCCTATTATAATTATGTCGCTCTAGTTTTTATATAGTAATCCGTGGAAAACGTTGTGGGTAGCATATTTATCATATCTTTGTATGTAAGTCTACACTATGTATAACTATGTAATATGTTACTGTTTGTTTTCCCTAAAATAAATAAATAAATAAATAAATACTGATGAGCTCACTTTTGACCTCGATCTCGCCTGATGGTAAGCGATAGACGAAGTCTAAGACGGGACGAGCGAGCCCAGAAGATGCCTATTTACTCCTGCTTTAAAGACTGAAAGGTCATAAGTGACCTATTTATCGCTATCGCCTTATAGTATATTACTTGTACTGTGGGGATCCGCAGCTGACGTAGATTAAATTTTTATACTGCAAAAGAGGGCATTTCGGGCAATATAAAATGGGACTAGCGAGTCCCTTCGAAATGTTTTCAAAGAGGTCGATGTACTGACTCTGCCTTCACTTTATATATTAGAAAGCATATTATATGTACGCAAAAACTTAGGACTTTATAAGATTAGAAGCGATATTCACACAATAATACACGCAACAAACATGAAATTGTTATACCTAATTGGAGATTAGCCAGACAAGCAAGTCATTCCTTCTAAATAGCATACGCTTTTATAACAAGTTGCCAAAGTCTGTTACAGAACTTAGCGAGGGAAAATTTAAAATCCACGTTTACCGTATCCTTATAAAAAAAACCAGTCAAGTGCGTGTCGGGCCACGCGCAGTGTAGGGTTCCGTAGTATTTATAACAGCCAAGTGCGTGTCGTATTCGCTGACTGATAGTTTCGTACCATGTTCTAACTAAAAGCCAAACATGACTACCTAACTAATTTGACTTCCTATACAAATCCTCACCTGATCCGACAATTATGCACGGAAAGTTTTAATTTTTTTAGAGATTTGTATAAAACTTGTCATAGCCGGTGTTTTGAATTTAAATACGGACACAGAACTACACTACTCAATCGTCACAAGAAGCTAGCACGATACAACTGGCGCTTAGCGCCATCTATCGACATTTCTATAGAGTTGTTCGAAATTTTCGAGTCAAATACAATTGGTCGATTATTACTCGTAAACTTGTAAAGCCCACTTATGTGTGATAGTTTTCCTTTAAATTTCGTTATATATAGGTACTACTGCCGTAACATTTGAATTTCTAACTACAACCGTTTATTTGATAGAGGGTGAGGACACTTGACTCTAACGAAAATTGGTACTTTAAAGCTTGATAAGTAACGAACGGTTTACTTAATCAAAAAACGGTCTTACAAAACCCCTAATATTTTTGAAAGACCTTTCCAACGATATCCCACACTATGGGAAGAACAAAAAAAAAATTATCATCCCACTTTACATGTACGGGAGGTACCCTAAATAATTGCTTTTTTCAAAATTTTAGTTTACCACTTTTTTGGCGTCATTAACGTGTATACTCATGCCAAAGTACAACTTTCTAGTACCAATAGTTTTTGAGCTAAACCGCGGACAGACGGACAGACAGACGGACATGGCGAAACTATAAGGGTTCCTTGTTGACTACGGAACCCTAAAAAGCGTATTATAAGATTCGGAACTACGTTGAAGACATTACTGCTTGGCGATGATTACTTCCTTCTGCACATGTGGCTTCTCTTGCTCATTGTAATTGCGTTATCGACTAGTGTATTAACAACTCCACTTTCGTGAGTTTGTCTTTTTATTTTTCCCTACGATAATCCATCCGATTTGACAGATTTTCTTTTTGTTTCATTTTTATTATTAATTTATCCTTCATTATTGAAGTCTAATGTTGTCGCTTCTCAAGTTTATTTTAATTTAATATAAAGCTTTTTTGTGCATGGGAGAACACTGTAGACTCTTAGATTGGTTTAACAATTTTTTATTTGTAATTCCATTGTGCTGTATTAATCAATCTATACTGTCCTCTCATACCTAATTAACCTGTATTATGGATACATTGTTAAAAATATATTTTTGATTTGAAAAGATTATCTGTGGAGTTTCTTACCGGTTCTTCTCCATAGAAAATGACCAATTTCGAACGTTGTAGGCCTATGTGAAATAAAACATTTTGAGTTTGAGTTTATCAACAATGTCGTCGTAACTAAGACGTTGCCATGTTTTGGTGGCCCATGGCAACTTGTAATTTAATATTTAGTGTTAATATTAAAGGCCAACGTTAATATGGTTCATTAATTATTCGGTAATGTTCAGCTAAATGGAGCTCGTGGTTAATTAGTAACAGCCGCACTGGTCGATTTTCAAGGTTTGTCGAGGTCAATACATGAATGGGTTACCATCTGAACATCACCAGATTCCTGTATGCCTCGGAAAGCGCGTTAAACTGTTAGACCAGGCTGTCATTCACTTTGCGGGAAAGTTCTACCGAGTTACCGCGGCCCCGGAAATTTAGGGCAGCCGAAGGAACAGGATGGGTTTTTAGTCAGTAGAAATCTGACACACCCTTCCGCTTGACCCAGAGCGGAAGAAGTTATTCGATGATTTTACCACACAAAACAAAAAAAAAAGGCTGTCCTACTATAATAATATAATATATATAATATAATATAATATAATCCTACTAATCTTATAAATGCGAAAGTTTGTGAGGATGGATGGATGTTTGTTACTCTTTCACGCAAAGACTACTGAATGGATCTGAATGAAATTTGGTAAGTATATAGTTGGCAGCCTGGAATAACAGATAGGCTACTTTTTATCCCGAAATTCCCACGGGATCGGGATTTGCGCGGGAAAACCTTCCCACGCGTACGAAGTCGCGGGCAGAAGCTAGTCATTCATATCTTTGACAGTCGCGAACACCCGTTCAGAAGCCAGAAAATCTTCAATTCAATTCATTCTTTATTGCAATAACATGTGTTAACAAGATCTTAATATATAAGTAAAAGCACACATGGACCCTATGGGGCACAGCAATTTTATCTATACTAATATTATAAAGCGGAAAAGTTTGTTAGTTTGTTTGTTTGTTTGTTTGTTTGCTTGAACGCGCTAATCTTCGAAAGTACTGGGTGGATTTGGATGAAGTTTGGTATGGAAGTAGCTTGAAGCTTGAGGAAGGTTATAGGCTACTTTTTACCCGACTGCAAAAAAGGAGAGTTATGTTTTTACCGTGATAGAATCCACGGGAGCGAAGCCCCGCGAGAGTACTAGTATATTATATAGATTAGAGTGGCTTTATACAAACTAGAAAAATCAAATAAAAATAATCACAATAATTAATGTTGCAAAGCTCTAAATGGAATAGGTGTATCGTGTTATCTAGCTACTGGATTGAGAAGGTCTGATAGGCAGTCGATTGTCGATCCATGTGAAATACTAGAACAGAGCTGCGTCCGGTTAGACTGTACTGTATTTGCGAAAAGGTTAAGCGAATGACACATACAAAGAAGCAATTCTATTGTTTTGTTCATGGGGTATCCAAATAAATGTTTTTAATAGATCTAATTAATATCTTAGTTCCAAACTTAGCTACACAACTAAACGGGAAACAGCATAATGTAATTGTCTCATTTAGTTTACGTTCGGTTTGCGTAATAGGGACACATATCCATCAACTCTTCACCACCCATGGTAGCCTGGTAGAGAATGCCTAAAGCATTAATTCCGCTTTTGTACATTTTATGTTGCATAAAGTTTTAATAAATTAATAACTGACATTACAGAATTAAATTAATACAGTTTTATACCTAGTTTTTGTTTTTTGATGAGCACACTCTTGATCTCGAACTCGCCTGATGGTAAGCAATAGATGGGGTCTACGATGGAGCGTGCGAGCCCAGAAGATGTCTATTTATTCTTGCTTTAAAGGCTGAAAGTTCATAAGTGGCAAGGAACACAGAAGCTGGCAGAGAGTTCCTCAACTTGGCTGTGCGCACAATAAATGTGGAAGAGGTGTATGATGATGAATGTGGAAGCGTCAATATCAAACAAGTCTGGATGGTGCCCAGCAGTGCGTCTGCGACCAGTAGTGAAAGGAGATGGGCACACTCCGTGTAGTACACTCTGTAGAAAACCGACAAACAAGCAAAGTTTCGCCGATGGGCCAGGCTGTGAAGCTTGACCTTTAGCGCCTCGTCGCCTATATGCCTTTTAATTTTGCGCTCGATCTTCAACAATGACTTTAATTAAATATTACTTCTATCAATATATGGCAAAATCCACGCCTCAAATACTACCATTCGCAACAACCTGTTTATTCGACAGTTCATCAGACAAAATCGATGTCACTCACCAAAACATAATATAAACATGTTTGTATATTAAATATTTGAGATCATAAATGTATCTGGTGATTATGATGTGTCTGCTATACAAACAAACCACTTGATGTTTGAATCAATCTCGCGGATCGGGTTATGACTCAGTTTTGATCATTCACCCGGCCGGAGTTAGGGCTGCCCTAAACGATAAATATTTATAGCTGTTCCGGTTATGGATTTAGGTCTGTTTTTCAATACTAAACGGTGTTTTATTTATGTGGAAGCTATATAATTTGATGTTTAATTTTGGCTTTTAGATAAATTAGTTCTGGCCTCGATATTGAGGGCGATATCTGGTAACAAGACTACTGTACGATCTAAACTTAAAACTGATTATAAAGAAGTATAGTCGTCTGTCTTAATGCTAAACGATAAAAATACTTTCACTTATAGGGGTTATAGGTATAGTTTGTATAATCACCGTACATCACTAGTATTTATTTTAGAAAAGTGCCAGGTTTTTATTAAAATCGCCAAAACAAGTAATTTTGTTATTTTAGGATTGTTTCTTAGATGTGATCACACGCTTTTATATAATATAAAACAGAACTCAGTGTGTCTGTACATTGAAATAATAAATTATATTTCTGTTTGTGTCACACCACACACATTTCCGAAATTACTGCAAGGATTTTCATGAAGTTTCACAAAAGGACGGAGCATAATTAGGAGTTCGAATATAGGAAAAACCTTATGGCGGGCGATCCCGCGTCAGAAGCGAGTTTAGAAATAAGTAAGTTACTTATATTTAGCATATATGAAAGGTAAATAAAACTCTTCATATTCAACTTAAAAATAAAAGATCAACAAAGCCACACGTGGTACTTGGTTTTAATAAAAAATATGGGTTTTAATTAAAGCGGTGCATGTTTTCATTCCCCACCAGCCGCCCGTCGCTCGCACTCAAAATGAAAAGGGATATTAATTAATATAAAAATGTTTACAAACATATGAGGTCACGTGGCGTGTGAAAATAAATTCTGTGGCTGGTTACTATGTAGGTACTACGCCCTTTCTTCAATAGCGAAGCTCAAAAGAAGGGCTTTGTACGTTCCGTTTCGATCCTTTGTTCCCTTATAACTGTCTGTTGAACCAGTGAACCGATTCTGATCAATGATGCTTCGATCTGAATCCATATACCCTCGTCTATCTATATTGTCATGTACACATATTTACATACATATATAAAAAATTTAAGTGTCTGTCTGTGATTTAAAATGAACTAGAGCTTTTAGTTATTTATACGATGCACAAACAAACTATTTTTAAAGTTTTGTCTGTCTATCTGTCTTTCTATTGATCCGGGCCAATCTCTAGAAAAGCTGAACTGAATTTTATTACTACGGAATTCCAGTGTGATTGGGATTTACTCTGGAAAATTATCCTACGCGAACGAAGTTGCGAGCACAGCTTGTATAAAGGAAAAATAATAATGTGGAATGTCTATTTTTTTATAAATTACAAAATTACCGTTACATTTTCCTGTAGATGGAAAGCATCTGAAAAGTACCGAGTAGTTCATTTACATAATCCATGGACGAAATGCCGTAAAATTCTCAATATTCAACATCCAAAATTAAAGCCAAATGATGAAAGATAGTCCAGAAAACAACTGGATTCTCCCAACGAAAAGTAATAAGGAAAAAGTAACAGAAAAAATAAACCATTCCAACGGGAAAACCATTACGATATCATTCGCCATCGAATTTGGCAATCGTAGCAAATAATCATGTATCAAATAACCTTATTAAAAGTACTCGAGTACCAACTAGCCGCGTATGCTAGCCTGGTCAGTACAGCCCTGTGGTAAGTGTCGTCTTGGCAACGGGCCACAGTCATCCAGGCGTACAGCACCATCTGTCGACATTACCAGCTGCTGCACACCTGACTGACCACGGAATACGAAAATGAAAAGAGTAACCGCGGAGTTTCTTGCCGGTTCTTCTCTATCCTTCTGAAAAAACTGGAGAATCTGGGGATAAGAGGCACTCAGCTATCCTTATTTCAGAGTTACCTTGAGAACAGATCTCAATGTGTACAGATAGGGTCTCATATCAGTTTTCGTTGCAAATTGCTTACGGAGTGCCTCAGGGCAGCATCCTCGGATCGAGCCTCTTCTTGTGTTACATAAATGAGTTGTGTAATCTCTTAATTTTTTTTAAAATTTTCCTATGCGGATGATACGGCACTCGTTTTTTCGTCGAGATGTTGGGCTGAAACGTATCGCTTAGCACAGAAAGGTTTCGATGCTGTTAATGACTGGCTTAATATTAATTAATCTACTCACCCTAAACGTCTCTAAAACCAAGTTACTTAGTTTCTCGATTCGCAAGTCCACGACCCCATCTGATGAGCTCCTCCAAATTAGGTCTTCTGATAAAATAATAGAAAAAGTAACGCATAAAAGTATCTTGGCATAGTGAGACACGACAACTTAACATTCAAAATTTATATTAAACTAGCGACCCGCCCCGGCTTCGCACGGGTGCAATGTTTATATTAAATATAGGCAGCGTTCGCGAGCATCGTTAACGTACGGCAGTTTTTTCGACGCCTTACTCCACAATTTTCACTACCACGAAAAATCCTATCTATTTTCCGGGATAAAATATAGCCTATACGGATTCGGAAGAATCCTTCTAAGTAATGGTAAAAGAAATTTTGAAATCGGTCCAGTAGTTTTTGAGCCTATTCAATACAAACATACAAAAATACAAAAATACAAAGGTTTCCTCTTTATAATATTAGTATAGATACCTATCTAACCGTGTTCGAAGACTTATATACAACGTGTAACAGAATAAACGCAATTCCTGAAAGTAGTTGGTTCAGAATCGGCTTCTAAATCGATTTCCGTCATAAAAAATAGGTGTTAAATTTTTATGGAAAAGTCTTTCATTTAACTTAAAATGGAAACACAGTATCATAATTCAAGGAAATTGTGTGCGTGTCGTGTCGGCCGCTAACATTGCATGAGTGTATGCGTCTACGTAAGGACGCATGACTTATGACGCATATACATTTTGCGTTTAGTAAGGAAAACTATTTTATATAAAATGTCTGGGTTTGGTTTCAATTTATTTAGTTACGGATGTTGTCTTAGATTTATAATTTAATATTCTAATTGGGGTGCCTGAGGTATTGCGCTTAATGTGTTACACGTTGTATATATTTAAACAATTGCGTCAATCCGCTAATACAAATGTTATGAATATGTTCTATCAGGCGCTATGCCAATCAATTTTGTGTTACTGCAACACTACCTGGGGAGGTGCTGCGAAATCAAATCTGATCAAGATTGAGCGCGCCCAAAGAGCGGTCCTCAAGGTCTGCTGTTTCAAGCCCCGCTTGTTTCCCACAGTCAAACTTTTTGAATACTGCCAAGTGTTGACTGTACAACAGTTATTTATTTTGGCGATCGTGACGAAGCAACACGCCTTGACTCAGTATCTACCTGCGCTCACGCGTCGTAACAACCTTGTGGTCTCATCCGCTTCTACTAAGACAGCCTTCAGCCGTCGATTCTCTGTTTTCCTTGGCCCTTACCTCTATAACAGTATCCATAAGATATTAGATGTACACCAACTTAACCAACACAACCTCACGATAGTTGTTCAGGATGGGCTTCTTAAGCAATCTTATAATGCAACAGAAGATCTGTTGCAAGTAGTGAAATAGTTAACCTAATCCCACAGACAAACATTTTATACACACGCACACACATCACATCACACCACACACGCCATCACGCAACACACCACACCATACCATTGTTTGTGACTGCACTAATCTCTTAAATTTCTTATTGTATTTTAATTTGCTTGCTTAACTTGTAATTTAGTATCGGCATCATAAAATAATTTTGTGTAAAACATTTTCTGAAAGGTGAAATTCTGGTGACCTGTAATTCAGATTTTGATTACCTACCACAGGCACCAATGTTTCTCGGCCAATGTTACTTGTGTTTTTATGTATGCCAATAAATAAATAAAAAGGAAACGACCAATTTCGAACGGTGCACTAACTTCTGACGTTTTATAAACCAGATGTCATGGCTATTCCTCGTATAATCATTTTTTTTAATTGATAATAGGCTCGCATTTGACCACCATCTCACCTGCACGCTTGCAAGCACGAGTTAAGTGTGACGACCCCAACTCTATTCGCTTTATCAGCAAATCCCCCTCCACCTCAAGTAGCAAATAAGTAGTCTATAAGAATATTGTTAACTTAGCAATAATTAAATATAAATACATGTATCATTATTAGAATATTCATTACTATCTTAATTACTGTAACGCTGTTCGTTTAAATAAAGTTTTTTTTAAACTAATCAAGTGTCGATCACTTAATTGGCGCAGCCGGTAGGATCTCTGTAGTCAGTTTGCGACGTATACAACTCTACAAGCACAGCTGGACGTCTGTTTCTACAGTTCAACGGAGATTCCCGAACAAACAAATCTATTAAGTACCAGGCACAACGGCCGGCGCAGTATTTGATAGTAGTCACAAGGAGGAGATGGGAGTAACTACAGGACTGTGAGTAAAACTTTTTCACTATCCTCTCGGTTTTCCTTTATCATTTTTCTCTTTGTTTTAATTGTATGTGTTGTGTTATTAAGGGTTGAGCAATACCGTGATAACATTATTATATTTTATTACGATATAACTGGCGTAATAAGATTAACTTTAGTTAGGTATTTAGTGTTTTAGTTTTCACTCTCTTTCTGTGTTTTTGTTCTCTCAAAATGGATCAAATCGTGCAGGTTCCGTCAACAATGGCAAAAATTATTCCAGAGTTTAATGGCGATTCTAGACAGCTCCCACTTTTTATAAAGAAATGCGAATATATTATAAATACATTTCAGGGGGGAGATGTCCAAAACGAATACCTATTTCACGTTCTCACTAGTAGATTAACAGGGGACGCCGCGAACCTAGTAGGGGAACGGGATAATATTCGTACTTGGTTGGAGTTGAAAACATTATTGTCACAACATTTTGGTGACCCTAGAACCGAAGATTGTTTAGTATTAGAGTTAGAGTCCATGAAACTAAATTATAACGAAAGTTATTTGGATTTCTGTCATAGGATTCAAAACTTGCGAAGTATCTTGATTGCAAAAATAATTGAAACCGTAGACGATGCGAATTTACGTCAAGCCAAACAGCATATTTATACTAATTCGTCATTGAATGTTTTCCTATATAATTTACCTCCTTATTTAGTTAGATTGGTACGATTAAGGAACGTGACGACACTAGAAGATGCCTTGAAGGTAGTGTTAGAAGAGCAAAACTTTCAGACGGTTTATGAATCTAGAAATAATAGAAATAAAAATAGTTCAAAACTGCCAGGAAAAACTACCAACAATAACGGCAACTTCCAACGTTCACCCAATCCACAAAAACAACCTAGTATACCAGTACCAAATAGTTCAACAGGAAATACTACTCAAACGAACTCTCCAAATAATTCAATTCAATATAGAAATTCTTTTAGAAACCAAAATAATGCGCAAAATCAGTCGCCACAACAAAGTAGGTCAACGCCGTGGCCGAATCAGCAGGCCGCGCCGCGAACGGCATCGGTGCAAAATGCAACGCCGGCAAACTCGGGTTCAAACACCGACGTTACCATGCGAACTGCAAACTCTAGACGCGTAAATTATACCAATAATGACTCACTTATGACGTACGATAATAATGAACAAAATATTTACGATTACGAACCGCAAGCGAGCACGTCCTATGAGACTGAACAGATTGAAAATTTTCACCTGAGAGCCTCATACAGAGAGAAAAAATAGTTTTAAATTGTACTAATTATCGTTCTTTGCCTTACATTGTAATCCCGGAGCTAGGTAATGCAGTTTTTATGTTAGACTCTGGCAGCTCTAGATCATTCATAGGTCGGCGTGTCGCCTACCATCATTTTAAAAATGCTATCTACAAAGAGCCTTTTGAAGTAGTCAGTACTCATGGCGTTAGCGTACATACAGAAGTTGTTTTAACTCCCTTGCCCAAAATATTTAAAAGTTGTGAAGGTCATAAGTTTTACGTTTACGATGTTGACAATAACTACGATGGTCTATTAGGCAGTAATTTATTAAAACAATTAGATGCAAAAATTGATTACCAAACACAAACTTTATATACAAGGAATACTGACATACCTTTTGTTTACTCTTCAGCGTTAAAAGATACTTATATTTTACCGCCACGTAGTGAGTTAAGGGTAAAACTGCCCGTAAATTTAACTAATGGCGAGGCTATTTTAGATTTTAAGGAATTGACTAAGGGAATTCGAATGCCCTGTGCGTTAGTTAACTGTGTAAATGGTTATGCATATACGGTTATTCAGAACTGCAAGGACATAGAAATGACCCTCAAGGTCACTAACCCCTTTCAGGTAGAACCTTACAATCACCAAGAGATCTTAGTTAATAATTTAAGCGACAGAGACAGAATGGACGAGTTATTATTAAACAACTTACAAAAATTAAGGTTAGATCATATGAATGAGGAGGAAAGAACGATGATTAAGAATATTTGTGAGGAATATAAGGATATTTTTTACTGTGAGGACATACCGTTGTCTTTCACTAACGAAGTGAAACATAAAATTAGAACGGTAAACGAGGATCCCATTAACGTAAAAGCCTATAGGTTGCCGCCCGCCCAAACAGACGAGATTAGGCGCCAAGTGGATAAAATGCTAAAGGACGATGTAATCCGAGAATCAAATTCTCCTTGGAGTGCACCGGTCCACCTAGTTCCAAAGAAGTTAGATGCTTCTGGACAACAAAAGTGGAGGATGGTAGTAGATTACAGACGTTTGAACGAAATAACTGTGGACGATAAGTACCCTTTGCCAAATATCAATGATCTTTTTGATAAACTAGGAAAGAGTATGTATTTTTCCACGTTAGATCTTGCGTCTGGCTACCATCAACTACAAATCCAGAAAGAAGATAGACAAAAAACTGCGTTTTCAACACCATTCGGCTTATACGAATTCAACAGAATGCCGTTCGGTTTGAAAACAGCGCCTGCCACATTTCAACGTGCAATGGATAACGTCCTCAGAGGGTTACAAGGCTTGCATTGCCTCGTGTATCTTGATGACGTCATCATTTTCTCGACCAGCTTACAAGAACACATAGAGAAACTGCGAGCTATTTTCGAGCGATTCCGAAAAACTAATTTAAAAGTTCAGCTTGATAAATCCGAGTTTTTGAGAAAGGAAGTAATGTACTTGGGACATACAATAACTAGGGATGGCCTTAAGCCTAACAACGACAAGATAGAGGCTATTCTGAAATACCCTTTGCCCAAAACAGTTACAGAGATTAAGAGTTTCTTAGGATTAATTGGTTATTATAGAAAGTTTATAAAGGATTTTTCTAAGATAACCGCACCTCTCACAGCATGTCTAAAGAAGGGAAAAAAGATTGAGATAAATGATGATTATAAAAAAAGTTTCGAAACGTGCAAAGAGTTGCTGACACATGCACCTTTGTTACAATTCCCCGATTTCACAAAACCATTTATTCTTACAACCGACGCGTCAAACGTCGCGATAGGTGCAGTACTTTCTCAAGGTACTATAGGATCAGACAAACCGATTGCATTTGCCAGTAGGAAACTAAGCGATACAGAGTCTAGATATAGTACGATAGAAAAGGAGTTATTGGCCATAGTATGTGCAGTTAAATATTTCAGACCCTATTTATATGGCAGAAAATTTACAATATATACTGACCATAGACCTTTGGCATGGTTGAATTCATTAAAAGAACCTAATAGCAAGCTAACTAGATGGCGTTTACGCTTAGAGGACTATAATTTCGATATACATTATAAGAAAGGCAAACAAAATACAAATGCAGATGCCTTATCGCGTATTAAAATTAATATAACAAAAGATGACTCGGAATCAGTGATAGTTAACGTAGATGAGAAGGAAGCGAGATTACAACAGCACTTGAAAGAAGTGACAGATGAAATCGTAAAGCTTAGCGTTAAAGAACCAGAAATAGAGACGATAGAATTATCTGATTCTGAAAGCGATGACGCCGTGACAGCAAATTCAATATCTAATAGGGAACATGAAGGTATTCCTATTCTTAATGAAGCGGTAGATACGAAAGCTAGGCAAATTCATGTTTTCACCTGGCACAGAGACGATATCTGTGTAAAAGATATATCTAATAACAAACAAAAAATTTTGGAAGTCCACCTACCCCCTAGTAATAGCGAAAATTTAGTCAAAAATTTTCTTAAAGAATATACCGATTACAAAAATAAGTACTTCATTTACTTTGAGGACCATTGCCATAGAAAAGCATTTGCTAATGTAGTTACGACACTTTACAAAAAGGGAACTCAAAACTTTGTCGAATGTACTGAAAGAGTTGTGAACGTTACGGATGAAATTGACCAGAAAGACTTAGTCATCAAATATCATCTAGGGAAGACTTGTCATAGAGGTATTAGAGAGACTCTAATGAAGTTAAAAAGAGCATATTGGTGGAGCAATATGAAAGAAACAGTTACAGCTATTATTAATGCATGTGAGGAATGTAAGAAAATGAAGTATGACAGGAAACCTCTAAAACCATTTATACAATTAACACAAATTACAGACAGTCCATTCCAGGAAGTTTTTATAGATCTGCTATATATAGAGAAAAATCAATACTTAACTATAGTAGACTCATTTAGTAAGTTAGGTCAAGCAATACAGATTCCCAATAAAAGCACACCCGAGGTAGTGAGAGCTCTAATCAAATATTTTTGCATGTATGGAATACCAAAAAAAATAAGTAGCGATGCAGGAACTGAGTTTAACAATGAATTGCTTAAGGAAATGTTAAGTTTATATAAAATCGAGCAACACATAGGGACACCTAACAACCCTAATTCAATGGCAATAGTGGAAAGATTTCATTCCACAATTATCGAAATATATAGGTTAGCAAAATATGAACAATCTAGTTTAGATGCAGCTTCCGTTATGACATATGCGATCATGGGTTATAACAATACTATTCATAGCGCTACGAGTTTCACACCTTACGAAGTTGTTTTCGGGCACACAGAGTCTGGAAGTGCTTTTGATATTGACAGGGACAAAACTTTAATGCAAAAGATATTACAGGATCATCGTAAGCGATTGAAAATTCTTTATGAGCATTTAAGCAGCCAAATGATTGGACATAAAAACTTAGTTAGGGACAAGAAAGGAGGGGAGGACCCACCAAAAATAGTGGATGGTGACACGGTTTTTATGAAAAATACTAGGACTAGGAAAGCAAAAGAGCTGCCGCGATACGAAAAGGCAACGGTCACCGGAAAACCTAAACGAAACATAGTCCCAGTTAAGCTTAAAAATAGAAATACTAAAGTAGCATTAAGAAATGTCAAACGCCCTCCACAGATGGTGGTTGATACTGCTCGTCCTAGCGGATCAAGGGACAACCCTGAACATCCAGAAGATCGACCAGAATCCTGGAATAGTTCCGATTCGGATTGGAACAGTTCTGATGAGGACTAACCATTGGAATATTATTAAGACTATAGATTTAAATTCGATAACTGTCCAGTTAGAAAATAATATAGAAGAGTATAATCAATTAAAAATTATAAGTCATAGTAATAGCGAGATACATAGGGAACTTTTAGGGTTAACAGTACAAATCGAATCATTTATTGAATTGACAAAAGATAGGTTAAAACAGATTCTACCCTCTAGCAGAACAAGGAGAGGAATTATAAACCCACTAGGATCCCTTATTAAGGTAATAACAGGAAATTTAGATAACGAAGATGCTAGGAAATATAATGTAGAAATTAGTAATTTAGGAAATAGGGAACATTCAATAGAACGAAAGGTATCATTAATGCAGAAGGCTTTCGATAAATTACTCAATGTTTCTGATGATATTAACTTTAATACTAGACATTTGGATTTCAAAATAAAACACTTTCAAGCACTTATTCAAAACCAAACCAAGTACTCTAATCTTTTAACCATAATGAATAGTATGAATCAAGTCTTAAATAATTGTCGTACTATTTATTCCATTATTTATGAATTGGAAACTGCCATTGCTTTTAGTAAAATGCACATATTACATCCATCCATAGTAAATGCCACAGAATTATTTAATATTCTTAATGTCATAAGAAAACATCATAACTTAATTTATCCATTAAGATTAGATAACTTAGTAAAATTAGAAGGAAGTATAGAAATTAAGGGATACATAGACAATAGTAAAATTATATTTATACTAGAAGTTCCATTAATAGACAAAAACACATACAATTATTATAAAGTTGTTCCTATCCCAATCTATAACCAAATAACCCAAAAACCTAATATCATTATACCCCAATATCCTTACCTAATAGTGAACAAGTCGAAATACAGATCCGTAGTCGATGGCTGTAAGGAAATAGAAGATCAGACATATCTCTGTTCCGATGAAAACATGGTACAGTACGCGGAGGAAACATGTATCCAACAACTTATGTTATTACAACATAACTTCAGCAATTGCAAGCAACACCAGGTGCAGATAGAAGAAATCAAGGTGCAGCCTATATCCAGCATCCACTGGTTGATATACACAGAAAAGGAAACTGTTGCAACGGAGCACTGCGAAGAGGAGATCCGCAGACATAGTCTACGAGGCACATACATATTAGTGCCAAGTCAGCACTGTACCTTACAGATTGCTGATATCTCCATCACAACACCCATGAACACCAGTTTAGTTTCCTTCAGATTGCCACCAGTACAGATGCCTGAGCTACGCAGAGATGTTACCCCGTCAGCCAAGCAGCTGGACCTCAGAGGAGTAGATCTAGGCGACGTCAAGGAACTGCTGAACCAAGCCAAATACAGTGACAGTGTCAGTGATGGTGAAACAATTATAGTTAGCGACAAAATCAGTGTATGGACCATAAGTATTTACGCCATTATAATTGTATTCGTCATTGGGTTTTTGTTCCAAAGAAGAGAGTCATTGACTAAGAGACTCAGACGAAATTCTCTAAAGACTACAGAGTTGCCTTTAGATAATTTCTCTCTTAGGGAGGGAGGAGTTAAGTGTGACGACCCCAACTCTATTCGCTTTATCAGCAAATCCCCCTCCACCTCAAGTAGCAAATAAGTAGTCTATAAGAATATTGTTAACTTAGCAATAATTAAATATAAATACATGTATCATTATTAGAATATTCATTACTATCTTAATTACTGTAACGCTGTTCGTTTAAATAAAGTTTTTTTTAAACTAATCAAGTGTCGATCACTTAATTCACGCTTACCTAGAAGTAACCTATTCACTCTTCAAATATTACGGATTTCATTGGTATTTCTCGTATAGTCCCGTGACTATATTACGTATTATGTCTGATGTTACATTTGGAGTTGCTTCCTACTCGGATCTTGTAAAAGATAGAGCAGTTTTGCTATATTATTGGAATCAAATCAAGCTCACTATCTTGAACCGACAAAGTAGATTTAGAATAGACGTAATTCGTGAATCTTTTCCAAGCGTTGCGTGTAGAAGTTACACTATTGCTTCTACACTAGAAGGAAATAACATTATCCTCGACAATACCTTAAGGCATCAACAATGAATTAATCTTTAAGTCATTTATAATGAAGGTATCTCTTGCGCATAGAAGAATGAACTAGTGTAGGCATTCCCAACTTTTTCCTCAAGAGATGGAACTCCTAACTTGTCCTGAATGCAAGTTTAAATAGCCTTTAACCGAGGTATGAGGAAACTTTTCGCTTTAACAGTGCACCGCCACAGTATAGGGTTATCCAGTACAACCATGTAGTAAGTCTGTAGGAATACCGGATAGAAATCGGATAAAAACATTATAGAATGACATTACAAGATGCGTTGCCCTTTTGAATACCCTCATCATAAAAAAAACGTTTTTTACAAAAACCTTCAAAACTGACAAAAAAGACTCACTACAAAGACAGAAATAACCGTAAATATTGTTTTATTGGATGACTAATTCCATTAAAAATAAGGGCTAGGTAGGCCACATGGCTGAAATCGGTGCCAAGCCATTGAATAGTTTTGATAGGCAAAGAACGCCGCATTCTGGGGTACACCCGACGTGATGAAACCTATTCATTTATCTTGGCACCGACTTCCTTGTAAAATATGCTTTCAAATAACGAAAACGCGATCGAAATCGGATCAGTAGTTTCTGACAAAATCGCGGATATACAAACATACATACATACACCTACATACATACATATATACTGGTTGAAAACAGAACAACCTTTTTTGAAGTCGGTTAAACATAAGGCAAAGCAACATGGTCAGATAAGCCACTATACTATACTGCTGGATCACAGTCACAAGCCTTTTCTCTATGAGAAGGAACCGGGCGTAATCAACCTCACACGCCCAGTTGGGGTTGGTGGATGTTTTTCTTCACCGAATGGAGAGTAGTGGCGATGATAAAACTCACATAAAGTAGGTAATATCCCTATCTAGGTTCAAAACTTATGACTAAGTCGTATGCTGTGCTTCATTGAGCTACCGCTGCTTAGTGATTGCTTGTTAGGCACAAAATTGTCTATTAATACAGTAGCAGTCTCAAGATACCGTGTTTCGTGACACTTGGGTTATTCAAGCATAATAGGTATAATACGAGGTGATAAGTATACCATCCCACTGCAGTAAATATTGTAAACGTAATCAACTAAAGATTGGAAGTTTAAACTCTTTAAACTTTAACTGTTAAAGGACTTCAAAGTACACTCTTACCATGTCTCGTTTTAAAACTGCAAGAAAATACTCAAGTTTCCCTATTAACTTTATTTCTATATCTAGGTTTATACGCTGAAACCTTTTTTTTTTTTTTTTTTTTTTTTAACCTGGTAAAATTATCAAATAAGTCCTCCCACTCCGGGCAGGGTGGGAGGGACTGTCAGACTTTTACTGACTAAAATCCACGGTGTTCCTTCAATAACCCTTTACATACCGGGGCCACGGTAACGGGATGAGTCCCACGACCCCGGCAGGCTTCGGCCCTCTGCAGAGGGGGCCTCGTCATGTTGCTGACGCTCTTTGAGGCGCGCGTGGAACACGACGCGCCGTCGACCCGGGCATGGTCCATGGTCGGACAGCGAGTTGCCCTTTACTCGCTGTCCGCATGCCCGCGCCTACGGTGGCCGGAGATCGTCGGCCGACGTCCGACGCCGTGGGCGTCTACCACTGCGGCTGGGCTGGAGGGAGGACGCCATCCTCTCCCTCTCGCGGCCCGCCTCCTCCTTCGGAAGCATGACTGCTTCGCAGAAGGAGGCGACCGCTTCCCACTCCCTCTCGCCCCGCAGCATGGCCTCGACCAATGCCGGGCGCGAGAGGTCTCCGCCTATCGCCGCCGTGAGGACACGTCGGTGCTCTGCCCAGGCGGGGCAGTCTTGCACCGTGTGCTCTACGGTGTCCTCAGGGCGACCCTCGCAGTGGTGACACCCAGACGTTTCCTCCTTTCCCATCAGACACAGGTACCTCCCGAAACTTCCGTGTCCGGTGAGGACCTGCGTCATGCGGTAGGTCAGGACGCCGTGACGCCGATCTAGCCACTCCTCAAAGAGGGGTCTTACCGCCGCAATTGCGGCGTGCCTGGCCGTCGGTTGCGACAGTCGTTCCCTCCATACTGTCCTGAGATCGCGCTGGAGCTCTTCCCGCCGCGCCTCGACTTCTCGAGGCAGCGGGGATACGCCCCGGCGCTGCGCCTCCACGCGCCATTCATAGACGCGCTGGAGGGCAGTCGCCTCCAGATCCCAGGGCAGCAATCCGGCAAGGAGGTTGGCCGATTCGCCGGCGATCGTGCGGTATCCCCGGATCATTCGGATAGCCATGACCCTCTGGCATGCGACCAACTTTAGTGGTCGCGTCCGGATGCACAGGGCCCACACTGGGGACCCGTAGAGGGCCATGGACCGCACGACGCCGGCGTACAGCTTTCGGCAGGAGGCGTTTGGCCCGCTGAGATTAGGCAGGAGTCGCCTGAAGGCGGCTGCTGCCCGGTTCAGCTTTGGGGCCAAACTCAGGAAGTGCTCCCTGAAGTTCCACCGGCTGTTGAGGACGAGTCCCAGGTACTTCATCGTCCTCCCGACGCCGATGCGAACCCCCTCCACCGTTATGTGGGACTCGGACCGTGGCGCGTTCCGACCGCCATGAAAGCACATGGCCTCGGTCTTGTGCAGCGCCACGTCGAGTCCCAACTGCCGGATCCTATGAACGACTGTCGCAACCGCTTGCGTCGCCAGGTCGGCCGCCGCCTGGTGCGACTCTCCCTGCGCCAGGACGAGCGTGTCGTCAGCGTAACATACTACGCTGACGCCGTCAGGGAGGTCGCCGCGCAGCACCCAGTCGTATCCGATGCTCCACAGGGGCGGCCCCAAGACCGATCCCTGTGGGACACCGCACGACATCTCTCGCCGGTTCCACTCTCCCCGATGACCGGGGTAGATGACGGCTCTGTCCGTCAAGTAGTCCTCGACTATGCGACGGAGGTAGGTCGGCACCCGGTGATACCGGAGTGCCTCCCTGATGCAACTCCAGGGCAGGGTGTTGAAGGCGTTGGTGATGTCCAAAGACACCGCCAAGACGACCCTGCCCCGGGATACCGCGTCCCCCGTCGCGTCGTGAGGGCTCTCACGCGCATGACGGCATCCACCGTCGAGCGCCCCTTGCGGAAGCCAAACTGGCACTCCGCAAGATCCGGGCCCACCCGATTCAGGTGCCCGAGGAGGCGGTCTGCAACTACTCTTTCCAAGAGCTTGCCCGCCTCGTCGAGCAGCACGATGGGCCGGAATGCGGACGGAGAGTCCGCAGGGCGCCCGGCTTTCTGGATCAGGACCAGCTTTCCCGTCTTCCAGCGAAGCGGAAACTGGCCCCTCTCCAGGCATGCGCTAAAGAGCCCCCCTAGTCGAGGCCCGAGAGTCTCCGAGGCCAGGACCCACGCTTTCCCTGGCAAGCCGTCGGGTCCTGGGGCGGTATTTTTGGCCTTGAGCCGTTGTACCGCCACTCTCAAGTCTACCTCGGTCACCTCTGGAGCGTCGTAGACGTCGTCGTCGCTGTGGTCCGCGTTTGCGCCAGCTTCAGGTTCCGTCGGAGACGGAGCCATGGGCGGGGGAGCGTGCTCCCCTCGCGATGGGAACAGAGCGCTCACCACGTCCTCCAAGAACTGAGGCTGGAGACTCTGCGTTAACGGGGGAGCCCAGGGGCGGAGCTTCTCTCGCACCCACTTGTATGGGCGGCCCCATGGGTCCCCGTCCAGAGTCGCCAGCATCTCCTCCCAGGCCAGTTCCTTGGCCCGCCAGATCTCGTCTCGGAGGACGGCCTTCGCTGCCCTGTAGCCCTCGTACAGCTCCGCCTCTACAGTCGCCGCATCCGAAGGTCGGGTGCGGCGCCTGCGGAACCTGGTGTACCGGCGTCGCGCCGCAACGCACGCTTCACGCAGCGCTGCTAGCTCACTCGACCACCAGTACAGCTGACGTGAAACCTAGCAAAGAAATCAATGTGTTTACTTTTCTGTTACCATTTTATTTCTACTATACCTTCTTAACACGACTGTAATATCGCAATAAATTTATTTATGTCCTTTATTTCTAATTATACACATATAAATTACATTTTTAAATATTTCTATAAAACACAAAAAAACATTTAATTTATAAAAAATAGTAGCCCACCGGTATCGGGAACAGGGTCCAAGCTACCGGTGGTCAGGGCTCTAGAGAGAGGAACCTCCTAACGATACGCACCGTGTCCAGGAGTACCGCTTTCTGAAGCAAGCCTTTGATCCAGCCGCCTAACGAGAGCTTCCTAAGGTGTTGGTCGAGGCTCTTGGCTATTAAGCCGTTGGCTGAGATAACTATCGGTACAATGACTGCCGAGTTCACATCCCACATGTCGACAATCTCATGCGCCAAGTCAAGATATTTGATTTGCTTATCTTTCTCGGCTTTCACGAGGTTCTCGTCATGCGGGATGGTTATGTCGACAATCATGGCACGCCTCTCGTTTCGGTCCACCACCACTATATCAGGCTTATTGGCTACAATAGTCCTGTCAGTGATGATGGACCGATCCCAGTATAATGTGATAAGGCCATTATCGAGAACTGGGTCGGGCACATACCTATAGTACGGCACTTCCGATTCCACAAGAGAATATTTCAGAGCAAGTTGCTGATGAATAATCTTGGCTGCAAGGTTGTGCCTATGCAAGTATTCTCCATTAGCAAGACGAGAACAACCAGAGATAATGTGACGGATTGATTCACCCGGACGGTGACATGCCCGACACATGTCAACTGTGCCATCCTTCACAATAAATTTCCGGTAGTTGTTCGTCATGATAACTTCGTCCATAATTGCACAGACAAAACCTTCGGTTTCCCCAAAGAGGTCACCGAAGCGCAACCAAGCTACGGACGCTAATTGGTCTACATCGGGCCCATGAAGGGCCCGGAAAAAACGTCCGTGTAGCTCCTTACTCTGCCATATCCCCCTTCGATCGTTAGTGTCCAGCACTGCAGGTTTGCGCCAGTTCTCATTAGCCAAGGAAAGCGGGGTGAGTCCCTTGTCCACTGCTACTACATCTCGATGCATACCCACTTCAGAAGCAAGGAAATGTTCCCTGAGACTATACCTCGCGGTTGTGGAGAGTTTTAGCATTCAAAAAGCCTCGACCTCCACATTTCCGCGGGATATACAGCCTCATCACTGACGAGCGTGGGTGATGCATTCGATATGCAGTCAGCAATGTACGAACTCTCCTATCCAGGGCGTGAAATTCAGTTTGAGTCCATTTGAGTACGCCGAAAGAGTATATTAACACTGGCATGACCCAACCGTTGAAGGCACGCACCTTATTTCCGCCCGATAGAAGGCTTTTAAATACCTTCTTTAGGCGTCCAAAGAAGCGCTCCTTCAGCGATTGCTTCATGTCAACTTCATTGATACCTAACGCTTCCGACATACCCAAATACTTATAGGTTTCGGTTGGGGAGAGGCTTCTCAGGTTTATGGAATTTTATTTATGTTATTATTAATAATGACGAATTTAATGTACCGAACACAATATAAATTTCTCCCGTGAATAAATAAATAAACAATAAATTATTCATTTATAAACATCGTTGACCCGCTGCAGTTGGATATACATTTACGTAGACTGTGGCGCACTCGAAGGAGTATATCTAACGTTTAAAATTAGGCGTCTCCTAGTCTGAGTGTGCAGCTATTCTGGCGCAAATTCTATTCTTGAGGTTTTTCTCGTATGTTTACTGTAAACAAACCGTTCATCGTGCTCACTCCGACAGTAATAAGCTATGATTTACAATCTTCTGTTTTTATTTTATGGACTCCGCGTCCTATGTGTAATGAAATACCAGGGTTAAATAAACGCGGTTAGAGACAGAGTTGAATTGTTTACGGTAATCAATAGTCCGTTAAATGAAGGTGGCACATCAGTTAAGTGTTTGTTCGATTCGCTTAAATTAAACGAGGTTGTGGAATGCAACGAACGACGTGGGTGGGTGATTAGTGAAGTTTAGATGGTTATTGACAAAAGCAATGAAGAAACACATTAATTAAAACAATTTTTTTTTTATTCTATAAACTACATATTCTACAATAATTGACAATGTCACATCCCTACCGTAAAATAATATAATACGTATTATAAATACTACGAAAATCACTCTGCCTGTTACTATTTAAAACTTTTTTATTATTATTTTTTTATTGAGAATAGGCTCGCGTTTGACCATCTTCTTGCCTAGCGTAAACGATGATGTGGTGGAATGCCTATTGGTAACTACATTCGCCACTATGTTGGCCAACGTGAAGAGCCGACAGAAGATGAAGCACGCTTATCTAGAAGTAACCTATTCACTCTTGACTTAAACAACTAAACTGATTTCGATGAAAT
Organism: Tholera decimalis; assembly: GCA_943138885.2. Taxonomy (NCBI): domain Eukaryota; kingdom Metazoa; phylum Arthropoda; class Insecta; order Lepidoptera; family Noctuidae; genus Tholera; species Tholera decimalis. The sequence continues at coordinate 4,128,465 of OW964555.2, forward strand.
AGATAGAGAGAGTCCTTGGAGAAGGACATACGTTTCTTTTTTCCCTGTAAAATCTCTGAACGGGAGCGAATCCGTGGGTGGAAGCTTGTATAAAATAACTGCGACCAACCCAGTTTCGCATGATTGAAAATTATAAACATACAAGAATCTTCCGCTTTTGTCACGCTTCTATTAGTGAAAACCTTATCAAAACCCGTTGCGTTGTTTAAAACAAGGAAGTAAAGAAACAGAGAGAGCCAAATGCGACCTACTTTCTATTTAAAGAATGGTATGACTTAAATCTTTTAAAGATATTTAATAAAATACAAACATCATCTTATAGAACTATTATTACTAGCGTAATCAATCTATTTATTTATTAAAACTTTATGCAACACAAAATGTATAAAGGGGGACTTAATGCCATAGGCATTCTCTCTACCAGGCAACCATAGGTGGTGAAGAGTTAACATGGCAGGTGCATAAAAAAATAAACTAACTAAATAAAAATAACTAAATATAATTATTATATCTATTAATCTCTCTATCTCTCTCTGATCGTTTCCTCATTTATGAGGATCGTGGTCACTGGCTTTTGGTGCTTTAATTATGCTCCTCTACTGTGACTACTCATCGCCGCCCTCACTGCCAGGTAAGTTTCTCATCATGATCTTCAGCCAGACCGGTGTCCGGTTTTCTGGCTAAGCTGTATTGTGCTAACCAGCTGCTGGCTTGTGGAGGTCTGATATGAATCGCTCCATTAAACACTAATACTCAACTTCATTTAGGCCGGTTAGAATTAAAATCAGAAGGAGTAAGACAAAGGCTAAGTAAATTTTATTAGGAATAACAAACAGTCACATAATAAAAGATATACAAAATATTACAAAGAAAACTACAATTTTTTTTTTATTTATTTATCAAAAGAAAGTTTACATATTTAATTTAATCTAGAATCACATAAACCTCTTGGGTTTGTGTATGATACTTTACAATTCTATTCATCCGTCTTAAAATTACTTATTACATACAGAAACTGTTTATGTAACACAATTTACTGGAACAAAAATGTAGGTAGAAACTTAAAAATGTTCGACACTGTTCTGTTATAAATTTGAGAAGAAATATGTTTTCAATTTATGTTTAATATTTTTTTCGGTAATAATATTGCGCATGTCGGTAGGTAAAGAATTTATTAGTCGAGGTAGTAATTAAGTAACCAACAGCGTTATCCACAACATACACATGAGAAACATAGTACGCGCTACAAAAATAATAATGAAATGAAACGAAAAACAAGATTAAGAAAAATAGTGCAAACAATGAATGCAATAATTAAAACTAAGATTCGACTACAAGACAAAACTAATTAAAACTTATAATATATGTAAATATCTTAAACAAATCAAACCTGTTTTCTTTAAATACAACAAAGAAAAAAATTGGCCAAGTGCGAGTCAGAATCGCCCATGAAGGGTTCCGTAGTAACTATAATAATATAATATGTATATTTATTTGACGAATAAAAAAAACCTTAAAAATTTCTTAAAACTAGCTTATTTACATTTTTACAACTACGCTAAATAACTTTGTTTTTCATAGTCTTTGTATGAATTACAAAGTTATATTTGCGGTTTTATAAAATATGCTGTAACTCAAAAACTGCTAACCCGATTTTATTCAAACCAATTATGGTTGAAAGTTTACATTAAGATCTATAGACATATATTTCCATTAGATTTTTCACTTCATTATTATAGAAGTTAGAGGGGGGACACATTTTACCACTTTGGAAGCTTATATCTTTTAAACGATTGACTTTATGAAAAAGTGGTTTTAGAAACCCTTATATCATTTTTAAAGACCTGTCTATAAATACCACGCACAAATAGGTTTCATGAAAAAATATATTTTCAGTTCTAGTTCCATGTATGGGGACCGCCCTTTATTTTAAATTATTTTAAATTTTTTTCTTAAAATCGGAAAGCGGTTCACAGAATACATCTACCTACTAAGTTTCACATGTATAGTCTTAATAGTTTCGGAATAAAATGGCTGTGACTTACGGACGGACGGACAGACAAACAGACAGACAGACAGACGGACAGACATATCGAAACTACAAGGGTTCCGTTTTTTGCCATTCGGCTACGGAACCCTAAAAATGGATATTTAAGGAAACAATAAAAATAAATTATAAATAAATACGTTACTTGACATACATTCTTGTAAATTATTTATTACTAGCTTGTGCCAGCGGCTTCGCCCGCGTGGGAAGTTTTTCCCGTGTAAATCCCGATCCCGTGGGAATTTCGCAAAATCCTTTCTTAGCGGATGCCTACGTCATAACATCTACCTGCATGCCAAATTTCAGCCCGATCCGTCCAGTGGTTTGGGCTGTGCGTTGATAGATCACTATGTCAGTCAGTCAGTCAGTCAGTCAGTCACCTTTGAGTTATATATATATAGATTATATGCATATTTGAGCCTTTGATTGCTTTGACAGTAGAATTTAAATGATAATGATCTGCTCATCTATCAATGTCCAATCCATGTTATCTAAACAATATCCAAAAATAAATTTTGTCAGAATCCTACACATTCCTCGTCATCCTTTAAATTGGATGGGCATTTAACGAAGTCGATACTTTATAACCACTCTCCGAATAATATCGCAATTAATTACAAATGCTTCGAGATCCACCCTTCACAAGCTCGAGTGTTGTTCAATTGACGGGCCATCGAGAGCCAATGAGTCCCATCGGCGGCCCACTCCATTAAAAAGTGGATGGCCATTCGGTCTTGTTTTCACAATACCGCAAAAAGGACTGTCACTAGTTTTGAATAGATATGATCTCTTTATGATAAACGCAAGTGAATCTTTATTCGTTATAGCGTTGAGAACACCGCATCAAATCGATCTTAGTATATGTGCTATATAGTATCTAAGCCCTATTTGATGCCTTTTTGTGACCGAATTTGGTTTTAAAAACCCGTCACAAATGTTGCAGGATTCCTGCAATGGTTATATGCAAAGGTTATATGTAGATTACTAGGATTAAGGACTGTATTTGCGTACTTAGAGTTTTTCATCCAATGTATCAAGCTCAGTAGAAAAAAAAAACAACGCTAATTACTGGAACATACTCACCACCAAGAGAAGATACGAGTGCAGTGAAAAGAAAAGCCTATTTATAACAATAATCTTTACAGATATGGTGAGGCCTGACTCCTGAGCTTGATATATTACCTGTGTTATAGAAACCAATGTCTACTCCCAACTGCATTAACTTAATTTGAAGCAATAGTGACTAAAATCATATAAACAAAGAGTAGAAGAGAAATAAAAAGCAATTAAATTAAAAGTAAAATACACTTATTAAATTAAATATAGATATTGTTCTGACCCCTATTTGTTTATGTCGTAAGTACTTATTGTGTAGTGTGTGTAGTATGTGGATGTGTTTGCTTTGTAGATTTGTAAGTGTGTGAGTGAGTACGTGTGTGTCTATATAGTCTCCTAAAGATTTCTTGATTGTTTAATGGCAATCAGATCATTTAACAATACCACAATTACGCGGATTCCGTCAGTCGTACATGTATGATATTAAATCAAATGTATCTTTCACTAGGGGTCGAACCACGTTATCATATAGTTTCCTAGAATAAACCAAATAGTAAAACCCATATCTCTTAATGGTCCCTGTTAAGAATCTGCATTGTAGTTGTGCCATTAAAAACAATACGCTTTGGATGGTAGCCAACTAGGCCATTAGAATAGTATGTTGAGCACTGAAGAAGCCTGAATTTCCATTTTATGCGACAAAGTAGGGAAGGGCAAGCTTGTGGGTGGAGTAGGGAAGCAAAGTAGTCTTAGCTGTCAAATCGAACCATTTGGGTAGAGTGAACAAAACAAGGATTTATTAAATTATTTAGTTGCAAATATTGAGTGAAACAAATGTAGTCCCCTTTCCATATTTTGGTGGTCAAACGCAAGCCAATCATCAAAAATATAATAAAATAAAATTTTAATCATTTTGCATGATAAATGATAAATGATCTTTATTTTGCAAATTAGTTATTAAATAACACTTTTACACGTCATTTTTTTTTTCGTAAATATTAACTAGATGAGGCCGGTGTTTCCTAACTGACTACCCTGAGAAGAAACACCGAAACAAACTCAGGGGTCCGTCTCTTTTAAAGTCCATACAATCTACACTTGTTTAATTATATGGGAACCTTGTGGGTTTCAGTCTGAGGCGGTCTTTTGAAGAAAGATGCTCACAGATTTGAGTGGGCCTGTCCATACAGTGCAAGCATTTGTCAAATGACGTATAGCTCAACTTAAAACAAGGAGCTTAACGATTTGACGAACAATACCAAGGTAAGCAATAACAAGGTACCTTTGGGTAGGCCGCAAAAAGCACTCAAACTGCCAGACAATTTATTATGTTTAACTCGAATAAAATAACCTACATAGTGCACATATTCACAATCGTTTATGAGGATTATGTAGATTAGTCTGAAATGGCCTTTTGAGGAAAGACCAAACAGATTTGAGTAGAACCGTCCCGTCAGTGCAAGCCTTTGTCAGTTAGTCTGTAAGCTCAACTTTGGACTAGTAAGGAGCTCAACGACTTCTGTCTGGGCCCTTGCGCTATGCGTTTTCTTTACTTTCGGGTGTATTGGTGCCAACAATGAAAATAAGAGAGAAAAGTATGTTTAAATATAACAAATTATTACTTTAAATAATTAAATATTTAAATTTGATGTGAGACTCGGTTAAACAAAGTAAAATAAACCGTTATTATTTTTCGCCATTAAGTTTTCTTTGCAAACCGAACTTTTTGAGTGACATTTGACAGATAAAGATCATTGAAATTCCTATTAGCATTTGAAACGCATAGTACATTTAAACCTTCACCATATTAGAGTGAACATAATACAAAAATAAAAATAATTGAAATCTGTCCAGCCGCTCTCGAGTTTCAGCGAGAATAACGAACTGCTATTGATTAAATGTGATAAAATGAATTGATGTAGGTACAGAGATTTAAGAGCTCCTAACAAGTGCTTATACGAGTACCTGAAGATACTTATAACCTACTTTCATTTAAAAAACGTCTGGCGAGGTTCATTAACCCTACGATTAGGTTAGTCGGGTTAGTGAACCTTTTAGTTGGTATCTAGATTGAGCCATTAAGGAATATTTATCACACACTCTACATACTCCAAAATATACGAGTTCAGACAATTTGAGACAATTTGACACATTTGAGGTCAGACAAAGAAATCCAACTATCAGTTTTTTTTGGATGTCTCTAAAGACTAAAAAACTCTTCAATTCCCACATCGAAACTGATAAAAATTATGACTGCTGTTTTTGCTAAATAGGTTTAATTAACAAAAACAGGAAAATATATATGTAAACAATCCCCATTTTTTAGTAAAGGGCTGGCACAATCCCAACAATAATTAGGCTGAACCTACATTAGGCCGCGACGCGACTTGCGACATATGAGCGATTAAAAGAACACCACAGACATGAACCTACATGCTTCTCATATACAAATACAAATTGTATGGACTTTTAAAGAGATTCATAACCTCTGAGTTTGTTTCGGTTTTTCTTCTCATAGTAGTCAGTTAGGAAATAGGTACCGGCCTCATCTAGCTAAACTAAACTTAACACGCAAAAAACATGACGTGTAAGTATTATTTATAACCAATTTACAAAATAAATATTTCATTTCATTTCAAAACAAATAAATGAATGCTCACGTATATGGCTACACCGTACATCAAATATTACTGGCGATCTTTGATTTCTTTATGCGATAGGAGCAACATTACTGTAATCACGGCATCGGCTACACAACTATCAGCGAAATTGAAGCGAATTTATTGGAAAATTTCATACTTGCACGACTAGTTTAATAGTACTACTAAGTATGCATGTGGCTACATTATGCGTATAGTAAACAACATGTATAGTAAGTAGCATGTGTACTGTAGCCACGTCATTGCCGATTACACGCCGAATTTTCGCTATAATGTAGCCATACCATATTTATCTCGTTTCGCTCTTCTAATCGCATCGCAAGTCGCTACCTTATGTAGCCTCAGCCTTAAGGTCCGGGCAATTTTATTTCACTTTTTGTAACTAGTAAAATTACAGAAACATAGATTTACGCGCGATACAACTGATTGAATTTGAAATATGACGTATAATGTATAGAGACACTAATTAATTACCTTTGAAACAACAATAGTAATTATTTTGTTAAAACATTTTCTTATTTTACAAAAATAGCTAAATGGGCTGTGTAACCTGTGGGTGATACTAGGAATTCAAGAGTTCAAATCGAACACCATTTCACGCCCATCCTGATCTTTGATAAGCCAAAGGGCTTCAAGTGCAGTCGGCTTCCACTCGACTGCTCAGGCTTTCCGTCTAGACAGATGTAAGATACCCCTCCCTTCTTCTGGGTCCCTGGTACTCGCAACAGGCTTCAAGCGAAGCCTTTGAGGGTGGCAGCTTGCCAAGTTGTGTTGCCAATAAGATATATCTGTTGTGACATGTTGTTGAGAGAGTTAACTTAATGAAAGTGTTTCTTTTATTTTATCTGGCTTTGTCTATGTAGCTACAAGAAGTGCTTTCTTCGTAAGTCACGAGGATAGACTACCTACATCCCTTTATAAGAAAAACTTTTCTAAACAAAAACATTATTAGTATAGATAGATATACAATATGTTAACTAACAGAGGGCGTGCCCGTTAACCCGCAATGGTATTGCTATACCATTCGAAAGCAAAATGGTTTTATTTTTTTAATATTAAAATATTCACTAAAAATGTTAAATTGATACGTAAAAGAAACACTCTGTACACGCGTACTTGAAGGACGGCAACGTCGCAAGTTCTCGGATCTGAGAGTAGTCAATTAGGAAACACCGGCCTCTAAGCTAAACCTAACACGCAAAAAAATATGACGTGTAAAAGGATTTATTTATAATCAATTTACAAAATAAATATTTCATGTCATTTCACGATATGTTAAAATGGTCACTCATCCTCGACAACCGATGCTTAACTTTGAAAATCAACCCATTCGGCTGTTACTATTTAGCCATGCATGAGCTCCGATTACGATATATAATATTCCCGGGAAAACTCCATCAACTAAACAAGCTAAACCAGGTCTACACGACCTAGCGTAGGCGGTTATTTCTATACATAGATATTACACCCCAAAATTGCCACATCTTGGCAAAGTTGCAGAAAACAGACCACGCTCCTAATTTATCTGTTACAAAGAGCGGTCTTACAGCCTGTTACACCGGTCTTTGTTTTAGCTTCTTCAGGCAATTCCCCGTGCAAGTATCTCAGAAAGAAAATAAAGAATAAAGTCAGCTTTTCCGCAAGTTTTTAAAGTGGTATTTACATAGGTCGACTTTAATTGCGCGCGCCGAGTAACTTGCCCGAACTTGCCCCACTGCGCGGCAAAGGCGATGAGCTTCCTTCTCAAAGAGGCTTAAATTGCTTGCTTTGTAAAAGTGGATACTTTGGGCTATTTATTTTTTTGGAGGAAAGTCATCAAATTAATTACACCTACCGCTCTGAGTGGAGAGGAATCCCTTCCTCGCCACCCAGAGCGGTAGGTCAGACTTTTACTGATAAAAACCCACCCTGATGCCCTCGCACTGTGGGGCCACGGTAACTCCTTTGACCATTCCCACAGGCATGGCATGCGACATCCATTGTGGATTTACTTTACTTTTATTTATTTATCTACACACATGACACTTACAAGAGAAAAATATAAATACAGCCAGAAGAGCACAAAGGTGCTGCTTATTTCCTATTTGTTAGAAATTTCTTCCAGCAGACTTTATTGGTGGATTACGGTTCATTGCGTTTCAAAGAGATGAGGCTTGAACGTTAGAGACTGGTTATGTTTTATACTAGGGCTAGTTAGAACGTCCACAGAACAGCTTATTCATCTATTCCGTGAGAACGTCTCTTTTTTTAACTGATTAATACTGAATTCATACAAGATACTAACAAAGCGATGCATCGACTCTACTAGGATGCCAGACGTCTGATAACGAACAGCGACCATTGCACTACTAACAGCACAGCAGTATCTAAACACACATCGTTATACCATTCCAACGTTTGAAACAAAACTTTTCGATGAAAGACCAAGAAATTTTATGAAACTAGCTAGCTTTAATATTCTTCATTTACGCTATAGCTCTTTTTTTTCTTTTTTTTTTAAATAATTGTTGTTTATTGCTATAATTTATAGATTTATCACATATTTATTATAATCCCTTTACTTACTTATCTGACCAGTTTTACTAAACCGGTCTGGATGAATGCAACCCATAATATTTTAAAACGTTGACATCGGGCCCGCATTTTTGTGTAGGCTAAATGTACCTCAACCCGTACAACTATGCCCACTAATAATTGGAACTAGCCAACCAATTTAATACAAACTTATTTACTTATGTATTTTACAGCCCTGTCAACCATAAACTATAGAAGAAGCAACTTGCAACAACCGAAGTGCTATTGTTAGTGAATGGCATTATAAGATGCTTGAGTTACTTTCGTCTGTTTACCAATTTCGAGAAAATGTTGCTTTCGTTGTGAAAGGATCATACGATAAGTAATATTCTTCTTCTTATCGTGTGGGTAGTAAGCTCTAACGACCCCATACACCCTAGTGTCAGAGTTTCTAGACCGCCTCAAGGGCCTCTGACGTGGCCTATTTTGATGACCGCCATTTGGCGACCGGGACCACCGGCTTATACGTGCCTTCCGAAGCACGGAACCACCTTTTTATTAGACAATTAAGTGATTCAGGCCAGCAATATCCTAACCAAACTGGAATCAACTTTACCTCGACCACGGAGGCAGTTACAAGTACATAATATCAAAAATTAAAGTCCTGACTGATTTTGGCCACGGAAGCCAATCTCAGTGGAAATTAGCCAGCGGCGCAGGAGATATTATAAGTGCAAAAGTATGTGCAGAGCAGGTTCTTGAACATTCTATGCTCCTTTGGTCTCATAGTCACATGGCATGGCCTTCTGTGTGTGGCCTTGTGTGGTGTGTTTGGTGGCCGGTGGGAAGTCAGGCGCAGGACCTACGACTTTGGTATCACACTGCGCCAACCTACAAACTATGGGGTACTAAGAAATTTCTTAAAGAAAAACCCAATATTACTCAAAAGTTGCACCTATGACCACTCCAACGAGTCAGTACAAGTACCTAGTACAAGCTGTGTTGGTTAGTAAGTATTCCTTTGCACTACAGCTTGCCGATTTCAGAGAGATTTTTGCGAATAAATTGTATCGGTTTTGTTTGTATATTTCAAAACTGAACCAAGAGCTTAGTGAATAAGCGTTCATTTTTAAAGAGAAAGCAAAAGTTTCTCGACCTAAATGAATTTGTAGCTAAAAGAATTTGAAGAAAGTACGTGACCCAAATAGTTGAGATGAAAGAAATTGACCTTTAATACACCTTTACTTGAAATTGACGCTTTTTCTAGCAGTCGTTTTATTTCGTTTAGTTATTTTCATTATAAACAGTCAGTTCACCACATGACTTATACTTTCCCCTTGACCTGAAAACAATTAAATTTTAATATTATTTATATTTTAGATAGAAAAATCAAGAGTGAATGGGTTACTTCTAGGCAAGCGTGCTTCATCTTCGACCTCGCTTAACATCACGCGAGATGGTGGTCAAACGTGAGCTTATCAATTATAATAAAAATTAAAAAAAAAGATCGTGGGTTTGAAACCATGCATGTAACATTACTTTGTATAATTGTTATCACGACTGCTCTCAAAACGGTGTAGGAGAACAACGTGAGTACTAGGGCTGAAACATTCTAAGATATGCGATGTCCACTAGCCCGCATCGTAGTATCATAGCAAGTATCCAGTGTACTAGGGTAGCATGTACTGAAGGTGGACGGGTGAAGGGTCGGAAATGGACGCACGTAGCCTGTGAATAATAGTTTAGCTTGACACACCTTATGAAAATGTGTAGGTTTGTATAATAATTATGTAAGTGTATTTGCTGAGCTGTTTTGGTCACTTTGGTTGGCCATTCGTCTAGACATGGATTAAATTGTGAATTATCTTTGGTCAAACAACTATGTATATTATAACTTCAAACAACAAAGTTAGGACTAAACATAATCAACATTAAGTATGTCACAATCTCATTTAATTCATCATCATTGTTATGGACCGACCAACCTTTTTATAATATTTTGGAATTGGCAGTATATGTTTTTTATTAACCGACTTCAAAAAAAGGAGGTTTACAATTAGTCTTGAACTTTTTTTTTTATATATGTTACCTCATAACTCGGGGACGGCTGGACCGAGTTGAAAAATTATTTTTGCGTTTGAATGGATATACTTTCTAGTTGGTCCCATTGTTACGAAATCAGGATCTGATGATGGAATCATGGAGAAATCGAGGGAACTCTACAAATATTATAGGCACACCTATAGCGTTTTGGGTATTTCTTATAGTACCTACCTTGAGCAGTTGCTTCCGAAAAGTACCATTTGGGGAAGTTGAACTGATGATGAAGACCACAGATGGCCTCTGAAACTCCTCAACAATAAGTATTTCGTGGATTGCGATTCGATTACTTGAGTACGGATGTTAAACACTTTATGCTCGTCACAATACATATGGTGATGTAGTAGAGCTGATAGTCAAATACCAGGAGAACTCCTCAAAAATTAACGGCTATGCACAGGGAAAAGCAATATTTTGTAAAAGGTGATAAGTTGTTGACATTATGGCTTTTGTAACTAGATAAATTACAAACCAACCCACTAAAAAGCGTGAACAAAATTTTTTTGCAAAAAATGGAACCGACTTTTGGAAAAATTTTTTTAGGATGTATGGATGTTATACTATTGCGGGTTAACAGGAACGCCCCCTGTTAGTTAACATACTGTATATATAATTATTTTAATAATCTTTTTATACTTTTTTGTCAACTTTAAACAAAGAAGAAAAAGAAAACGTAGTTATGTAATAATGATACCTAGTAAAGCATTTATGAAAAGTCCGTATTTTATTCTTTTATTGAGTAGGTAATTCTAGATCTAGTGGCTCCCATCCTCCACAATCAACGTCTGCTTAACTTTTCTTTTTCAAATTTTTTGGGCTCTGCTTCCAGTTGAAACGGATGCAGCTCATGCTGCTAAGTACTTGCGTTGTACATTTAGCGACTGCCTATATGACTGCCACAACCCAGTAACTGGGTGCGACGACACCCCTTGGCAAGACTGGTGGCAAATTTTATGGCATCTGACTACCAGTAGCCGCTTTCAAAGATTTACAAATCTCAGCCAGGATCAACGGATTAACTTTTGAATCTCTGTAGATAAAGGTATCCTTGAACCGAACTAGGTAAGCGTTGCTTGACACATTCGGCTGTTAATATCTTACCACGAGCTCATTTATTTTAGATACATTATTAAGTATAAATTATCTTGTTACAATAAAACTGTAAGTAAATTCGTTACAAGCGTGAGAACTGAGCCCCTTACAGCGGCGTGTTTATTTAAACATTTCTGCTGCATTATGAAATTCTAGCGCTTTCAGGCGAGCCTTATTCAGAGCCCCGCATTCACTGGGACATTTCAATGTGTCTTACTAGGACAGCAGACACGTAGGTAGCTTTGTAAGAGTTTACAGAATGAATTTGTTGACGTCAGAAACGCTACAAAATACACAGAACAGAGTACCTATCTAGGTTTAAAGAATCTTTATTACTTGTATGAGATTTTAAACTTAAACAATAATAATCAGTTAACGTCTAATGACGCAGCTTAGTGTAAAAAATACTTAAACCATATAACTCAAAACAGTATGGATCTTTTCTCAAAATATTACTTCAACCAAAGCTACAAATCTAAATATATATAACTCAAAGGTGACTGACTGACATTGTGATCTATCAACGCACAGCCCAAACCACTGGACAGATCGGGCTGAAATTTGGCATGCAGGCAGATGTTATGACGTAGGCTTCTGCTAAGAAAGGATTTTGCGAAATTCCCACGGGATCGGGATTTACACGGGAAAAAAATCCCACGCGGGCGAAGCCGCTGGCACAAGCTAGTCTTATATAATTTAACAAATACAGATTGTATGAACTTTAAAAGAGACGTTGATCTCTGAGTTTGTTTCGGTGTTTCGTAACAGGATAGTTAGGAAACACCGACTACTTTAAATTTACGGAAAAAATAACGTGGACAAGTGTTATATAATAAAAAAAATACAAATAAAGATCATTTATCATCTAAGATTACATATCAGAGCTAGCCAGAGACGTCAAAATACCCTAATATGTACTAACTATTCAAATCGTGAGGTACACAAAGAACTACACAGAAATACAGTAATGTTTACGTATTTTTATGCGACAACATGAATATTGAATAGTCTCGAACCTGAATGTGTTTGAATTTTAGTCTAGTATTGGTAAATATCGTAAAAGAAACTATCTTATGTTGAGATCAGATTTTATTGAGAAAGTTCTAGATAACTCAACTTATAAAAACTAATCAAAACCTCTAAAATTCCTCATAACGTGTTTTTTAGGGTTCTGTAGCCGAATGGCAAAAAACGGAACCCTTATAGTTTCGACATGTCTGTCCGTCTGTCTGTCTGTCCGTCCGTCCGTATGTCACAGCCATTTTATTCCGAAACTATTACATGTAAAACTTGGTAGATAGATGTATTCTGTGAACCGCTTTCCGATTTTAAGAGAAAATTTAAAAAACATTTAAAATAGGCTCCCCCCATACATGGAACTGAAACTGAAAATATTTTTTTTCATGAAACCTATACGTGTATGGTATCTATAGACAGGTCTTTAAAAATGACATTAAGGTTTCTAAAATGACCCCTTTCATTAAGTTAATCGTTTAAAAGATATACGCTTCCAAAGTGGTAAAATGTGTGTCCCCCCCTCTAACTTCTACAATAATGAAGTGAAAAATCTAAAAAAATCATATGTTGTAGATCTTAATGTAAACTTTCAATCAAAATTGGTTCGAACGAGATCGAGTTGGCAGTTTTTGAGATACAGTATATTTTCTAAAACCGCAAATATAACTTTGTAATTCATACAAATACTATGAAAAACAAAGTTATTTGGCGTAGTTGTAAAAACTGTAAATAAGCTAGTTTTAAGAAATTTTTAAGGTTTTTTGTTATGTATGATCATCGAGTACTCGAAGACGGCTGAACCAATTTGGAAAATTCTTTTTTTGTTCGAATGGGTATACTTCGAAATTGGTACCATTATCACCAAAGTCAGGATCTGATGATGGGATCCTGGAGAAATCGAGGGAACTCTTCAAATATTATAGGCACACCTATGGCGTTTTGGGTATTTCTTATAGTAACTTGTGCAGTTGCTCTCAAAAAGTACCATTTGGGGAAGTGGAACTGATGATGAAGACCACAGATGGCCGCCGAAACTACTCAATAATAAGTATTTCGTGAATTGTGATTCGATTACTTGAATATGGATGTTAAGCACTTTATGCTCGTCACAATGCATATGGTGATGTAGAGCTGATGGTGAAGTACCAGGAGAACTCCTCAACAATTAACGGCCCAGCATTGGGAAAAGCAATATTTTGTAAAAGGTTATAAGTAGCTGACATTTAGGCTCTTGTAACTTGGTAAATTAAAAATCATCCAACTAAAAAGAGTGAAATAAAAATTTTTTAACAAAAAATTAAACCGACTACCAAAAAACACTGCAAAGTGAAAAATAACTTTAATTTCGGAAGTCGGTGCCAAAAACGAAAAAACAAAACTAAAGAGACCGACTACCGAAATTAAAGTTATTTTTCACTTTGCAGTGTTTTTTGGTAGTCGGTTTAATTTTTAGTTAAAAAGTTTTTTTACACAAGTTAGTTAGTCTGTCGTGAAATTAAATGAAAATAATATTTATTTTGTAAATTGGTTATAAATAACAATTTTACACTTCATGTTTTTTTGTGTGTTAAGTTTAGTTTAGCTAGATGAGGCCGGTGTTTCCTAACTAACTACTCTGAGAAGAAACACCGAAACAAACTCAGAGGTCAACGTCTCTTTTAAAGTGCATACAATTTGTGTTGGTCCAATCATATGAAAAACATGTAGGTTCATGTCTGTGAAATAATTATAGTGAAAGTAACACAAAGAAGAAACAATAACCTCACATTTACAATAACATAAAAAAAAAACAAAATAAATTGGTATATAATACATAAGTACTCGAGAAAGCAAATATTTAAATCAGTAAAATAAAAAAACAGCAATTTAAATTTAATAAATTAAAAAAGGCCCACATATATCACTGTGATTAAAGTTATTAAAGAAAATCTACTAAAACAAAACAATTTGATAAAATTAAGTAACTAGGCGCTTTAATCAGGTAATTCCTAGCTTAATTTTGACAAGCAAACGAAATACCAGCTACCCATATATATAATACATTCAATAGCAAAGTCGTCCTGTAAATTATATTTCACTTGATGTCGTTAATGTAATATTTGGACACGCTCAAAGTTTTCCCTTCCACGAAGACCCGCGCATTGAAAACGACGCCGTAAATAATTAAGCTGGGACCATCGTTTGTGACCCTCTCAAAATGTTTTGCAAACGTACTTCGTACAGCGGCTCAACGAAAATATCAACCTATTTATTATTTTAGGACAATTTTCGAATACATTAGCGATGTTCCTTGGAATTATTGTAAAGTTTTACAACGTGACACTCTTTGATGCTCATTAAAATAATCTGGTTATTACGTGCAACACTATATTCAGCGAGATTATTATTGTGCTCTGAACTTTTTTCTGTATACATGTGTGAATAGGAACGGACTTGATGTTAAAGTTAAGTAGTGCATTGTAACAGTCATACGGCAGGCGCTAATCTAAGTTGTGTTTGTAAATAAATAGTTTTCGTCGTCAGCCGCTGCACAGAGGTGCATAGTTGTGAAGCACTCGTCAAGTTCCTTCCTCCCTGGTAGCGGCCGCACGGGCACGGGTCGAGGCCACCCGCCCGCGCCCCCTCACGCGTCTCACTCACCCGTGCCCGTGCTTGCAGGATGCACGCGATGGGGCTGCACTCGGCGCTCGCCATCCGCCGCGAGCGCAAGCGGCGCGCCGAGCAGAAGCGCGCGCGCGAGCGCCGCTACTCGCTACAGTCCTCAGAGTCGGGAGTCACCTCCCCACACTGCTCCACCGGCAGCTTGGAGAGACGCCGGTTCCGAAACCCACGCCCCACCGAAAATGAGGTGGTGTCGACGGTCGGTATGCTTCACCTGGGCGTGGTGTTCCTCGTGCTGGGCCTGTTCCTGCTCGGCTCCGGCTTGTTGCCGGACAAAGTCACGTCGTGGAGCACGGTGGGCTCCGTCAGCTGGTTCAACGAACTGGTGTGCTCGGGGATGTTCGCCGTGGGGATCGGCATATTTCTGATCATTTTGCACAAATTCTTGATGAAGAGCGAGGACGACGCGTTGGAGGACTACGTGCAGAGTCAGTTGACGCGGTCGCGCTCGGGGCACCGTCTGGAGCGAGACGCGGAGACGGGTGGCATGCGTACCAAGAACATGAGGCGCGCGCGCGCCTGCGAGGCGGACGCCGACGTGGTGACGGAGACGTACTGCGAGCCGCCGCCCGAGCGCGCGCACGGCTTCGTGAACGCGCTGGCGCTGAACGGCGACGTGCTGCGTGAACTGCCGCTGGAGCAGATCGTGGAGGAGGAGGTGTCGGTGGCGTCGGAGGGCGGTGCGCGGCTCGGCAAGTTCAACAAGGACACGTACTCGTCACCGTCAGTGGCGCCGTCGCTCAGCCCCGGCTCGCCCTCTGACACGCGCGAGCTGCTGGCCGACGGCCGCTACATGATCATGTCGCGCATGTGAGCCACCTAACTCGACAACTCGCTGATTCTGAGCTCTTACGCCTAAATGAGATTCTTCTTTTATTTCTGTAGCCAAATTTTATGCCCCAACAGATGCACATGCTCGTATGCGGCTACTCGATGCTAAACGGCTAAGAGAAAACATCCCTTCGTCACAACTCTGCCTCGTAATAAATAACCCTGAACGAGCGCGGATATAAACTATGGCCCTCTTCATTTAACATTTCTCGCTCCTCCGGAACTGTTACAGTAAGTGCTCCTTTCGTCTGCTTCCGTTGTTAAATCTCAAATATGCTCGGAATCAGAGAATTGTCGAAAATTGCCTCCTTCAACTCGTACATGTGGATCGCGAAAGTGAAATGAACTTTATATCTAGTGTGAGTGAGGTAGTATTTCTACTAAAGCTACTTTCGTTAACAAGTTTTCTATGTACCTGTCCTGCTATTTGGTTAAAGCTACGACGCTTCGACGTTTCAATGGATGTTTGATTTGTGTTCGGGGAACGCTTCTCTACTTATATTTTAACAGACGGACCAACTCTTTGGTAGACTTTAGCAGTAAGTTGTATTGTGATCTCGTTTGTAACTGCAGTAGTTAGTGGGGCAGGCTCGTTACTGCGATCAATGGCTTCGGTCGCGTGACGTGATAATTTCCTTTTAGTCGGCGTTTTGTTGTGAAACAAAGAATAACAAACGTTGGCCTCCCTGACGGCAGAGTTGGACTGTTTGTTTGTTGAAGCCGAAAATACGCAGTTAAAATAAAAAGTAGCGTGTATAGTAACGCGATAGTCAAAACAACATCGTTGTCTTTCAACCTCGATCCAGACAAATAAACAATAAAAGCTATTTATTTGTTCTGTCCATTGTTTCCCTCAGAGACTGCAGTTGTGAGCGAGTGATCGTGTATATTTAATTAAATTAACATTGGAATTCCGCATGTATTGGCTTGAGACTGATTGTTATATACTGTTCTTATATACCTGACGATTTTATATAATATTGTATGTTTGTTTGTCTTCTTAACTGTAATAATAACTAGTTTACTGTTTAGATGCACGGGAAAGATCGAAGCATCGGATTATTACGAAAGCAAGTGTCATAGAATGTATTATGTAGAATGAAAATATTTTGGAATATATAGTAGAATACTTTCGAGTCAAAACATATTAAAAGTTGTTCACAAAACTGCAGTAAAATGCACTTTTGAAGTAGTAGTTCAAATCTCTGAAATATATCAAAATGAAGATTAATGTTTCTACTCTACCCAGTGTGTCTGAACGGTTCCTATAATATAAATTATCTTTATGTGTAAGTAACTCCCAAATATCGTAGAGCACTCACCGTGCACCTTCTTTTTTTAAACATATCTGTGCCAAAACTTTCATGGCAATTCTACATATTTATTGTTACTAAGTATTAAGTCAAAGATTTAAGTTTATACAAATTATATTTCATTAAATCGACTAAACTTATCTTACATCTATGATGAAAGATATAAGAATACTTGCAACAAATTCTGACAGATTTGGTCGATATTAAGATAAATCCATACATTTCACTTAGACTGTTATTTTCATCCCACCGTTCTATGTTTAAGTGTTTCTTGGTTATCGTTAGGTTTACTTTATTTGGGCTGTGAAATATTTTCCATTATAATCGAGATGTCAAATTATATAAATATGTTCACATTATTAAACATTGATATTAATATTAAGCTTACACACACGAGCTTAGCTTCACAATGCTCAAACTTTAAATAATTAGGTTTACACCCCTTTCCATTACTTCTCTCCTAGTACTTTTCTCTTTTACTCTTCCCTTATTATGAGACGAATTTGATGTTCTTTATCAAGATGTTCTTAATTGTAATAAATTAGAGGGTAAATCAAAAAACAACGTCAAACCACGGTAACATTATTATTACCGTGGTCAAACTTTATCACTGACAAGAAATTGCTAATGAACAACAATTTCGAAAAAAAAAATCGTACCTCCTTGCAGGTATCTGATCTCTAACTGTAAGTGCTGTCTATAAAACATTGCCTTATTAAATAAATTTTTCACGAATATTATTGTGTATTTGTAATAGCACAATTTTCGGTAATTTTTGATAAGTAGATGTAAGGTTCATTAGAAGAATACTGAGCTTCGTAAAGAGAAAAGCAACTTCTGTCGTTGTTATAAAAGCCATGGAGAAGTATCTTGAGATAGACAAGACTTCGTGCAATATTATGTATACGAACATATATAAGTGCCATTTGTAGTATCCATTTGCACAAACATCTATTAAAAATTTATTATAAAGCATAAAGGTAGATAGATATGTATAAGTAACATGACTACAAATAAATTTTAGATTTTTTATGTCGTAATAATAATAAACAAAGGATGAAAGACACTTCTCCTATTTTGTAACAACGACAGTCAGAAGTGAAAAGGTGAAATGTCCAGAATTTAAGATTTGGTAAATCTTTGCTTTACTATAATATAAAGTAGAAACAAATATTAAATAAAATAGGGATATCTAGTTTGAGTGAAGTGTTTAAAAGCTCAAGTGTTCTCCTCTTGGACGATAAATATAATAATGTATTTATATTTTGTCGCCTGAATGTCTAGAAAAAGCTAGCTTCGTGTTGTAATTAATAAGGGAGATTAAAATGAATGGCAATGTTCTACTTGTGCACGTTTTCCTTTCACAGTTCTCAAGAAAGATATTGGTGACAGTATTATTTTGTAAAAAAAAAGTTGTATTTAATGTTTTAAAGTATATCATTATATTATAGACAAATTAAAGCCTAATAATGCATTGTTATTAGCGAATTTATATTTATCTTAGCGTAAGTAATACTTCGCGGAAGTCAATATAAAAGTCAATAAGGACAATATTCAAATACATACTGGCAGTTTGTATATTGTCATTACTGCATTATATTGGCAGTTCATTTACCGCATAATACAACGCTCGATACAATTATTGTTTTTCTTACTATAACGAATTAATCCCGTATTTATACAATGTCAAGCTGTAACAATGCATTACTAAGGACACAATTTGCTAAAGTTTAATAATAATTAATTACTTTATTGTATATTAAATTCTGATGCACATTATGATAGCGCAAAATATAGTGTTTGCACACGTTAATTATGAAATTTCTTGTGCCTATACTTTTATATTTAGGTATTTTTGATAGGATAATTCAACTGATATATTTGGCTGTAAGTGTCACTTGTACATACCATGCGATCATCCCTCGTCGTCTTGCGACGTCCCGATGCCTTCGACACTCATGACACCCTAGTACAATGATATGAATTCGTTAAGCAGATAAATGCGCAAGAGCGCTTTGCTAATTAGCTTGAAACATAAAAACCTTATTAAAATATCTATCTATATATCCATTCATAAATCTCTAGTTGTTAATTTGTGTTGTTTCGTTGTCCAAATGTTTTGGTGTCGTGTTTAAGCTCAAAAGGTGTTAGTTGTGATTTTTTTATGCCATTTCGGTGTCGTGGAGAGATTTTTATGAACGCTTTTGCGCATTTTTTAAATAAAACTATACACTCGTAAAGCACTTAAATGTATTTAATCGAATTGAATAGTGACGCGTTTTTTTTTTTCAAACATTAGTGCCATACAGTTTCAAGTTATTTTTTATGATGATCACGAACAGAATTTAACCAAGCAATAAGTAGTGTACTTAATTGGAGTTTTCTATTTAAAAGTTTTGGTGTGGGTTACAAGTTTTAAGAGGTACTTCTAACATACATTTCTGTTATAAATTTTTATCTTACCGTTGTCATTTCGAAAATTGTTTTTTTTCGTGTCCAAAGTTACACTGGTAGTTGTTTTCGTTACAAAGTGATACTAACTATAAGAACTAATCTGAAATACAAAAAAAAACACCAAGATATAAGTTTATAAGAATATAATTACTAGATTGAGAAACGAAACGTAGTCCTAAATTTATATGAAAGTATTCGAATTTGTCCTACTCGATACAAGTTTTTAAATAAATTATATTATACTAACTGTTTTCTTTCCAATCTAGTCATCTAACTAAACTATGAATTAAAAATTATGTAAATTAAATAGTTTTCTGTAAATATAACAAAGTTTTTTATTACACTGTTTTACTGCGGGGAGAGCGATTACATTATAACTAAACCTCATTATATCTTAACAAATTAGCTGTAAAAATCAAGGAAATTAAGGTTTATTCGACTATAGAGTTTATTAGCCATTAACTTTGAAACTATAAAAGCCTAGGGTCGCTTTCCCCACGGTATAGCGATTTTATCTCGAGTCACAAATCATTCCACGTTAGGCAAATATAATTTATTTCACTCGATTTATTACACATTATTAAATAAACTAATTATTACTAAATGGCAGGTATTTTATTTGAAATTCCTCTTTAGAGTTATGTTTACGAATGGTAGCCAAGCCGATTATAAAAACCTCCAAACTCTGTCCGTCCATCTGTCTGTAAACGAGCTGTGCGAGATCTTTATTTATTTTCTCTCAATAAAGTAAGCCTCCAGGTTATAGTTATCAGGTAACATAGACTCTGGCTGGGAATTCCACTCCTTAGCTGTACGCACAATGAATGATATAAAGTCACAGCAAGATATAAACGTTAGTGATATCTGGAGTCTGTAGTTGGGGAGCTGAATCTCAGATCTATAGGCTTACACTCTTTAAAATTTCATCAATCATACAAAGTAGGAGATGAATAGGAGGTAGATTAACAATACAAAATAATATTGGTAGATACATAGCTTTTTTTTTTAACGTGGTAAAATTATCAAATAAGTCCTCCCACCCCGGGCAGGGCGGGAGGGACTGTCAGACTTTTACTGACTAAAATCCACGGTGTTCCTTCAATAACCCTTTACGTACCGGGGTCACGGTAATGGGATAAGTCCCACGACCCCGGCACGCTTCGGCCCTCTACAGGGGGGGGCCTCGTCATGTTGCTGATGCTCTTTGAGGCGCGCGTGGAACACAACGTGCCGTCGACCCGGGCATGGTCCATGGTCGGACAACGAGTTGTCCTTTACTCGCTGTCCGCATGTCCGCGCCTACGGTGGCCGGAGATCGTCGGCCGACGTCCGACGCCGTGGGCGTCTGCCACTGCGGCTGGGCTGGAGGGAGGACGCCATCCTCTCCCTCACACGGCCCGCCTCCTCCTTCGGAAGCATGACTGCTTCGCAGAAGGAGGCAACCGCTTCCCACTCCCTCTCACCCCGCAGCATGGCCTCGACCAATGCTGGGCGCGAGAGGTCTCCGCCTATCGCCGCCGTGAGGACACGTCGGTGATCTGCCCAGGCGGGGCAGTCTTGCACCGTATGCTCTACTGTGACCTCAGGGCGACCCTCGCAGTGGTGACACCCAGGCGTTTGTTCCTTTCCCATCAGACACAGGTACCTCCCGAAACTTCCGTGTCCGGTGAGGACCTGCATCATGCGGTAGGTCAGGACGCCGTGACGCCGATCTAGCTACTCCTCAAAGAGGGGTCTTATAGCTTACATCAAAAGACAATGACATGCAGCAATCGTGATTATTTGATTTATGGCCGATTTTCCTATTACGAACGGATTGTTATAATTACTACCGACTGTAATCGGGTCTATGTGCCTGGATTGACAAACATTGACTTCACTAATAATTCCAATGTTTGTCGAATTTGCTTCTTAGTAGTTAATTTATTATAGTAATCGAAGAGTCACAGTACTAACGATACTCATTTTTATTTCTTTCCGAACCAAGACATTTTTATTCAAATATTACTGAAATTTGTTAGACAAAACTATACAAACAAATAAAAAAGGCTATTCTTCCACATTAATTGCAATGTTAATGAGAATGTGTTGTTCGAATGTTTATTTGACGTTCCGACCCCCAATAGCGTAGACCTGTAGCCGTCCGATCCAAACAGCTTACCCCCGCGTAGCCATCCGACCCATGCTGCGGCCTAGCGCGTAGCCATCCGGCCCATGCGGCGTAGCGCGTAGCCATCCTACTCATGCAACATAGCGCGTAGCAGCGTTGTCCTCGAATTCGATCGTAAACATCAGAGTGTATGTTATTGCTAAAGTTATACGACTGTTCCATGTCCGGAGCAATTTCAAAAACTTCGGAGTTGAACTTAAAATAACATTTTATTGAAGAGCTCCCAGTGTGTAGTATTTGTTTGCAATTTAATATATTAAGGAAAGAAAAAGCTTTGTTTATAGGAAAAACTATTACGTTTCGCTATAGTTTTGATGAGCTAAAGCTTCCACCGTTTTATGCCATCAATTATACTTCAAAACCACACTTAGTTAAAGAATTATACATGTCTTAATGGGAAGACATACAATTGGTTTTCAATTTACAGTCTCATTTTACCTGGGAAATACTTGCCTTGAAGCAAGCGACCCTCGATATTTGAATACGGCCCCAGCTGCGCCAACAAATTGGTAGATTTTAAATAAGCAAGCAATAATAAAATGTTTACAATATAATTGAATATATACTTAATAAGATGTTACGTAAAAACTCAGCTTGACAAGCATCTATGTAGGTATCTTGATGTACTTTATTAATTTTTAACATAAATTTTTTCACTTTATAGACTTAAATAAAAAACCCTAAACTACATATATACATCTAAAAATAAACTAAAATATGGCATCCAGAAATTCGTGCGCATCGCTGTCCACTGGTAATGTGCCCAAAAAACTGGCGGCATTGCCACGTTGTATGGCAATGCTTAACCTCTGTCCAAGGTAAAAGCCAGCCCTTGGGTCACGCGAAGTGTCAACTAGGCGTTTGGATAGATCTTTAAATAATCTGTGAGCACTCGGACCCCACGAACCCAAGGTTTCAACCCCAAACGGCTCGAAAATATAACTACCAACAAGGTTATTATATTTCCGCCGCTTGAGGTTTTCAGCAGCCGCAGCGGCAGCGCCAGGACAGCAAGACGAGCTAGGAAGATGGGATGGCGCAAGAGTATCGACACAAGTTGCGTCCCACACTAAAGGCCTACCCATCTTCCAAGGAAATAAAGACATGCCGTCCGGTCTTTTGCCATCGTCGCGTGCCAGGCCATTGGGTTCTAATACAGCTGGAACGCCGACAGTGACAAGAGCTCGTCGGATAATGTCGTTAATATTCGCGTGCCGTGCTATGCGACCCGCACTGCGGCCGCATGAAAGGCCGCGGTAACCGAGGCTGTTGACAACTTCGCCGCAATGGCAGCGATGAGCAGAACAACATGGAGCACCTAATCGAAGGGAAGCAGCGAGGCGGAATGTAGTATCATCGAACAAGGTGCCTATGTTCGATGACGGTAGTGCGTGAAGCCAGAGACCCGACTCCCATTCACCCACAGCCAGCAGGCGCGCACGCTCTGCAGCCGAAGCAGATGTGGCAATAAGGTCACTCTGAACTGCTCTACAGAGCGGCTCAACCCACCGCCTCTGAGATGATGGATTGTCGGGTGTAGGTATCTTATTTCTGTGACATAGTTTTTTATTTCTATTACCGTGTTACCTGCGAGTTAATTAATATATTATTTTTAGTAAATTATTAATGAATACTGTTATTATTATTCATTAATTGACATAAATTAAGCGAATTTTTATTTCGGGTGCTGATTACGAGAATAACATTGAAGTTCTAAAACATTTTTTTTATTATTATACCTAAGTATATATAAATATGGACGTAATTCAATTATAATAATATCCACTGCAAAAGATTATCTCTGTCTTCATTTACGACGTCTTTCGTGTAAAGTTGGTTTGAAGGTAAAAGACTTGAAACGTTAAGTAGGTACGGTTGAGTTTGCTTTACGAACACATTATATAGATACATAGTTACTTCATTAAGGTTAATAAGTTTTAAGTTTCTGAGGTGTTCCGACATTAGCGGTTAATAATTCACTTTCCTTCAACAAAATGGCACACCGGACAGACTTGCATAGATAAATGATAAAAAATTCTAGTATGTGTACATATATTATGTAATTATAATGATAAATGATATTAATTTTCCAAATTGGTTATACTTAGTTGACTTTAACAGAGATGTCGATTTCTGACTTTGTTTCGGTGCTTCTTCTCAGAGTAGTCAGTTAGGAATCACCGGCTTCATTTAGTAAAAGTGTTAGTTATAACTAATTTGCAAAATAAACTTCATTTAATTTCATTAAAAAAAAGAGTCTACCTATCTTTTACAAACATGCCTCCAAATTCAGTCCGATAAACCCCGAACTATATATGAACGTGATGTAGGTATAGATATAAACTTGTCGTATCAGCAAAGTGTTCAGGTGAACGGTTACAGGTCAATATCCTGTCCGGGACGGTGCTGTCACGTATAAATTGGTCGCAAGGGGTGACGAGCGTGACGTAAGCTAACCTTGGATGAACTAAGCACCCACAGATGATTTTATGTCGGAGAATAGAGTTCAGAGACTATTTTGTTAGTATATTGTTGTCTAAGTCACAGGTAGACATAGATTAGGTGGTATTCAATCTTTCAAATTGCCGGGGTTTGTATTGTTCGAAAGAGTTACCGCGGCCTCGGCACACGAAGGGCAAATGACAGAACACGGATGAGTTTTAGTCAGTAAAAGACACACCGTCCCGCTTCGCCCAGAGGCAGTCATTGGATAATTACCCATCCTTTAAAAAATGGGGATGAAAATACTCATATTTTATTATTTTTTTATTTATGTATTTTTTTAACAACCTTTATTCACTCTATTCTTCATTACTTAAAAAGCTGAATATTGCCTCTTAAATTATAACTCTTGCCTAAATATTCAATTGCATTCCAAAGCTGGTAGCTTTACTACCTTCTACTGTGATAATTCTTAGCAACCTAAAATTTGTAAACCTTTATTTAAATAACAATAAAAAATGTTACTAGAACATTCATTGCGAGAGTTAGTAATTAAGTAACTTATTCGAGGCGTCATTAATAAATTAGCTAGCAGCTAGTCTAGATAATGTGATCCTAGATTGATTCCATCAGTCGCTGATGGAATCAATCTAGAACCAACTTTCATGATCATTTTGGAAACAATATGGAACCCAAGTGACCTGGCAACAAGCGTGTACCATGACCCCCAGGTCAAAGACACGTTTGCAGTGAAGGTTTATGTACATAAACCTGTCGTGAACCCGTATTCGAACATAATCTTTGCATTATAAAAGCTATACAAACGCAGTAAGCGTTCATTACAGTCCAAGTAGTGAAACTCACCTGAAAGTTCAAGATTGTAACCAGATGTTGGTGAGGTGGCTATAGCCACTTAGCTTGAGAGCCTAGTGTAGCCATAGAACATAGTGTTCTATAAAGTCATGTAAAATTTATTGACATTTACATAAAATGTGATTCCCCTACTCACTAATGTGAACCAGTGAATGTCCTCCTTCAGGTGTAGTGAGTGAGAAAAGAGGTTCTCTGAAAGAAATTAATAAAAATGATAATAACCCATACAAACAAAATTGAAAACTAGTTCTTTAAAAAAAACAAGTTTTGTCTTACTAACTGTATGAAGCATTGAACAAAAAGAAACGTGGGACGAATTGCAGAATGAAATTCAAAATTATTTTATGCAGGTCATTTTATGATACTTGTAATAAAAATTAAATCAATATCACAGCTATGGTTAGTGCTAAATAAGGTGTCAACTAAGGTCATTGACCGACAAATTATTCATATCAAAGAATAAATGAAATCCTTTAATCGAAAGCGATGCCGTCAACATTTATCACGAGTGAAAAACGATACATAGTTTGCCGTTCGGATTCCTACGAAGACATATTAGGGGCAGGGCAATGATAGGTATTGAAAAGTTATTTGCCGCCAAATATGCTAGGATTGCTGTAGTTGTAACGTGGCAATAAAGGTTAACCTTTCCCAGTATATAAGAAAATAAAAAATAGGTTTCTAGTGAACGATATGACTTTGCTAAAGCGCTCTTACCGTAGCGGATATATTTATGTCATTATCTGATAGCCTTTTCCCAATTATATTGGAGTCGGCTTCGAGTCTAACCCGATGCAGCTATTTACTAGTGTTTTGCATGTAGAAACTGCCTATCTGACCTTCACAAGGTAGTAACTCGGCCAGACGATACCACAGAACAGATAAAAGAGGTTAGAAAGGAAATAGTTCCTGATTTGTTTGAGAACGCGTGTCGCTGCTTGTCTCCCACTCTTTAGCTCCACTATAAGCAAGAGGCCCGTTACTTAAATGCGAATTACGCACACAAATATATTACACACACTTAAATCGGGAGCTTGCTACTGATTGTTTATAACTCACTGTCGATAAACATGCGCCGTGCATCACGGCCAATCAGGCCGAAGGACGAAACGTCAATGGTTGAAGTGTGGAAGACGCGACGCATGCAGTACATTGTAAGCGAACTTGGTCATTGCGTTGATTAAGCGTGTACACATCGGGCAATGTATACTTTTTGTAATTTGTTGCAATAATGTTGTTAATGTTCGGAATTTCATAGTGATCAGAATATTTTTATGTTTTTTACAAATAAAATTGTAATTAAATGTTATTTTCGACTTACCGTTGGGAAGATATACCTCCTCGCTCTATACTTGCGGTCTGACTTTTTGTTTTACAGGTTATAATTGCATAACACGGCATTTTCAAGCAGAGCTCTGTGTTCCGAAGTAATCCGAAGTGCATTAAACGCGGTGAATGAATTAATCGGTCGAGGTATGATTTTCGAATCATAGTAGTGGCGCGCTCGCCACGCCCACATTAACATTCCAACCTTATTCATCTATTCCGTGGGCGATACCCACTGGCACGACTGGTGGCAGATGTTTTTCTTCTGTTTACCAGTAATGACTGTCATAGAAGTACAGATGACAGCCGAGCGAGGCCAATGGCTTAACGTGCTTTCCGAAGCACGGAGGTATTTCGATATGTTGAGTTCAGCCATCCCCGGACCGACATCGGAAAATGTTGATTAACCCTGAAGATCGAGCCGTGCGGCTTCTACTATTTAGCGGATATACAGTATGTTAACTAACAGAGGGCGTTCCCGTTAACCCGCAATAGTATGGCATCCATACATGCTAAAAAAATATTACCATTCAAAAACAAAATGTTTTTATTTTTTTTATATTGAAATATTCACTAAAAATGTTAAATAGATACGTAAAAGAAACACTCTGTACACGTGTACTTGAAGGACGGCAACGTCGCAATTTATTTATGAATGACGGGCCGCGTGTGCGGCGATCTAGTTGATGTGCTTATACTATTGCGGATTAACGGGAACGTCCTCTGTTAGTTTACATACTGTATTTATGTGAACTTTAGCAACCATGAAAAGTGTAACTTTGGAGTTTCTTGGCTGTTCTTCTCCATAAGAAACGACTTATTTCGAACAGTGCTCTAACTTCTGACGTTTTATAAGTGCCCATATAGTGTCAAATAAAATATTATGAATTCAAATTTGGGTAAACTTAGGTACGTATAAAGCAGATATCTTAGTAGAACTACGACTCTTCCCGTTACAAAATATCTTGCGTCGCAAGTGGAACAAGCCCACTTTATCCCGAGCACAATTTCACTTTATTGTCGGGTTTAGCCGCTGAAACAAAAGAAGACGGTCGCGCAATCATTCCGCGTTGCTCGACACAGTTGTACATTAATCCCATGCTGGGAGCCACAGAGCTAAGAGACGCCACAGTGACCTCCGACCATGATGGAGCTGACAAAACCCATTGTGACAGTAAGTGTCACGGTGTACTTATAGAAAAACAATAATAAATGATCTTCTAATAAAGATGATTTATTATTACGTTAGTTTCTATGAGCTCTGATTCGTGATCTAGCATTGTCTAGCTAGATCTCAGGAAGACAGAACCTCCCCTAAGTTTTATTTTCTACATAGTTCAAATATTCAGTCATTTTAGAAATATTAAAGCATATTAGCTGCTGTGGTTTCGTCAAAAATTAAAATCGATTTAATTCAAAACTCGAATTCTGCATTGGATTCGATGCAATACAGATCTGTATCACATCGGAAGTTAATGGATTATTAATTAGTTTTAAGTAAATCGAAATAATTATGTATATAATATTACTGTTTTTATTTATCTTGCTTGTAAAGCTGCACTCGAATAAGAGTCACTGTGATCCCTCAAGGGCTAGCGGTGAGTGGTGACTAAGCTATACCCCCGGTCCAAAGGTGGTTTATCTGAGCCCGTAAATACGGCCAGCTACTATGAGTATGTGCGCCTACACAAAAGTGATTAACACCCGTACACCCATTTGAAAAGTTGCTTTTACCTGAAATAGAAGGCGCGCCGTCTCTATTTCACGAGACCTCGGCGGTCCATCCCCGTAAGGTGCCCCAGCTGAGGATGACCTGCGACAATATGTCCAGTAAAGTTCTACTTGCCTTGCATTTTCTACCACCTTAACCCATCCCACCCCACAAACCTGGCAGATAGAAATCTGCCAGGTTTGTGGGATTGTTCTAACGAGATATCATCACGGCTACTGCATGCAATGGCAACTGATAGATCAGGTTGGAATCTTAGGCAATAGAAGTTTTACAATCCCACTCCACCTAGAGCGAGAGAAGTTATTTGATGATTACAACCCGGAAAAAAAAAGATCATCCTGATAGAAAAAGGATTAAAACGTCCTTCTTTGCATGGAAAGGCAACGACTAGCCGCTGCCGATGTTGAAGATTCCATACTCTACACTGTTATCCGTACGAAGGGGACAATCGCCTCGAAATCGTACAATTTCTTCGCTGCGACATTCTCGCTGTATCGTGTCGCGTTACACCCAAAATTTATTTATGTGGGGAACGAAATACGATATAAACGTCATGCGACACTTATCAGAAATGAGTCAGGGAAAACCGACGTGATATATGATGTTTGTAGTACTTAATATACCTGCGTGTAGATAATAATATACTCACACCAGAAATAGAATATGAATAATATTTAGGAATGAACATGACAGAACTATATTATATGTATTATATAATATGGGTCAGAGACAATAGCATCCTACAGCCAGTGGCGCTAAGTCCGTATTTAGTTATACCGTGTTTAATCCGTGTTTAGTTAGCCTATCAGTTTTCTATCGGTTACATTTCGGGGAGTGTGCGATGGAATTGCACAGTTGCATTTTATCAAGCCCGTTCCATCATCGGACTACAAGACAAACGGCGATGCGCCATCGTTACATGGTGGACATCCCACCCATACGCACAAAACGTTTTGGGAATACTTTTATTGTGCATACGGCTAAGGAGTGGAATTCCCTGCTGGAGTCTGTGTTTCCTGATCGCTATAACCTGGGAGTCTTTAAGTCAAGAGTGAATAGGTTACTTCTAGGCAAGCGTGCTTCATCTTCGACCACATCATCGCTTAATATCAGGTGAGATTATGGTCTAACGCAAGCCTAAAAACAATAAAAGAAGTTAGGATTTTTTTGTGGAGGTAGATCATTTTTTTTATATTTATCGTAATTATTTAAAGTATTTTTATCTGATGAAAAAATATATTTCTCCAAAAGCTTCGTGGTCATTGCCAAAGACTTAAATTCCAGTAATACATATCTAGGTCGGGTCCTTACAACAGATCTTGAGCGAAAAGTCACCTAAAATATTTTTTATTCATATAAAACTAGACTGTATGTCTGTAGACTTGCAGACAGCCTCGGAACCCATAACTCCTTGAGCCACTGACTCATCCGCGCTTTCACATTCCTGATAGTAACCACAAGCTTCCAGCACATTCCTACATGATAAATGTTGAGAACTTGCCAACGCTAGTAAATTCTGTTACTATAGTCATATGAATATATATATATACGTTAGCATACTCATTTAATAATTTTGGGTCTTGTCCACTAATCCGAATTGGGCCCGCGTGGTAATAAACGGACCATTCGATATTCCACTCTCACGGAGAGAAGGCCTGTGCTGATAATGTTCAATAATGAATGATTTGGCATATAAGTTCATCCTGCAGTACACTAAAAGTGTATGTATTGGTTGATTATTAAGATAGCCCACCTTGTTAGAATACGAGTATTTCGATATAATGTCTAAATGAAATAATATCCACATTGTTAAAACTCATTCCGAAATATTCAATTTCAAATTATTTCGGGAAATTGAAATAGAAAATCATTTATTCGGAGATAAACATACACACCACTACACAATGTAGGTATGTTACATTAGAAAAATACAAACAAAAAATAACACTAATTTCGCTGAGCTCGTAATAAGTTTTTAAACCGGCACTAACATTAAAACTTAAAACGCGATATTTACAATTTGTACGGATTGTGTCGAGTTTCAGATGAAATTATGTAAGAATCGTAAAAGTACCGAAAAAGCGAGTTTGTGTGTCGAGAACAGATCGTGCTATCCGAAAAGGAAGAGGGTAGACCGTTTTGTCAGCTTATAAATAACTGCAGTTCATCCGTGTTCATGGCGCTTGCAACAGTGCCGACATATCGGAAACTTATTAAATAGTGTGATTCAATTATTGGTGTACAATAAAGTACATTCTGTCTTTCTAAATATAGTAAATATCCCGTTTTGAGTTCTAATGGTATTTCAAAACTTAAAAATTGATTACAGCTGCTTTTTCATTGAAATGAAAATACAAATAATATTATAATGGGACCGGAAAGAATTGAATATCGAATTGATTGAATATACAATTACCAGGATAGCATAGATATCGCTCTGTATCGAGAGTCTTTTTAATTCCGATGAAATAAAAAAAATATTTCATGTTTTTCATCACATTTTTAACGGAAAAATTAAACGCCGTTCTGCAAACAAAAACATATTATTTCCTATTGGAAAAGTCGATCGTTCCTGAAAACGAACGCAAAACAACAACAACAATTGGCTCAGGACTGAACAGTCAAACAAAGCTATGAGCGAATATTACAGAAACAAGTAGGTATTGTTACGCCAGTCGCTTAGTGAAGTACGTCGAGAAACTTCGACATAAATCTAGAATGTTCGAGACACTAACGCCATCTAGCGGTGAATAGCAGTACTGTGTATATCTAGTCGAGACACTAACGCCATCTAGCGGCGAATAGCGGTACTGTGTATCTCAAGTAACTCTGGAATATTCTTAGCAGGATAAACAGTGAGTCGATTTTACAGGAATGTTCTGGAACTCATAGACCGGGGTATAAATAGATCGCAAAGGGGCGCAGAGAGTCTTATTACGAGGCGAATACGCGACATAATCGAAGCTTTACTAGTGAATTTAAGTGCGATTTAAGTGTTAAGTGACAAGTATTGTGGTGCGAATATTTGTGTTAAATTTTTATTTTGTGTTTAATTAATTAAAGTGTTAATTTTGGTTTAATTGGCGTTAATTATTTCTATCCCGAACCCCAGCTCGTAACAGTATTATTTCAGTACTTTATATAACACTAGCACTTCGCCCGCGACTGTTCGCGTGTATTTCGAAATAATTTATAGCACTCACCAATAATCCAATCTTACTACCAATGTACATATATGTTTCCACTTTACTGTGCAAATAAATTATTTCATTTATTTCCAATACTATTACTTCTAGATAGATAGAATACACTTTATTGTACACCAAAAATTGAAACACACTTACATAACCTTATTTCTATAACTTTGGTTACAATGGCGGTCTTATCGCTGAGAGCGATATCTTCCAGACAACCTTCGGAAGGACTTTTAATGTGTCTTAAGTCCAATTGAGCCTACTCAAAAGCTTTAATTGAATCGGGGAGGGCTAAATTAGTTTACTACAAATACTCAGAACGGAAAAAAAAACTAATTAAAATATACACTACTAATTTTTAATTAGTACAAAAAAAAATGGGGCTCTATCCGTACCCTTTACTGATCATATTTATGTAGTCAAAAGTAAAAAAAACGAAACCCCAAAATTGTCTACGAAAATTTGTCATAACTGGTAAACTCATAATTGAATCAATCATTCATAACAATTGCTACTAGAAAATACTACGCGCAGTGCTAGTCCAGTTAGATCGTCATTCATAAATCCCGGCAAACTCGCGTCTAAGCTCAAGCCACGCCCCCTCTGGCCAGCGGTCCTTTTTACAACGAGTGAACGAACAAACAGTGCCAATTTGTTAGCGGAAGTGTGCGCGTGCTTTTTAAACATAAGTTGTTACGTTTTTACTGTCGCGATGGCTTACCAGTTTTCATCTCGGGAGTACGTGGCTATGTTGCGTGTGTACTTTTGGTCTGGTGGCCGCTGTTCGTATGTACAGGGAAGAGTACCCAAATGCTCGCTAGCCAAAGGTTCGGACTGTGGTAAATGTTTACCAACGTTTACTCGACCATTGATCATTCCGCGCAACGGCCCATCGCCAAGGACATGGAAGACCGGCCCAAAACCTTTACGACGATGTAGTGGACTACTTTGAAGAGCCCCGGCGAAGTACGAATGACGCAGCTCGTCATTTTAATATCAGCCAGTACTGTGCATAGACGATCATTAGTTCGTCTGGATTTCACCCATACCACTAAAGAAAGGGTCAAGAATTGACTACTGTGGATAATGAACCAAGGATGGAGTTCTGCAGGTGGATACTGAACAACACAAGCAAATGGCCCAATTAAAGTATGTAGGTAAAGTTTGAATTTAATAAGTGCCTATTATTTTTCGTGAACCTTTTATTTTACTTTTTTTTAATTCGTAAAGCTTAAAGATGCGTCTAAGCTACCTACAATTACGATAACAGCTGTTGGAGGCGGGGCAAGTTTGAGCGAGACCGCGTGACCGCGACATCACGATTAATGAATACATGAATGGCCTGTACAATATGTCCGTAAATTGAGTGACATTTTGGGATATAAACAATCGCTAATAACTTTGCTATTTATCAATATTATATAGTGAGACTTTACATATATAATAACAAGACCTTTTCTAATAAGCCCTTTAAGTATTTGTACTAATTAAAAATTAGTAGTGTATAAGTATATACAACGTGTAACGGAAACCCCATATCTATCCAAAAGGGCTGAAGACAACATCTAGTATGAAGTCTCTATGCATAGTTTCAGCTCAAAATAAGTGACTCAAAGAATTGATACCAAATTATCGGTTTCATAATATTTCTTGAATACCAATCATAACAAACGTGTCACAGCACTACGATGGTCAATAACTTTCCACGTCACTTGCCAATAACACGATAATTCTCTTCGTTCTTCTTAATTTGAAAAATTCGGTCTCTGGTATCAATGTATTGAAATTTGTAATAAGTTCCACACACGTAGACTTAGATTACAAAACCCTTGCCATATCGTTTGTTATCATCCAAAGAAGCCGTGCACTTGGTATGTATATACCCTTTAAATTACACGTTGTATATGTTTATATAAATACAATACATAATTATATAAAATAAATAAATATAATGTGTTCTTTAACATCGTGTGGAGAAAAACAAAGAAATAATCATAAATTTGAAAGAAAATGATTGGCAACCAAGCTTTTAAAAGCAGCGAGTGACTGTGCTTGTCTTACTGACACCGGCCATGCATTCCACAACCGAATAGCCTGCACCGTAAAAGAATGGTCGTAAAATTTAGTGGAATGTGTAGGCTACTCTCTCTCGTCTACTCTTTTACTAATGAATTTTTTTTTAGAATTGAATACTTAATTAGTTCCGGAGATTACCCCTAACACAGAAAACATACTAACTAAAAACAATTTTACCTCTTTAGTATAGATAGTAACTACATTCCTCCAAGGGGTCGGACAGAGAGATTGCATATTATAGAAGTGCACTAAAGCAAAAAAATTTTTAGCAAAAAATAGAACCGACTTCCATATCAAAACACTACAAAGGCAAAAATAACTTTAATTTCGGAAGGCGGTGTCAAAAACGAAAATATATACAATACTAAAGACACCGCCTTCCGAAATTGAAGTTATTTTTGCCTTTGTAGTGTTTTGATATGGAAGTCGGTTCTATTTTTTGCTAAAAATTTTTTTTTCACGCTTTTTAGTGGGTCGGTTTGTAATTTATCTAGTTACAAAAGCCATAATGTCGACAACTTATCACCTTTTACAAAATTTTGCTTTTCCTGATGCATAGCCGTTAATTTTTGAGGAGTTCTCCTGGTACTTGACCATCAGCTCACATCACCATATGTATTGTGACGAGCATAAAGTGTTTAACATCCGTACTCAAGTAATCGAATCGCAATCCACGAAATACTTATTATTGAGGAGTTTCAGTGGCCATCTGTGGTCTTCATCATCAGTTCACCTTCCCCAAATGGTACTTTTCGGAAGCAACTGCTCAAGGTACTATAAGAAATACCCAAAACGCTATAGGTGTGCCTATAATATTTGAAGAGTTCCCTCGATTTCTCCAAGATTCCATCATCAGATCCTGATTTCGGAACAATGGGACCAACTAGAAACTATACCCATTCGAACGCAAAAAGAATTTTTCAAATCGGTCCAGCCGTCTCCGAGTTACGAGGTAACATACATAAAAAAAAAAAAAAAAAAAAAAAAAAAAAAAAGTTCAAGACGAATTGTAAACCTCCTTTTTTTGAAGTCGGTTAAAAATAAATTATTTCTGAGATGTGAGTACCTTGTTGAACAACGTATGAATAAATTTTTTTATTTATATTATTTATTTATGGAGATAATCGAACAAGAAACTCCTCCAAAGGTACTATTTTTAGAATAGAATAGAAGTACAATTAGACACACAAGGGTTACCAACTCTGTATTTGCTAGGTGAAAGACACCCATCCAGCGTGTGGTTTTCAGTTGGCACGTACACGAATTTTTCAATTTCAACAATTTTCAATAGCGATAATATTTAACTACATGATACTAAAATACAAAATTCTGTCTATTTTTCTGTTTGTCCACGCAGCCTCTGGAACGGTTGAACCGATTTTAGTGACACTTTCACGAGAAGATAGAGGAGGTTATATGACAACATATTAATTTTTTTCCGGATTACTACGAGATCGGGATTTACGCGGGAAAAAATGCCCTCACGAACGGAGTCGCGGGCACAGCTAGTTTCATATATAATTGTTCATAAAAATATAGCTAAACACAAGTGAGTCATAGCGATTGTTTTATTGCTAATTTGTTACGAGGCAACTTTATATTGTTCCGTCAGTCGCCATCTTGGATTTCATTTGACATTTGATTGCTTGTTGCAGATATGCTCCAGTCCTTACTACAGCCAAGAGACAATCAGCGGTGTAAGTATTATATACCTTTATTGTGTAGGGACATCGCTTTGTGAGGTATTCTGAAGGTATGTGCATCATGAAGTCAGGCTATGAATGCTGAGAGAGAAAGGAGCGAGAAAGTCAAGAATGAAATAGTGATATTCGAATTTTGAACGCAAGTCTGACAACCAGTATTAGCAATGAATGATGTAGATATTACACAGTAATCGAGTTACGAAAGTCAAATGGACAATCGCGCCATTACGCCATTAGAAAATGGCTCGCCAGGTGATGATATCGTAAGCCACGACTAATGTTCATATACATTAATTTATGTCACAATCCTAATAATCAAATAACTAATGTGTTTAACATTAGTTTCAGTTTGGCATGTTTGCCTACTCCGTTAATAAAAGTGAAAGTCTTCAGCAATATATAAAATTTACCATATTTCTGTATAAAGGTAAACAGCTAAAGGGCCATATTTTCTGTTAATGCCCACCAAAGTATGACAGCAATAGACGTACGAGCATTATAGTGTGTGTGATGTATGTGACGCAGATAGGGAATGGAATTCGGTCCTCGTACAGCGAAATGTGGCAATTGTGTTATGAATACTTGGTATAATATATCAAGCTTACCTGCTTATTTTTGTACCAAGTTAACATAGTGCATTTTAGCTTCATTATGACAATGGTTGCTTAAGCTTCTGTGCTAAGTATAAATACAGTATGTTAACTAACAGAGTGCGAGTATAAGTACATCAATTAGATCGCCGCACACGCGGCCCGGCATTCATAAATAAATTGCGACGTTGCCGTCCTTCAAGTACGCGTGTACAGAGTGTTTCTTTTACGTATCAATTTAACATTTTTAGTCACAAAATGTTTTTATTTTTATATATTAAAAAAAAAAACATTTAGTTTTCGAATGGTAATATTTTTTTAGCATGTATGGATGCTATACTATTGCGGGTTAACGGGAACGCCCTCTTTTAGTTAACACACTGTATATCACAAGCTTTAGCGGTTACTGTCTTTTAGATAAATGTTTAAATAGTAAAGTCATCTTCTGTAACAGCTAAGGCGATAACGGTATTGTGGGTTTTGATAAGGAAGAAGCAGGGATAAGTGTTTAACGAGGAACTGGTACAGAAGACCTTAGTTGGGATCTAAGTGGTAATTGAAATAGAAAATAACGGGAGGGGTGAGCTTTTAGAACAATGGCTGAAAATACATACAGTAGATAGGCTTTTTATGATTGCTAAAAATCAATTTGGTAATAATGCGAAGAGTGGAGGAGGCCCGTGTTTAAAAGCAAGACTTCTAAGCATGGGCCTCCATCACGCCTCTGAAGGCCTGGTGTTGTACAGCGAAGATGATTGGTGCTATGCCAGCGGTGGCGGTTCGCCATGAGAGACGACGCAATGAGAAGCGCGGAGGAGGGGGGCGAAGACCATCGCAGCTGCCTCTTCAGCTCGGCCGCCCCATCGACGCTGATGCGACGCCCTCACCAGACCATCACCGGCTGAGGAATGAACTTTACGTTTGTGGCAAGGTGGGTTACCAGGCTTACATATTTTTCTAGGAGGTGTATGTGATAGCACGGGAAGAAGACCTTGACATCAGAAATCATTTTAGATGAGACACTACAACCTTCTTCTAGCGCTATTACGTCATGAAAACTATCAGTCTACGATTCTATTTAGTATTTTTTCTTAGAGCATGCCCAATTAACCAAGAGCTAATCAGAACATTCTAAATACTAAATCATCTCGTTGTGAATATGTAGTTTACCTGTTTGAATGTAGTTGAGAGCAGGACCTCAGGAGAGCTTAGAAGGCATCTCTTCATTAATTTAAACAGAACTTTCAGGAAAGCACATTTCTAAACTATCTTCTAAAATAAAATAGAATCTTATCTATATCTTTATCTGTACCTTTAATAGGAAAAAAAATATCTTGGCCCTCCAAAGTCTTATCTAGAGTTGTAGCAGTAAAAACATTATATCCATCCAGGCTCTAAAGTGTTGGCTTCTATCGGAGTCGTGTATGTTGACAGCTTCAATCATGGCAGAAATCTGCCGGTGCTACTTTGTGCTCTGACCACTAACAAGGTAACAAGAACCCCTTGCATGATGTATTGTCATCCCTTTCTTGTGTGTTGTGTGGGTCACCTTCCCTCTCTTTCTGAAGTAAGTACTCTCCCGGATCATTTGTTCCTTTTCGTATGTTTTAATGTTCCATCGTCAAATAGAACTGTTAGTTTTATGTGGAGGTTTGGAATGTCATTTATCTTGATCTGTTAGAGTACTTCCGTAGTATCAGGAACACTGTCCAAGTATCTGCTATAACATTCTTCTCCTTCCTTCTATCCCTCCTTCGTAATTGGTGTTACTCTAGAGGAGATCA
The DNA here is from genome assembly GCA_943138885.2 of Tholera decimalis. Classification (NCBI taxonomy): domain Eukaryota; kingdom Metazoa; phylum Arthropoda; class Insecta; order Lepidoptera; family Noctuidae; genus Tholera; species Tholera decimalis. The sequence goes on from OW964555.2 coordinate 4,166,100, forward strand.
ATGTTTAACACTTGTCTTTAAAGCTTCTTCAAATGTGTTTAGTATGCGCAGGTGGCAGCTCTTCACGCGGTAGTGGGATCCCTTCTGCTAGGGATCGTGGTGTTGGTGGTGGGGCTGGTGCAACTATCGCCAGGGGCGGAGGCAGCGCAGCATCGCTACTACCTCATGGGAGCCGGTGCTGCGCTGGTTGGGGCTGGCGTACTTGGCGCTGTTTTGAGGTGGGTACTAGGACAACATATAACGAAGAAGTATAAGAAGAAGAATCCCTCAGATATAGTGAATAACTATATCCACATTCATTGATTTGTAACGTGAAAGAAGGACAAAGAAACACACATTTCTTTTACAGTAAATTGTTTATTTATTTCTCAACAAATGTATGGTGTTCAGCAAGCACTTAAACTTTTATACAAGCTAACTTTTTGGCAGAGACTGTTATTCGAAATAGGCATGAAACACCTGTGTAACGGATGATTTAAATGAATTAACTAAAAACTTATACAGGGGATCATGCTAAGCCATTTGAGGTAGTATAGGCACTTAAGCCGTTGGTTTTGATTGATCTCATAAATTATTTAACACTTATAAGTAGTTGCCCATAGGCAAGTACTATAAGTGTTAAATTAAAGTTTATTGGATTTTTAGAGAACAACCTACCAGCAGTACCTATAAAAGGCTAAGGTTTATTTTCAAATTGGAAGTCTTACGCACAACAAAGTGACGTGAAGACTACAATTAAAGTGGATTCACTTAGGAAAATTAACGATAAACTGGCCCCAGCCAATTAGGTAAATTAAATACACGTCGATAGCGCAAAGCTTTTAATTCAAACTGAAAGTTAAGTTACTGTAGTACCTACCTACCGTGGGAGGCAGAGGGTTATTTTATAGTGCTGTAGAAGCCATTATCATAAGGACCTAACTAGTTCTTTTAGCCGTAATCTAGTTAAAAAGGTAAGATTTGGCATTATCATTGACTAGTTACAGTCAGCGTCTTCGCTCACCCATCCCAAGGGAACATATTCCCTGCTAGGGTTGCGCGAATGTTTTAACGAGATACCAAGGCTTCAGAACGCAATGGCAGCTGAAGGAACAGCGTGAGTTTTTAGTCAGTAGAAGTCTGACACTCCCTTCCGCTCCACCCAGAGCGGGAGAAGTCATTTAAAGATTATCCACCAAAAAAAAGGTATCTCTCTCTTATACTCTCGGAATAAAAAGTTTCCTATACGCTTTTCTAGGACATAGTCTACCTACCATGTGGTAATTTTCATTAAAATCCATTCAGCTGTTAAGACATAAAGAGCTAAAAAACCACATAAATATCTTTGTAACAAACATACAAAGTTACTTGTCCCTTATTTCCTGACGGAAAGGGATGATGGGATGTTATTGTGTACTTGTGGTATGTGCCAATAAATGATTTTTCTTTCTTACTTTCTATGTAGTTCATAGCGGAGGAGCACCTTTGCCTTTTATTTTAAGTAAAAGATTAGAAATACAAAACAAGTCCTAACTCTTTGTACCTATGTGCATGAAGTTTAAATAAATAAAACAAATAATTTATTTGAGTCATACAAGTTCAAAAGATGTCACAAAAGTTTCGGTAAACTGTATACAGGGTGTGGCGTAAATAGTGGATAACCCTGAAACTGTCGATAGGCCAGATTATCATCTATGATTTACCCCACTTATATATGCCATATGCCCACGGATGACCAAATTATTGATATTTTTAATATTTTAAATAAAAATCGTACTTACTCTTACAACATCAGCTGCCATTTCTACGATTGATGTTTCTTTTTTTATTTTGTTTTTTTTTTATGTCACTCCTGAATATCTGGGGGCATATAGATGCCCCAGATATTCTAGTGTAGTGATCTTTGCTATACTATCTATACTAATCTTATAAAGCTGAAAGTTTGTTTGTTTAAACCCGCTAATCTTTAGAAGTTTGGTACAGAAAAGCTTGAGGAAGGCTACTTACTCGACTGCAAAAGAAGAAGGGTAATGTTTTTATTGTGATAAAGTCCACGGGAGCGAAGCCACGCGCGTTTAATAGTCTACATTATAAAGAGAATAGTGTTTATGGGTTGTAAAGGATAAACTAATCTATACTCATATTATAAAGCTGACGAGTTTGTTTGCTTGAATGCGCTAATCTCAGGAACTACGGTTCCGGTTTGAAAAATTCTTTCAGTGTTAGATAGCCCGTTTATCGAGGAAGGCTATAGGCTATATAACATCACGATAAGACCAATAGGAGCGGAGCACTAAAGAAGAATGTTTCAAAATCGGGGGATTTTTTTCCTATTGAGAGCTTCCGCTGCGTGCGCTGCGTAAACGGTTAAAGTTTCGCAAAAAAATCATGTATGATGACAGAATTATTCCTCTTTAAAAGTTCGAAAAAAAAGCCCGCGACAGCATATGTCTATCTTTTAAGGTTAGCTCACTATAACCTTTTTTATGCTAACCAAATTTGTTCTAAAATAATGCATTATTTACGAAGGTGTTTTTATAAATATGATATTAATCCTTATCCAAATAAATACGTTATTCATCACAAGTATTTAATTTAAAACAAAATTGCCCTTAACATCATTCGATTTAAATGAATATCTTAGGAGCTATCGCAGTTTTAAAATAACATCACCGGCCGGAAGAATACAAAACTAAAAATATAGTGTACGCAGAAGTACTTTAAAATAACTTTAGTCTAGTATTTTTGAGAATAACCTACAATCTACATGATGTAAGATTATAGACCCAGTACTTACTCACCTACATAAACGAAGTCGCGGGTTAAAGTTAGCGTTAGCCCAAAGTAACTATTCCACGCGGACGAAGTCGCAGGCGGAAGCTAGTGAAAATATAGAACCGATTTTAATAATTATTTCACCAACATAAAGTTACACTATCAACGAGTATGATAAACATAAATTATGTAGTTATGTACCCTACAGGCTATATTTTAGTTTGAAAAATTGATTGATAATATGGTCAGTCGTCAATGAAGCGACTTCCACGATCGTTGCTTGACCATGTTGATCGAACCATAAGGCTTTTATTATTTAGCCATTAGCTCATCACATCATTACAAATTATACAGTAAAATCTTAAATAGCGTGTATTGTTATTTGCTTAAACACTATCTGTCTTGTAATGTAAGAGTAATTGACAACAATGCTTAATAATGTTATGTAGTACGATAGCTGGGATTTGTTCATAAAATCTTCGACGAGAACTTTTACTTTACACCTTACTTTTGGCATACTTACGACAGATTAAAACAAAATAAATATTTGTAAACTACAAATATTTTATTTGTAGTTGCAGTGATAATCCTATCCATTATTGTAGGTTTTAGGTGCGTTGAATTTAAAATCAAACATCCAAACCTCTTTAAAAGTACCGAGTAGTACGAGAAAGTACAAATATCGCAGCATGAAATAATTGATCTATAAAAATTACTTGGTATCCAAAAGTACTGCTATGCATTATTGAAAAAGTTAAATTACCAGATTTAGGTATATTTTTATTTAATAACGGAAATCAATAGCATGGTATTTTTCCATAGAAACTTTTAAATATAATTTCTTAGGATATGTTCAATGCCCATTCGACTTTACGGAAATGAAAACAGATATAAAAAGAATAAATAGAACTGGATAATGTGCAGGAAGTGAAATCTCTATGTCTCGTTGCCAATTTTTCGGAGCTAATTCATATTATGGTATAGCAGTGCATGAAAACTGGAGATCTCGCAACTTTGAGCTAAGCTTTGTATTTGTGTATCTAGCCTGATGTGTTGGAATGTTTATATTTTACTTCTAAATTCAATTCAGCAATCTACAACACTTCGAAAACAACAATTCCAGGGACCAATGCCTGTTTGTTTGTCCATCTTTTACATCAAAAGGTAGCAACGGTTTAATGTATAATTTTGGTTTGAAAATCGTTAAAGGACTGGATAGTGACATAGGTTACTTTAACTTTGCTGAAAGAAACCTTTTCACGGGAGCGAGGCCAAGCAGAAGCCAATTAACGATAAAAAGCTTTACAAACCCTTATCATAGCTACATAATAAAAACAAAATTGTATTAAACTGCCAATTATAAGCACCAACAAAATACACAAATATAATATCTTTCAAAGACAAAACTGGGCGTGTTTTTTAAAGGCGCTGGTATTTGTAACCTAAGCACGATGTTTTTAATATAAAACGGTGGAGGCAGTTTTGGTGTTGGTAATTACGTTTGAATTAAAAAGCGCTGGTCGTCATCACTTCAATCTCTGTCCGTCAAGGGGTCGTTTAGCAAAACAAATAAACAAAGGGCTCTAGCGCTTCATTGTTATCTACTAATAGCTTCAGCTGTAACTGATTGCCCTCATTCTTTAAGCGTTTTTGCCATATTATTTACGTTTAAATATTTCCTGCGTAAATCCCAACCTCTTAGGAATTCCGGGATACAACATAGCTTATACGTTGCCATTTAACCTCTTCTTTTGTTTCCATTAAAATTGGTTCAGTCGATCCAAATATTAATACGGAGATATAAAAAAAAATTTTAGCCAAAAATAGAACCGACTTCCATATCAAAACACTACAAAGCCAAAAATAACTTTAATTTCGGAAGTCGGTGTTATTGGTTTTGGATTTTAATTTTTTTTCACACCGCCTTCCGAAATTAAAGTTATTTTTGGCTTTGTAGTGTTTTGATATGGAAGTCGGTTCTATTTTTTGCTAAAAATTTTTTTTTTTCACGCTTATTATTGGGTTGGTTTGTAATTTATATTTATAATAATATTGCTTTTCCCTGTGCATAGCCGTTAATTTTTGAGGAGTTCTCCTGGTATTTGACCAGCAGCTCTAAATCAACATATGTATTGTGACGAGCATAAAGTGTTTAACATCCGTACTCAAGTAATCGAATCGCAATCCACGAAATACTTATTATTGAGGAGTTTCAGTGGCCATCTGTGGTCTTCATCATCAGTTCAACTTCCTCAAATGGTACTTTTCGGAAGCAACTGCTCAAGGTACTATAAGAAATACCCAAAACGCTATAGGTGTGCCTATAATATTTGAAGAGTTCCCTCGATTTCTCCAGGATCCCATCATCAGATCATGATTTCGTAACAAGGGGACCAACTAGAACGTATACTATTTCAAATGCAAAAAGAATTTTTCAAATCGGTCCAGCCGTCTCCGAGTTATGAGGTAACATACACAAAAAAAAAAAAAAATTTCAAGACGAATTGAAAACCTCCTTTTTTTGAAGTCGGTTAAAAAGACAAACAGATAAGCAAACCAAAATACAGATAACATTTTTAAAGAAAATGGTAGGTAGCTATGTGGTCTATTATCGCGTAAACAATGTATAAGCACTTGAGAAAACATATTTAATTTGACACTTCAATTTTATTCATATTTTACCTTGAATTAAGGCTCAGATATTAAGAATGCCCTTTAGTTTAATTCCGCAGCCTTGACCCGACGAAATTCCTATGAATAGCTTCACGCCAAACTTAACAACCTTTTTTTAATAAATTGTACTTACATATTACTTCTTCTAGCGTATGCCATTCATATCTGGAGTGAAGCCATTGAGAAGCACGGGGAAGCACTTGCTGTTTCTCTCGATGTCTTCAAGGCTTTTGATAGGGTGTGGCACGATAGCCTTATTGCTAAGCTTCCTTCTTTCGGTATATCCACTGAACTTTGCGTTTGGATAGAAGACTTCCTGAGAGATCGGTCTATTCGAGTGGTTATTGATGGTTGCTCGTCTGGCCAATTGGCTATTAATGCCGGGGTCCCTCAGGGGTCAGTTCTCTCAGCAACTTTATTCTTGCTGCATATTAACGATCTGCTAATGCCCGGTACCTTTGGGTATGCAGACGACAGCACTGTTGCTGAGAGATATATATCTAGCGCGCGTGCTAGTGGGTCACAAGTCCAGTCTCTCTGAGAGGCAATGGTGGGGCGCTTAAACTTGACTTTGAAGGCTGTCTCTGAGTGGGGCGACGCCAACTTAGTCAAGTTTAATGCTGCCAAGACCCAGGCGTGTCTTTTCTCCGCAAAAAGGAGCCAATTTCAACCGTTCCTTCTTTCCGTGGTGTAACCGTGCCGATAACTGATCGCATCGAGCTTCTTAGGGTTACGTTGACATCCACCCTTAATTTTGGTCCGTTTGGCTGCCAAAAAGTTGGGAATTCTAGCAAAGGTGAGACGGTACTTCACACCGGAACAGCTGCTCAATCTCTATCAAGCGCAAGTTCGGTCGTGTATGGAGTACTGCTCTCATCTCTGGGACGGATCTGCCAAATACCAGCTTGATGCACTTGCAACTGGCAACTAGAAACTGGTCGAGACAAGGCTCCAAAGCCTAGAACATCGGCGACGTGTTGCAAGCCTGTCAGTTTTCTATCGGTTACATTTCGGGGAGTGTGCGATGGAATTGCACAGTCTTATTCCGCCAAGCCCGTTCCATCATCGGAAGACGAGACAAACGGCGATGCGCCATCGTTACATGGTGGACATCCCACCCATACGCACGAAACGTTTTGGGAATACTTTCATTGTGCGTACGGCTAAGGAGTGGAATTCTCTGCCGGAGTCTGTATTTCCTGATAGTTATAACCTGGGAGTCTTTAAGTCAAGAGTGAATAGGTTACTTCTAGGCAAGCGTGCTTCATCTCCGACCACATCATCGCTTAAGATCAGGTGAGATTGTGGTCAAACGCAACCCTATCAACTATAAAAAAAAAACTATTTCTACCCACCTCAGTACTTGACCACGGCACTGAAGACATCAGACAATCATTTTTTTTTTTCTCTCCACAAACTTATAAAGTAAAAACATACAAGCTGCATATTTTGTCGTTTAATAAATTATATCTGACTAAATGTTTGGATTGGCTGTTACACTGTCACGGGTTCGATTCCTGCACCGGTAAATATGTTTTAATGGCCTACGTTTTTGTAAAAATGCACTCACGATACAGGGAAAATTTCTAGTGGAAGGCAATGATTTCATAAAATCGATACGTAAACCACATTCAAATCTCCAATTCAATCGTTTCCAGGTGCATCTGCCTACACTGGTACAACCGCAAATTCCGTGCGGACAACGAAGAGGTCCCTGACCCTACGACCCACAAAAATGGAGTCAGCGTGGTGGAGAGCGGACCTGACCACAAGCCCGGCCACCAAGACCACAAAACCGGACACGACCATAAGACCGGACATGATCACAAGACCGCACACGATCACAAAGCCGGACATGAACATAAGGCAGGACATGAGCATAAAGGACATGATAAACATGGACTTGATCACAAGGTTGTTGATAAGCCAAAACTGAAGACTCAGGCTAGTGTGGGGCGTGATGTAGACCTGATTAAGCAGCCGTCAGCCGCCAGTGACACCTAAGCTAAGTCCCGACCAGTAGAGTAACGTATCTTAAGCGTTCGTGTACCGCTGTTTGATGTAAGGGAATTGTGGGCTTCATATAGCCCACATCGTCAATACTCGTATACTTTTCGATGTCGCAACAATGTTGGTTGTTTACTCATTACTCAATATAATAGATTTGTTTCCCTTGACAATAGTTCTCTTATGTCTATCAAACCCCTGCCCTGATGCCCGTCTTTACTATCACTGTCTTCTTGTATTTTAAACGTCTATTGTGTTTTCATAGCAGTCAGTTTCTAAACTTTGAGATTATAGACAAGATGTACTTATTTAGTTTATTATAGAGATTTTTGCTCATTTTTCTGAGTATGAATTTTAAGTTTTACTTCAATCACCTTATTGACATGGCCTTATTTAATAATTTATTCAAAAACTACGCCTTTGGACATACTCAAATTCCCAGTCGCGTTTTCTAACTCTTTAGTTTCACGACTACTGCGCGTCTACTGACGTCAAACTTACGTTGAACAAACAAACAGCAACAGACACCACACAAGTATTACCTAAGATACACAATTTATTTTCTTATAACGTAACTTGGAACATTCTAGTAAGTAGATTTTAGTAGAATCTACTTAATGTAATTTAGATATACTTACCATTTAATTTAAATCATTTATGGGATTTATAATGGACTCGCCACCATTAAGTGTGTTTGATTTAGTGTTACAATCGTGTGAGCGAGTGTCATGGCTGAGGCTGAGATGTACATTTTGCGACTTATTCTTCAATATCCTTACAGTTATTTCATAGAAAATCTTCCAGTCTATTCTCACGTATCCCTTACTGTAATTTAACTTGTAAATATTTTGTAATGTGTCTACATAATTATTGTCTTTTGTATGTAAAATTATAGTATATATACAATGTTAGTTACATATCATTTTAATTAGAACCTACCATTTATTCACATGTAGCTCACAGTAATCACTTTTTCATTTTGAAGTACATAATTATGCTTCTTATTTTAAGCTCGTCAAAATTTTAGAGTCGGAATATTTTTAATTTCTGAGTAATATATTTTTGAAAAATTTACAACCTGAAATCAAAATTAAAATTAATGTTATCGATTTTTACTTTTAGTGACTCCTAAACAAACTTCACAATATAAACGATCTGTAAAAAGATAAAAATAATCATTCTAAAGCCTTACCGTCCGTGAGTACCGAATGGATTTAATAAAATAATTAAAACTGCAAGTTTACTTAACAATAAACTTTATAGACCACATGATTATGACCATGTACTATAAGTGTAGTTGACCTGATTGCATGCAGTAAGTACTTATAAAAGAGCTTAGTAATGTATTCAAGAAACATATATAATATGTAAAATCGTTCTGTTCATCACTCACAGTTTCTTCCAAACTTCCTTTATACCTCATCTATGCTCATTTACGAACGTAAGAAGTAGATAATTTTAAACGCGACTTATATTCATACTAACAAACTTTCAAGTAAACTGACTGGCGACCCTTCCATATATGAAAAGTGGGGAGACAAGCCAATAGACTTCGGCGATTACTCCTCGTGAACCATCTGATTTTCTTCCTTCTCTTTACCATTCAGTAGGTATGTTTCATGTGACACTTCATACGAAAGTATTAATGTCATCAAACACCTCACTATTCCTTCTTCAATATTCATATGTCTCAAACCCCGATCTTTTATATCTAAGTAGAGTTACAATTACATAACAGTTAATCATTATAAAGAATATTAATACATTATCAATACAATAGCTGTTCGTGTTTACATTCGATGTTGTGTCTCGATGTTTTATTATTAACGAAGATAAATTAAATAGACCAATGTATCATCATCGTATAATATAGTGTCAGTATACTTATGTGTGGATTGTGGTATATCATATTCATATTACTTCACCGTTTCTCATTAGGGAAGTTTCATTTTACTTTCAATAATTTAGAAAACCTTGGAATTTTTACCCTAAGAGACTGAGAAGAGTGTTCTATAATAAATTTCGAAGAAATCATTATTTAGTTTTGATGATTTAAATTTTTTTGGTGCAATTACTTGATAGTCATCATGTACACAACCACTTGCTTTTTTTAGTAATACTTTGGGGTACGGATTGAATTCATTATCATCGTGGGGTCCAATGTTTGGTCCAGATAAAATCAAATATGTATTGGATTATGAGTGCTTAATAGTTTTGAATGAAGCAATTTAAACTTACTGGTTTATTTTCTGATACTAAATTGATTAAGTATTCTGAATAATTTGATTGTAAAGTTTATGAGATTACTTTTTGGGATATAAGTAACATCTTCGGATGGCGACTAGTTGGGAGAAGAACTCGTCTCTTACATTTTCATGTGGTTACGAGCTTACAATGCTCTGCACTGTCTTGTATCAGTCGCGGGTAGATGACAATGTTTGTCATGAAAGTTGGATGTAAGATTTAAGGATAGTACGAGTCTATTGTGCTGTAATATCGAATAAATCTCCATTGAGTGGAAAGGAATTAAAGTTATTATACGTTTTTTATTAGGAGTAATAATGAAGACATTGTATGTTGTACTGGTATCAATGTTTATTTAGGTTATGGGAGCAACTGGTAAACATTTTGGATAAAAGGATGAAAAGTCGAAGGCATACTCAAACCTACAGATAGCAAAAGTACTGATTATTTCAGGTGCTTTCCAGCTGGTGAACATCATACTGATTACCGACTCATTACTGATTGTAATTATAAGCATGAATAGAGATTTTATGGCCACGAAGTTTTGCTCAGGGTATACCAGTTGCTCCCAGAAAATATTCCATATTATACCTAATGATATATTACGTTCGTCGATGTGTTAGATTAAGAACAAACTAGTGTATTGTATTATAACTGGTAAATATAGTCTGTAATTACATAACTTTATTTTTAATCTACAGTATGAGCTTCAGAGCCTCGATTTCGCAAAAGGAACGTTGCCAAAGATGTTTATTTAATTATACACGCTTTAATAAGTTGAGTAACAAATGAATGCTTGGATTAAATTAGGGAAATGTACGCAAGACTTAGCCAACGTTTATCCAGCGTTATTTACAATACCTTCAAAGTTGCCATCTGTATATCTAAATTTAACGCCAAGCATTTCATTTTGATCAACCAATCATAGCCGAATTAAAGTTGTTATAGAATATACATATATATAAATTATAAATCACAATATACATATAACTTTTGTTAAGCTGTTAGCCATTTGGTTGATATAAATTGCCGTGCCAAAGTTAACATGGTTTAACCATATACATTAAAGGGAAATGTTTTATTATATATTATAATAATATATATTTATAAAGCTTTGTCATACAACTGTTGGGAATTGAGAGTTTTGATTCATGGTCACTGTAGGAATTATATTATATTTGATGTTAATCATATTATTTGTTAGTACTGCTATGTTTATATCTAATGGTGATCTATCAACTTATCAGGAGAGCCACCACTGACTGAGGCTGAGGTTATTAATGACACCACGCCGGTAGGACTCTAGCAGAATTATTTTAACTGAAAAATTATACGTAATTACTTTTTATTTAGTTTTATCTGTCACGGATTTACTTAGGATTTAAGTTATTATTTTGATGGTACTTTTTATATCTGTATTAAAAGTATTTATGGACGCTATAGATAGATAATGCTATGCTATTATAAATGTTCAAGTAGTAATGATTGGTCTGTTTTTGCAGTCCATCTTGTTTCCTTTGACAACGTATTGTATGAGACATTCCGCCGCTTTGTATGTTTCAATTGATGGTCATATATTAAACGTATATAATAATGTGAAATGCATTACATAATGTTAGGATATAACAATATATTATCATTAACATACATATGTAATTAATGTTACCATATCCGTTGTTATGACACGGCATATATCTGTTCTCGACTAGGCTCCACTTTAGGAGCTTGCTCTGGACACACACATACTAACACTTTCGACCCCCACACCTAAGCTCTATTCACTGTGATAAAATAATTGTAAGATTAAAGGTTAAAATATAAATTTAAAAATCAATATAAAAATGTTTGTATAATTTTTCTATACTTTCGTCGTTTACGGCAGGTTTTTCGATTGACGAATGAAAAATTTTATAAACTTTAATAATATCACAGTGAATAAAATATTTAATTCTATGCCTATTGTCCAAAATACCATATTAGATTTATTTATTAAGTTTTATTTTACATTGTATCTTCTGGGGTCAGTTTTATTAGAAAATTGGTATTTTAATTGAATTTTAATTTCCGTAAGCTGACCTCAATCGATTAGCCCACATCTCAATAAAAATCTTACACTTTAAAATGTTGATTTTAATATATTGACGTGTTTTATATTATCGTATATTATGATATATTTTAATTTTATCACGACTGTGCTGTTTTATATCTCATATATTTTATACCGATGTCTCTAAATAAAATGTGAACAAGATATAGACTTTCAATACTCTCCCAACACCTCCCCTATCCTTCACTACTCTTAATACAAATTTAATTTGGTTTACGTAGATAAGGCACACATAACTTTCAATATAACTTACATTAAAAAAAACGGGTTGCACTCCGGGAGTGCCGGCAGAAGTGAAAACTTGAATATTAACGTTGTGCATTTTTGATATTTTGGAATGGTTAGGGAATAATTTTGCACGAATTGCTTTAATTATCATTATAAAAGTACTATCATTTATGTGGTAGAATACAATATTTATTTATTGCGCTATCGTACACAAACATGACAATTTATATTACATTAAAAAGTTTGCGCAGGCAATACATTTTCGCCGCGCCGTAGAAAGAATGGGGGATACTTCCTCTCTTACGCCGCGCCGGCTGTCTACTCTCCGTCCATCTTACGAATTTTCGATCAGGTCACGTGTCCTGACGAGAGTTTAATATTTTTTACCCATTACAAAAAAAGTGCCCAACGCCGCTAAAGAAGTTTTCACTTCAAAAATCTGAGTGTCGAACTTCTAAAAGATTACACAATCTTATTCCACTAAGCCCGTTCCATCATTGGACTATGGAGATGCGCCATCGTCACATGGTGGACATTCCACCCATACGCACGAAACGTTATGGGACTACTTTTTTTCCACATGTCCGCTTACCATCATGTGAGATGGTGGTCAAATGCGAATATATCAGCAACAAAAAAGACCAGAGATGGCTTAATTCAGCAAGGGGCACACATACACATGTAGCAAATTCAATAGAATAGGAGCCCCATGTAAAACTTGACTTATTTGAATTCAAATTCAAATTCAAATTCATTTATTTGCTAATATGGGTTATGGGTATACAGTTGGTAAAAGAAGTAGAGCACAGTTCAGCCATATTACGCCTTGCGGCATGCAAATCTCAAGCAATTACAACATAGTTACATTAATACAAAAAAATGTTAATTGTAAAACATAAAAAGTACTTAATAAAAATAAAAAAAAATAAAAAACAATAATAATTATAATGTCACTTAAAGAATTAAAATGTCATAAAGTATTAAACGAGAATGTCAAGATATATGTATTATTTATTGATAAATATTAAAGTAATATATAACAATATCAATATTTAAAATGTATGTAATATTATTATATCACGCCAACAGCATTATTTATGGGATTAACATATGTCCTTACATCCTCTCTTAAGTAGTCCTGAACAGTATAATAACATTTATAAAGCAAAAATCTTTTTAAATTCTTTTTGAACACATTGATGGATGGAGTTTCTACTATAGACTTCGGTAAGTGGTTGTAAATACGCGGTGCCATACTGAAAATACTTTTAGCATACAAAGCCGTGGTTTTAGGTTTGCCCCAAATTTTATTAATATGTCGCTTACTTCTATACTTATTAAATAGTTGTTTATTATTTCTTGCAAAGACAGCAATCTCATAAATGTAGACACAAGGCAGAGTTAATATATTGTGCTTGATAAAATATGGTCTGCAGCTATCGGTCTGGTGGATGTTAAACATACCCCTAATACACCGCTTTTGCGCCTTAAATGCCATTTCCCTATTGGTGGAATGACCCCAGAATATAATACCATATTTTATCAGGGATCCCACGTAGCCATGATACGCTGCAAGTACAGCAGAGGTGCTTACTGTTTTCGCTAGCATATGTAAGGCGTATGATTGCTTATTTAATTTTTTGTTTAGAGTATCAATATGTGTCTTCCAATTTAAATTATAATCAATTGACATGCCTAAGAATTTTGTAGTTTCTATTTCATTTATTTTGTTTCCTGTATAATTTATATTAATGTCAGTAAATTGGGCTTTACGATTGCGAAATATCATAATTTTAGTTTTATCAAAGTTCATTTTTAAATTATTATTTGTTAGCCATTTTATAATATCACTTAAAGTTTTGTTTATATCTTGTTCTAAGGATAACTTGTTCTTGTTTGTGAAAACCACAGTACTATCATCAGCAAAAAGTATAGTGGGATGATTAGTTACCCTTGGAAGGTCATTTATATAAATTATAAAGAGCAGAGGGCCCAAAACACTCCCTTGTGGCACACCTTGTTTGACTTCTCTATATTCCGAAGTGTAATTAATTTCTTCTTTTGAGGTCTAAAGATAAAAATACTAAATATAAGATTTAACACGATTTAAATTAGTTTGACACTAGACAAAACTGGCCAAACAATACATTTTTTTTTGACATAGTGGGGATCTAGTACGATAAGGTCCCCCAAGCATGGGACCCATTTGCTAATGTTACCCCACGGCTATATAATAGTGTCGTACATACAGTCCTCTTAGTGCTACTAGATTTTTGTCCTAAGTGGTTACTTAGGCAGGTAAATGTACAAAAAATCTACCCACATACATACTTGACTTGACCAAACGTATGGATGTTTATACTCTTTCATGCAAAAACTACTGAACGGATCTGAATGAAATTTAGTAAGTACATAGGTAGTTGACATCCTGGAATAACACATGGTTTTTATCCTGGAACTGCCACGGGATCCGGATTTACGCGGGAAACCCTCACACGCGAACTAAGTCAAGGCCAGAAGCTAGTTAGTTTATTCACATTAATAATCCAGTAAGACCAGAAAACGTCATGAGAAAGCCTTGCTCAGCAAATTATGTAGATTCATAAATAGTGAACTCTATCGGCTACGTTACTAACTAAATGGTATTTTCTACTATTCATTATTTTGTATGTGTACGCTAGATGGCGCTGCATCTTCATCTTTTCATAGTCTTGTATTGTTGGTCAATGGCATAAATATTATGTTACCGGCCAAACCCGATTTCAAGACAAACTAGTCTTTCCTAGGCTAAACTAGTTTGCCCTAAGCCCGATAGGATAAATCAGCTTAGCCCATACCAAAGTAGTTGATCCTGATATAAATACGCACACTCTAGGATAAACTAGTACGGCTTAGTCTAAAACTGCCACTACCACTGCCATAGCTGCTGCCCTCTATTATATTTTTTGACAATTCAAAGATAAACTTACATCCTCATATAATAGATGGCGTTACTTTATATGAAATTTTGAGCTTCGATTTGTAGGGAAATTTCATTCGCCTGGTCATTGGTGAGCTTAATAGTTCTACTAGTCTTCGCTAGGTATCGCTTTAGCAAGAAATTTTTTAACTTAAAAATCGGTAAAAACTTTTTGTTAGTAATCCCGATTCCTGATGTTTCTGTAATGATATCACGTTAAAATCTACATTTCAAACAAAATAACGATAATTCTAAAAAACCCTTTTTCTACATTCACATAATAGTAATTTTGCGAGTTTTACCCAACCAAGTTAAACATCTTTTAACACATTTAAGTACCTAAATAGGTTCCGAATACATAATAGATTAAGACAAGTATTTGTTTTCATTTTGCAAACAATTTGCGTTTAGATTATTAGACTATTAGAAATAAGCAAACTAATAATCTATATAGTTTACGTATTATGCAGTTCACTAAATGATTAGTAGACACATTTGTGATGGCTTACTTAACTCCTAGTACCGCGGTGCGATAAACGCGATATACCGGCACAGCGCGGCAATGTCGCGTCGCGTAATCGCGCGCTCCACGACTCGGTGCAGTATACGCTTGGGTTCAGACGGAGCGTTTTGACGTCCATACATTCTTACCACAGAAATCTTAATAATAATGGCAATATTACACGTTTCAATCACATTGCTTCAATGTCATTGAAAGACTCAGAATTGAAAGATACTTCTGTTTACTCGTACAACTATCAAAATTGAACATTGAACCATTCAATGCGCATTGCTCATGAAAATGTCTACGAATCAGGTAGTACGCGTGGGAATCAATCTAAATTGAGATTAATTAATTGAACTGGGTAAAATCATTTCTTCCCCCAGACACCCTTTTTTTTTTTTTAACGTGGTAAAATTATCAAATAAGTCCTCCCACTCCGGGCAGACACATTTGTGATGGCTTAACTCCTAGTACCGCGGTGCGATAAACGCGATATACCGGCACAGCGCGGCAACGTCGCGTCGCGTAATCGCGCGCTCCACGACTCGGTGCAGTATACGCTTGGGTTCAGACGGAGCGTTTTGACGTCCATACATTCTTACCACAGAAATCTTAATAATAATGGCAATATTACACGTTTCAATCATATTGCTTCAATGTCATTGAAAGACTCAGAATTGAAAGATACTTCTGTTTACTCGTACAACTATCAAAATTGAACATTGAACCATTCAATGCGCATTGCTCATGAAAATGTCTACGAATCAGGTAGTACGCGTGGGAATCAATCTAAATTGAGATTAATTAATTGAACTGGGTAAAATCATTTCTTCCCCCAGACACCCTAGAACATTTTTTTTTAAGTTAAAAATAAATACATTGAATTATGGTTTTTATTTACTGATAACATCAGCTTTATATTTTTTTACTATAATAGTCTCTTTTTTTACTAACAAAAACAATGAAAGAAATCTATTGGGTAGGTAAATCCCCCGCCATCCAAACTAATCTGGTGGAACCCGAACGGATAGCAGAGGATTGGCAGAACCTTTGTATGAAGCTAAATTTGAAGAACTTAAAAGGGTTACTTCATTCATACAATAATAATATACAGAACACTATTGACGTCTTTTCTTGAGACTGCGATATTGAGAATAAAAAAACAAGGTACATATTCAAATAATATAAATTAAAATGTAAAACGTCATGAATGCTGCACAGTGTAACAATCTTTAAAGAATGCTTCTGACTTATGTCTTATGTATGTGACAGCACAGTCATATTCAACATTTATACTCGTTAAAAAATATTACCAGACTGTTCCACCCGTTTTGACTAATTTCCAGCTGAAAATAGTGTTAAAAGAGATCCGAGTCGCATCACTATTCACTAAACTGCTTTGTGGAACTTACAGGTTAATTATAATTACAGCCCCATAGGTCGGAGTCGGTCCAGGGCAAAGACTATAAAAGTCTCTGATCCAGGGATAGGTTAATAGGTATGATAATACCATCGAGATTCTACCGCTCCTCAGAAAACATATTAAGCCGTTCATACGTTATTTGTGCATCTTTGACAGTCATTACGGGAAGTCAGAAGCCATAAAACCAATCAGCTTATGTAACTCCCGTCTTGCCAAGTGATATCATGGTACCAGTTACTGTGTTGTGTAGGCGGGATAAGCAGCCGCTCCTTATAATAAAAAATTGGCCAAGTGCGAGTCAGACTCGCCCATGAAGGGTTCCGTAGTAATTATAATAATATAATATAATATGTATATTTATTTGACGAATAAAAAAAAACCTTAAAAATTTCTTAAAACTAGCTTATTTACATTTTTACAACTACGCTAAATAACTTTGTTTTTCATAGTGTTTGTATGAATTAAAAAGTTATATTTGCGGTTTTAGAAAATATGCTGTATCTCAAAAACTGCTGACTCGATTTCGTTCAAACCAATTTTGGTTGAAAGTTTACATTAAGATCTACAGATATATATATTTTTTTGATTTTTCACTCCATTATTATAGAAGTTAGAGGGGGGGGGGGGTGGACACATTTGATCACTTTGGAAGCTTATATCTTTTAAACCAGTGTTTTTCAATCATTTTGAATACGCGACCCCTTTACAGGATGAAAAATTCTCACGACCCCCTAAGACATATACAAACAAAACTTTATTAATTTAAATGAGTATGTTTACGATTTTCTATATTTTCATACCTATCTACAAGTGGAAAGAAGTAGGCTACCCCTACGGGAAAGAGGCGTGTTTTATACGAATATGATACTTATCTATTAATTATTTATTTGTATGTAAGGAAATCTGAAGGAAAAACTTGTAGATTTAGCTTCAGACTGCGTGCTGAAAATGGAATATCATTCGCAAAATATTGACGTGTTTTGGATGAAAAGAAAACAAGAATATCCAGAGCTGGCAAAGGAAGCTCTAAAATCATTAGTGCCATTTGCCACCTCATACTTGTGCGAACTAACATTCTCCTCATTGGTGGACATTAAAACTAAAAAGAGAAATAGACTAAAACTAGAAAATGATTTAATCATAAACTTTCTAAAATAGCACCACGCTTTGAGAATTTTTTGAAAAATAAACAAGCACATCCTTCTCACTGATATTGTATTTTTATTATAGTGTAGAATCTTGTCATTTCTCTTTTGCCGTCGATCACCCGAATAAGTCTTCGCGACCCCCTAAGGAAAGCTTCGCGACCCCCCTAGGGGTCGCGACCCACAGATTGAAAAACACTGTTAAAAACCCTTATATCATTTTTAAAGACCTGTCTAGAGATACCACACACGCATAGGTTTAATGAAAAAAAATATTTTCAGTTCTAGTTCCATGGATGGGGAACCCTCTTTATATTAAATTTTTTTTTTCTTAAATTCGGAAAGCGGTTCACAGAATACATCTACCTACTAAGTTTCACGTGTATAGTCTTAATAGTTTCGGAATAAAATGGCTGTGACATACGGACGGATGGACAGACAGGCAGACAGACAGACGGACAGACATATCGAAACTATAAGGGTTCCGTTTTTTGCCATTCGGCTACGGAACCCTAAAAAGAAGAGAACTAGCAATATACGTATACTTCACATTACTGGCAATCTTGCTAACTCCGCGGCGCTCCGACTAAGCTAAATATGCGTTTATATTAAAGCCGACGTAATGATAATTTAATTACAAATTATTTATATACTTTCAAGCCCGCTCTTCAATGTGTAGAGGGGGTGTTTGTGCATGTTGGGTGCACAAACACCCCCTCTACACGTTGGCGAATAGTCATTGGCCACTACATTCGCCACTATGTTCGCCAACGTGAAGAGCCGGCGCGCGGCGTCAGATAACCGCGCGAACGCCGCGGCTGCACCCGAACTTACCGTACATTGATCATACGAGTCGCTCGCCCGGGCGCGCGGGGCTTCGGCCATGAGACGCCAGTAGCCGCGGCGAACTGTAGCCGCGCGGACAGACCGTTGTGACGCGACGCGATTTTATTTCAAAAAATTACGTCAAAATGCCGCAAAAAATGCTGTTATCTGAGCATATGCTGAAGAAACTCGTAAAAGAAATTAAAAAGAGAGAGTGTTTGTGGAATCCGAATCATGATCGATACAACGACAGGTATCGGATGGCCAAGGCTTGGATGGAGATAGCCGACGTGATGCAGCTACCAGGTTGGTGTGACATATTTTGTACCGCGTGCGCTCCTAGTACAGTAGTACCCACGTAGTGTTGCTATACAAATGTAGATGGCGGTAGTGAGCTCTAAAGTTATAGACCAAGTCCTCTGCTTGTAAGGTGTGTTACAAAGGATTTTGTTATGGCAATATTACACGGTTCAATATTGTCTTTCAATGGCATTGAAGCAATGTGATTGAAACGTGTAATATGGCCTAAGGCCGTGCGCGCACTGCGTTGCGTTTTGGAAACGCAAAATCTGTGAAGTATGGAGTGTCATAGAAGTGCGCGCACTGCGGTGGAATAAACGCGTGCGGTAGAGTCACCGGTGGCCCCGGTCATTCTACCGGTGCGATAGAACTACCGCAATTGCGGCCACCGCAAGGCAAAAAAAACCACAAAGTGCACAGTTCGACAGCTCACCTCACATAGCCGTCACACTTGACGCTGCGCGCTGGCAGAATAGTCGAAAACGGCTCAGTTGCCAAAGAAGAGAAAAAAAAATTGAATCATTCAATGGCAATGTTCAATAGTATTGAAAGAATTGAGTTTGCTTAATATTTTCAATCCCGCCGTTCAATGTTCAATGTGATTGAACGAAAGTTGAACGTGTAATGTAAACACAAAAATTTAATGATTCAATAGATTTTCATACTCAATATCGCAGTGTCAAGAAAAGTATCAATAGTGTTCTGTATACATATTATTATTGTATGAATGAAGCAGAGAGTATAATTATAAAGTCTTTGGAATGAACTCGCCCATTAAGAGTTCCGTAGTAACTACGCAAAATAACTTTGTTTTTCATAGTGTTTGTAGGAAATACAAAGTTATATTTGCGGTTTTAGAAAATGTGCTATATTATATATATAAAACTACTGACCCAATCTCGTTGAAACCAATTTTTATTGAAAGTTTTTATTAAGATCTACAGCATATATTTTTTTGGATTTTCACTCCATTATTATAGAAGTTAGAAGAGGGAACACACATTTTACCACTTTGGAAGCGTATATCTCTTAAATTTGATTGACTTTAAGGAAAAGTGGTTCTAGAAACCTCAAATCTATACTAATATAGAAGAGTTTGTTTGTTTGTTTGTTTGTTTGTTTGTTTGTTTGTTTGTTTGCTTGAACGCGCTAATCTCAGGAACTACCGTTCTGATTTGAAAAATTCTTTCAGTGTTAGATAGCCCATTTATCGAGGAAGGCTATAGGCTATATATCATCACGCTAACACCAATAGGAGCGGAGCAGTAATGAAGAATGTTTCAAAATCGGGGGATTTTTTTTTCCACGGGGACGAAGTCGCGGGCGGAAGCTAGTAATTTATAAAGACCTGTCTATAGATAGGTACCACACACGTATAGGTTTGATAAAAAATAATATTTTTAGTTTCAGTTCTATGTATGGGGGAGCCCCCCTTAATTTTATATATTTTTATTATCTATACTATGTATACTAATATTATAAAGCGGAAAAGTTTGTTTGTTTGTTTGTTTGCTTGAACGCGCTAATCTTCGAAAGTACTGGGTGGATTTGGATGAAATTTGGTATGGAAGTAGCTTGAAGCTTGAGGAAGGTTATAGGCTACTTTTTACCCGACTGCAAAAATTTGTTTGTTTGTTTGTTTGCTTGAACGCGCTAATCTTCGAAAGTACTGGGTGGATTTGGATGCAATTTGGTATGAAAGTAGCTTGAAGCTTGAGGAAGGTTATAGGCTACTTTTTACGCGACCGCAAAAAAGGAGAGTTATATTTTTACCGTGATAGAATCCACGGGAGCGAAGCCCCGCGTGAGTACTAGTTTTTAATAAAAATGGAAAGCGGTTAACAGAATACATCTAGGTACCTACCAAGTATCACGTATGTAGTCCTAATAGTTTCGGAATGAAATGGCTGTGACATACAGACGGAAGGACGGACGGACAGACAGACAGACATGACGAAACTATAAGGGTTCCGTTTTTTGCCATTCGGCTACGGAACCCTAAAAAAATGGACATATTTAAAACTAGCTTCTGCCCGCGACTTCGTCCGCGTAGAGTTGAAAATATTCCACGGGATCCCGTCCCCGACTTGCTTGACAAAGATTATAATAGCTCGGCTAATATACATGATATAAAGATAATTTATAGCCTATAGCACTCAGGGATAATGCAGCTACATGTAAGCGAAAGAATTTTCAAAATCAGTTCGGTAGTTTCAAAGATTACCCCCTACATACAAACTAACAATTTACAAACTTACAAATTTTACCTCTTTATAATAAGGGAAATAATAATGGTTCCGAAAAAAAAATTAATCTACAGCGATTTGTGGCCGACTATTATTCTAATTAACCAGCGTTATAATGAATTACCGACAAAAAACCCAAAACATAAACGAAAAAAAAATATCCAATTTAACAACAAATAAGAGCATGTACAAATTACATTTTCTCCTAAAAAAAATGGATATTCGAATAACAAAACTAAACTCCCGAATAGAATACTGAACCTCCGACAAAATTACTCAGTTACCGACAACAGAGGTTTTGTCAAAATAATCATATTTTTACAACTTGCATGAACTATTTTAATTTCTATTGTTGGTTATCAAATTTATTTTTTAACTCTCAATTATAATGAAAATACCTCAACTGTTCGGCCCGCGCGATCGGGCTCGGGTCGCGTTCGGCTGTTTTCGCGTGCGAGTTCTAAAGATCCGAGCGCAGTGCGCTTGCAACGACCGATCCTTGCGTGTTTTGTCTGTTTATGTTACAAAATTAAATTAAATAGTTTTTTTTGCTAATAAATCTACTAATGAAATTACTAACTTACTATATCTCTCTATCAGTTTTATAAAAAATACGTTTGTAAACATCTTTTAGGGCTCGTTATTAGATTCAAGCTCGCGACTCCGCCCATGGAAGCGAAAGCACTACCTATAGGACAAAAAAAAAACTTATTTAAAAAATCTAATAAACCCGACTGCTCAACTGAAGAGTAAGAAACAAGCACATTTTTGTTTTTAAAAGTGACAAGCAGGCGGGACCCAATTGAACATATTTTTTTAAATGGGATGGGTCCGCCTGTTTGTCACTTTTAAAAATAAAAATGTGCTTGTTTCTTACACTTCAGTTGAGCAGTCGGGTTTTTTAGATTTTTTAATTAAGTTTTTTTTGTTCAACTTTTTAGTTAAAATATTAATTAACAATTTTTTAGTTTTCCCGGTCGTGTCACATTGGCACTCCACCGGATTCAGAAAGTGAGTCCATATTTTTAAACTTTCTCATTGTGTTATGTTGCTAGTATTACACTAATGATAAACATGATATACCTTTTTGAAATCCTTATGTTAAGCCCTTTAATTTGATACCCATAAAAAAACTTGAAATAAAATAATTTTTTTTTCGCCATACAGCCGCCATGTTTACTTTTTTAAATGTCACCTATCTAAGAACACTCGGGCTATTAAGACAAATCTAACGACACCTCAATTGTGTGAATCCGTTCAGCGGTTCTGGAGATATGAGGTAATAAAGAATATTACATACATACATACAAGATACGCGCGAAAAACATAACCCTTCCTTTGCAGTCGGGTAAAAAAAGGAAACGGAAAACTTATAATACAATGAAGATAATTAAGATACCTACTGACAACTAACTACCTGCCTCCCTATTTAGTTCATAAATACAATTATGTATACCTAACATTTTCTACTACCTATTAAAACTACATTTTCATAATAAACTGAGTTTTGTTTTATTTTTATCTTTGTTCTCGCTGACGTTATAAAAACTAGGAAATTTGTCGAATATAATACAGTATAATAGTAAAATACTCTGGGAAACCAAAGTCTACTTGGCTTTCGATTTCGAAAGCATGGATACGACTGTTCTAACTTTTTAACGCCTGAAATAGGTACCGATATCGAAGCATACCCGTAGTAAGTAAAATTCATGATAAATGATGCAAGTAAAAGTTATTGTTACAAGTACATTTTTATATTTTTATAAGTTTCTGTATAACCACTCAGAATAATATTTTCAGTATAATGTTACAGTTAAAATAGCACCACAGTCTATGAAATATGAAAGGTCATTTATGAATGAATAGTAGGCAAGTAAAGATAAAAATTACAAAGCATTGTTTTCAGTAGAACGTAATTTATGCTGGTAGAAAAGTATTATAGCAATAAACAGTCGTGTTTATTTTTCGAAGATTTCAGTATCTCATTCGGTCGT
Source organism: Tholera decimalis (assembly GCA_943138885.2). Lineage (NCBI taxonomy): Eukaryota > Metazoa > Arthropoda > Insecta > Lepidoptera > Noctuidae > Tholera > Tholera decimalis. The sequence continues at coordinate 4,189,510 of OW964555.2, forward strand.
TTCGTCATTTTAATTTGGACAAAAGTAGTCGGAAAGTTAGTATTTTAGGCAGTAGATTTAATATTTTGAGTAAGGACAATTCTTCTTTTTTTGTCGGAGCTTTTATTACTACCCTTATAATAATAGTATAGATAATACGTAGTGAATGTAATTGTACGTATATTTATCAACATGTATAATAACACTGGTAATTAATTTGCTAATTAAGTTACTTCATTGCATTTTATTTTTACAAATACTAAAACAAAAATTTTGAGTTTATAACTTAAGTTATTATTGTCCATTTATATCAATCGGACTGCCAATTGTTTATTTATAAGAGTTCAACATACAACCTCTTAAAAAAATAACTAAGGTCCCTACTCACACAACCAAAAAAGATATAAGTATAGGATAAAAATGCAAGAGCTTACTTGAAAGATTTAGATACGGCATCGAAAGGTCAGGGTTTTTTTGGTTAAACATTCATATAGAAAAACCAGATACCTACCTAGATTGCCTCTTAATAAGGAATCGTCTGAATGTTGTAGGCCGGCCTGGTTGGGTTGGGACAGGTTACCTACCTACTTTATTTCTTTCTTTCTTTATTGCAAATACAAACTTAAAACGAATACACTATCATCAGCTTATGCAGTAAAGAGATGATTTAGGATACAAGTATCAGCGTGGTGAGTTTTGTAAAAAATATCTCGAAAGGAAAGCAAGTGAAGCTAAATATCTTAAACCGCTTTGCAGGGACGCCTTTCTTTTGGTCATTACTTACAGTCACACTGAAAGGAAAAGATTTTAACGTATAGATCGCGATAATTATAGCCACCACCAACGACAAACTTAAAAAGTTTGGTCCAGGTCCGAATTTGGTCCGGGGCCAAAGACAATTGCAAAAGAAGAGAGAGAGAAAAAAAATCGTGCAAAAGAATACCTACAGGTTGGTCTTAGTCAGAGTCTGACAGAGCCATTCATTCACCCGTCCCAAGGCGGACTTCCACATCGAGAAAATAACTTCCGATTTTGGTGTTAAAGTGTGAGAAATGACAAAACAAGTGTTCCCTTCTTTATGCCAAAATTTTCGATGAATTACAGAATGCGAGTATCGGGTCATTTGGTGTCCAGTAGGGAAAAATGGGGACGTGTAGCCTGACCGCTTATAATCTTGGCGTGTCCTTAAAATCTCGGCCCCTGGCAACATTAAGACAATGTGTTCAAAATACTGTCAATAATTTCCCTATCGTTAAGTTTTTGATCATATCGCTCTTACATTTTGAATGCTTTTTAATAGGTACGGCAATTATTCCTCTTGCTCAAACAAACTGGTTGGGTTCAGTTCCCTTATTATTATCGCTTACTGACAAAAAAATGTGCGATGCAGCTCGGCTGGGTTTTGTCACACAAATGTCCCGCATCATGTGTACGATTGGTCTACTCATGATATTAATGATTCCGATATAAATGGCACGCCGTATGTAGAGTTAACCGATCGACTATTTGTGGGAAATTCATAGGAAAATAGTTACATACCTACCTGTATACTAACAACACTTTAAAAATTGTTTTACGCGATATATCTGCCCATTTGTGAACCTTAAAAGTTTAAAAGTCCTTATTGTGGTGTCTCATTGTGTACAATAACATAGGTACTCGAAATTGAGAAAGAGTTATATAATATTTTTTATATATTTATTATTATATTTGTTGCGTCCCAAATGTAATTTTGAACGCTCTTTTTGGTGTGGCAACATTCTATTGTCTTTGATGTTGACACTTGACATTACTGACTTGACAGATAGACTTTGGTTCCGTTGTTGGAAAAAATGCCGGTCATCGGGCCCTCTTGAGCTAAATATAATTGGTAAAATATTGTTGGATTCGCCTGTTGAGACCGATAATTGGGTCGCGAATTATCGAATTGTTGAAGTGTATTCCCCATTTGCCGAAAACCCCGGGATATTGTTGAATCATACGCCGCCTTGTCGTCGGTCGGGCTGGCACGCGGAATTTGTTGGAAATCGGATTGGATCTCACGAGATATGAACAGATTAATTGTGAACAGTGTTTGGTTGAACTTTGTAATTCCAAATTGACTAGAATACAGTGATATTTCTTGGAACATATCGCCTTATTGCGTCACCTCGTGTGGCACGCGCTTGGTGGGAACGAGTTGTGCTGTGATTGCTGTTGTGACCGCGCCATCTGGAGATTGGCGCCTTGTGAACGTTCTACAACACTTGACTTACATCACACCTTTCAATTACTCACCCCATTGTACATACAAACCACACTTAGGGCGTGACCTTTGAAGGTCGAAGTTGGCGAACCCAGCACATCAGGTTAGTGGTATCATTATTAAGTAACCTTGTTTATTGAAAGCAACGTTTATGACTCCACGTATCGTGGAAAAGTTCCGGACACGTCCAGTTACCGTTGGCTGGCCTATTGCGTTCCTGACCAATTTGGTAGCAGAGCGTGGTTCTTATAATATAAGATCCACTGGTTTAATTGGAAGTTTTGAATATTGTTGAAAACTTAAAACTTGAGTTTAATTACTTAACACAACTTATAACTTAATAAGTTTTGAATATATTACCATGTCATCCGGGCTATCTAATTGAAGTTGAATCAATTGAAGTTGTATTTGTAATTTGTACTGTAGCCCTTTATTGCATTGACAGGTAAGATTTATTTAAACAAATTGGTCAGGAACGCAATAGGCCAGCCAACGGTAACTGGACGTGTCCGGAACTTTTCCACGATACGTGGAGTCATAAACGTTGCTTTCAATAAACAAGGTTACTTAATAATGATACCACTAACCTGATGTGCTGGGTTCGCCAACTTCGACCTTCAAAGGTCACGCCCTAAGTGTGGTTTGTATGTACAATGGGGTGAGTAATTGAAAGGTGTGATGTAAGTCAAGTGTTGTAGAACGTTCACAAGGCGCCAATCTCCAGATGGCGCGGTCACAACAGCAATCACAGCACAACTCGTTCCCACCAAGCGCGTGCCACACGAGGTGACGCAATAAGGCGATATGTTCCAAGAAATATCACTGTATTCTAGTCAATTTGGAATTACAAAGTTCAACCAAACACTGTTCACAATTAATCTGTTCATATCTCGTGAGATCCAATCCGATTTCCAACAAATTCCGCGTGCCAGCCCGACCGACGACAAGGCGGCGTATGATTCAACAATATCCCGGGGTTTTCGGCAAATGGGGAATACACTTCAACAATTAGATAATTCGCGACCCAATTATCGGTCTCAACAGGCGAATCCAACAATATTTTACCAATTATATTTAGCTCAAGAGGGCCCGATGACCGGCATTTTTTCCAACAACGGAACCAAAGTCTATCTGTCAAGTCAGTAATGTCAAGTGTCAACATCAAAGACAATAGAATGTTGCCACACCAAAAAGAGCGTTCAAAATTACATTTGGGACGCAACATCTACCCCCCCCGGACGGGCCTACCCGTCCGCTAATCAATTGGAAGTCTTGACAAGGTTGCAAATTCAACACAGCTTCAATGCGGCCAAATACCGTAGCTAGTTCATTAAAGGTGAGAACGGTGTCTCCCAACAATCTCCGCCAGCGTCCCTTTGCCGCTTTCACCGCGGCCCCAAAAATACCCCCCCAATGGGGGGCAGGCTGGCGGGTCAAACAACCAAGTGACCCCTCGGCGGGCCAAACTATTACCAATGTCAACCTGGTTCTCATTAAGGAAGGCGTATACCTCCTTCAAATAGTTACTTGTACCCTTGTAATTCGTACCGCAATCAGACCTAATCAACGAAGGTAACCCACGGCGAGACACAAATCTTTCCAAAGTCGCCTCAAAGGCCTCTGTCGAGAGGGAGGTTACCAGCTCCAAATGTACTGCCTTGGTTGACAGGCAGACAAACACACAAATAAGCCCTAACAATCTTGCTATTACGAAGGGTGGACGTCTTCAACAAAGGGGGACCAACAAAATCCGTTACGACGCCAGCAAAGGGCTTCGCCTCATTGACGCGATCAGCCGACAAAATCCAAAATTCTCGCTGCAGAATGGCCAACAGCGCATTGCAACCGGCATGCGAGTTCTTAGTGTGACGATCAGTCACCAACAATTGTACCAAGTTCAGTTACAACAAGGGCAGGAGCACCAATTTTAGGGTAAGGACAACTCACAAGGGTGACCTCAAACCAGGTCCTTCCCTCAACAGTGGTGTCAGCCGGTTCGCCAATTCCCCAAATCTTGCCTGAAAGGTCGTTCACCTTCAGGCCAACCTGTCCCGCTAACCAAGAAGACAAAAGGCAACCCTGGACTCCCGTCTCCAAAATGGCACAGACCACAATCGAGTCACCCAAGGGTCCCCAGACCGTGACCGAGGCCGTTGGCAACAAAACCGTCTTGATCGGGGGGGTCCTTTAGCGGGCAGGCGTCAATCTCTTAGTGATGCCTGGGCGGCGACCGATCGCCGCTTCCAGGCTGCCTTCGTTCACGACGAGGCCAACAATCAAACCATTCGTCTGCGCGGTGTCCCAAGCCGCTCGCCATCACTGGAGGGGCATATCCCACCGAATGCCCGAATGGCGGAGGGCGCGACTCCAGCCGGGGACGTTCCGCCAACGGAGGGGAAAGGCAGCGGCGCCGACCCGGCCACTGCTGCCTAGCAGCCAATGCGCGTTCTCCCTGACGAGGGAAGACCAAATGGCGCTCGTGGGGCTCCCGTTCAACTTGCGCGGGGGGTGGAGTGCGGCGTACAGAATCGCGGATCTCAGCCCGGTGCTCGTCTCCGGGGTACCCCCCCTTGCGCGAACCCCCCTCAGAAGCTGGTCTGCTGGAGCGGTTCGCGTTGGCGCACAAAATCTCCAAGTGGGACCCTTCACAAATTCTACACGGGCGGGGGTCGGGGCAGTCCCGATGGAAGTGGGCCCCCAAGCACGAAAAGCACAAACGACGTGCGTTGACAATACGGCGGCGGGCACTTACGTGCAAATTCAAAAAATCCGGGCAACGCGCCATGACATGCCCCGTTGCCTTACAAAAGTCACAATGATGAGGACTCCGGGCACCATCAAAACGGGGGGCGGGGCGAACATCAACAGGCCCCCTAGCCCGAGGACTCCGGGCGCCAGCCAAACGGGGGGCGGGGCGATCATCAACAGGCCCCCTAGCCCGAGGACTCCGGGCGCCAGCAAAACGGGGGGCGGGGCGATCATCAACAGGCCCCCTAGCCCGAGGACTCTGGGCGCCAGCAAAACGGGGGGCGGGGGGAACATCAACAGGCCCCCGAGCCCTAGTCCGTCCCTGGTCTCTGGGCTGAGAAGGTAGTGGGGGTGACCCCGTGGCGCCACGAGTGTTATCCGCAAACCGACACTCGTCTTCCAAAAATTTGAGGAGGTCGTCAAAGGGGGGAAGATGGGTGGCACTATCCCCACCATACTTCTGCTCAAAACGTGACCTCAGCTCCGCGGGGAGCAACTGCAGCACCACGTGCACCAACAAGTAGGACCAATGTTCTACCGGTAACTCCAAGCGTCTCAAAGCGTTGGTCGCTGAAACCAACGGGTTCAGCAAGTCAGTGCGCAACGTCGACGTGCTGACAATGGCCGGTAGTCCCAAAATCTGGTCGATGTGCACATCAGCCAGGCAGCGCTTGTTCTGATACCGTCGGGAGAGAAGCTCCAGAGCGGTCGGGTAAGAGGAATCCGTCACCGGCAAGTGCTGCACCAAGGCTCTGGCTTCGCCCTCCAGGACAGACAACAAATAGGCCAGCTTCTGGGCAGGTCCGAGGTCCAAGCGTGCATCAACAAGACTCTCAAAGAGATCTAGGAAGCCCAGCCAGTGGTCCAAGCGACCGTCAAAATGTGGCAGCTCCAGGGTGGGCAGCCTACTCAATAGTCCAGGGCCTGCAACAACAGGGGTCTGCGGCTTGGCCGCATCAGGCACCCGGCTCTTCAAAACTTCCCGCGCTCGTAGACATATGACATCCCCCAGGTGGATAATCTGGTCATAGTCACCCAAAATCTTATCGCGGGCTGTCTGATCCATCACCCCCAAATCCACGTCCATGATGTACTCGTTGAAGCGTGTGAGCGCAGCATCAGCTGACTTGATCCTCTCAATCACTTGCCCATACCGAGCAAGGGTGAGCTCTTCCAATTCCACACGCTCAACAGTTGCAGCTGCCGATGTGAACCATCTCAACTGTGAGGTCAATCCCGCAGCAGCCTCCCTGACTGCCCTTAATGAGGCCATTGCAACAATCAAATATTAATACAAAACAACAATCAATAACCAACAATCAAATATTAAACAAACAGCAATGACTTGTTAGCCGGCCAAGTAATCTCAACAAAATAAAAATTCAAATTCAATTATTTCAAGCCCAAATCCGACCCTGCACTTATTCCAAGTATGAATCTAGCTTGCTAAGGATGGCTAGTTACAAAATAAATAACAATTGAATGTATAATACAATACTGGATCAACCTCAAATTAAACATCAATAAGCACAACAATTGTCTGCATAATATTGAGCCGGAGAATCTCTATCAACACTCCAATAATTACTATAAATGCAATAACCAATACACACAATTCAAGTCCTATTATGTTAGACTATGTGTAATTATTATTTAGATAACCTTTCAAATTCAGATCAATGACATTCAATTATTAATTGCAACAAATACCAAATTATGTACCAAATTATACCAATAATTCCTAATAATATTTTTATACTTATTATTGTATTTTTTTTATTATGAATCCAACCTATTAAGTTCCCCCTGTTGGGAACACAGGCCTCCTCTCTATGAGACGGAATAGATAATTATAATATAGTTATACTTCACTATCCGTCTATTATTTTTCTATTAGAAAGATCCAAGTTCCAACACGGTCGAATCAACATTGATTTTTTTGATTAAATATCCACCGTACATACATGTTAATGTTTAAAAAATATTCTCTTTCCTTCCACAGAAGAACGTCTGCGGGTGAAATGGAAAAATCTCCGCGATGTTTTCAAAAAAGAAATCAAGAAGTTCGGATCCGAAGAATTATACACCGGGAAATGGCGGCATTTCGAGATGTTAAAGTTTATAAACACGCCTGACACCACAGCAAAGAGCAATAGCAAAACTAACGAAATAAATGGAAATGACGAGAGCAGTGTAGAAGCAGTTGAAGCTAAAGAAGAAGTAGAAGATGACGAATACGAGTTCGAAGAACCAGAACCAGAAGAGAGGAATAATGAAGTAGAAGTGTACCTTAACGAATCTTTTGAAGAAGAACCTATCCCAGAAAAGATAGCGAAACTGTCCTCAAACGAAGACTACGATCTGATGTTCCTGAAGTCTTTAGCGCCGTACTTTAAACAACTGGATCCAATGAGAAAGCTGATCGTGAGAAGTAAAATGCAGGACATATTGCTGAATGAGATTGCAGCACAATCGTCTGCTAATCAATTCAACTTGAAGAGTTAGCTGTTTGCATAGACATTGTCATGTTTCGAAAAAATTATAGAAATAACTTTGAGCGCACAAGTGTGAGTGAAGAATTTAAGTGCTTATAAATACCAAAGGGTTATTTAATGGAGGTTCTTTCTGACACATTGGAATTTTCCCCCAAAACGTATGAAGTAATTTCAGGCGTTGTTTAATTGGCGGCGTTAAATTTCAGGACCCTTCACGACGGTGAATGTTTACCACATCAAAAGATTAACCATACTCGTTTAACATTAAGAATATTAACTGATAAATCTCAAGTGTGATTGTAATGGACTGTCGTTGTGGTCTGTTGTGGTGGAAATTGAAAATGGAAATTGAAATTGTTTATTAAAACAATTGGTGTACAAAGTATTTATATTAGGGCCTTAGAACTAGGGCACGCCGCAATAGCGGCGGTAAGACCCCTCTTTGAGGAGTGGCTAGATCGGCGTCATGGCGTCCTGACCTACCGCATGACACAGGTCCTCACCGGACACGGAAGTTTCGGGAGGTACCTGTGTCTGATGAGGAAGGAAGAAACGCCTGGGTGTCACCACCGCGAGGGCCGCCCTGAAGAATCAGTAGAGCATACGGTGCAAGACTGCCCCGCCTGGGCAGAGCACCGACGTGTCCTCACGGCGGCGATAGGCGGAAACCTCTCGCGCCCGGCATTGGTCGAGGCCATGCTGCGGGGCGAGAGGGAGTGGGAAGCGGTCTGCGAAGCAGTCATGCTGCCGAAGGAGGAGGCGGGCCGTGTGAGGGAGAGGATGGCGTCCTCCCTCCAGCCCAGCCGCAGTGGTAGACGCCCACGACGTCGGACGTCGGCCGACGATCTCCGGCCACCGTAGGCGTGGGCATGCGGACAGCGAGTAAAGGGCAACTCGCTGTCCGACCATGGACCATGCCCGGGTCGACGGCGCGTTGTGTTCCACGCGCGCCTCAAAGAGCGTCAGCAACATGACGAGGCCCCCGCTGTAGAGGGCCGAAGCCTGCCTGCCGACTCATCCCATTACCGTGGCCCCGGAACGTAAAGGGTTATTGAAGGAACACCGTGGATTTTAGTCAGTAAAAGTCTGACAGTCCCTCCCGCCCTGCCCGGGGTGGGATGACTTATTTGATAATTTTACCACGTTACAAAAAAAAAGAGGGCCTTAGAACTAAAGGTACCTATATAATAAATATATTCTACCTGAACTAGGTTAAAATAAACCTGTATTTCAGCTAAATCACTCTAGTGCTGACATAAATATTATCTAAAATTTCTTAAACAAATACATATATAACTTATACACACAGCTAAATTATAAAATTATGTCTAATGCATAACATAAAAACTAGGTCATTGTACTGTCATGTCAGCCAAGTACAAAATTTAAAGAATGCATATTTATGATATTTTTATGTGTGTTATTATATAAAGTTAAAAATAAACTTATGAGTAAACAATGCAAAATATTAAAAAGAACGTATGCGATAAGAACGGCGATCTCATGTGTCGTCATTGTAATGAATTAGTACATATTACCTCAATAGGGGTAATTTGGGCAGCTTGTCAGCTATATTTTGCTCATAAATGCACTCGTAGACTTCTTGGTCACTTAAAAAGGTTGGAACTCCAATAACTGAAATTCTTGGTCTTGTCTTATGGGGCTCTTCCACTATCAGGCAGGAACTGTTTAGCTGAATTGATTTTCTAAGTTTTTAAATGTCGTTTGTTTCCGTGCTGATAATAACGCCACTGTTCCTTGTTTTCCGCAACCCTCTCACGTGCAATTTCATTTGTTCCGGGCATATGATCTTTTGGACTAGTGATTAGCTAGCGCAAGTATTCTTATTGGTTTATAGTAAGATTTAACAGTAAGTTAGTAGTAAGTGGATTTAACAGTAAGTTAGTTGTTAGTTACTTGCGACCTGCCATTTCATATTACACAGGTGCAATTTAAAACACAATCTTTCCTACTCCTGTCAGAAAAAAAACTGTATCTGCGAGTATAGTCGCTGTAGACAAAATCTATGAAAAATTATTGTCACATTGCTGCATCTCCCTCTTCAACGGGAGTCTTTATTGAATTAGAACCCGACAAGGAGTCATAGGATACACCTTATGTGAAAAGTCCTCGGTGCTATTATAAATAATAATATAATATTAGACAAATAGTGAAATGTTAGTAAGAAAAGGAATTTCCGTAATGAAGACTGAGTTTGTGATTGTAAGAAGTCGTCATTATGCCGAAGGAAAATAAAATACTTCCCGGTACTGACGTTAAATTAAAAGAAAACTTTTCTCTAATTTATGATTAAGTTAAGAAGTAGGTTTATGGAACTTTACCAACGGCAAAGAATGAAAGTTCCCCTGTTGTTTCTTGTTCTAAAAAATGGTTATTGTAAACTTCTGCAATTTGTACTAACATTTTAAATCTGGCTTCTCTTAAAAACTTTCTCCCTTCGCCTCTGGTAGCACAAGTTGTTACTGAAGTTAGGAACTTTAACCATGCCTACTATTATATAAATCTAAGTATAATTATATGTTATGTGGTTAATCCACTTATTAAGACGAACTGAACCGTCTCGCATACCACTATAGGTACTAGGAACTATCAAATGACAGTATTTTTATTGTTACCTAATCAGATTACACTGATTGATTAATTACACAGACCTGCGAAATATAAAAATTGGTTTGATGTATGTAACTGAAACAATGATTATTTCATAAAGAACTATAATATGTTTTAATGTACCGTAATCGTACATAGCGTGTTAGTACCTACTCTAAGAAACTAAATTCATACGGCGTGAAATTTTCTTGGTTGTTTTCCCGAGGCAGGACGGTTACCAATAATATTATTTAATAGTTTGAAAAGTTTATGAATATTATTCATAATCTCAAAAGCGCGAGAATCATTAGTAGTTCAGAAGACGTAACGTAGGTACCTACACGAAACACGCACCGCCACGCGCTGCCAACATAGGAAAAAGTGATTAATAAATGTTCAGAGCAAAATAAGCTCTCACGCATCTCTCTCATCTCTCTCATTAACTACACTGTGCCATTTTTGTGTGTAACTGAAACAATGATTATTTCATAAAGAACTATAATATGTTTTAATGTACCGTAATCGTACATAGCGTGTTAGTACCTACTCTAAGAAACTAAATACATACGGCGTGAAATTTTCTTGGTTGTTTTTCCGAGGCAGGACGGTTACCCATCAGTAGTAGTATCGAAATACAGTTAAACTTAAAAAAATGGTTTTTTTTTTTTCAAACTATTAAATAATAATATTATTTAATAGTTTGAAAAGTTTATGAATATTATTCATAATCTCAAAAGCGCGAGAATCATTAGTAGTTCAGAAGACGTAACGTAGGTACCTACACGAAACACGCACCGCCACGCGCTGCCAACATAGGAAAAAGTGATTAATAAATGTTCAGAGCAAAATAAGCTCTCACGCAATGCATTAACTACACTGTGCCATTTTTAATTTCTAACATTTTCTTGTTTATAAAACGATTGTATTACCAAGACAAAGCCATTTCGCTGCGGGAAAACAACTATTAAAATTTCACGGTGTATACATATGTGTATGTATGTCTATTTGTCTCTAGATTTTAAGTAATGTGTTGACTTTGTATAAAGTGAACGATCATCTGCTTAACCCTTTCTTAGTTATTTTGGGGTTAACTTCCAGTCTAACCGGATACAGTTGAGTAATAGTGATTTACATGGAGAAAAACTACCAAAACATACATATATGTATTTACAGCTATATCTTAGGAAAAGAAAGATTATTGAAAGTCTAGAGCTGATAAACATTACCAACAGTTTCTTAGAGGATTAGACACGTTATTTTATTTTATGAATTTTTGTAACATTAACAAGTTTTCACTGTGTCACTGGTTTTATTTAAAGTCATAGGTGATATAGACTTAAATAAAAACCCTAAACTACAAATATACATTTAAAAATAAACTAAACTATGGCGAGTTTTTACTTACATATAATATTATGAATACTTCATTACTTTAGTTCATACTCTGAGTATAAAACCACTACAATAAATGTTAGGGACTTCAAGAAGCCAGTGCAACGATAACTGGGGTGTCCGAAACTTGTCCACGGTTCGTGGAGCCCTACCGTTGCTTTCAACAACAATAAACAAAACTACAGGCTCTTCGGCCTACAAACCATATATATAAATAACAGTTCTAACCACTTACCTTCTGCACTGGGTACACCAACTTCGACCTTCCTAGGTCACGCCCAAGTGTGGTATGTATGTAAATATGAGGTGAGTAATTGAAAGTGTGATGTAAGTCAAGTGTTCTGAACGGTCACAAGGCGTCAGTCTCCAGATGGCGCGGTTCAGATCAGCATCACAGCCCTAACTCGCACCGGATTGAAGCTATTTATCACTACTTTTTCCCAACAAATGCGCGTGCCATGCGGTGCAACAAACCGGCGATAACTTCCGAGAAATATCCTTGGGTTTTCGTCAATCCGGGATTACAACTTCAAACAATAGTTAATCGCGACCCAATTATCGGTTGCAAACGGCGATTCCAAACGATATTTTTCCAATTACAATTAAATCAAAGTCCCAAGAACGGACATTTTCCAACAAGGAAGCAAAATCAATCTGTCAAGTGAAATGGTTATGTCAAGTGTCAACATCAAAAAGACAATAGAATGTTGCCACACCAAAAAGATCGTTCAAAAATACATTTGGGACGCAACAATAAACAAGCAATGATCAAGCATCAAAGAAATTATCTGTCAAACTTTTCTAACGCTGCTGTTTAACAAATTCAGCTCGCTATGCATAGTTTTTTTACGAAATGATCATTGTTTTATTTAAAACAATTATTGTATTGGCCAGTGTTACTATGTATACCATCCGACACTAAATAATTGTAATGATGTGTCCTTTTCAGTTTTCTTCGTTCGTTTTGCGTAATTCCTTTTTCCGTTTAGTACCTAACGGATGTGAATTGGTCGCTCTCGCATATGCATTAATTAGCTTTTACTTGAGTCGTCTTAGATATATTCTTTATTAATTTAATCTGTGTTGATGACGTAATTAGTAAGTAGGGAAACTTTTGCGTAATTACTGGTAAATAGAGCACCTGCAAGCACTTCTTACTCATCAGGTACCTACATCTCTTTTTATGCTAAAATAGTGTTTCAACTATTTTGTACTAGGTATGAGGTATTAGTTTTTAGGCTCACTCAAATATAAATGGAACTACGTATGTACGGGTACCACATATTTTTTTATTATTTATAATAAGCTCGCGCTTGACCACCATCTCACCTGATACCACCGCTAATATTTTTTTTTTTATTATTTCATTTATTCAATCTATATACATATTAATTACATTTTTAAATATTAATAAAAAAAAATATAAACATTTAAAAATATAAAAATAGTAGCCCAACGGTATCGGGAACAGGGTCCAAGCTACCGGTGGTCAGGGCTCCATAGAGAGGAACCTCCTCACAATACGCGCCGTTTCCAGAAGTACTGCTCTCTGGATCAAGCCCTTGATCCAGCTGCCCAACGAGAGCCTCCTTAGATGTTGGTCGAGGCTCTTGGCTATTATGCCATTGGCTGTGACGACTATCGGCACAATGATTGCTGTCTCCACATCCCACATGTCGACAACCTCGCGTGCCAGGTCAAGATACTTATTTTTTTTATCTATCTCAGCTTTCACGAGGTTCTCGTCATGGGGGACTGCTATATCAACAATCATTGTGCGACGCTCTAATCGGTCTATCACCACTATGTCAGGCTTATTGGCAACAATAGTCCTGTCAGTAATGATAGACCGATCCCAGTATAGTGTGATATTGCCATTATCGAGAACTGGGTCGGGCACATACCTATAGTATGGTACTTCTGATTCCACAAGATTGTATTTAAGCGCAAGTTGCTGGTGAATAATCCTGGCTACGAGGTTGTGTCTATGCAAATATTCTCCGTTAGCCAGACGAGAACAACCGGAGATAATGTGTCGAATGGATTCTCCCGGTTTGTGACATGCCCGACATATGTCTACGGTACCATCCTTCACAATATATTTCCGATAGTTATTCGTCATCATAACTTCGTCCATAATCGCACAGACAAAACCTTCGGTTTCCCCGAAGAGGTCACCAAAACGTAGCCAGGCTACGGACGCTAATAAATCTACTTCAGACCCATGAAGGGCTCGGTAATAGCGTCCGTGAAGCTCCTTGCTCTGCCATACTTCTCTGCGGTCATTAGTCTCTAATATTACAGGTTTGCGCCAATTCTCGTTACCTAAGGAGAGTGGAGTGAGGCCTTTGTCCACCGCTACCACATCCCGATGCATACCCACGTCAGCTTTTAGGAAATATTCCCTAAGGCTGCATACCTCACGGTTATGCAGGGTCTTTGTATTTAAAAAACCACGACCACCGCATTTCCGGGGGATATACAGCCTCATCACCGATGAACGTGGGTGATGCATCCGATTTGCAGTCAGCGTTTTGCGGACCCGCCTGTCCAAGGCGTCAAGTTCAGTCTGAGTCCATTTGAGTATGCCAAAAGAATACATCAATACTGGCATAACCCAACCATTGAAGGCACGCACCTTGTTTCCGCCTGATAGAAGACTATTCAGTACTTTATTCAGACGGCCAAAGAAGCGTTCCTTCAATGACTGTTTAACATAAGCAGTATTGATGCCTAGTGCTTCTGACATACCCAAATACTTGTAAGTTTCAGTTGATCCGAGGGATCTCAGGTGTATGGAATCCGAGAGTTGAGTTCCCACGGATTCCATAATCTCTCCTCGCTTTACATGCATGACCGCACATTTGTCCACCCCAAATTCCATTCCGATGGCGCTACTGAAAGTTTCTGTTACCTTCAGTAGCTCCATCAGTTGCAATTTGCTGGTGGCAAAGATTTTCAAATCATCCATGTAAAGCAAGTGTGATATGACCTGACCACCTCTTCTCAACTGGTAGCCTAGCCCTGAACCCTCCAGCAATGTACTGAGAGGGTTGAGAGCCAGGCAAAACCACAGAGGGCTCAGACTGTCGCCTTGAAATATGCCACGCTCAATCCTAATCGGTTCGCTGTTTTCCTGGATCTGTCGACATCCTGGGTAGCAGAGGACCGTCTTCCATTGCCCCATACATGACTCAAGAAAATTGCGTAGCATTGGATCTATTTTATACAACTCCAACACCTTCTTGAGCCATGTATGTGGAACAGAGTCATAGGCCTTCTTATAATCTATCCAGCATGTCGACAAATCTCTTCGGAAACGACGAACCTGTTGGTTTATGGCAATATCAATGAGGAGCAGCTCCTTGGTACCACGGGACCCGTTCCTACATCCATTCTGAGAAACAGACATGATTGAATTTACATCAATATGATTATTAATTTTAGTTCTCAGGATGGACGTTAGAACTTTATAGACCGTAGGGAGGCACGTGATCGGTCTATAATTTTTAGGTTCCGTAGTACTACCTGATTTATGGAGCAGGTGGGTTATTCCTGTAGTTAGGAATTGAGGTAGCGATCCTGACTCTAGAGCAGACTGGAACTGAAATGCCAAGCGAGCGTGCGATCTTTGGAACCATTTAAGCCAAAAATTGTGCAGCTCGTCCGGCCCTGGGGATTTCCAGTTAGATAACGGACGGACTGCACGGGTTACATCTTGGGGGCTGATCGTGATTGCCCCCATTTCTGGTAAAAGATCGCACGTGCGCCTGATCTCCCGCATCCAGTCACCCTCAGTGTGACTGACAGGAGCCGACCAGATGCTGCGCCAGAACGAACACATGGTGTCATCATCCGGTAAGCACGTATCAGTCACACCTTGGTCAGGTCGCCCCCAGGCCCTATAAACCCACCTTTCATTGCTTTGGAATGTGCGATTCTGAGTGTATCGCTCCACCCTCCGCTTATATCTGCGAATTCTATTTGCCCACGCATAGACTTTCTGCTTCAGGAAGTCGATGCGCTCTGTGACGCAGGTGAGATAATCCCGAGGACTAATATCAGTCCCCGCGAACGCCCGTCTCACAAAGCGCATCACTCTAGGGCGAGTGTTGCCCTGTCTGAAGCAGATAAATTTGCCAATGAGTGCTCTAGCCCCCGCTGTCCGACCATGGACCATGCCCGGGTCGACGGCGCGTCGTGTTTCACGCGCGCCTCAAAGAGCGTCAGCAACATGACGAGGCCCCCTCTGCAGAGGGCCGAATCCTGCCGGGGTCGTGGGACTCATCCCGTTACCGTGGCCCCGGTATGTAAAGGATTATTGAAGGAACACCGTGGATTTTAGTCAGTAAAAGTCTGACAGTCCCTCCCACCCTGCCCGGAGTGGGAGGACTTATTTGATAATTTTACCACGTTAAAAAAAAAAAAAAAAAAAAAAAAAAAAAAAAAAAAAAAAAAAAAAGCCCCGGCGATACGACGTTCGATCCTGCACTGCCAAGCTGGTACAGCTGGTCGAATAGCTTTGTCAGTCTTTGGAAACTTGACATGAGCTACCCGACATGCTGCAACAGCGGCACAGTACAGGAGGTCTTCGCTATTGTCAAAATAATTTGACAACAGTGAATCTAGAGCACACACTAGCGCCCTATTTTTCTTATGCATGGGCAAACGAGGCAGACGAGGTCTCAGCTCAGGCGGTGTGGAGCGATACTCCCGTAATGCACACTCCAAAGCACTCCTCAATTGTTCACTACACTGGGTACTCACGGATGTAGCCCGGTCGTCATCATCTTCACCGACGTGGTCGGGTCGCGGTGAGATACTAGGTTGTAGTTGCACCGCAGCCTGTGGTGAAGCAGATGAGACACGACTGCACCGTGATTCGAGCCGTAGTCTATCAAGTACGGCGTCATCCAACATACGGTTACGCTGGATGACCCGCACCTGATCCGACAGTCGTTGGGCCGAAAAGTAGACAGCTGGTTCAAGTACCTGAAACAGAGAGAGCATCCGACCACGGTACGTAGTCAGGTTTTTTTTTATTATTATTATTAGTATTATTACTGATGGGTCCACTCTTGACGTCGATCTCGCCTGATGGTAAGCGATAGATGAGGTCTAAGATGGGACGAGCGAGCCCAGAAGATGCCTATTTACTCTTGCTTTAAAGGCTGAAAGGCACTGATTTGAAAACCTCTCTGCTGAAAGGTCATAAGTGGCTTGCTTTGTTACCAAAATAAGAAATGTAGTTATACACTTTGCTTTATTAGTTGAAGGGGAACAAACTGTGATGGGATTTTATAAATCCTTTTGTTACATTTGGACTTTTTTCAACCCTTATATTTTTTCAAATAATGTGAGATTTCGTCGTACTGTCATATCGTTGCCTGTCTGTGGGAGCCTTTACCTGGTAATGGAAATACCGTGGTTCAAGTAAGAGTTAGTGTGTTTGTACGGAATTGTTCTAAGCTATTTAAGAATAAATTATAATATAATTATCTTACAGACCTACCAAGTTAAGAAGGTTTTGTTACTTTACAGATAGTAAGTTGAGCTGGTATTAAAGATTTACTACACTACGTTTGTTATAAACCGTTGTTTTATTGAGGAGTTCTTACCTATTACCTGCTTTTAAGCCCTCCATTTTACAGAGACCCAATTCCCGAGTAATGCCTACCGAACATCGAGTCCCAACCTTATTGGTTCGTTTGCGATCCAACGACTGTAATCTAAATTATTGTCTGAAATATCAGCTTGGACTTTTCTCGACTATACTGTGTTCGGCTTTGAGTTTAACCGGATGTAGATCAGTATAAGATGATTGTGTACTTACGGCTGCCATCACCAAATTTGCCTGCCCCAGACAAAAACTTATAAACCCCGGACATTTGGGTAAAATTACAGTTTTTCCCCGGACACCGTACAAAAATACATTTTTGAACTTGAAACTAAAAACAACGATGTTTAATTATGGTTTTTATTTACTGATAAAGTGATAACATTGTAGAGCTTTAGAACTTTTGTAATAACAGTCTCTTCCTTTTCATACATAAACGATGAGATGAAATACCATAGGAAAACAATAATAGAGATCGTGCTTTTTGGTACCCGTAAGACCAATGTGTGTTCGGGTTTTACCTGGACGCTTATTGGGAAAATCCCCCCGGATGCCAGCGGACGCTCTTCAAACTAGGACAAATCCGGAAAAACCCGGACTGATGGCAGCCCTAAGTGTTGTACATGAAGCGACTACTTATCCTAACCTCCACAACCCAGTACCTGGGTAACACAATACCACATGACCAGACCAGTATCAGATTTACTGTCCTCTAACTACCCGGGCCGCAACAACTGTTAGAGGTGTTCAAATGAAAGCCGGGCCTTATGGCTTAGCGTTATTTCCGAGGTATGGGGGAATCTCCATACGTTAATAAGGTCACAAATCCTAAGACCAACCACGGTAAGTCTTACTTAACCTTGAAAAATGACCAATGCGGCTGTTATTACTTATCTACGAGCTTCGCCTGAAACTCATCTGAATCTTATTATGAATATTATATCGCCGAGGAAAAGCTACGACATCAGTAGATTCAGGGCCATCACATATATATTAACGGAAGTTATTATCCTAAGCAGAAAAAAGGAGAAGAAATGGCACGAGTGAAGAGACCGTATCTGTGTCCGCGAGCTCAGCAGCAAACTTGCAGTGAAGCGATCATATTAGGACACTTTCGGGTAGATAAAGTTCAGCTGCATATGGTGTGATAAAATTGGGCAATTAATTTATATAGCGACAGTGCAGTAAGTTTACTTTGCTTATTTCCACAGTATCATGTCTTATGGTATATTATTGTGGGGATCTGCCGCTGACAGCGGCGGATCTAAAATCGGGTTTAAAACCCACATCAAACGTGTCCCTAACAATAAAGCATATTGGAAGATTCGGGACTACGTTGAAGACAAGACTGCTTGGCGATGATTCTTTCTGCACATGTGGCTTCCCTGGTTTATTGTAATTGCTTTATTGTCTAGAACAATAACAAGTAGAACAACTCCTCTTTCGCGGGTATGTTTTCTTGTATTCATTGTTCTTCCAGCCAATCGGCCAGATTTTTTTTTGTTTCCTTGTCTTTTTACAATGCAATAGCTTACATCCTTCATTAGTGAAATCTAATGTTATTGTTTGTAAAGTTTTTTCATATCTATACTAATATTATAAAGCGGAAAAGTTTGTTAGTTTGTTTGTTTGTTTGTTTGCTTGAACGCGCTAATCTTCGAAAGTACTGGGTGGATTTGGATGAAATTTGGTATGGAAGTAGCTTGAAGCTTGAGGAAGGTTATAGGCTACTTTTTACCCGATTGCAAAAAAGGAGAGTTATGTTTTTACCGTGATAGAATCCACGGGAGCGAAGCCCCGCGAGAGTACTAGTTGTATATAAAAAACTCTTTTTATTAGGGTTCCGTAGCCAAATGGCTAAAAACGAAATCCTTATAAATTCGTCATGTCTGTCAGTCTGTCTGTCCGTATGTCCGTATGTCACAGCCATTTTATTCCGAAATTATTAGGTCTACATTAGCTGAAACTTTTTTTTATTGATAATAGGTTCGCGTTTGACCACCATCTCACCTGATGATAAGTGATGATGTGGTTGAAGGTGGAGTATTCTATGAACCTTTTTTAAATTTTTTTAGACGAAAATTATAGAAACATTAAGAGGGGGCTATACATGGAACTGGAACTAAAAACATTATTTTTTCATCAAACCTGTTTGTGCGGGATGTCTATAAATATAATAGGTGTTTCAAAAAGACAATGAGGTTCTTAAAACCCTTTTTCTGAAACTCCTTCCGAAGGAGTTTCAGAAAAAGGGTCTTTGGAATTGTTTATATTTCAAACGAAGGAGTCCTTCGTTTGAAATATAAACAATTCCAAAGACATAAAGTGTATGTGAAGGGAGAGGAAAAATAATGCTGTAAATGCAAACTTTCAATAAAAATTGTTTTTAACGAAATACAATCAGTAGTTTTTGTGATATAAGTTATAGCACATTTTCAAAAACCGCAAATATAACTTTGTCAGTCATACAAACTCTATAAAAAACAAAGTTATTTTGCGTAGTTACTACGGAACCCTTCACGGGAGAGTCCGACTCGCACTTGGCCAATTTTTCTATTTATTATTTGTAATTAAATTGTGTATGGTGGATACATAATGAAAATCGATAGTTTTGAAAAGAGTAGGAGTACCATGGAGTTTCTTGCCGGTTCTCTCCATAGGAAAATACTAATATCAAACCATGTACTAGTTTCTGACGTTTTATAAGTGCCATGTAGATATAAAGCAAAATATTTTGAGTAACCTAAGAGTATTTTGAGTATTCTAAAGCAACTGCATTAAGTCATCACTCGCCTAGCTCTTTTCCTAACTATAATAATAATAAGAAAGATTATAAGAAGGCCTATGACTTGGATCCACATACATCGAAGGCATTGGAGGTGTACAAAATAAATCCAATACTACGCACTTTCCTTGAGTCATGTATGGGGCAATGGAAGACGGTCCTCTGCTACCCAGGATGTCGACAGATCCAGGAGAACAGCGAACCAATTAGGATTGAGCGTGGTATTTTTCAGGACGACAGTCTGAGCCCACTGTGGTTTTGTCTGGCTCTCAACCCTCTCAGTACACTGCTGGAGGGTTCGGGGCTAGGCTACCAGTTGAGAAGAGGTGGTCAGGTCATATCACACTTGCTTTACATGGATGATTTGAAACTTTTTGCCTCCAGTAACTTGCAACTGATGGAGCTACTGAAGGTAACGGAAACCTTCAGTAGCGCCATCAGGATGGAATTTGGGGTGGACAAATGTGCGGTCATGCATGTAAAGCGAGGGGAGATTATGGAATCCGTGGAAACTCAACTCACGGATTCCATACACCTAAGATCCCTCGGCTCAACTGAAACCTACAAGTATTTGGGTATGTCAGAGGCACTAGGCATCAATGTTGCTTATGTTAAACAGTCATTGAAAAAACGCTTCTTTGGCCGCCTGAATAAAGTACTGAATAGTCTTCTATCAGGCGGACACAAGGTGCGTGCCTTCAATGGTTTGGTCATGCATGCCAGTATTGATGTACTCCTTTGGCATACTCAAATGGACTCAGACTGAACTAGACGCCTTGGACAGACGGGTCCGCACAACGCTGACTGCAAATCGGATGCATCACCCACATTCATCGGTGATGAGGCTGTATATCCCGCGGAAGTGCGGCAGTCATGGCTTTTTAAATGCAAAGACCCTGCACAACCGCGAGGTATGCAGCCTTAGGGAATATTTCCTAGAAGCCGACGTGGGTATGCATCGAGATGTGGTAGCGGTGGACAAAGGCCTCCCTCCGCTCTCCTTAGATAGCGAGAATTGGCGCAAACCTGTAGTATTAGATAATAATGACCGCAAAGTAGTATGGCAGAGCAAGGAGCTTCACAGACGCTATTACCGGCCCTTCATGGGTCTGACGTAGATACATTAGCGTCCGTAGCCTGGCTACGTTTTGGTGACCTCTTTGGGGAAACCGAAGGTTTTGTCTGTGCAATTATGGACAAAGTTATGATGACGAATAACTATCGGAAATATATTGTGAACGATGGTACGGTAGAAATATGTCGGGCATGTCACAAATCGGGAGTATCCATTCGTCATATTATCTCCGGTTGTTCTCGTCTGGCTAACGGAGACTATTTGCATAGACACAACCTTGTAGCTAGGATTGTGCACCAGCAACTTGCTCTTAAATACAATCTTGTGGAATCAGAAGTACCGTACTATAGGTACGTGCCCGACCCAGTTCTCGAAAATGGCAATATTACACTGTACTGGGATCGGTCTATCATCACTGACAGGACAGGCCCGTTGGTATAGTGGTCAGTGGCCCTGACTGCTATGCGCAAGGTCATGGGTTCGATTCCCACCTAGGACAAATGTTTGTGTGATGAGCACGATCATTTGTTCTTTGTCTGGGTGTAATTTATCTATAATATGTATGTGTTTAGAAATATATATGTATGTTTATCAGTTGTCTAGTACCCATACCACAAGCTCTGCTTAGTTTGGGATTAGATGGCGTTGTGTGAAAAG
Source organism: Tholera decimalis (assembly GCA_943138885.2). Lineage (NCBI taxonomy): Eukaryota > Metazoa > Arthropoda > Insecta > Lepidoptera > Noctuidae > Tholera > Tholera decimalis. The sequence goes on from OW964555.2 coordinate 4,211,113, forward strand.
TTGTGGAATATTATTATTATTATTATTTCATTTATTTAATCTATGTACATATCAATTACATTTTTAAATATTAATATAAAAAATAAAAACATTTAAAAATATAAAAAATAGTAGCCCACCGGTATCGGGAACAGGGTCCAAGCTACCGGTGGTCAGGGCTCCATGGAGAGGAACCTCCTCACAATACGCGCCGTTTCCAGGAGTACTGCTTTCTGGATCAAGCCCTTGATCCAGCTGCCCAACGAGAGCCTCCTTAGATGTTGGTCGAGGCTCTTGGCTATTATACCATTGGCTGTGACGACTATCGGCACAATGATTGCTGTCTCCACATCCCACATGTCGACAACCTCGCGCGCCAGGTCAAGATACTTATTTTTTTTATCTATCTCAGCTTTCACGAGGTTCTCGTCATGTGGGACTGCTATATCAACAATCATTGTGCGACGCTCTAATCGGTCTATCACCACTATGTCAGGCTTATTGGCAACAATAGTCCTGGCAGTGATGATAGACCGATCCCAATACAGTGTAATATTGCCATTATCGAGAACTGGGTCGGGCACATACCTATAGTATGGTACTTCTGATTCCACAAGATTGTATTTAAGAGCAAGTTGCTGGTGAATAATCCTGGCTACGAGGTTGTGTCTATGCAAATAGTCTCCGTTAGCCAGACGAGAACAGCCGGAGATAATGTGACGAATGGATTCTCCCGGTTTGTGACATGCCCGACATATGTCTACCGTACCATCCTTCACAATATACTTCCGATAGTTATTCGTCATCATAACTTCGTCCATAATCGCACAGACAAAACCTTCGGTTTCCCCGAAGAGGTCACCAAAACGTAGCCAGGCTACGGACGCTAACGTATCTACGTCAGACCCATGAAGGGCCCGGTAATAGCGTCCGTGAAGCTCCTTGCTCTGCCATACTTCTCTGCGGTCATTAGTATCTAATACTACAGGTTTGCGCCAATTCTCGGTACCTAAGGAGAGCGGAGTGAGGCCTTTGTCCATCGCTACCACATCTCGATGTATACCCACGTCGGCTTCTAGGAAATATTCCCTAAGGCTGCATACCTCGCGGTTGTGCAGGGTCTTTGCATTTAAAAAGCCACGACCCCCGCACTTCCGCGGGATATACAGCCTCATCACCGATGAACGTGGGTGATGCATTCGATTTGCAGTCAGCATTGTGCGGACCCGCCTGTCCAAGGCGTCAAGTTCAGTCTGAGTCCATTTGAGTATGCCAAAAGAGTACATCAATATTGGCATGACCCAACCATTGAAGGCACGCACCTTGTTTCCGCCTGATAGAAGACTATTCAGTACTTTATTCAGGCGGCCAAAGAAGCGTTCCTTCAATGACTGTTTAACATAAGCAACATTGATGCCTAGTGCTTCCGACATACCCAAATACTTGTAGGTTTCAGTTGAGCCGAGGGATCTTAGGTGTATGGAATCCGAGAGTTGAGTTCCCACGGATTCCATAATCTCCCCTCGCTTTACATGCATGATCGCACATTTGTCCACCCCAAATTCCATCTTGATGGCACTACTGAAGGTTTCCGTTACCTTCAGTAGCTCCATGAGTTGCAATTTGCTGGGGGCAAAAAGTTTCAAATCATCCATGTAAAGCAAGTGTGATATGACCTGACCACCTCTTCTCAACTGGTAGCCTTGCCCCGAACCCTCCAGCAGTGTACTGAGAGGGTTGAGAGCCAGACAAAACCACAGTGGGCTCAGACTGTCGCCCTGAAAAATACCACGCTCAATCCTAATCGGTTCGCTGTTTTCCTGGATCTGTCGACATCCTGGATAGCAGAGGACCGTTTTCCATTGCCCCATACATGACTCAAGAAAAGTGCGGAGTATTGGATTTATTTTGTACAACTCCAACACCTTCATGAGCCATGTATGTGGAACCGAGTCATAGGCCTTCTTATAATCTATCCAACATGTCGACAGATTCCTTCGGGAGCGACGAACCTGTTGGTTTATGGCAATATCGATTAGGAGAAGCTCCTTAGTACCGCGGGACCCGTTCCTACATCCATTCTGAGAAGCAGACATGATTGAATTTGTATCTATGTGATTATTAATTTTGGCTCTCAGAATGGATGTAAGAACTTTATAGACCGTCGGTAAGCACGTGATCGGTCTATAATTTTTAGGTTCCGAAGTACTGCCTGATTTATGGAGCAGGTGGGTTATTCCTGTAGTTAGGAATTGAGGTAGCGACCCTAGCTCTAGGGCAGACTGGAACTGAGCGGCCAAGCGAGCGTGCGAGCTTAGAAACCATTTTATCCAGAAATTGTGCAGCCCGTCCGGCCCTGGAGATTTCCAGTTGGATAACGGACGGACTGCACGGGTTACATCTTGGGGGCTGATCGTAATTGCCCCCATTTCTGGTATAAGATCGCACGTGCGCTTGATCTCACTCATCCAGTCACCTTCAGTGTGACTGACAGGAGCCGACCAGATGCTGCGCCAGAACGAACACATGGCGTCATCATTCGGTAGGCACGTATCAGTCACACCTTGGTCAGGTCGCTCCCAGGCCCTATAAACCCACCTTTCATTGCTTTGGAATGTGCGATTCTGAGTGTATCGCTCCACCCGCCGCTTATATCGACGAATTCGATTTGCCCATGCATAGACTTTCTGCTTCAGGAAGTCGATACGCTCTGTGACGCGGGTCAGATAATCCCGAGGACTGATATCAGTCCCCGCAAACGCCCGCCTCACAAAGCGCATCACTCTAGGACGAGTGTTGCCCTGCCTGAAGCAGATAAGTTTACCAATGAGTGCTCTAGCCTCAGCAATACGACGTTCGATCCTGCCCTGCCAAGCTGGTACAGCTGGTCGAATAACTCTGTCAGTCTTTGGAAACTTGACATGAGCTACCCGACAAGCCGCTACAGCTGCACAGTATAGGATCGAATGAGTATCGGTGAGGTCTTCACTATTGTCAAAATAATTTGACAGCAGTGAATCTAGAGCACACACTAGCGCCCTATTTTTCTTATGCATGGGTAAACGAGGCAGACGAGGTCTAAGCTCAGGCGGTGTGGAGCGATACTCCCGTAATGCACACTCCAAAGCACTCCTCAATCGTTCACTGCACTGGGTACTCACGGTTATAGCCTCGTCATCATCATCTTCACCAACGTGGTCGGGTCGCGGTGAGATACTGGGTTGTAGTTGCACCGCGGCCAGTGGCGAAGCAGATGAGACACGGCTGCACCATGATTCGAGGCGCAGTCTATCAAGTACGGCGTCATCCAACATACGGTTACGCTGGATGACCCGCACCTGATCCGATTATTATTATTATTATTAATAAGCCTGACATAGTGGTAATAGACCGATTAGAGCTTCGCACAGTGATTGTTGATATAGCGGTCCCTCATGACGAGAACCTCGTGAAAGCCGAGAAAGATAAGCAAATTAAGTATCTTGACTTGGCTCGCGAGGTTGTTGACATGTGGGATGTGGATACGGCAATCATTGTGCCGATAGTCGTCTCAGCCAATGGCATAATAGCCAAGTACCTCGGCAAACATCTTAGGAGGCTCTCGTTGGGCAGCTGGATCAAGGGCTTGATCCAGAAAGCAGTACTTCTGGACACGGCGCGAATTGTTAGGAGGTTCCTCTCTCAAGAGCCCTGACCACCGGTAGCTTAGACCCTGTTCCCGATATCGGTGGGCTACTACTTTTTAAATTTTTTAATGTTTTTTTTTATAGGAATATTTAAAAACTTTTTTACAAAAAATAAAACCGACTTCCATATCAAAACACTACAAAGCCAAAAATAATTTTAATTTCGGTAGTCGGTGTTATTGGTTTTGTATTTTCTTTTTTTTTCACACCGCCTTCCGAAATTAAAATTATTTTTGGCTTTGTAGTGTTTTGATATGGAAGTCGGTTTTATTTTTTGCAAAAAAGTTTTTATTTTCGCGCTTTTTAGTGGGTCAGTGAATTTTCCAAATCGGTTCGTAAATGACGGAATTATGCGCGAACAAAAAACGCAATGCAGAGTAAACGAAAAGATCATCAACGTAAATATCTTTTTTTTTTACTTTTGTTGATTTTTCAGAAACGGCTTGTCCGATTTCGATAAAATTTTCATGGGACCATTTGGACCAAAAAAAGAATTTTTCATTTCGGTTGGCAAGCGATGGAGCTATACCCAGGGCCGGATTAACCATTAGGCGGAGTAGGCAACTGCCTAGGGGCCCCGCATCAGCTAGGGGCCCAGGCCGAGTGCACGCACCAAGAAAACACGTTACTTCGAACGAGAATTTGATGTGCGTGTGAACTTAGGGACCTCACTGTTATCTCACAAAATACAAATCGTTAGATTTAGTAGTATAATTAAAACAATTTTAGAACAAATCTGGGAATAAGTAAACAAATATATTATAAACCACAGCCCTTAATGTGTGTTTCCTCAGTTCACACACGATTTGGTCAGTCAAAGTAAGAAAAGGGGCCCCGAGAATGCCATTGCCTTAGGGCCTCTGACAGGGTTAATCCGGCTCTGGCTATGCCCGAACAAACATAAAAAAAAAAACAAACAAACATCCCAATTGAGAACCTCCTCCTTTTTTAGAAGTCGGTTAAAAATGTAAATAATAGGTTTATAAAATGTAGTAAATGAAATAATAATAATTTATTTCCATCAAAGTAGGTACAAATTTCTTAATCTAATAACAAATTAAATCTAAGTTTACAGGTTGTACGCTTTCACATATAATTATGGAGTTTCCTAACTCGTAAACTAAGTAAAACTTGTATTATAGGAGTTAGTGAGCTATTGACTCAAACCCAACCTTATGTAGCTACATAACATAAACAAAATTATTAAAGCTTAAAACAAAAACAAAACATAAACCTACGGTAAAGTCACACAAATGATATAATTCAATATTTACTACTATAAGACTATAACACAACGCCTTACGCCATCTATCAGATTGTATATACATAGAGTACCTGTAGAGCTAGTGACATCTAACATACGACGTGTGAAGTGTCGTGACGTTAACGAGTTACAAACACATACAAGGATCACATGAAGAAGACGCGCACTAACGTGTCAAGCCGCCTTTATAAGCCCTCACCAAGGAGAAACGAGGAGGCCCTGGCTGGGGGCCTTTAATTTATTAGAGGTCACCACAGGATAGACAGGTTAAGGCCGTGCGCGCACTGCCTTGCGGTGGCCGCAATTCCGGTAGTTCTACCGCACCGATAGACTGACCGCAGTGCGCGCACTTCTATGACACTCCATACTTCACAAATTTTGCGGTGCGGTAGAACTACCGGAATTACGGCCACCGCAAGGCAGTGCGCGCACGGCCTAAGTAGCACACAGCCTTAGTGAGCTGAACTACGAGTGGCCCTTCCTAAAAAAAAAAATAGAAACGAGGCATTCGCAGCTCAGAAGGCACAGTGGTCGATAGCCCCGCAGTCACTACTGTTGTCTTACGCTTGAACTGAGCGGAGGCCCTGTCGCCCTCAGGAATAGCGAGCTAGGAGGTTGAGGGATATTAGGGAGATTAGGATAGCCCCGCAGTCCATCCCTAGGACCACTAATAGATATTACGTCACTCTAATAAGTCTGTCAAGTGTTTGAGTTAAAGTAAATAAACCCTATGTGTCATCCAACGTTGGTTTTATTCCACCGCCCGCGCCACCATTATACTACTAATATATTATACAGACAATTCTTGACACCTATAATAACTATATTTCAGTCGGCTTCTAGTCTAACCCAATGCAGCCGAGTGGCAGTATTTTTCATGGAGCTGGCTATCTGACTTTCACAATCTTAATACTCTTGTACTGGATTAACAAGATAACTCTTGGCAAGTTGTCAGTTCGTCTGGTTTCTAACTAACAATCCGTAACGACTGCCAAAGATTACAAATGACACCGAGACTAAGGGTTTTGCATGGTTTCCGAGGAGAAATTTCTATTAGACAGTCAACCATCCGCATATCGACCCTGGCAAGCGTTGCCTTACCTTGAAGATTGACTTCAGCGACTGGTATATGCCCACGGTCCCAGTAAAAAAAACAAATACTTTTATTTTAGTTACCAGTAGGAACAACGCCATTCATTCGCTTCCATTGCATAAAAGATCGAGACCCGGTTGAGGTGGTTTGGGCCAAGGACATGGAGCGAGCTCAGCTGAAAGCACATACAACCCAGGACAGTGTCCTGGTGCCTTAAAACGAGGAGAGCCGACCTCAAGTAAAGGGAGCAGGCGTGGTAGAAGAAGAAGAAGACCAGTAGGAACAACGGTCTGCAAATCCGAAGCTGAGAAACATCATATTTTATATTTTATTTAGATTAGCAATTATCTGTCAACTAAAGAGAACTTAATACTTATTTCCTTTTCTGTTCTTATCTCCTTTTAGGGTACGATGAGAATGGCATGATCATGTTTGATTAAAAGCCTATAAATTGATTTATAGGCTTTTAAAGAATATTTTTTTCTCCCGTTAATCTTGCAGTCAATTCAGTCGGTAGACTATGAATAGATGTAATGTGAGGTGTTCATGGCTTTCAGAACAAAATCCTTTTTGGGAAAAACTCTATAGTGCTCTTTCTATTACCTGTCCTTTTCAGCGCACGCATTGCTTCTGGAATGGTGAATTTTACTGCTAATTTATTCGGGTGGATTGCAAGTCGTGCCTAATATTTGGAGCAGGAGGATTTTATTTCTTCCTTGATTTTCCTGATGTTTAAATGCTCATGAACTTCCGAGATCTTTAGGAACCATGGTGAGTTGGATATTTGTTTCAGGATGTAATTTTGAACCCTCTGTATTATACTTATGCTGGAGTCACAAGCGAGCCCCACAATTCAATCTCATACTTCCAGACTGGCGTGAGTAACGTCTTGTATATGAGAAGCTCGTTGTCTAAGGATAACGAGTTCGTTGCGAGTAGCTAGTGGACTCCTCTATATTTGAAGTTGATTTCATTTCTTTTCTTTTCCATGTGCCTTCTCCATGTAAGCCTCCGATCTAAGTGCATTCCCAGATATTTTGCCGAATCACTTTGTGGCAGCTGACTGTTACGCATCGTGACTGGTGGGCAGTTACTTCTGCGTAGAGTGAAAGTGATATGGACTGACTTACTAGCACTAGGTTTTATCCTCCATTTGATCAGCCATTCGTCAACGTTATTCAAGGCACTACACTACTAAGGCACAGGTTATTCAGTAGGACAAGAACTACATGCAAGAATAGCTGTGTCGTCTACATAATATATCGCTGGTGTATCATTATCTCTCTGTGGTAGATCAGACGTGAACAAAGTATATAGCACAGGGCCAAGGACGGATCCCGGTGGCACAACAGCTAAGATACGGTATTTTTTTTGTAAAGTTGGGAAATCAACTAATCATCCAATAACTGCCTCCCGTTCTGGGCGAAGCGGGAAGGTGTGTCAGACTTACTGACTAAAACCCATCCGTGTTCCATCATATGCCCTTCGTGTTCCGAGGCCGCGGTAACTCTTTCGAACAATTCCGCAACCCCGGCAGGCAACGGCCCCCTTGTGGGCCCCGACAATTTTGCTGACACTCTTTGAGGCGCGCGTGGAACACGACGCGCCGTCTACACGGGCCTGGTTTCAGTCGGGCGGCGAGCTACCCATGGCTCGCTGCCCGCAGGCCCGCGCCTACGGTGGCTGGGAGTCACCTTGTGAGACCCGACGCCCGGAGCGTCTCCTGCGGCGGCTGGGGCATGAGGGCTGTGAGACCTGCCTCTCCCTCGCGCGTCCCGCCACCTCCTTCGCTTGCATAACTGCTTCGTAGAAAGAGGTGACTGCTTCCCATGCCTCCTCGCTCCGGACTATGGATTGAACCAGGGCCGGGAGCTAAGATAGGGTAAAACATTGATGTGTACGTCTTCGTTTATTTGGAATATTCTGTCTATGATAGTAAAGATGCCTAGAGTGATTTGATTTTGCAAAGCAACCCCTTATGCCACACGCTATCAAACCTTGTTGGATAAATAAATAAACATAAAAAAATAAAACGAGGAGAGCTGACCCAAAGTAAAGACAGCAGGCGTGGAAGATAAAAATAAATTTAAAAAAACTATATAATGTAACCCTAACCATAATCGAAGTTTCCCCAATGACGTAGTTTATTATATATCTTTGAGTTTCCCAGTTTCATTTATGTGAGAGTACCTACACTGGTTATTCTGTAATAAGCAACCGAATAAGTCTAAGGGTGTTTATAACTTATACCTACCCACAAAATTCTGTATAGGGAGGGTACACAAGCTGCTCGTAAACGATGATAAATGAAAAGCATAGAAGTCAATGAAAGCTTTCAGCAGACTGCAGACTGATAATCCGTAGGTTTTGAAATCTGAATTTTGATTAGCTACTAAGCCTCGACAGTTCGTTGCATCAATTCATCTTTCCAAAACTTCTTTGGCATTGATGTGGTGGTGTGACCGTGTGACGGCCTGTAAATGTATGTATTTACTAAGTTTTGATTTGGCTTGATTTTCTATCCTTTCACCCTAATATAAGATTAGGTACCTACTAAGCTAAGGCAAGTATCTTTTCTCTATTGTTTTTACGTGACTGGTTACCTAAACGTGTAACTGCAACTTCACTAGTAATTATTAATAGTCAAGCTAGACGGGACACAAGGTGACACAAGTTAATCAATGCGTCGCCATTGACAGGGTAAATAGGTCACGGTCATGGGACGTGTGCACGATGCAAGTTGTCGAACTAGGCGGGGATGGGACCGAAAATACACCCTTGTCTAAATCCCAGGCACACAAAACACATGGAAATAGCCCAGGTTACAGTTACCAAAACTATAGTATAGTATAGGTACAGCAAAGCGAACAAAAAACTTGCAATAGTTGCGGTTGCCTTGCAATAAGTTAGGCTCGAAACTTTTTATAACGATGACGTTTGGCGGGGCGCGGGCGGGGCCGCGAGCGGCGCGCGCGGCCTGTTGCCGCTGCATACAACCCAAACAAAACACGCGCGACAGAGCGGCAACGTCGCCGCCGCCGCGCGCCGGGAATCGATTCCTCTCCCGCCGCGCGCCGCCGACAGGTTTTACTTGCAATAGTGAAGCACTAAAAGCTTAATTACCGTAAATTACCGATTTTTCATTAGTAAGTGACACGTTTGTGTTTTGCCCCTTATTGTTATCGTTAAATGCGGCTGTGAATTATTCTTGCTTTTGCAGATATTCTACAGATCCTACTTCCAGTTTTTTGAAGCTCATTCAAGCAAGCATCATTCCATTTCATAATCGTCAAATTCAAGTTAGCCCGTAAAACTGCTGAACCCTGAACATTTAGAGCGCTAATTAAAATTGATTTCAACTTCAACCAAAATAAATTCCAAAACTTTGCTTTAATTGGCAAAATCATGAACTAGGTATGAAATAATTTGGTAGAGCTCGGCTTTTAACCGTGAACATGGTGGTTACATCAATAAGTCTCAAAACAAAACCACTCCAAAATTCAGTAAACAAAAAACAAGTTGCATAGCATATGTATCTCACTCAGTACATGTTAAGCTAGGTTATGATCTGTTTTGATTAGATATGAACAACGTCGACATCGCAAAACATTCCCCCCGTGCCAACAAATGATGGCTGTTATTATGGTAATATCAGCTTTTCATGCCACGGACCGCAGAACCGAGGAAAAAGTTTGCTGGTCAATTTCCTACAAGCGGATTCTTTTCGTTTTTTCGGGAGCTAATGGGTGCTGTATTGTTGGATCAAAAGTTAAATTAACTTGACGGTAATATTAAAAGAGTTAGATGATGGTTTTATTATTTGTTCGAATACTATTACTGTTACCTTTGTACCTACATACAGTCTGTATGTACAGTGGTATTAGTATTATTGTGTATTCATGCTAAACCAATTTCAAAATACGTTTGGACGGCCGTTTTTAAATATCAATGTTATGAATATTGAATGTTTCATATATAAAGTTAATGGAATCACAAACACCCATTGTTCTTCTCTTACCAACAAATAGGCATAAATATTGCTTTACTTACATTACAATTATTATGGTTAGTGTACCTACTCTGTTTTGGTTTCTCATGTCGTAATTTGCTCGGTGCGGTAGTAAAATATTCGCTTTACTTTTTCTTTATCCTCATATAATTTAACTGTATATTTTTGGAAATATAAATCACATTTATTTTCAAATTTTCACTAGCAATGGTAATGTATTAGGGCAGGCTTAATCTCCCTGACAACGAATAACTTCCTTCTTCGGTCATTGTTTATCCTCCTCACAAAATATTTATTAATTTGCAGCCCTCGCCATCAAATAGCAAAAATCCCAACATTGCACTTAATTAAATAAATATAACGAGATATTACGAAGGGGGATTCCCATCCCGTAACGGTGGTTCTCGGGAATCCGCTGAGGGGCTATTCTTTGATTTGTCTCGTCCTTTGTCGACAACAATGGTCTTCAATCCGTCACTCATTGTGCGTCATCCCGGTCCCCCCCGGCCCGTTTCTGAGCACTTCCACGATTGTCACTTACAACTTGTGTATTAGAAGAAGTGTCTGACTCATCTATTGTGGTTTTTGTTGTTGTTATCTGGGTGTTTTTGGTCAGCAGTTTTGGTGCTTGTCAATTCAAACAAAAACTTAATGAGATCTTGGAGATAAAGAGCTTTTAGAAGTAATCTGTTTTAGGTCAGTTAACACAAACTTATCTACAGTTGTTTAAGCATCTTCAGCTTTGTGTTTAACAAAAATTTTGGATCGAATTTTATGATTAATTATCAAATTAAGATATCGTAAGTTTGTTAGGATATCGTAAGCTGGGGAAAAATGTGTTAAGATTGGTAGCCATAGAAAATTTTGGTTCCAGTGCCATTTTCCCAAATCACATATTATGAAGGTGAGTTGATATGAAAACTTCTATCCATACCTGAAGCAAGGAAGCAATTATTTTCTTTATATTTGGAAAAAGAATCTCTATCCTGAGTCCATCACAAAATTTATAAAGAGTTTATTTTCACGAGCATGCATAAGATGATAACTTGGCTTAGAAGGAGCTCTGTCAATGTCTCCTGTGCCAAATCTATTTGGAATTGAACCAAAGAAGCTTCCCCTACATAGTTTCTTCAAATACATTAATAAATTCAAGGCTCAGAATAGGTTCTGCTAGTCCAAAAACTCACGTTTCCAAAACAACAAACTGAACAATCCGGAGTTTCAGACTAAACATAACACCAAATACTTCAACATCACGTGTTTATTTCACAAAACAAAAGGTATCATTATATATTTGTACAATCGTAGCTCGTAATGTCTAGCTTTCATCCGCTTTGTAAGAATCGGTACAACCTGTTGACATTCTATTCTTTGGAACTAAATAACCGGTTGTTTGAACTGGAATTGACGTTAAACTGTAGAATTACGTGTTGGTTACGACTTGTCGGTGGTGACAATTTGATTTTTATTGAATGAAACGACCCTTTCTATCTTTGATTTGCTTTAAATGTTTGAGAACGTGTTCATTACTGTTATTGTGTAATGCTGAATTCCGCTTTGATGTGAAAGCTCAGGATTCATTACAACATGTACAACGGGTTATGTTTGCTTTTCTATTGTTTTGCTACACTCTACATTACGAAAATTTTGCGAATGCATTTTTCTGAATTTCTATGTTGTTCTAACAACTAGATTTGAATGACTTAACTCATTCCACTCTAGTCAATCTCGAGATTTCGTAGTCCAGATAGTCGAAGTATTAAGTCAGGTACCTATAATTGATAAGATTATAGGAAGTTTATTCGGGCGCACGATGAGGATACTAGATAACGTTAGAGTTTGGTTCCGGTCCTCTAGTGAAACTCTCGGTACGATATCAACTGCACAATTACAAGAACGACTACGTTTCAAGAAGAACTTATCCAAAACATCTGTATTTTCAGAATCCCTGAGATTACTGGTTCTGAAAATATCAGAATTTAAGCTGGATTACTGTTTCCATACAAAAGGGGCAATGGCGGTTATCCGCAGCAGTGCTATCGTGTTTTCAGTGTTTTACCCCCAAACAATGTAACTAATGAATGACAAAGATTCATGCAACTATTTTGTGACGGAGATAATACTAATGGGAGCACCGTGTTAACACAATATGCGGCACTGTAAGTATCTCCATGAAACAGAATTATTAGGCAAACAAATAGTTTTGAAGCTTTCTAGAACTTTAAGAGGTATGTTTATCTCTAGTTTTTATACGTAGATTCTGTTCGACCATAGACGGAGGTAGCTAGCTCCGGAATTAATACCGTATTTAACTTTTATTATTCCATTAATATATTTATTCGTAATTGCTGACATTGATTATTTAGGGGTGGGTTCGAATAGCTACACTTTTATTAGTGAAACCCACGCATGTAAGCGATGGCTAGACCACTGCGTTGTAACACAGTCAGCATGGAATACGGTAACTGGGGTGGACATTTGTGAAGATGTTTTTATGTCAGACCACCTACCTATTACTGTAGAATGTAACCTTAACGTAGTTAGGCCTAGATATGTGGCTCAGAGTGCATCCCGGAGCGCTGTTATATGGGGAGAAAGAACTGTAGACCAAATAAAAAAATACAATCAGTTGTGTAACAGCGCTCTGCGAGACATTCATTTCCCTACTGAGTTTGAGAGCTGCAGTTTTGGGTCATGTAATTTAGTTAATCATCGGTCTGTTATAGATTTATTGTATGGCAACATTGTTGAAATCCTGTCTGACGCTGCTGCACAAACTAATAATAGACCTGGAGGCAGTACAAGGAAGCATAGGATGTTGTGCGGTTGGAACAAGCATGTAGGCGAGGCTCACCGGGAGGCTAGACTCCAATTCACTAATTGGGTTGCTCACAATCGGCCCACTTCCGGAATGATCTATAAACAGATGTGTGACACACGAAAAATCTTTAAAAGTCGCCTGAAGTGGTGCCAAAACCACCAAGAGCAAATTAAAATGGACAAAATTGCCAACCTGAGGTCACAAAAAAGTTTTGGCCAGTTTTGGAAAGCCACCGGTAAGCTTAATTTGAGGCCTGGTCCCCCTGTGAGCGTCGGAGGGAACAATCAACCTGGAGATATTGCCAATATGTTCATGGAACATTTTAGAGTGCAATCTCCTCTTGGACCCTCGGCCGCCGTCATCGATACCGAGCCCGGAGTGTTGGGAAAGGCGCCATTAACCCGATTTTCGGCTGAGCAAATTAAAAATGCTTTGAAGAAGATGAGCAGAGGCAAATCTCCCGGACATGATGGGCTCAGTATCGAGCATTTAAAACATGCTGGAGTTCACTTACCGAGGGTTCTGTCTATGCTCTTCGCGATGTGCATTAGTCATTCTTACTTACCTTCAGAGTTAATGAAGACAATTGTGGTGCCCATCGTGAAGAGTGGGACGGGAGATATCTCGGAAAAGGGGAACTACCGTCCAATATCTCTTGCGACGATCATTGCCAAGGTGCTGGATAGTGTGCTTGACTCTCTATTGGACGAATACCTAGACCTGCATGACGCTCAGTTCGGGTTTAGGCCCGGATTGTCTGCAGAAAGCGCTATTCTAAGTCTAAAGCATACTGTCCAGTACTACACGGGTCGCAATACTCCGGTGTACGCCTGCTTCCTCGACCTCTCCAAGGCGTTTGACTTAGTGTCGTATGACGTACTCTGGGGAAAGTTGGGAGGCAGGGGTATACCGAAGGAGATCATTAGTATCTTTCGGTATTGGTATGCTAACCAGTCTAATCGGGTCAAATGGGCAAACGCTCTCTCTGAGTCATATGGGCTGGAGTGTGGAGTGAGACAGGGGGGTTTGACGTCTCCCAAACTCTTTAGCCTATACGTAAACGATCTCATAGTCGAGCTGAGCAGCATGCGTGTTGGCTGCCGGGTGGACGGTGTTAGTATTAATAACATCAGCTACGCGGACGACATGGTGCTGCTCGGACCGACTGTGCGATCGATCAGAGAGATGCTGAACGTCTGTGAGACTTATGCTGCCTCCCACGGACTGATATATAATGTTAAAAAAACGGAATACATGGTCTTCAAGGCCGCCGGTAAGTGCCATGATGCGCAGACAATAAACCTGTACGGTCAAAATATAAAAAGAGTGTCTGCGTTCAAGTACCTGGGACATTTTCTTACCGACGACCTTAAAGACAATGTTGACATTGATAGGGAGCGCAGGGCGCTGGCGGTTCGAGGAAACATGCTGGCCCGGAGATTTGCTCGTTGTAGTGATGAAGTCAAAATTACGTTGTTTAAGGCCTATTGCCAGACTTTCTACACGAGCAGTCTCTGGGTCAAGCATACCAAGAAGGCGCTGGATGTCTTGCGCATCCAATACAATAATATCTTCAGAATGCTGTTGAGACTTCCCCGCTTCTGTAGTGCGTCAGAGATGTTTGCGAAGACGCATACAGATGGGTTCCACGCCATCATGCGCAAAAAACTCTGTTCGCTGGTCAGCAGAGTGCGGGCGAGTAACAACAGCATTCTGTCGACTGTGGCGGAGAGATTAAACTCTCCTTTCATGAGTCACTTTATGGGAATGACTATCAACCGGGGCACGTTTCCCATAAATTGATGGTCCTTCCTATAAAGCTAGTTATAATTTTATTTGTTAATATTATGTACTAACCCTAGCGTAAGCAGTATACTAACACATCTATGGATTTTTAATTATCTGAAATAAAGAATTTGAATTTGAATTTGAATTTGAATTAAGCTTTTAAGGGAAGTATAGAATATATCTAAGCATTACCACATTTTATAGTAATAGGTATCTTGCTATCTTTGATCTCCATTCTAGTTAGTCTTTCACGTAGCAATTAAAGTTTACTTCTGTTGCTAATGAATTATTGTACAAAATAATAATAAAGTGGTATTGTTATCATCGCTACCACAAAATTTAACGAGTTGCTTGATGCAAATATATGCTTTTTGTATGTTTTTCTCTGTTTCTTATACCAATGTTGTTCTTTTTCTTTCTTGTTTCTTATAGATACGAATGCAAGACTAAAAGAGACCGTCTATACGTGCCATAAGGACAAAAAATCATTGGAATATAACTGTCCTTATAGGTATCATATCAGATGAGTAGGGAGAAATTTATGAAAATTGAGGTATACTGAGCGATATGGAGAAGTAAACTTGACTTTTACTTGCTTACTAATAGCTGTTAGAGAGCTTATAAGTAAAATTCTCGCAGAACAACTTCTAGAGGTTGTGATTATTGGATTTCCAAATATTGAAGTACCAAAACATGTGTCCGGAACGAGGCTACATGGTAATTTACAATAGTGGTATGACGGTTCTTGTACCAGGCGGTGCCAAAAACCTATACACAATTGTAAATATAAGCATAAGGCGTAAAAAAAATTAAGTACGTATTTTGAAAAATACGTATATCTAGGCTAAGCTATAATCTAGGAGTCTTTTAGGTAAGCGTGATCCATCTTCGACCACATCATCACTTATCATCAGGTGAGATGGTGGTCAAACGCGAACTTATTGTCGATAAAAAAAAAAAACAAAAACGTAATATTTTTCAAAATTGTTATACACTAGTTGCCCACCACTTCATTCGCGTGGAAATTTGAAACATTTTCCCGAAATGAAAAGTAGTAGACGTATATGTATTAATTCAGGTTGTTACCTATAAGCAAGTACCTAGTTTCGTTCAAGTCCCACTGCGTAGGTAATAGGAACAAAATCATCCAAACGTTTATAATATCAACATAACATAATCAGCCTACAAACTTTCCACAGCTGGAACACCAGCCTCCTCTATATGAGAGGGAATGGGCTGTAATCTATCACGCGCGATCAGCACGAGTTGGTGGATGTCACATGTCTTAGATTTTCACCATTTTTTTTAAGGATGGGAAATCATTCGTTGACTGCGCCGCTTTTACTGACTAAAACCCATCCGTGTTACATCATATGCCCTTCGTGTTCCGAGGCCACGGTAACTCTTTCGAACAATTCCGCCACCTACATCACCATGTTTTTTTTTTCTTCGCCGTTGTGAGAGCAATGATGATGAAAATTCCACAAAGCAATGCGCCTGCCTCAGTTCGACCTAACGACCTACAACTCGTAAGTCATGCCTATAGGCCGACACTGCTCAATTTATAACATTAGCAGGACACTTAATAGGATTTAAGAAATCATCAGGCCAAGAGTGAAAAGTAGGTAAGTACAAGCATTATAACACAATTTGTTAATCCTGCAATAATTTTCCGCTGGATGTAAAGCAGGATTACGTTTGACAGATGTGCTATTTGTTGAACAATAAATTGTTAGATTTGCAAACTAGCGCAGCTTTTGCAATATTACTTTAGTTGTAATTTCGAAATGATCATCAGTTGGCGAATATAATTTAGCTGTTGTGAGTGTTTGTGTCTTCCGAATATAAAACTCCGCAACAAGAAAATAAGTTAACAATAAGTTAATTTTAATATCAACTCATAGATACTTATAAAAAATGAAGATTATCCTTCTATTCTAAGATTATTGTGAAAATTCAATTTCCTCAAATGTGCAGGAAAAAACTAATCGCTATGAGCATATCTCTCGAATCTTTATTATCTTATAGTTATGAACCACAAATCACAGGCAAATGAAGTTTTGGTGCTTACCATCAATTGAGATGGTGGTCAAACGAGAGCCTATAGGTGATAATAGGTATATAGGCGATGATATAGGTGAAGCTGTAGAGAAGTACCCTATTCAATCTTGACTTAAAGACCTCTAGGTTATAGTTATGGCACACAGGAATCACAGACACCTGCATTTTTTTAAAGAGAACTAGTAATGTAAATTTACAGCAATAATGAGTTCACAGCAATAGTGTAATGGGTGGGGTTCGAACCCGTGACGTCTCGATCATAAGTCCGACACTTTAAACACTTAAGCTATTGACGCTTAAATTTTTGAATTATTATCCGTCGTATTTTTTTAATTTACAACAAAATATTTATATTAGTCTTTATAAAATAGGAATCAACCTATCTAACTTAGTTCCAGAACACCCAATTTCACAAGTGTCACAATCTCCACAATATAGGTATCTTCACAGCTTCTACCAATACTTCATTAATAGGTTCCCATACATACGGTAAACCTGTTGTGGGTTAACTAATTAAAAAAGTTTAATTTCCAAAAAATCTGATCAACAGCATCTCCCGCTGTCGAGGTCAAGGGGAACAATATATTTATGTTCGTCTCTTTCACACAGCCGAGATACAGAACCCGCGACGTAACTTGATATGGCAATAAATAAAATAAATCGTTGCGTCTCTTTCTGTCGTAGAGAGCGTGCAATGAGGCTGTCCCTCTCGGAGCCGAGTCTATCCGACCTCTTTGAAGTTCGTTTATCGCTCTTCAAATACTTAGTTTAGAAGTTCCCTTCTAACCTTGAATGTTGGAATTCTACTCAGGTCGTGGCTCGTGGCAAATAATACCTGATTTTCTTGGGTAAGCACTGTGATGTTTACCTCACATGAGTTGGAGATACTTGTATGACAAACTTAGGTGTAGTTACAACAAATTAATTAGAAGCTCGATGCTTTTAACTATATTTCAACTCAATCAGAAGTAAGTTGCTGCCGGCAACACAAACTGATGCCCTGGACATCAAGTAGGTACCCAGTCTGCTTCTGCTGCTGTCCAACACATGGAGATTCGATGACACGTCTTACAGAAACGCGAAACAATTCTTTTTGTGTTGTTTCTCTTGATAGGTAATATAAGTAATATCCCTATAGTTTCTAAGAGACTGCATCCCAGGTCAAGGTTCAGTATCAGTAAGTATTTAACTTCTTGAGAACTAGGTAGAAAGTATATGGTTATGTCATATCGGCTTATAAAATAGTATATTTATCATACCTTCTTGGTTTGTAGCTAATAGTAGCTATAGGAACATGTCCAATATTTTTAAAATATTATAGTTAGCATACCTATAGTAGTCGTCATCAGCTGGAGCATGGAGCTGATCATAACTAGGAAGGTAACCACCTACTGATTGGATACATTTCCTCAGCTTTCTGAAAGACTATCGAGGGTAGATCAAAGAATCACGCATTTCAGTGTTTCAACATTTTTGCAAATATGGTGGGTAGGAAAGTGGGTAGCAGGATATATCTAACCTACCGTAGGTTAGGTATATCCTGCTACCCACTTTCTTCGATATGGAAGTTTCAGTGAAACCTTATACTTCACAAAATTTAGAATGACCGTTGCCTTCTACGAAGAATGGCGGAATCCTTACAATGCAGGTTGTATACAAAACTTGTTTGACCAGAATTGAGAAAAAAAGTGGCGGGCAAGTTCGCCTACAATAGCATTCCGCTGGCGCTGGCGGGCGGCGGGCCGGCGGCCCCGCCCCCCGGCTAGCCCCGCACCCCGCGCGCTGCCAGTCCGCGACCGAGCGCGACCGCGTGCGCTGTGCACCTCATTCCGATGTGCTCACTAAACAATCACCATCATAAACAAAACAAAATAAGTGTTTTTTAAAAGCACATACTTTCCTTAAACAATTCGTCGTCCTTACATTTTTCTCTTTCAACGAATCAAATTGCAAATTAAAATAATATCACTAAACCTTATTTTTACCACATAATACAGTGAAGGCATGCGTTAAAAGGATAGTGAAACCGGTAATCTGTGTTGTGAAAAGTTGTGTGGTGTGTAATTACGGTTGTCCTAATCCGGTTGTTATCGATTTTGGACGTCACTATTCTCCAACAGCTGTTTCGGGGATGCGGAAACACTTTGCTGCTCGCGGCGCAGTTATTTAACTATTTCCTTGCGAGACGAGATTGCGGTGCCGTAGTACATTATGAAGTTAAAAATCTTTAAAAACATGAAATAAGTTGGTTCCGGCTTACAGGATTAAAAAAAGAATCGGGACACGCAGTTGCCTATTTTTTTGGCACAAAGTGATAACTAGTGAATCTGATTATCTTGTGTTTTAACAATTCCGAGTTAAAAGGATAAATAAAACATTATCGGAACGATTGCAGTTCACCGCAGTTCATTGCACTCGTTGCATGTGTGTTGGTTCAAAATTCAGTGTAATACTGTGTTTTATCAATTGGATTTCTTTCGACGAACTGGATCGGGCCCTGATAGTAAGGTAAGGATATGGATTTATAAGAACTGCGTTGTATTTGTGTCTTAAATTACGTTGTCGTAAGTTACAAACGGCGCCTGGTGCTCGCTGAGCACACCGGTGCACGCCAAATTGTAGGCCTAATCGTGCACCCGCGAACACTATAGTTGCGTTTCCGTAAACTTTTCTACTGCTCCTTTCTTCGATATAGTTCAATTAACACTCTTTAAAACCATTTTGATCGACATAAACGTTTCATTTTATTTAGATTCTTGAAAAACTTCAGGTTTAAAACTAAAAAATAAACCGCGGTCACAGTCGCAAGTTTTCGCAAGATTCCGAAACATTATTTTTAAGCAATTCATGACAATGTTTCGCTCACAATGTTTCTCGTAATTTAGAAAGACGAAATGTGAAACAAAAAGATAAACATCTTGTTATAAAGTTAGCTCATCGCGGAGACTAGACTTCTGACATAAGTAATTGTGGAGAAGGTGACGTCAAGAGCAAGACTGGTGATGTTACATGTGTATGGCAGTGTGTGTAACCCTGGTACGGAGCCTGGAATCATGCCAGCACGCAAAATAGCCAACGTCAGCGTCAGTAGGCAACGCAGCGAAGGTATTTTTGGAAGTCGCCTAGCAAAGACAGTTGTGCTCGACAGACCCGGGAAAAACAAGGAATAAACCAATATGGAATGATAAAACGTCTTCAAACTGCTTCCAATTCCATTCTGTGACCCTAGTATACTTAGTTAGGTATGCAATTTCACGAAAAAATAACTTTAAGGCTCTCATACTTTTGGCATAGTACATGCTTTTGCTACAACCAATTATAAGTGAAATGTAGATTACACCCCTCGTAAAATTACTAAGTATAGAAACATTGCCTCATTTAAACAAAGTAGATCTAACTTACATTGTGTAAGAGAGAACAAAATGAGTTACTTTGTGGCCAAACTGACTGTATGCAGAGGACTACCGGCACAGCAAAGCTCTTTGTATTGTTATTTTTAAACCTGACAACAGATATGGAAAACCCGGATGACATATTTATCTCTAAACAGCAGTCATAGATGAATGGTATTTTTTTCAAATAAAGACCTAATTCTGTGGCTGGTAACATAGCACTATTAACCATTATTTGATATTAAAAACTTGGTCAAATTGTTGTCTCAATTCAATTATTAATTCTTTATTAAATACCATAATGTTATAATCTTGATAAGGAATAATGATTAAATTCACAGTTATGGACCCTGTCCGGCAGAACATAGATCAAAGCAGGAGAGAAGAGGAAGAACACAGAGTGTTTAATTTGATACATTATATGATTAGATAAGTAATCAGTAAGTTATACAGTTTCATTAATACATACTTAATTGAATTTAAGAATGACTTATGGCTTTTGTTTTTTTTTGCGACAAACAACTGTCATAGTTGAATAATATTTTTCCACATAAAGACCTAATTATGTGGTTTGTAACAGAGTACCATTAACCACAACTTTATATAAAAGCTTAGGTCAGTGAGTCGTCTTTGGGGTTTTATTGTTTCCTCAGCTTTCTGAAAGTCTATTGAGGGTAGATCAAAGTATCACGCATTTCAGTGTTTCAAAGTTTTTGCAAATATGGTGGGTAAGTTAGATATATCCTACACACTTTCTTCAATATGGAAGTTTCAATGAAACCTTATACTTTACAAAAATTTTGAAAAACCGTTGCCTCGTATGAAAAATGGCGGAATCCTTACAATGCAGGTTCTATGTGTGAGACTCTCCGTAGAATTTAAGCCAGAACCATCCGAGATTGATTAAGCTTCTCTCTTTTTCTCTTTGTTTTTAAAGATAACTAGCAATGTGGGTAGAATCCACATTACTAGCAATGTTGTTAACCCCTCCAACTAAGCTAAATGATTCTCGCCACGGGTGTCTTGGATAGCACGTGTGTCTAGTGAAATTTTATTGTTTTTGAGTGATTGTTGATACGTTTGTGACTTGTTTTTATAGAATTGTGTTGTCCTTGTGTTCGTAAACAGGTTTGTATTGTGCTTGTCCCAGTGTTAGTTTTAAGATGGATTTAAATAAACCTCCTGATCCCGGTCCCCCTGACATCTCAGTTTCCCCAAACCCTTTTCCTAGTGACCCACTATCACAATTCGCAGATGTAGTCTGTAACATCGCAGGCATGGACTCGACTCCAACTACACAATATTCACGAAAACGTCCTGTTGACGATGAAGCTCCTATACCCACACCACCAAGCAAACAACCTAAAAGCCAAATTGGTCGGATTAGATACTCCGTAACGGATAAGGGTCCATATATAGTTCATGTATCTCGAATTGAAACCCATCCAAATGCTGGAACAACATTACATCCTGTGAACTTTGGAAAATTCTTAATCCAAAATAATGTTAGGAATATAATACGCGATGGCGTTAAAAGAGTTGGCCGTAACCGAGTTTCTGTGGAGTTTATCTCCCCTCAAGATGCGAATTCTTTCCTGGCAAATAATGTATTGCCAAAATTTAGTTATTTTGCTGTTATTCCCACATTCAATATAACTAGGATGGGTGTTGTAACCGGTGTACCTATAGATATCATAGAAGATGAAGCTATAACTCTCTTGTCTGTGCCCCCAGGATGTGGGCAAATCTTGAAAATTCGCCGCATTAATAGGAAAATACAGAAAGACGGTGTTAATGAGTGGAAACCCACAGAAACTTGTGTCATTACTTTTGATGGCCAAGTTCTCCCAAAACGGATTTACTGCTGTTACACATCCCTCCCTGTTGAACAATATATTTACCCCACAATCCAGTGTCGCAAGTGTTGCAGATTTGGTCATGTGGCCAATCTCTGCAGATCCAAACCGCGTTGTAACAAATGTGGCCACGACCACCCTGGTGATGGTTGCTACATCCCTGAGAAAGATGCTTTCTGTGTGCTCTGCTCGGGGAGCCATTTTGCTAATAGCAAGTCATGCCCTGAGCATGTTAGACAGAAGGCTATCAAGGCTATGATGGCTGAAAAATCAATTCCCTACGCCGAGGCAAGTAAAATTATCCCGGTAGCCTCACGCAACTATGCCAATGCTATTAAATCACAATCATATAACAAAACTGTGACACTAAAACCCAAGACACACGCCCCACTTTCCCCATCATATGACAAATCAGCTCATAATCAAATAATTAATTCTCCCCAACCTTCTCAGCCCAATGGCTGTGCTCTTAACTATAATACTTCTTCTAGCAATACAATTTCTGTTATTGAACTTCTCCTAAAACTTCTACCAACAATTATTTCTTCTTCTAGTCCCCAATCACCGTCCAACGTTGCCGATCAACTTATTTCAATACTTTTAGATATCAAAAATGGCGTTAAACCAAGTATTCCTTCAATGGAACGTGAGGAGCGTGTGGCATAAAAAGCACGACCTCATTTTCCTACTCAACAAATACAAACCTTTAGCTTGTTCATTAGCTGAGACCTGGCTAACCCCAGGTCTGAGCTTTCGTATGGCACATTACAACATACTTCGATGTGATAGACCTGACGGATATGGAGGGTCAGCTCTCTTTGTTAACAGTCGTGTTCCACTGTCACCCTTATCTTTTTGCTCACCTACAGATGATATGAGTATAGTGGCTTGTCGAGTGGAAGGCATTACAGTCTTTTCAGTTTACATAGCTCATCCCAATCTGAACTTATTGGGTATTTTAAGAAACATTATCTCCAACGTCCAGGGCCCAGTGCTGGTCATGGGTGACTTTAACTGTCATCATTTCCGGTGGGGGTCTGAACGTTGCGACACCACTGGTATGGCCCTAGTTGAGATCCTTGATGATATGGACCTTTGTATTTTAAATAATGGTTGCCCAACTCGCAGGTCTCCTCCTGGACAGCAGAAGAGTTGTGTTGACCTAACGTTTTGCTCTGTTGAATTGGCTACTTCGACCCATTGGGAATGTACAACCTTATCGCATGGCAGTGATCATTACCCTATTGTTATATCTTTGTTAGACAAAACTTATTTAGAAAAAACTTCTCCTCCACTTTTGAAGTACAATTTGTCCAATCCAGATTGGTCCAAGTTTACATCATTACTGGAACAGAAAATAGATACACTTCCAAATTTAACTTCATGTTTACCTCGTCCCTCTGATCACCGCCATGTCAAGAGTTGTTATGAAGGCTTTATTGAGGCTGTAACTTCTAGTGCAGACTCTTGTTTTCCACTGAAAAACGGTGCCCGTAACAAAATCCCGTCACCTCCATGGTGGGACCAAGAATGCACCTCAGTTGTTAGGTTGAGGAATGAGGCCGAAAGACATTACAATGGGGAGATGAACACCCAAAATCTGATGGCTTATTTACAGGTTTATGCGAAATCCAAACGCCTTCTCCGTAGAAAGAAACGTGCGGGTTGGATCAAATTCTGTTCGTCCTTATCACCCTCCACTCCAATTTCACTCATGTGGAAGAATATCAATAGGTTTAGACGTGGGTGTACTCTTTCAGTATCTCCACCCATCGCTAGGGAAACAGCTGAACTTTTTTTTGACAAAATTGCTCCACCTTACGTTCCGCTCCTGTCTGAGTGCCATAGCTTGCCATGCCTTACTGAATCTGATGACCCTTTTGACGCGCCATTTACATTGGAAGAACTAGATGTTGTGCTCAAACATGTCCAGGACTCAGCACCTGGTATTGATGGGATACCATATTCTTTTATGACTCATGCAGGCAAAAAAGCAAAAATATATTACCTAGATTTAATAAATTTCTGTTATAACCAAGGTTGGGTTCCAGACCAATGGAAACTACAAATTATTATCCCTCTGCTTAAACCTGGCAAGCACGTGGATGACCCTAATGGCCTTAGACCTATCGCCCTGTCCTCAGTCTTAGCAAAATTACTAGAGCACCTTATTAAAAACCGATTAGAATGGATAGTAGAATCCAGAGACTTACTGCCGAACTACCAGTTTGGTTTCAGGAAGGGGCTCAGCACAATGGACAGTGTGGCAATTCTAGTCACGGATATCCGTTTGGCATTCTCCAAAAACGAGTCAGTTGTTGCTGCTTTCCTAGACATTTCCTCCGCATACGATAACGTTCTTCTTCCCGTTCTCAGGCAGAAACTGCATCAGCTGAGTATTCCGGTTAAGATGATCGAATGTATATGTGGACTACTTTGGTCTCGCTCTTCAGTTTTGAGGGTCCAGGGAGAGGACTTTGATAAAAGAATGACTTGGAGAGGACTCCCGCAGGGCTTCGTCCTCAGCCCTCTTCTTTATAATCTTTACACAGCTGATATTGGCTCCTGCCTAAATACTGACTGTTGTATCTTACAGTACGCTGACGACTTAGTCCTGTATGTGTCACGCTCCTCCATCATGGACGCCGCGTCATCTCTGTGCCTCTCACTGGATTCTCTTAATGATTGGCTTTCAAATCGCGGTCTTACATTATCTGCACCCAAAAGTTCGGCAGTAGTCTTTTCCCGCAAGAGAACAATCCCACAAATCTCGGTAGCCATCTCGGAGAAAAACATCCCGCTGGTAAATAAGGTCAAATTTCTGGGCGTTTTCCTTGACTCAAAATTAACTGGCAAGCACCACATGAACCACCTAATCAGCAAATGTGAACGTGTCATCTCAATTTTAAAAGTACTTGCGGGCGTCTGGTGGGGTGCTCACCCGTACACCATGAAACTAGTTTACAATGCCCTAGTTCGCAGCATTTTGGACTATGGCACGTTCCACTTAACCCCATGCAACAAAGGTGCTTTGGCTGGACTTGACAGGATTCAGTCTAAGTGTCTTCGGATCATCTCTGGATGTATGAAGTCCTCGCCTATCTGTGCGTTGCAGGTCGAATGCGCTGAACCTCCCCTAGCTTTAAGGCGACAGTACCTAGCCTCCCGTTTCTTGTCTAGGGTAATTTGTAGATCTTCCCATCCCCTTATTACCAAATTAAATGAACTGAATTCCATAAGCAGAACCTCAAATTATTGGAAAAATAAGGAAATCCCTTTAATCCTCAAACACTTTCGTCTAACTCAATATTTAGAATACCCAATCGTACAGTATCCCAAATTACCCCTCTTTTATTTCGATTACAAAGTCTTGTGTTTCATCCCAAAAATCCACTTCAACATTGGTATACACAAAAATTCCCCCGCAGCGAATTCGATGTTCAACGCGTCTGTGGAGGAGCGATGGAACGGCTTCCAGAGATTCTTTACAGACGCTTCGAAATCTACCGACTCTAGTCATACAGGAGCTGCAGTGCTCTTCGAAGACTCCAGGATCATATTGCAGTATAAATGCCCCAAGGAAGCTTCTGTGTTCACAGGCGAGTGTGTGGCTTTATTGGAAGCATGTCTTTTTATCGAGTCCCACCGCATTGATAAAGCCGTTATTTTTACAGACTCCCTAAGTTGTCTCCAAACCCTAGCTCAAAACCCTTTCAAAAGTAAATTACACAGTTCGCTTATTTTAAAAATTAAAAAATCCCTTCTCTCGTGCAGTAATAGTCAAAAGGATGTTCAGCTGGTTTGGATACCCAGCCATTGTGGCATCAGAGGCAACGAGTACGTCGATGCCTTGGCCAAAAGTGCATGTTCGTCTCCTACAGCCGACCTCGGTCACAACGCCTATCAGGGCTATGATTTACTGAACCTCCCAAAAAAGAACCTTTATAGTTCCTGGCAACAGCAGTGGAACACGACTGGGAAGAAAAAAGGCAAATTCTTTTATGCTGTGCAACCATATATCAGGCCGAAACCTTGGTTCTACACATACAAAAAGGTGTCGAAATCAATTATCTCCGTCCTCTGTAGAATCCGCTTGGGTTTTTGTTGCACTCCTGTGTTCCTGGAAAAAATCCGTGTTCGGGACTCATCTCTATGCGAATGCGGCCTGGAAGAAGGCACACTGGATCACATATTTTTTAATTGCCCAAATATCGTTTCATCTTCAGATTTATATAACCGTCTCCCGAAATTCAAGATCCCTCTTCCCATTAACTTCTCTTCCCTTCTAACATTCCCTTCACCAGAACTGCTTGTGGCGCTGATGAGTTTCATCCGCCACAACAATATAAAACTGTAAGCCGGAGTACCAAACATTGTCTGTATGGTTGAGGTATAATATTATGTAATCGTTTAACAACTATAATATTTATGTATTTTTATTCTTTGTTTGTTTCAGTCCTGTACTAACCCAACAAGTTCAACCGTACCAATTGAAGAAACAGTGACTACCATTCCTGTTCTGAATTGACCTTTTGTCTTTTTCCTTTTCTAATTTCATTTTGTCTCTAATCATACACACTTGCTTTTCCAATTTACTTTAGACATTGGCAGAATAGTCGACATCGGCTCCACTTGCCATTAACAAAAAATAAAAAAAAAAAATTAAAAAAACTAAGCTAAATATGCTTGTGTCTGGAGTGGGCAATAGTGTAATGGATGGATGGATGGAAACTTGTAACCTCTCGATCACAAGTCTGCCATTAGGCTATTGACGCTTTATTAGCAACATTTGAGCCAATCGGCAAATGTAATTATCATTGGCTTTTCAACAGTAAGAGTTCTCTCAGAGCTAAACAATCCCCAATCCTAAGCATCACCACATTGGCCAGTACCATGTGTTATATCTATGGACCCCCACAGCCTTCACCATCATCTGAATATTTCAGATGACCAAACACCATCATAATAAAAGAATTCCTTTTTTGCATAGTTTTAGGGTAAAAATTGCTTACACTCGTAGGGAGGTACAAAGCCTTACTTAGAGCTAAAAATCAATAAAAAATTACAGTAAACCTGATACATACCTGTGTTTATTGCAAAAGTGGCAGTAAGTGCTCTGGACTGTGATTGTCCAAAAATTACGTTTTTAAATATCCATTTTCCTTTTTTATTGATCACGGAATTTCCAAATTAGAGGATTTAGGTGGCTTGAGTTCAGCAAGTCTACCATTTACTTGTCTCAAGATTGTTTTTACCCCTACCATTACACCTACCATTGTGGTACCTTGCTCCTTCCTTTCTGTTCTTTGGTCTAAATGGATCTGTTTCTGTTGATCAATCACTATTGCCTTTCCTACTTTATAGATTCCTGTAAAAGTTAATGCTCTCAGATGTAGATCTTGCCAAATAGGTGTGCCACCAAAAATACAGATGTAGATGTGTTTAATAGGTAGTCAGTGAATGTTGAGTTCATAGTGATCTGATCAGTATGAAGCTGAGTAGCTGACTATCTAACAGTGAATGAAAAGGTTTTGTTGGAAGACCTATCTCTTTTCTCGTCAGGAGTTTTTAAAGCAGCCAGGCCAGTAAAGATAAAGCAGTGGTAGCCTGGTTAAGGGCCCGATTTATGGTGTAGGTCGAGTTCAAGCCCAGTCAGGTACACTAGGTGATGTATATGAATCGAATAAAATCGTTAAGAAACTGGCACGAATTAGGACCACAAATTCGAAGACATGCGACATTACCAGTCCGCACTGGGCTCGCGTTGCATTACGGCCCATTCACTCTCAAAAAGAGGCCTGTTTCCCAGCTGTGGGAAGGTTTTAGGCTGATTATGGTTATAATAAAGCCAGTAAATGATTTAGCCTTACCCAAAGAATTCTATTACTGCACGTGCAGCCAACGACCTTTCGATGCAAGTCTTGCCACATGCGGCAATTCAATTAGTGTTACATAATCGAGATGTAACGCTGAGATTTTACGTTGTGAAGACTATGCTTTATACAGAGCCTCAGTTTAGAACAGGTATTGAAAATATACCTTCGTTATTTTATAGCAGCAAACTAACTTGGTTGTAAGTTTGGATAAGGTTCATTAATTGAACAAACTGGACTCAAGGGACCTAAGTATTCTACACTGCATGAAAATGTGCTCCGTATTACAATGAATTAGGCATTCTCTATTCTGGAGTTTACGTCAAAGTCGTAAGTTCTGTTAAGTTACAGTTTCTTGTCGCAGTTACAATTAGAACTGGCACTTAAGGCTACGTCTCCGCTTAAATCGATACTCCTTAATTTCCGGCGCTCAGACTGCAGACTTAACTTCGCACACAACTTCTTAATACTACGATAGGAAGTTAAGAAATAGAAGAAAACCCACGAACCTCCAGACCAGGCCAGCATAGCCGCGAGCAGATAGTTGAAAAATAAAAGTTCCTCGAGACGAAGACGTTTTAATTTTATTTGCCTGAGTTGTTGTCCGAGTAAAAGCCAAATATAAAAAGACGATGCATATTAGCTCGCTTATGAAACCAAAGGCAGCAAAGAATCGATTTCTTTTGACAAAAGAGAACTTTAAACGATTCTCGAAATAGCTGTTGTCTTGTCTGTGATCTTAAATTAACAAAATACACAATAACAATAGTTCAGGTGGCAAGACTTGTAAAAACGGATTTTGCTCTACTTTAAATCGTAGCCTATATTGCGATACTATCTGTATGTTTTTTTTTGCATTATTGAGTTCGTCTTGAGTTCTTGGAGATAAAACTAAATATAGTCTTCAAAGAATAGCTGTTTCTAGCGCTTATTATAGGGTAATTTTCTCGCCACAATCAAAACGTCTACTGGTTCGTGTACACATATCGCTAAATACAGGCACGCCGGTGAAGCCGACTGCACGCTCCCTACCAGTTCTGCTCCCCTCGTACACGCCCGGCTGCCAATGCTATTGAACTGGATCGGAAACCACACGTTCTGAGAGAAACAAAGACATCCCGTGAACAAGATAACATTTTCAATTTATATATCCAACGCAAAAGTAAGTCTGCAATCTAAAGACCAAGTGTTTTATTGTAACGCTGTAGTAATCAACGTTTAGACATACTCAGTGTTTTTGAGCAATATCTCGAACACTTGAAGCCCCGAATATATACCTATATGCATGTATAATACATAGAAGGATTCATCTGTGACAAAAAACAAGTATAAAGAAACGTTTTTGATCCCAAATTCCTACCGACAATTTCAATAAAGTATCAGAAGGGGAAAACAGTAAAATACGTCACTTGGGTGTGTGTATCTTAGAGATTTCGCAGTAATCCTTCATCAAAAGAAATCCCTTGAACATTACTTTCTGCTCGCGTCTTAAAAACTGGAAAGGAAGGTAATATTTTGTGTTTTTCCATTACTTCAGCACATTTCTAACATTGCTAATCACACGTTCGTTCCTGGCCCGATAAGGTTTTGCGCGTTATCTAGCGATACAGCGCTTCAAACGGAGTTCCGGTACAGTAGCCATTTGTTATCTACGCTTTATGTTTTTGCAAGTTTGCTAGAAAGGAGAATGACCACTTGAAACACTTTTTGCTGCTGGTTTCACAAGAATTCTAGTACACTTAGGCATTATTGCACAATTGCGATGTTGTGTCGGAACACAAAAAGTAGACAGTGTTCTATCATGATGTTGAAGAAAATAGATTGACAAATGAATTGGATCTCAGAAAAAGAAGAAAGTTGGCTGTGTTTTATATTGTGTTAGGTATATATAGACAGACGTAACATTGCTGCAGTTTTTAAAGTTCGATATATTCCCACGGTACATAAAAGTTGACTCACTAAATTGAAACGTAGTGTAACAAAACGGAAGTGGATACGTCAAATATTCAAATGATAACACGACCAGTCACTCCAAACATCCACCGCAAGTCTTCATGGTAAACAAGAAGTCTAGAACCCAACTCATGTGCAAAAAGAGAGACAAAGGAATAATCTTTGCCATCTTATTAAAGTTGATAACGACCACGCTTAACTGGATCCCATGGGAGCCAACAAAGTCCGAAATTGCATCCAACCCTCCCCTTGATGTTATATTATTAAAAGGAATTCAGTAAACACACACACACTTGTGATCATGACAGTTGATGTGTGCGTGAATAATGCAAACTGACAGCAGATCCCGATGGAGTTTCAAAAATAATCATTTTGGTATCGCATACTTTAGTATCTTGGTCCTTGCAAGCATCGTTGCATCTTACTTGTAGAAATGCTGTATTTAGATATATCTAGATCCATAATGGTTATTGACAATTGATACTTGTAAACGGATTCAATTAAAATGCTTATAAAAATGGATAAATGCTCACCAATTTTGCTAACTCGCTAAGTCCTTCAATTAGGTTAGGTTAGGTTAGGCATTTTGGTTAGCATTTCGAATTTTTTGGAAGTAAAATATGTACTTTTCTGGTAGGCGTTTAAACACTAGCCCTTGTAAACTACGCTTGTATGTACAAAGTCGTGAAATCTAAATTTTGTTTTACAACCCCAATTGTTATCCAGAGTGTATTGGACACTGATATTAAGTAGATATCTTCAAAATGGTCAACATTTCGGGAATAGATAAACGTAAATATAGGTACCTACCTTGTGCGAGTTAAAATTTAATCTACATGTTTTCCCCCTGTTTTCGATACTTGTTAAAATACCTTTTACCAGATGATGTCACTAACAACAAGGACATACCTACTGAATTTGGTCAACATATAATTTACCTATCGGTGAAGATATAAAGATTATAACTATGCGCCTCGATTAACTTGTGTGTTTTCGAATAAATAGTAGAAGAATATTTATAGACATTGGATTCGTTAAAGCGCGTTCATTAACTGTTACCGCCATTTGTCTTCTAAAGACAATGCACATAAACCGTTCTTCAAATTCATGCAATACCTCGATAGAAAAAATAGTTTAAAATGCTCAAAGTGATAGAGTGATGAAGTGTTACTCACACGAAGGTATAATGATGTGCGTGATGATGACTCAATAGTTTCCGGAGCGACGATTATTAGAGTCGTGTTATCGACACGTTTCCGGCTAGTCGGATCCTTTTATACTAACCTCGACATTACTGCTATAAATATAAATGTTAATAATTCAATAAGATCTGTAAATCTTATTGAATTATTAACATTTACAACAACTTTTTGAAAACTAGCACTTCCTTGAAAAAATAGTAACAAAACTGAAGAAAATTACTCCTTTCTTTCGGGGGGAAATCCTAAGATGACTGAAGGGGGCTGAGGAATCTCGTTAGAACATACCCGCAACCCCGTCAGGCAATAACCCTATCAGACCCCGCCAATGCTGTCTGCTATGTGAGGCGGGCGTGAAACAAGACGCGATGTCGACCTATCCTGGTCCTTACCGGACGGTGAGCTACCCCGCAACCTCGCACGAGAAAATAACTCCTAACGAGGCAAACATTGCACTAAACATACGAATAACAATAACATAATAGGTAGAGATTGTAATCGAATAGCTAAAAGCTTTACTTAGCATGTTTGCATGAGTAATTTCGAACGACATACTATTATTTACGTTTTTAACGACATAAATAACTCCAACGCTACACATAAATCCTTTGTCAGTTATTATAAATCAAAAATAATATTGTGATATTAAGTTGCATCCAGCCATTTTAATATTCAAAGCTCATACTATCGATTGCAAATGAGTTACGGTACCAGGTAGCCATAATATGGTAGGATCTTTCTACAAAGCCAAAGAATGTTTTCCCAGAACATAGAGTCCTGCATTCCTGAAGTCCCTTTAAAAGTATCTAAACACAATGCTATTCTAAGTTGCGATGCAAATTCTAAGGAATGGAATTCGCTGCTGGCGTCTATATTATATGTATAACAGAGTACTAACAGTTCTTCTTAAACAAGAAACCATTTTCAAGTTTTCAACACCAATAGATAATTAATTAATATTTCCAAAGAGTTCAACTATCGTCTTGTGTTAGTAATTCCGAGATTGTTATTATGTTCATAAACTAAGAAGTTAACTAAATTCAGTTACTTTCAGATCATATTGAATGAATGAATGTTTATTGAATCAAACTAACTTACTTACATTACACAGTATAGGAAACAACTTATGTACATATATGTTAACTAAACTTGGTGAACACTGGTACCCAAAGTAAGATTTAACTTGAGTTTTAGGTACCAGAGCTCTCGCATTTTAACAGGATATATTATTTAAGTCTATGATTATTTATGTCATGTGAGTCACATGAAAATACTCGTTACTTTAGACATTCTTATAAAATATTAAAATAAAAATACATATAAAAAGGAAGAGAAAAGAACAATAACAATAGTAGGTATTTAATCTAAAGACCAAACCATTTTTAGAGTTTTCTGACGCTTTAAAGGGTTGTGTATAAGTGTACATGAATATGGGTGGCGGAGAGTTTGAGTTTGAAAGTGTGAATGTGATGTGTAGATGTGAATGTTGTGTGGTAGTATGTAAATAGCTTATACTGTAAAAGCAGATGAATGTTGATAAAACAAGCACGCTAGCGGATGGTTTTTAAAAGTTCTTCTGTTTCATCATATGTTTTTGTTAATAGCCATTCCGATACCTTTTTTTTGCACTCAGATCTCGACAGTGGATATATGTTACAGTGTTTGTTGGCAGTATTATAAAGATGCCCGCTTATCACATGGTGGTGCCTTGCGGCTAGACGACTTTTATGTGTCTGAGGTTTGCAGACCATATGCCACCTGCGTCTCTTTACAATATTGATCGTAGTTTAAGTCTTATGAAAACATTTATCGTTATTGTTTCAAATTATAGTAATGATTCAAAATAAAACTTAGCTCTTAGTTTATCTAATCCAATTAGGAAACTAACACTATGCGATTCTTACGTCAATCTATATGAATGCTGCATAGTGCTAAAAGGTCTACGCACTAGCTGCTACCATCAAAAGCCTCATCAAACCGCACTTCTATTGTTTAAAATTCCTCTAACCAAGCTTGCGGCGTATGACAGATCTGTATAATGAAAACAAAGTATTTTGCAATACAATAGCGTATTTGGACAGAATTCCTGATTACGCATGCAAAATGCAAATGAACGAGGCATAGAAAGTCGTGTCACGGAGCTTTATTGATGATTTCTTCGTGGTGTCAACACACCGTGACGGAACCCCGTGTTATCGGGAATATCTGCTTGTTACCGAGAATGACGAACTAGACATGTCAGAAATGTTAGAAGGATCCAGCTTGGTCTCTTAGCTTTTGTAGATTATTAAGAACTTGGCGGTTACAACTCTTCAAAGGGGCTGCTTACTTAAACTCAAACATTAATTTTTAGCCGTATAATTAATTTTTTTCCGTAGCCAAGGGTAAAAACGGGACCCTATTACTCCGCTGTCCGTCTGTCTGTCACCAGGCTGTATCTCATGAACCGTGATAGCTAGACAGTTGAAATTTTCACAGATGATAAATTTCTATTGCCGCTATAACAGCAAATACTTAAAATAGAATAAAATAAATACACATTTAAGGGGGGGCTCCCATACAACAAACGTGATTTTTTTGCCGCTTTTTATTATTTATTTTTTACAGTTACAT
Source organism: Tholera decimalis (assembly GCA_943138885.2). Taxonomy (NCBI): domain Eukaryota; kingdom Metazoa; phylum Arthropoda; class Insecta; order Lepidoptera; family Noctuidae; genus Tholera; species Tholera decimalis. The sequence continues at coordinate 4,244,700 of OW964555.2, forward strand.
AAAAACTATATTGCGAAAATATTCATACAAATAATAACTTTATTTTTTTTGGAAAATCATCGAATGACTTCTTCCGCTCTGGGTCAAGCGGAAGGGTGTGTCAGAATTCTACTGACTAAAAACCCACCCTGTTCCTTCGGCTGCCCTAAATTTCCGGGGCCGCGGTAACTCGGTAGAACTTTCCCGCAAATACAAGTAATAACTACGACTATAACTTTCTTGCTTAACGTATTCGAGACATAAATTATGATACCAACTAATTTTACCTTCTGAAATATCTTTCTTCGGAGATCTCGAACTTATTTGGCAGACAATGTAAACAAGTCTAAACTTTATGATACGTCGAAGTTAAAACTTATTTTTAACGTAAAGTCCCATCAAACGATCGAAGAGTGTTTATTTGTTATTTTGGGTTGCATAAAGTTTTAATAAATAAGTAACATCAATAGTTACCTCTGAAATATTTAGCTTTTTAGGTGTAGAAAAACATTTTTCATTTAAAATATCCAAAACCATAACGTTTCGTATGTTACGAGATGGGGTTCGGCATAGAAATAATTACGCCAATTAGACCAAAATTAAGACTTTAATTTAATAAACACAAAATGTAAATTAATACAATTATTTGCACTACAATACTTGTCACTTAACACTTAAATCGCACCGAAATTCACTTATAGACTTCTGATTATATCGCCTCGTATCTTGTAATAAGACTGCCGTCTACGTTCCTCTGCGATCTATTTATACCCCGGTCTATGAGCTCTAGAACATTCTTGTAAAATCGACTCACTGCCTATACTGCCAAGAATATTCCAGAAGCTACTCGAGATACTCAGTACTGCTACTCGCCGCTAGATGGCGTTAGTGTCTCGAACGTAGTAGAAGTCAGTCTAACTTTCTCGATATACTCAGTACTGCTACTCGCCGCCAGGTGGCGTTAGTGTATCGAACATTCTAGATGTCGGTCGAAGTTTCTCGACGTACTTAGCTAAGAGACTGGCGTAACAGTAAGTTGGCTGCAACACAAATAGTTATAAAAAGGGTGATCCCTCTGTCGAGCCGGACAATTTCGATCTCACGCTTATTGAGAACCGTTCATAATTACTTATCAACTTAGAGGCACAATATACATACGTATTATATTCATCATATGTTTAGTCTTTTTCTAACTATGTCGGCTTCGTCAGATTCGTCTAATTGGTCGCAACCGAGTAGAGTTTTACATGAAATGTAATGAAAGATTTATTTTGTAAATTGGTCATAAATAACACTTTTACACGTCATGTTTTTTTGCGTGTTAAGTTTAGTTTAGCTAGATGAGGTCGGTATTTCCTAACTGACTACTCTGAGAAGAAACACCGAAACAAACTCCAGAGGTCAAAGTCTCTTAAAGTCCATACAATTTGTATTCGTATATGAGAAGCATGTATGTCTGTGGTGTTCTTTTGAGGAAATAACCACGCTAAGATCGGACCTGTCCAGACAGTGCAAGCATTTGTCAGTTATCGTGTAGCTCAACTTAGAACTTCAGGAGCTCAAAAATTTGACGAACAATACCAAAGTAAGGACATTTGGGTAGGCCACACAAGTACTCAAACGCCAGCCGGGACCAACGGCTTAACATGCTTTCCTAGTCATGAAAGAATCTCAATATGTTAAGGAGGTGACCCATCCGCGGACCGAGCGTGGCAACTGTTGCTTAACACGTTGAACGCCAACGCGGTCAGTGCTGACCGACAGTGAGCTTTCCCTTTAGGCCAAGCAAAAATCATAGTTCTATCCAAGACCAAATGTATTTTCAACCGACGACAAAAAGAGGAGGTTATCAATTCGACGCGTATATTTTTTTTTTTTTTTTTTTAATGTATGATCATCGATTACTCAAAGACGGCTGAACCGATTTGGAAAATTCTTTTTTTGATTGAAAGGGTATACTTCGATACTGGTCCCATTTTCATAAACGTCAGGATCTGATGATGGGATCCTGGAGAAATCGAGGGAACTCTTCAAATATTATAGGCACACCTATGTCGTTTTGGGTATTTATTATAGTAACTTGTGCAGTTGCTCTCAAAAAGTACCATTTGAGGAAGTGGAACTGATGATGAAGACCACAGATGGCCGCCGAAACTACTCAATAATAAGTATTGAGTGGATTGCGATTCGATTACTTGAATATGGATGTTACGCACTTTATGCTCGTCACAATGCATATGGTGATGTAGAGCTGATGGTGAAGTACCAGGAGAACTCCTCAACAATTAACGGCCCAGCATTGGGAAAAGCAATATTTTGTAAAAGGTTATAAGTAGTTGATAATTAGGCTCTTGTAACTAGGTAAATTAAAAATAGACCAACTAAAAAGAGTGAAATAAAAACTTTTTACCAAAAAATTAAACCGACTCCCAAAAAACACTGCAAAGTGAAAAATAACTTTAATTTCGGAAGTCGGTGCCAAAAACGAAAATACAAAACTAAAGACACCGACTACCGAAATTAAAGTTATTTTTCACTTTGCAGGGTTTTTTGGGAGTCGGTTTAATTTTTTGGTAAAAAGTTTTTTTTTAATGTTGGTTTGACGGGAATCCAACCTCAAAAAAAAATTAGATACTTATATCTAATGTCCAAATGTATGTTTTCATTAACAAAAGTCAACTTTAGTTATTAATTAATTATGGAGATATTAAACGCCGGGCAGCACTGACCGACGCGGCCCGAACGGCAAGTCTAGTTGTCGGCCATCACTGACCGACGCGGCCCGAACGGCCAGTCTAGTTGTCGGCCATCACTGACCGACGCAGCCTGAACGGGTAGATGCATTTTTTTTCTTGGCGTTCAACGTGTTAACCATAACCAGAAGCACAATATATTGAACCAGTAATATTAGTGTTTGTATCAGAAGCCGATGTCTCTTGCGTACAATCTAATCTGATCGAATAAATGGAATCGTTTTGCAGAATTGCAGCATTACAGGCTAGTGCAATGAGGCAATTACTGTAGCTTCCACCACTTAGACTGTTCCCTCCATCCAGTCACGTAGGTTCCAGTTATTCTAAGTTACTTTCATTTGATCGTAATGGCATGGTTAATGACAAGAAGACTTAGAGATAACTTAGGCTAAGTGTGCAAATGAAATAAGTGCAATAAATATTAAATTAACTAAAGCGAGGCATTATTCATAGATGCATAGATACGATAGCATTGAATGCTCAAGTTTCTCGAAGTGGTTCTTTGTTACCTGTACTTCATTAAAATATAGTTGTTACCAAAACTAGCGACCCACTCCGATTCGCACGGGTGCAATTAATATACTAATGTGATGTCACTGTGGATGATTCATAATATTGTTATGAATAGAATATTCGGACGACCCAACGGCCGCTCTGCCCGCGCACTTTAAATCTCTTGATCTTTTAAAATATTAATTATATGGTATACTGTAAAAAGCTGTTCTGATCTACATTGAATGCACAACGGTATCTATCGTATACTTGGATAGAAATAATATTGTATTGTTTAAAATAGCATTGTATTGCCAGCGATTGCAATGTAAGTGCACGAAAATATGTTTTTTTTGCGAGATCACGTTACAATCCTTTGTAATTTTCGGTTTTTCTGTACTATAATGTGCATGTTTACGTTTTCCTCTTACATCACTCTGTCTTTTAATGAAAACCGCATTAAAATTGTTGCGTAGTTTGAAAGTTCTGGGCGTACAAACACGATTCGGTGTCCTGGTTCATATGAAATGACTACAGCCTACGAAAGCCGAATGATTGGATCGGCTTTTTGTTCGGCTCTGATGAATTAAATTGTTGTTGTTGAGTCCATGATTGTCATAGACAAAATTACGGAACACATATTAATTGTGCTCAAAGATGACTTTTCTTGAAAATTTCGGTGTGGCATATAGAAAGAACAAATCTCAGACCAGGATTCTGTGTAGGTACAGTAACTTATGCATATAAAAATCTTCATAGATAGATTATTGTTCTATGCGTTACACTACTGTTTTTGTAACACGAATCATATTAATATCAAAGCTACGTGCACATTCTACGTTGTCTGTCAACTTTGGAGTGAATGTGACTAGAATTTCAAGCTTTGAATATTTTGGCTCCTTGGAATAGTTGCTATATCACGAGCTCCTTCGTAACTTATATCATCTAGTCTTTGAGTTTAGCTCTGTTACTGGTATTGTTCATCATAATAGCTAGATACAGGCAATACATAATTGGAGATCTATTGTCTAGCTTTCGGCAAACATAGGCTTTCAACATTTTGTCCTTGCTCAATTTGGTTTCTTCCTTGTCTCTGTTTTAATAAAAAGACACGCCAGAAAACATTATAAAAACTGTATCAAATTAGTTTTTATTCTTTGTTGTACTTGTAGTTCCGAATGAGTTATTTTATAATACACAAAAAACGTTGAGTGATGCAAACAATCTTCTCTGGCGGTGGTCTACGAAACGCTTCTATAAGAGTACGCCCGTGCCCCCGCCTCGATACCGTAAGACCAATTAATTGACAATTATAATTACTTATATTAATAGCTTTACTTATATTAATAACACACCTTATTATATTAACTATTCCACTACGTATTTATACTGACATCAAAACATCGATGTTTTATTGAATCACGTAGCGTAAAATCTCTGTGTTTCTTACCAGTAACACCATAGCTGAACAATTACGGACGATCCATCTTCTCGTACGAAATATTCTCATTTATTAGCCAGCCCAGCCGAATGCAGCACAACTTGATCGCTCGAGGCACGCACCGGCCTCCAACCAAGTGAAATGCACAAAATCCATTCTGTTTTATCTCGTTAACAACCCCGAACGAGTAAAAACTAGCCGTGTGCTCCGGTGTTAGAGTCCAAATTTTATGACACTGTGGATTTTATTCTGGAGGTGACGTGAACGGGGAAAAAAGTGAGCAAACGATTTTAGACTCATCTACTGTGTGTTAGAGTTGAGAGTTGCCTCAAAACACTTATATTAAGGATCGTTTGAGTAAAAGCATGGAAAATTATAGTCTGAACTGTTGGGATAAGGTTGAAGTTTGACTGGGGATTGTTTTATACCATTTTTTATGGTGGTCGGTCGGCAATCAGCTGTTTCGGCACGCGCTCTCAGCCCCCTGGGACGGGATGATGTCAGCCTCGCTCCCCGAACATGCGAGAGCCTGCTAGATATTTCTATTAAATTTTCACAAAAATTTTTGCTTAACTTAATTTTGGGAAATATGGCTCATAGAAATTCGGCGGGTTCACGTGCAACTTTGTGAAATGTTTGACTATATGTAGTGCGACATGAATACGACTTAATTTATATGAAAGTCTGCGATTAACTCGCTCAAAAGATTTATATCTGTATTAAAAAATAATACGGTATAAGTTGCTCAGACAAAGGAACAAATAACAAAATGAAAACTTTAAACCGAATATTATTTCAAGACTGCTGTTAATCTCTCCATGTTTACAAAGTTATTGCTTTATCGAGCAACCGAATACTGCAGTTTTGAAGGCTAGACTTTATTCTTAAAGTCTAGCCTTCAAAATATATAAAAAAATCGTTCTCTTGTTCTAATCAGAACTTCCTTGTGCTCAGCATGTATCTTCTTATACTTTCCTAGCCATAATATCAGGTGTCGCCTTACTAGCTAAACCAGCTTTAGACAGATCGTCTCTAGTTTTTATATTTTTCAAATTCACATCAACATTATATACTCTTTCCCTCTTCCTACTAGGAGTTTGATGCCTATACCTACCTATTTCTTTATGTTAAACTTTTAAGTTCAAACTTGTTGGCTCTTCCGCGGTTAACCTAACCTTATTTGAATAAATACTAAATCATAATCAAAAGAAACACTGTTAGGACAATTTGTGAACATATATTTTGATTGCAGGCTATAGAAACAATGCTTCTTCACTACACAATACTTCACTCATCAATTGATGGAATCCTTACAGGTAAAGCCAACCTGACTTTCCACTCAACATCTTGCTTCTAATACACCCACAAGCCCAATTAAGACATCAGTAACCGAATCCCACCATTTCTTAAACCTTCTTACACCCCCTGTAGTACAGATAAGTCAGATAAGCAGCCTAGTGTAAATAATAACGCAGATAAAGCTACTTTCCTATCGTTTGCAGCAAACACGAGAGCGCCATGTTACCCAGCCTTCTGAGAAATGAGCCTCGTTTGTAGATAACACAACTGATTTCTGTTCAGCTTACGAATTATTTAATAATTTATCTAACTGTTCCTTTTAGGACGTAGTAAGTTTTAAGCTGATTCTGACTTTTCGACAATTCGAAATGCTTCCGAGAAAAGTCGGCTCTGCTCTCAAAACGCTGACGGAAATCGTTGTGAGTTAACCGGTGTGTCCTCCAACCATGTGACATCATCTACCATCACATACTGGGTCTGAGTCGTAGATTTCGGCTGAAATCCTCTCAGCATTTTTATGCTGTGAGCTAAAGATTAGTAGGTAAAGACCGCGCGAGTGACCGCAGCTAATATTTCGTATTGTTTTCAAAGTCGTTTTGCGGCATTTAGAAGATAATCCTCTTTGTTTTAATCGTAAATAGATGCAAACAATGTCTGGGGGTTATATTCCCGTGTAAGACAAAGGGTAGTATGGTTGTTCTATCGAGAATTTCTAAATAGCAACCCGGAATAACATGGAACTATGCTTTGCCTAACCCTTCGGGAAAAACAGTCGTGATGTTAGGTAACCAAATAAAAACTTTTCTTTCTTTCTTTTCTCAGATATTTTAGACAGTAATTAAACTTACTATCGGCGAACGAGACAGAATAGGACCAATAAATCTTTGATAAGGATTCATCTCATTTTAAATACTTAGACAACTTCTTTATCACTGTTTACAAAAGTAAAGTAAGTTTATCTTGCGACAATTTTACGGGTATCTGTGTTTAATCTTTACTTTTATTAAATATTATTATTTGTAAAGCGATTAGAAGAAATTATTGGAAATAATTGCTCGCCCCAAGTATAAAAAAATTGGCCAAGTGCGAGTCGGACTCGCCCATGAAGGGTTCCGTGGTAACTATAATAAATATAATATATTTAATTGAAAAAAAAAAAACAAAAAACCATAAAAATTTCTTAAAACTAATTTGTTTACAATTTTTACAACTACGCCAAATAACTTTGTTTTTCGTAGTATTTGTATAAATTACAAAATTATATTTGCGGTTTTAGAAGATATACTGTATCTCAAAAACTGCCAACTCGATCTCGTTCAAACCAATTTTGGTTGAAAGTTTACATTAAGTTTACATTAAGTACAACATATGGTTTTTTTAGATTTTTCACTTCATTATTATAGAAGTTAGAGGGGGGCGACACACATTTTACCACTTTGGAAGCGTATATCTTTTAAACGATTAACTTTATGAAAAAGTCATTTTAGAAACCTTAATGTCATTTTTAAAGACCGTCTATAGATAACACACACGTATAGGTTTCATGAAAGAAAATATTTTCAGTTTCAGTTCCATGTATGGAGAGCCCCCTTCATTTTAAATATTTTTTTAAATTTTCTCTTAAAATTGGAAAGCGGTTCACAGAATACATCTACCTACCAACATTTTACATGTATAGTGCTAATAGTTTCGGAATAAAATGGCTGTGACATACGGACGGACGGACGGACAGACAGACGGACAGACATGTCGAAACTATAAGGGTTCCGTTTTTTGCCATTCGGCTACGGCACCCTAAAAAGCACTGAAAATATTATAGAAAGTAGCCACCATTGTGTTTTTGTCAAAGTTATTTTTAAGTAACTACAAAGAGCTACTCAACATATTTTTTATTCTAGATAAGATTACCACTTAAACCATAAAATTTACGATAAAATATTATCATACAATTTCTTCTGCACATATCGTAAATAAACAACACTATAACTCGTTCATTCGCTACGGAATAAAAGGAAAATTAAAAGAATTCGCCTCGATATCTACGTGTTATTGCCAAATTGAAAGGATAATTTAACCATATATTTATATTAAAAAAAAACATTTTAGCATATTATAGCTATTATTAAAAATATCGTGAGAAATAACCATATTTTAGTTTACAAAAATATGCAAAATCGACATGAAATAGTGATGTGTACGAGTGTGTGCATAAGTTAATGACGAACGGATAAAAATCATTTGTTGTTAAGTTATGCATAACTTAGCTAGTTCGACTGTACAAACATAATGTCTAAGACAATACTAACTTAGATACTAAGTCGCAACTACAAACTTTTGGTAGGTGCGAACGATTGTTGGTTTGAACATCGCGGGTTGGAATGACTTAACTGGGTTTTTGTTGACTAAATATACATTATTAATTAGATACCTGATGGTACGTTGGTCGCGGTTGATAGTCGCGACTGCTGAACATGGCCCAGGATCTGGCAAAAAGTGGTATTGGGTTTTACTAAAAGAAATTTCGCAGTAGTAGCCCGAAGTTTCGAAGTTGGCAGTGTGATACTCCGTGCCTCAGAAAAAAATCTTTGACAGTCGGTACGGATAGTCAGAAACAAAAAAAATCATTCGGTTATCGTGGAATCTGACCCTAACATAGTTAGAAAAAGACTACGCAGATGATGATAAGATATCAGATAGCTTTAGCATTTCTAAATATAAGTTCCTTTATAAGTTTTGTTAAAAGTTCTGTAGGTAGCGCCGGCCCGGCTTCGCATGGTCTCATTCTCTTAATTCACACAATTATTATTCACTAATACCTTCTTCATGAACTACTCTACCCATTGGTATAAACGGCATGAAAATCTGCAGTGGAGTTTTTGAGTTTATCGCGAACAAACAGACACGCAGCGGAAGATTTTATTGTATAATATGTAAGGACATGTTGTATTTATTTGAATCCTACCATCTAACGTGATCTTTCTCTATATAAAACAATTTTGAGCTCGCCTTTGTACATAAACTTTAATAATTATCTCCAAACAACAAATTCTGTTTTGTTTACAACAAGGAAGTCAATTCAATTCAATTCAATCGTTTTATTTCGGATAACTATAAGATCCATATTTTGTTAGTTACAGACTTTAACTTAAAATTCTATTGTTAGTAACTTAAACCTATACAAATATAATAATTACAACTAAATAGGCACAAATGCATGGAACTAGGTAGATATTAGTCTCCGTACAAAGAGCGGAGGAACTATCACCCGCAATAGCATTCAGGATACCGTTCCTTATTGTAAACAAAACAGATCTCCTTTCTTTATAAATAAGGCTTGTTAGATTTGACTTTATTATATAAATCTGCTTCAAAATTTTCATCGGCCTGCCTCTTTTCTTCTACACTACATATTTGCATATTTTCATCCTACTACCCGCATAATAACAATATTTCAACTTATACGTTTTCACTGCTGTAACACAGGTCACCGCTCTATGAGTTTGTTGTGCGGTTTCTGTGCGGTTTTTAACGTGTGCGGTTTAACTTTTTGTTCTTCCAGTTAATTACTCCTTCTCTCGCACTAAGTGGCATTTAGAAGTCACCATCCGCGTTCTTAGTCTGCCAGCGATCCTCAAAGCCTGTTTCTATAGATCTACGTTTGCCGTCAAACAAGGCTAAAACTTTACAGAAAAACTAAACTAAACTTTTAACTTACACTGTCCATGTTTGTCAAGTTAGAGCATCATTCTGCTACTTTATATAGTTGCTCTCTGTGTTGTTAAATTGCAATCAAATAGTCTCCCTAATTGCTTCATCAGTTTTTACTCGTGTTACTGACATTCGATAACGCACTCTTTTTAACCGATGAAAAAGAACGGAGGAGGTTATCAAGTCGACGCGTATGGTTTTTGTTTTATGTATGATATTGATCACCGATTACTCGAATAAGGCCGAATCGATTTGGAAAATTCTTTTTTGTTTGAAAGGGTATACTTCAAAATTGGTCCCATTGTCACCAAGTCAGGATCTGATGATGGGATCTTGGAGAAATCGAGGGAACTCTTCAAATATTATTGGCACACTTATGTGATTTAAGTATTTTTTATAGTAACTTGTGTATTTGCATTTGAAATACACCATTTGTTAAGTGGACCTGATGATGAAGACCACAGATGGTCACTGGAACTACTCAATATATAAGTAGGAATAATAAGTATTTCATGGGTTCCGCTTCGATTACTTGAATATGGTAATTAAACACAATATGCTCGTCACAAAGCATATGGTGATGGTGAAGTACCAGGAGAACTCCTCAACAATTAACGGCCCAGCATTGGGAAAAGCAATATTTTGTAAAAGGTTATAAGTAGTTGACATTTAGGCTTTTGTAACTTGGTACATTATAAATCGACCAACTTAAAAGAGTGAAACTTTTTACCAAAAAATTAAACCGACTTCCAAAAAACACTGCAAAGTGAAAAATCTTTAAGTCAAGAGTGAATAGGTTACTTTTAGGTAAGCGTGCTCCATCTTCGACCACATCATCACTTACCATCAGGTGAGATGGTGGTCAAACGCGAACCTATTCTAAATAAAAAAGAAAAAAAAAAACTTTAATTTCGGTAGTCGGTGCCAAAAACGAAAATACAAAATTAAAGACACCGACTACCGAAATTAAAGTTATTTTTCACTTTGCAGTGTTTTTTTTGAAGTCGGTTTAATTTTTTGGTAAAAAGTTATTAGTTATTTGTTCTTCTAGTTAACTACTCGTCCTCTCGCACTACGTGGCATTTAGTAGTCACCATCCGCGTTCTTAGTCTGCCAGCGATCCTCAAAGCCTGTGTCTATAGATCTACGTTTGCCGTAAAACAAGGCTAAAACTTTACAGAAAAACTTAACTAAACTTTTAACTTAACACTGTCCATGTCCATGTTTCTCAAGCCAGAGCATCTGCTACTTTATATCGTTTTCTCTGTAAATGACGCGTTAAATTGCACTCAAATAGTCCCCCTAATTGCTTCATCAGTTTTTACTCGTGTTACTGACATTTGTGCTAGCGTGACGAGAAGCCAAATTATAATCTTGATAACGCACTCTTTTTGTATATCAATACATTCACTTAATCACAAAAAGAAATATAACAAATTCGAGACATCGCCTCAAAGACTCCATTGCATGTTTGGAATGCTTTTGCCATTGATGCAAGTATAAAAACCAGCTTTGTACCGTAACCGTTACCTGCTTATTTTTAGGGTTCCGTAGCCGAATGGCAAAAAACGGAACCCTTATAGTTTCGACATGTCTGTCCGTCTGTCTGTCTGTCCGTCCGTCCGTAAGTCACAGCCATTTTATTCCGAAACTATTAGGACTATACATGTAAAACTTGGTAGATAGATGTATTCTGTAAACCGCTTTCCGATTTTAAGAGAATATTTAAAAAACCATTTAAAATAAAGGGGGCTCCCCATACATGGAACTGAAACTGAAAATATTTTTTTCCATGAAACCTATACGTGTGTGGTATCTATAGACAGGTCTTTAAAAATGACATTAAGGTTTCTAAAATGACTTATTCATAAAGTTAATCGTTTAAAAGATATACGCTTCCAAAGTGGTAAAATGTGTGTCCCCCCCCTCTAACTTCTATAATAACTAGTACTCACGCGGGGCTTCGCTCCCGTGGCTTCTATCACGGTAAAAACATAACTCTCCTTTTTTGCAGTCGGGTAAAAAGTAGCCTATAACCTTCCTCAACCTTCAAGCTACTTCCATACCAAATTTCATCCAAATCCACCCAGTACTTTCGAAGATTAGCGCGTTCAAGCAAACAAACAAACAAACAAACTTTTCCGCTTTATAATATTAGTATAGATGAAGTGAAAAATCTAAAAAAAACCATATGTTTTAGATCTTAATGTAAACTTTCAACCAAAATTGGTTTGAACGAGATCGAGTCGGCAGTTTTTGAGATACAGTATATTTTCTAAAACCGCAAATATAACTTTGTAATTCATACAAATACTATGAAAAACAAAGTTATTTGGCGTAGTTGTAAAAATTGTATTTAAGCTAGTTTTAAGAAATTTTTAAGGTTTTTGTTTTTTTTTTTCAATTAAATATATTAAGTATATTATATTATTTATTATACTTACCACGGAACCCTTCATGGGCGAGTCCGACTCGCACTTGGCCAATTTTTTAATAATAAATCTAAGAATTTTGTGTAAAATTACTTTTTAACGTTTATCTCAGTAAGCTTACCTACCTACACTATATCTCATAATCATTATCTAAGAAATTAATCAATAACATGAAATCAACTAAATTAATTATTTATAAATACTTAATGAGCAAAAATATAGTTCTTAAATCACAAAGTCATTGCAACATAATATTTTCGAGTAAACAAATGTGCGTAATGTTTTTATTGATAATTTTTATCAAGACTGGATAAAAATATTTGCGTCAATAATGAATATATTGACACTGCGTGTGGGTATGATTGCGTAATAGTTATTAAATCGAGTTTTAGACCATGATTACTTAATTTAATTTTCGCTACTTTAGTACCTATACAATACCGTTATGCTTTAATTAAATAATAATAAATCGTCTCAAAAATATCCATTTCTTGACACAAACAAGTTCTTTTGATGCTTAATTAAGATTTAGACAATAATTATTTATTATACCTACTTAAATTATAATTAAGTAAAAGTAAGCAAATAAAAACGGTTTCTTGTAGTTTCAAACTAGATTTTATAGATTTTTTTATTCAATTTTTAAAAACCATTCTAAAGAGAATGGTTTTTAAAAATTGAATAAAAAAATCTACCTATTCTAATCTAATCTAATCTAATCTATCTATTTACTTTTGACATGACTAAAGAGTCATGTCAAAAGTAAATTTAATCACATTGATTTGATTATTGCTGTGCGAGGTACCAGGCGTGCAGAACGCGCTAGGACGCTGGCTAGTATAATTATTGGAATCAGTGTGCATTGTAGCTTGTATCGAGCATCCCTAATCCATAGGAAGTGATCCATCAGCGGCTTATCGCGCAGGAAACATGGCGTACATAACGTCCACTGGGTTTTTTATTAGACGCCTTCTCGCCTCCTTGGATAACTTGGTGAAATATATTCCCGTTTCCAAGAATACGGGGATCCTGCTCGATACCTTTTTTACATATTGTGGTTGTTTGAGTTCTATATCCAGCAGATTATGATATACTGGTACTACCAAATCTTGAAATACACCTAGAATAAGATGGACAAACTCTTTATTAATTCAAATGTATTTTGTATATTCCTTCTAATAAATATGACAACAGATACCAATAAAAGTACCTATTGTTACATCTAAGTATGTACCTCTAACCTCGGCTCTCGCTAATGTAATTAAACATTAAAAATTTAAATTAATTTTATAAAAAACCTCGAAATTATTTTTTTGCTTTTTTGCGCTTGACTTATATTAAATCAACAAAAATATTTATAAGACATTAATTTGACAGGATTATCGTGGATAGTATGCAATTTTAAGTTGGAATTCAACGTTCGGATAAAAAAAAAAATTACATCACGTATGAATAAATTGACTCTAAATGTTGAAAAATTTAGCAGGTATCGATTATATTATTATTTTGTGGAGTTGCATAATAATTTAGGTACCTGATCAACTTCCATCTGACACGGCCATTGGCTTAGTTCTAGATCTCAATGCAACGTTCCTACCAACGTAACTTTTACAGACATAAGACGTGTTATGTAATTTACTTGAACAATTTAGATAAATGAACTAACAAAGAATCCCGAGCGTGTTAAATTGTTAATACTCTGTGAAACTCAAGTCGGGCCTTTTCAGTGTTCCGTGTTACGTACTAAAATTGGCAGTGTGAAAACATTTCATTATTTTTGTCGTTCGGTAGGGAATTTAAAATCAGTCTGTTTTTGCGAGCTCTCGTTCATATTATGTTCCTTTTGTCTTTCGATTCTTCTCACGTTTAACTTGCGATTCTTCAACAAAAAGTTTTTTTTATAAAATATAAAATTATCCAAATTGAAAAAGAAGATAAATTTAAAAAATATGCATCTAATTAAACAATGGGAACAAAAATAAACGGTACTGACTGGAGCCCAAAATCTGAGAAGTAGGCGAGGGAACTATTGGTCACAGTAAGGGGCACAGAACAAAATGACTTAATAACAACATGTTGTAAAGTTGGGCAATCCGTCGCGTCGGCCCGGCCCGTAATAACACTGTGCTCCGACCGATGCGATGCGGGCGACGGGGCCGACGTAGCCACCAATTTTTAGTTTAAAACGCGGCCCAGAAGAAGAACTTACTGCGATTTTATGTTATCCTGGTTTCTTTCAGTCATGGTAGGTACTAATATTTTTGATCAGTCTAGAAAACCAAAAACTATAATAATATAATGAATTTGCATTTTACACTTACATTACCAGAAAATCACATTTCGTGGTTTCTGTTTTCGTTTCGGAGAGAAAAGTATATGAATGAGTACTTAAGTAAATATAATTTCAATATTGATTTCATCAAAACTCTTACAGCTACAAATACAATCTTGAATCGCCAATTATACCATTTTTAAAACGCTTAAATTCGATATTCTAAAAACCTGTTCAAGCTTCGATTAGTTACTTTCATTTAATCTGGTTCAAACCTTCGTGATCTCCGGTGGAATGTGCTCAAATTAACCTCTTGACATTAACGACTGGCTTCGATTTACCATTCCGGCTGAAATGTTATGGATAAATCGTTCAGCAATTATTTATGGTGCTTATATCTCTTCTAAGAATCGCCATATTTCATGATATTGTTTCAAAGATTGTCAAAGAGTAATTAGCTTGATGATCGTTTATTGTTCTAAAACAAATTTTGGCTTTAATGTTTTAAGAATATAGATTAACTTTATATTTCTCACGACAAAAGTACTTGTCGTACTCCGCGTTTGATCCAAAAATTCAGGTGCATATTCTTTGCATAGTTGAGTGTTAAGTCTACTCGCGCTACCCGCACCGCCAGTCGCTCCTCTCATGTCTTGCGCCACATAACCACCAGTAAATAACTTCAGAGCCCCGACTGAGCACTAAAACGCTGAGCTGTAAAAACGTCCATTCGCTTTACGTCGCCCATTGGCAGCTGCAGCGGTATTTCGCATACTTTAATACCTAATATACATATTAGTGGTATCGTAAATACATAACAGGGGAACAAAATGTCCGGATGAAATTTTGGCTCGCTGCAGTTTCACCAAATCTGTTCACAAATGTATATTTAGTTTACAAGCTGGTACATGAGTTTGGTATTAGACTTAAATAGCCTATTTCAAAATAAAAAGTGTGTTCCACAATTTGCTGAACGAGTCTCGAGCATATCAATCGATAATTTTGTTCCGAATCTGACATCGTAGAATTGAAATCCCCGTAGAGTACGAACCCTTAGAGCGACGTCATAGGACTATCCCTTCGATTCTATATGACCCTGGTAGTCGTGGTGCCCGGCCTCTCCCACGTTACATTGGGAGTTGGGACTGTCATATAGACGACGCTATAGTTATAAAAGTGCGCGTCATGTGCGCTTTATATCTCGTAAGTGCGGCACACATCTGGCCGCCTCGTAACTGCGTCTTACGGACATACTCTCCCGTGAATTATGACTTAAATTACTAGCCTTGTGACTTTTATTAAGTGTTGTAGTCACACAAGAAACTTAACATAACTTCTGTCTGCTTCTGAAAGCAAATGGAACTAAATCAATGCTATGTTTCTTTCCACACCCCCCTTTCGTGAAGCCAATCAATCCACACAGTTAGACCGCCGAGGAGCACGCCAAATACGTGCTCCAATTAATGTGACTTACTGTAAATCACTAATCAATATTAGACAAAGATTAACAAACGGGACACGCAGATGCTCTGTTTCATCGTGAAGTTGTTAATTAAAGGGTTATTGAAATAAAAAGGATATTTAAAGATATCAAAGACAATCATAATGGTGATCCTGTGTCGTTTGCTGATCGAGGAATGCAAATATCTACATATTCTAATGCTGACGTGATAGAAATTTCTATTAAGCTATAAAACTCCGATGTCTTTTTTTTTTTTCTTACTCATATTTACCATATGTACCAAGTGTGGCTTCTAAATGATAGACTTTTGTTGTTATTACGCCCGCTTCTTGTAAAATAAAACAAAAATGTCGATTTCGAGACATTCCTAGAATAATACGCAATTCGTCAAATTAAACTTTAAGTCGTTTGTACAAATCAATATAAAAATACAAACAAAACTGATGTTGTAACTTCCCGGAATCGTAACAGATTTCAATGTAAATCATGAATACCTACTTCGTTACGTTGTTTGTGAAGAGCTACGTGATGAGATCCTCCGTGGGTGGCGGTATAAAAAGATTTCACCCGATATCATTGTTAGTGCTGTTTACTTTCATATCGGATATATTATTGAGAAGAAAACAACACACTTCTCAGAACTTAATCACTTGTTCAAACATATTAATAGTGTTACTCAGCTTCTTGGAACTCGGCGGAGCAGACGTGTGCCTCCGCAACTGTTGTCATGCCTATTCCTTAATAACTATAAATCTTTTGCGTGTAACATCGTATTAACGTATTATAAACATAAGCATGCTTTCATAATTTTGTAGCGTAATAAGAAGCTATTAATGTTCAATGATCAAACGTTCGATGAAGGCACCACCGAGTCGTGTGTTAGTCACCACATTTGCTATCGTAGATTGCATCGTAAATAAACACCAGCTAGTTGGAAGTTATGACTATATCTTTCTCCAAGAATTTCGTTATCTCGAAAATGTTCAAGCATCTGAGGCTGTTTTTCTAGTAGCTAATTTAACAGTAATTAAGCTTCATACTGCTAAACAGGAAAAACGGCAACTTATCTTCGTTAGGGATAAAAATGGCTGAATTTGAATCTAGTTTTGTTGGACCGGGGGACCTGGCGCATTATTGCCATTTTACAAGTTTTCTAGATGACTAGTTTCATGTGAACCATGGCTAATGTATTGCTTAATCCCTAATCTGTCGTGTCGCCGCCACTCTCATACCAGATTTTTCTAGCTCGATCGTGAGAAAGGGCCATAAACAGTGAAGTACGAAGTGGCTCACTCTAGATGGGGCTCCAACATTCATTCACCGCTTTTCCCAAAGAGCGAGCGTGTTCTGTTCGACACTCGTTCATTTTTCTTTTGAAACAGGTTTCTACGCGCGGGCTTCTGCGTCGTGACTTAGTTTGTAATTTATTGCGAATTGTTTACTTGAATACGTTTCCATTGCGAGCTCTGTCGCTATCACTGGTTTGTCAGATCTTCAGTTGAGCACTATTATAATTCACATCGTTAAGGATCCTAGGCGATAAAGTTTCTAGACGTGGTTTTTATCTCATAATTATCACTGATTCACAGAAGGCTGTGTAAATTGCGGCAATTCTGCAACGACTTTATTTATACGTGTTCGTGGAAAATGCGCGTCGTTGTGATGCGTGGCGGGTGTCGGTCCTCGCTGAGCGGGCGGCGCGCGGCGCGCATGCGCACCCAGCCGCAGTAATGCGCGCTGCGCCCGCGCCGACCCCACCCATTGTATGGAGATCGGGAACCACATAGATCAGGCAGTAGATAGGTCAGTGCCGTATATGCGTGGGCTAGCAAATAATGTGCAGTCAATGAAAGAAGCTCGGTTTTGAATTGATCAGTTTAGTTCTTCAGAATTCAATGAGGGGAAACGTGATTACCTTATCATCAATATTTTTATATTTAGGTGCGCTCCCCATTTATCCTTGATTTTGAAATCCTTTTTCGAAGAATTGAGTTATGTAACGGACTAAACCACAATTGTACAGTTATTTTATTTATAACTGCACGTCAAAATAAACAGTAGGTAGGTATACAAATAGTTTTTGTCCAACATTTTCGCAAAACCATACACCGCATAGGAGTGATGTAATCATAATAACATAAAACTCTTCAGTTTATACAATGTACCTATTCAATCACTCCGCCTACACGAGCTTGCCAAATAAATCGAAATGCTGTCTGTAAGATTATGCAGTTGGATCACACGGACGAGCTCATACGTATTCTCTCAGAGAACGCATTAGGCTTTATACGCAAAAGCTTCTATGGAATACCTATCTACGATTCTACATACACAACTGCACTGGTGCATTTCAAATGTACGGCCGGTGACGTATACGTTTTCCTCACAGAGGAAGCTAAGTGTTAGGCATAATAAGCGGATTGCTGACAACTTAGTGATTGATAGATTTGCACTGGTGATAACAGGGAGGTCGGGTGTGCAATGTGCGTAGACCAAGTGATGTCATCTATTTTTTAAGTTTTAGACACCATGATCAATTCTTTCTATTAATCATACTAGGAAAGTATGAAGTGATGAATGTTTGTCGACTTTTCTCGTAAGCTCAAAAAGTGATAAACCGAAGATTTGCGTTTAATATGCAGCCAAGAAAACGCAACGGCGGAGAACTAGCTCTTCCCTAAGCCTTTTTCATGACAAGGATCAAGAATCTCAACATGCAATGAAAATCCTCTCCAAGACAAGACGCATCTGAAGAATTGGCTGCTGGGTCTTAACTACTTAAAAACTGAAAACCTTTTAACTGTCAAGTAACATACACATTATATAACTCACATCAACTCACCCAGTCAATATGTTAGGACCACACAGACACACTTTAAATAATTAATACCTATATCTATTGCATTTGTATCTCTAGCTCTAAACCATTTATGTCGAGAGACACTGGATCTTACGACATAGGGTAACCTAGTGCGAAATCCAGTGTCACATAAAAATTTGTATTAAGAATAAGAATAAGAATAAATTTTATTTTCATTGTTACAATAACTTTCTTAGTTCTATAATTACAATTACAATTATTTAGTTTGTAACCGTGTGACGAATTATTATGTTGATCGGTGGTCCCCAAACTAGGTCATACCTGTATCTTGGGAACCTGAATTGCGGTACATAGTCATAAAAAATATTTGTCAATAGCGTGGACATGTTAAATTCTGATGTAACTAGTTCTAAAACATTAAAATTTTACAATTTTACAATGAAAAAATAAAAATATAAGCTAAAAAAATAAGAACACTCGAAAATAATATAAAAAGTACACAAATTTTAATGGAAGTGTGTTTGTGTGTTGTGTCAGTTGTCTGTATGTAGAGTGTAATGTGTGTGTTGTGTTTAAGTATTCTCTGTGTATGCGCATTTAATGTAAATGTTAAGACGCTGTTTTTGTTTTAAGTTAATTAATTTAAAATTTCTTCCGTTTCTTCATAAGTAAGTTTGGCAAGCCATTTTATTAGAGTTTTCTTGCACGAAAAATTATTCAAGTCTTTAATGTCGCAGATTTTGCTGATTCTATTATACGTGTGTACATGTGTAAATAAAGGGCATCGTCTGGCTAAGAGGCTATTTGTTTTGGGAAGGGGAATGTTGAGGACACGTTTGGAGGCAATTTTTTTATAATCTGGTCTATTTTTCAAGGATTTATGTATGTGAAGTGCCGCGTTTAGTAGGAATAACTGCCGTACTCTCAGGACAGAGAACTCTTCATAGATTAGATCTGTTGGGTAACGGAAAGGCTTTCTTAGTGCCACTTTTATAACTGCTCTTTGAGCTCTTTCTACTTCTATAAAAGTCGTTTTCCCAGATGCACCCCAAACAGAAATCCCGTATTGAAGAACTGACTGACATAGGCCGAAATAAACTGTACGTAGAATGTCGGAGGGTGTACAGTCACGTATTTTCTTCATCACATGTATCAGTTTCCTAACGCGACCAGACAGCAGGTTTATGTGAGGTTTGAATGAAAGGTTTTCGTCCAGTGTGATGCCAAGGTATTTGATTGAGGGAGTGTGATCTATCGTTGCACAGGTACAGTGTGTAAAGAGTGGTGTATGATATATGCAGCATGTGTGATATTTGAGTATTAAATTCTGTGGAGGTCGGGAAGCTATTGTTTTGAAGAAGGTTATAAACTTAGTTTTTTTAATGTTAAGAGTCAGGAGATTTGCATCTAAAGCCTCGGAAACAGTTAATTGTCCGATTTCAGCAACTTGAAAAACTTGTTCCCAGGTTTTAGCATGGAAAATTATTACAGTGTCGTCAGCATATGATATTATTTTGGCATTGTTTATTTGCAGGTTTAAAATGTCGTTCATGTAGAAACTGAAGAGTGTCGGACCGAGTGTGCTGCCCTGTGGTATTCCAAAATCGATTGGAAGCACGTCACTTGAGTGTTCACCTACTTTGACTAGCTGCGCTCGATTGGATAGGTAACTCGTGAACCAATCAAGTGCTGGCCCCCGTATTCCTGCATATTCCAGTTTTTTCAAAAGGAGTTTAATTGATATTGTGTCGAAGGCCTTTGCGAGATCTAAAAAAACTCCCATCGACTGTTCTCCGTTTTGAGTATAAGCTGCTACCGTGTTAGTGAGTAATATTGCCGCATCTTCAGTGGACTTTCCACGCCGAAATCCGAACTGTCTATCTGATATCATTTTATGTGTTTTAAAAAAGTTTGTTAGCCGGTTGTTTACTAATTTTTCTAATATTTTCGACAATATGGACAGAAGTGCGATTGTTCGATAGTTTTCAGGTAAGTCTGCAGGGCCATTTTTGTGTATTGGTCTTACAGCGGCAACTTTCCAGCAATCCGGAAATGTTCCAGATTCTAAGCTTAAATTGAAAATATGTGTAATTGGTTTAATAATTGTGTTTTTAATTTTTAATAAAAATTTTGTAGTGAAACCATCAAGTCCTGGTGCGCTGTCGATCTTAAGTTGAGAAATATATTTATTTATTTCTGCTTCATCTGTAGGATGAAGAAAGAAAGAGTCTGGGAACTTTTCACGTGGTTTGTATTTCTTGGCTAGGGATTCTTGAGTTTCAGAAATTCTAGATAGTATTTGGTCAGATAGATTTTTTCCTAGTGAGGTGAAGTAGGCATTACAATTATTTAGTGAATTAACTGGGTCATCTGCATTGGAAATTAGCTGAGTTGAGTCATTTTTCTGGTTATTTGGGCTATATATTGATTTGAGTGTGTTCCACAGTTTTTTCGGGTGTTTTCGGTTTTTAATTATAAGCTGGCTATTGTATTCAGTTTTTAATTTATTTAA
Organism: Tholera decimalis; assembly: GCA_943138885.2. Classification (NCBI taxonomy): domain Eukaryota; kingdom Metazoa; phylum Arthropoda; class Insecta; order Lepidoptera; family Noctuidae; genus Tholera; species Tholera decimalis. The sequence goes on from OW964555.2 coordinate 4,265,871, forward strand.
AAGGTTATTGCAATAATTCCTGTATCTTTTGTAAACCAGTTTTTTTATTTCATCGTCAGGGTGGGAATTTGAAACTTGATGAATATTGTCTCGGTGCTTTATGCACCTTATAAGACCTGGAGTGATCCAGGGCTTGAGAGTGAATTTACTTCTGCTTACTTTAACTTTATGCGTATGCTTACTAATTAGATTAGTGATAATTGTTGTAAAGATGTTTACAGATGAGTTGGCACAATCTGAAGTAAGGATATCAGACCAGTCGAATTGTAGTAGCTCCTCTGCGATTGTATCATCGTATTACTTTGTTACAATTTTTTTAATGTAATAAAGTGTAATTTTTTAATGTAACAAAGTGTACATTTTTAATATAACAAATTGTTATTGTAACAAAGTGTTACAATTTTTAATTTGACACTTTCTGGAAATACGTCTTACGCTTCCAACTACACAGTCTATTTTACTGTCAATGCTACAATTCTGATAGATATGCAGGGTTGATAACAATGCGGTATATGCAGAGATTACTAAAGTGCTAACGTCATCTGCCCTCACAGAGGTCGCCTGGCGTGGGGCACAATACGCGGTACATTTTATTACCAGCGTTCATTGTAAAAAACTTACGTCATGTGAGAGTGGTCAGAATATTATCGAAGGTTTAGACGGAGGAGTTTTGACTACTAAAATTACTAAAATGTCAGTAATACATACTCGTACAGCAGTATGCTTAATAGTCACAAGAAGTTAGGACACATTGAAGATTATAGTTTTGTGTTTTACCCGTACATAGTATGAACGGGAAAACCACAAAAATTGATGTATGTATGTACTACATGCATACATTATTTCTAAGTGCACCTACTAACAAATTTATGGAAAGTTTTTGTCTGATTAAATTAATTAACTAATAGAGCTCAAAAAAACGAGCCCAGTCAAGTGCAAATTAAAAAAAAAAACAGGTTTTCACTGTAAACCCTCGATATGATGAGCAAGAGATGAACAAGAGCTCAATCAAACACACTTAGTAGTTATAGCATACGGTTAAAACAGTCCTTTTGTGTACGAAATAACGCTTTGAAAGTCCTCAACTTTAAACGGTACTTAATGCCATCTAAGTTGGGTACGTAGTAAGTTTTCCCCGCTGTCGAACTGAAAAGATTAAAACCCTGAAATCACATGAAAGAGAAAACAACAAAAAGGTACATATAGAAATACATATAAGTATAAGAGCTGCTTTTTTGTAAGAAATTCCTGCAGCATATTTGCGTTAGGAGAGTTGGAGATATAATGGAGTTGGTATTTATAAATTAATAAATGGATTAGGAAACTTAAAATAGACTATGATATAGGAACTTATTCAAATGGTTGGTCAGACTCGTATTGACGTAAAAGTATCGCCCAGCATGAATTCATGCAAATCCCGTCACCCTTAGCTCCCTATCCTAGGATTCCGTTATGTACCTTCATTACTTTGTATTGAACACAACTTCATCCGCATGGAAATTTCGCACATTTTCCCTAGATAATAAGTAATCTGTATGCTATGCCTAACTATAATCTATCTCCCAAGTCAAAATCGTCTAAACCCGTTCAGTAATTTATCGTGATTGAGTAACACTAACGAGCTATCCGTCCATCAGGTAAATATGCCAAAAGTCGGCCCCCTAACGGATTTTCTGACTGGGGATCGCTCTGGCGCCATCAGTTTGCAACGAAGGATAGCTTCTGATGCGGTTTTGGATAGTTTCATATGTCTATTTCATGTTTATAGGCATAAGGTTGTTATTTCTATTAAAATAAAAAAGTTTTAAGGTTTGGCATGGGCCAAACCTTAAAACTTTTTTATTTTCCATGGGGTCGGTCACGTTTTTCCCTAATGTCGGCCGGGTATAGGATGTTTTAAATTAAGACTGACAAATATTATTAATATGATTTATTTTGGCAGGAGTCTAATATCACACTAAGTATACATTTGTAATTGTATTTTTTTATTACTAAAATATATTTTTCCCCTCAACAATGTTAGGTACTAAAATTATAACAAAGTAAAACATCACAATAAAATAAAATACTTGCAACGTTGTTTGTGGGATGCCAAATAGTTTAATGCACGAATGGACATCCATACCTATTGCCCCAAGAGCTTCATTTATTTTATTGCGATCGTAACCGCATAATTTTCTTTGCTTTCGCGAAAGCCTTGCATCTACCTGCTCTGTCATTGTAGTACCTTAAATTAAAAGCATTAAGTGAAAACGAACGAACTTTTTGTCACGTGCAGGTTAATGAATCAATGAAAGTAAGTAAACTTCAAAGATATTTTTTAAGCTAATAAACAAGGGTTTCATAGATAGCAAGTTCCAAAGAGCAATTTATATTTATATCCCAAATTCCCAAACCATAATTAGCTACCATAAATATGTTTTCAATATTGTCAATACCTATATTAAAACTAAACTTCTTAATAATATTAATAAAATATACTTGTCATAATACATATTTAAATTTGAGAAAATAAGTTTGATAAATAAATAAAAAATTACTAGCTACCACCCAATCAATGAAAAAATACAAAAGTAATCAGCCTGTATAGTGGCGTCCGAATTTGAGGCTGGTCGACATTACGATCTTTAATATTTCTAATGTCGGCCCCTATTTCGTGTACCTTATTTCTCGAGATACAACTAATATCACCCCGGCCGGTATTTGGCAATTAAACGTAAAATAGATTTATTTACCTGTAAGCTTTGTAAATTCTCTTGTTAAACCAATGGAATTGGTAAAATTGGAATTTATAAAACAGACTGCATTTACTTTAAGTCGGCCACGGCCGAGAATCGGGTTTTGAGTCAAAACTGGCGCTCTATTGACGGCCTCCTATTTTGCCCTTAAAACAATACGCAAAACGTTGAAAAAACTATCTCAAAATATAGTAAAAATAACGTTTTAGTGATAAAAAAGCTCAAAACAAAAATAAATAAATGTCTTACTGTAGTAATATCAATTCCCGAAGTATGGGTATTCACATCAAGTAAACTACTTTTAACGCAAACTTGACGCTTCAACGGCGCAGTCGCGACTTACGTTCAGTGTGCGAAGAGCGAGTGACGTAATCGAATAGTAACGGTTTGTACATATAGAGTATGAACTAAGGTTGTAATTCAGGTAGCAAAATTGTCACTTAATTACTTTTTGAATGAACGCAAGCTGAAAACGTACAGACGGCCGAAGATTGGGGTGGGGCCGACGTTTAGCGTATTTACCCTACTTATAAAGTTTCGCATTATAGATGCTTTTCCAAACTTGAACTTGTTAAATATAAATTCTTGTCATATAAAGTTAGATCAGATGACAGTTATCTAGTATGGTAATACTACCTAGAAACTTAAGAAGTAGGTAGGAGTCAGTATAACGACAATTTTGAAAATCTAGCTCATTCCTACGGCTCTACTCTCGCCTGAAAAGTGATTTTTTTGTGAAAACATATCCTATGTCCCTGTTCCCAAGGGCTTTCCCTTCGCAGCTATTTCTGTACCCAACAAAATCGGTTAAGTAGATAAGACGAAGTATAACAAACAGACAGATCGAGTTACTCACGTATTTATATTAGATGTATGAATAAAGTAGCTAAAACCGATTGTGTTAGACACGGTCACCAAATAAATTGGTTGAAAAACAGTATTGCTTTTACAAATCATCTAAACTGGCACAAAAATATTCGATACAGGGCTTTTATACTAGCTATACTTTAGAAAAACATACAACCAAAATACATTCCCAAAACTCTGTTTGTCATTTAAATAAAAACAATACACTAGCTTTTATCACGCACAGACCACAATACATGGTACCTACTAACTCTATGCACGTTGGATGTGATAGATATGCGCCAGTGATAGCGGTGCGCATGCGCTCACAATCCGAATAGAATAATGACGTCATAGCTCGGAGAGCATACCAAACATCAGGCAATAAAGTCGATCATAGAACCATATCCTTTGATTAACACGTAGCGTGCTACAGACGCTTTGTAAATTTGACGTTAAATAGTTGCGTAAATTTGTCCACATAGCTTCAACTTTCTGACTAACAGACCAACTATTTGACAATTTAGAAGTGCGTGTATATATACTTTAGGTATACAGGCTGAGTGCCGTTTGAGTTCCTTATCATAGGTTGGAAATAATTTAATTTGTAACAATTCAGACCCTATAAATATGGAGACCAAATAAAGTTGATTTCGGGAAACCAAACTTAATTCGTTTTTTTTTTCTGAAATTTTCAGCCACACCCGAGAATGTATAGGTACTGAAGAATAATTTTATAAATACGAAAAGGTGTTCTGGGGGCACGACAGTGCCGTCGCCAAGTCGAGTAAATGATGGTCATAGCCGTACCATGCTTTCTCGAAGCAACTCGTTTACGTACGTAACCAGTTTTCCTATTGCAACTTCGTTTTGAGTATAGGTAGAAATTCAAAATACAGCGATCTTTACATACTGCAGGACTGAGCACCTTTTCTAAATGTATGCTTTTCATGGGTTAATAATTTGTTAAAATACCGTAACTTGGGTTATTTAAGTTTAGTTTCTGACGTCCTAGTTAGATTACTGAATAATCTATATTTATTTAACGTCTTAAAGTATAAGCTATGAAAAATACTTGACACTTCACCTGTATCAAGCCACCTAAGCAGGTGGCTTCATAAAGGTGAAGTGCCATAATAGCGAGGTCCCTATTATAGCCTGTCAATTATGCTAAGAAAATACATATACTTATTACGAAAATGATTGGACTATAAAAGAACTGACACGTTTAATGAGTAGTCCCTTATTATGTTAGTAGTACACGAAATAAAATTACTTATCTCTCTTATCTCTATTCAAAGAAACACTCTCATGAATAAAACTTCATTTAGCTTATTTCATAAACGAGAAAACGATGGATTCGAAACTAAACACAAAAAGCAATGACAAGAAACTCTCGGGACTGATTTTTACTTGAATATGCAAATAAGCAGAACTAGGAGATTTTGCTGAAGCTATTTAGCATATTACAATGTTACACTAAAGACTTTCAAATTAGTTAGTAGGTACCACTATAACTATATACCTACTATTTAAGAATTTTAAAGATATCAATTTGATTGATAGCTTTAAAATCTCTGAATCTTCTGTCGCAGGTCTGCTAGAAGAAATTTCTTATGAAAAAGCAGCAACTTTGTGCTCTTCTTATCCTACATAGCATAAAACAAAGTCGCTTCCCGCTGTCTGTCTGTCCCTATGTATGCTCAGATCTTAAAAACTAGATTTTGATGCGGGTTTTTTTAACAGATAGTGATTCCTGAGGAAGGTTTTAGTGTATAATAAGTTCAGGTTTTCTGTAAATTGGATGAAATACGACGATATTACTTCAACATGTCGGCAAAAATTAAGCCTTTTGAGTTATAAAAAACAATGTATGGCGGGATTGTTTCTTTTTTATAGCTCTACAAAAAAGTCCGCGATGGTATATGTTTATCTCCCAAAAATAACCCACAATAACCATTTTTAGGGTTCCGTAGCCGAATGGAAAAAAATGGAACCCTTATAGTATCGTCATGTCTGTCTGTCTGTCCGTTCGTATGTCACAGCCATTTTATTCCGAAACTATTAAGACTATACATGTGAAACTTGGTAGGTAGATGTATTCTGTGAACCGTTTTCCGATAATAAGAAAAAAAAGCGGGCTCCCCATACATGGAACTAAAACTGTGTATCCCCCCCTCTAGCTTCTATAACAATGGAGTGAAAAAATATTTTCAGTTCTAGTTCCATGTATGAGGACACCCCTTTATTTTAAATATTTTTTAATTTTTTTCTTAAAATCGGAAAGCGGTTCACAGAATACATCTACCTTCTAAGTTTAACATGTATAGTCTTAATAGTTTTGGAATAAAATGGCTGTGACATACGGACGGACGGACAGACAGACAGACAGACAGACGGACAGACATATCGAAACTATAAGGGTTCCGTTTTTTGCCACTCGACTACGGAACCCTAAAAAGCGGAAAAGTTTGTATGTTTAAACGCTCTAATCTTCTAAAGTTTTGGGTGGATTTCGATGAAACTTGGTATGGAAGTAGCTTGAAGCTTGAGGAAGGTTAAAGGCTGTAAATCGCCCCGAATGTAAAAGGAGGTTATTATTTTATCTTGATAAATTCCACGGGAGCGAAGCACGGCGTGACTTGTTTGTGTATAAATAAACAGCTAATGTTCGAACCATTTTTCTCTCTGCCTGTACTTACCAAAATCATAAACACTCTTCTCTATGGTCAAATCAACCGATCAATAACGTTTCTGTGGTCAAATCAATAAAAGTAATTAATAGTTACATAACACTATGTAACGGAATACAACCTCAAACAAATTGCTGGCGATGTGAAATCCGTATTACGAGAGTGCAATTCACGCTTGACAGCTTTTTAATTAAACGGTAAACTAAAAACAGAAGGTTTATTTTGATGAATCATAAATTTTTCGTATAAGGTTTCCTTACGAGATACTTATTAAGATAAATGTATTTGCAACCTGTTTCGCATACTTACGTTGCAGTCCAAATCAAAATAATTGAAAGGAACACTGTTATTGTTTTCAGATAATGTTTAAAAAATGCCGAAGAAGCATCACCTCACACTAGTAATTTCCCTAGTTTTAGTATACATTTGATACTTTCTATTTATTTTGGTATTTTCAATAGCATGTTTCTTATATTCCTATTCATAATTAATATTATTGACCATGTTTATATGCGAAGAGCTTTAAACTTTTAATTCTAACTGTCCAAGGTTGTCTGTGAGAGATTGCCTTGTGCGATAATTGTTTCATCATCATACACAGCCTGACTTCATCCACTGCTGGGTATAAATCTCTCTTCGCTTGTGCCAAGCTCCACCTTCATGTGTCAGTCTCATCCAGGGTATACCCACAAAGGCAACAATGTCGTCTGCCCATCTTGCTGGCGGACGACCAACGCTCCTTCTACCAGACCTTGGACGCTTGGCCATCACTGCGCCTTCCTAGGTGTACTGCCCAATCCCATTTGAGTTCCATAATGCGATTTCCGATATCGAAGACCATCGTACGTCTTCGGATCGATAATTGTTTATCTTGTAATATTATTATGAAGTGTACAATAAAATATATTAAACTTAACGTTCACGTTGGAGTTGATATCACCTTTTTTTCGGGGAGAAAAATCAACTAATAATGACTCATCTCGCTCTAGGTGGTAGGGAGTTTCAGACTTCTACTAGGTACCTACCGTGTTCCTTTAATTGCCCTTACCCTTCGGGCCGCGGCATCTCGCTAGATTATTTGTATTCGATTGGATCTATCGGATCGATTCTGTTGGAATCAATGTAGCCTATGTTATTTTATTCAGATCAGTGATGCTGTGATTTAGTAGTAAACATCCAAACATCGATCTAAACTTTCGCATTTATACTAGTAAGATATAAGTATGTAATATATTCTTATATCATACTAGCTTCTGTCCGCGGCTTTGGTAGTGTGAAAAGTTACTTTTTCAGCAAAAATTTAGCTTATTTCACTCAGTGACAAAGTAGCATTCTAATGGTGATATGTATATGAATTTATAAAATCAGTCCAGTATTTTTTGAGATTATTCGTTACAAACATTAATAAATACAAATCCTTCCTCTTTATAATATTAAGTTTACATTTTATGTAGATATGTCATGTTCTCACAAGATTCCTCTCGAATATCATATATCCAAACAGCCCAGTGCCCAGAGAAATACGGTCGACAATACATATAAACTGAACGAACCAATTTTAACATTCTATATATCACAGTTTTATACTGTGTATATGTTACCGGCCAAACCCGATTTCAGGACAAACTAGTTTTGCCTAGGCTAAACTAGTTCTTCCTATACGCGATAGGATTAACTAGTATAGCCTAGTCCAAACTAATTTGTCCTAAGCCCGATAGGATAAACCAGTTTAGCCTAGTCCAAACTAATTTGTCCTAAGCCCGATAGGATAAACCAGTTTAGCCTAGGCCAAACTAGTTGATCCTGATATAAATACGCACAGTTGTACCATTACGATTTCTCTGGGTAGACAGGGAAATGTAAGGTTGCAATAACTAATTAGGAGGAAGCACATTTTAATAGGGAATATAACCAGGGAAAGAAATCAAAGTGGAAAAAAAAATGAACAGGATTAATAAAAGAAATAATTATAAATAAAATTGGTGGAGACACGGAACCCTAAGAGCACTGGAGATGACGGAGATTGCGAGTTGATGTTAAACGGAGCGGATGATTATAGTAAAACGAAGAGGTCACGTAGAGGTGGCTGCAGGACGGCTGGCGGGCTGATGGTTCAAGTAAAACGAAGAGGTCACGTAGAGGTGGCTGCAGGACGGCTGGCCTCAGTCCTCTTTCGGCAGTAGAGCTCGAAGAACGTCTGGCCTCGTCTTCCTTCCCTCTGGTCGTAGTAGTGGGACGGAGGAAAAGTCAAGCTTAGTCGATGCAGCAGTCGATGGTGATGATGGAAAACCCGGAGGATGTCAGCATGTCTGGAGGTCCGGGCCACGGATCATATATTAAAAGATGACCATCTCACTCCGATGATTATTATCAGTATTCTTCCAGACTTCTTCTCTGTTTGAGCTCTAGGCGTAGACTCCCGCTCCCTCGTCATCTCTCTAGCTAAATCGAGTTTTAAGCATTTGAATGAGGTTCTAGAACGAAAAGAGAAATAAATGTAATTTATCACGAGGTACAATATCAGTTATCTATGCGACCTAACCTAGCTCCAGCAATGAACTCAAAAAAAAAACTAGTTCTGTCACTAATGACTTTACAGAAACGTAAACAAACAAAATATTGCAGAAAAAATAGCTTAATGTCAGCATATTAGGAAATTCTAAGCTAATAATGATGTTATAACGTAAGTATCAAAGCCTTATAAAAAGGAAACATTACACAGTCTAGGATAAACTAGTATGGCCTAGTCTAAACATTATAGTATATCTAGAAAGTCAAAATAAATAGATAAACTGAATAAAATACTCCGTAATTGGAAAAATAATCATTTTTATTAAAACAATGATTCGTCGTTAAAAGTTATGGATAATTGGTAATACAAACAATCATACTATAACAAATAATGAGTGTTTTTTTAATAATGGCAATAATCATATCTCCATTATTAAAATTGTTATTTATTTTTACATGGTGTGCTTTGGTGGCACTTAGAATAATTGCAGAGTATCATTGCCTTCTTGCACTGGCATCTGTTTGTGGAACAGTCCTGACATGTTTGCTCAGTTACTTTCGACTCTACTAAATTGGTTTAGACTAGGCCGTACTAGTTTATCCTAGAGTGTGCGTATTTATATCAGGATCAACTAGTTTGGCCTAGGCTAAACTGGTTTATCCGATCGGACTTAGGACAAATTAGTTTGGACTAGGCTATACTAGTTAATCCTATCGCGTATAGGAAGAACTAGTTTAGCCTAGGCAAAACTAGTTTGTCCTGAAATCGGGTTTGGCCGGTAACATATATATTCTTTTGTTGATGTGTAACAAAGTTGCGACTGTAACAAGTGGAACAAAGTTTGTGTGAACCTCTCAAGTTTTCGCTCAGACGGCGTCTAGCGTTGTCCTTACAAATTTTTGATTCACAAACTTTTTTCAAAACTGATTGTTCCGAAATTGTATGGAAATCAGTCGTTTATCCTGCTTGTAACACGTAACTAGGAAAACGTGTTACGTATTCGCTACTGTTAAGGCTACTTTATATTTACACATTTTGTTCGACTAAGCATCGTACATAATAGGAATATAGGTATAGCATTATATGCAGGCCCCTAAAGCCGGGTTCAGATTCAAAAGCACTGTTTCATCCTTTTGTTTAACCTAGTAATTAGTGTTGCCCAAACGAGAGTCTCGCAAGAGTAATAAGGTACAGGGGCCATACCATGAAGTGTTAAAACGTCCAGTAGCTCCATCCCTCTTTCTCGCTCGAACGACTCACGTTTTAACGCTTCATGGTATGGGCCCAGCTTCCCAAACTGACCGCCAAGATGCAGGTTGCCTAGTTTAGGGGTTGGCAGATCGTTTATTAGTGTATAGAAATAATATAAATGATATTTCTTTAAGTACCTGCCTATTATTTAAAACTAACTATACCTAGTCTACTAGCTGTACCAGGCATGCGTAGTAATGCCAATGTCATTTTTTTCCTGGATATGAAACAGACTATAACCTATTACGGCACATCCCTGGGGAGAATGTAAAAGAGTCTCCTCTGAGCCTCGCGGTGCACGGTGACACGTGACCACTGTGCCACCGTTTTCTCTGGTTTCACTTTATGAACGATCAGATTCCCCACTCTGATCGCCCGTGACCACGGAGCTCCAACTGCCTTATGGAATGCAGACGGGGATTTCGGCGTTTTAGGCATCGAGTCGGTTGCCTGCCCGACGCCTTCTTCTCACGGGATTGGCCGTCTCACGATCCCGCTCAACCTATTGTCATACTTAACTAACAAGTAAACACAAAAAAAATCTTAAAAGTTGGTCGAGCCGTTTTTTGAATATAATTGCCTAGTAAGTATCTGTCTTAATCTATAATTAGTGTGTTTTAATACATTCGTTTTAACATTTTATTTACATCACCCACACTTTGTACTTTAAACACTACTACTTATAAAACTGTGCAAAATTCTAACTTATGTTTAAAACTGCATACTGTTTCTCCTACAACCAGATTCAAAGCTCTGTTAACATAAACAATTGATACTTAAGGTTCCTTCCAAGTTAAGTTGTAAGAAAAACAATCGGAAGTAGCGAGAAAGTCAAACAGTCTAACTTCAACTTGAAACAATGTTGAGAATTGGGATCTTCCGAGTAAATCGTGGTTTGGGTTAATTTACGAAATGGTACCCAATGAGGTGACAAATGGTTATACAATGTCCTTAACAAGGAGGTACAATGTCTTGAGGAGCTCGGGGCTAGTTAAAAGCAACCACACTGCTCCATATTCAAGGTTAAGCAATGCTTTCCGAGGTCAGTATTTGGACGGGCGACCATCTTAAAATATCGAGATCCGTTCCTCGGAAAGCACGCTGACGCTGAGCCGTTGGTTCCGGCTCAGAAGTCAGAAAATCTGACACTAGCCAGCCGCAATTGCGGCGGTAAGACCCCTCTTTGAGGAGTGGCTAGATCGGCGTCACGGCGTCCTGACCTACCGCATGACGCAGGTCCTCACCGGACACGGAAGTTTCGGGAGGTACCTGTGTCTGATGGGTAAGGAAGAGACGCCTGGGTGTCACCACTGCGAGGGTCGCCCTGAGGACACAGTCGAGCACACGGTGCAGGACTGCCCAGCTTGGGCAGAGCACCGACGTGTCCTCACGGCGACAATAGGCGGAGACCTCTCGCGCCCGGCATTGGTCGAGGCCATGCTGCGGGGCGAGAGGGAGTGGGAAGCGGTCGCCTCCTTCTGCGAAGCAGTCATGCTTCTGAAGGAGGAGGCGGGCCGCGTGAGGGAGAGGATGGCGTCCTCCCTCCAGCCCAGCCGCAGTGGTAGACGCCCACGGCGTCGGACGTCGGCCGACGATCTCCGGCCACCGTAGGCGCGGGCATGCGGACAGCGAGTAAAGGGCAACTCGCTGTCCGACCATGGACCATGCCCGGGTCGACGGCGCGTCGTGTTCCACGCGCGCCTCAAAGAGCGTCAGCAACATGACGAGGCCCCCTCTGCAGAGGGCCGAAGCCTGCCGGGGTCGTGGGACTCATCCCGTTACCGTGGCCCCGGTATGTAAAGGGTTATTGAAGGAACACCGTGGATTTTAGTCAGTAAAAGTCTGACAGTCCCTCCCACCCTGCCCGGAGTGGGAGGACTTATTTGATAATTTTACCACGTTAAAAAAAAAAAAAGCCTAGGTGTTACTCATTACTGGGTTGTAATTGTAAAGGTCGGATAGTCACTCCACGTCAAACACTAGTACTGAGCTGCATCCGGTTAGACTGGAAACGACTCAGGCGCGGTCCGAGGGGGGGGGTCACAGGGGACGCCTCCCCTAAATAGAAAATTTTGCAAAATAAGACGTTTCAAATATCAGCTCATCGGCAACGAAAAACTGGTCGAGACAAGGCTCCAGAGGCTAGAACATCGGCGACGTGTTGCAAGCCTAGTCATATTTTCTGGCCTCTGACTACCCGTAACCACTGTCAAATATGTCCAATGATAGCCGAGACCAACGGCTTAACGAGCTTTCCAAAGCACGAGGGTATCACACCGCCAACTTCCAAACTTCGGGCTACTACTGAGAAAATCCTTATAGAAAATGATGATGAAAAATGGAATTACGCAATCTAATTCCGCCTAGCCCGTTCCATCATCGCACTACAAGACAAACGGCGATGCGCCATCGTTACATGGTGGACATCCCACCCATACGCACGAAACGTTTTTTCGAGATTATGGTCAAACGCAAGCCAAATGTAAAAAAAATATCACCCGATTCGTCAATAACAATAGAAGACTTCCATTTGTTTTATAAATGTATACGAAAAAAAAATTGTATTGTGCAGTAAAGAAAAGTCATTTACTCGACATATTTAATTGTTAGTGACCCCCCCCCCCCAAATTCCAGGCTGCGACCGTACCTAATTACCGACTCTGACATATTTGGGAAAATCTAAGCAGGTGACAATGTCTTAACAAAAGCGAGACGACTTCTCTTTGGCTAGTTCCAACAGGGTTCTGAAAATGGTCGCAGACAGAGTGGACTGTCCATATATGGTCCACTGCTGTCAATTACATATGTCTCCGTATCGTGTTGCCTACTAACCCTAGTTTTTAAGGTAATTGTTTACTAACCATAATTACGTATATGGCTTGAAATAAAGATAATTGAATTTGCCCTGAGCTCGTCCTCACTACTTATTATCGATCAGGTTATCATGACCTTATCGGATTAATGAAAGACTCCTTCATTAGTTGCCTTATTTATTATTAGCTGTGCCCGCGACTTCGTCCGCGTGTGGAATTCCCGCGGAAATTCAGGGATAAGACCCCATGTGTTGCTCTATAACCTTCTCCATCTTCCAGTGTAATTTCCTTTAAAATCGGTTCAGCCGTTTCCGAGATTAGCCCGGACAAACAAGAAGACTGCCAAACACTTATTTCTTGAATAGTTAGAAGAGCGCTACCACATCTCATACATTTTGCATCACGAAGAAAACAATTTTTAACTAATATTTAGTTGTACCTACATAACGCATGCAATATTAACAAACATTTAGTTTTTATTCAAATTAATTAGAGCATTTAAAGTAAACAAGCACTTTTTATGAATAGTAGTTTATCTAAAAATAATACAAAGTTTCTTCCCTTTGAATAATTAACATAAATAATAGTACTCATATAGCATACTCACAAACCTGTTACCAATACATACTCGTAATTCACAGGTTTTTTCGTTCAGAATCTTTCGTATGCGAAACCCGAGGCCATTGACCCGTGTGCTAGCTATATCTATAATCCCGCCAACGTATAAACTAAACAGGATGTTTAGTATTAATATTATGCATAATTATTGTTACTTAAAGACAATATTTCCGCTAATGCTCACAAAGTTTCCTCAGGAGTAAAGTAGATATTATCTATTGCAGTGTTATGATAACATTTCATAGACGACGTAGACAGGGCTTCATTACTAGTTACGTACGTTACTCTTGACACCATTCATTGTGAATATTTTTCTATTGCCACTAGAAGTAGTTAAGTTATTCTACTGGAAGAGCCATAAAATTTTCTCTCGTAGAAGCATAATATGAGAAAAAATCGGTTACGTATGATTCCTTACAAACTTATCTATACTAATACTCTTCAGACAAACAACAAACTCTTCAGCTTTATAAGCTGAAGAGTTTGTTTGTTTGTTTGTTTGCTTGAACGCGCTAATCTCAGGAACTACGGTTCTGATTTGAAAAATTCTTTCAGTGTTAGATAGCCCATTTATCGAGGAAGGCTATAGGCTATATATCATCACGCTAAGACCAATAGGAGTGATGTCGTGCGGTGTCCCACAGGGATCAGTTCTGGGACCACCCCTGTGGAACATCGGTTACGACTGGGTGTTGCGCGCCGACCTCCCTACAGGCGTCAGCGTAGTCTGCTACGCTGACGACACGCTGGTCTTGGCGCATGGGAGGTCGCACCAGGCGGCGGCCGAACTGGCGATGCGAGGGGTTGCGACAGTCGTAGAAAGGATCCGGCAACTGGGACTCGAGGTGGCTTTGCACAAGTCCGAGGCCATGTGTTTTCATGGCCGTCGGAACGCGCCACCTTCGGGTTCCCAAGTAACGGTGGGAGGGGTTCACATCGGCGTCGAGACGACGATGAAGTACCTGGGACTTGTCCTCGACAGCCGGTGGAACTTCGTCGAACATTTCCGACGTTTGGCTCCAAGACTGGACCGGGCGGGGGCTGCACTCAAGCGGCTCCTACCAATTCTAGGGGGGCCAAACGCCTCCTGCCGGAGGCTATACGCGGAGATTGTGCGGTCCATGGCCCTCTATGGGGCCCCTGTGTGGGCGCTGAATCTACAGCGGCGACCAGCTCGCCAGCTGGTCGCGTCTCAGAGGGTCATGGCTATCCGGATGATCCGGGGATACCGCACGATCTCTGGGGAGGCGGCGAACCTCCTTGCCGGATTGCTGCCGTGGGATCTGGAGGCGGTAGTCCTCGCGCGCGTGCACAATTGGCGCGCGGAGGTGCTAAGCCGGGGTGAAACTCCGCTACCGCGGCAAGTCGCGGCTCAGCGGATAGAACTCCGGCGCGATCTCACGGCAGTATGGAAAGAGCGGCTGTCGCAACCGAAGGCTGGGCACGCCGCAATCGCGGCGATAAGTCCCCTCTTTGAGGAGTGGCTGGAGAGAGGCCACGGCGTCCTCACCTTCCGCCTGACGCAGGTGCTGACCGGACATGGTTGTTTTGGTAGGTACCTGTTTCGGATTCAGCGGGAGGACACGCCCGGGTGTCGTCATTGTGAGGACCACCTGGAAGACACGGTGGAGCATACGGTCGAGGTATGCCCTGCTTGGGCGGAGCACCGCCGTGTCCTCGTAGAGGCGGTCGGCGGCGGCGACCTCTCGCGCCCTGCTCTGGTTCAGACCATGGTGCGGAGCGAGAGGGAATGGGATGCGGTCGCCTCCTTCTGCGAAGCAGTCATGCTAGCGAAGGAGGAGGCCGAACGCGCGAGGGAGAGGCAACTCTCTTCCTCGGGCCCCAGCCGTCGTGGTAGACGCCCCGGGCGTCGGGGATCGCGAGCCGATTTCCGGCCACCGTAGGCGCGGGCCTGCGGACGGCGAGCAGGGGTAGCTCACCGTCCGGCAAAGACCAGGCCCGGGTCGGCGGCGCGTCGTGTTCCACGTGCGCCTCAAGGAGCCGTCAGCATTGGTGACGGGGCCTCATAAAGCCATAGCCTGCCGGGGTCGCGGAAATATAGTAAAAAGATACCGCGGCTCCGGAACTTACGGGCAGCTGAAGGGACAGGGTGGGTTTTTAGTCAGTAGAAGTCTGACACTCCCTCCCGCTTAACCCAGAGCGGGAGAAGTTATTCGATGATTTTCCCACCCAGAAAAAAAAAAAAAAAAAAAAAAAAAAAAAAAGACCAATAGGAGCGGAGCACTAATGAAGAATGTTTCAAAATCGGGGGATTTTTTTCCACGTGGACGAAGTCGCGGGCGGAAGCTAGTCTAGGTATAAAAGTTGCATATTTAGGTAGGATTTTGTGCTATAAGACATTGCTTCTTGCCCTATTTTATGATACCAGGTCAACGGGAAGTATCCTATAGGTTTTGATTCCGTTGTGAAATAGCAAAATATGCGACTATGTTTTCGATTGAATTGATATTGATTTTTTTTTACAGCTGTATGTATCTGATATAAATTTTAGTATGGTATTTTTACCGGTTCCTCTGGCAATCAGACGGTGGTCTAGACAGACAGACAACGAAGTGATTCTATAAGTGTACTTACTGATTTTTTTTGGATACATAAAATTAAAAACGATAAATACTAGTGGCTCACTACGCCTTGATAATTCTAGATCATAGAATTTCTCATAGTTTGTTAGATTAAATGAAATACTGGATTTGGTTTTAAAAGCCCGTCTTTATCAACCACAATGTAAATCATGGATCACGCACACGCAAACAACCTACTCTGCATTTAATTTCGTCTATCTCTGGGTAAGTAAACGTGAGCTCATGGGCTCTTTGAAACTACCCACCTTATTGGATTGCTATATGAACAATATTAAAATGTAAACAGAGAAGCTATTCCTTAATCCATTTTCTCTCCTTTTTGTTGGTAGATGCTGAGCTTTATGCATCCCTAGTACCCGATTATCCTCTTATTGGGTTGCTTTCAGACGTAATTGCGTCGCAGAGAAAATATAGTAGGCCGGAATTAATTTTGCAGGGTTTACGACAGGTTCAATGCATATTGTGAAATAACATTGAGACGCAGAAACAGTATTTCTATAACATGGTTTCCTTTCAATATAAAACATTATGATTGTAGATAAAACTAGAAACCAAATCACTAAATAGAATGTCACAAAACCGGCTCTATACTTGTTTACGCCTTGAAACACAAAATTCAGCGTCCTTTATTCCCTATACCTACCAATTCACACAGCCCATTGACAATTTAGACTTATTAGAATTTCAGCTTGTCCCAAGGTTCGGAGCTGCCACTCATTTGAATTAGCGAAGGTCGGCTTCATTCGCGTTCGTGTAATATTTACATTTGCTCTCCTACGGCGTACATTCCAGACGACCGAGCCATATTGAATGTTGCTATGACATCAGCCCGTGGTTATGACCCATTTCCCACTTAGTTTGACACTGTCCCACGTTTCCGTTAAGTCCCGACCAAATGTGGCGCAGAATTCATAAACGTCAACTTTAATATATTCGGTCCTAAATGAGAAAATATCTCCACTTTCCTCTCAAAATATTTCCCCAGTTGATAGCAAGCTTTCAACGAATAAATACATCTCGAAAAAGCTTAGCATTTCTCCTCGTTCAAATAGAACCTACAATCCAAGATGCTTATCACGTTGTTTCCATCACCTGATCACTACGTCCCGAATAGGTGGCCGTAATTTTGCATAACATCTACGAAGGGTTGTAAAGAAGTCAGGAAACGTAGTCTTCATTAAATGGAATCTTTTCTTTATGTCTTCGTAGCTAAAGCTCAGTTCTCCGTAGCAGGTGTTTTGCGCACCGTAAATATTGCTGGTTGGTTGCATGTAGACCTGGTTCGCAGTGCGCATGCGTGTTGAACCCAGAAGGAGCACCTGAGGTCTGCGGTTCAGTAGCCATCCCTGAGCCGAGGGGACCGCACGTAGGTTGCGAAAAGAAAAGCTTGGGGCGGAACTTTCTAGATCAATGCAGGCGTCCGCAACTACGCCATAATTTAGGTGGTTGAATGTTGGAAATGTAGTCGAGAGTCCAATGTGTTGTTAATTGAATTGCTTTTAGTCTTTTCAATTGAAAATGTATAAATAGGTCACACTCACTATGCAAATGACTGTATAGCGAAGTTAATAACTTTAGAACTTGTACCGCGAGATCTAAATGTCGTGTTGCTTTTCGTAATGTGAAAGGCGGCGAACTCTTATCGGTACTTACCACTGTCACTGGGCTTTTAGTCTTAAACTTAATAAATGTAAATTACTTCAAACATATGCATCTAATATTCTTATAGTTATAAATACGCACATTAGCTATCTAAACAACGAAGAGCCCGACGGTACTAGGAAGACGTAGTACACACACGTTACGCAAATTGTTTTGTTCAACAATGTGTTATGAAATAGTGTTCATTCAAAACATTTATAATTTATACGAACAATCACGATACTTATGTAGGTCGCTGCGATAGTAAGGACACGACACATTCATTCAAATTGACGGCGGCGACGCATTTCATTTGGACTTGTTTTCGTAATGTCAGTCGTCTTTTCATGGTGTGTGCGTAATATTCCTTTGTTTTATTCGTCTGGTTTATCATTATTAATTTGGGCGTCTTCTTACATTTAGACTCTATCGTCACGTTCTTATAATAAATAATTATGTGAGAGCTCAGTGGTGACGCACTAGTTACAGGCATGATGAAGTGCTTTGAGTTACTTTCATCATCACCATTTTTTTTCCGGGTGGGAAGATTATCGAATGACTTCTCCTGCTCTGGGTGAAGCGGAAGAAAGTGTCAGACTTCTACTGACTAAAAACCCACCCTGTTCCTTCAGCTGCCCTTAAGTTCCGGGGCCGCGTTATATCGTTAGAAAACATCAGTAGGAAACCGGCCTGGCCGAAGACTTGCTGCATCCATTAATCCGCATTGGGTCCGCGTCGTTGATTAAAGCCCATTCCCTCTCAGCAGGAGGACGCTTGTTATGTATGTAACGTTATATGCGTGCAAAAGTTTATTAAAGCGATTTTAAATGAATCCGGATACATCGTCTACTGCAGATCCTAAAGAGTTTAAAGTATTAAGTTTTTATTTTAATTTGTGGTCGTCTAGGAATCGAAATTCGACCATAATTTATATAATTAAAGAACAATGGCGAATCCTCTAACAAATTTTTGTTGGCATAATTTTGTAGCGTCTATTAATGGAAAATATACAAGAGTATAGAATTTCAATTCATGATCATTTTTGCCTTAAGATCCACTATTAAAGGAACTCTTGAAAAAAAGATATTCGTTGAAGAAGTTTTAGAGGTTATGTCTGGCCATTCTTACGTAAACCGATTTATTGGAAGCAGACTGGTACCGCAGACTTGATTATATCCATAGTCAACGCTAGTGTGGAAAACATAGACCTAGTAGTGAGCCATTGTCAGTTGGCCAGGGGTCTCCCGCCCGTGATCTCACGGCAGCATGGAAAAAGTGGCTGTCGCAACCGTGGGCTGGGCACGCCGCAATCGCGGCGATAAGTCCCGTCTTTGAGAAGTGGCTGGAGAGACGCCACGGCATCCTCACCTTCCACCTGACGCAGGTGCTTACTTGACACGGATGTTTTGAGAGGTACCTATTTCGGATTCAGTGGGAGGACACGCCCGGGTGTCGACATTGCGTGGACCACCCGGAGAACACGGTGGAGCATACGGTGGAGGTGTGCCTCGCTTGGGCAGAGCTTCGCCGTTTCCTCGTTGAGGCTATCGGCAGCGGTGACCTCTCGCGCCCGGCCCTGGAGCGGAGCGAGTGGGAATAGAATGCAGTCGCCTCCTACAAGTTAATTGCGGCTCTGTCTCTAGGATGGCAACGCATGTACAAAGGCCTTTTGTAATACAGATCGTCGGAACATCTGTTTGCCATCCTCTAATATGGATCTTAGTCGAATTAAATAACTAAATACTATAAAAGTAGGTAATAGGTAGTTATAAAAATTAAACAATTTGTTTTATATATGTATGTATTTATTCTTTATTTTATCTTATGATAATATCGTCCAAAAAACCTGCTGGCGTAGTAATAGTTGTCTGATGTCTGGCCCATCCGAGATACCAAACTACCGTCATGGTATGCGCGCAACATCCAACAGTTCGTCTTCCCACTAAGCAACTGCAACAGTACTCTATTATTCCTGCATGGCCGGGCACATTATTTTCTATTAATATAATTATACGTATTGCCTTCTAGACACACGGCGTGATTTAATTTTGCCTCTAATAAGGGTTGTATCACTACTGCCTCTAAGATTGTATTCAGATGAATTTACTCACTCACTGCATACCTCAATCCTGTATCCGCCGTGGAAACGTACATGTTCACCATAATATGAACGTGCTTGTCGTATTTGGTACATTCCCAGGGCGAATAGAATGAGGTCTCTATATTCTAAGACAGGAAAGTAAACATTATTTCTGTTTGTTGATATGTTTTGGAAATTAGAAGTTGTTCTATTCATATTGACAGCCTCAACCATACTATTCATATTTTGCCTAATTATGTTTAATATTTCTTTGGCATATTCACTGTCTTGCAGGCGAGCACCAAACTTATTAAGTAAAGCTGCTGCTATCTGGAAGTTTTGCATCATCTGGGGAAGTGATCTATGGAAATATTCTTGCCTCAGTTATTTAAAATCTCTTTTAAATTATCCATTGACCACTTCCACATATGCGGCAGTTAACACACATTATGCGAGTAGGCATTACATGACTTCCCATTGTGATATACAAATGGATGCACAAACAACAAAGTCCAAAGTATCAGGTAGAATCGTAGTAAAAAAAAGTCAAAGCAAAACGTCGACGGCGTAAATAGCAGCTGATCGGAATCCTTAGGCAAGCACTAGTCGCAAGGAAAAACTCAGTTTATACACAGAAGCAGTTAATAATTTCAAAAGTACGGAAACACAACCGTCATTACACGAGATAGCAGCAGTTGTCAATACACCTTACGCAGATGTTAATGTCATGTCGTATTGTTGCCATACTTTGCTTGCAGTATGACTTTATTTTAGTATTTATTTATTCAGCAGATTTCTTAACAAAAATCTGCAATTATATTTATTATGGTTTATCAATACGCTTGTAAAGTATACTTATGCAATAAGGGAAAAACACTTTAAATAAATTGGAGTAGATTTACTAATACATGGCAGAGAAACCAGCAGAGAACTTTCAACTGAGACAATATTGGCTCAAAGACATGAAGTCAAATTGTAAAGGAAAAAAATAATCTAATCCCTTGTGATCATATTAGTCAATTGTATTTCCAAAAAAATAAATATTTTTTCTTAGAGTGGGTCAGTTCATAAGCATATCTTGAAAAACAATAAGAAATTATTTTATTAACATTTGCAAACATGACATTTATAGACGCTCAAATATTCTATTAACAATTTTTTCGCCGTTGTTCTTTATTATAAATAATAGCTTTCTGCGCACCTTCTCCACATAAACATTTACTTCGTAAATTCACACTCCTCAGTCCTCGTAATTTTCGTAGAAGGGGGTACAAAGTTTTGCTTCACGTATATTATGTATAGATAATTTATTTTTAATTATTCCAGGTTCAGCTTAATTTTTCTTAATAATGTACACACTTTATCTCGGGGGCGGCAAATAGGTCTGTTTTAATATTTCCCATATTCACACTCTAATCGTCATGTAAGACGGTTACAAAACGGCCGTCACACATACTCTTGGCTTCATCAATATACCCGCATACTATACGTATACACATGGTGTAGTACAAAGTTACACTACATAACTGGTTTAAACCGGATTGGAATAATTAAGTCTGCCGTTTTATATTAGTGCTATCAAGCTTCCAAGGAATGCAGGACGAACTTGAAATATAGTTGAATTAAACGTTAGAAACGAGATCTTAATATAGGCATGAATGAAGGTTTACGCTAAGTTATTATTGTCAAGGATTCAGCAGCGGTAAGGTATAAAGGACAATCCTATAAGAGATCTTACAGCTATCAAATAAATATATTTATTTTGCACCATAACTAGATTCACTTGTTATAGGTATTTAGAACAGACGTAGTAGGTTTTGAAGACATTGTAGTATAACTAAATTATTATAATCAATCGAATTTTAAATTATAAATTACAGGAGTAGGTGTAGTAGGAGTACATATGACATATTTCCTTGTTTTTCTTTTGAAGGCTTTTTTTCACAAAGATGTAGACCTATAAATACGACCTAATGATATGCGTTAACAAGAGCAGTAAGTCTACCTTCGCGTTTTATAATAATATGTGCATATTATTATGAATGTATATTTTTTTATTTCTTATAGCTTTACAAATAGTATTTTAATTTAACGTTAAAAGTTAAAGAAGAGTTATTGAAATTACGTAATTCCATTGGAAGAAAAAAGTTTATATTTGGTAGTCACGAGCTATGAAAAACTGTCTCGAACGATATTTAAAAAATAAAATATTGATGGTAAAATAGATGTCATCGAAAAAAAAAAAAACATAAAACCCTCGTAGCACACTTTCATTGATTATATTTCCACGATCCAATTCTAGCCACTTTCATGAATTCCACTTATCTTTTATTAACACTTAAGTGTAAAGTCTCGCTACCAGTCGACATTTCACGCGAAAATGTTTTGTGTACCAGTTGTAGGTTTCGAAGTCTATTCGAATGGTCACGTAACACCCGCACTGAGAACCAACCAACTGTCTATGCAATCCTAATGAATTAATTGTTGGAGGTGTAGAAAGAACACTGTCTACATTTTTATGTGTATTGCTTATTCTAGGAATGGGGGAAGGAAATGTGAATGTTTTGCTTTATGCGTTATACAGTCCTGCGGGCCTAGACAAAATCCATTTTCTGTAAGCGTTAACGCCAACGGAAAAATTAAATTGTATGGAGTTGACATTTGCTAACCACATGTCACGTGATTGTCACGTGTTAGTAAATGTCAACTCTATACAATTAATTTTTCCTTTGGCGTTAACGCTTACAGAAAATGGATTTTGTCTAGGCCCGCTGGTATCATTATGCTGAAATTAGTTGACTTTTTTTGGTTTTGCCACAAGATCGTATGAAAATAAATACAATCTGCTTAGCCTTTTTCCCATATGTCACCTCCCCAACTTGGGTAACACGATACCTCTTGGCAACACTGGTGTCAGATCTTCTGGCTTCCGACACCCATAACAGCTGCCAAGTTTAATGACAGCCGGGGCCAAAGGCTTACGCCGACTTACGCGCATTACCGACCTCTGCTAGCTTTGCAAC
This sequence comes from Tholera decimalis, assembly GCA_943138885.2. Classification (NCBI taxonomy): domain Eukaryota; kingdom Metazoa; phylum Arthropoda; class Insecta; order Lepidoptera; family Noctuidae; genus Tholera; species Tholera decimalis. The sequence continues at coordinate 4,288,689 of OW964555.2, forward strand.
CTTGGAGATCACGCCGTTGAGGTGTTACTATTTAGCTACGAGTTCCTCCGCATCAAGATATACATACTATGTACATACAAACCCAATATCTGTTGTTGTGTCTGTCATTTATATTTTGCCTGTTAGATAGTGTCTGTCCGGAGTCATTTCTGTTTTATTCTACACTCAGGTAAGCGGTTTAGCGCTCTCCGACTAGTCCTTGCCCTGATAAAATCGTGCTGCTACATAAATAGGATCAAATCTATATCACGCTCAAGGTGTCTATGCTAATACTCGACTGTAGCAGTAAATTACACAAGTATTTATTGCTTTGTTACCGTACCGCATCGGACTAAGATTTACACAGCGCGTATCATAATTATTCTTAGCAAGCTCACTTTTAATTGGCATCGTAAATATCCTTCACAAAAAGTTCTAATTGCCCGCACTGTTATTAATCCTTTGTCCACCTTTGAAATACGAAGGTAATGTTTATTAGCGGCTGAAGTTGTTACAGTGATAATTGGTAGAAATCTTTGTGGCAAAAAAAGGTAGTAACGGACGATACGAAGGTTAAAATTCTTGATTGCGACTATCTACAGATCAGTGATCCAAATCCATTGTTCGAGAGAAGGCGCGCCTCTAACAACCCGGGACCTGAACATGCCCACGGTGCCCACGCGTTAGATGTATTCCGAAGACACTGCCATTAATTGCTGACAGAGTTCGAACTTATTCTGACCTTAATCCCAGCCCGAGTTTATGGTGGAACATAAAAACTTAATGGAGAAACGAAAAGCGGAATTTTTAGTGCTGTTACCAACGGATAAGCTTCTAAAACCTTGAAAGTCTGGCGTATACACCAATTTTAGGCGAGCAGTTTATATTTCGTTGTCTAAAATAGGTTTTACCAAAAAATGGTAATGCTTTTTGTAAGTAAAATGTACATATTCTCGTGAAAAATATTCCCATTTTCTTGGCGTCGCTGTGGCCTATATTCATTCATTCTCATTTGTACGCGCACTTAGGGTTCTCCGTTCCAGAAAAAAACAGCTACGCTCGGCACATGTTTTTCTGTTATATACAGTATCTAGACTTCAGGGCAAAAAAGTGTAGCTATTACGGTTTTCAACCTAGTATTAATTTCGGATTTTGCCAGGAACTGAAATTCGGAGTCAATCCTCTATTTTCACTCTTCACATCCCCACCATCAACATTACTCGCTAACTTGTTAATATCATGGCAACGGACACATGTTCAAAGTCCGTACATTTTCACCACGTATTAATTAGCCGTTCATAAGACAATACCCCACGTAACGCTGTCAGGGCAGGCGACTGGATCCAATTACGATTTCACAGCGAAATCCTCGCTGACGCATATTCGCGTTACGTCAGTTACTGAATACTATCTGATAGACCTTTTCTAGTATTCGTTTTACGTCGATAGTGCAAAAAATCTATTGTGTGTTGTGGTCATCGGATCGGCCTTCTTCCCTTGTGTTAGTGTCGGTTTATGCTAATGCGATCGATTTTGTTCTGTCCCCTGTCCGTGTCTATCCCTCGGTTATCATCTACCCGCTTGTTGTATCACAGAAAGGGTTGAAATGGTCCCTTCCGCTCAAAAATAGCTTTGTCCCTAAGTAGCGACTAGTTAACTGGATAAAGTGGTTGTTCTTACGTTAAATGAAAACCGTCGAATTTTCGGATTAATCTCAGCTAGTTTTTGGCAATGACAGTTTTGATTTCAGTCCTACGCGTAATGTTATAGTATAGTAATAGTTTCCACCGAAATACCTTCATGTGCAAAGTTAGACTAAACAGCTCTGAAAGAATTGAATGAGCGTGGAAATCTATACTAATATAATAAAGCTGTTGAGTTTGTTTGGATTTTTAAACGCACTAATTTTCTAAACTACTAGGTGAATGAAATTCATTAAACATCAGAATAGCACAAAGGCTACAATTAATAAGATTTTGTGTAATTTAGCTACTTCATGTTCTCGTAAGTCACTTGCGTCTTTTTTTGAATCTTTAAACCCAAACCTGAAATGAGTTAAGTAATATTTGTCAAACTCAAGAACGACGAATTGACGAATAACATAGGGATACCAACGATAGCATCGCCTATATATATATCTTAGGAGCAAACGCTAGCTAATAGTTGTGGCAACTACGGCAGTATCGTATTGTGCTTACATACATTGAAGCCCGTGGTCACCAGCCGACAGCTATTGAAGCTAGCCTGGCATAGCAGCTTGTGGGGTACAATGTGGCTTAACACAAGACGGCCAATCGTCATCACTGGGTATTATGTTACTGGATTGTTGACATGTATTTATACGTCAATGTTTGCTAGATTACATTGTTGTTACAATTTTCATGAATGTTGATGGATGGAGAGTTAGAAGGCAAAAGATGAATGGATTGTGTGAGGAATGATATGAAAGAAAAAGGGGTAAATGATGCTGTGACGTCTGACAGGAGAGCATGGAAGAAGAAAACGTTTTACGTCGATCCCAAGCAACTGGGATAAGGGCAGGATGATCGTGATTTTTAATACATTCTCGTCAGTAAACTTATGAATTTAAAGATTGGAGAAATACAGTCACTGAATCATTTTATTGGAACGCTCAAAGACATTTTTTTCGCTCTTAACCTCTGCATGCATGATGGTATGTGATTGATGAGATCTTCGATGAAATGATCGAGTCCGGTAAATGCCTGTTTACTCCTGCTTTAAAGGCAGACGAGTCAATAATGTGATAGGGAACACAGAAGTCGTCAGAGAGTTCCATAACTTAACTGTGCGCACAATAAATAAACCTAGTTTAAATAATAAATGATACTAACATAGCTTTGAGTTTAGTTACTAACACCGTGGTTATTATTTGCTTACTCAGGTTAAGGTATTTGTTTATAGGTATTTGTAACCTAAAAATAAACGGTTTGTTTTATTTATTATTTTGTCTGCTGGGACGATGTATTGTTTATTAATATTGCGTCTAGGTGAAATTGGTGGAATGTATTTTTATGATATAGCGCGCAAATTAATTGCTACCTACAAGTTATGTTTGAAATGCCATAGATAACCACTTATTATTATTATTAATATTACCAATTTTAATGGTTTCTAGAAAAAAATAATTTCCTAGCACTTAATTACTTCCGGATTTTCGGATTTCTTATCCTATGCATGTGGTGTTTACCTTTAAGTAATTCTTGCACGGTCATTTGTACCTATTTAAGTGTGTGTTCTTTATAAGAAAACAGTGTAAAAAATTGGCCAAGTGCGAATCAGACTCGCCAATGAAGGGTTCTGTTGTAACTACGCCAAATAACTTTGTTTTTCATAGTATTTGTATATTGCGGTTTTAGAAAATATGCTATATCTCAAAAACTGCTGACCTGGTCTCGTTCAAACCAATTTTCGTTGAAAGTTTATTAAGATCTACAGTATATAATTTTTTTTAGATTTTTCTCTCCATTATTATAGGGATCATATTATTATATAGAGGGGGGGGGGGATACATTTTACCACTTTGGAAGCGTATATCTTTTAAACGATTTTCTTTATGAAAAAGTGGTTTTAGAAACCCCAATGTCATTTTTAAAGACCTGTTTATCTATAGACAGGTCTTTAAAAATTACATTGGGGTTTCTAAAACCACACACGCATAGGCTTCATGAAAAAAAAATCATTTTCTGTTTCAGTTCCATGCATGAGGAGTTAAATTTAAATATTTTTTATTTTTTTTTCTTAAAATCAGAAAGTGGTTCTACCTACCTAGTTTCATGTGTAAAGTCCTAATAGTTTTGGAATAAAATGGCTGTGACATACGGACGGACGGACATGACGAAACTATAAGGGTTCCATTTTTTGCCATTCAGCTGCCGATCCCTAATAAAAAGAACCTTTCCTAGCTATTTTAATGGGACTTTTTTGAAACTAAGAAGTACTCCTAGTAGATCACCTACTATATCTAAGACGATCCACATATTGTACCCTCATATAAACTTATCGTACTCCAATAAATAGCAGATGACGTCGAAATGGAATCTATTCGACGAATACTGATCGTAAATGTCGGAAGACCTACATAGCTGCATCTATTTAAGACTTATTAGAAGCTGGGGATAGATGGACAGTAGAAATAGATGCACTTCGTCTTTGTTAGTCTAATGAGTGTCGTTAGGATTCATTAGATGAATAGTCTAGCTTATCAAAGTCTTGGGACATGGATGAGGATTTAAAGATAGATGTGATTAGAGAATTATGTTTCATTAGCTGTGCCCGTGACTGCATTCGTGTAATTAGTTTTGCTTATATCTCGATCCCGTGGGATTCCACCATAAATCGTGGCCTATATGATGCCCTATTTTCTGCCCTAACCTCGGCTATCTTTCTGTAACAGTCCTATTAAAATCAGTTCAGCTGATCCAGATTTTAGCACGGACAAACAGAAAGACAAGCACAAAACGTTTAGAAGAATTGTGTATGCATCATTCTGAGAAAACACAGTTGTTTTGAAATCATAGACACTTCAATTTTATATATATATATATATATACATACTATTTATAAATGTCACTTAGAATAACCTGTTTGGTTACAAATACATACACTTTCAGAAATAAAAAATCAAGACATCAATAAACATCATACCAGGATAAAAATTGCCCGTTATTCGAATATGATCATGGTCTGCTTCTGTGCCTAACCTGATCCAAAACCTCTATGTCCAAAACTAACAGATGGCCGGATAGAGTAACTTTAGCTTTAATAACGTTTGTACAGATTAAGAGTTGAATTATCACTCTTCTATCATGATTAGTTATTCGCTGATTCGCCCAGTTACGACTTTTCAAAGACTAAACTCGTACTCGAGCTCTCGCAGACGTAGTTATAACATCGTAGTCCAAATAGAAACGCGTAGTATTTGGATCGTGTGTGTGAAGACAGAGACAGAGCTAGTGCTGTCCCGTTCTGTCCCAGAGGCGCACTTGACCGATGAGTAATGTCGCGTAGTGGCGGGAGTACGACGAGCGCCAAGGGACCAGACTATGGTGGTGCAAGTTACAAGATCTACGGTACCCGAGAATTTTCTTATTTCGGAACGTAGATATAACAAGGAAGGAACTAGTGGCTAAATAATAACAGTCCTACGGGTTGACCTTCAAGATTAAGCAAAACTTGCCGAGGTCGCTCCGTGGATTAGTGACTATGTTAACATATCGTGATCACGCACGAAGCTAACCCAGTTGTCATTTGTACAGACGCCAGCACATGAAGCTACCCGAAACTCAATTTGTCCCAATCAACCTTGAACCTAATTTCTTTAACAATAAAGTTGAAAATCTATTAAAGAAATTTGACAGATTGTTGTAGCTTGATGTGCTGGCGTCTGTACATCAGACAATCGATACGGGTTGTCAGAAGCTAAATCTGATACTAGTTTTGCCAAGGGTGTGTTATCCAGCTACTGGGTTCTGGTCTTGTGGAGGTCAGTTAGCATTCGCTCCGTGTAAAACACAAGTCACATCATCCGAATGGACTGAAAGCTGACCCCAACTTAGTTGAGAAAAGGTTAAGCAGATGGATGAACCCAGCGATAACACGACTAAAGGCGATAGACACAAACAGTATGGAGATTGATGAATAAATAACCTTGTTAGAGGGTGGTCCTTGCTAGTTCGTGTAACATCCAACAAGCGTAAAAAGCTATAAATGTATGTGTCAATAAGTAATATAGAATAGAATAGAATCTTTTTATTTCGGACCACAAAATCCATAAAATGTTAGTAACTTATACCTAATAGCTTATTATCTAGTGTTAGTATCCATCACCCTCCGCACAAACTGCTTCATAATCGGAGAGGACACATTCACTCACCGTTCTCAGGATGCTGTTACGACTGTCCCTTACCTTCCTCAGAAGTGAATCCGTTTTTTTACTTATAATCGCTTGAAACGCGTCATTTCTGAGGCGCTACAGCAACGAGGCAGTCGCAAGAGCATCCTGAAAGCATTATTATATTGGACGCGGAGCACATCTATCGATCTTTTGGCTAATATATACTACTTGTAAATTAGCTAAGCTAAGCTTTTGGTTAATATATACTACTTATAAATTATTTGAGATGAACGGTTTTCGTTCGATTCAGCAGATTTTATAAGTGAACCTATACTTCTTGGGTTCCGGAATGCCTTTGGTTTTAAGTCAATAGAAGTCTGACACCCTTCCGCTCCACCTACAGTGGGACGGGTCATTTGATGACTGTACCCCGAAAAGAAAAACCAATCCAACTTTTAATAAAAGCCCCGCTAGTTGCTCATGACTTGTATGTGAGAGCCGGCGGTGAAGAAAACTGGCGAAATGATTGCAGTGCTTAAGACGCGTCGCGGTGATGTGTTGCCTCGGTAATTGTCGCGCCGCTGCGGGACAGCCCTTCTAAAGCTGGGAAGTGACGACACTGGAAATGAGAGAGTTAAAACATTCAAATAGATTCGTACATTGTGCTTATGAAATTATCCATGGAGTAACTAGGTAGGGGCTACCGTTTAGTAAAAAGTAGTATACCTAAATTCAACGACGATAGTACTCATGTGTGCTTTTTTGTTTATTCCAAAAGAAACATTATTTTTATTGTTAGTAAGTAGGTAGTTAAAAAAATCCTCAGCTAAGTTTTCCATGCGCCAGGTCATACACCGTCTATCTAATTTAGTTAGGTACCTGGCTCAGCATAAAGCAAGTAAAAAGGTTTTGATTGCTTAACTTAACAACTTTAGTTTAGTAAAGGGCGTTTAGTAACAGTTCCAACCCGTAAATGAAAAGGTTTACCAAACAATGATTCTATTTAAGTTGAAGCCACTGTACCAAGACCCCATATACCCAGACTAGTGCACTGCCCATAGTTACCGGTCATAAAGCAAAGCGACGCGCCGGCGCACGGTGGGCTGAAAAACGGCTTTCATAGACTTAGGCATTTTATTTTGCAAGTGCCAGTTTTTGTGCCGGATATCACTTCTATTAGTTATAACAATATACAAAAATGACACCAGAATTGATTCTGCACAAAAACGAAGGAATTATAATTTTTTTACGAAAATTTTGTATGGAGCTAGTATGAAAAATCGAAATATCTCTGAAACGGCAGCGATAACCGTAATATCCTTATAGGAGGTTTTAGTACTAATTATTTATGATTTTTTGACATACGTTACATAATGGTTGTAGATGCCTTTTTTTTTTAAAAAATCGTCAAAATATTTTTATTTATTTTTACATATTAAACGTTCCTTTTAGTGTTTAAGTTGAAGAATTCAGAGCTTTAACAACTCTTATCATAAAATAGCATCACCCCTATAGACCTGAAGGACTAGACAGAGGTGTGTAGTGTCTTGTTGATCTTGTAAGATTTCCAACAATACCAAATAGTTGAATATCAGTGTCAAAGTGCCCATGCTGTCGCTTCTTTTAGAAAGATAGGGGAATGAAATTGTTAATTGATCATACCCTAAAAGTATGATTACAACATAACCGGACACATAATAATATCGACACAAAAGGAATTTTAAAACCTTGCATACGTTCAAAATACAAAATAACATATTGTGTAGTCATCTAATGAGTCTGATGACAAGTAATTAAGTAATTAGAATGATGGTTGTAGTCTTCTGATTCTAATGAGCCTATTAAGTGATTAAATGATTTGAAATATCTCGCAACAATACCAACTAAGAACTGCATTCACCTTTTTATAATTAGTGAGCTAATGTGATTTGCTAATGTTGATTAGTTCTACTATGAGTTCTACGAAATGTTTTTGACGATTATACATTTTTATTATCATATCTTTTATAACTTTAATGAGGGTAGTTAACTAATTATTGACTTTATACAATAAAAGGGCTATAATTTTGTTCCATAATTTAGATTGTTCACAACCGTGTAACTGCTAACACTAAAACTATTTGCTTTGCGACTACAAAATCTTAGAATGGAAAGTTTAATCACCAACTTAGATTTGTTTGTTCTTCTAAAAAGTGAGTGTCCTTCATTTAATCAAGAAGTATTGTTTAGTGCAATTGTGTCCCGCATAGGCGATTGCCTTTCTGCCGAAGATCAAGTAACTCTCAAAGAATTTTGCCGGAGATTCACGCGAGCTGCTTTAAACAGGTGGCAGAAATCTAAACGATTCTTTGATAAGTTTAGAAATACGTACGGAGAGTGGTTGCAAGCAAATATTGATTGGCCGAGTTGCGTGCAAACTTTAATAAATCAAGAACCAACTGTTGATGAGATACCAAGAGCACGCTCAGTCTCTCCAGAACCTTCGACATCATCGACTGTTGGAACAATGACAAAAAGGTCCCGAAAACCATTCAAAGATCTGGGAAGCAAACAGAAAAAGAGAAGATCTAGTGAGCACATAGGCGAGGATTCCTGTGAATTGGCATATGCAGCTGCAGCACGTTTAAAAGAAGAAGGTTATGAAGATATCGCATCTGTAATCAATTATATGATCAAAAATCCAGAAGCTGCCGTTAAAATCAAGGAAAGCATTAAGAAAACAGTAATATTTACACCAGAGAAAGCACTTGGATTGCTTCTTTCACTTAAGCTTTCAAAGTGGCAATATATTACGTTGCGAGAGACTGCCATTCGGGAAGGTGCTAAGGATATTTACCCATCCTACTATAAACTGCAACAAACTAAGCTTGCATGCTACCCTCCTAATCAATCAGTATCAGTTACGGATTCATCAGCTAGAATTACACTTCAAGCTTTACTTGACATCACGGTGAAGCGGATTCTTCAAAGTCTTTCTGATAATGTGGAAAATAAGCAGTTAAAGCTGATATCGAAGTGGGGATTTGATGGTGCTTCCAATCAAAGCCGATACAAGCAGAAAATGGACGGCGAGCATGATGATTCAAGCATTTTCATGACCTCCTTGGTGCCACTGAAACTGACAGATGGAGATAATACTATATGGACAAACCCGAAACCATGCTCAACTTTTTATTGTCGTCCGGTTCAGTTCACTTTTGTAAAAGAAAGCCATGCAGTTGTCATTGATAACAAAAGAAAAATGGATGAGGAAATTGAGGCCCTTAACCCCACAGAGTGCATTAATAGTAACAGGGGACTCATAAACTAATGATGACAATGATCGACGCAAAAGTCTGCACGTACCTTTCTGAAGCTAGATCAAATGCATCATGCTACCTGTGCTTAGCAAAACCAACAGAAATGAACCACTTAGATGCTGTAACATCAAAAACTGTGTGTTCTGACATATATGAATTTGGCCTATCATCCCTACATGCCCGTATAAATTGCATGGAATGTCTGTTACACATTGCGTACAGACTTGACTTCAAACAGTGGGCAGCAAGAAGTAATGAGCATAAAGATATGTTACAAAACAGAAAAAAAAACATTCAAAATAAATTTAAAGAGGAGCTCAATCTGTTAATTGATATAGTAAAACAAGGCTCGGGAACTACCAATGACGGGAATACCGCAAGGAAGTTTTTCGAGTTTCCCAATAAAACTGCAGCTATTACTGGGTTGGATCAAAACCTGATAAAAAGATTTGCTGTTATTTTGCAAGCAATAACATCTGGTGAGAAGATCGATGTCATCAAATTTAAAGATTTTGCTCGCAAAACAGCAGAAAAGTACGTGGAATTATACGACTGGTACTACATGTCATCAACCGTACATAAACTATTAATACACGGAGCTGACATAATCGAAAAAAATGATATTGTCCCGATTGGGACTCTCTCGGAAGAAGCCTCAGAGTCTCGAAACAAAGATTTTAGGAGGTTCCGGGAACATCATTCGCGGAAAAGAAGCAGGCAAGATTCTAATCAAGATATCCTAAATATGCTTGTTGTTTCTTCGGATCCTTTTCTAAGTGCACAAAGGCCGAAGTTAGATGCCAAAAGGAAGACAACCTTTTTTGCTGAAACTCTCGACCTAATACAGTTTCCGGAAACTGAGTTCGAGTTTGTAGGTATATCCGATCTGGATTCTGACTCGGAATTGGAGTCCGACAACGAAAGTTGTAAAGAAAATTTGTAAAATTTAATTATTTTTCTTTATGTTCTTTTGTTATTTATGTTAGTTTATTGTACCAATATGTTTAGTTAATAATTTCATAAATTATAGTTTCAAATATGTATTTTGTATAATTGAATTTATTAGATATTATTTTTGTTACTTCTGTTTTATTTAAATTACCTATCAATAAAAAGTTTATATACAGTCTTTTTTTTTCACATATTCTTAATATTTGGGGAAAAAGCATGCTTCCTAACGATGTTCTTAACTTTGACACAGTTCATGGATCGTTTTGAACAGTTTCATATGTTAAAATAAATAATGTTAGTACTATAATCCCCTATAAGGATATTATTATTATTATGTGTCCGGTTATGTTGTAATCATACTTTTAGGGTATGATCAATTAACAATTTCATTCCCCTATCTTTCAAAAAGAAGCGACAGCATGGGCACTTTGACACTGATATTCAACTATTTGGTATTGTTGGAAATCTTACAAGATCAACAAGACACTACACACCTCTGTCTAGTCCTTCAGGTCTATAGGGGTGATGCTATTTTATGATAAGAGTTGTTAAAGCTCTGAATTCTTCAACTTAAACACTAAAAGGAACGTTTAAATATGTAAAAATAAATAAAAATATTTTGACGATTTTTTAAAAAAAAAAGGCATCTACAACCATTATGTAACGTATGTCAAAAAATCATAAATAATTAGTACTATAACCCCCTATAAGGATATTACGGTTATCGCTGCCGTTTTAGAGATATTTCGATTTTTCATACTAGCTCCATACAAAATTTTCGTAAAAAAATTATAATTCCTTCGTTTCTGTGCAGAATCAATTCTGGTGTCATTTTTGTATATTGTTATAACTAATAGAAGTGATATCCGGCAAAAAAACTCGCACTTGCAAAATAAAATGCCTAAGTCTATGAAAGCCGATTTTCAGCCCACCGTGCGGCGCCCGCGTTTAAAAAACAAATAAAACGTTAAACAGCTCTAATGTGTGGGTAATTTGATTCGCCACATGTGCTCCTCTGTATTATGTAGTCCTGGTTTTGTTGCCGCAGTAACGATGGGAATTATATGTGGTGGAAGTACACACGTATAGACCGGACACGTCTTGGTTTTATTCAATGTTTAAGTGTGAACTCCACTGTCATGTTTCCTCGCCTAGTTTTGGGTCTAACTACTTACTATGTCGCTGTACTCGCGACTTCGTTCGCGTAGGTATGGTACTGACTATCTACGCGGCTTAAATCCCAATCATGTAGGAAAAGTAGCCTATATGAAAATTCTATTAAGGTCATTTCATCCATTCCAAAGATATTCCCTAAGAAACTGAAAGACAGACCGACCCACAGACGAATTAAAAAAAATTGTTTATGTTTTAGTATCGTGTACAAATGATCAGAAGCACTAATAAGAAAAGTACTGTTATTTTAAAATTTTATTTATATGTAAGAAGAGATATTCCTACCACTTATCAAATCCTCTACACCAGTTTGATCTACGTCACCGCTTGTAAGTGTACATTACAATACTTATATTACATTTCTTCTGTTACAGGTAAACATCATATCATGGCTTTGAATAATCCCGACACACTGAAAGCTTTCGTAAGTTAAACATAAAACTCTGATTCTCCATTAGAGACACTGTAATGAGATTTTCGTTTCCCCTCCAAAATTGTACGGAGTTAATAAGCTCTGGGTTATGCGAGGCTTTTGGCGAGCCCCTGATCCCCTTTTTGCTTTAGGCATCGAATATTAAAACTGAAGAAAAAAACTAAATTTGATGTTTTACCTCATATGTGTGAGCTCGGTAGCGCATCTTTAACAGTCATTACTGGTAGTCAGATGCTAAAAAATCTGACGTCTTCCCAAGAGGTATCGTCTTACCCTGTTCTGTGTGTCTTGCCCAGCAACTGGGTTGTGGATTGGCCATGTAAAACCCTGGTCCTCAGCTGTATCCGGTTAAATAAGAACTTCTTCATATACATTCAGATAGCTTGGTAAAATAACTACCTTTTGCGTTACCTACTTATAAATATCGACGGTTAAAAGGAAATAGACAAGAGAGAGAGACAAGGCTCCAGAGTCTAGAACATCGGCGACGTGTTGCAAACCTATCAGTTTTCTATCGGTTACATTTCGGGGAGTGTGCGATGGAATTGCACAGTCTTATTCCACCAAGCCCGTTCCATCATCGGACTACAAGACAAATGGCGATGCGCCATCGTTACATGGCGGACATCCCACCCATACGCACGAATCGTTTTGGGAATGCTTTCATTGTGCGTACAGCTAAGGAGTGGAATTCCCTGCCGGAGTCTGTGTTTCCTGATAGTTATAATCTGGGAGTTAAAGACTCCCAGATTATAACTATCAGGAAACACAGACTCCGACACAGATTCAAGAGTGAATAGGTTACTTCTAGGCAAGTGTGCTTCATCTTCTACCACATCATCGCTTAACATCAGGTGAGATTATGTTCAAACGCAAGCCTATATATCAACTATAAAAAAAACCTATTCACTCTTTACTTAAAGACCCCTAGGTTATAGCGATCAGGAAACACAGACTCCGGCAGGGAATTCCACTCCTTAGCCGTACGCACAATGAAGGTATTCCCAAAACGTTTTGTGCATATGGGTGGGATGTTCACCATGTACAATGATTTACACGTTACGACAACTTTTTTGTTTGTCTGTGGTAATTTTTGCAACGACTACTTTTTATCCCCAAATTGGGAATTTCGGGATATACGAGGGTTTCTATTATAGTATTGACTGGGTGGGACGTCTTGAACGTTAGTCATAAGTATTAAAGCGTGGCATTCCACCGGTTTATGGCCATCGTGACGGCAACCACCTATGTTCCTTCTTAGGCAATACATGTAGCTTCATCCTATGAGTAATGCTTGTGTAGGTTTTCCTTGAGACGTTTTGCAAGCAAGTTCGTTAAGCAAGTATCGATAACAATTCTTTTAGATAAAAAAAAAACTAAGAATAAATGATTAATTACTCACTTTTCTAACTTATTCTGGACATAGGTCATGGTAGTTTTCATAATGATTCCGAGTCATAAACTCTGAATCATCATGAGAATTGTTAATATTCAAACTATAGGTATCATACTCAAAACAGCTTTTTCATATTATTCTAAACAAGTTGTGGTTTTTCATAATAACCAAAACAAATCAGCATTAAAAATACAATTTTTGCAATTTATCGGCAACAATGAGCATTAGTCACAAAAAGTACAATGTTTCACTAATGGACGGAAATAGCAAAGAATCGACTCAGTGGCACTGAGTGCACCTCAGTGAATCACGCGCAGTCTGCGATAAACGTGGCGTACTAGTTACTAGTAATGACTGGTTTCTTTAAATGTCATTGCTTAAGTATTCCCTTGAAAAAGGTTAGTTCTGGTAAATAGCAGTCACGCTTGCTGTCCTGTTAGAAAACACTGGTCCTAAGGTGGCCATGCACGCAATACATTCCAGGTTTTCAGTTGCGTGCAGCTAATCTTGCGTATGACCAGGTTGTGTTGCACTGATGTTGATATCTGATAGCTACTTTATATTCAAGACTTTACATGATCTAGATACTTTATAGTCAAATGAGGAATATTTGACTCCCTTAAGCAGAACTTGAAGCCTAAAATTGGTTGAGGGTAGCGATTTTACACATTTCGTTCTTGGTTTCTTTAAAATACAATTCTCTTTAATATGTGACATGTTTGTGAAACACTGTCGTATGGTGTGAGTACTACACAAATAGTTCACAACGACGGCGCTTCTAAACTTTTAATTGCAATTAATGTGTAGCACGATAGATCAGTGTGAGTCCGACCCTTCGTTATTTAACTCTCACACTGTTCCATACATCTGTAAATCCTATAACATCTCACTTATATGATCTCCTGATGAGTTAAACGGAGCGCTACGAACTGTAAAACTATTTAGTATCACCAACCTTTGCGTGTTAGTTGCTGATAAAAAGTTAGTCTCGTTTGTATAGGCTGTCTAGTGTGATGACAGGCTTTCTCGGAGTCTTGACAACAAGTCCAACCTGTCGATTACAATTTTCCTTTTAATCAACCTCTGCTACTTGCGTTTCATGACACGAAATCGATACATTCCTTGTTTTTATCCTTCATCAACGTTAATAATGATTATTCATATCAGTTGCAATGTTGTCAACATTCTTTTCGCAAACCGAACCACTATTTTCATTTCAAACTGTCACTCGTTCGAAATCAGGTAGGTAATCAAGTTTCTCATGAACGGTTTCGGGTTGCATGTTGCAATGTATTATTTCATGTAGTAAATCTAGAAATTATTCTAATTTGAGTGGCTGCATTTTTATAGCAACAAGTTCGAACGAGCCTGGTTTCCGGTGCTGTGAAGTAAATGCAAATGCGGCGGGCAACTGAGTCGCCCCGGGCAATGGGCACGGAGCTACGATTACAACTCAGTAGTTGCGGTCACTTGCGACTGAGGTTCCGTTGAGACTCCAATACTCCTTTGTGTGACGCAGGAGACTTCGGAAGCCGCAATGAGTTCACAGTTGTTTGGATAATGATTGCTTACTGTGGTTTTAATTTAATAATTATTTTAACTAGCTTTAAAGGTCTGTCAAAAAGGCAAATTGTCTGCTACTGCATTTTTTTAGCATGGTTTATAAAGTCTGAAGTCAATTATTATTAACGTAATATTTATTTCCAGTCCAATCGACGTAGACCTGCTGCGTAGGCGTCGTATAGCCTTAGCCTTTAGCCTTAGCATAGACAAACAACTGGCTCTATCCTACACCTTCTAATCTGCTGTCACGATTGTCGTGACACTGCATTCGTTAGATAAATTGCTTGGTCTTTGTACATCGCTTGCTATAATTGCGGAGTATTTGTTGCTTGACTGCCAGAATTTGTTCTGGCATCCATGGAGAATTTAATTGTGTTCATAGAGAGACCGGTTTACCAAGCTGTTTTAAGTTAGTGAGGCCAAACCACAACGGTCAATGGAATGTACTTCTAATCCTAATCTATTCTATAACTAAAAATTGTATGCATCAAAGGAAGAATTAAAGGCACAATAGTCCAGTGTACACGCAGCCTATTCCTGCCAGACAGGTGTTCCTTTAATAAGTATTAGTGTAGTGCACAACGTTGTAAACGTAGCCTGTTCGTTATTAATTGATACTTTATCAAGCTTAATCGGATGCTTGATATTTGAGCTTGCGCAGCCGATGGGGGCCTGAGCCCGCAGGTGGGGAATGGCTAAGCGCATAACGTCGTCATTTTTGAGTTATTACATAATAGTCATTACCATTGCAATTTGATATCCTACTGTAATTAAAGAAAGCAAAAACATACAATCTTAATTGATTCAGAGTTATTTGCAAGTAATATTTTATTTAGAAGTTGTAAGAAAATGTGAATTACAGATAGACATTTTGCGTTTTGTTTTTATAATGCGAATGTTTCAATGCATCTTTAATTAGTGCTTGGCGGTGTGCATACATATAGTAGGGCTTGTATTGTATTTGTAATTTAAGTTAAACATTGGTCGATTTAAATGCATTGCCTAACGCTGAGTGTGTTTTGGTATATGTTTAAAACGATATAAAACTGTGCAGACCTATATAATTATATGGCACGCACAGTTTTATATTGGACTAGCGACCCGCCCCGGCTTCGCACAGGTTCTATATGTACATGGTGCATGGTAAGTATGCATAATTATGATGTTTATGATTGTTTCCCCGTTTTGTAATTTTATAAGAAGTAGGTAAGCTGAAAAACAGAGAATAGCTGACTACGATTTTAGTTTCTATGTACTATTTAATTATTTTAAACCAGTGATGTAGCAAAATTTTGGTTTTAGTAGTTCTTAGCTTCGCTATTTTTACTCAAACTATACCAAACAATATTACATATGCTTCAAAGTTTAATTACAATCAGACTTGCACTAACCACAAATGCCTGCAGCTCTTGAGTCATCCTGTTTGGTGGAAGTTGGCTATATAGCACTACGTAGTTAGTTATTAGCAGTAAACAGTAATTCAACATTAGCTTACGGTGTAATGCTGACGTTTTTCTAAATTATAGGCTTAATAATTTAAGTTGATGGGAATATAAAAAGTAATTAGCGGTAATTATTGACTAAACGCCGCATATTTTGCTTCTCTCAAATTGGGTTCATATTATATAAAGCCGTTTCAACTAGCAATCGTAATTTTATCGAAAATGTTGTTCTTTCATAGGCAGAACTTATTACTTTTTCATGGGCAGGCATTTAATGGATTCGGTTTGCTAACGAAAACTTCTAGCCTATGCTCGCTTTATAGTTGAAAATATGTACTAAGAGTTCATATTTCAATTTTGGTATTATAAGCGCATAGAGATCCCACAATGGGCAGCGCTGAACGTGAACAGCGGTGGCCCGGGGCGAACACATTACCATAAAGAATGCACCCACCATCGATCTTGCAGCCCGACCCCGCTGTTTTCAACTTTTGTGCAAACCCACGCATTTTTTATTGCCCGACTATCGTGTCGATTCGGGAAATGGTTTCATTTTCATATAAAGTCGATAAAATTCTTTATTATTTTCAGACTCAATAAAAATTGCCACCAAGAAAATAAGAGGGTTCTCCGTTCCATAATTTCTGAACACAATTTCTTTATTAACCACTTTATTAAAAACACTTTTGCTTTTTCTCCTTTCTTTATTCACTTTATTAATTACGATTCATACCTATCATTTTAAATTTACACCTTCAATCGAACGCCCAAATTAATAATACCAGGAGATAAGGAATTAGGTGGAGGTTCCTAACGATCCTCACTTATCAGTTTGACTGAGGGCACTTCAGTCAAATATGTGGAGTGTCAACATCGGACAGTCGTAGAACATGGAGTGACGTTCGATGCCAGTGTCAGTCAATAGGACGAGTTAACAGCGTGCTGCGAGCGGCCCTTTGATCTGCACTTAATCAACACACTTCACTGTTTAGTATAGAGTTTGTTTGGTTAGGCCAGCCTATTGTATTTAGGAAGAGATATCCATATTTAATTATACAATTAGTGGGACAGAATGTCAACAGATACAATGTTTTCATTCATGTCTAGCGGAGGCGTCCATTTTGAAACGACAAATAGAAACAAGGAAAGTCTGTTAATAAGAAATCCTCGATAATATAGCTAAACAGACCATGATTAAAACTAGACATCTAATAATTCGATTACGTAATTAAGAGACACTGAAAGTAAAATTACTCACAAACTAATTACATGACTTAAGTACTAGGACGTTAGTATTATGAGGAAATAGCTAAACCACTGAAAGTTTGCAGTCATGTAAACCACGGAATCTAGGTTTTACCGGTAGGTACTGCAAATAACCAAGGGGGCAACCTTTTCGTGCTAAATGTTTATAAACAACCGAATAAAGAAAGTTAGGGGATTTTCATAACCGCCTGTATAGTTATAAGAATGTCTAAATGTTAAGGAACATATCTGTTTTCTTGTCGGTCTAAGTAGTTCCTTATGAAAGTATTGCGTCAATAAATTAAGTTAAATATTTAGCTTATAAGCCTACATTATATATCATTTTTTTCTGGGTGGGAAAACAACAAATGACTCCCTGTGAGTGGAGCGGAAGGGAGTGTCAGACTTCTACTGACTAAAAACCCTCCCTGCTCCTTCAGCTGCCCTTGCGTTCCAAGGCCGCGGAATCTCGTTATAACATTCCCGCAACCCCATATCCTTACTTAATATTATAAATGCGAAAGTAACTCTGTCTGTAACGCAATAACCACGCAAAGTAACGCAATCACGCTTTAACTACTGAACCGATTTTAATGAAATTTGGTACGGACATAGTCTAGAGCCTGAGAAAGGACATAGGCTACTTTTTAAGGGCTGTAAGAGGTTGAAATAGGGGATGAAAGTTTGTATGGAAATTACGTAATTTTTAAAGCTAGAAGCTTGAAACTTATTTCTTAGACCTTTGATTAGATATTAATAAATACGACATTCAAATTATGTATGAGTTTTGTTTTCAAAATAATTAGCCTAAAAAAATAAAAACGCTGCTGAAAGTCACTATTCCGCGCGGACGAAGTCGCGGGCACAGCTAGTAATCCTATGTATCTAGCTTCAATATTGAATCTTTACTGATATATCCGTTCGTAAGGAAATATATGTCTGTTATTTCAGAAATCACAACATACATACCTACCTAACCTATCTCGTGAACAATAGCGCAGTATCCAATAAACTTATAATAAGGCACAGTTCTCATAGGGACGCGTGTTGTGTCGCGGCGAGTTTATCGCAGTTATCAAGTGTCGACGGTTCCCAGAAACGCCTACCTACGAGGAGCGAAGAGCCAGGTAGCGCCCTAAGACCCACAAAAAATATAAGGGATGTGCGTCGCGTGTCGAATGTGTCGATATGTCGACCTAATTTATTGGTAGGATTTGATAGGCGGCCTGTGTAGATACCTATTTCCGTTTGCTTTTTATTAAAAAAAGTGTGTCTGTACATTTAAATTTTATACAAAATAATCATTGAGGTGGGTAAAGAAACGGTAACACAGCAAAAAAAAAAGAAAAGTCTGTCTGTCTGTTTGTACACGCTAATCTCCGGACCTACTGGATGGATTTTAATGAAATTTGGTAAGTAGATAGTTGGCATCCTGGATTAACACATAGGCTTTTTATCCTGGAATACCCACGGGATCGAGATTTACGCGGGAAATCCTCCGACGCGAACGAAGTTGCGGGCGGCAGCTAGTCTATACACAATTCTATTATTATTTATTGCACATAAAAAGTAGAAAATTAATAGAGTTTCCTACAAAAGCAAAACTGGTTTAGCGGTTAGATTTGGGCAATGAGTCGCACTCAAAGTTACCACATAGGTACATTAATATAGTTAATAGGTTGTTATAATTTACTTATTATATTCTTATAACATGTTTCTTTACTTTTTTTTTAATTTAAATTTATCTGTTGTCTATTTGACACCAATATCATAAACGGATAGATAATGTTTGTGACTGAGTTTATATGTAGGAAGTTATTTTCGAAACTGTCATCAGATTTAAAAAATCTTTGACCTGTAAAATACTCCAAAAATGGGCATATTATTTCTTCATCGCTGAAAAAAAATATGCTAGCCAAACTACTAGTATGAGGAAATAAATGTCAAGGTGAATGTTTTCGCTAGAGACAGAACAAGCGATGTAAATATTAAAACATTTAGATTACAATTAACTATGCAAGTAGGAAAAAGGTACGTTTACTTTACAGGTAGTGAGGGATAAGTAAAACAAAAATATTTTTAGATTAGTTTATAAGATTATGCGCTTAGATTAAAATCATTCATAAACTCGTCTATCAACGTTGATATTTTAACTGAGTTTATACCTATAGCAAGAAAATCAGTGATCGCATACTTTGTGGAACCAGTTTCAATTCAACCAGTTATCCAGTCGTACAGAAATAGAGATACAAAAAGTGTTGAATGATAGTAGCAAATTCAGTTATTGCATATCTCTCAAATCGACTCGTCATAAATCAGATCACTTTTTTTTAGAAGTTATCTATAGTGAAATCGATATGTCTACTGATGCGGATTTGAAATTACATATTTTAAAACTCGATAGTACATAACTCGAAAAATATTGTAATTTTATAGCTTGTATTGTAAGGCTTGCGAAAACAATATTATTTTGTACCTACGAGTATTAACAATATTAAGCAATAGACTCACAGTCTATGCTCTGTCCTTTAACTCTAGTTTTCGTCGAGTTATTGTGTCAGGAAGACTAAATATGTACTAATGATACTAGTCCGTATTGTCACATCGCTGGCGCAATTACGTAAAAATAATTTAACACAGACTCGTGTATTATAGACGGTGATTTCAGCTATTGTACAAATAACAACATACATCGATAGATTCCTAAAACCTAGTAACATACATCACTGGTCCGCTATTCCCACTTCCCACCGCCACGATAGGTTTTTTCTAACGCACGAATACTAAGTATTGAATATTTTTTATGAAGGACTTTG
Source organism: Tholera decimalis (assembly GCA_943138885.2). Taxonomy (NCBI): domain Eukaryota; kingdom Metazoa; phylum Arthropoda; class Insecta; order Lepidoptera; family Noctuidae; genus Tholera; species Tholera decimalis. The sequence continues at coordinate 4,308,840 of OW964555.2, forward strand.
GAGGCCGCCTTATCGCCCGTCCTATCCTAACGCGCTGCTTATGAATTTGAATTAAGTTTTTAGTTCAGGTTTGGACACATACCAAACCGAGCTTTTGGGTATTGATGGCCTCAGCTTCCTTTACATCAATGCTTACCTACCTTTTAAATAGATTCTTATTTTTCTGACTGCTTCACATTTTCTCTTGACTCTGGTTCTAAAATCATCTGATAGCGTATATATAAGCTTTTATTCATTTTACGTCTTTGATACCCACGTTCGTACACTTCTATACTTGCTAATGATTTCCCTCGTTTTCGCTAAAGCGGCTTTCAATAGACTCTTTTAGAGATTACTTTACAAATCAATACCCAAATTAGGCAAAAATATCGTTGGTTACAAACTTGTATTGTCAGATCCAGCCTGTAAAATTTTTGGGACGAAAAGTAAAAAGAATTGGGAATTTGTTTAATGCTACCACTTCACTTGGAAAAACGAGATTATTTGCATCGTAATGTATAGTCATCTGGACATGAAAAGAAGATGAAGCGCGCTCAAACGAATTTTCCACTTTTCTTCTATGACTTTAAATTAAATTATATTTTTTTTTCTGGGTGGGAAAATCATCAAATGAGGAGTTATTTGGAGGGTGTGTGGGTGGAGCGGAAGGGTCAGACTTCTACTGACTAAAAACCCACCCTGCTCCTTATGTTTCCGGCCGCAATATCTCGTTAGAATATTCCCGCAACCCCGTATATAATATAATTATATTATTAACTCAGAATACAGAAAGAACCCCATAAATGGAGTAGTTTGACACGCAGCCGATCAGTTGCTCTGTGAACGTCATATCGCGTAATGTGTTTTACCGGTGTCCAATTTATTTAAATTATCACGTCTTGTGTTGTTCCTACCTATAAATATGCAGCGGGGCTAAAAAATCAGGATGGGATCACATTTCACGTGTAACTAGCGCATTCACTTATCGTCTTATTTAATTACTGAATAAATTGTTTAGTTTGTAATTGTCAAAGAGAATGATGCATCCATCTTTTTAGTATTGCCAATATAAGAGTTTTGATTTTCCCTTCTTTTTATTAGGTACCTACAGAGGGCTTTTATTCTTTGTATTATATTAATAACTACTTTAATCAAAAAATATTTTGACCGACTTGAAAAAGAAAGATTGTATATATGTATATGATATTGTTAGAATTGCATGTGACTAACATAGTACCTACCTACCTATTAAGATTACGAAACAAATTTACAATATTTGTGGTGTGTGTGAGGAAGGGGGAGGGGTGTATGAAATTATGTTTCTATGTAACATTATAACTCTAAAATTTTAGCTTCCCTGCTGATGAATTTACCCCTAAAACGGACAAATAATATCTGAGCTAGCAACATTACGCGGGTGGGAAGTGAGGCTAGCGGGGGACGCTTGTCTTCTATTTGGACACAGAGTGCGGCTTGCAAATACATTTGAACGCAGTTTCTGGGGTTCTTTCTGTATTCTGAGATTATTAAATTATCAATTGAAGTGCACTCTGACGAAGGATCTTAGCGAGAATTGGGACATTCAGCGCGGCGGCATCCCGATCAAGGAAGGATCACCAGACCACTACAAATCTGAACACCTGTCTGAACAATTACAAACCCTCAAGCTTTAGGCTAAGTGACATTTTATAAGTTTGTGATCTGATAACTATTATTTATTAAAATGTACGGCAAGGCGAATAACGCGTGCTTCAACTATGAAGTCTGACACTCTCTTCCGCTCCGCTCCACTCAGAGTGGGTGCAATCATTTGTTAATTTTCCGGCGAATAAAAAGAGTTGCCACTTGACTTCGGTAACGCATTCCCATCGCATAATCTTTTTTCGGCAATCGGCCACTGATGGCATACAATTTTGATCGAGCCTCTTATTGTGCAAAACCACTGACGAATAAATTAAAGCAACACTCACTTTTATCCCGCATTAAAAGGAAAACAATTAAACTCATTTCCGCTATCAAGAATCCGGTTGACGATCAGACAGAATTGTATGGAATAAGCCCGAGTCCGACGAGCACAATATAATGAATAATGACGGGGAGACAGATTGCTTCATTAGCCACCGACGCAACACGGCGTATTAAAAATCGTTAATGTACGGGACCCGTTGGAGCACCGGAGGTTACACATTGATGAATAAGGAAAGGGAGATGAATGTGGTTCGTGTAATGAAGCTTTCTGCTTTGAGAGATTTTTGTGGAAGGTTTTGAGAATATAGAGAATCGATGATGGAACGGTACGGGCGTCGTTTTGATTTACATACAACGAATTGCCATTTGGTGTTGATACTGATACAAATGCAAATATTAGGAAGGTAGGTGTGTACTTCTGTTAGAATATATATTCAAAATAACAGCATCCAAACTTCACAATCGTAATTCTATAACGATAATATTGTCGTCTTTATGGAACCAGTTGACTGCAACTCGTTTACGAATAGCTTGAATTTAACGTTATTATTGTTTTGTATTCCCTATCACAAGTAAATCAATCAATAAATTTTATAATATATGTAAAGTCTATAATATTTCGTTCGTTGCTCGCCTTTGAATATTAAATTAAATTTATTTATCATCAGATTTGTTTGATTTATGTTTCAAGCAGCGATCAATAATTTAATATTTTAATTAAAACATTTCTTTTTTCAACCGACGACAAAAAGAGGAGGTTATCAATTCGACGCGTATATATTTTTTTTTTTTTTTTTATGTATGATCATCGATTACTCGAAGACGGCTGAACCGATTTGGAAAATTCTTTTTTTGATTGAAAGGGTATACTTCGATACTGGTCCCATTTTCATAAACGTCAGGATCTGATGATGGGATCCTGGAGAAATCGAGGGAACTCTTCAAATATTATAGGCACACCTATGTCGTTTTGGGTATTTATTATAGTAACTTGTGCAGTTGCTCTCAAAAAGTACCATTTGAGGAAGTGGAACTGATGATGAAGACCACAGATGGCCGCCGAAACTACTCAATAATAAGTATTGAGTGGATTGCGATTCGATTACTTGAATATGGATGTTACGCACTTTATGCTCGTCACAATGCATATGGTGATGTAGAGCTGATGGTGAAGTACCAGGAGAACTCCTCAACAATTAACGGCCCGGCATTGGGAAAAGCAATATTTTGTAAAAGGTTATAAGTAGTTGATAATTAGGCTCTTGTAACTAGGTAAATTAAAAATAGACCAACTAAAAAGAGTGAAATAAAAACTTTTTACCAAAAAATTAAACCGACTCCCAAAAAACACTGCAAAGTGAAAAATAACTTTAATTTCGGAAGTCGGTGCCAAAAACGAAAATACAAAACTAAAGACACCGACTACCGAAATTAAAGTTATTTTTCACTTTGCAGTGTTTTTTGGGAGTCGGTTTAATTTTTTGGTAAAAAGTTTTTTTGATAATTTAATGGAACTAGACTTCGTTTTGAATAAGTAGCTGTGCTAATGTTCACAATGTTTCTTTTTTTTTTTTTTTTTAATTTAGAATAGGTTCGCGTTTGACCACCATCTCACCTGATGGTAAGTGATGATGTGGTCGAAGATGGAGCACGCTTACCTAAAAGTAACCTATTCACTCTTGACTTAAAGACTCCTAGGTTATAGCTATCGGGAAACACAGACTCCGGCAGGGAATTCCACTCCTTAGCCGTACGCACAATGAAGGTATTCCCAAAACGTTTGGTGCGTATGGGTGGGATGTCCACCATGTAACGATGGCGCTTCGCCGTTTGTCTCGTAGTCCGATGATGGAACGGGCTTGTTGGAATTAAATTGTGTAATTCCATCGCACACTCCCCGAAATGTAACCGATAGAAAACCGATAGACTTGCAACTCGTCGTCGATGTTCAAGGCTCTGGAGCTTTGATTCGACCAGTGCATCGTTGCCAATGAGTCTTTTGGCCCGCTTCTCGATAGACTCAAGCGCGTCCAGTTGGTATTTAGCAGATCCATCCCAAAGATGAGAGCAGTACTCCATACACGACCGAACCTGGGCTTGATAGAGATTGAGCAACTGTTCGGGTGTGAAGTACCGTCTCACCTTTGCTAGGATTCCCAACTTTTTTGATGCTAGTTGAGCCTTAGCCTCGATAAACGGGCCAAAATTGAGGGTAGAAGTTAATGTTACCCCCAGAAGCTCGATATGGTCAGTTATCGGCACAGATACACCTCGGAAAGTAGGAGCCGGTTCAAATTGGCTCCTTTTTGCGGAGAAGAGACACGCCTGGGTCTTAGCTGCATTAAACTTGACCAGGTTGGCATCGCCCCATTCGGAGACAGCCTTCAAGGTCAAGTTCAAGCGCCCGACCATGTCCTCACGGAGAGACTGGATCTGTGATGTAACACGTTGAAGACATAATATCCGCAAGAAAAAAACTTTGTTATAAGAAAAGTTATTAAATTCCTTAGCTTATCTATACTTATATTATAATATAATATTATAAAGAGGAAACCTTTGTATTTTTGTATGTTTGTATTGAATAGGCTCAAAAACTACTGGACCGATTTCAAAATTTCTTTTACCATTACTTAGAGGGATTCTTCCGAATCCGTATAGGCTATATATTATCCCGGAAAATAGATAGGATTTTTCGTGGTAGTGAAAATTGTGGAGTAAGACGTCGAAAAAACTGCCGTACGTTAACGATTCTCGCGATTGCACCCGTGCGAAGCCGGGGCGGGTCGCTAGTACTCTATATTGAAGAAAACTTCTTAGTTTTATGATCGCATAACGCTATAGGATTCTGTTAGCTGTTCAAAACTTTAAATGGTTGGTACTAAGTATTTCTGTACAAAGGATTTGACAAAACCATTTCATTGAGTAAGCACAGTTTATGCGTAAGTTTCGAATTAATTTGAATAACGTCTGTAAGGTACATTTCTACTCCATTTCTTAATAGTTTTAATTTGTTGAAATCGGAAATGAGTGCAGTGCACTAATTTCTGAGCAGAACTCGATGAGCAAATGCGGGCGGAGTTTCACAAGGCGGCGCTCTTGGACTCCAAGTTTTAAGTTCTTAACCTTTCTGTAACTTGTCATTCATCAAATAAGCTCTCTTTACTTATAGAAAACAGGATAGGTTCTGTGTTATGCACTTAGCTTTGTTACTTATATAGTCTACGGTCAGCAATAAATACGTAATAAAAATAATTACTGTTATTAGATTTTATGTTAATGAATTCCCATCTTTTCAGGTTACAATTATATAAGTATTCTAGTAGACAATAATAACGTGTTATTACTTAGAGAAGTTCCAAGAAATATCCTAGCTAGCAGCAAATACTTAAGGCGTAACAAACAACATAGGAGTGCCGTACGTACAGCAAACGCAAGGGGAGAGCCCCACCAGATATAATTACGTGAGCGAGTACCAGGGCGGCACAGGCGAGCAGTAGTAGGCAGGCAGCGTCTGGCAGGAAACCCTAAATAAACACACAATTATGTATAATCCCACTTCACTCTCACTGCGCTGAAAAACTACGCGGGGAGGCGGTAACGTTTGCAACCAAACTTTTGCTTTTATATCTTCTCTTATGAAAAGTGTAATTACATTATTTCTACATGTTTTAATAGAATAGGGTGTATGACAGCAAGTAAATTTCATTGAAATAATTTGTGTGTATTATTATACCTAAATGCTTGATTGTAAAACACTGGTTCTTTTTTTATTTAAAAGCAAGATTAATATTTTATTGATAAAATAAAATCACTAAATATGGCAATCCGCCATGAAATGTTGAACGCCAATCAGAGCGCGTGACGTCACGTTAGAGTTCTTTGTCTTTGTTTACTTGTAATCAAGTATTATAGTACTCTATGCTTGTAATTCAGTACTTAATTAGACACTCGCTCGTATTTATCATTAAATACACTGTTTTTATTTGTTTTTAACTTCAATTTACACACATTAAGGTACACTGAGTCATGGAACAAGGATTTATAAAGGCTTCCAGCGCAAATTTACCAAGAATCGACTTGATAACGCTAGGAACGTTTCTGGGATCAAACAAAGACTTTTGTTCAGCAGAATTTAGAAATGTTAAGACTTCCATGTAAGTACCCTATAAACAGTTAATCAGTTATTTAAATCATAAAAATAAGTACTTACAAAGTACCTATAGCGATTGTACCTATTGAAGTATAATATCTAATGTTACAATTTGAGGTTATGTTTATGTTAAATATTTCTTTTTGCAACTAAATATTTACCATTGCTTTATTTATTTCAGGTCCGCTAGGGCATCTTATGGTGATGATGCTGTAAGCTATGTTCAGCTCAAACGCGAAGGAAATTTGTGCACAATAAAAGCTAAAATCTGCCCAGAACATAAAGTACATGCAAAGTTGTATGGAGTGTCTTTGGTAGTCGACGAACAGGAAGAAACAGTGAAGTCAGTAGAATGTCATGATTGTGTGGCTTCACAAGGAGGCTGCAAACATGCCATGGCATTCTTAATGTGGGTTCATCGTAGGAGTGAGGATCCATCTTGCACATCCATAGAATGCTATTGGATGAAATCCAAGCTTTCCAGAGTTGGGAGTACCCTTAAATACATAACTGCTAAGGAATTATCTAAGGGCAGCCCTAGCTTACCGTCAAATACCGAAGTATTTGAAAAGTTTTTAGAGGAAGGGAAGAGAAGAAGGCTTACCGAGTGTGAATTAATGAAATACCAAAATGAATATGTTTTGGATAGACTACAAAGTCTATCAATGGACAATTTAGTGCTGAAATATAAAGAAAAATCTTGTGATAAATTTTTGGAAAGAGTGATATTTTCTGAAGCTGACATCAACAATGTGGAAGAAGAAACAAGGAAGCAACATAAAAGCAGGCTTTGGTACGAATTAAGGTATGGCAGAGTGACCGCTTCAAGAGCCTATGAATTCAGTAGGTGTAAAACCAGTGATGGCACTCTGATGGCAGTAATAATGGGTGGAAAAATTCCTGACACGACAGCCGTGAAACGTGGTAGAATATTGGAGGATGATGTGAGGAAAACTGTTAGTGCCAACCTGGGAAAAAAAAAAAAAAATGTGGTTTAATGTTATCTAAAAACTATCCCATGCTAGCAGGTTCACCTGATGGGATCTGTGAAAATAGTATTATTGAAATTAAGTGTCCTATGAGTGAAAAAACAGTGAAAAATTATATAAATAATGGGAAATCAACCCAGAAGTTTTATGTGCAAATGCAACTTCAAATGTTACTGACAGGACATAAAAAAGGCTACTTCTGTGTTGCTGACTGCAACTACAGTGCCAATAGAAAAGTAGATATAATGGAAATTATGTATGATGAAAAATATGTATCAGATTTTCTTAAGGTTATAGTTCCTTTGTGGAAGGATAATGTATATCCAGTATTGTACAAAAGTGTAAATGAATAAAAAGCCAGTTTATGTTGTAAAGATAAATGTTTGTTTTATTTTTTTAGGATAAACCTCGGCTGTTAATCACATATTATATACTTACCTACAATACAATATAAATGTTCACCTACATTTACTTATATCTATTTTTCCTGAAATAGTAATACAGAGCTAGCAATGATTTCTAGTGAGCAGTTTACAGGTTAAAAGTTATTGTCAGTTCTTTAGCTGTAGTGATTATAACAAAAGTAATAACAGATTTAACATTCTATGTATACCACACAAACTGGTTGAAAGTTAATATAGGTAAGCATGTATATATTTACAAAATAAAGATAAAGATATATAAAGAGTAGATCATTCTTATGTATTTATTTGATCAAAGAATCTTGCAAGTTAATCAATCCGCAGGCAATAGTAATGACATCATCTAAAACTTTGACAAGATTAAAGTGATCTTCACAAAAATAAAGCTGAGTAGTGGGTGATATTCCTTTCAAATCACGTCTTGCAAGTTTAAGCCACTTATTTCGTACTGTCTTGTTGAAAGGAACAAAAATAAATAACTTTTCAGGAGTTTTGATGGACGTGTTAGTACACAGAGGGACGGAACACCATCTATATGCTTTCGAATTCATATTTATGTTATAAAATTTCGAAATTAATCAATGATGTATCAATGTTTACAACTGTCGAATGATTCCTGTACAGCTGTACTCTAGAGTGACGTCACAAGTGACGCCATGACACTTTGAAGTGTTTTGGTGCAAATTTTAAATTTATGAATTAAAAAGTAATTTTTAAATACTAAACCATAATTTTGAGCAGAAATATTATGTTTGTTGTAATTAATATATATTTCCGAGTATTATAGAACAGTTTCTCAAAATTTGTCATCATTCCTATTCTCGAGCTCAAAGCGGTTTCACGTAAAATTATTTTAATGGTTGTACATTCAAGTTAACCTTAAAAAAACTTTTAAATATAGAATATACTTAGTAAATCTAAGTATTTTTAAATAGGCTTTGCACATTTGAGGTTTATTTTGTTTTTTAAATTTTATCAAACATCAAATTATCTTCCTGAACAACTCAAACATTTATTACGCCGTAGGTTAGTTAGTACTAGGTGCAAATAATTAATCAATAGTCACATTACTGTCCGGTTCTCCTGCCAAGAGAATCGCTAGTTTTCAACGATGCCTTTCAATATTTTAATGAAACTGTCAATTCTATCTGAAATTATTGACTCGTATAAAACCCTAGTCTTCTTACATTTTCCATTGTAGCAAAATTTATACATAACAAACGTTTCTAGTACATTCCAATAAGTAATAAGTGTGTCGAGTTTTATTAATGTATGAAAAACAGGAAGCAATTAAGACTAGTTAAGCATATTTATGTATTTATTTGTTCAGCTTAGAGTTATTGTGTAATATCTCACTCCTTAGTATTATTATAAATGCGAAAGTTTGTGAAAGTGGATGTATAGATGTATGGATATTTGTTACTTTTTCACGCAAAAACTACTGAACGGATCAGAATGAAATTTGGCAAGTAGATAGTTGACATTCTGAAATAACACATAAGCTACTTTTATCCCGGAATTCTCACATGATCGGGAATCGGAATTTAAGCAGGAAAACCCTCCCACGCACGAAGTCGCGGGCAGAGGCTCGTATATATATACAATGTTTTGCAGCTTGACTCTAGTATGCATAGTCCTTGCTTGAATTAATTAATCATAGATTAATTATATGAGTAGTAAATAGCTAGCAAAATTAAATTGAAACATCAAAGCGTACTTAATCTGCTGTCCGTACCCAGTGGCGTAGGTTTCGAATTATAGCGTAGCGAGGGACTTTCGCTCGTGTCTCGCCGGTGCTTAGCTGTATCTAGTACCTACTAGGCTCACAGAGGTATATAGAAGTCTCTAGTAGGGTATTCGGCAGACGTTTTGTATGCCTAGAACCTACTGAAAGGAAATGAGTTTTCTCTTTGGGTAGCCTAAGATGCTTGAAGAATTTTTAGATTCTAACTTATAAAAATTAAGATTTTTATAAAAAATACAATTTAAACCGAAATTATAATTGATGCGATGATGTGTACAAAACAACAATAATACATCTGTGTAGATAAAATGTGAAATATTGTCACAGGCGTACATTTACTTATGCCTCCCTGATTCGATTATTATGTGGCATGATAAAATGTCCATGGAGTAGCATTTCATTAACCATTGAAATATGATTCAGCATAGTATCGAGTATCTCACTGAGCAACGAACTTTAAGCTTCGGTTTAATTACAAGCTTGCAAGTCGATATTTTCGTGAATTATAGGTACGTACTTATAGCTAGCTCGCTTTGAACAATGAATAAATGAAACGCTAGAACTCTTTCATCTCACAATAATGTAGAAATAGAGAAAATCACACATAGTTGCCATTCGCCCGCGATCACAAAGTATTTACGTACTTTTGAAAGTACGACCTTTTGTAGAGATTTTTTTAGTTACATATTAATCATCGGTATCAAAACGTATACCTATATAAAATCTGATGTATTTTCATCTATGTTGACGTGTGTCTATAAAATGCACTTTCTGGACGACAGCACCTAACTTATTACCCCCATATCTTTCATCACATTATATCAAAAGTGTGAAATTCTAACTGTCTGTCTCTCCGCCTCATTTTCGTGGCAAAACCGCTGAAAGAATTTTGATGAATTTTGGCTACTACTTTAGTTGAAGACTAAGGCCCGCGTGGTTTGTGGCCCATTCTCTCTCATAGAGAGGGAGGCCTGCGTCCCAGAGTGGGAACTTTGTAGATTATTATGTTATAGTTGAAAATGAAGGGCCAATCATAGGCAGTGTTATTTTTAAAAAAATCGGCTCCTATGGTGTTTAAATGCGGCGTGAAAGTTTGAATGAAAAATCCTGCGAGCGAAGTGGTTCGTGTTGCGTTTCAATAACTCTGTTTTTCGTCAGGCTGTTTTGCTGCATCTTTTGACTTCAGCAATTTAAGCTTCTTAGTTACTGAGCATTCCATTTCCAAAACTGCGGTTGCTAGTGAAAATTAGTGTTATATTCCGATACAAGATGCGCGTACCCGAGTGTAGCGAATTCGACTCACTTTATCTAAAACTTCTAAACTAATATTATAAAGAGGAAACATTTGTGTTTTTGTATGTTTGTAACGTTTTCACACAAAAACTACTGGACTGATTTCAAAAATTCTTTCACCATTAGAAAGCTGCATCTTCGCCGAGTGACATAGACTATATTACATTTTCAAAAAAAAAATAAATAGGGATCCCTAATAAAAATGGTTAACTCTTTCACGCAAAAACTAGGTACTGAACGCATCTGAATCACATTTGGCAAGTAGATAGTTTACATCCTGGAATAAATAACACATAGTCTGATTTTTATCCCGGATTTTACGCGGGAATACCCTCCCATTCGAACGAAGTCGCGGGCAGAAAGCTAGTTATATTATATCCTGGTACTATCAAGACAGGGCTGTCACGTCACAGACGGACATTTTATGACCGCTATCAATTAGAGCTGCGATTTCTTTATCTATTTATTTATACTGATATAGGTATGGAATGATTTGTAAATAATTTTATTTGCGATATCGTACCTACCTATAATTGTAATAGTTGAGTAATTAAAATACAAAATCACATAATAAAAATAAAAAGAACATTTAATTCAGATGTCCAAAGATCCATATACATAGTTTAAAATTACAAATAAGAAAAATTTCACAGTTATAATGTCATAATTATTATTAAAATTAAATTATCATATACAAAGATTAAATTATCATACACACATAAATTATACACACACTACTTATAATATTTTTAAAAATTATTATATTACCCTCATAATATAACGTTTTAAAATTTGCCATATTTTAAATAAGGTTCCACCACACGAGCCGTAGTGACGGTTTGTGGATGTCACGTCTTTGATTTTTTAGTCTCGGTTATTCCAGTTCACGATGACTTCCCAGACTGTTTAGAGAGCAGTGGTGGTGATATTAAAAACTATGCAGAATAGTGTAAAAATAAAATAAGATGCCTGTAATTAATAACACTATTAAAAACATTGAGTTACAATACGTAGTACATTATAACTCAATGATTAAAAATGAGAAACATAAAAATCACTAAGTGTCAGCCATCACAAACAGGAAGAGAATAGACACCCAAGAAGAAACAGTTCCTTATCATAGTCAACATAAATTGTTTTAACTTGAGCAAAAACTTATAAATAAAAACATAATCATCACAGCACGTGGCAGCCCTGTTGATAACCGTTATCGCGAGTTCCGGGAAAGCGATAAATAAATATTATTGTTACTCATAACGTTACCCACTAGGCACCCACGAAACGATAAATAACGCGCATTGTTCCTATTAGTTATTCTTGTTGTAAGGGGAATTGCGCAACGCATATTTTTTATGCGATTCTGTCAATGCTCCGAAATTACATAAATATAACGAAATGCGCAACATTTTTATATAAAGCCAATGTTTATTGTTTGTGAAGAGCTCGAGGATAAATAATAATAGGCGAACGGGTCGATCTTCGAGGTTAAGTAACACTTCCCGAGGTCAGTTTGTGAATGGGTAACTATCTTAACATTGAGGTTCCTCCGTGCCTCGGAAAGCACGTTAAACTGTTGGTCCCGGCTGTCATTTGTACATCTTTGTCAGTCGTTACAGGTAGTCTGAAGCCTGAAAATTAGTGATGCAACGAATACTACTTTTACGAATATCAAACCTACTATTCGGCGAATACGAATACGAATATCTCGCCATGGTAATAAAAGACTTATTTATTTGATGAATGTTTACTCTTCTAATAATTAAAAATTACAACAACAGGCAAATTTTTATTTAAAAAACATAAAATTTGTAGATTTTCTGGTTTTAGGCGATTTCTTTTTTCAGTCTGGGTGTTCCCAGCCGTTGAAAAAGGTCTTTCCGGGGCGACTGTATATGGCTTCAGTGAAAAATATTTTTGGGCGAGTTTTTTCAGACTTGAAAATTTTTCAAATCTGTCGTAAACTGAGTTGCGTACAAAAATATTAGTTATTAAATATTCGTATTAGTATTCGCCGAATACGAATATTCGGTAAATGTCTACTATTCGGCGAATACGAATATTCGTATTCGTATTCGTTGCATCACTACTGAAAATCTGACATCAGTCTTGCCAAGGGGTAACGCGTTACCCAACTACTGAGTTGTTGAAGTGAGCAGTCGCTCCATGTAACACACTAGTACTTATCTCCATCCGGCTAGTCTGGAAGCTGATCGCAACATAGTTAGGAAAGGCTAAGCTGACATTACACTTCGGGCACGCCGCAATTGCGGCGGTAAGACCCCTCTTTGAGGAGTGGCTAGATCGGCGTCACGGCGTCCTGACCTACCGCATGACGCAGGTCCTCACCGGACACGGAAGTTTCGGGAGGTACCTGTGTCTGATGGGGAAGGAAGAAACGCCTGGGTGTCACCACTGCGAGGATCGCCCTGAGGACACAGTAGAGCATACGGTGCAAGACTGCCCCGCTTGGGCAGAGCACCGACGTGTCCTCACGGCGGCGATAGGCGGAGACATCTTCGGCATTGGTCGAGGCCATGCTGCGGGGCGAGACGGAGTGGGAAGCGGTCGCCTCCTTCTGCGAAGCAGTCATGCTATCGAAGGAGGAGGCGGGCCGCGTGAGGGAGAGGATAGCGTCCTCCCTCCAGCCCAGCCGCAGTGGTAGACGCCCACGGCGTCGGACGTCGGCCGACGATCCCCGGCCACCGTAGGCGCGGGCATGCGGACAGCGAGTAAAGGGCAACTCGCTGTCCGACCATGGACCATGCCCGGGTCGACGGCGTGTTGTATTCCACGCGCGCCTCAAAGAACGTCAGCAAGATGACGAGGCCCCCCCCGTAGAGGGCCGAAGCCTGCCGGGGTCGTGGGACTTGTCTCATTACCGTGACCCCGGAACGTAAAGGGCTATTGAAGGAATACCGTGGATTTTAGTCAGTACAAGTCTGACAGTCCCTCCGGCCCTGCTCGGGGTGGGAGGACTCATCTGATGATTTTACCACGAAAAAAAAAAAGCTGACATTACACTTATCACATCACATCGACATTTTTTGTGGCATTTATAATTTGACATTGTTTTTGTTTATTTTTTGATATTTCTCATTTTATTTTATTGACATTTTTGTATACTTATTTTGTATAATTCTAAATTTAATTTCAATTTCACAGTGTTATACTTTTAGTGTTATACTAGTAGTGTAAGCCGACCAATGGCACATGTGTTAGTTTCCTATTTTATACGGTCACAGATCTGAAACAAATGAAGTTCAATTATTTTTTTTAACCTGATGGTGATATGTGTTTTTTGTTGCTCTCTGTCGAACTTCCATTAAAATCATTTCTACCTTTTCAGCTATTAACCTGGACAAACAGATTCTGTATCGTATAAATAGCTATACATAAGCACTTGAAAAAACAGTTATTTTGCTTCCATTCCATTTTATTTATACATATGTATGTCATGTATAGATGGTATACAAAAAATTTTTTTTTGCAAAAAATAGAACCGACTTCCATAACAAAACACTACAAAGCCAAAAATAACTTTAATTTCGGAAGTCGGTGTTATTGGTTTTGGATTTTCTTTTTTTTCACACCGTCTTAAGAAATTAAAGTTATTTTTGGCTTTGTAGTGTTGTGTTATGGAAGTCGGTTCTATTATTTGCAAAAAAAAATTTATTCACGCTTTTTAGTGGGTCGGTTTGTAATTTATCTAGTTACAAAAGCCATAATGTCAACAACTTATCACCTTTTCCAAAATATTGCTTTTCCCGATGCATAGCCATTAATTTTTGAAGAGTTCTCCTGGTACTTGACCATCAGCTCTACATCACCATATGTATTGTGACGAGCATAAAGTGTTTAACCTCGTAAGGCCCAACAACCTAATTTAATGACAAAAAAATATAGGCACTGCGGCCCAAGACAGTTTTTAAAATCATTAAAATACGGCCCAGCGACCTAAAATTATGACGTGATATTTAATCCTATTTTTGGTTTAAATAATCGCGCCAATTTAAATCTGCCACCACACAAAAAGGACAGGATTAAAATTGGCGGGACATAACTGACTTCCCCAAATGGTACTTTTCGGAAGCAACTGCTCAAGGTACTAAAAGAAATACCCAAAACGCTATATATAGGTGTGCCTATAATATTTGAAGAGTTCCCTCCATTTCTCCAGGATCCCATCATCAATCAGATCCTGATTTCGTAACAATTGGACCTACTAGGAAGTATACCCATTCAAACGCAAAAAGAATTTTTCAAATCGGTCCAGCCGTCTCCGAGTTATGAGGTAACATACATAAAAAAAAAATAGTTCAAGACGAATTGAGAACCTCCTTTTTTAAAGTCGGTTAATAAAGAGTATTTTCTTGATCTCTTTGTGTTACAGTTACTCGAAATATTGATCAAATCGACGATACTGAAGGCAATTCACACGACCATTATTTCTCCAACAAACTTGATGATTATACACTAGGCAGAGGATAATCATGAAAGATAATAAACCAATCACTAAATTCAATTTTCAATTGTATTTTCCTTTTTATATCTATCTATATATTGAATACCTACGTAAAGACTGTTTGTATCCCTATAAATAACGCGGTCGGAGGAGTATGAAATCTAGCACAATTAAGTTTAAGTTTTAAATTAAGTTATCAAGTTTATACGAAGAAGGAGTTCTTTAATCTAATTTACATAACTTTAATAATATCTATTGAAATAGTTTACTTATGGTAAGCGTTTGTTCACTGAGCGACCAATAATAGTTCTTTTAAAATTCGATATATTTTCAACTAGCTTTTGCCCGCGACTTCGTCCGCGTGGAATAGTTACTTTGGGCTAACGTTAAATTTAACCCCGATTTTGAAGCATTCTTCATTGGCGCTCCGCTCCTATTGGCCTTATCGTAATGATACAATATAGCTGTGCCCGCGACTCCGTCAGCGTAAGTTAATGTATTGGTAATATTGTTTAGATCACGTTCACATGAGGCTTAAGTACCTGGAGAACGCTTCGACCGCGTGACGCGTCGAGCGCGGCGACCGATTCTCAAAAATAATCGTTATAGCATGATTCAGTATTCACGCGCGATGGCTTATTATTATAAGCGTATTTCATGTATAACTTTGGTGTTTCTATACCGATTTATATGATTCTTTTTACGGTTTCGTAGCCGAATGGCAAAAAACGGAATCTTTATAGTTTCGACATGTCTGTCCGTCTGTCTGTCTGTCTGTCTGTCCGTCCGTCCGTCTGTCACAGCAATTTTATTCCGAAACTATTAGGACTATACATGTGAAACTTGATAAGTAGATGTATTCCGTGAACCGCTTTCCGATTTTGAGAAAAAAATTAAAAAATATTTAAAATAAAGGGGGGCTACACATACATACATGGAACTAAACCTGAAAATATTTTTTTTCATGAAATCGATGCATGTGTGGTATCTATAGACAGTTCTTTAAAAACGACATCGGGGTTTCTAAAACCACTTTTCCATAAAGTCAATCGTTTAAAAGATATAAGCTTCCAAAGTGGTAAAATGTGTGTGTGGCGGACACAACCTCTAACGTCTATAATAATGGAGTGAAAAATCTAAAAAAAATATATGTCTGTAGATTATATTATACTATATAAAGCTAAATTACCACTCACTGACTCACTGACATAATTGTTCTCCCAGATGGTGGATGGGGAGGTGGGTATATTTTGACAGATTCGTAAACAAGTAACTCTGAAACCTACGGGAAAAGTGCCAAACCTCCCCTTTTCCCCCCCCTTCTCCCCCCTCCCTATCGTATCTCGGAAACTACGAGACCCGTATTTTTTTTTTTTACGGATTCGTATAGAGGAGGCTCGGTAAAGTAAAAACCATTTTTCAAAGTCCCCCCCCCGCCCCCCTTCTCCCCTCCCTTTAGGCGGATCTCGGAATCTAAGAGACTTGGAACATTTTTTTTTTCAGATTCATTTAGAGGGGCAATGCTTTAGTCGAAATACTTGTGCAACCCCCCCCCCCCATCACCCCCCCCTCTTTTTTTTTTTTTTTTTTTTTTCACAAGCTCGCGAGGTGCTTGCACCTCGCGCAACACGCAAATACTAAACCCCCCCATCACCCCCCCCCCTTTTTTTTTTTTTTTTTTCACAAGCACGCGAGGTGCTTGCACCTCGCGCAACACGCAAATACTTGATTTAGAGGGGCAATGCTTTAGTTTTTTTCACAAGCACGCGAGGTGCTTGCACCTCGCGCAACACGCAAATACTAAACCCCCCCGTCTCCCCCCCCATTTCTTTTTCACTAGCACGCGAGGTGCTTGCACCTCGCGCAACACGCAAATACTAGTTATATTATATAAAGCTAGATTACCACTCACTGACTCACTGACATAATTGTTCTCCCAGATGGTGGATGGGGAGGTGGGTATATTTTGACAGATTCGTAAACAAGTAACTCTGAAACCTACGGGAAAAGTGCCAAACCTCCCCTTTTCCTTTTTTTTTTTTTTTTTTTTTAGTATTTGCGTGTTGCGCGAGGTGCAAGCACCTCGCGCAACACGCAAATACTAAACCCCCCCATCACCCCCCCCCCCTTTTTTTTTTTTTTTTTTTCACAAGCACGCGAGGTGCTTGCACCTCGCGCAACACGCAAATACTTGATTTAGAGGGGCAATGCTTTAGTTTTTTTCACAAGCACGCGAGGTGCTTGCACCTCGCGCAACACGCAAATACTAGTTATACTATATAAAGCTAAATTACCACTCACTGACTCACTGACATAATTGTTCTCCCAGATGGTGGATGGGGAGGTGGGTATATTTTGACAGATTCGTAAACAAGTAACTCTGAAACCTACGGGAAAAGTGCCAAACCTCCCCTTTTCCCCCCCCTTCTCCCCCCTCCCTATCGTATCTCGGAAACTACGAGACCCGTATTTTTTTTTTTTACGGATTCGTATAGAGGAGGCTCGGTAAAGTAAAAACCATTTTTCAAAGTCCCCCCCCCGCCCCCCTTCTCCCCTCCCTTTAGGCGGATCTCGGAATCTAAGAGACTTGGAACATTTTTTTTTTCAGATTCATTTAGAGGGGCAATGCTTTAGTCGAAATACTTGTGCAACCCCCCCCCCCCATCACCCCCCCCTCTTTTTTTTTTTTTTTTTTTTTCACAAGCTCGCGAGGTGCTTGCACCTCGCGCAACACGCAAATACTAAACCCCCCCATCACCCCCCCCCCCCTTTTTTTTTTTTTTTTTTCACAAGCACGCGAGGTGCTTGCACCTCGCGCAACACGCAAATACTTGATTTAGAGGGGCAATGCTTTAGTTTTTTTCACAAGCACGCGAGGTGCTTGCACCTCGCGCAACACGCAAATACTAAAGCCCCCATCACCCTCCACACTTTTTTTTTTCACAAGCACGCGAGGTGCTTGCACCTCGCGCAACACGCAAATACTAAACCCCCCATCTAACCCCATCACCCC
This sequence comes from Tholera decimalis, assembly GCA_943138885.2. Taxonomy (NCBI): domain Eukaryota; kingdom Metazoa; phylum Arthropoda; class Insecta; order Lepidoptera; family Noctuidae; genus Tholera; species Tholera decimalis. The sequence continues at coordinate 4,326,860 of OW964555.2, forward strand.
CCCCCATTTTTTTTTTTTCACAAGCACGCGAGGTGCTTGCACCTCGCGCAACACGCAAATACTTGATTTAGAGGGGCAATGCTTTAGTTTTTTTCACAAGCACGCGAGGTGCTTGCACCTCGCGCAACACGCAAATACTAAACCCCCCCATCACCCCCACCCCGCTTTTTTTTTTCACAAGCACGCGAGGTGCTTGCACCTCGCGCAACACGCAAATACTAAACCCCCCCATCACCCCCACCCCGCTTTTTTTTTCACAAGCACGCGAGGTGCTTGCACCTCGCGCAACACGCAAATACTTGATTTAGAGGGGCAATGCTTTAGTTTTCTTCACAAGCACGCGAGGTGCTTGCACCTCGCGCAACACGCAAATACTAAACCCCCCCCATCACCCCCCCCCCACTTTTGTTTTTTCACAAGCACGCGAGGTGCTTGCACCTCGCGCAACACGCAAATACTTGATTTAGAGGGGCAATGCTTTAGTTTTCTTCACAAGCACGCGAGGTGCTTGCACCTCGCGCAACACGCAAATACTAGTTATATTATATAAAGCTAGATTACCACTCACTGACTCACTCATTGACATAATTGTTCTCCCAGATGGTGGATGGGGAGGTGGGTATATTTTGACAGATTCGTAAACAAGTAACTCTCAAACCTACGGGAAAAGTGCCAAACCTCCCCTTTTCACCCCCCTTCTCCCCCCTCCCTATCGTATCTCGGAAACTACGAGACCCGTATTTTTTGTTTTTTACGGATTCGTATAGAGGAGGCTCGGTAAAGTAAAAACCATTTTTCAAAGTCCCCCCCCCGCCCCCCTTCTCCCCCCCTTTAGGCGGATCTCGGAATCTAAGAGACTTGGAACATTTTTTTTTTCAGATTCATTTAGAGGGGCAATGCTTTAGTCGAAATACTTGTGCAACCCCCCCCCCCCCATCACCCCCCCCCTTTTTTTTTTTTTTTTTTTTTCACAACCTCGCGAGGTGCTTGCACCTCGCGCAACACGCAAATACTAGTTATATTATATAAAGCTAGATTACCACTCACTCACTGACTCACTGACATAATTGTTCTCCCAGATGGTGGATGGGGAGGTGGGTATATTTTGACAGATTCGTAAACAAGTAACTCTCAAACCTACGGGAAAAGTGCCAAACCCCCCCTTTTCCCCCCCCTTCTCCCCCCCCCCCCCCCTATCGTATCTCGGAAACTACGAGACCCGTATTTTTTTCTTTTTACGGATTCGTATAGAGGAGGCTCGGTAAAGTAAAAACCATTTTTCAAAGTCCCCCCCCCCGCCCCCCTTCTCCCCCCCTTTAGGCGGATCTCGGAATCTAAGAGACTTGGAACATTTTTTTTTTCAGATTCATTTAGAGGGGCAATGCTTTAGTCGAAATAATTGTGCAACGCCCCCCCCATTTCCCCCGCCCCCCTTTTTTTTTTTTTTTCACAAGCACGCGAGGTGCTTGCACCTCGCGCAACACGCAAATACTTGATTTAGTGGGGCAATGCTTTAGATTTTTTCACAAGTACGCGAGGTGCTTGCACCTCGCGCAACACGCAAATACTTTTTTTTTTTTCACAAGCCCGCGAGGTGCTTGCACCTCGCGCAACACGCAAATACTAGTTATTATATTATATAAAGCTAGATTACCACTCACTGACTCACTGACATAATTGTTCTCCCAGATGGTGGATGGGGAGGTGGGTATATTTTGACAGATTCGTAAACAAGTAACTCTCAAACCTACGGGAAAAGTGCCAAACCTCCCCTTTTCACCCCCCTTCTCCCCCCTCCCTATCGTATCTCGGAAACTACGAGACCCGTATTTTTTTTTTACGGATTCGTATAGAGGAGGCTCGGTAAATAAAAATCATTTATCAAAGTCGCCCCCCCACCCCCTTCTCACCCCCTTTAGGCGGATCTCGGAAATTAAGAGACTTGGAACATTTTTTTTTTCAGATTCATTTAGAGGGGCAATGCTTTAGTCAAAATACTTCTGCAACCCCCCCCACCCCCCCCCCATTTTTTCTTTTTTTTCTTTCACAAGCACGCGAGGTGCTTGCACCTCGCGCAACACGCAAATACTAGTTATACTATATAAAGCTAAATTACCACTGACTGACTGACTGACTCACTCATTGACATAATTGTTCTCCCAGATGGTGGATGGGGAGGTGGGTATATTTTGACAGATTCGTAAACAAGTAACTCTCAAACCTACGGGAAAAGTGCCAAACCTCCCCTTTTCACCCCCCTTCTCCCCCCTCCCTATCGTATCTCGGAAACTACGAGACCCGTATTTTTTTCTTTTTACGGATTCGTATAGAGGAGGCTCTGTAAAGTAAAAACCATTTTTCAAAGTCGCCCCCTTTGCCCCCCTTCTCACCCCCCTTAGGCGGATCTCGGAAACTAAGAGACTTGGAACATTTTTTTTTTCAGATTCATATAGAGGGGCAATGCTTTAGTCGAAATACCTGTGCAAACCCCCCTCATCACCCCCCCATCTTTTTTTTTTTTTTACAAGCACGCGAGGTGCTTGCACCTCGCGCAACACGCAAATACTAGTCTTAATATAAACTTTCAACCAAAATTAGTTTGAACGAAATCAGTTCAGCAGTTTTTGAGATACAGCATATTTTCTAAAACCGCAAATATAACTTTGTAATTCATACAAACACTATGAAAAACAAATTTATTCGGCGCAGTTGTAAAAAAATGTAAAAAAGCCAGTTTTAAGAAATTTGTAAGGTTTTTTTTTCAAAACAAATTTATTTGGCGCAGTTGTAAAAAATGTAAATAAGCTAGTTTTAAGAAATTTGTAAGGTTTTTTTTTTCGTCAAATAAATTTGCATATTATATTATAGTTACTACGGAACCCTTCATGGGCGAGTCTGACTCGCACTTGGCCAATTTTTTTATGGAATAGTTAATAATGTTAACTTTTTCAATTAGGGGTGACTGAGAGTGTTATAAACGTAAGAGTAGACAAATATTATAATCAGAAAGCTTCGAACTGCTAAGCTATCGGGAGTTACACGTGTTATTGTGAGTCAACCATAAAAGTTAGACATATGCTGTCGTGGGATATTTTTTATATAATTTTAAGGAGAACATTCCCGTCATGAAATGATTTGTGTAGCTTTAACCATTAAGGTTGCACACGCGACGGAAGCTTAAAAAATGGAATAACTTCTCCCGTTTTCCCAACATTTCCCTTCACTGCTCTGCTCCTATTGATTGTAGCGTGATGAAAAGTATACTATAACCCGCTCAGGAGTATGAAAAATAATTGTACCAAGTTTCGTTAAAATCCGTCGAGTAGTTTTTGTTTCTATAACGGTTATACAGACAGACAGACAGACAGACAAAAATTTAACTGATTGCATTTTTGGCATGAGTATCGATCCTTAATCACCCCCTGATAGTTATTTTGGAAATATATTTCATGTACAGAATTGACCTCTCTACAGATTTATTATAAGTATAGATTATGAAGGTACTGAAGGTAAAGTTTGTCTTCAAACTTTCATATAGGGATCCTATGAACTTTCGTCGGTGGTTTTAAAGAAGCTATATCCTCCGATATTACTCTCATTTCAGCATCCAAGTGTCGTCCGTCAATAGTTTCTGAAAGGTCTGAATATAAGCCTAGTTGACATGTCTTAACTTGGTATTTTTAGAATGATTTCCTGTTATCATCTAGCTATTTAAAGGTCGTCCTTTCTTAGTATACCCAGCTTGAGTTTCAACGAATTAAAGTGATTATTCTCACTCCCTGTTTTGGCTAGACAGTTTATTTTTAACGAGTGACGCAAAAACATCGCTAGGGCTTTAGGCTTAACTATAGTTTATTATGAATTTGTTTGCTTGTCCTGTCTATACGGACGTAAACAGTGTTGTCAAATGAGTACAATGCTATGACAGAAATTGTTTGTTTATGTCTTTAAAGCTATTCCAGCCAATGGCATCCAATGTCCTGTCATTGAAAGAGAGTGCCAGAGGCCTAGTGACTAAAATCTACCCTGTTCTTTCAGTTTCCGTAGCGTTCCGAGGCCACCGTATCCTATTGGAACATTCCCACAACCAGACAGGCAATTACCCTATTGGCCCTCGTCGTTAGTGCTGACTGCTCTTTGAAGCACGCGTGGTCTTCTCATACAGGAAAGGCATAAGCATTATCACCAATCTTATTCAAGGTGGGTTGTCGATTTTACGATTCCTAATGATGTTATCCTGAATCAATGTTATTGATCACCATCGTCATCTTCTTGTCTTTCCATCTTCCATTCTCTCCCGTCATTGATGTCAAAAATAAATCTACGTGAAGCAAAACCTTTGAACCTCTTTTTAGAACAACTACGCTGACGGAGTAGTATGAGATTTGGCCAAGTGACAGCTTATATGGAGGAGTGCACCGATAGAAACATAACCCTCCTTCTTTTGCAGTCGGGTAAAGAGAGAAAGTTCATCCCAATCCAACCAGTTTTTTCGAACATTAGCGCGTTTAAACAAACAAACACACTTTCCCCTATCCAACTATAGACATTTTAAATAATTTCATTTATTCAGTTCAGATAACAATTACATTGTGTTGAACAGTACATATTAATAATTAAATAAAATCAACACATGCAGGATCTAAAATTCAAAAGCGCAAATAAAATTAATGTGAAAAGTAAAGTTAAACAGTAAACAAGTTAAACAAAAAATTAAAATAAAATAAAATATGTAAAAAAATAAATATAATGTCAAATCAACCCTAATTATAAGTCAAAATATTAAAAGTACAATAAAAATTAAAAACAATGATCGCTGCTATTATTACAAGTGACTATTTTTATTATTTGACATAAACTCCGACACCGAGTATAAACATTTTTCCAACAAGGAGGCTTTTAATTTAGTTTTAAAAGAGTGAGAGCTATAAATTAATAATTTTAAATCAGTAGGTAACCTATTAAATAACTCCACTGCTTGGTATCTAATTCTATCTAATGATATCTAATTTATACTATGGTCGAATTTCGACTTAAGGGCGACTAATAGTATACATAACTCTCCTACATTTGAATGGAACATATTTGCGCAAGCTTTCCACCTATAGTTCCAACCTCGACCACATTTCAAAGTTAAGGAATACTTGTAAAGTATTCGTAAAGTTAACTGAAGTTGCTGACTGTGTTGACTTAAACTTGGTTCCGCTGAGTCACGCTCATAAATTCCGTTAATGTTAAACTGTAACTTTTCTCCTCGAGTGCAGTTAAAACGTTTGTAGTGCCAGACAATGGGAACTTAAGATGACTGGTACAAATCTGCTGGTACCTGTGAAGTTGGAAGAATTTCATTATGCTTTGCTTTAATTTTGACGTCTGTAACATGATTATTGGAAAAGCTTTGAGCGTTTGCGGTATTTTGCCTTATGCGTTTTTTTATTGTGTTTACGATACTACGACTTTCTTGAAGTTTTAAGATAAATCCCAATCACAGTTACATTTTACAGCACTTATAAAATAGTTGCTATAATATTAATGAATGGTGTAACTAATAAGATTTTGTACAGTGAATTACATCTTGAAATACGAGCTCGGCCTAGCTAGCTCAGGCGCAGTTGCTTATTTGATTTTATTGTTTTCAAAACCTTTGGTTAAAATCTTGAATGAATGTTTTAAGCACCATAATTGACAGACAGAAACGCCTTAATACGCCAGAAGACAAATACGCCTTATATTATTATTACTTGTTTGACCGGGTTTAAATTAAAATATTGCTATAAAAACAAACAATTTTCTTTTTAATAATTAAATCTCGTTAACAAAAATTCATAGGTTCATGTGGTGTAGTGAAATCGCGACAATCGTGGCCCAAATTCGTTGGTCCTGGCCCATTATTGTGTGGCGTCATGAAAAATATATAAAAATTTAGCAATACGCAAGCAACAAATGCGAACCGTAACCGCGTGATGAAACGTGTATAACAATGACGAGCCACCCCGGCTATAATCAAGTAATTATATTTAATTGACGCTAAGCAAAGTGTGAATTAACCAATTGAGGTTAAACGGCGTCACAATTGAGAGTGAGCCTGTGATAATGGAACGATGCCTCGATACTAGCCAAGTGATGTATGTGAAGAATTTTAGATTGGTTCTTGCAAATCTTAAAAAAAATATTCGTTAGTGAGCAGCCCGTGGTTAAATAATATTATTCAGTCCGTAGATGGGTAACAAATTTAATGTATTGAGATTCCTTTGTGTCTTGCAAACCACGATACTCGACAATTGTTTGAACGTTTCGTTGGTAGTGCTTGTGCTCGCCTCAATTCTCTTCCTTATAAGTTTATTTGTCTTTCGGATGTATCTACACCACCTATTTAATTTTATTATAGGTACAGTGTTATTTTTTGGCGTACTTAAATGATAGTGCATACTATACCTACGTAAATATCTACATAGTTTTACTCAATAAATTATGGTTAATTTTGAAGTTATTAACAATAACCCCTATAAAACATTTGTCAACATGAACTAATCGAAATTTACATATTAACCAAATCCTACATAATGACATCGATGTTATGATTAAAGACTTCTTTCTTTAGTCATAAAAACGAAAACATTTCGTAATTTTCTAAGTGCTCCAAGAAATATAAACAAATAAATAATCTTCGCTCGGACCAGGGGTGCCTCGGGGGTCGCATTAGGCCCATAGGGGTCGCATAGCAACCCCGGAGAGACATCGTCGCCCGCATTTTGTGTTACCGAATTAATCGATATTCGTTTTTGTGATATTAATAAAAGGTTTTATGAGTGTCATGCATTCCTGGTGTTTATGACATTGTGATTTAGGAAAAGAAGATAGGTAAACAAAAACAAAAACTTAACATTGGTTAGTTTGAGTAAATATGAGTAATTACTAGTTAAATAAGACTATTTATAATATAGTAAGGAGTTAGGATTAGTGAGTATTCGGCAAATTTCTTGCATGTCAGTCGCTCACTCTCGCTTGGTCCTGACTTCCAACCCCGTGTCTTCCCTGCCGTCTTCCGCGCGATTTTAGTGATATTTTAATGTAGACAAGTGAGTAGGTATAAATTTAATAACCGAATTAAGTAAAACAAAAACCTATACCTCGTCGTCTCGGATACCTGATTGCTTCTAGCTTCTCCAATTTACCTGTAGTTAAGTGGTTTAATGCCATATTCTATGTATATGTTTCTATTTTCTCCAAATATTGAGGAAATTATAAACTCTGGGATAATTTCATTTATACATACATTTTTTTTATTTTATTACAAACTTACATTACTCTAAGATAAAATCGAGATTGAATTTTATTAATGTAGTAGTTGCTATAATTGGCTTATAATTTTACGATTCTGTAATAAAAAAAGTACGATATTTTACTTGGAAGTCGGATGATACCCACGTCGCGAAAGCTGAGTTAACAAAAAACATGACACTAGAAAACTAATTCAACGCATTATAAAGCACGTTCTAAAACTCTTTTACAAAGTACAAAATAACTCATTTTAGATATCGATATTATAGGTTTTGTTTCTTCGTTTTATTTCATAGCCATTTTTAAATTATGGCCAATCTTTGCTGAATGTTTACGTTTTTTGCCAAACAAGCTCACCCACCGCCAGTAAATTCAGTCGTATCTATAAAGATACGACTGAATTTACTGGCGGTGAGCTTGTGAGCTGGTGGTGTCTTGTAGTCCGATGATGGAACGGACTTGGCGGAATTAGATACGACTGAATTTACTGGCGGTGGCTAACAATACCTCTGTCACTTTACATTTCCTATAAAAAATAGAACCGCCAGTTTTGAAGTATGTTAAAAACAGGTATCCAAAATGTTACTATTCGTTGCATATGCAGATGAATTTAACGGTACACCAATTTGGTCCAGTCATTTAGGTTGTACGTGACGAAATACATGCATACGTAATCCTATCTACATACATACGTACCACCCAGGTGGAACGTATTAAAAGGCTTATAAACAACATTCATACATTAACCGCGTCGGGTTTCACGAAGGTAAATACAAAGTTTGTTTACCTACTGAGGAGTATTTCCAATTTTTTAGCTGTCCAAGCATTTTCTGTTTTTTTATTTTATTGATAATAAGTTCGCGTTTGACCACCATCTCACCTCAGTAAGTGATGATGTGGTCGAAGATGGAGCACGCTTACTTAAAAGTAACCTTTTCACTCTTGACTTAAAGACCCCCCTAGGTTATAGCTATCGGGAAACACAGAATCCGGCAGGGAATTCCACTCCTTAGCCGTACGCACAATAAAAGTATTCCCAAAACGTTTAGTGCGTATGGGTGGGATGTCCACCATGTAACGATGGCGCATCGCCGTTTGTCTTGTAGTCCGATGATGGAACGGCCTTGGCGGAATTAGATTGTGTAATTCCATCGCACACTCTCCGAAATGTAAACGATAGAAAACCGATAGAAGTCCAGTTGGTATTTGGCAGATCCATCCCAAAAATGAGAACAGTACTCCATACACGACCGAGCCTCGGCTTGATACAGATTGAGCAGCTGTTCCGGTGCGAAGTACCGTCTCACCTTTGCCAAAAATCTCAACTTTTTTTATGCTAATTGAGCCTTAGCCTCGATAAATGGACCAAAATTGAGGGTGGAGTTAGTGTTACCCCAAGAAGCTCAATACGATCGGTTATCGGCACGGTTACACCACGGAAAGTAGGAGCCGGTTCGAATTGGCTCCTTTTTGCGGAGAAGTGTCTGCCAAAGGGATGTTTTCGTTACTCCGAATTGCGATGAGGACTTATCATTTCCTTGCTTTTTGAAAAGAGAGAAAACCCGTCTATGCTTATTAGAATGCCTAATTGGCGTAATATTTCGGGTAAAAATTTTCCTGCTGTATTTGTAGCCTTTATGATATTTGTTGAGCTACTTTGTTCCCCTAGTAATAATGGGCACATTCCCGGGATGTCGCGCGCTTGCTGCCTGTAATTAAATAAAAATGAGTTCGCTTTACGTGTCCCCTCGGCAAGTGTGTAATGGAACTGCATTTATTTCGAAACTACTCGTCGACCTGTAACTTTGCGCAACTTAGCTTTCGGCTTTCAACGGCTGGAATTTAGTAAAATAAATAAGAAAAAAAGTAGAAAAAATCTATAACGTGGGTATGTGAATAAAAAATTGGCCAAGTGCGAGTCAGACTCGCCCATGAAGGGTTCCGTAGTAACTATAATAATATAATATGTATATTTATTTGAAGACTAAAAAAAACCTTAAAAATTTGTTAAAACTAGCTTATTTACATTTTTACAACTACGCTAAATAACTTTGTTTTTCATAGTGTTTGTATGAATTACAAAGTTATATTTGCGGTTGTAGAAAATATGCTGTATCTCAAAAACTGCTGACCCGATTTCGTTCAAACCAATTTTGGTTGAAAGTTTACATTAAGATCTACAGACATATTTTTTTTAGATTTTTCACTCCATTATTATAGAAGTTAGAGAGGGGGGGGACATTTTACCACTTTGGAAGCTTATATCTCTTAAATGATTGACTTTATGAAAAAGTGGTCTTAGAAACCCTTATATAATTTTTAAAGACCTGTCTGTAGATACCACACACGCATAGGTTTCATGAAAAAAAATATTTTCAGTTCTAGTTCCATGTAGGGGACCCCTTTATTTTAAATATTTTTTATTTTTTTTCTTAAAATCGGAAAGCGGTTCACAGAATACATCTACCTATTAAGTTTCACATGTATAGTCTTAATAGTTTCGGAATAAAATGGCTGTGACATACAGACGGACGGACAGACAGACAGACAGACAGACAGACAGACAAACAAACAGACAGACAGACGGACAGACATATCGAAACTATAAGGGTTCCGTTTTTTGTCATTCGGCTACGGAAAAAGCTCCGGTTTTCGATGGCCCGACGAGTCACAGGCGGACAGGCAGCTTCTGTCCCACGTAGTTGCATTCAGACCCGCTGACTCGACGAGTTGAGGGTTAGACCGGGATCTCTCTTCGGTTATAGGTGGCAGACTAGGTGATTCCAGGTATCTAGGGTATAATGAAGCCTGTCGTAGGAACCCCGATACTGGGGTACACTGAATTTATTTTTATAGTTTAATTACTTTAAAATATAAAAAAAATATGAATATTTAGCTCAATATAAGATCGTACAGAATGACGATGGTAAGTAGGTCGTAGCGAGACAATTAATGTGACTATTGTAGTTTAGAGCCGTGGTACGTAATGCGCTCTCTTTTTTTTTTGTATGTGGCATCTCGCAGGTCAACTTAACTTAACCGGGCTTGCACAGGCCTTAATTAATAATTTAATTAAAGCCTCCAGCCAGGGCTTATTATAAAAGATACAAACTAGGCGTCTACACGCTAAGGGCATGACCCCCTGTGGAGTACGGACGTCGGATTAGGGCGTCGCAGGGGGAGGGCAGTTGGCTGGATCATATCATTATTATTATTAATAAGGGATTTTAAAGCTACTGGCTCAGCGTCGTGGGCTGGCTCTGGCAAGGATCGGTGGTGGACAATTACGGGGTCGCGGCGGGATTCGGCGGTGGCGTGGACGGAAGGGACGGTCGGTTTTTGCATTTGTACACTGTGCTTGTTTCGCTACGGCTCTCTTGGAGCAGGGTGATTGCGTCATCGGGAGTGACTTAGGTATACCTTAGTCGGCGAATCTTGGAAATGCGAGAAGGTTCGTATCGAGCGGCCGATGCGATAAAGAGATTCCTATGTTTGACTGCAGTATCAAAGAAACGTTTGGAGACACGTTTCATGAAGTGCTGAATAGTGGGCATCTTGGGGTCTACGTGAAGAAGCTCATTTCGAACATAAAAGGGGCCTCCCGTGAAGAGTCACGAAAACCGATTCCTCCGTAGAGACGGAGGAATCGGTTTTGGAGGGTCTGCATCTTGTGGAGGAGGTGGGGCTTTGCGTGTGCGAAAACTACGCAGGCGTAGGTCATGATTGGACGGATGACCGCGGTGAAAATAGGCAGCTTGGACCTGAGTGATAATTTGCTGCGGGCGCTAAGGATAAAGTGGAGCCTACCTAGAGGGAAAGCGGCGTACGAACGTGCCTGCTTTATGTGCTCAGCGAAGGAGAGGTGTCTATCTCGGACGACGCCTAAGTATTTGGCTTGCTTTTACCAAGGGATCGGCTTGCCGTACATGGTAATCGGACGGGGGGAGGGTGGATTTATCCGCGGTTTGGAAAAGAGAATCGCCTGACTTTTGTCTGGATTGACTTCGATTTTCCGCTTCCGGAACCATTTGCCCAGAGCGTTTGCGGAAGCTTGGAGAGTGCGAGCATAAGCGAGGTATACTTAATAGATAGCCGTATCGTCGGTGAATAGGGCTAGATAGGTATTTTATGTTTGGGGATATCGCTAGTGAACAGCGTGAAAACGAGGGAGGATAGTACGGAGCCTTGAGGATTCCTGCGCGAATGGGATGGGGGAGGAAAGCTCCCTCTCAATTCTATACCGGAAGGTGCGGTTCGATAAAAAGTCCCGTAAGATGAGCGCGAGACGGTCAGGCACGCCGAATTGGTATAGCTTATAGATTAAGCCATTGTGCCAGACTTTGTCTAACGCTTTCGCTATGTCGAAGAATAAGGCTCCCGTTATCGCGCCTCGTTGGAAGCCGGCGCTGAGGTGTTCTACGATGCGGTGGACTTGTTGGATGCATGAGTGTTCGGTTCTAAATCCAAACTGATCATTGGGTATTAGACTCTTTGCTTCGGCAAAATCTTTGAGCCGCGTATATATAAGCCTTTCAAAGATTTTGCCGAGGACGTTGAGTAAACTAATGGGACGGTAGGTCAGACTTGGGCTTGCCTGGTTTGGGGATACCTATGACGGTGGCCTGTTTCCAGGTTGCGGGGAACATATTATTGCTCAATGCGCCATTGAAGATGGCAGTCATTAGCACTATAAGTAAGGGCGGGGAAAAGTTTGAAAACCCTATTGGTGATGCCGTCGAAGCCAGGGGCTTTTCGCGGTTGGAGACTTTTAATGATAACCTGGACCTCATCAGGAGTGATGGGGGCCAGTGAATTATCAGGATCTTCGACGGGTGATGGAAGGGAAGTTCTACATTAGACTTCGGCGTTCACCATATCGAGGTGGGCTTGGTCTACTGGTTGAGAGCTGGGAGAACACTGGGTCTCTAAGCTGTCGGCTAGGCATTTTGTTTTTTCAGTGTTATCGAAGGCGACAGTAATGCGCTCTCACCCTTGCGTTCGCTGTTATAAACCGCGCACGCCTACCTACATGTCAAAAAGATGGAGGGAGTTGATTGCGAAATACTAATTATGTTCCGTTATACGTAGCCTTTCTTTATTTTATAGATTTAAATAACGTACTACGTTACAAAAGCTCTATTGTTTATAATCTGAAATTTATTCACACCGACTTGTAAAGTATTCTACCTTTATCCTTCGGAGTTACTGACTGTGAAAAAGAGTATAGGCAAAAGTAAATAATTCTGCAAGAAATATGTGTTAAAGTACCATAGATCTTTGATCTGAGTGACTAACAGAGTTTTAACCTAGTTGTGACACAGTGGGTGGACACCAAATGAAACATATCAAGGATTCTAGTTATGAGTTATTATAATAACACTGGTGTGTTTAACTAACATTCCGTGAGACAAAGCAAGCTAAAGAAATACAGTTTCCCTTACAAACTAGAATTTTTAGTAAAGTTGTGGCATGGTCCATTAAAACATTAGAAAGAGAAAGACTAGACTGAGTTAAAGAAGGATATATATATTTTTTTATCTTATAGGTACCTGATCTACAACATCCTGCATTTAAAATCCTCAATATTACGTTATACGTAGGCGCTACATAAATCACGTTTAGATTCATAGTAACCACACAGGAAAACTGACGACTAATCCAATACTTATTGTGAGCAAAGAGAAGTTCTTTGTCGTCGAAGAATAGGCATTTGAACATTTACGAGGCACTCCGACCGAAGCGGAGGCGCTAGACCTCACGCATTTACATCCTCACAACTCCTGGCCTCCTGGTACGCGTTTATTAGAGCCTATTGTCTGTACCCTTATCTCGAGATGAAATGCGAAATACGGTATACGTACTTAAATATTTTATTGCTAGTTTTGTTAAATTAATTTGTCTTACGTGTATTTTTGAGTTATGAATGGACCACCTTGGTACGAGTACGTAGGTGTTGAGAGACGAATAGTCTTGTAATAGCAGAATCAATGCGTACTACTATATATTTCACGATTACTGTGCTTAGTGGCTGGACACTGTTATAGTAATAATTTATTTCATCAAAAAATTGTACAGTATTGTTACAATTGACTTAATGACGGAATTGACTTAACTAACGTAGGTAACAGTTTAGTTTCTGACGTCCTAGTTAGATTACTGAATAATCTGTATTACGGACCATCAGCCTATTTCCACAGTGAATGGGAAGATTGTAAATCCTTTAGTGTGTTTGAGGTCTTTCAAATGATTTCAAAGTAATGCAAAACTACTTATCTACGTAAGTAGGTACTTACTATATTTTCTATTATTATTTGTTTTCGCGATTATCGTGTTGCCCTTCATATCATTCATTAGTGCATAAAGCCACACGCGATAATATCGTGCTATCGATCGCGTGGAGATCTTGCGATAACTATAATTGATCGTGCGATACCATACGCTGAGCTGTCCAAATTATAACTAGACTAGTTATAATTTGGACACATCAGCGATTTGAAGATTTAGCTGTGGATAATCAAGATAATATCCCTGTTTCCAATAATCTGAAATAATGATGGTGTATTGATATTATCGTGTTCATTTGCAATCAAATAGCTCTTATCGTAAGTGCTTGCCGTGATCAATCTTTGGATATAAATCGCTGAATGAACATTTAAACCTCTTTTTGAGAGGAAAGCTTTTGCCTGTTATAGGTTAGGAAATTAGAAAATACCTTTAGGAATATTTCTGAGGAGGATCTCATTGTAATTCAGTTCGTTCACGCGTGAACTTGGTACAAAGGAGGCTTGTAAAAGTACGGCACTGATCTGTTAAGCTAGGGACCCAGTTTTTGAGTTGATAAGTTTTGTTCATGATGCTGAATTACCAATAGGAAGACGACAAGCGATTGCTACATACTTGATTGACCCGTACCGCCGTTATTATTTCGCCAAGCGTATCAGCATAAAATCAAGTTTACTAAATAATTATAAAACAATCTCCCAATCCTAGTCTTCTGGTGCAGGTAAAACACTCTTACATAAGTTTTCAGACGCGAAACGTTACAAAATCTCGCCAATCGTGACAGATCTCAGAACGCAGCTCCAAACAGAGACACGAACACTTAAATTAACTTCACGAACTATTCCAAAATGGTATTCTAATGCCGGCTCCGAGGATTGCGCCGGTATTCCGGGAAGGATCTAATACCGGCCTTTTATGCGATGCCCTTAACTTTTCAAATGGGTTAGCATAATTTATTCTCCGTATCTCTCTTCTCACTGTTTAGTAGGACACCAGTTTTTTAGTTACGTTTTTTTTTTCCGAACCGTCCCGGGCCGAGTCTACTCAACGAAGGACGTCCGAGCTTTTTCTTATTTCACAATTTCGAATGATTAGTTCTTTTGATCCGTTTTTTGTTTCGTTCGCGAGTTAACAATCGTTTTTTTGTTAATTGAACCTTGTGGAGTTTATTAGCGATGTTTGGAAAAGGAAAGGGAAAGGTTCTGTTACAAAATACGATTTTCTGGTTGGTTATGAGATATTGCGTTACTTATGGATTGATTGTGTGGGCAGCGATGACAGCGCAGAATGTTAGTAGAAAATATGTTTCACCAACCCCAAGTAACAGGGGATAAGAAGAATAAGGAAGGTGATGATGTCGTTTGAAAGTTTAATCTCTCCTAAAACTTAAAATTTACGAGAAATATTTACGTATGTAATACGTGTTACGTGACGTTGAAATAATGTTTAACAAAATATGATCATGCGTTTACTAGATTAATCTAAATACTGCAATATTTCACTGCCTCTGTATGTCAAGAACGACACGCGTAATTACTACAAGTATTCCATAATTTTGAGCAAGTTTATGCGTTCCTGGTATAAAGTTGTGGGCGTCTCTGCGAAATGCCACACAATACATCTTGGAAATATCCAGTTAATATGATAATTAGAGGAAATATTTTACAACAAGATTTGTAATAGTTCAGACGGACACCGTTACGTTCTCATAATATCCAGAGGTCGCAGAGTGATTAGTAAATGGAGCGCTTAAGTTTATGAATAGAAATATGCTTGGAATTCGTATAATCTGTAATCTACGTGTATTTGATATAGCCATATCAATAATTCCGTATTTTATTGTATTTGGTTCCCAACCGTTATAATTAAAACTAATATCAGTTTAAATTCTAACACAATACCTAATTTTTGAAGCCTATAATATGTCTACTACTTACTTATTTTTAGTACGTTTCTGCTGATGTATTAAAAACTAGTACCCACGCGGGGCTTCGCTCCTGTGGATTCTATCACGGTAAAAACATAACTCTCCTTTTTGCAGTCGCGTAAAAAGTTGCCTATAACCTTCCTCAAGCTTCAAGCTACTTCCATACCAAATTGCATCCAAATCCACCGCTTTATAATATTAGTATAGATTCTGTATACACTTTTTCTTAAATATGTTGGGGTCCACATGCAGCCATACCGAATGTAACAGAGTACAAGTGTTTTACTAGGACAATTTGAACCACCAAAATACAACAGTAATGGGGTAATACGACACCCCTTACCGTGACTGGCATCTTATTTTCTGACTTAAAACTGCCGTGTCTTAAATGCTTTCTGAAGATCGGAGGAATCTCGTTTTGTTAAGATAGTCAACCAGCCAATAACTGACCTCGGTAGGCGTTGTGATATAGATACCTACTTCAACAGCAACAGTTACAGCCGACAAGCTCCTGAAAGGGTCACGCTGAGTACCTACCTACCAACTTATTCTCGAAAGATTATATATTTTTATTCAAAACGATCTAGTCATATAAATACGGTACGTTTTTCACACGTAGCTTATCACTCCATGTTTCTTCTACTCCATGGCCGCTTGATTTGGTTCCGCTAGGTGAGTCTCTCCCTATTAAATGATAATTTAACTGCTGCCAAACTACTCACAATGTATTGCTTTGTTTTGAATTTAGAAGAATATTCAGAGAAACACTTCTTGTTATTGCTTAACGAGCCGCTGAGGAAAATTGAGCGGAAAAATTAATAATGATTTTTGTTAATTGTTTTTTTATTTGTAAATTAATGGTTTTTATCTGAGATGAGTTAAGTTAAGCAACGCTTAGTGAGAACAGTCTGTGGGTGGGTCTCAGCCTCGGAAAGCACGATAAGCTTTTGGTCGCGGTTGTCATTTTTGGTAATCGTTATAGGTTAGACGGAAGCCACAAAACCTGAGTTGTAGAATCTGGGATGTAGACAGTGGCGTTGCAAGACCTAAACTTAATGTGGGCAAGGTAAGGTACATTTCGCGAGGCCCTCTGGTTCCTCGATGGCGCAAGAAGAGAATATAAAATAAAATAAATAGCCAAATGCGAGTCAGACTCTCCCATGAAGGGTTCCGTAGTAACTACGAAAAATAAATTTGTTATTCATACTGTTTGTATGAAATACAAAGTTATATTTTCGGTTTTAGATAATGTGCTATATCTCAAAAACTGCCGACTTTATCTCGTTCAAACCAATTTTCGTTGACAGTTTTCATTTAGATCTATAGCATATATTTTTAGATTTTTACTCCAGTATTATAAAATTTAGAGGGGGCGGATGGGGGTGAAGACACATTTTACCCCTTTGGAAGTGTATAGGTATCTTTAAACGATTGACTTGTAAGAAAAAATGGTATTAAACCTCAATGTAATTTTTAACCTGTCTATAGATACCACACATAGCACACACAGTATAGGTTTGATGAAAAATAATATTTTGAGTTTCTGTTCCATGTATGAGAAGCCCCCCTTAATTTTTTACATATTTTTTTTATTTTTGCATAAAGATACATAATACATCTACTTACCACGATTCCGTGTGGTCTGAAAAAGCTTTTTCTTCTTTGGAAAATTAAACAAAACTGAAAAACATAAAGATGGTGGTCAAACGTGAGCCTATTATGAATAAAAAAGCAAAATAAGAAAAAAAATGTCTACTTTTGGTTTTACTGAATTCCGTAATGGGTTGGTAATTCTAATTTATCTTAAATGCTAAAAATAAATGCTTAAATAGATCAAACTGAAAGCTATTCTTAGTATTTCTTCAATAATTTTTAATTGGTTTTGATTTTTCATACTTTTTAGGGTTCCGTAGCCGAATGGCAATAAACGGAACCCTTATAGTTTCGTCATGTCTGTCTGTCTGTCTGTCTGTCTGTCCGTCTGTCTGTCCGTCCGTCCGTCCGTCCGTACATATTATGTCACAGCCATTTTATTCCGAAACTATTATGACAACACATGTGAAATTTGGTAGGTGAAAATTAAAAAAAAAAAATTAGTCGGTGTCTTTAGTTTTGTATTTTCGGTTTTGGCACCGACTTCCGAAATTAAAGTTATTTTTCACCTTGCGGTTTTTTGTGGGAGTCGGTTTAATTTTTTGGTAAAAAGTTTTTATTTTACTCTTTTTAGTTAGTTGATTTTTAATTTACCTAGTTACAAAAGGCTAAATGTCAACTACTTATAATCATTTACAAAATACTTATTGCTTTTTATCAATGTTGGGCCATTAATTATTGAGGAGTTCTTCTGGTACTTCACCATCAGCTTCACTTCACCATATGCATTGTGACGAGCATATTGTGCTTTATAATGACATTCAAGTAATCGAAGCGGAACACATGAAATACTTATTATTCCTAAGTACTTATAATTGAGTAGTTCCAGTGACCATCTGTGGTCTTCATCATCAGGTCCACTTCACAAATAGTGCGTTTCGAATGGAACTACACCTATGTGTGCCTATAATATTTGAAGAGTTCCCTCGATTTCTCCAGGATCCCATCATCAGATCCTGACTTGGTGACAATGGGACCAACTTCAAATTATAACCCTTTCAAACAAAAAAAGAATTTTCCAAATCGGTTCAGCCGTCTTTGAGTAATCGGTGATCATTTACATAAAAAGAAAAAGATATACGCGTCGACTTGATAACCTCCTCCGTTTTTGTTCGTCGGTTGACAAAGTTTCTTCGATAGTTCAAGTTTCGTCTTTAGGTGTGCTGATACTAAGCCACTCTAGTAATTTCGCATCGTAGGTAGACAGACTATACGGAATCGACGTAAATCCGAGCCAAAACGTTTTAGCTAAATCCTGCAGACGAAGAGCCATGACGGGCTACAGTCTACTGGCAAGGCAATTAGTCTAACCTGACAATTACTACCAACCTACGAGCATACTAGGTCATTCATTTACAAACCAGACATTTAAATCGGTTCCACTTCTACGTTATTTCATTAATTACTACAATCTCTGATTAAACCTTCCTCAATAAAGTTCGTAACTTCAATTTGTTATTATCTCTTTCTTCTAAACTCCTAGTCCAACAATCTCAAATGGCAGCAAAAAAAAACAATTCGATTTATTAACACACTTTCATCTAGTTCGTGCCGAGTCAGTATTGTCCAATATTTGTGACGTTATTTTGATCAGTGGCCGGCCACGCCAAATTGCTACCTCTTGTTGTTTCTGTGGTTTTGGTGCATCGGACATCGTTCGTTATGGCGACGAGTGACGGCCATAATCGAAAAAATATTATCCTAAATTTTTTCATACTAATTAACGGTATTAAAAAATGGTTTGATAACTATGATGACCTGGGTTGAGTTTCATCATCGGTCATGTTTGGTTTTACACTGAGGTTTTACATTTAATGAGGTTTATATTTTTGTATAATTTGCTTTAACACAGATAAAATTATTATTATATTATATAAAGCTAGATTACCACTCACTGACTCACTCATTGACATAATTGTTCTCCCAGATGGTGGATGGGGAGGTGGGTATATTTTGACAGATTCGTAAACAAGTAACTCTCAAACCTACGGGAAAAGTGCCAAACCCCCCCTTTTCCGCCCCCTTCTCCCCCCCCCCCCCTATCGTATCTCGGAAACTACGAGACCCGTATTTTTTTCTTTTTACGGATTCGTATAGAGGAGGCTCGGTAAAGTAAAAACCATTTTTCAAAGTCCCCCCCCCGCCCCCCTTCTCCCCCCCTTTAGGCAGATCTCGGAATCTAAGAGACTTGGAACATTTTTTTTTTCAGATTCATTTAGAGGGGCAATGCTTTAGTCGAAATACTTGTGCAACCCGCCCCCCCCCCATCACCCCCCCCCTCTTTTTTTTTTTTTTTTCACAAGCACGCGAGGTGCTTGCACCTCGCGCAACACGCAAATACTTGATTTAGAGGGGCAATGCTTTAGTTTTTTTCACAAGCACGCGAGGTGCTTGCACCTCGCGCAACACGCAAATACTTGATTTAGAGGGGCAATGCTTTAGTTTTTTTCACAAGCACGCGAGGTGCTTGCACCTCGCGCAACACGCAAATACTAGTTATACTATATAAAGCTAAATTACCACTCACTGACTCACTGACATAATTGTTCTCCCAGATGGTGGATGGGGAGGTGGGTATATTTTGACAGATTCGTAAACAAGTAACTCTGAAACCTACGGGAAAAGTGCCAAACCTCCCCTTTTCCCCCCCCTTCTCCCCCCTCCCTATCGTATCTCGGAAACTACGAGACCCGTATTTTTTTTTTTTACGGATTCGTATAGAGGAGGCTCGGTAAAGTAAAAACCATTTTTCAAAGTCCCCCCTCCCCGCCCCCCTTCTCCCCCCCTGTAGGCGGATCTCGGAATCTAAGAGACTTGGAACATTTTTTTTTTCAGATTCATTTAGAGGGGCAATGCTTTAGTCGAAATACTTGTGCAACCCCCCCCCCATCACCCCCCCCCTCTTTTTTTTTTTTTTTTTTTTTTCACAAGCTCGCGAGGTGCTTGCACCTCGCGCAACACGCAAATACTAAACCCCCCCATCACCCCCCCCTTTTTTTTTTTTTTTTCACAAGCACGCGAGGTGCTTGCACCTCGCGCAACACGCAAATACTAGTTATATTATATAAAGCTAGATTACCACTCACTGACTCACTCATTGACATAATTGTTCTCCCAGATGGTGGATGGGGAGGTGGGTATATTTTGACAGATTCGTAAACAAGTAACTCTCAAACCTACGGGAAAAGTGCCAAACCTCCCCTTTTCCCCCCCCTTCTCCCCCCCTCTATCGTATCTCGGAAACTACGAGACCCGTATTTTTTGTTTTTTACGGATTCGTATAGAGGAGGCTCGGTAAAGTAAAAACCATTTTTCAAAGTCCCCCCCCCGCCCCCCTTCTCCCCCCCTTTAGGCGGATCTCGGAATCTAAGAGACTTGGAACATTTTTTTTTTCAGATTCATTTAGAGGGGCAATGCTTTAGTCGAAATACTTGTGCAACCCCCCCCCCCATCACCCCCCCCCCTCCTTTTTTTTTTTTTTTTTTCACAAGCTCGCGAGGTGCTTGCACCTCGCGCAACACGCAAATACCAATTTCTTTTTTCACAAGCACGCGAGGTGCTTGCACCTCGCGCAACACGCAAATACTAGTTATACTATATAAAGCTAAATTACCACTCACTGACTCACTGACATAATTGTTCTCCCAGATGGTGGATGGGGAGGTGGGTATATTTTGACAGATTCGTAAACAAGTAACTCTGAAACCTACGGGAAAAGTGCCAAACCTCCCCTTTTCCCCCCCCTTCTCCCCCCTCCCTATCGTATCTCGGAAACTACAGGACCCGTATTTTTTTTTTTTACGGATTCGTATAGAGGAGGCTCGGTAAAGTAAAAACCATTTTTCAAAGTCCCCCCCCCGCCCCCCTTCTCCCCTCCCTTTAGGCGGATCTCGGAATCTAAGAGACTTGGAACATTTTTTTTTTCAGATTCATTTAGAGGGGCAATGCTTTAGTCGAAATACTTGTGCAACCCCCCCCATCACCCCCCCCTCTTTTTTTTTTTTTTTTCACAAGCACGCGAGGTGCTTGCACCTCGCGCAACACGCAAATACTTGATTTAGAGGGGCAATGCTTTAGTTTTCTTCACAAGCACGCGAGGTGCTTGCACCTCGCGCAACACGCAAATACTAAACCCCCCCATCTCCCCCCATCAACCCCCCCCCCTTTTTTTTTCACAAGCACGCGAGGTGCTTGCACCTCGCGCAACACGCAAATACTAGTTATATTATACTATATAAAGCTAAATTACCACTCACTGACTCACTGACATAATTGTTCTCCCAGATGGTGGATGGGGAGGTGGGTATATTTTGACAGATTCGTAAACAAGTAACTCTGAAACCTACGGGAAAAGTGCCAAACCTCCCCTTTTCCCCCCCCTTCTCCCCCCTCCCTATCGTATCTCGGAAACTACGAGACCCGTATTTTTTTTTTACGGATTCGTATAGAGGAGGCTCGGTAAAGTAAAAACCATTTTTCAAAGTCCCCCCCCCCCCGCCCCCCTTCTCCCCTCCCTTTAGGCGGATCTCGGAATCTAAGAGACTTGGAACATTTTTTTTTCAGATTCATTTAGAGGGGCAATGCTTTAGTCGAAATACTTGTGCAACCCCCCCCCCCATCACCCCCCCCCCTCTTTTTTTTTTTTTTTCACAAGCACGCGAGGTGCTTGCACCTCGCGCAACACGCAAATACAAACCCCCCCCCCATTTTTTTTTTTCACAAGCACGCGAGGTGCTTGCACCTCGCGCAACACGCAAATACTTTTTTTTTTCACAAGCACGCGAGGTGCTTGCACCTCGCGCAACACGCAAATACTAGTTATTATACTATATAAAGCTAAATTACCACTCACTGACTCACTGACATAATTGTTCTCCCAGATGGTGGATGGGGAGGTGGGTATATTTTGACAGATTCGTAAACAAGTAACTCTGAAACCTACGGGAAAAGTGCCAAACCTCCCCTTTTCCCCCCCCTTCTCCCCCCTCCCTATCGTATCTCGGAAACTACGAGACCCGTATTTTTTTTTTTACGGATTCGTATAGAGGAGGCTCGGTAAAGTAAAAACCATTTTTCAAAGTCCCCCCCCCCGCCCCCCTTCTCCCCCCCTTTAGGCGGATCTCGGAATCTAAGAGCCTTGGAACATTTTTTTTTTCAGATTCATTTAGAGGGGCAATGCTTTAGTCGAAATACTTGTGCAACCCCCCCCCCATCACCCCCCCCCACTCTTTTTTTTTTTTTTTTTCACAAGCTCGCGAGGTGCTTGCACCTCGCGCAACACGCAAATACTAAACCCCCCCCCCATTACCCCCGCCCCCCCACTTTTTTCTTTCACAAGCACGCGAGGTGCTTGCACCTCGCGCAACACGCAAATACTTGATTTAGAGGGGCAATGCTTTAGTTTTTTTCACAAGCACGCGAGGTGCTTGCACCTCGCGCAACACGCAAATACTTGATTTAGAGGGGCAATGCTTTAGTTTTTTTCACAAGCACGCGAGGTGCTTGCACCTCGCGCAACACGCAAATACTAGTTATATTATATAAAGCTAGATTACCACTCACTGACTCACTCATTGACATAATTGTTCTCCCAGATGGTGGATGGGGAGGTGGGTATATTTTGACAGATTCGTAAACAAGTAACTCTCAAACCTACGGGAAAAGTGCCAAACCTCCCCTTTTCCCCCCCCTTCTCCCCCCTCCCTATCGTATCTCGGAAACTACGAGACCCGTATTTTTTGTTTTTTACGGATTCGTATAGAGGAGGCTCGGTAAAGTAAAAACCATTTTTCAAAGTCCCCCTCCCCGCCCCCCTTCTCCCCCCCTTTAGGCGGATCGCGGAATCTAAGAGACTTGGAACATTTTTTTTTTCAGATGCATTTAGAGGGGCAATGCTTTAGTCGAAATACTTGTGCAACCCCCCCCCCCCATCACCCCCCCCCCCCCCCCCTTTTTTTTTTTTTTTTTTTTTTTTCACAAGCTCGCGAGGTGCTTGCACCTCGCGCAACACGCAAATACCAATTTCTTTTTTCACAAGCACGCGAGGTGCTTGCACCTCGCGCAACACGTAAATACTTTTTTTTTTCACAAGCACGCGAGGTGCTTGCACCTCGCGCAACACGCAAATACTTGATTTAGAGGGGCAATGCTTTAGTTTTTTTCACCAGCACGCGAGGTGCTTGCACCTCGCGCAACACGCAAATACTAGTTATACTATATAAAGCTAAATTACCACTGACTGACTGACTGACTCATTGACATAATTGTTCTCCCAGATGGTGGATGGGGAGGTGGGCATATTTTGACAGATTCGTAAACAAGTAACTCTCAAACCTACGGGAAAAGTGCCAAACCTCCCCTTTTCACCCCCTTTCTCCCCCCTCCCTATCGTATCTCGGAAACTACGAGACCCGTATTTTTTTTTACGTATTCGTATAGAGGAGGCTCGGTAAAGTAAAAACCATTTTTCAAAGTCGCCCCCCCCTTTTCCCCCCCTTTAGGCGGATCTCGGAAATTAAGAGACTTGGAACATTTTTTTTTCAGATTCATTTAGAGGGGCAACGCTTTAGTCGAAATAATTGTGCAATCAACCCCCCTTTTTTTTTTTCACAAGCACGCGAGGTGCTTGCACCTCGCGCAACACGCAAATACTAAACCCCCCCATCACACCCCCCCATTTTTTTTTCTTCACAAGCACGCGAGGTGCTTGCACCTCGCGCAACACGCAAATACTAGTTATATTATATAAAGCTAGATTACCACTCACTCACTGACTCACTGACATAATTGTTCTCCCAGATGGTGGATGGGGAGGTGGGTATATTTTGACAGATTCGTAAACAAGTAACTCTCAAACCTACGGGAAAAGTGCCAAACCCCCCCTTTTCCCCCCCCTTCTCCCCCCCCCCCCCTATCGTATCTCGGAAACTACGAGACCCGTATTTTTTTCTTTTTACGGATTCGTATAGAGGAGGCTCGGTAAAGTAAAAACCATTTTTCAAAGTCCCCCCCGCCCCCCTTCTCCCCCCCTTTAGGCGGATCTACGAATCTAAGAGACTTGGAACATTTTTTTTTTTCAGATTCATTTAGAGGGGCAATGCTTTAGTCGAAATACTTGTGCAACCCCCCCCCCCCATCACCCCCCCCCTCTTTTTTTTTTTTTTCACAAGCACGCGAGGTGCTTGCACCTCGCGCAACACGCAAATACTTGATTTAGAGGGGCAATGCATTAGTTTTTTTCACAAGCACGCGAGGTGCTTGCACCTCGCGCAATACGCAAATACTAGTTATACTATATAAAGCTAAATTACCACTGACTGACTGACTCACTGACATAATTGTTCTCCCAGATGGTGGATGGGGAGGTGGGTATATTTTGACAGATTCGTAAACAAGTAACTCTCAAACCTACGGGAAAAGTGCCAAACCCCCCCTTTTCCCCCCCCTTCTCCCCCCCCCTATCGTATCTCGGAAACTACGAGACCCGTATTTTTTTATTTTTACGGATTCGTATAGAGGAGGCTCGGTAAAGTAAAAACCATTTTTCAAAGTCCCCCTCCCCGCCCCCTTTCTCCCCCCCTTTAGACGGATCTCGGAATCTAAGAGACTTGGAACATTTTTTTTTTTCAGATTCATTTAGAGGGGTAATGCTTTAGTCAAAATACTTCTGCAACCCCCCCCCCCCCCCCATCACCCACCCCCTTTTTTTTCACAAGCACGCGAGATGCTTGCACCTTGCGCAACACGCAAATACTAAACCCTCATCACCCCCCCCCCCCACTTTTTTTTTCTCCCCCCCCTTTAGGCGGATCTCGGAATCTAAGAGACTTGGAACATTTTTTTTTTCAGATTCATTTAGAGGGGCAATGCTTTAGTCGAAATAATTGTGCAACCCCCCCCCCCCCATTTGCCCCCACCCCTTTTTTTTTTTTTTTTTCACAAGCACGCGAGGTGCTTGCACCTCGCGCAACACGCAAATACTTGATTTAGAGGGGCAATGCTTTAGTTTTTTTCACAAGCACGCGAGGTGCTTGCACCTCGCGCAACACGCAAATACTAACCCCCCCCCATCACCCCCCCCCATTTTTTTTTCCTATTTCACAAGCACGCGAGGTGCTTGCACCTCGCGCAACACGCAAATACTAGTTATACTATATAAAGCTAAATTACCACTGACTGACTGACTGACTCACTCACTCATTGACATAATTGTTCTCCCAGATGGTGGATGGGGAGGTGGGTATATTTTGACAGATTCGTAAACAAGTAACTCTCAAACCTACGGGAAAAGTGCCAAACCTCCCCTTTTCCCCCCCCCCCTTCTCCCCCCCCCCCCCCCTATCGTATCTCGGAAACTACGAGACCCGTATTTTTTTCTTTTTACGGATTCGTATAGAGGAGGCTCGGTAAAGTAAACACCATTTTCAAAGTCCCCCCCCCCGCCCCCCTTCTCCCCCCCTTTAGGCGGATCTCGGAATCTAAGAGACTTGGAACATTTTTTTTTTTCAGATTCATTTAGAGGGGCAATGCTTTAGTCGAAATACTTGTGCAACCCCCCCCCCATCACCCCCCCCTCTTTTTTTTTTTTTTTTTTGTTTCACAAGCACGCGAGGTGCTTGCACCTCGCGCAACACGCAAATACTTGATTTAGAGGGGCAATGCTTTAGTTTTTTTCACAAGCACGCGAGGTGCTTGCACCTCGCGCAACACGCAAATACTTGATTTAGAGGGGCAATGCTTTAGTTTTCTTCACAAGCACGCGAGGTGCTTGCACCTCGCGCAACACGCAAATACTTTTTATTTTCACAAGCACGCGAGGTGCTTGCACCTCGCGCAACACGCAAATACTAAACCCCCCTCATCTCCCCCATCACGCCCCCCCTTTTTTTTTTTTCACAAGCACGCGACGTGCTTGCACCTCGCGCAACACGCAAATACTAGTTCCTTTTATAAAACTAAATAAGTAAGTACCAGCCGCCGCACAATTTACGTAGGTAGTTTTATCCGCATGCATTATAATATGTATCCTCCTCGCCTATAGTTTAGTTCAATATATATTGTAATGCCTATGTTCTATAAAATAGTACTACTTAATATGTTTAATTAATTATTTAATTCTACACATAGGTAGGTACTACCTAAGTAGGTCAGATACACTAGATATTAAATGGTTTTGACACAAAATTATAATGCTATAAAATCATTTGCGTAATTTATTACAATTAAATACAATGAAAAAACTTAGGAATAATAAATAAGTCAGGAAAATAAGACAAAAACGTAGGCAACTACGACTATGTTCGATAAACGTTTATTTCCTGAGAAGAAACTCGATCGATACGCGCACCTCCGAATATTCTTTGAGATTTGAAAGTGAACGAAGATTTGTTATACCAAGGCAACAGAAATCAAAAGAATCGTAATAAAATAAAATTGTATTCTTGCCTGGCGCTTATGACTCACTGCTAAATTAGGCATTATTGTTTATTTACAACATGACAAGTCGTTGTTCAGCCACGTGTTAATTAATTTATATAGTACTAGCGACCCGCCCCGGCTTCGCACGGGTGCAATGTTTATATTAAATATACTATAGAATGTCTTTATATACATCGTTGACAGCCTTTTTGTCATTCGACATACATGTTCTCTTTAGTAATTACTCTTGAAAGTGCGACACATAATTTACCAAGGGAAAATCATTCAACGCTCAAATCTAAGCAACATTGCACGCGCGCCGTGCCTCCGCCGGCACCGCGGTTCAACCACTATGTCCTTGCATTATAAATCTGTAATATCTTCGAACTATTTATTTAAATTATATTCTGTAAAGGGCAATATTGATTTATATTAAATGCACAATGTATTTATGGTACTTAATTGGATAAGGATTAATGCTGTATTGCTTAAAATCACTTCGTAAAATATGCTCGTATTTCTCGTAAAAAGTAAAGGATAAAAAATTGCCCAAGTGTGAGTCAGACTCGCCCATGAAGGGTTCCGTAGTAACTATAATAATATAATATAATGTATATATCTATATGACGAATAAAAACCTTAAAAATTTCTTAAAACTAGCTTATATACATTTTTACAACTACGCTAAATAACTTTGTTTTTCATAGTGTTTGTATGAATTACAAAGTTATATTTGCGGTTTTAGAAAATATGCTGTATCTCAAAAACTGCTGACCCGATTTCGTTCAAACCAATTTTGGTTGAAAGTTTATATTAAGATCTACAAACATATTTTTTTAGATTTTTCACTCCATTATTATAGAAGTTAGAGGGGGGGTACACACATTTTACCACTTTGGAAGCTTATATCTTATAAACGATTGACTTTATGAAAAAGTAGTTTTAGAAACCCTTATATCATTTTTAAATACCTGTCCATACATACCACACACGCATAGGTTTCATGAAAAAAAATATTTTCAGTTTTAGTTCCATGTATGGGGAGCCCCCTTTATTTTAATTATTTATTATTTTTTTTCTTAAAATCGGAAAGCGGTTCACAGAATACATCTACCTACTAAGTTTCACATGTATGGTCTTAATAGTTTCGGAATAAAATGGCTGTGACACGGACGGACGGACAGACGGACAGACAGACAGGCAGACAGACAGACAGACAGACAGATGGACAGACATATCGAAACTATAAGGGTTCCGTTTTTTGCCATTCGGCTACGGAACCCTAAAAATGGTTGTTGTGGGTTATCTATAAGAGATAGATGCCATCGAGGACTTTTTTGTTGACCTTTTTAAGGTGTACAATACTGTAGTACATTATTTTGATCTATCTCGTAGGGTTCAGCCAGCGTTTGCAAAGCAAGCGCAAAAAAATGTGTTTATTTGCGACATCACAATAGAAACCTCAAAAATTATCAGTGTTCCTCTACTATATTATGCATGTTATATACTTGAAAACCTTCCTATTGAATCATTCTTTCTATTGAAAGAAACTGCATCAAAATCCGTTGCGTAGTTTTAAAGATTTAAGCATACATAGGGACAGACACAGGGAAGCGACTTTGCTTTATGCTATGTTAAGATTAAGGCTTGTATTCATGCCAATAACCTTGACCATTTGGGCGGAGCTAACGACCCCACTCCGCGCAGCTCTCCGCTACCCGCATGCAACAGAAAAGAGAAGCGCGCTCGGCCCGCGCCTGCGTCGCTTCGCCTAGTCTCGGCACAGAGTATTGAAATCACAGAAGGTCAAGTCATCGTGAAAGTTAAATTCATCGTTATTTGTACCGCATCAAAAGTGGTCAAATTTTGTTTTTATTTATTATCTATTGATATAGATGCACTTTGAGTATGTACTGTAGAAACTATACCTCTATTATAGATCAGCCTGGCTCGAAACATGAGGTAAATAACTTGATGTATCTTTTTAACTAAATTATATATAAATAAAAATTAATGGCTAAATGTGTTGCTAAGCGCAAAACTCAGGAATGGCTGGACCAATACGGATTTTTTTTCGAATATTCGTTATAGCAAGTAACTTATTAGTAATCTGTGGTTATAGTCTGAGAGAAAAATGGTAGGTAGGTAGGTAAGGTAGGTATGTAGGTAGGAACTTAGAGTAAGGTAGATAGGTAGTATAATTATTACTAGTGTATGTCATATTATTTGTTACATTTTTTATAAACAAATAGATTATAACTAAAATTCACTGAAATTTAACTTTCTTTCAGCAAGTATTTTTATTCTTTTGGTTGGTTGAACTTCTTCATCCTCATTTATTTCTCCGTGTTCACATATATTTATTTTTAGAAATTTTGATAGCCATATAAAATCTTGTTCTATGTTTTCTTTTCGTCCTTCTTCGTTCTCGTTTTCTTCATTTTTCTCATCAATCTATTTTTCTTTCCTTAGTTCTATTTCCTTCTCTTTGTCGTTTTCTTCTTTCTCTTGAACATTATCTTAACTCTGTCTCTCTATCTCAACTGGCGGCTTCGTCCGTACGAAGAAAAACCGGTGCATATCGGCTCAAGCCAGGCCTCGCCCAGACGAAGCGCACACACGCGCCTTGCTTGTAGTAGTGTACCTATCATAGCGCAGTTGTATGAAGCTTACCCTCTGTCCGTTTACTCTGTGCTATCTACTTTTATGCGAGGTAAGTAAAGCAATAGTTTATAATGAAATATGTAGATAAAACTTTAAACTTACCTTGATAATAAATGTATACCCTTTTGTTTGTAATATTTTTTTAGACCTCTCTTCATTCGTTTCTGCTTATTCCCATGTTTTACAAACTAAATTTAAACACTACTAAAACTGTAAAATACTATGAGTTTATAACACTAACACTACTTATAGATACATAGAATACTCTTTAACTTATAAACAAGAATCAGAAATAAAACTTTTTGACGAATCGAAAGTCGGTTCTATTTTTTGATAATAAGTTTTATTTCACGCTTTTTAGTGGGTCAGTTTGTAATTTATCTAGTTACAAAAGCCAAAATGTCAACTACTTATCACTTTTTACAAAATATTGCTTTTCCCGGTGCAGAGCCGTTAATTTTTGAGGAGTTCTCTTGGTACATCACTATCAGCTCTACTTCACCATATGCATTGTGACGAGCATAAAGTGCTTAACATCTATATTCAAGTAATCTAATCGCAATCCACGAAATACTTATTATTGAGTAGTTTCGATGGCCATCTGGGGTCTTCGTCATCAGTTCTACTTCCTCAAATGGTGCTTTTCAAGAGAAACTACACAAGGTACTATAAGAAATACCGAAAACGCTATAGGTATGCCTATAATATTTGAAGAGTTCCTTCGATTTCTCCATGATTCCATCATCAGATCCAAACGTGACGACAATGAAACTAACTAAAATGTATACTCTTTCAAACAAAAAAAGAATTTTCCAAATCGGTCCAGCCATCTGCGAGTAATGAAGTAACATCATAAAAAAAGTTCAAGACGAATTGAGAACCTCCTCCTTTTTCTAAAGTCGGTTAAAAAGTTATTCCACTATTTACAAAATTAATCTTTGCAGTAATATTTTACGATATTATTTCGTAGTGCTTGAGCTCTCGCAACGCGACGTAGGTCCACCTAGCAACACGATGCGCCCCGCACTGAATTTGTGGACGAGTGCGGGGGTGATGTAAACGCAGTCTTTAATTGGACGCATTTTTAATTTATTGTAATAAAAATAATACATATTTGTAAAAAGTAACAAAACCAAATCATTTTCATTTGTATTGCAAAGCAGTAGTATATTTTTTATACTCTTTTGATAAGAAATTAAGGAGTAAAATGGTTTCATCTCAATGATTTGGAGGTGATTTGGTATTTTTTTTTCTTATTATGTGATACCGATAGAAAAATTGTGGCTAAACCAAATTACGGTTCATATCATGTAGATTACTAACAATTTTTTTCAGATGTAATTTCTCTGTAATTGCCGACGAAAAGTTGCTTCATCTGAATGCTTTTTTCAAGCTTTTTTCGAGAGAGCAGCCTTAAGAAGATAATCTATTGATTCAGTTTAGTATGTAACATAATATTAAAAGTTTATTAATAAATTAGTTTACGCAGACAGGCCTTGGATTTTTAACTAGTTTAAATGAGAAGGTCACATGCATTGTTTATAAGGTTTTTAATTTTACGTGTCAAATACTTTTTACGAATGAAAGAAAAATTGATATTATTGTTTTGCAGAGATGACTGTAATTTTCATTTTCGGGAATATTCGTATTTGTGACTATAAGGTAATCTTCTTTAATGTGACTGTTTCTATATTTTTATGTTGGCGTGTAATGTTTGTTATCGACACAATAATAACGTGTTTGTATGTTCACAGGTGGTGAGGTGGTTCAACACGAGAGGCGATGCTGGGCGGGGCGGCGGGGGGCGCCCGCTCCCGCCCGCCCACTGATCTCCAGCAAGGTATGCCAGCCTAGTACCGTCGGTACTGAATCTCTAATATTTTATCATACGCACAACCACAGTATGAACGAGTCTTCTAACGTTTGGTAATATTATAATACATTATAATATTACCAAACGTTAGATTACAAAAAAAAAAATGGCTAAGTGCGAGGCAGACAGATCTACAGCATATACATATATGTTTTTAGAGATTTTTCACTCTATTATTATAGAAGTTACAGGAGGGTGTACATGGATATTGTTGGTGTATAATCTATTCTTTTAAAGGATTGACTTTAAGAAAAAGTGGATTTAGAAACCTCAATATCATTTTTAAAGACCTGTCTATAGATACGATACATTATTAATAAGTTTGATGATAAAAAATTTCATTTCATTTCACGTGGTAGAAGGAAAACCAAAAAAAAATTTTGGCTTTTTTTTTCTGTCGCTTGTTCGTTTCATAAATTTTCAAATCCCAACGATGCTAAAGAAGTTTTCACTTCAAAATAGTTTCAGTTCTATGTATGGGGAGCCCCCTTAATTTTATGTAATTTTTTTTTATTTTTAATACAAATCGGAAAGCGTTTAACAGAATACCTACCAAGTTACACATGTATAGTCCTAATACTTTCGGAATAAAATGGCTGTGACATACGGACGGACGGACAGACAGACAGACATGACGAAACTTTAAGGGTACTGTTTTTTGCTTTTCGGCTACGGAACCCTAAAAACGAACACAGGACTATAGATCTTTCGTTAATATAAATATTTCTTCCACAGGTGTGGCCCGGTTTCCGCTCTACTCGCTGTTTCCGACGCAGGCCGGTAACCGACCCACGATACACAAAGGTGGGTTCAAACTGCACAGTTCTTTCTGCTTAATTGTTAACTAACTTAGCTTAGTTAGGTTTTATTCATAGGACATTGACTCAGCAGCGTAACTACTGTGAATAAGGCTACCTGGCTGCCTTTGTTTTAGTTTTAAAACTACGAGTGCGCTCTGAAAACGAATAAAACACTGATACTTCAAGTGCGTTGGTGCATTTTGGTTTTCTAACGTTGTTAATACATATTAACACATTAATTTACCATAATAAATCGTTTCATTAATTTATTATTTACACAAAAGAATTGAAAGCCCTCTGAGTTTGATGTGATGGATGACAAATGCACTTCATACGTATTTTAATCATTCTGTTTTACTCCTTTCCGCAATAGATGTGAAATGGGTTTAAAATATGGGCGTCATCTTTAACTAACACCAACATCAGTTGACATGTTTCAATGTTACAATGCGAAATTGATCTTGGATTACCAGGCAAACATAAATATGTAGGACTTACCGCATTAAAAGTGTTCATTTTTTAACAACAAAAACAAAACAAAAGATGTATGAGTTAATGTTGTTCTCGTAACCGGGTTACACATCGCGTGATGCCTGCCAGCCCCTCGGGCGACAGGCGTGAGGATATGTTTGACATGACGTTTCTGACAGTCGGCTCACCGGTGGTTTAGCCGCGATATAACATTATGTTTGGAGTGTAAACGCTCTTGAGGGCAGAGATCGCTGCTATCAGGAATGCATAACATTCTCGGAGAAGTTTAAACTATAATCATTTTGAACGTTATGGCCTTATATCACGGTAGCTTTGGGGAATTTACCTTAATTTATCTTAAATTCAAATTTACTTTAAAAAATTGACCAAGTGCGAGTCTGACTCGCCCATGAAGGGTTCCGCAGTAACTATAATAATATACTTAACTAGCGACCCGCCCCGGCTTCGCACGGGTGCAATGTTTGTATTAAATATAGGCAGCGTTCGCGAGAATCGTTAACGTACGGCAGTTTTTTTGACGCCTTACTCCACAATTTTCACTACCACGAAAAATCCTATCTATTTTCCGGGATAAAATATAGCCTATACGGATTCGGAAGAATCCCTGTAAGTAATGGTAAAAGAAATTTTGAAATCGGTCCAGTAGTTTTTGAGCCTATTCAATACAAACATACAAAAATACAAAGGTTTCCTCTTTATAATATTAGTATAGATATGTATATTTACTTGACAAAAAACTTACAAATTTCTTAAAACTAGCTTATTTACATTTAACAACTACGCCAAATAACTTTGTTTTTCATAGTGTTTGTATGAATTACAAAGTTATATTTGCGGTTTCGGAAAATATGCTGTATCTTAAAAACTGTTGACTCGATCTCGTACAAACCAATTTCGGTTGAAAATTTACATTAAGATCCTACCTAGACCTATATTTTTTTAGATTTTTTCACTCTAATATTATAGAAGTTAGAGGGGAGGGGGACACACACATTTTACCACTTTGGAAGCGTATATCTTTTAAACGATTAACCTTATGAAAAAGTGGTTTTAGATACCTCAATGTCATTTTTAAAGACCCGTCTATAGATACCACACACGCATAGGTTTTATGAACAAAAAATATTTTCATACAAAACCAATAACACCGACTACCGAAATTAAAGTTATTTGTCTTTGTAGTGTTTTGACATGGAAGTCGGTTTTATTTTTTCCTAAAATGTTTTTTTTTCAACAGTTTTGATGTAAATAAGTATTTAATTAAATAAGCCGTGTTAAACAAGTCCTTAGTTCGTGCCGATGTTTTGTCTACAATACATAGGTACCTACGTACTGCTCGAGTACGTATTGCTCCAGTACTAGCACAATTAATGAAATTCGCACTTGTGCCCTTGCCAGCTATCCCATATCGCACATAACGCACCTTTAAAGTAAAACCGTTACTATACGAAATTATCAAATTTTACAGGAGAGCCAATATTTTTTTTTTTTTTTTATTTATTTATTTAATTTATTTATATACAGAGGTATCACTTAAATCTAAACTCGCCAAACTTTTACGTTTGATGGCGAGAGGCGCTCTTTATACGTTAACATTTACCATTTGAAATAGTTCAGTATCTTAATTTAGTCTAGGTAAGTCTAAGTGCAAGTACTTCATGATTTCTTATGAGTTCATATGATAGATATCTGTTTCCTGTATACATGTGCTTTATAATAGTTTTTTTTATTTTATTTACTTACAGAAATATTTTTTAGATTTATATTTTGTTTGGTAACGATATAATTTAACGCTAGATGGCGAAAAAGACGATATTTTGGAATAAATACAAGTTTAACCTGTAGTTTACGTATATTTTAGATTGATGGTATAAATAACTCAATTCGTGAATATTTTCGTTTAGTAACGGTTTTACTTTAAAGGTGCGATAATATCTCGCATTTGAAAGTAGAAAATTCTTTTTTGCAAGCATTACTCACCAATCTCTCTGAACTTATGCATAACTAGCTTCTGCCCGCGACTTCGTCCGCGTAGAAGTCGAAAATATTCCACGGGATCCCGCCCCGACTTGCTTGACAAAGATTATAATAGCTCGGCTAATATGCAAGATTATTTATAGCCTATAGCACTCATGGATAATGCAGCTACATGTAAGCGAAAGAATTTTCAAAATCGGTTTGGTAGTTTCAGAGATTACATTACATTACATACAAACTTACAATTTACAAACATACATTTTTTACCTCTTTATAATATTAGTATAGAAGATATCAAGATAGTTTTCGTAGTAATCCTTTAATTCGGTCTTAAATATAATGATACTTTGTAAATGGTTTACACGTGTATTTTTAGAAATCAAAAAGAAAATGAAATCCGGGACAAACAAGAGCATGCATATTTAATGTAATCGTCAAATCATAATGCGTTTCGGAATGTAGAAAATATTTTTCAGGAATACAAGTATTTCTATCAATCTGTCTGAACTTACGCATCCCATCAAAATAGTTTTCGTAGTGACCCTTTTGCTTGTCTTTTATATACAATGCTGCTTTTTAAATTGTTTACTTGTGTTCTATTTATGTAAACAAAAAAAAATGGAAGCTTTGGTGTTATAACACTTATAACGCAGGATAAACAAGAGCATGCAATTAATTTAATTGTCAGATCATAATGAGAACAATGACGGTAATGTCTGAGGTGGTCTTTAGGGAAAATAATGTATGAGGGGATATGTAAATGTTTCCAACTGTTTGTCCCTTTAATTTAACTAAACGGAAGACGTTTTCAGATTGACGGAGACGTAAAATTATTTTCTTTACTAATGTTCTCTGCCTCCTTGGTCGAGGCCATGCTGCGGGGCGAGAGGGAGTGGGAAACGGTCGCCTCCTTCTGCGAAGCAGTCATGCTTCCGAAGGAGGAGGCGGGCCGCGTGAGGGAGAGGATGGCGTCCTCCCTCCAGCCCAGCCGCAGTGGTAGACGCCCACGGCGTCGGACGTCGGCCGACGATCTCCGGCCACCGTAGGCACGGGCATGCGGACAGCGAGTAAAGGGCAACTCGCTGTCCGACCATGGACCATGCCCGGGTCGACGGCGCGTCGTGTTCCACGCGCGCCTCAAAGAGCGTCAGCAACATGACGAGGCCCCCTCTGCAGAGGGCCGAAGCCTGCCGGGGTCGTGGGACTCATCCCGTTACCGTGGCCCCGGTATGTAAAGGGTTATTGAAGGAACACCGTGGATTTTAGTCAGTAAAAGTCTGACAGTCCCTCCCACCCTGCCCGGAGTGGGAGGACTTATTTGATAATTTTACAACGTTAAAAAAAAATGTTCTCTGCCTATGTATGTATATATTTAGGTATAAGTATGTAGGTATATTTTTTAGGAACTGTCCGAACCCCAAATATTTGAAAGGTTGTATGTGAGTATATTTTTCGAGTAAGACATGCGTATAAAATCACAGAAATGCTTTGAAGTTCCGAATTAAGACGATTAGTTACGCGGTACGAGAAGAATGACTGACACCCGCGAAATGGAGAACAACATAACAAGAAAACCAACCGACTTACAAACGAACATTACTTATTAAACCTACTTAAGAAACAAAAATTGGGAGATTTCATCGATAGCGTTACCTATTGATTTCAATTCTGGAAAATAAAATCAATTTCTTCTACAGCTATAATAATATGTTTGCCTGGTCTTTTTGTTTCAACTCCAGTAGAACAACTTAGAAAATCGTTGGTTAACTTTGCTTCAACTTTTCATTATACAAAAAAACAATTTTCTACTGAAACGTTATGCATGACTGGAACAACTTTGTTCTACTTTTTCGAAAAACTATTCATTGCATGAGCAAGCAGTACCTACGCTACGTACCTAGATTGACTTGGCAATCGTAAAAACAATCTAATTTATATATGTATGTATTACTTGTGAGATATATTGTGTTTTCATGCGATTCAAGTCAATCTATTTATTTAAAACGTTAAAGATTTTTGATATTGATATGGTCACTGTAAGATGTTGTTAGGTTAGATAACTACGTAACAACTTAAGACAGAAGGTCCCTTAAGTAGGGACTGAATAATCGAATAACCGACTTGGTATTACATGGATCTCACAACTTTTTACGGTAGAAGAACTGAGTTGCGAGACTTGGTTTTTTTGACAAGTATCGTTTTTCATGGGATACAGACATTTCTTGATAATACTTAATATTACCTATGTGAATTATTGTAACAAGATACCCATAATGTTAAATAAAATTACACAGTGGGGCCGGGGTGACTGAAGCTTTATATCGTAAACGTGTAGGAACAATATTTCACGAAAACCTTACTAACAGACCATTTTGAAAAACAGCAAACTACCATACTATCAGAATCCTTGTCCTTAATTACGATTTATTTTGGGTCGGTTACATACCATCTTGTATAATAGTTTAAAAGAAAACGATATCAACGCAAAACACGAAACCAATAAAACTTTCAAGAACTTGAATGAAAAGTTTCTTCTTGCTGAAACAGGAAAGTTTTCTAAAGCTTTTTTTTTCGGCATTATTGTTATACGAAAACACTACGGTTTATTTATCGCCACATGTACTAATGCGGTTTACAAAAGACGGCCGTACGTGACAAGTATGCGACATACATACATAGAACATAAACATGTGTGCGCCGGAGTTGCCGGCTGTCGAGTGACACTCAGTAATTAAGGTCTTAGGTCCCTTGGGCTTCGACAGAAATAGATTCTTTATGGCGCTGATGCCCAAAGAGTTCACGTTTAGAGGCCGGTTCGAGCTCGGTTTTAAGCACTGGCTGATTTGCTTTCACGAACGCCAGGGCAAAGTTGTGTGCCAAATAGAAGTAAGCTAGTATTATCTATGCTGAGTAGGTGATTACTTCGAAGGTAATTTGATTAACCTTATCAATTTTATGAACCTAGTTTCTTTGAATCTGTAAATAAATATGAATGTACTACTTGCTTTCGCTAGGGAAATTAGAGTAATGTACACGTACCGCAGAACTTTTTTTAAAGAATTCACGCAGACGTGACGTAATAGTATTATAATAATAATACGTGTTAACAATAAAAATGTAAATAAACGCGTCTCGTCAAGTTTCGCTACATGAGTTGCCTATAGACGCCCGCTGGTTAGAGGGAGATAGAAATACCTTAGTGCTTATACGAAATAACTACTACTATACTACTATACTAGGATAACAGTTAGTGCCAATTACAGTGTAAGCACTAAAATACTAAGATGTACTAAGGTCACATAACTCAAAAGGTTAACGAATCCAGTTGTTCCAGTGACGGAGAGTTTGTTCTCGTCGCTGTCGAGTTTCGGCGTGCCGACTCCTCCGCCAAACTCCCCCTACTCGCCGCTGCAACTGGAGTTGCTCAACTGCTCGCAGCGGGTACTCCTCGCAGACAAGTAAGTTTTCAATAATTACATGCTTTTGTGATTTACGTACCTGTTTAAAAATGTGGAGTGGAATTATTGCGCGTTTGAGATTTGCTGGTGGAATTGGTAAACGCAAATTCAAGACTTGATTAATATGTTGGTAGATTCCGCTGCGGTTGGAATCGTGATGCACTGTTTGTTGGCCGTATAATTTGTCATTAGTGAACTCCGATTTCTGAATTAAGCATTTGATGCTGTGTTTTCCTGAAATTCTGCTTCAACCTGAAAAAAATGCAAAAGTATGTTTGATTGTGGAGCTTGACACGTTTTATCTTAAACCACTTAATTCAGAAACTGTAGCGAATTTCCCTCTCCGGATTTTCCAAATGCTTCACCAATCGAGTGGACTGGACACTTGCTGTGTTTTTAAAATTAAGCCTATTTCTGAGTTATATTGGGTTTATTTGTTGCTTTATTATTAATTTGACTTACGTACCTATAGAGTAAAGCGTTACAATAAAATTTAATTTAAAAAAAGTAATAAGTTTAGCAAACGATTTTGTGGGAAAGGGTAGGAGTAGCTGAATTGTCGTGGATCTAAACATTATAGATGTCAAATAGAGACTTATATTTAATAATAATTTCTTAATATTATTCAATACTCTCTTATAATAATTTTGGATGAATTTATAGTGATTTTGGAATAATCCACGACTGGCTCTAGGTAGGTACAGGAAAATATGAAAGCTAGTAAAAATGCAATTGCGAACTGCCTTCAAAAAGTACCTAATTCAGTTTTTTTTTTCTTTTCTCATGGACAGGGATCATAGTAAGATGGAAGAAGCTAAACTGGGCAAAGCTTGTCTTCCTGATTCTTTATGTTGTCCCGGTGACCAGCGGCAGATGCTGGACAATATTGGCGTTATGCAGCCGCTTACTATCAAGACCGAACAGGCAAAACGGTCATGCAACACTTGCCTCACAAATTCTCCTAAAAAGGTAGCGAAAATGGATATCAATACTGCTATATTTTTTGTAAGAAACGATTTTTTATTATTAGCATAGGTTTTTTTTATTATTATTTCAAAAGCATGACGTTGTTTTGGATTATGATACTGATGAAGAAACTATTTTCCTCAATAGGTGATGCACGGAGATAGTGGTTGCAGTCGAACAAATCCTGTAACCTGGCTTGGGGTTGCGGGACAAAATGTGCAAGTTCAGGTGAAACGGGAACCGCAACATGTCCAAGTTTCAGAACTGGTTGCCGTCAAGCTTGAGCAAGCGTCGCCTGGTAATAAGCCAGACCACCCGCCTCCGGCAATACCGGCGTCGCTAAACAACGGTAAGCTTCTATCTGTTACAATAATATGCTTGCCTAGTACGTTCGTACCGTACTATGCGAGACAGCGATGAAAATGCTACCACCACCAAATCACGCCATTATTTTCTTCTAAATTACTTTTTTATTATAGGTACTCGATAATATGTAGATAACTTCTACGTAGTAATTTGTTTGGTTTCCTAACTCAACTAAATGTTTACTTAATCCTGGAATTTATTTGTCTAAGAACTGGACTGAACTGAACTCGGAAGTTTTTTTAACAAAAAAAAACGAGAGTAAATTAATATTGCTTGTATTTTCTCGCAGGCTCTATTCCTGTGGGTATCGCGGTTGCCCGACAGCGAGTAGGCGATGCCGGTCTCCTCGCAGCGTTGTCTCAAAAAGACAACCAACAGCGCATGCACGATATCGGTAAGTTATTTTGCATGTAAAGAAAAAGATAAAAACTCAAGTTTGCAGACACAGATTGCTTTTATTACCTTCTTATAACCACGAATAACTTAAACAACCTTCTTATAACGGAAAATTATACCGTGTGTGTCACCTGGTTGTGGAAACAGCCTGTTACAGTCATTGGCAGACAATACCGATATCTAAGCACGGACCGAGAGTACGCCATCAACGTTTGCTACAACCTCTTTGCTGTCTCTGTTAGCCTGGTACCTCTATGTATTTACTAAGATGCGCTTGGTAATGAAAAAAAGGAAATTAAACTTTATTGAAGGCCAAATTTAGCGATTCGAGTAAGCTTTAATATATCGGGGTAAAGCTCAATATCATGTGTTTTTGTTTGCAAAAATAACAGGCGGCTCCATTTTTTGTGGCTTATTGCAAAAGCTACCGTGTTCCGTTATTATGATCTCGTAAGCTTGAATAAAAAACCAGTGTATTTCGTTCCGCTGAAACCAATAATAATAACAAAATCGAACGGTAGGACTCGGTAAGTCAAATGTCTAGTTTAATTGATTGCGCGTTTGAAATGAAATCGCGCTGTTATCGCGGCATCTCGCCGAATCGCTACGATCACGCGAGCAGTTTTTGATACTACCTTAAATTATAGCTACATCCAATGAATAAATATCAGCGGTCGTTGTGCCTAGCCGCTAGTTGTGTGCAAGCATAAATTATATGGCAATACATTGTTGCAAAGGTGAACTTTTACCATAAGTAACTAGGAACTAAAAATTCTTTAGTTGCTATGAATACCTACTTGGATCGGTACTTTCCTCTCGATCGCAACTATTTGATGCATAATGTATAAAAAAACATGGATAACAAAGCTTCAACCCCGACACATATCATGTTTCGTGTCATATAATTTACTATTCTTGTTGAACGATCCTTTTATAATATAGAACTTTAACAAACTAAGTAAATGTTGGTAAAATTAAAATAAATCTTTTTTCTCTCAGTTTGGTTCGAGGATCTCAATTTGAATTTAGAATTTACATTAATAGTATGCTACCGTTTTGAATGGCGCCGTTAGGCATCGACGTCTAAAACATTATCGATCGAATTTAAAATCGTAACGTATATTGGGAATTCGAATTGCCATCATTTCAAATTAGCTTCTGTTCCGCCACCGTTTTTTACCTGACTTGATCGCGTGTTTGATGTGGTGTTTGTATTGCCATTATTATTAGAAATTTACTTCTGACGAGGCTTCAGTTTTAGGTTCAAATTAGTAAATATTTACAATGAAGTGTGATTTAAGAAGCCTTACTATTATTTTAGAAGCATTTGATAAAAACTAGGAATTTCAGGATAAGGGTGCGTTTGCACCAGAGATGTGCGATGGAAATGTGTCGTGCGAGGATGTCTAGCTGTGCTGTGAAAATGTGTGGGCGTTTCCACCAACGAGGATGTGTAGCGGAGCTGTGAAAATGCGCATAAATGTGTGGTGCGAGTATGCGCAAACCTCGCAACACATCCTTCACAACACATATTCCTCGCAACACATCCCTCGCAACACATCTCTCGCACACATCGCTCACACACATCCCTTGCTTGTTTTGTATGCGCAAAAATCTAGCTCCGCTGAGCCGTTTCCACCAGAGCTGTGCTGACCGAGGCGAGGTAAATGAAGCGATTCTATTGGTTCTTTACAAACACATCCCTCGCTACGCATCCTCGCACATCTCTGGTGGAAACGCAGCCTAAGACCAGAGTTAATTTCTACCCTTTCTCTGGTTTGTCTGAAAGTATATTATTATGTGTGGTACCAGTGCCGGATTAAGACTAGTTACTTGATGCCCTAAGCAATGAATAGTCTACTCCCATGCGGCCCCCCTATTTACAAGTAAACTAGTATCGCGGATCAAAAAAATATGTGTTCAGAAGATTTTACGATAGTTCTAAACTTATATTTTTTGCAGTATTATAAAAAGCCTTTGTGTTGTATTTACAAATAAAACGGTCATTATAAAGCAGTTTTTATTTCACATCATTTAATGGAATTCATTGTATTTGCATACTTTTTCACAATCCCGCGACATCTCGTAGTCTTCAAATCTCACGATACTGCTTTTGGGGTCTCGGGAGACATTGGCTAGGTCTGAAATTTCTCTGATTCTCGATCACACACAATCGACTATACGTACTTATATCAGGTTAGATATTTTGCAGCAGCGCAAGCTTGCAGCCGCAGCAGCAGCGGCAGCAGTATAAAGTCTTACTGCTACCGGGCGCATTTTTTGTGTCTCTTTCTGGTGTCTTGGTGGTTGCCTTATTTACTTAGGTTTTACTCCGGCACTGGGTACTATTAATGCAAAGGAGCATTGAACTAGTAAGACCCACCCCACAAGGAATTGACCCTAAGCGAATACTCTCTTTGTATGTTGCAATTTATAGGCCTACTATGTTGCAACTATGCATATCCCAAACAGTCAAACCGGTACTATAACCTCATGAAACGCAAATGAATTTCATGAAGTC
Organism: Tholera decimalis; assembly: GCA_943138885.2. NCBI lineage: Eukaryota > Metazoa > Arthropoda > Insecta > Lepidoptera > Noctuidae > Tholera > Tholera decimalis. Next base: position 4,368,933 of record OW964555.2, read on the forward strand.
GTTACATCATAAAAGGCTGTAATTTTCCCTGTTTGTTATAAAAACTTACATCATTTGCTCGATCAAGCCGAACGCATAGCTGCCTAAGTGAGGTTTTCCTCTATAGTTCCACGAGAACATAGCTTGACATTTAATTTATGGTCAATAAGTATAGTTATAATTATGTGCATGTGCGTATCGGCCTTTGTAAAAGTGATTTATGACATAAAGCGCGTCTGTATCCGACAATTATATGCTAATCAGTTATTGCAGGCTCTTTTGTAACGTATGCAATGTTCGAGTGCTATGTTGCAAGTGGCCACAGAGTATTCTTGCGTTTTTTACGTTATTTAATTAGTTTTTGATTTGGTAACTATAGTAGATCTTTATTAGAAAATGTACGCGTGTAGGGACACAGTAGATGAACTATTTTTTAAATCAAAGTAGAGAGTAGGATCTGCATTTAATAACCAAAATTCAATGATCGAAATAAAATCTTGTTTGGTCACTAAAAAAAATCAATTACCTCAGCAAGCAGGTGGTTATTCAATAATTAAAAAAAAAAAAAACAGTAAATTGCAATTATTATATGAATATTTTATAATCTAGTGGCCCTTATTATTGTGAATAGCTTACCGTAGATGGTATCAACAACCGTGCACATAATATATTCATAAAATTTGACACGCAGTAAACTTCGTTGCGAATTGGAGTTTGAATAAAATCTAATTAGGTGATTCAATTACTCCATAATTACCACTGAATAGGTCTTATAAATCGTGCTGCATAATAGAAGTTAGTAAAACACAGGTCATAGCGCATCTACGTTAAGTTAAACGAAAGCTAGTTTTGTTTATTAAAGATGTATAGATGTGTCATGTGTGTATGGTAGCGCAGACTGATGTTTACAAGACAGCAACACATGGCGAGCCATAATACGCAATAAAAAGTCCTCAAATAACGATTTCTGATAAAATCTTTACAATATTTTCTTGTTTTACAACCCAGTACAAAATAAAGTGGCAATATAATAAAAAATAAACCGTATAAAAGTTACAAATACTCCATTGCATGACCAAATCGATACCAAGGGGTTGGACAGAGAATAAATGTAGGACGTTATGCCGACACCTGCCGCCGACGTGAATGCTTATATTATTGACGACGTAAACGACGTTTGTAAATTCAATGTCTAAATTACGATCAATTTTATTACTATTTTGGCTTGCAACTGCCTTCATAAAACTATAATTTTGTTTTTTTGTAATATAAAATTGCTTTTATATCTAAATTAACTTTTGTTTACGTAGATACAAGGGTTTTCAATTCAGCCACAAGCGCATTTCCTACATTAATTGGCGTGAATGTTTTTATACTTAAATATTTCTGTGTTAAATGTGCCATTAATCTTATTGTTGTTGCATTTTTTTTGAATTAATATAGTTAATTTATTAAATTATAATAAATAATAATTTAAATTAATTTATTATTACATTTAGCAAATGCTATTTTTGTTGACTGACCTGTAACAAAAAGGTAGAAAGTTCCAACGCTAATAATGTTTTCTACAAAAGTTTAAGTAGTTGGCGTAAGTAATCATAATATTATGTATGTAGTAGGCAATAGGTAAATCGTAAAATTTTATGTTACACTTAACGTTTTGACTAGCCGTTTTACGACAAAGCTGTCCATGACACAATAAAGCGGCATAATATGAACTAACTTAATTACTTAGGTACCATTCATATTTTGTTATCAAGAATAGATACTGTACTACGCTCATTAGTGTTAGTATTAGATCACTTTAATTTTAGTGTTATATTTAAGTTTCTCATATAAGTTCACTGTAATTCTTTTGAGGTATAAACATTTTTAACCGAAGATCGATGATAAAATCTACCTGTAAAAAGTGTGCAACAATAACTGTCGTGAACATGGTACTTAGCCATCGCTTACTGTTTTAGAAAAAAATAAACGAATAGTTTAGATTTTGCATCTTATAGTTTGTCTGATTAATCTATACTAATATTATAAAGTGGAAAAGTTTGTATGTTTGTTTGTTTGAACGCGCTAATCTTCGCAAGTACCTACTGGGTGGATTTTGGTATGAATTTATGAAAGTAGTTTGAAGCTTGTTAATAAAAAGTATTTTACCCGAATTGAAATTGAATTGATTGATTGAAAAAGAAGGGTTGTGTTTTTATCGTGATAAATTCCACGGGAGCGAAGCCCCGCGCGAATGCTAGCTATGACATAAAATTAAATTAAAACAATCTTATGAAACTAAACCAACTTTTATTGAGGTATTGCAAAGAACTAACAAGCAAGCCAAAGAAAAAATAAGATTCGTAACGAAACAATATTTTTATGCGCGGAATACAGACCTCGCTCCCGTTCTACACAGATAACATCGCGAAAGCGAGCGGATATTATCACGTTCAAAATTATTTACACTGCAAAAACGCACCAGCTCAACCAATTACATGCTAATCACGGTTTTACAATTACTATAACTGCGCTCGCGGTGGCTTTTATAATACACACATGAATGAAACAATAAAAAAATATTATTTTTTTTTTCTTGGAGCACGCTGTATTCGCGTGGTGGTCGATGTGTGTTCGACATGCGACTTTCCAAATTATGTTTCCTTTTCATGTTATGTTTTGTTGCGGAATTACATTTGCATTGAGTATACTAATAAAATTATCTTCCTGGCCTTATTTCACATGGACATTATGGTAAACAATGACGTATTATAATAAACGCGTCATATTCCCACAAAACACCTCTCAAAAACGGCACGAAACATACACATAGAGAATTACTATCTAATACGTGTAAAGAAAGGGACAGAAAATAAATGCCATCTTTAGGTACACCTGATGTTAGAGAGAGATGAATATACATCTTTAGTTAACAACCTCCCCTAACGTCACGTGACTGACTTCATTCATACGCTAGCCGCCATTAGCCGTGTATAAAAATAAAAATAAAAAATGTATTTCTGTCGATATTTACCTATGAAATGACACATTTTGACCTCTTACGGAAGCAGTATAATTAGTGCAACGTCTGAAAACACACAAAGGCATGCTTTTTTCCTAATTTTCTTTTAAAACACATTTTTTCTTAAGATGTGTAGTGTAGCTATCGCGATTCGCGACACAGGTTCGTGCGTAACTAAACAGACACGAGGCACTTACCTTGATTTCAACTTGCCATTTTAGAGCGCGGACAACGTATCTATAGTTTATTATATATCTTTGATGGTAAACGTATATGCAAAGTATAGACGAGCACTGTTTTATTTCATTTTACTGTAATAGTTTGCAGGAGTATTAGACATTCTCCTCGTTTTAAGCTCGTTTTACTTGAGATGATAGTAATTAGTAGTTAGTATTCAGCCTTACTAAAAAACACCGTAATAAAGTGCTATGTATTTATAACCTGAACTAGGGTTTAAAATAGAGTACATACTTACTAATCTTAATACTATTTGACTAGTGATTCAACGAATACTACTTTTACGAATACGAATATCAAACCTACTATTCGGCGAATACGAATACGAATATCTTGCCATGGTAATAAAAGACTTATTTATTTGATGAATGTTTACTCTTCTAATAATTAAAATTTACAACACATTGGCACATTTTTATTTAAGAAACATAAAATTTGTAGATTTTCTGGTTTTAGGCGATTTCTTTTTTCAGTCTGGGTGTTCCCAGCCGTTGAAAAACGTCTTTCTGAGGCGAGTATTCGCCGAATACGAATATTCGGTAAATGTCTACTATTCGGCGAATACGAATATACGTATTCATATTCGTTGCATCACTATATTTGACAAAATAGATTCAAATTAAAGATCAATACTTGTTTTCCACATCACTGGCAACCCGAAAATGATTTATCTACTTAAATCTCGTCTGGATCGTTTTTGCAAAATATGTCGCTTGCACAAAGTTGACTTTTATATACGAGCGGCCTTAGTATGAGTTTGCGATACTATTATCGTGTTCGAAAACTATAGCTTTGTCTCTTTCACACTAATCTAGTACGTGTGAAAGAGACAAAGCGATAGTTTTCGAAAACGACAAAAGTATTTCAAACTCATACTAAGCACACAGGGCAGCACGAATGTGCACTAGTCATACTTTTTGTAATTCTTGTGATAGATGCACTTTTTAATTTCTTATATCTTCCCTTATCTTATTAAGAATAAGGACTAATTTCACTTGCCAAATATGCTATAGCGATTAGATAAATAAGCCACAGAGCGAGTGGTCGAAAACACGTGGGCTAACTTTGAGTGTGACGATCATTATGAATTCCTTGTATGTATTTTAATACGAGTAGTGCTAGGAATGCTGAAATGAAGACTGTGTTTGTGTATTTACCTAATTGGCTATGCAAACTAGGGTCATCACCATTGTTAATGTATAAATTTTGTTAAAAACTGAAAATATTACGATATCATTACCGAGCTCCGAACGGCGGTATTGGTGTTGATTTCAAACTTGATACCTTCACGAGTTCCTGATAAAAATCTTTTGCTAGATTGACAGATAGGCAAACGGACGGACGGATAAAGAAGTGATCTTATAAGGATTACATTTTCATTTTGAGATATGTAACTCCAAAAACGTTATTATTAATTGTAAGAAGTAGGTACTCCGGTGTTAAGTGTTTACCATAAAGAATCATTAAAAATTTCCGAAATTAACGCAAATAATTTACTTAGTAAGTAATAAAAGTTAGTCCCATCCTTACTGGAATAAAAAATATTATTGAAATATATAATTATCAAAATGCCCATTAATGGCATCTAAATTAAGTAGGTACCTAATATGTATCGCAATAAATTGCTTTTGATTAGTTGTGAATTTGTGAAGTACGGAACAAAGGCGGGTTGGGGTAGATAATGAATGTAGGAATCTGTAGGTCCGAGGTTGTCTCTATCGCCAGCGGCTGTCGTGTTGCAGCCAGAGAGTAGAATATTTCTAATCACGTCGTAGCAATTCGGCCCCCGACCGCCCGTCACAACATTTGGCGCGCTTCCCGCCAATCCGCGGCCCAGGGCTGGTAACGCCCGCCAATTTATGACATAGCATATTTTTTTCTAACCACGCTATAGCAATTGGCAGATAACATTACTTACTGCTATTACAACGATTATTTTGTATCTTAGTTTACGCACAAATATGTTGCTTAAGATTGTAGGTTACTGCGTTTAAGACTACGTGGCCACACTAAGCGTCAAACTTAGAGCGAGTTCACAAACAAACCACTTAAGCATGTTACAGTTTTATAGATATTTCTTCTTTACGTTCACAGTTGGCTAGTATACGTCGGTGGCATAATAAATATGTATATATACACTACTCATCGTAAAAAAAAGAAAAAAATGAGTAAAGTTAAAATTGAGACACCTCTGAAGTTGGGATTTGTATAAGATATATGTACTTTTTTATATTACAAAAAATAAATTAATAATGACATTTAACTGCGATTTTTCAAATTAAATTTCTTTCCCTATTAATCGTATTTTGTTCAACAGGTATGTTTTTTACCCTTTACGAAGAATTTATATTCTGTCGGAATTTCTGCATATAATCACATTTTTGTTGCAAAAAATATCGTTGTTTTAATATTGATTGCTAATTTCTGTAACATCCTACCAAAAATTTTTTCTGGAGTAATCCTAGAACCTCACGGAACCGAGGCTTTTTTTTTTTTTTTTAACGTGGTAAAATTATTAAATAAGTCCTCCCACTCCGGGCAGGGTGGGAGGGACTGTCAGACTTACTGACTAAAATCCACGGTGTTCCTTCAATAACCCTTTACATACCGGGGCCACGGTAACGGGATGAGTCCCACGACCCCGGCAGGCTTCGGCCCTCTGCAGAGGTTGGCCTCGTCATGTTGCTGACGCTCTTTGAGGCGCGCGTGGAACACGACGCGCCGTCGACCCGGGCATGGTCCATGGTCGGACAGCGAGTTGCCCTTTACTCGCTGTCCGCATGCCCGCGCCTACGGTGGCCGGAGATCGTCGGCCGACGTCCGACGCCGTGGGCGTCTACCACTGCGGCTGGGCTGGAGGGAGGACGCCATCCTCTCCCTCTCGCGGCCCGCCTCCTTCTTCGGAAGTATGACTGCTTCGCAGAAGGAGGCGACCGCTTCCCACTCCCTCTCGCCCCGCAGCATGGCCTCGACCAATGCCGGGCGCGAGAGGTCTCCGCCTATCGCCGCCGTGAGGACACGTCGGTGCTCTGCCCAGGCGGGGCAGTCTTGCACCGTGTGCTCTACGGTATCCTCAGGGCTACCCTCGCAGTGGTGACACCCAGACGTTTCCTCCTTTCCCATCAGACACAGGTACCTCCCGAAACTTCCGTGTCCGGTGAGGACCTGCGTCATGCGGTCGGTCAGGACGCCGTGACGCGGATCTAGCCACTCCTCAAAGAGGGGTCTTACCGCCGCAATTGCGGCGTGCCCGGCCGTCGGTTGCGACAGTCGTTCCCTCCATACTGCCCTGAGATCGCGCCGGAGCTCTTCCCGCCGCGCCTCGACTTCTCGAGGCAGCGGGGATACGCCCCGGCGCTGCGCCTCCACGCGCCATTCATAGACGCGCTGGAGGGCAGTCGCCTCCAGATCCCAGGGCAGCAATCCGGCAAGGAGGTTGGCCGATTCGCCGGCGATCGTGCGGTATCCCCGGATCATTCGGATAGCCATGACCCTCTGGCATGCGACCAACTTTAGTGGTCGCGTCCGGATGCACAGGGCCCACACTGGGGACCCGTAGAGGGCCATGGACCGCACGACGCCGGCGTACAGCCTTCGGCAGGAGGCGTTTGGCCCGCTGAGATTAGGCAGGAGTCGCCTGAAGGCGGCTGCTGCCCGGTTCAGCTTTGGGGCCAAACTCAGGAAGTGCTCCCTGAAGTTCCACCGGCTGTCGAGGACGAGTCCCAGGTACTTCATCGTCCTCCCGACGCCGATGCGAACCCCCTCCACCGTTATGTGGGACTCGGACCGTGGCGCGTTCCGACCGCCATGAAAGCACATGGCCTCGGTCTTGTGCAGCGCCACGTCGAGTCCCAACTGCCGGATCCTATGAACGACTGTCGCAACCGCTTGCGTCGCCAGGTCTGCCGCCGCCTGGTGCGACTCTCCCTGCGCCAGGACGAGCGTGTCGTCAGCGTAACATACTACGCTGACGCCGTCAGGGAGGTCGCCGCGCAGCACCCAGTCGTATCCGATGCTCCACAGGGGTGGCCCCAAGACCGATCCCTGTGGGACACCGCACGACATCTCTCGCCGGTTCCACTCTCCCCGGTGACCGGGGTAGATGACGGCTCTGTCCGTCAAGTAGTCCTCGACTATGCGACGGAGGTAGGTCGGCACCCGGTGATACCGGAGTGCCTCCCTGATGCAACTCCAGGGCAGGGTGTTGAAGGCGTTGGTGATGTCCAAAGACACCGCCAAGACGACCCTGCCCCGGGATACCGCGTCCCCCGTCGTGAGGGCTCTCACGCGCATGACGGCATCCACCGTCGAGCGCCCCTTGCGGAAGCCAAATTGGCACTCCGCAAGATCCGGGCCCACCCGATTCAGGTGCCCTAGGAGGCGGTCTGCAACTACTCTTTCCAAGAGCTTGCCCGCCTCGTCGAGCAGCACGATGGGCCGGAATGCGGACGGAGAGTCCGCAGGGCGCCCGGCTTTCTGGATCAGGACCAGCTTTCCCGTCTTCCAGCGAAGCGGAAACTGGCCCCTCTCCAGGCATGCGCTAAAGAGCCCCCCTAGTCGAGGCCCGAGAGTCTCCGAGGCCAGGACCCACGCTTTCCCTGGCAAGCCGTCGGGTCCTGGGGCGGTATTTTTGGCCTTGAGCCGTTGTACCGCCACTCTCAAGTCTACCTCGGTCACCTCTGGAGCGTCGTAGACGTCGTCGTCGCTGTGGTCCGCGTTTGCGCCAGCTTCAGGTTCCGTCGGAGACGGAGCCATGGGCGGGGGAGCGTGCTCCCCTCGCGATGGGAACAGGGCGCTCACCACGTCCTCCAAGAACTGAGGCTGGAGACTCTGCGTTAACGGGGGAGCCCAGGGGCGGAGCTTCTCTCGCACCCACTTGTATGGGCGGCCCCATGGGTCCCCGTCCAGAGTCGCCAGCATCTCCTCCCGGGCCAGTTCCTTGGCCCGCCAGATCTCGTCTCGGAGGACGGCCTTCGCTGCCCTGTAGCCCTCGTACAGCTCCGCCTCTACAGTCGCCGCATCCGAAGGTCGGGTGCGGCGCCTGCGGAACCTGGTGTACCGGCGTCGCGCCGCAACGCACGCTTCACGCAGCGCTGCTAGCTCACTCGACCACCAGTACAGCTGACGCCGGGCGCGTCCTTGCCGGACCCGGGGCATGGCCATGTCGCAGATCTCCGACATGGCCTCCCGGAACCACTCCGCCTCGTCGTTTATGTCGGCAGGCCTGTCCGGGGGTGACCCCCAGGCCTGCACGATCGAGGCTTCCAGGAATAGCTCCCGGTCCATCTGCTTCAGCGCCCATCGCGGACCACTCAGGTCCCGTCGGACCGGCGCGTCTGGGGTCTGGGCGGAGACGTCGAACCGGATATACCGGTGGTCGGAATAGGTCTCCACCTCCTCCACAACGCGCCAGTCGGTGACGCGCGGTGACAGGCTGGGGGTGGCGAACGTAACGTCCACCACCGACTCGCCCGTAAACCGCACGCACGTAGGGACAGAACCCCGGTTCTCGATCACCAGGCCCTGCGCACGGGCCCAGTGCTCGAGCATCCTGCCCCGCCCATGGTCCATGGACCGGGAACCCCAAGCCGGATTTTTGGCATTGAAGTCCCCGAGGACGAGGGCGGGGAGGGAACCGAGGGCGACGATGACGTCTCCCAGCTCCGTTAGGGAGTTCTGGAACTCGGCGAGAGTTCGGTTCGGGGAGAAATAAACGCCTACCACAGCGATCTCCCCGAACCGTGCTGCGACGATCCCACGCCCTCTCTTGACGCGATCGAGGGGCGGGGTACCGGCGGCGGCCGACGAAACGAGGGTCACCGAGCCGTCTAAGTCCGCCACCCAGTCATTCCTGGGCAGGACAAAATACGGCTCGGCGACCACGGCGACGTTGATCAACCACTGCGCCATGCTCTGGAGCAAAAGTTCCTGAGCAGCGGCGCAGTGGTTGATGTTCGCCTGGAGGAAGCGCAATGAGGCTGCAATGGACGCAGGGCGCCCGCCCTCACCTGATCGGGAGGGCACTCCCCAGTCCTGGCTACGGCGGCCACCACTTCCTCGGCCGTCACGGAGTCATCCAGACCCGATATGCGCATGTCTGCGCGCTTGGTGGGTCTGGAGACTCGGGCCTCCTCCGCATTTAAGGACGCTCTGAGCCGTTCGGCCAGAGCGTCAGCGGTAGGGCCACTGTCCGCGCCGGGGATCTCCAACATCCGAGCCCCCGTCGCAGTGACCCGGTGACGGAGGCCACCGGTGATGCCGACCTCCGTGATGTCTATCACCTGCCGCGCCGTCGCGAGCACGTCGCGGTACGACACGCCCCTCTTCACCGCGTCCGGCTGCAGTGTGATCACTACAGCCGTGGTCTTGGGGGGGTTTGGGGGCGACTTCCGTGGGCGATGTACTTATCCAAGTATGGAAAAAATCTATTTGCTAGGATGTCACAGATCTTGTTGTGATGTAAAAAAAAGATACATATCTCATTCAAAACCAAACTTTAGAGGTGATTCGATTTTTTTGATGAGAAATTTAATGAAACGTATCGAAAATGTAGAAAAATAGCGTGGCTGTACATTGAGGGGGGCATAGAAATAGTAGAAGAGCAAAGTTTGTCCGTCTGTTTGTACACGCTAATCACCGGAACTACTAGACAAATTTGAATTGAATGAAACTTCCCTTGTTACACATATAGCTACATATTAAGAATGTAGGTTTGGCCATCATATACATTAACATAACTAGAGGTGCGCCGAATGTTCGGCCGAATATTCGTATTCGGTATATTCGGCATATTTTTTCATGTTCGTATTCGGCCGAATATTCGGTTGATTTACCGAATATTTACCGAATATTTAAATTATTGTTATTATTTGAAAAAAGAAAATTTTATTAAAAAGTAAAGTTAACTAGTTACTAAATAAGTGTGGTTTATTCCGAAAGCTGAACATAGTTTTTTTTTTAATGAAAGAAACTACTTTTGGTACAAATTATTAATTGACAAAATAAAAAAGATTAACTTTAACAATCAATTTAAATATAATTTTAATCAAACAAACTTTTGTTTTTTTTTTTACTAATGATAAAGTAACTTAAATTGCTATGATAATAACAATTTTAAGAACACTGCTTTGAGTAGTTAGGTACCTAACAACTTTAACTACTATCTTTACGAACCAACACAAGTATTCAAATATGTACGTAGACAAATTAAGTTTTTGTATACTAAATGTCTATATCAGAATTGAACCGAATAATTCGACCGAATATTCGGTTCGGTACATTTTGGACCGAATATTCGGTCGAACGTTCGTATTCGGTTGAACCTACATTCGGCGCATCTCTAATAAATACTATACTTAATTGATTTTGGAAACTGAAACACCTGATGCAGAACGCACGCGAGTGAAGCCGCAGGCAGAAGCTAGTGTTATAATAGTCCTTGGACTCAACCATTATTGACAAAAAAGCAAAGGCAATTTTAGTGTCTACCTATCGATACGTAAAATGTGTAAAATTTGATGTGTGAATCAAGCCAAACATTTTCCTAACATAGTTTGAAGCGGACCGAAAAGACAATTCAAATATGTAAAAGGTACGTAGTTGATAAGTGACAACCCTCGAAGTGACTTTCAAGACGGTCTCCCCGCACTGCGACCCTCGCTAGACCCCTAGTCGGTGACTGTCGAACCGATCGCACATACCGCCTGCTCGCTTCTGCGCCCCTGGTACATTCCGTGACGTTTCTATCTATCCGTCTACGTTACGTCGGCGAAAACTATCGAGAGATAGACAGACAGACAAGGTATAACGGAAGAGTAGACAAATACGAAATAATAACAACATGTCGACTTTGAACAAGTTTAAGTAAAATTAATATGTAGCTAATTAATATGTTTATCCTTTATTTAACCCTTATTATTTTTTTCTCAAAATATGAAAGTTCACATTAATACAAAAACGTAGCTACTTTGATATCACTGGATAAACCACAGATTCATTGTATCTTTGAAAATATTTAGTCATGATGTGCGCGTAGATTTCAATTCATTCAATTCAATCATATTCATTTATAGACGGTAAACTACTACTTAGTTTTTTAATACGCATACCACTATTTAAGCGTCTACATTTCTCCCATTGAGTATGAAAAAGGCCTATTGATAGAGTCCATAATTATATGGGTCAATACTACTTCATGGTGTCTAAATAAATTACTGTTACGAATTGTATTTGGGGTAATAAACAGACGGACGCTCGGCCGGTTAACACTAATTTAGTTGTCAAAGCAATCTTACTTTAGAAGTTATTACTTGCTCTTGAGTAATTATGTTATCCTGATAATCCAATCGAATCTTTTTTATGTAATACATTATTGTATAAGGACACGAACTTCCTGATATTTAAAATTAAGTTGTTTGTTAAGCAAAAATAATAATTGAACATTTTTAAACATGGTTTCTTCTTCGCGCATTTTCAATTAATCCGATACGCGTTTAATTAATACGATCGGTAAATCGATACTAACCATAAAATGCGATTTTCTACCGAGCATGTCTGTAATCAAATGTGTCCCCTCAATGGGCGACTGTGTGAATTAACATAGTACGTAATAAATATACATTTAGATACATTTACATCTCTCATATTCGGTAAGTAGGTCCTTATTACCCCCAAATGGGGCTTGTAGGTAACCAATTAGCGCTCTAGGGTAATAATGTAGCTAGAAAAGCCCTAGGGCGGTTGGTAAGCAATTTAAAAAAAATCTCTTCGCTCTTTCAAAAAGTTCGCGTACATCTAACCATCATACTGGCAATAGACATCATGCATTCAGCCCAATGACAAAAGAGGTCGCTTCACTATTCAGCCTTGTCTTCGTATGAGTATAATAGTCATCAATTTTAAATATCGAACGGCGAAGCTCAATTTCGTTCTTGAAAAAAAAATTAAAAAACAAAGATGAAAAAAGGCGGGAATAGAAAACTTTTACTTTAAATATTGTTTGTTTTTGGGATTTTTTTTTATAATTACGTGCTAATTAGGAAAAAAACATGAGTTCTGCAAGTGATGAAGATATAAGCTGCACTCCCGATTCAATGCAAATGGAAGCTGAAGCAGCAATTAACAATATTTTGCCTGAAAGTTCTAAAGAGAGATATTTGAAAACTTCGACGAGTTCATGAAGTGGCGACAAGAAAAACGAGTAAAGTCTTTATCTGAGACTGTATTCTTAACATACTTTAGTGAGCTATCAAAAAAGCTGCAGCCATCTAGTTTGTGGCGCATTTATCCAATGTTAAAAGCAACTATGAGATATCAAGAACTTTTCAAAATTATCATCTTTTCTAAAAAGACAATCAGCTGGGCACAAAAGCAAAACGTCAAAGGTTTTTACATCGCAAGATGTGAAAACATTCATAAATGAAGCCCCTGATGACATATATTTAGCTGTTAAGGTACGTAAAATAACAAATCACAGAATGGTAAAATACTTCATCATTTATCTTTTAAATTCTTACAATCCTAAAAAACATACCTTCTTATTTTTATATTTCCCTTGTTTTAGGTGGCTCTATCTTCGGTATAACTGGCGCATGCCGAGGTATTGAATTGACAAATATAACAATAGAGAACATATAACAACAGGGTCAGTTGTTAGTAATTAAACTACCGAACACAAAAACTAAAATTGACCGAACATTTGTAGTTCCTCAAGAATTCTCTAAATTCGTACAAAAATACAGAAATCTTCGTCCTAAAAATGTAAATACCAACCGTTTTTTTTTTTGAAGTACCACCAAGGTAAAAGCTACAAACAAGGTATTGGAAAAATACCATCAGAATTATGCCGAAGCAAATCGCAAGTTATTTAAAGTTAGCAAACCCGGAATTGTACACAGGTCATTGCTTCCGGAGAACATCGGCTACACTTTTAGCCGATGCTGGGGCTAACTTAACCACTATAAAAAGGCACGGTGGGTGGAAATCGAGCAAGGTGGCTGAAGGTTACATTGAAGATTCCATACAAAATAAAAGTAAAATTACCAACCAAATAACGAAAACTATTCAGCTTTCAAAAAATGAAACATCTTTCTCAAGAGATGATCCGCAACCATCAACTTCTGCTGAAGAAAGCTTCATCCCGTCAAATTTTATCCATGACCAACAAATATCACAATCTCAAACTATTAATATACCCAAAAAACACCTGTCCCTAAAATTTGAAAATTGTTCTCATTTCACTATAAATTTTAACTATTAAAATGTTTTATTCTTGTAATGCCGGTTTTTTTCTACTTACCTCACAATCGAGATGTAAAGCAGAGTAGTTAGCTCGGGTGTAAGCATCAATTGCACCCTCGAACTATAGGCGCCCTCGCTGCGCTCGTGCGCCTAAATATCTCGGGCTGCAATCTGCAATTGATGCCTTACAGCCCTTGGCTACTAATCTACTATTATTGTTAAATAAGATTTATCAATGTTTTGTGTTCAAAAATCATGAATTAATAAAATCACCTATTAATTTGAATTATAGGTCGTCGCTGCCTGCTGACTAGCCAAACGGCTTCGCAAATATAAGACCTACCTACGACCCTAAGACTAATTTTTCATAACGGCCGCAAAAATTAAAGCAAAGAGACCAAAGAAATTTTATATACCCTTTTCAGTTATTTTTAACTAAGTACTGAATAACCATAAAACAACGCAGCAATTAATCACTAACTTCGTAAACCTGTGGTATTTATAGAAATTTGCACTCCCATAAAGTTTTCAATTCCGTAAATGCATGCCTAAAATTTTCAAATATAAACTAAACGAACCCCTCTCAAATATAGACGTTTAATTTTAAACCTTAATTCCGCGCAATAAATGTCATATTTCAACGAAGTTCTGAGCTGTCAGGGGTGGCGTAAGGAGGGTGCCATATCACCCCAGCTCACCTTGTTTGGATAAAAAAAATGTTGACTTTGCTATTAAATGTGCATGTTGACATTTATTTGCATTATAATTGTAATTTTAGATAATCTGTTCCCAGTTAGTTAAGTGTTAAGTTAAATAAAAGATACCAACAAAAAACGGATTCAATTTAAGTTTGATAGAACATGTAAGTACAAGAATTTTAGTTTTAGGCCATGCCTAATCTTGAAGTAATTAATAATAATAACTTATAAATTGATCCTATTATTATTATTAAAAAAAAAAACAACTGTTACACATTTATAAGCACAACGCATAAAACGATTTACTCATACATTTTTTTTAACTTAACTTTAAACCTAATAATTTCAATGTGCGAATTTGTACCTTTTAGATACAGATTTAAAGTTTAAAGTTGCCTGAATCAACGGAAACAACAAGTTGTTCGGCGCGCTAATACACACGCAGCTCCACGTAGTCATGGTGCCTTGGTAGATTTTTGTAGGAGTTCGATCGTCGCGCGTCGTACGCTCTCGAACCCGAAATTGAATGCGATCGAGATTAGAGATGTAAGTGCTGTATTATACCATTTGTATTGAAATGTATTAAACGAAAAATACCGTATAATACGGTATTATACCATTTGCTACGGTATTTTATGTATAAATCGATTGTTTCTATATTTTTTTATGTAAATTATCTGAGTAATCATTAAAATACCTAAGTACTGATTACGGTGGAAAAGCACAGAAAAAATGAAAATATTAAAGGAAAAAGAAGAAGCCAAGTAGAAAATCACGTCAATGCGACGACATTAACACGGCGCTAACGCAGCGCGGTGGTGTCGACGGCGACGAATATCTGTGAAGTTTAATTACTAAGTAATCATTAAATTAGAATTAGTCATTCTAAAATATAGAATACAATCGAAACTTAAAATATATTTAATTTATTAAACTAAAACTCTTCGTAATATTGCAAGATCTTAAAAAGTGAATCAAAATATAAAATACATAAAATACCAATAATACCGTAATTTATAATAAAATACCTGTTTAATACATAGCCTTTTGGTATTATACGGTATTTTTACAACACTAATCGAGATGGATGGCGTTCTCCATGACTCATGGTTTTCAATATTTGAACTTTTCTGCATAATATAAATATAGATAAGGTAGGTACCCATATACCTAATTATAATTTTGATTGCAAGATTAAATACATTTTATATTTAATTTATAGATTAAAAAAGAAATTGGTGTAACCTAAGCTAAAAAGACTAAGCTAAATCCCATTTAGGTATTTACATTCATCGACAATTCCTTTGAATTGCAGTTTGCTGAGGGATAAGGATTTTGTAACCGATTAGGCTATGCAGTTTAAAAAAGTTTCGTATCATGAACATTATGAAAAAGGGTTATTTCATTCAATAATTCCTCATATTTTATCAATTGTCGCAATGAAGTTTTTCACACAAATATGAATACTAAACAGTCAAATCTACTCGCAATTCTGAAATAAACAACCAGTCGTCTGAACTGAACGACCACAAGCGACGTCGAGTCAGTCTATTTACGCTACGCTTCACTACGCTGACCACGCAACGCGACGATGCGACGTGAAGCTATTTTAATTCTAGAATAGGGGCACTATTTACTGTGGCCTAGATTTCCTAGTGTGAAAAATTATCTTTAACTCCCCACTGCAAGTTTGGCTACATATAAACGAAAATTGGCCAACTAGGTGTGACAGTCACCTGTAAATATTTATCAATAATAAAAAATAAAACGGAGTAGGTATACATATAAAAAAAACGTAGATTTTACCATCGGAAAATAAAGTATATACCGCGAAAAACTAAATAGTTTCTTTGCTCGGAAAATCCTAGTTGCATCCGGGTCATTCGGCGTCGGATAAACCCTTTTCTTCAGCGCGCGTGATACTAGGCTCACAGTACGTACGAGGAGTAATACGGAGCGCCGCGGCGATTGTAGCCGTCGGAGTGAAAGAGACGCACTTGCGCTTGGAATGCTAGTGTTAGACAGAGACGTTACGGTGAAGGTCAACTGATAGGATACACAGTGTAATTCAAGCATAGATGAAACGTACACGTCGTATCAAGATTGTTGACGCGATATAGTAAATCGATATTTTATTTAATAATAAATAAGGCGACAGGCACTTTTGCAAATTTTTATTATTGTTTTATGAGTAATATCTATAAAAGTTAGTGAATGTAAATTGTATTTTAATTTTTTGTAACGATTATGAAAAGCGCAAATTAATAAATTATTTGTGTCGAATAACGTTAAGACTGAAGGCTGTCTACGTTTATTTTGTACTACATATTCTGTAGTACGCCAGGTGACAGAAAGAGACGGCTGTATACAATAGAGCAAGACAAAAGTACCAGCACGTGCTTCCTTTCATATTTTTCGTTTTGGCTCCTCGCCCCTCTGCCACTCCGATATTTCATCACATTGTGGGAATTTGTTTCGTGAGAAATAGCAGTTACCTACCTATTTTTATTTATTTTCTTTCTTGTTGATAAGCAAATAGGCACCATTAAATGTGTGTGACTTACGCGGAGAAATCGCATTGTCTTGTTTATTTCTAGTTTTTTTTTTTGTAATTAAAACATAGGAATAGGATTATTCACATTGATTCGTACTGTATCAATGTAAATGTTTTGGCGAACTTGACGATTAAATCTTGACAGAACTAAAAAACATGTTTAAACGATAATGCAGGTAGGCCTGCCATCACCAAATTTGCCGGCCCCAGACAAAAACTTCCCCGGATATTTGGATAAAACTACAGTTTTTCCCCGGACACCGTAGAAAAATACGTTTTTGAACTTAAAATTAAAAACAACGATGTTTAATTATGGTTTTTATTTACTGATAAAGTGTAACATTGTAGAGCTTTAGATCTTTTGTAATAACAGTCTCTTCCTTTTCATTTAATCAATGTAACATAAACGATGAGATGAAATACCATAGGAAAATAATAATAGAGATCGTGCTCTTTGTACCCGTAAGACCAATGTGTGTCCGGGTTTTACCTGGACGGTTATTGGGAAAATCCCCCCGGACGCCCCCGGACGCTCTCCAAACTAAGACAAATCCGGGAAATCCCGGACGGATGGCAGCCCTAAGTGTAGGAGGTATTCTTAGATATTTCATTTGCTATTAGAATAAGAATTGTGATCCTACTGAAGAAAGCAGGTAATAAAACTTAGTTTGGGATTTTCATACTAAGTTTCCACAGTTCATACAATTATAGACAGATAGACAGAATATGAGTAGGCGATACGTAAATAACACCTACAAGCACATTCAGGCAACTTCCCAAGGAAACAGCAAAAGTGTTGCTCGAATCGAGTGGGCCACGACGTGTTAGCCCACATTCCCACAATGACCCACTAAGGGCCATAGGTTTTTAATAACGAGTCCAAATAAATTACAATATAAATTAGTCGGGAACCGGTCCGGACCGGTTCCGATCAGCTGGGCGGCCCGGTCAGGTCACGTACCTACCTACTATAGATACTACCTATGTAGGGCCATGTCGGATGAAGTAGCATGTCTTAGCAGGAAATCTATGGATGGATTTAGTTCACACTATTGTTTATATAGACTTGCTTACCATCTCGCCAGTTGGTAAGCGACGTTGCTGTCGAAGATGAAGCAGGTTTACCTAGAAGTTACTTATTCACTCTTGACTTAAACACCCCCAGGTTATAGCTATTAAGAAATACAGACTCCGGCAAGGAGTTCCATTTCCATTCCTTAGCTGTACGCTTAGGGTTGCCATCCGTCCGGGTTTTCCTGGATTTGTCCTAGTTTGGAGAGCGTCCGGGGGCGTCCGGGGGATTTTCCCAATAAGCGTCCAGGTAAAACCCGGACACACATTGGTCTTACGGATACAAAGAGCACGATCTCTAGGTATTATTATTTTCCTATGGTATTTCATCTCATTGTTTATGTTACGTTGATTAAATGAAAAGTAAGAGACTGTTATTAAAAAAGTTCTAAAGCTATACAATATTATCACTTTATCAGTAAATAAAAATCATAATTAAACATAGTTGTTTTTCGTTTTCAAGTTCAAAAATGTATTTTTCTACGGTGTCCGGGGCAAAACTGTGATTTTACCCAAATGTCCCAGGGTTTATAAGTCTTTGTCTGAGGCCGGCAAATTTGGTGATGGCAATCCTATGTACGCTCAATGAAATTATGAAAGTATTCCCAAAACATTTGTGAGTATGGGTGGTATGTCCACCTACCCAACGATGGCGCATCGCCGTTCGTCTTGTAGTACGATGATGGAACGGAGCATACCCGGTATTCTTGCTGGTTTCAAAAAATCTTTGAAATTGCAAAATTATACATATAATGATATAATGTATCTTTATGATTTCGCAAAGCAAGATAAATAGGTAGGTAGTTTTAATGAACGGACTCAGTTTGATCGACATGTTTCGGCGTCCTTTCGTTTATTGCGTTCTTTACAAATGAACCAAAGCCGTAATTGAATCAAATTCCT
Source organism: Tholera decimalis (assembly GCA_943138885.2). Classification (NCBI taxonomy): domain Eukaryota; kingdom Metazoa; phylum Arthropoda; class Insecta; order Lepidoptera; family Noctuidae; genus Tholera; species Tholera decimalis. The sequence continues at coordinate 4,387,621 of OW964555.2, forward strand.
TAGATATCATATTTATTTCAAAAAATAATTTATTTTAAATAATAATTTATTTGAGAAGGTACATACCTATAGCTCTATAGTAAACCGAATTCTCACAAAACTGTATCATCGGATTGACTGTGAGATCGGTAGATTCGTTACAAACATAAATATAACCATGAATTTTAATTAGTGACATGATGTTAATAAAAACTATTTAGGTAACAATTTCTTTATTTGTATTTAAATAACTTAAACTAAACTACTAAACTAAACTACCTATAGTAAGTAAAGAAAAGTTTGTTTTGCTGAGAGATGATAACAAGGTATTAGAACCGCGAGTGGATTAGATTTTCAACCATTTGTCTTCCCTAGCCTACCTATTGAAGAGAAAAACAACTCAATAATTTAGCTTCGTCACACATTAATTAGTTCGTAGACTACATATAAAACTACCTATAGGTAGGATTAGGTATATTTTTCGTACAAGGGTAACGACTTATTACTACTTACGTAATGAAAATCTTTCGGGTAGCTATCATGTTTTACAACCTATTCTCACGATTTAAAGTTGTCGACATCTACAACCAATCACTGTCGTGTTGTTTGTTGTCCTTGTCCCCCTGGATTTTCGATTTCCAGTCTCCATATGGCATGTTGCTGGTTTTCCACTGAATGACTGCGGTTTGTTTGACCAGGCCACCCCCTCTTTTCCGCAGCAAATCGTAACAATGGGGAGCACGTTATTGCTGTCCATTCACCTGATTTTAATCCTTTAATCTGCATTCGCCATGAAAGCGCATAGGGTGACTCCAGCACTTTTATGTTACCCTGCGAATTTTGTTACTTTCATGCATTGTTCTTTAATGTTGCTTATTGGTTTATTATCCCTATATTTTCCTGGTTTTTGGGTAAAAACTTTGGATACAAATGACTTTACTGATTAATTTATTTAACTGTTGTGGATTGTCTGAGAAATGATATAAAATAAGAGGATGACTCATGACTCATGAAGTCATGACTGAAGGTGTGCAGTAATAAGTTAAGCTGATATTGAACTTTTAATCAAAGACAACGATGTTAGAGTCTTTGATGTGAGAAATGCGTTTGAACATTTGGTATTCTTAATTAATTTGATAAGAACATACTGACGCCTATCTTGATTTACCTATATCGTTAAACTAAAATAAAATTTTTAGAATTCATATCTTAGTAATTTAATCAATGATTCGTTCTTGATACGGGGCTAGATAATATTTTGAAATCAATAAAGTAGATATTTATGTAAACTAGGTTCGAGGTACAGAGATGTCAGTGGAAGATACAACTAATCAAGCATTTATTTAGTCGTTAAAAATCTGTCGCCCTGGTAGACAACTTATCAATAAAATCAATTAACGTTTGTCATCATCATAATTATTATTTTTAACTTTCGTATTACATATTAATTTTTGGGGTCAGCACAGCTTTTAAATTTTTTAACTTTTGAGGAAGAAAAAGGGGGTGTGTAGGATTTTTACCTCACTAAAACCTGGTTTTAGTGAGGTACCACCTGGTAATTTTGCTACTTCTGCAAGTAATGGGTAACTAACTATTTCAATTTAAAGTAGGCTGGTTTCGTCCAACATATTTTCTCAAGCGATAGGTTGTTCTATTTATATAGACCACAATTTCTTTATCCCCAAAATCATTTTTAAAAAGACCTAAAAGAAGAATAAACGCCATTACAGCTCAAGACCATGCACAGTGGAGGGCTAACCAAGTAAATAGAACAACGTCCTGAGAGGAGGAGTTTCTATGTAATCAAGCAAACAACATCGACAAAATTGTTAGTTAGGGACGAACTACCGACATTCATTAATGATCTTTACCTATATGACAGTTCCACGCGATCCACACCGTCACGATTAAGGCCGTGCGCGCACTGCCTTGCGGTGGCCGCAATTGCGGTAGTTCTACCGCACCGGTAGAATGACCGGGGCCACCGGTGACTCTACCGCACGCGTTTATTCCACCGCAGTGCGCGCACTTCTATGACACTCCATACTTCACAGATTTTGCGTTTCCAAAACGCAACGCAGTGCGCGCACGGCCTAAGGCCGTGCGCGCAATTCCGGTAGTTCTACCGCACTACCGCAGGCGTTGCGTTTTGGAAACGCAAAATCTGTGAAGTATGGAGTGTCATAGAAGTGCGCGCACTGCGGTGGAATAAACGCGTGCGGTAGAGTCACCGGTGGCCCCGGTCATTCTAACGGTGCGGTAGAACTACCGCAATTGCGGCCACCGCAAGGCAGTGCGCGCACGGCCTAACATTCTGAACGAAATTGTCATACACAACAGGTTTGCGACAAACAAAAACTAACTTAACTAAAAGTCTGATTATTTATGTTATTTTAAATCAATCGTGCTTTCGGTATAAACGCGATTATGTTTCTGCTCATGGAACTATGCGATACCTACTTGGTTTTAAATACATCGCGCACGCAATGTTCAGGCATTCGTTAGAACTTCATATAACTAGGTAAGAAAGCTGGGGTTTACTAGTGCGTTCCTCGAGATCATTTGCATATTAATTCAAACGTTAATTGTGTCTATCATAAAAAGCGTTTAGCATTGTTTGCAGCGAGGATTTGCATGCGCCCACCTTTTTATGTTCACCTGGTTATAATTTTAAATTGGTTGAAGAAGTGGTTATTTTTATAGGTAGTAACTAGATGCGTTTCAAATGGTTTCAAATGCTAATAGGAATTTCAGTGACATTTATCTGTCAAATGTCACTCATAAAGTACGGTTTGCAAAGAAAACTTAATGGCGAAAAATAATAACGCTTTATTTTACTTTGTTTAACTGAGTCTCAAAAGTGCCAAACCTCCCCTTTTCACCCCCCTTCTCACCCCTCCCTATCGTATCTCGGAAACTACGAGACCCGTATTTTCTTTTTTTTACGGATTCGTATAGGCTCGGTAAAGTAAAAACCATTTTTCAAAGTCGCCCCCCTTGCCCCCCTTCTCACCCCCTTTAGGCGGATCTCGGAAATTAAGAGACTTGGAACATTTTTTTTTTTAGATTCATTTAGAGGGGCAATGCTTTAGTCGAAATAATTGTGGACCCCCATCACCCCCCCCTTTTTTTTTTCACAAGCACGCCAGGTGCTTGCACCTACGTTGAAATTGTCGCCCGTCCACAGACCGACTTCGGGCAGCATTGTCGGAAGTAGGGTTGCCATCCGTCCGGGTTTTTCCGCATTTGTCCTAGTTTGGAGAGCGTCCGGGGGCGTCCGGGGGGATTTTCCCAATAAGCGACCAGATAAAATCCGTTCACACCTTGGTCTTACGGGTACCAAAAAGCACGATCTCTATTATTATTTTCCTATGGTATTTCATCTCATTGTTTATGTTACGTTGATTAAATGAAAAGGAAGAGACTGTTATTAAAAAAGTTCTAAAGCTCTACAATGTTATCACTTTATCAGTAAATAAAAACCATAATTAAATATCTTTGTTTTTAGTTTCAAGTTCAAAAAATGTATTTTTCTACGGTGTCCGGGGAAAAACTGTGATTTTACCCAAATGTCCGGGGTTAAAAATAAAAAGTCTTTGTCTGGGGCCGGCAAATTTGGTGATGGCAACCCTACTCGGAAGGCACGTTAAGCCGCTGGACCTGGCTGTCATCTGTAAATCTTTGACTGTTGTTACGGGTACCAATCAGAAGCTAGAAAATCTGATAGGTACCACTCTAGCCAAGAGTTATCGTCCTTTAGTTTATAAGTCCTCATTTAATTCTGTTATGGTGTACAATAAAGAGTATATCTATCTATCTATCGTGTTACCCAGCTACTGTGTTGTGGTGGTCAGATAGGCAGATAGACAGTCAGCTGGATCTGGTTTTACTGGAAGCCGATCCTAACATAGTTTAGAAATGGCTAAAGAGATGATGATGAGTTTGAGCTGAGATGCTAAGAGAGAGCTAAGATGTGGGAATAAGGGAAACAGAGACAGAAAGAGGTTATTTGAATAGCTTGTAAAACGAGTACCTAGGTACCTACTTATTCCTTAGACTCCTTTTTAAAAGAATTTTCAACGGTCGATGTCGATCTGAAAATCCTTTTAGTTTAGTGGCAATAAAAAAATCTGTGTCTATTGTATTTGTGTGATTTGTGTTTGAAAACTTGTGCTGTTGGATAAGTTACTTAGATTTATATACAACGCAACGTGTAACAGAATAAACGCAATTCCTGAAAGTAGTTGGTTCAGAATCGGCTTCTGAATCGATTTCCGTTATAAAAACAAGGTGTTAATTTTTTACGGAAAACCTTCCATTTAACTTAAAATGGAAACACAGTATCATGACAATACAATACTAATTCAAGGAAATGCGCTCGTGTGCGTGTCAGCCGCTAACATTGCATGTGTGTATGCGTCTGCGTAAGGATGTTGTATGACGCACATACGTTTTGCGTTTAGTGAGGATAACTATTTTATAAAAAAATGTCTAGGTTTGGTTTCAATTTATTTAGTTACGTATGTTGTTTTAGACTTATAAATTAAAATTCAAATTGGGGTGTCTGAGGTATTGCGCTTAATCTGTTACACCTTGTATAATTAGCGAAATATGTACTTATAGTATAAGATGATTTTGATTTGCGACAAGAATAGGTACAGGCTTTTCTTAGTTGAAGGTGTTGAATCCTTATTTATGAAGTTTTTGGACTAAACTTATTTGATTCCCATTCTTATTGATTGTGATTTTAATGTTATTGTTAAATAAATTGTTACTGTAGATTTTAATTCCAATAAAATACTTGCAAACTTCTATTTAAACAGAAGCGTTTAATTTGTTTGGTAGTACTAAGTTGTTAAGACACCGAAGAGTTGTCTTTATTTGACGTGCTCAGTAATAATGGTTGTGTTGTACGCGTGTCGCGCGCTGCAGCCGCCACGTCACTATGTTGTTGTGCAGAAGCGGCGCAGGCGGCCATGACGGTCGGCGTGGCGAACGTGTTGTGCGACGAGCGCCCCGCCCCCCTGGCGTGGCCGGCCCCGCCCCAGGCCGCGCCGCCCGCGCCCCTCTGGCCCTACCCCGGTGAGTCACCTCCTACTGATATCTGCGGCCCTGGTAGCTACGCGCCAACTGCATTGCGAGACCGCCGTTTCAGCGACATCGGACCCCGGCCAGAAATGAAAATTTAACACTGGCGCACTAATTCCTAAACCAGGGTATATCCAGTCTCTTTCTTTTTTCTCAAACTAAAAAGAGATACCAAATATGTCTAAGGAAAAAGGCGCCTAATTCTGAATGAGAATAACGTCCGTTTAAATATACCACCTCTTCAGTCATGTTGCTTTGGTAGCAGCATTGCAACTGTACTCGTCCGGTCAATAGTTGCCGTTGACCGGTTTCGGTTAACCAGCCAAGTGATGTGGCTGTTTGCTTCTTTTGATCGCATGAATGACGATGTCTATTAAAATCGGTCGGGATTCATAATGACGGAAAATTCGCGCGCGCGTGGCATCTTCGGGATTTTTTTTGTTTTAGTTTATTTTTCTTTTATTTCCGGGGTTCCTGTTTAGCTTGTGCACTTATAAAAAAAGGGATTTTTGGAAAAATGTTTGCTTATTCCAAGTTCTGAACCCAGTCATACTGGCCAGGCTTTGACTACCGAAACAAAAACACAAATTGTAAGTCGACTGACAACTAGTTGAATTTGCAGGCTTTGTATAAATCTCTCGCATCACACCACATAAATCGCAGCTTGGGAATCTAAAACTTAACAAGTCTGCTAAGTTATCAGTAAAATTTGAAGACCTATATCGACGGTTAAAAGGAAATAGGGTATAAGCGACATTTTGGACTGGTATTGTTTTGAAAACCGACTGTTTCTTGTATTCTATTATCTTTTATTTTGTCCTATTTCCCGATTGGAAAATTAAAAACTGTTTTAGTTTTCATGATGTTTTAATAAAAAATACATCAGTTTTTCTAAAATTCTAAACTTTTAACAGCTCTCCTGAACATTTTTTTTTGTCGCTTATAGGTACCCTATTTCCTTTTAACCGTCGATATTATGTTTTAGGTTAAAAAAAAAATGCCTGATTGCCAATTACTTAGGTACAAAACTACTCGAATTTTTTTAATAGATTTTCCAGGACGCTATTAAGGTTATATAATTTTGAGTGAATGTTTATACACTTTCAGGATTGCCAAAACCAACAGTTTTTACCATAATTTATGCGGAACCACGCATAAGCCGCACACAACAGCCGCTCGTAACCCGATCGCGTTTATAACGTGGATCGGGTCCACATCGGGTCTTTTCATTGCGAACCGAACTTTTCTTTTTATCTCTTTCTCATCATTAGGTATAAATTAATGAAATCCCTTTGCCATTAAAACGACGGCGTTGAGTTTCGCACTCACCTGTACTGATTGTGCTGCTGAATGAATGGGCCGAAGGGACGCTCGACGATAATTGGTGAATGTGACGAAATACGATCGAGATGAATGAATTTCGTCGGAATGTGGTTTATAATTGCACGATTCACAAGTCTTAGCTTAGTACCTAGTAGCTTGTATAGTTTTGTTCTCCTGGTATCTGTAGTTCTTGGAATAAGGTGTTTTATGAATTTAGAGTCTACATAATATCTCATGATGCGGACACGAGCAGATAATTGCCGTAAAAGTTATAAATGATAATTCCGTATTGAATCCAGCAATTATACTTAAGTCACATTTAACGACGCTAAGCTGAAATTAATGTCATAATATGCTGACCATTCATTATTCGTACGCAGCTGAAGCCTCAAGCAAACGCATTTTAACTTTGTATAAATTGGTTCTTCGTCAATTTCCTGGACTTGTTATCATGGATGAGGCAGTTCCTCTACGTCCTCAATTTCTTGCGAGCCTAGTCCCACAGTCAGCTTTTTATCATGGTTCCTTTATAGCACCTTTTGCATTGTTTGCCTTTCTTTGTATATTTCTAATGCAGATGGTTGTTACACCTGCCTATGAAGACAAAGTCTCTTGATAAATAAGCACTTAGATATTATGGCTTTATACACTTATTGCAAACAATTATTGACTTAGAAACACATTCATTCTTAGCAAATGGTAAGTTTGATTAGGTTTTTTCTGCGCTTAGGGCGGAATTGTCTAGCGTATGGAAAATAACTGGTTTTTTGCCCGATTTCTTACAACAGACTTGAAGATTAAGGGTCACTTTTTATGAATCGTATTAATTCTACACATTACACTTCAAGATAGACAAAATGTTATACAATTAATGATTACCGGTAATTTTGTTTTGTAATTAAAGTGTATTAAATTTACTATCCAAACAACTTTGGATGGCAAACTACATGATGCACTTCACTTCGCTAAGGACAGACATGGATGGAGGAATAAAGTAAAAGAAAATCGCTCAGAAATTAGGAACACGACACGAGAAGGCATTTAGGTATTCTAGGCTAGATAGTTTCCGAGGTTAAGGAATTTTTTTAGCTAGATACGTTTTAAGTCAGTGGAAGTCTCACACTGTTTTCCACCCCAACCAGAGCCCAACAGAGGAGAAACTACTCCTTAGTTTGCAGATTATACTCCGAAAAAAATCTAGATAGTTCTATTCATTTAATGAAACCGCGTACCTATTCACTTGAGGTGTTATTTCATCGGATTTAGCTTTTTGTGTAAGGTCAAAGACTTACACTTTTGTATTGTCCTGATGTCAGTCAGTCAGAAACTCCGTAGTTATCCGTGTCGAGAATCTATATGGAACTGAATTCATCTTCGTGTAAGAGAAATGGGGTAGGTTAATGGGGATTTCACTAATTTTCTGTTGTAATCAGAATGATTTTGAAGGAAATTCGTAATTCGTTAGATATTTCGTGTGCGCGTAACGAATAAGTATTGTTGTATTGTCTAATTTATTGTGTTACGCTTCTGAATTCGATCCGAAGTTCACAAACTTTTTGCTAACGATAATAAATTCAGATAATAAAAATGTTTTGCTCCTACAACTCGACTTAAACCCGACTTCTCGAATTTGCTGTTAAAACTTGGCAATTAGATATGGAGGTACCTACCTAATACCTATCTAATTGAGATATCATTCCATTATCAAGTTTGTGAATTACTATTTCAATGCCGAGCCCAGTTTCTTCAATCTGATTTGGAATCTGAACTTAATACTAAGATAACGGATCTTGGCGATATCGTGCTATAAAACCTACTAAGGTTTTTAAGGTCTAAGACATTTGTCTTACAAAAATGAATACTAGGTATTCATAATCTAATCTTGGACAATTGTATTGCTAATCAATAGGAGGTCAACTTACAATAATTCATGTTTAATCCGTAGCCGGCAGCTGCACAGTTAGTCATAGACATTTGAATAGGTTAATATAAATGATTCCAGTTTGATTCATTTTCTTGTGGCTTGTGAATTAAAAAGTGTAACAACGTAAGACTTAGTAAGTTGCGTCTTAAAATCATGGTAACAAATTTTATGGAATAGGTCCTTAGAAACTTTTGCTATCCTGGTACCCATGTATCGATTATTATCTATAGATATTTTGATTTGAAGAGCTTGTGGCTAAATAATAATAGCAGCACTGGTCGTTCCACACAGTTAAGGAGTTCGGTAAGTGGATGAGTGAGCGCTCATCTTAACATGTCGAGATATCTCCGTGCTCGGAAAGCATGTTAAGCCGTTGGTCCCAGCTGACATTACATCTTTGACAGTCAGATAGTCAGAAGCCAGAAAATCTGACACTAGTCTTGCCAAGGGGTATCGTGTTAATCAGCCATTCCGTTTTTGAGGTCAGATAGGCTTTCGCTCCGTGTACAATACTCAGGCGCGTGCATAGGATTATGACAGGGCATGCGGCGGAGTAAAAACACACAAAAACTTCTTTTATAGATTTTTAGCATAGCCACAGCCACGCATCGCCACCATGCTACGATGCGTGGCTGTGGCTATGCTAAAAATCTATAAAAGAAGAAGTTTGTGTGACCGATTACTCACAAAAACTTCTTCTTTTAAAGATTTTTAGCATAGCCACAGCCACGCATCGCCACCATGCTACGATGCGTGGCTGTGGCTATGCTAAAAGTCTATAAAAGAAGAAGTTTTTGTGTGTTTTTACTCCGCGGCATGCCCTGTCATAATCCTATGCACGCCCCTGACAATACTAGTATTCAGCTGCGTTCGGGTAGACTGTATTCAGATGCGTTCGGGTAGACTGGAAGCCGACCGTAATTTATGATGTTGCTTTTGAATGACGATTGACCTATTTCCCGAATTATCCAAAAAGTGCTTTAAACGGTAAATTGAAGTGTCTCAGTCAATTAGAAAAGCAGTTAAACTAAGATACCATCCTTTATTAATTCGCCGCCAAACCTGTTTCAACTCTTAAACATAAAAATAAGTAACAGCTCTTAAAAAAAAGATAATCCAAGAACCGGTTTTTAACGAACCACTTAAAAATTAAGAACGCGTAAACTAATACCTACTCGCTATACAGTAATCACGGAATATTTCTCATGTTTACCACTTATAAATGACGTCACGCGTCTTAAGGCGAGGTAAAAAACTGTATCGTCCGGATCCATCGCTCACCCGCATCCATCCGCTAAATCGTTCCCCACGAACGGAACTCTGTCACTTCCACGCCATAAATTATAACACCATAAAAAAACATAAAAAGTCATTTATCGATAAAACCGGAGTCGACTTACGTGCAGCCCTAACGTTTATCGCTCCGCCCACAAGACTCCGCCCCCCCGACGTCTCGACCAATAAGAAAGCGTCGCGCCTACAAAGGCAGTGCTTCATCTTCACCGCCTCGATCTTTTTAGTGTTGTGAATGACTTTTTTGCGTTTATGTTTTTCTTGTAATAACAAGTGGTGCGGTAATGGTGATTTTTGCCGCGTCTTAGCGCGCCTGACACCTCACGCGACCGTTGGAGAAATAACGCTTGCTACAATGATTGATGGCACATTAATTGGTGGCTTTCATACATATCTGATAAGGAAATTATTATTTAATAGGTGCGTCATAAAATTCTGTAAACAGGATAAGAAAATGATATCTTGACAGTTAGATACCTACCTATTAGATAAAATTAACTCCAATACCTAGTTAGATTTCTGCTTACCGACCTCCACATGAACACGATTAGATCCTATTTCCCATAGACCTCATAGGTCTTTTTAACAGTCACCAGCAGGTACCCAGTAGGACCTACTGTAAATACTTAGGTAGGTTTTAATGTTTAACGCATTAAATCATTCTAAAACATACCTAACGATGTAGCAGAAAGTAAAGAAAATACAGTATCGTCTGATGAACAATTGTTGTTGTTAATCAAATCTTTCTTTTTTCCCGATTTCTTCTATGACTAAGTTAGGAAATACTGGCCACGATCTAGTAAGTATAAATGTACGAAAAAAAAAAAATACGCGTATAAGTGTTGCCTAAAATAACGTAGGTAAATTTATATTTATCTAAGGCCGTGCGCGCACTGCCTTGCGGTGGCCGCAATTCCGGTAGTTCTACCGCACCGGTAGACTGAACGCAGTGCGCGCACTTCTATGACACTCCATACTTCACAAATTTTGCGGCACCGCAATTCCGGTAGTTCTACCGCACCGCAAAATTTGTGAAGTATGGAGTGTCATAGAAGTGCGCGCACTGCGGTCAGTCTACCGGTGCGGTAGAACTACCGGAATTGCGGCCACCGCAGGCAGTGCGCGCACGGCCTTATGGTCAATGATATTTTGGTTTCTAGCTTATTATTAACCTAAACCAAAATATAATTGATCATTAGGTCGTAGGTACCTACTGTACGTCATGACAGCCTGGTAATTTGAATGACGTACTTGAATGATTCAATCGAGAAGTTTGATAAATTAAGGATAAACTGAACAAAAATTAAAAAAGCAATTTTGTTTGAAAGTATCTATCTCTACCTTTATTCTAACTATATTGTGTATCTCAAGTTTACCTAATTTCCTTCCTACATTTAACATACCAATGAAACTGTCATCGGATGATTACAAAAACAATAGCTCTCAGTTGATACGAAGGTTATAATAGGTAGGTAATCTACCTATCCCAGACGAAATCTGGTAGGTTGGTACACCTGCTATGATGAGCGATCATCTCGTTATCTTTTACACTATTATAGTACTACATTAATCTGCAGATAAGTAGCTGATCTCTGGTTCCTGTATTAAAATCTAGATGCCCTTCTCAAAAAGGCGATCGGCCCTCAAAACGTTCGAGCTCCTTAAAGTTCTAAGGTTCCTATTACAGAACGTTACTAAGTCCAGTTTGAACTTAATTCCCTTGATCTTAGTTTATATATTATAGAATCTGCACTCGAGCATAGGCCTTATTTCAGAACGGTAATCAAACTACACTCAGATTCAAATCGAGCCTCAAGCAGAGAACAACGAAAACAGACTGATGCATATAATAGATATTTATTGCATCAGTCTGTTTTCGTTTACGTTTTATTTTCTTCGTCTCCGCTGTTCCGATTTACGAATGATCGTAAATAATTCAATTTACTTTAATATCAATTTTTTAAGAATAAAAAGTGTGTATGCATGGTTTTACTATAGAACTTACTTTTTAAGAATTTGTAAAAGCAAATTCTTGAAGGTAAATGGTATTAAGGCAATCTTTTCTAACATATAAGAATATTCGTAATATGTTCGTGGAACGGAGTGGATCCTAAATAATTTCTGTGACAGTCTTATTATAAATTGCTCACTGATTATGTAATAAATAATATTTAAATAAATAATGTTTTGGGAAAAAACTATCAATAAAAATATTAAAAGAAAACAAAGTTATAGTTAAAACAAAACAGAAATACATATTTTTTACCAAATCTTGGTCAATATTACAAATTGTAAAAATCTTCATTTTGTGAAAATCTATACCATTTCTTAAAATTATTAGCAAAATTGTATGGGCCCTTCATCACATGGAACGCTGAAGTTCTGTTTTGTGTTCAAATCATCAGTAAAAAATTCGTTGTTATAATCTATTTAAATTGAAAACACGGCATTCATCTAGTACCTAACTTAAAATGGCAAAAAATTATGTGTAAAAGTGTTATTTGTAACCAATTTGCAAAAAAAAGTCATTTCATCATCATTCGCCAAAAATTGCCATTTTTATATCAAACAAGCTTTTGCCCGCGACTTCGTTCGCGTAGCAGGGTTTTCCCGCGTAAAATCCCGATCCCGTGGGAATTCTGGGATAAAAAGTAGCCTATGTGTTATTCCAGGATGCCTACTATCTACTCACCAAATTTGATTGAGTTCCGTTCAGTAGTTTTTGCGTGAAAGAGTAACAAACATCCATCCATCCTCACAAACTTTCGCATTTATAATATTAGTAGGAAGTAGGATAGTAGGAAGTAGGATATTAGTAGGAAGTAGGATATATATATAAATATATATATATATATAAATATATATATATATATACATTATATAAGTAAGAGTAAGAAAATAAACTGAAAAGCGAATAGTTAACTGACAAGGAAATACCTGCTCAAGCGTAGTGTCGACCATACTTGGGTGATGAATCTACAACTGAGTAACGATCTAGAATAAAGCCGTACGCGGCTGAACTATGATCGATGAATCTATACTTGAGGAATTTTCTACAATTAAATCTATACTCAAAACTAGTTTTAAACAGAGATCAGTGCTCGAGTTTCGTTCTGTAATACGGGCCTAAGTTGAGCGTACACGATAACTGACAAATGCTTCTTTGGACAGGTCTTCTCAAATCTGTTAACCTACACGATTATCATATGACTTGATCAAGACGGTTTACTTATATCGACTTTAAAAGCGTGACCTACCTAAGATTCTGTTCCGTGTTTCTTCTCAGGGCAGTCAGCCAGGAAAATGTGGTAGATTCACATTACTAGCAATCTGGTTAACTCCTCCACCTAAGCTAAATATGCTTGTATCTGGAATGGATTCACGGCAATAATGTAATGTGTGCGGGATTCGATCCTGCGACCTCTCGACGACAAGAGTCGACCTTAGCCATTAAGCTATATTGGCGTTTCAAATCTTCAAACACTAGCCTCAGCTTGTCTCAATTTACGAAACAAATGCTGATAAATGATCTTTATTTTGCAAATTGGTTATTAAGTAACACTTTTACACATCATAAACTAGACGAGGCCGGTGTTTCCTAACTGAATTCCATTCGTTGCGATGCCACTTAAAGTAATAAACAGTTGTTGCCTCTTTTTCACTGGATTATTTGGTCCAGAAACCCTTACGCCCTTCCTCTGATCACCCTGCCAAAACTTCAAAATGATCATTAATGAAAATAAACATATTGTTATTATTATTATTATCTCCTCTAAAACAAAATTAACTGAAATTTCCCAAACCTAACAAGATCTGACCTAAATAGTTCTCATTATCTCACCGAGGCGCCTCACAAAAAAAACTTCACATCGTAAATATCCAAAACTATTTCACATTCAACGCATCACTCATTTAAACTAAATCAAAGTAGTTAAAAAACGAACTGCTTTTCAGAAACGATTGAAATTAAAGCAATGCTAATGGTTTCGTTTTGTCTCTTTTTAACTTACCTACATCCCGTATGTGCCATCCCGTTCACTCTCGGCAGGGATGTGAAAAGAATAATGGATTAATTGGAACAGTAAAACGCAAGTCATTAAGATGTGTTTCGACGCAGAGCTGGAGCTTTTCAAAATGAATTTTAAGCAATCAATGGAATTGTTTTGTTGTTTGTTTTTTCATTGACCGTTCCGAATTGTTTCTTTTTTTTTATTGCTGCATAGCATGCGTCTATTCTTCCGTTAATTGTGGCTCAAAATCGCCCAAATAATACTTCTTTTCTTGCGTTATTTTGATGTTTTCTTTTATTGATTATAGGCTTGCGTTTTATCACCATTTCACCTGATGGTAATCGATGATGTGTTCGATGATGAAGCACGCTTGCCTAGAAGTAACCTATTCACTCTTGACTTAAGACTCCCAGGTTATAGCTATCAGGAAACACAGAGTCCGGCAGACGTTCTAACGAAACACCGCGGCCCCGGAACTTAAGGGCAGCTGAAGGAACAGAGTGGGTTTAGTCAGTAGAAGTCTGACACTCCCTTCTGCTCGACCCAGAGCGGGAGAAGTCGTTCGATGATTTTCCCACGCGAAAAAAAAGGTTATAGCTACCCGGAAACAGAGTAGCTTTTATTACAGGTTTACTTAATTATTATTCATTATAAATTTTAATTACTGTTTTTACTAACTACTGCGTTTATACCGTAGTTTATTATGGTACATGTGGAACAACATGCAGGTACCTATGTATGTATGTTGGGTGCACAATGGATAAACAGACATTCAGGTCTTACACATTTTATGTAAATTCCTATAGACTTTATGAATTATGAATGAAGTAACGAAGAAAAATATTAATTACCACTATGTAGATTAGTTTAATAGATAGGTAAGTTTCATAGACGGAACAAAGACTGTTCGAAGATAATCAAATAACGTAAAAGGAACGTTAAAAAAAAGATATTAATCGTTATTAAATTTATTATTTCATTTATATTTAACTGTATTTTTTTTTCTATATTAAACTGCCTTTGAAAACACGACATATAGAGTAATTTCCCACCAAAAACATTAACATTCCTATAAGTCTCCGGAAGCGCGACCGCTGAATATTAATCGACCGGCTCGTATGCCGTATTGTGACTGAGTGATGAGCCACACACACGGACTACTAAATATACTAATAGAGTATTGATATGCGGACGAATGTGCGCCTATTGCAGATTAACATGGTAACAAGCTTCGTTCCCGTTGGCACTCCATTCATTCACTACTCTGCGACCTTCGTCATTGATGCAGCGTAGAGTCGGTACTCGCATTATTGTTATGTTGCCTTGGTATCATTATATGTGCACCAATAGAAGAAATAAGTTAGCATTTGAAATCGACGCGTACAACCTAAGTCATTCTAAGCCATTTAGGTATTTTTAGAATTCTTTCTTACTAAAATAATGAATCCGAAAGATTGTGAGGATGGATAAATGGATACGAATTAAATTGTTTATGTAGAGAGTTGAAATCTTGGAATAACACACAGGCTATAAGGAAGAAAGATATGTATTTTATTCCGGAATTCCCACGGGATTAGTGTTGCCCAAACGAGAGTCTCGCAAGAGTCTTGCAATTAGCGATTACCGTTTAATAAATAGCAATAGGATAATCGCTAATTGCAAGACTCTAGCGAGACTCTCGTTTGGGCAACACTACACGGGATTAGGCTTTACGTGGGAAAACTTTCCGGGTGGCGGGCAAAAGCTATTGTTTTCATAAATTCAAGTCTTATTTTCAATTAATATCTGATTTCAGCTCAAGTGTCAATGGAAAGTATGATGGTGGGCGGTGTCGGCGTCGGCGGCGTGGGCTCAGTCGGCGGCGGCATGTCCGGCGGCTTCCAGCTCGTGCGGGAGCCCACGTCCGGAGCATTGCTGCTGCTCCCCGCGCCGCCCGACCTGCCCCACGCAGTCGTCTGGGGAGGCATGCCATACCAGTCAGCCCCTCTGCTCCTTCCACAAGCGCCACACCCCTCTCATCACCTACAGCTGCTTCCAGGAGACCTCCTCGCTAGTACAGCTACCTTACAGCATACCCACACGCATTCTACGCGCCTGGTCACGCTAGCGCCTGCGCCTCAACCACAACCCCACCCTTCGCACTCAGCAGACAAGAGAAAATCGATCATGCAGCCGCTCCTCACTCCACATTTAATAAAAATTGAACCAGAACCTCAGCATGAGAAACCGCAGCCGAGTTATGCGCCAGAACCAGTTCAACAACCGATGATCACTACACACTTGTACTACCAGCCTGATTACTCAGAACAGGCGTGTCGGAGTCAGGCGACATCACCAGCAGCCCCGCCAACGCCACCTCCTGAAGCTCCTGAGCTCCCGGCACACAGGGACGCGTCCAACCAAACTGATCACATCGATGAGGAGGATGAATCACCGAATCACGCCGATGAAGATGAAAGGGACGTAGCGTGTGTCGGTGTCGCTCACTACCCTGAAGATAATATGATGCACAGTCATACACAATTGTTACAGCATCCACCCATTGATCATGCTGAAGAGTCTTCGGAAGGCCTTACGCCTGTTGGAGCTGTAGACAAATCAATAGATTCATTAGAAAGAGATGATGGTTTAGACAACTCGAGTAGCAATGCTTCTAATGATCTAGTGATAGACACAGCCAGGACAACGCCTGTTCCACAGGCTCCACAAAACACCAGACCACCTGTAGATGTTAGTGGTTTGGAACTTCTCTCAAACAGCATTGAGCAGTTTGAACGCACTACACCAGGAACCAGTATGCCAACGCTAGATCCAGTACCATTGACCATCGATACGAGAACACCGACTAAGTTAAATATTTTAATAAAAACATCACCCAAATCACCACCGAGAACTGAAGCTGAGCCCCACAGGCGGTTCGAGTTTCCTCCGACCGATCCCTCTACCAGTGAACAAGGAAAACCTTCCCTGGACGGCTTAGGCTTATTATGTGCACTCGCAGAACAGAGGTTTATGGAGGAAGTAGTAGAACATCCCCCTGCTAATATGCCAATTTCATCCCGTCCTTTCATTAAAAGCGAACCTTTATTAAGTCCCACCGACAGAAGTCGCTCAGCGGATTCTTCAATAAATAAAAAAGACAGACACAGACATAGAGATGGTGATTCAAGTGGCGAAAGGCGAAAAATAAGGAGTCGTGATCGAGAAGAAAGGTTACGGCACAAACTGGAAAAAATGCGTAGACACAAACGAGATAGAGAAAGAGACGAGGGCAGGAGTAGTGGAGGAGAATTAGAGACAAGCCTGAGGCGCGTAACGGCTTGCTCTTGTAATTCTGTGTCGTGTACGCACAACACTAATGTACGGTCGGCTCATGCGCTCGCCAGTGCGATAGAAAAAGACATGCGTGAGAGACTTTTAGCACTAGAGAGACAGTTTGATGAGAGGAAAGCTCAGCTAAAAGCTTTGAACCCGCCTTTACCGACATTATCACCATCTCCGGCACCATCCACTCCAGCCTTGTCGCCTGATTCCGACAGAGGATCTTCCAAGAAACGTAAAGTTGGAAGACCACGAAAGGTGTCCAGTCCAGACTCCACAGAGACAATAGTAGCAAAAAAGCCAAAATCCAAAAGTAGTCTTGTTGGTTTTCTTTTAGCAAAGGGTAAACTCAAAGGTGGCATATTGTGTACGAGAGGAGAGCCTTCGAGAGAGGAGGTCAACCGAACAAGCAAAGTTCGTCCTAAGTTGAAAGCTGAACCTATAATGAAGGCATGTTCTGATCCGGAAGAAGCCGAATGGGCGCTTAACCGGTCAGCGAGCTCCTCTATGGAGAGTCTCAACGAAGTACGACAGAAGAACAGAGAGAAAGTAGACCGTTTAGCTCGGAAGCATTCGCGGGACGATATACCTGAGCTAGAGTTCGCGCTTCGACGTGCTAGTGCGTCAAGTGATAGTGACAAAGAGAGGCGGCGTGCGAAAAAGAGACGGAAGAGTCACAAATCAAAAGAGAGGACTGAAGAGAAAGCCAAGGAAACACCTTCAGAGCCGCCAGCTCCACCACCAGTATCAAAGTGTACTTTAACAGAAGACAAAGTGGATCAGTCGCCTCGTGTACTTACTGCGATGGGAGGGTTGTTCTACGCTGGCAAACTGAGCGCTGTGACTGCCCCCGATGTGTATGCCATCACTCTTGATGGAGAACGGGGGAACAAACCTCATATTATGTCAAGAGAGGAAACTTTGAGAGATGCGGTAAGTTTGCATTCCAAAGTTATTGAATTGAATACATTAAATTATTCGAAAATAATTTATACCTTTATTTTAGATCCTGGAAGTAAGTCCCACATCAGTCGCAGAACTACCGTCTGGTACGAGAGTGTGTGCGTATTGGTCACAGCAGTACCGATGCTTGTACCCTGGTACCGTCGCCGTTTCGTCTCCAGATCCTCACGATGACAAGTTCGTTGCCGTGGAGTTCGACGACGGAGACTCAGGCAGAATAGCTATTGAAGACATAAGGTTCTTGGAACCAAACTATCCTGTTGTAGGTCAGTATCTTATCTACCTCTTATGATTTATATGACCCTGGTACTTCAAGTTCTATCTTCTATTTTATTTTCTTTGTTTTTCAGAATATGAAAACCCGTTGTTCACTCTTGGCAAAAGAAGAAGAAATACCAGCGTCAGCGGTGTAAGCACAGAAGATAAGAAAGTTGCTGTTATATCTTTGGTACCTCTTGCGACAAACACTAGTACTGAAGTAAAGCCACCGGCAACAGAACCGGTGGTCGCAACTACAAAAGAAGATGAAGACCGAAAAGACAGAAAGAAACTTAAGAAGCATCGAAAAGACAAAATCAAACGTCATTCTAGTGAAGATGATCCCAACTCAGTAGAATACGTGAAGAAGAAAAAGAAGAAACACAAATGTTGCGAAGAACACTGCAAACACAGGAGGCATCATAAGAAACACCATAGGAAACACAGAAAAAGACATCACTCCAGCTGCAAGGAACATTCTAGTTCATCTGGTGACGACCAGCAAAGAGTCAAGTCTTCTTCCGATTACATTGACTCGAACAAATCTAATGAAGACTCGGTGGACTCTAATGACAGACTTTCCACTTTAATCGCAATGGAGAAGTCTCCACAAGACAAAATGAAGACTGTGATAAAGAAAGCGGTGTTGTCCAAAAAGAGTTTGGTCAAAACCGCCGTTTTGGACTTTAGCAATTTGGGTAATGTTACAAAGAAAGAAGAAGAGAGTAAAGACAATTTGAAGGATAGTGGAATAGGATTAGAAGACGAGACTGCTATTGCTTCAACCAGCGATACTAAGAAGGTACGTTTATCTGAAGATATTCCTAAACTCGTTGTCGAAATTCGTTGCTTTGGCGGAGAACGATATTAATTTATACTTTGTAGTGATTTTGATGTTGAGGAGTTGTTTGCTAAATAACAATAGCCGCACAGCAGCTTCTGGGTTAAGCAACGCTTGCCGAGATCGGACTGTGGATCCTACCTTATCTAGTTTCCTTCGTGCCTCGCAAAGCTCGTTAAGCCGTTGGTCACGGATCTCATTTTCACATAATTAACAGTTGTTACGGGTTATTCAGAAGCCAGAAAATCTGGTCTTGCTAAGGGGTATCGTACTCGTTACTCAGCTACGGGGTTGTGGAATTCAGATAAGAAGTCGCTTCATGTAAAACACTGGTACTGGGGAAAACGCTATGCAGGTAGCGTCTTTATGGTCTATTAGTTTTCTTGTCGTTTTATCGCCCGTTTTTATGGTCTATTAGTTTTCTTGTTGTATAATCGCCCATTCTTTATGATCTCTTAGTTTTCTTGTCGTCTAATCGCCCATTCTTTATGGTCTATTAGTTTTCTTGTCGTCTTATCGCCCGTTCTTTATGATCTATTAGTTTTCTTGTCGTCTTATCGCCCATTCTTTATGGTCTCTTAGTTTTCTTGTCGTCTTATCGCCCGTTCTTTATGGTCTATTAGTTTTCTTGTCGTCTTATCGCCCGTTCTTTATGGTCTATTAGTTTTCTTGTTGTCTTATCACCCGTTCTTTATGATCTATTATTTTTCTTGTCATCTTATCGTCCGTTCTTTATGGTCGATTAGTTTTCTTGTCGTCTTATCGTCCGTTCTGTATGGTCTATTAGTTTTCTTGTCGTCAGACAATCGCCCATTCTTTATGGTCTATTAGTTTTCTTGTCGTCCTATCGCCCGTTCTTTATGGTCTATTAGTTTTCTTGTCGTCAGACAATCGCCCATTCTTTATGGTCTATTAGTTTTCTTGTCGTCCTATCGCCCATTCTTTATGACCTATTAGTTTTCTTGTCTATCGCCCATTCTTTATGGTCTATTAGTTTTCTAGTCATCTTAACATCCGTTCTTTATGGTCTATTAGTTTTCTTGTCGTCTTATCGCCCGTTCTTTATGGTCTATTAGTTTTCTTGTTGTCTTATCACCCGTTCTTTATGATCTATTAGTTTTCTTGTCATCTTATCGTCCGTTCTTTATGGTCGATTAGTTTTCTTGTCGTCTTATCGTCCGTTCTTTATGGTCTATTAGTTTTCTTGTCGTCAGACAATCGCCCATTCTTTATGGTCTATTAGTTTTCTTGTCGTCTTATCGTCCGTTCTGTATGGTCTATTAGTTTTCTTGTCGTCAGACAATCGCCCATTCTTTATGGTCTATTAGTTTTCTTGTCGTCCTATCGCCCGTTCTTTATGGTCAATTCGTTTACTTGTCGTCTTATCGCCCATTCTTTATGATCTATTAGTTTTCTTGTCTATCGCCCATTCTTTATGGTCTATTAGTTTTCTAGTCATCTTAACATCCGTTCTTTATGGTCTATTAGTTTTCTTGTCGTCTTATCGTCCATTCTTTATGGTCTTTTAGTTTTCTTGTCGTCTTATCGCCCGTTCTTTATGGTCTATTAGTTTTCTTGTCGTCTTATCGACCGTTCTTTATGGTCGATTAGTTTTCTTGTCGTCTTATTGTCCGTTATTTATGATCTATTAGTTTTCTTGTCGTCTTATCGCCCATTTTTGTCGTTTTCAGAAGGCGAAGCGTCGAACGGTTTCGTCGACGTCGTCGGAGGGCGGCGGGGGAGGAGTGAGCAAGATGGCGGCGTTCCTCCCGGGCGGCGCGCTGTGGCGCTGGCACGGCGCCGCCTACCGCCGCACGGCGCGGCCTCGCCACCGCAAGCTGTTCTACCGCGCCATCCAGCGGGGCGAGGAGCTGCTCAACGTGAGTACACCGCATGCTACTACATCACCACTCACCAACATGGCGGCGTTCCTCCCGGGCGGCGCGCTGTGGCGCTGGCACGGCGCCGCCTACCGCCGCACGGCGCGGCCTCGCCACCGCAAGCTGTTCTACCGCGCCATCCAGCGGGGCGAGGAGCTGCTCAACGTGAGTACACCGCATGCTACTACATCACCACTCACCAACATGGCGGCGTTCCTCCCGGGCGGCGCGCTGTGGCGCTGGCACGGCGCCGCCTACCGCCGCACGGCGCGGCCTCGCCACCGCAAGCTGTTCTACCGCGCCATCCAGCGGGGCGAGGAGCTGCTCAACGTGAGTACACCGCATGCTACTACATCACCACTCACCAACATGGCGGCGTTCCTCCCGGGCGGCGCGCTGTGGCGCTGGCACGGCGCCGCCTACCGCGGCCTCGCCACCGCAAGCTGTTCTACCGCGCCATCCAGCGGGGCGAGGAGCTGCTCAACGTGAGTACACCGCATGCTACTACATCACCACTCACCAACATGGCGGCGTTCCTCCCGGGCGGCGCGCTGTGGCGCTGGCACGGCGCCGCCTACCGCGGCCTCGCCACCGCAAGCTGTTCTACCGCGCCATCCAGCGGGGCGAGGAGCTGCTCAACGTGAGTACACCGCATGCTACTACATCACCACTCACCAACATGGCGGCGTTCCTCCCGGGCGGCGCGCTGTGGCGCTGGCACGGCGCCGCCTACCGCCGCACGGCGCGGCCTCGCCACCGCAAGCTGTTCTACCGCGCCATCCAGCGGGGCGAGGAGCTGCTCAACGTGAGTACACCGCATGCTACTACATCACCACTCACCAACATGGCGGCGTTCCTCCCGGGCGGCGCGCTGTGGCGCTGGCATGGCGCCGCCTACCGCCGCACGGCGCGGCCTCGCCACCGCAAGCTGTTCTACCGCGCCATCCAGCGGGGCAAGGAGCTGCTCAACGTGAGTACACCGCATGCTACTACATCACCACTCACCAACATGGCGGCGTTCCTCCCGGGCGGCGCGCTGTGGCGCTGGCACGGCGCCGCCTACCGCCGCACGGCGCGGCCTCGCCACCGCAAGCTGTTCTACCGCGCCATCCAGCGGGGCGAGGAGCTGCTCAACGTGAGTACACCGCATGCTACTACATCACCACTCACCAACATGGCGGCGTTCCTCCCGGGCGGCGCGCTGTGGCGCTGGCACGGCGCCGCCTACCGCCGCACGGCGCGGCCTCGCCACCGCAAGCTGTTCTACCGCGCCATCCAGCGGGGCGAGGAGCTGCTCAACGTGAGTACACCGCATGCTACTACATCACCACTCACCAACATGGCGGCGTTCCTCCCGGGCGGCGCGCTGTGGCGCTGGCACGGCGCCGCCTACCGCGGCCTCGCCACCGCAAGCTGTTCTACCGCGCCATCCAGCGGGGCGAGGAGCTGCTCAACGTGAGTACACCGCATGCTACTACATCACCACTCACCAACATGGCGGCGTTCCTCCCGGGCGGCGCGCTGTGGCGCTGGCACGGCGCCGCCTACCGCGGCCTCGCCACCGCAAGCTGTTCTACCGCGCCATCCAGCGGGGCGAGGAGCTGCTCAACGTGAGTACACCGCATGCTACTACATCACCACTCACCAACATGGCGGCGTTCCTCCCGGGCGGCGCGCTGTGGCGCTGGCACGGCGCCGCCTACCGCCGCACGGCGCGGCCTCGCCACCGCAAGCTGTTCTACCGCGCCATCCAGCGGGGCGAGGAGCTGCTCAACGTGAGTACACCGCATGCTACTACATCACCACTCACCAACATGGCGGCGTTCCTCCCGGGCGGCGCGCTGTGGCGCTGGCACGGCGCCGCCTACCGCCGCACGGCGCGGCCTCGCCACCGCAAGCTGTTCTACCGCGCCATCCAGCGGGGCGAGGAGCTGCTCAACGTGAGTACACCGCATGCTACTACATCACCACTCACCAACATGGCGGCGTTCCTCCCGAGCGGCGCGCTGTGGCACTGGCACGGCGCCGTGGCGTTCCTCCCCTTCTCACTCACTCACTCACTTTCTCACCAACTTACACACTCACACACTTACTCACTTATTTGATCACTTACTCATTCTCTTACTAACTTACTCACTCACTCACTTAGTGACTCACTCAAAAAATTTGAATGGCAAACTCAGTATCATAAAAATTAACGCGTAAGTAAGTGCCTGCATATTGTTATAGCTCGTCGTATGATAATGGGGAGCAACATCATTCGATTGAGTTTGAGTCATCGTGGTGAAAGGATTCGTCAGCTAGATTCTGCGTTACCGAGTGTTAACTACCCAGGGTGCACCGCGCGTTTGTAATCGTTGTATTTCTTATAAAACGATGTATTTAAAGGCTCCTTTCATGTACTCCTTTACAAGATATGGCCCACCTCTTGACATATCCATCGTGCACGGCCACCTGCACCTTAAAGGATCTGAACAAAACCAATAAAAAACCTTTGCAGGTTTCTGCATATTGGTCCAAAGATGTTTGTGCAACAACTCGAAAAAAAACAAAAGACAGAATTATTCGATTTGAAATACGACCATCAAAAACTTTTTCCGACTAAATCCCATCTGAATTCAAGTTTGTTTCATGCAAAGGCCTTGCTTTCAATGTTTTTTTTATGATGTTTCCAGGTTGGCGATGCAGCAGTGTTCCTATCGACCGGGCGGCCGGACCGGCCGTACATCGGACGCATCGTGGCGTTGTGGGAGGCTCGCGGGGCCATGGCTGTGCGGGTCAAGTGGTTCTACCACCCCGAGGAGACTGTCGGCTGTACCGACCAACTGCACTACCCGGTATGTTCTCCTAGTGCATTCAAAATCTACTATTATCTATTACTACTAATTATTATATATATTATTAACTTATTATTTTATACTACTAAATCTACATATGTATTTATATAGGTATTTATTCATATATATGTAGATTTCTATTTTATGATACTGGTTTTTTGTGTTATAACTATTATTATTATTTTCCAATATAATTTTCACGTACATTTTGCACCTTCCACAATAGTCCAATCAACCATGAGTGATGAAGAGATAGCTCTTCATCACTCATGGTTGATTGGTAGAGAATGCCTACGGCATTAAGTCCGCCTTTGTCTATGTGCATTGAGTGTGAATAATAAAAAAAAATTCAATACAATCATCATCATCTGCTTAGCTTTGTTGGGGATGGATGTAGCTAAGTATTAGTGTTTTATATGAAGCGGATGCCTAACGAGATACCTTGGCAGGAACAGTGTCTAATTTTCTGGCTTAATTAATGTTCAAATGACAGCTGCGACCGACGGCTTAACGTGTTTTCCGGTACAGAGAGATTTCGATATGTTAAAATGGTCACCCATCCACAGACCGACCTCATCAGACGTTACTTAACCTTGAAGATGGACCCGTGTGGCTGTTATTATTTAGCCACGAGATCCTCCAACCGAGATTGATATATTTTATTCATTCAGTAGACATAAGATCGCACAATAGGTGGTAGTACCCAGTAGACATAAAGAACAAGAGGTAATGGTACTCTACTCGATGAAGTAATGATAACCACCAGGCCGGGACTTCTTGGTATAATCTATTGTAGTAGATATTTACGTAGTAACAATTGCAAAGTTTTTGAGTTTATGCATTACCACCAACCAAATCTTTCCTCTGTATAATATCTGATGTGTTAAAAAAAAGTATGAATCTAGAAAGCATAAACTTTATGAAAGTAGGTAATAACAATACCTTACCTCTTTTCAGGGTGGCCTGTTCGAATCTCCACACACGGACGAGAACGACGTCCAAACAATATCTCACAAATGTGAAGTTTTGCCGCTCGCGCAGTACAAGGAGCGCATGGGCGACGACCCGGTCAAGTACAGCACAGTATATGATAATAATGACGTGTACTATCTAGCAGGAAACTATGACCCAACGCCGCAAACCTTGCGAATGGAACCAGACATACCGTTCGCTAACAAAACGAGCTCCTAAGCGGAGCTGTTACCCTAGTACTTTGACATCAGCGTCATTGTAATCGAGTGAAGCAAAAATGTCATAAAAATTGCAAGTTTAATTTACAGAGTGCAATAATGATCTTGATCGTTTAATGTTTTATTTTCTAAAGTCGCAGTATAGTCACTATATCGTGGCGCCGTAATTTAAAAGTACACAATTTTATCTATCTCGGTGTTAGCGTGTTTAAATAGATTTTTGCAATATTAATGTGTTTCTTCCATTTACTGATCGTAGCTTGGAGATTCACATATACAGGTCTTAAAGTACAATGTAGATTTTTGAGGCTCAAATTGTGGCAATTTTTTCACATTCACCCGTCCTTAGGAGACGACTTATATTGACGTAATTAAACTCGAATTATCTTAAAAAGTTACCCTCGTTACGTTATATTTAGTGGTATCAATTTGGAATGTTGAACTGTTCTGGTTTGTGGGCCGAGGCGGTGTTGATAGATTGCGTGCGACCCGCGTGATGACATGTGATTTTATTTTTTATACGTGTAACGCTGTAATCTCAGTGTATAGATGTATTTTTCATGTATATTATTCAATTAGATTTTATGTATACGTAGTTTTCATTGGTATAAATGTCTATTATCTTACAATGCAATACTTTTTCAGCTAGTCCCCTCTTTTATTCAAAATTAACCAGTGATTAGTCTTGTTCTGGATAATTTCGGAGAAATAAATATGTCTTGCGAGAGGTTCTTGGAGCTGTTTGTTATATTATTGTTTTTATCGTCGATGATTTTTATATTTTTCTTGGTTGATAATATTATGTTAATTGAAGTATACTTTTATATCGAAATGGTGCTAGACGCTTGATGCTACTCGTTTACGTTTCGCCGTAATAACTTAAGATTGTATATAAATAAGTTTGTAAACTAGTTGGTATGTGTAATTTTACGGTTCCTTCTGAATTTTCATTTTATCTGCTTGTACTCCTAAACGTTGCCATTTTACTGTAATATCTACTTTTATATATATTTTTAATTAGTACATAACTATATTATTTCGACAGGGTATGATTGAGCCCTGCTTTTGATTCTTTTATTCATATCTTGAAGTTTGAGGGACTGAAAAGACAGGGATATAGGTAACTCGACCAAGGGTAGGACTGTAGGGTAGGTTTTGTACGAGAGGCCAGGAGGAAGGTTTACAAGAAAATGTTGCTAATGATACAACCTGCACGGTGGCAATGTTAGAAAGTTGTAATTTTGTTATACAAACTTAAACAACAAGGGAATGATATCTATCGGAGAAATTGGCCAAATGAGTGTAAGTTGGCAGTTAATTAAGATTGACATAATCAAGTCTCCAGTTTATTTTAATTAAAAACACAATTTAATATTATTTCGCGTGCATCGTACTTTTGTTAACGAATAAATAGCTTTAGATGTAAGTTTTGTTGTAAGATTTAAGTTAATTTCTTTATAATTTTACATACTGACAAAAAGATATATTGGTGACAAAAATTGAGACAAATATTTTAGAGAAACAAAAGTGCTAATTTCGGTAACAATATTGAAAAATGTGGTATTTTTATATTAAACGTAAAAGTAGCATTTTTTATTTTTAAACTTAAAGTATGTGAAGTGAAGTTATTATTACAATAAGTACAAACTTGTTGATGAAAGATATTTGGCTCGGCCCAGTGTACGTATACTAACACTGGTTTAATTCATTAAAAGTTAAAACAGCCTTACAAGCAGTAAATGGACGATATTGCTCACTACAATATAAGACTGTTGTAAATTTTATGAATTACTCCTATCAATCTTAGAGTGTAATAGAATGGGGAAAGCCATAAAATATTAGAATTAAAGATTAATAATATATCAGCATTGATAATATAAAGATTATAAATACGCTTAAATAAAATATTTTTGGCTGAATATTGTGTTTTATTGAAACTACAAACTTTAACCATACCAGATTTTATTGTACTTATAAAATGGTTGTTAATACATGTCTGAACTTAATAGTAAATGAAATTAAATAACTTACAATACATGGAAAAATAACTGGTACATTGACAACTCTCTGATTTTATTTTGTGGATTTACCGAACCGTTATAGTCAATGAAAATGATATAAACTATTGTGAATTATGAGCTAACACTAATAACTAGACATCGGATTATATGCATTTGCATTTTAGCATATGCAAATGCGTAAACGCATCTTTTAGCGGGATTGTACATGCATGCGGCAATCAATATTACGTTTGCTGAGCTATAAAAATTAATATATAAAGCAAATATAAAACTGATTGTATAGAATTAAATTTTGTTCTATATAAAAACCGGGTTCTTGAGAGTATTAAGAAAATTAACGTATTTATCAACGGTACCGGCGAGACTTCCTGAAAAGGTTTCTACACAAATGGCGGTAAATTTTAAGTTGTGCTCAGTAACGTCAGTTGATGTAGAGAAGTCTTTTCAATATACAAATATTAATGTTGAGTGACAAAATTTGGTGTAGAATATTAAGAAAAATATGTTATCCTATATTTGCACAGACTTACTACTGATTGGTTATTATTTTTATACATTAAGACAAAATACAGAAAATCAATTTAAATTCTCAATGATAACATTAATTAATATTTTTATACATTTAGATAAAATAATACAGAGAATAAAGGAGAATACCAAAGCTTCCTTCAAGACTCGGCCAGAACGACAAAGATGAACTATATATCATAAAAAAGGAAAATAATTATATAATTTGACTGTATAGTTAGTTTTCTATAAGAAGTACACCAAAAAAAAGTTATAGTTCTTTGAACTTGAACACTTAATACTTCTAATTTTAAGGATAACATGAAATAAACTATAACATTATTGAATTCGTTTTCAACAGCCAAGGTAGTCGTTAGTAATACACAAATCGGAGTCCGGTAACAAAGCAATAAACAACAAAAGGGAAGTGTCTTATGTATATAAGACACTTCGTCGCTCGTCATAAAACGCGAGAGAAGTAAAACTTTTGACCAACTTTTGACGATTATCAATGACAACTACAACATTAAGTGTTACCAGCACTAAATAACTATTCTAAACTGAATCGATAATTGAAATGAATTACTTTAAATTATTACAAGATATTTAAAAATATAACTAAACATTATTAATTAATATAAGAATTACGAGTTATGACTTTAGTAACTAATAAATTCACGTACGTAGGTTCATAATGATATTAATGTAATCGATTTGCAAGTGCAATTTCGTATCAATATTATTTTATTTTGGTATTGGCAACATTTCTAATTGAAATTGTAGATAGAAAACGTATTGATAAATTGAATAACTATTTAAAATGACTTTTAAACGGTGTACTTCTACAGATTTTATTTATACTGTATAATTCTTACAGTTTTATATACTGAATTATCATTAATTTAGAAAGTCTGTCAGACGCTATATGATTCGAGCCGAAACTTGGCATTCACCTTTAAATTCTCAATGATAACATTAATTAGTATTTGCATATTCCGTCCTTTTTGGTGCATTCGAATGCTTGATTTAATAGTGCATATAATCCGATGTCTAAATAACTTATGAGCTATAAACTTAGTTATCAATGTAGGGCTCAACAAATAACTTCCCTCTTCCCATTACTAATAATTTCGTAGGTATCGTCGTCGATAATCTTGTACACATCTTGTCGGTAGTGCTTCAGATTGTGGAGGAACCTTATCGAGCTTTCATCTCGGATTTTCGTCATCACTGATGGCAGGGTTTTCGTTTTTGCTTCCGTCGCTAATGAGGCGTAGTATTTTTCCTGGAACAAAATTAATCTCATATCATTGCCGGTTAACAAAGAAGTAATCGAAGTTTTCGGTATACGACTACTGATATTTTAATAATCAGGTGAACATAATTCGCTGCAATGAAAAAGGGGAAATAGCATAAAAATGCAAAATATAATTAAACATGACAAAACTATAAATATTAACAAACGAACGTTACAGAGGAAGTACTCGGCAAACATGGTCAGTCAACATTATCCTTGTTTTGATTAAAGTAAGG
This sequence comes from Tholera decimalis, assembly GCA_943138885.2. Classification (NCBI taxonomy): domain Eukaryota; kingdom Metazoa; phylum Arthropoda; class Insecta; order Lepidoptera; family Noctuidae; genus Tholera; species Tholera decimalis. Next base: position 4,416,589 of record OW964555.2, read on the forward strand.
ATGACGTATCAATACTCGCATTGAACGATCGAGCCAAGGCAAACATTCGATAACCTCCAACTAGGTTGAACTAAAGTGCATCAGACTAAACTTGAAGTAAATAGTGAGCCAGTCAGTAGTGCGAAACAAGTGCCGATTGTATCAAGACGTTGCGTAGGGACTGTACTAGTTTAATTGAATAGTCTGCAATCGCTTGCGGTTTCTGAACTCCTGGTATTTGTATATAATTGATTGATGTATATATGAAAAATAAATAATTGTTGCTTTTGTTTTTTATTGGATTATCTGGGCAAATAATATTCACCCTTTAATGAGGTAAGTTATTTATAAATACATATTTTTTTCTAGAATATAATAAATTCAAATAAATATCTGTGAATAGTTACTGTGTAAAAAATACCAGTAGGTACATAATTAAATAAAACATAGGTACACGCAGCTTTTATTATTATTATTATTAGATAAAACTTTTTTTTCTACCTGACTGTATTCGTAATTTTCATTGTACATATAGCTACAGTATGTCTTATGATATTGGTGGTATATTTGGAATTACTCTTTTTATAATACTGTACGTAGCAGAAAAACTCATAACCCTAGGTCGTCTCATTCATCTCACAGTGAGATGAATGAGACGAAATATTTTTCGCAGTAGAGATCGCATCTGAATGTGTAGTACAATAGTGGTAGGCGTTAATTAAGCCATACGTAAAGTTGGAGGAACGTGCATAATTGATAAATACCAAAGTATTCAGGACATGGTGACCGCAGAAGTAAGTCAAGCAGATGCCTGACAGCCTGAGCACTAGAACTACAGGGAAGCAGATGGCACGGACTTATGTCGTATACGTGTATATGTTGTGTACGGACGGTAAGTATGTATAAGTATCATTAAAAGTTCTAAAAAGATAGTTCAGAGGCAATAAGCTCGGAAAAAGGGAAAAGCCCTTACAGTCTATGCGATACCTACTATAAAAAATACATAGCGCCTTTGATCGCAATTTAAATTATAAAAAATACAATTAGCAATAAAACGCAGCTTAGCGTTTCGTTAATTTGTAACAACTATAGGGATTGCTTTGTTCCTGCTTGATAAAAGTAAATAGCGAATAGATATCGCAATGGATATCGCGTATAGATTTCATGACCGACTAAGCTGATAATACCTTAGTGTAGTGGTAGCTACAATGATTACGCCTAATAACTTTTTATAGTTTATTTTACAATAAAAAAAAAAGTAGGTACCTATTTCCTTAATAGTTATTATCTGGTTAAATAAAGACAATATAGGAGGGAATCTCTACATAAAATATGGTAGCTTGCAGAAAACGTAAGTAACAAACGATAAACAGAATATCTCAGTAACGATATCTTGTAACTTCGTAAATAATTATTTGTTTAACTTTGTCCAGGAATTTTTGAGCGATGACACGTTGGGCCAGACCGCAATAATAATTGTAGGTAGGTACCTAGAAATCAAAAGTATAAATGGTTTTAGAACACTACAATAAACTTTGCCTTTGTTAATTACTGAAAGTATTTTCATTTTACCTCATAATATGTTTACAAGTATCTAACCGACTACAAAAAAAAAGGAGCAAGTTCTCAGTTCGTCGTCTTTTTTTTTCAACCGACGACCAAAAGAGGAGGTTATCAATTCGACGCGTATATTTTTTTTTTTTTTTTTTTTTTTTTTTATGTATGATCATCGAGTACTCGAAGACGGCTGAGCCGATTTGGAAAATTCTTTTTTTGTTTGAATGGATATACTTCGAAATTGGTACCATTATCACCAAAGTCAGGATCTGATGATGGGATCCTGGAGAAATCGAGGGAACTCTTCAAATATTATAGGCACACCTATGGCGTTTTGGGTATTTCTTATAGTACCTTGTGCAGTTGCTCTCAAAAAGTACCATTTGGGGAAGTGGAACTGATGATGAAGATCACAGATGGCCGCCGAAACTACTCAATAATAAGTATTAAGTGGATTGCGATTCGATTACTTGAATATGGATCTTAAGCACTTTATGCTCGTCACAATGCATATGGTGATGTAGAGCTGATGGTGAAGTACCAGGAGAACTCTTCAACAATTAACGGCCCAGCATTGGGAAAAGCAATATTTTGTAAAAGGTTATAAGTAGTTGACATTTAGGCTCTTGTAACTAGGTAAATTAAAAATCATCCAACTAAAAAGAGTGAAAAAAAAACTTTTTAACAAAAAATTAAACCGACTCCCAAAAAACACTGCAAAGTGAAAAATAACTTTAATTTCGGAAGTCGGTGCCAAAAACGAAAAAACAAAACTAAAGACACCGACTACCGAAATTAAAGTTATTTTTCACTTTGCAGTGTTTTTTGGGAGTCGGTTTAATTTTTTGTTAAAAAGTTTTTTGAATAACTTATTTAACGTTAACAAAGTGCACTTTTTTCTGGGTGGGAAAATCATCAAATGACTCCCTGTGGTGGAGCGGAAGGGAGTGTCAGACTTCTACTGACTAAAAACCCACCCTGCTCATTCTATTGGCCTTGCGTTTCGGGGCCACGGTGTCTCGTTAGAACACTCCGCAACCCCGGCAGGCAATGACATAAATAACTTAGTGTTATACTACAGTTGCATTTCTAACAGAGTAAATACGTATACAACATACTATTCGTATACAACGTGTAACGGAAACCCCATATCTATCCAAAAGGGCTGAAGACAACAATCTGGTATGGAGTCTCTATGCACAGTTTCAGCTAAAAATAAGTGACTCAAAGAATTAGAATACCAAATTATCGGTTTCATATGTTTCTTGAATACCAATCATAACAAACGTTTCACAGTACTACAAGGGTCAATAACTTTCACGTCACTTGCCAATAACATGAAAATTCTGTACGTTCTTTTTAATTTGAAAATTTCGGTCTCTGGTATCAATGTATTGAAATTTCTAATAAGTTCCACACGTGTTGACATAGGATTACAAAACCCTTGCCATATCGTTTGTTATCATCCAAAGAAGCCATCCATGCACTTGGTATGGTACACTTTAAATTACACGTTGTTTAGGTATTAATATGTGAACATTTTGTCCGAATGTTACGCGGACCGAGGAGATTGAAGTTTGGTACAGTTATTAGTTAAAGTTTATATGGCGGAGGAGTCCAGAAAGCTAATACTTTTACATAATAATGCACTAAACATTATAATATATGTATTATGGGCGAATTCCGACCATAGGGCGACCAATAGTTTACTTAAAAAAAAAAGAAACGAAATGGTTCAGGAAGCTTTTATTGTTTCGACGCCAAGATTGATATTGATAATGTACCTTGATTAAAACTACTTAGTTAATAGTCTCAAAACTATAAGCACCTATGTATGTTTTAGGCTAAGGATTAGTGATATCTAATAATAGGGTTTAGATAACATTAGACTAGAAATTAAAACATAAAGTTATAAAACAATTATTTTTAAATATATTTTATGGGCATAACTTTTTATAGTTTATTTTATAATAGAAATAAAGTAGGTACCTATTTCCTTAATAGTTATTATCTGGTTAAATAAACACAATATAGAAGGGAATCTCTACATAAAATATGGAAGCTTGCAGAAAACGTCGTAAGTAACAAACGATAAACAGAATATCTCAGTAACAGATAAAATTATCATCGTCCAATATACAATAGACATCGTTTCTATAATCTGTTAGGTTGTCCAGGAATTTCTGGCTGCTGTCATTATGCACCTTCGTGAAGACAGGTGGTAGCGGGGCCGTGCCTGACTCCTGCGCAAGCGACACGTAGTAGCCGGCCTAGATCGGATGAACAGGTTTACAGACCAGGGACACAGAGACTCTCGCAAATGCTTGTTACCTATAAATATCCTACGCAAAGCAAACAAAGACGTTGAAGTTTGAAGCTAGCTTCATTTCATAATGACCTAGTCAGTATTGCCAATATTATATCTCCCCCTATTTGTTCAGATTATATCAATCAATCAATCAATAATATATCTTAATATTCGTATCACAAGTATCCTATAAGTACGAAATACATATAACACAATGACTTTATAATATCATTGATATAACACCATAAATGTCATTTTTTTTGGGTTGCTGTTGTCATTCAAGATTGACCAGGAAGACTAAAACAAAACTGAAGTTTGTTATTCTAAATAACTGTGCTTTCGTATCAAACTTTACTCAATTAATGTAGTTATTTTCACGATTTTATTGTTGTTTATATTTTTTATTATAGATAGATTCGCGTTTGACCACCATATCACCTGATGGTAAGCTTAGCAATGATGTGTCGAAGATGGAGCACACTTACCTAGAAGTAACCTATTAACTCTACCTAGAGACCCCCAGGTTACAGCTATCGGGAAGCACAGACTCTAGCAGTGAATTCTATTGGTTCTATCTGTTGGTCTAGTAGTCAGTGGCCCTGACTGCTATGCTCAAGGTCGTGGGTTCGATTCCCACCCAGGACAAATGTTTGTGTGATGAGCACGATCATTTGTTCTTTGTCTGGGTGTAATTTATCTATAATATGTATGTATTTAGAAATATATATGTATGTTTATCAGTTGTCTAGTACTCATAGCACAAGCTCTGCTTAGTTTGGGACTAGATAGCGTTGTGTGAAAGTTGTGGAATATTATATTATATTATATTATTATTCCTTAGCTGTACGCATAATGCAAGTATTACCAAAAATTTTTGTACGTTTGGGTGGGATGTCCACTGTAACCGCTGGCGCATCGCCGTTCGTCTTGTTAATGGAACGGGTTTGGTGAATTTTAATTTGTGCAATTCCATCGCGCACTCCTCGGAATCTAACCGATTTAAAACGTCTGTAGGTCTGTCTTTTCGTCCGGGCTTATCTCTGGAACAGCTTAACCGATTCTAATGGGATTTTCACTGGAAGATAGAGAAGGCTATACGGCAACATTTAGCCCCCATATTTTTCATCCCACATATCTCACGATATCGGGATTAGGGCGTGATTCTCTAAAATAGTCCTCATCGAAGCAAAGATTTTTCTACAAAGGTACTCTTACAATAACATAATCATTTGACTTTAGGTAGATATTATTAAATTGACTTTAAAGCCCGATTTACACTTCAACAAGTACAGTAGCCAGTTAAGAACTCAGACAGTTAAGTAATAAGTTGTAAGTAGCGTCTAAACGTAGGCGAGTGAGTAGTCATAAGTTGCCCGAGAAGAATAAAAGAAAATAAGACGTGTTCGCGGCCGTAACCTACAAATTTATGGACTGTACTAAACTCGCCCGTCTACATGCCAGCCAGTAAAGTTGGAGGGGTGCGGGAGACGCGAGAGAGGGGGCTACTTCGCACTGGACTCGCCGAAAAATAGGATCGCGATCTATTTAACTCAACTTAATCTCGCTACTGTACTTATTGAAGTGTGAATCGGGCTTTAGAGAATTAAATCAGTTTCGGACCTAGTATACATTTTACAAGCCAACGACCCCAAATTATTACCACACCTCTCCAATATTGCCTTCCGCGGGCCGGTGAGTTTTGCGGCGGCCACGTAAAGGTTGCACGTGAACTCACGACCGAGTAGGTACCTGACTAGTTTGTTATATTACCTAGCTAGCCCAACCAAACCTGCACACCAACTTCCGATGGCGAAATAAAACTGAATTGTATAGCCTGTTGCTTTACAACGAGCTAATGTCATAAATTCCGCACGAACGTGTCCATACTTCAGGAGCTCGGCATCACGCAGCGTCTATCAGCCGTAGTACAGTCGCGCATACTCAGGGCCGGATTAACCATTAGGCGGAGTAGGCAACTGCCTAGGGGCCCCGCATCAACTAGGGGCACAGGCCCAGTGCACGCACCAAGAAAACATGTTTCTTCGAACGAAAATTTGATGAGCGTGTGAACTTATGGACCTCACTGTTATCTCACAAAATAAAAATCGTTAGATTTTGTAGTAGAATTAGAACAATTTTAGAACAAATCTGAAAATAAGTAAATAAATATATTAAAAACCACAGCCTTAATGTTGCTGACCAAATCGTGTGTGAACTGAGTAAGAAAAGGGGCCCCGAGAATGCCATTGCCTTAGGGCCTCTGACAGGGTTAATCCGGCTCTGCGCATACTGCAGTACTTTGGTCACGTCTCTAGGGGAACGACTCTATAGAGCGGCTGGTCGTTCAAGGAAAGGTGGAGGGAACCAGGTTGCGTGGCAGGTCACTAATGCGCTGGACTGACCAGGTAAAATCAGCACTGGGAAGTGGCGTATCTGAGTGCGCCAAGCACTCGGCTAACAGGGACAGATGGCGGGAGATCGTGCGAAGAGCTGTTTCCGCCCCTTCCGCGTTAGTGGTAGCACTAACGCGGAAGCCTCAACGTGACCACGACCGCTCTTGGCAGAGCGAAGCGACAAGGAAGGAAGAAGGAATTTCATAAAACTGCCATGGTTTCGTCAAGAGAATTTTTAAGTCAATCGTAATTCTAGAGACGCCTAAACCTTGGGGACATGCACAATTGCAACTTCAAGGTAAGCTATGACATGCATAGCATTTAGAAAAAGTTCAATAGAACTGTCTATTGAACTTTTTCTAAATCTAAGTTCCAGATTGAATTACTGAACTCAATCTGGAACTTAGATATAAATTGCAAAGTGAATCTAAGTCGAAAGTACTGCCAGAAGTCAAAAGTTATTCGATACATTTGATATCAGGGGTTCTGTGTTGATTTAGGTACACAAATTTTTAGATGTGAGGGCATTCCGGACGAGGGCGTGCCGGAATAAGAACGTAACGTCCAGAGCCACAAATTCATTCAATAATATGGCTGCCCTCTGAAGGGACATATGGTTTTTTTGGTAATGACAAAATTATTTACTTCGCAATTTCTCATATTTCTCAGTGGTATTCGAAAACATTTTTTTTATTAGTTTTGATTCGGGTACATTTTTTAAACACAACTAGCAATGTGGGTATAATTCACATTAGCAATTTTAATAGACTCGCCTTTGACCACCATCTCACCTGCTGTTAAACAATGATGAGGTTGAAGATAAAGCACGCTTGCTTATATATAACCTTTTATAACCTAAACATTTCCAGGTTCACTTTTATATCAATACTAAAGAAAAGCATCTAGTATTGATTCCGCCAAAAACTGATAAGCGGTAAGCGAGTCAACATATCCTGAGTATGCTCCGTGAAGAGACGAAACACGGTGTCGAGTTTGGTTTGCTTGCATATTTGCAGGCATGGGCGTCTCCGCATACAGTTTGTAAGCATGAACAACTGATTTATACAGTATGTTAACTAACAGAGGGCGTTCCGTAACCCGCAATATTATAAGCACATCAATTAGATCGCCGCACACGCGGCCCGTCATCTATCTATACTTATAATAAATCTGTAGAGAGGTCAATTCTGTACATGAAATATATTTCCAAAATAACTATCAGGGGGTGATTAGGGATCGATACTGATGCCAAAAATGCAATCAGTAAAATTTTTGTCTGTCTGTCTGTCTGTCTGTATAACCGTTATAGAAACAAAAACTACTCGACGGATTTTAACGAAACTTGGTACAATTATTTTTCATACTCCTGAGCTGGTTATAGTATACTTTTCATCACGCTACAATCAATAGGAGCAGAGCAGTGAAGGGAAATGTTGGGAAAACGGGAGAAGTTACTCCATTTTTTAAGCTTCCGTCGCGTGTGCAACCTTAATGGTTAAAGCTACGCAGAAATCATTTCATGACGGAAATTTTCTCCTTAATATTATATAAAAAATATCCCACGACAGCATTTGTCTATCTTTTATGGTTGACTCACAATAACACGTATAACTCCCGATAGCTTAGCAGTTCGAAGTTTTCTGATTATAATATTTGTCTACTCTTACGTTTATAACACTTTCAGTCACCCCTAAATGAAAAAGTTAACATTATTAACTATTCCATAAAAAAGAAGAAAAAGTAGGAAAGAAGAAAGGAAGAAGAAGTGAAGGTACCTATCCACAACTACACCAAGGAAAACTTATTCTGACGCCTGAGTTATGTTGTATAGTGCAATCCCAACCACATCTTATATCGTCGGTTTACGGTGACGTAACAAATATATTAAAAGGGACAATTCTTGGCTATGCGAAAGATCTATTTTTACTCCTCGCAATGACCAGGCATTTGAGATAAATAACAAAATACTGTCAAATATACAGGAGGAAAGCAAAGTTTATAGTTTAATAAATAGAATGGTCGATGAACAAGAAGCCACTAACTACCCGATAGAATTTTTAAATTCCTTAAATATGCCCGGACTTCCTTCTCATGAATTTTTTTTTAAATTGGCATTCCGATAATTCTGCTCCGAAATTTAAGACCACCACAACTTTGCAATGGAACTCGGCTAAAAGTAACCCAGTTGCAACAAAATATAATTGAGGTTCAAATTTTAACAGGTTGCGGTGCAGGAGAAACCGTCTTTATTCCCAGAATTCCCATAATACCAAATAATTAAGTAAGGACATAGGCTACTTTTTTTTACGAAAAACGACGGAAACGCGGACGAAGTCGCGGGAAACAGCTATCTTTACTAATAATATAAGGCTGAAGAGTTTGTTTGTTTGTTTGAACGCGATAATCTCAGGAACTACTGATTCGAATTGAAATATTATTTTTTAATTAAATAGTCAATTTATAGAGAAAGGCTATAGGCTATATATCATTACGCTAAGGCCAATAGGAGCGGAGCGCCAATGAAGAATGCTTCAAAATCGGGGTTAAATTTAACGTTAGCCCAAAGTAACTATTCCACGCGGACGAAGTCGCGGGCAAAAGCTAGTTCATAAATAAATTGCGACGTTGCCGTCCTTCAAGTACGCGTGTACAGAGTGTTTCTTTTACGTATCAATTTAACATTTTTAGTGAATATTTTAATATTAAAAAAAATAAAAACATTTTGTTTTCGAATGGTAATATTTTTTTAGCATGTATGGATGCTATACTATTGCGGGTTAACGGGAACGCCCTCTGTTAGTTAACATACTGTATTTTTCTGTAGAATCAGAATTTTATGGATTGCCGCAAAGTAATGCTTGATCCCATTCAGGTTTAATTTTGCCAAGTGTCATATACTTATTATGTCGGTATAATAGTTAGTTTCTCTGGGATGGGCTACAGACAAAGCTACATGGAAACTAGAAATGTTATGTCGTGGTGTTTACCTGATCTGGCCCCATCATATGCGCCTGTCGCTTGGTGTACCCTCTGGCGGCTCGGTCTCGTTTCTCCTCTTCCCAATGCTCGGCCATCTCCTCAGGAGTCGGCAGACTGAAGGTACCGTTCATTGAGCGCACGTAGTAGCGGACCTGAGTAATAGGAGCGCAGGATTAAAAGGGGTTGAATTGGGGTTGCTTGAATCACGCAAGAGATAGGCTGTCGCTCTATGTAAAAACTCAAAGCCGACCATAACATAAGATGGGAAAAGACTAAAGAGATAATTAGAAGGCCTGGTCTCATGAAGTGATGCCCCCTGAACATAATCAAGACTATCCAGTAATAACTACGTGGATTTTGATCCAGGTATTGTATTGTAGTTTCTGAAAGATTTTTGTTGCTACATTAAAACCTGATGTCATCTTCTTTTTCAATCGAGTCATTATTCCTAGATATTTGAACTCAAAGATGAGTATAGTTGTATAGATAGATACTCTTCTAATTTTCTCAGGTTTTTTTTAAGACTCTGATGTGAAAGTCTCAATATATGTAGGTATACCTATATTTTTTTAAAATACGGGGCTTATATAAATATTGGTGTAGGTATTTTCCCGATGCACGTTGACACGACAAAGTGAAGCAACCAAAAATGGTAAGAATAAGAAGTAAGTGCAGAGTGTCATGATAGTGTTTACCTGTAAATCGAACATGGCGAAGGCACAGACGTAGTATGGGACGCCGATGAAGCACATGCTGGGGTGGTTCATGTTGACCACGTGCTTGTACAGCGGCTCCACGCAGTTGTCCTCCACCACGATGTCGCACGACTCGTGCAGGAACGGGAAGTTGTACAGGTAGCCTGGGGAGTCACATACATTATTATTGTATGCCAGTCGCTTAGCGAACTACGTCAAGAAACTTCGATAGAAATCTAATACGTTCGAGACACTAACGCCATCTAGTGGCGAGTAGCTCAGTACTATTAGAAGCTACTCAAGATACTCATATCTCGAGTAGCTTCTGGAATATTCTTGGCAATATAGGCAGTGAGTCGATTTTACAAGAATGTTCTAGAACTCATAGACCGGGGTATAAATAGAACGCAGAGGAACGCTGACGGCAGTCTTATTTCAAGATACGAGGCGGTATAATCGAAGCTTTACAAGTGAATTACGGTGCGATTTAAGTGTTAAGTGACAAGTATTGTTGTGTGAATAGCTGTGTTAATGTTTATTTTGTGTTTATTTACTTAGTGTTAATTTTGGTTTAATTGGTGTAAATTATTTCTATCCCGAACCCCAGCCCATAACATTATTATATGAGCCTGTGCTGTATCACTGCAGAGCAAATACCTCCTTTCCCTCCTTCCATATTTATTAAGCCCGTTCTCTAAAATTGAGACCAGCTCATCCTGCCATTTCTAACCTGGGGAGTAGGTCTCGGTTAGGCAATCAAAAAATGGTATAAAGGTAACAATTTGTCCATTAGTCCCTCGAATTTAAAATATGTTATAATAATAATAATAGATAATAATACGGTTGGATCAAGGGTTTGCTTCACAAAGCGGTATTCGGTAAATGTTTTTATTTTTTATATTAATATTTAAAAATGTAATTTATATGTACATAGATTAAATAAATGGAATAATAATAATATTCCACAACTTTCAGACAGCGCCATCTAGTCCCAAACTAAGCAGAGCTTGTGCTATGAGTACTAGACAACTGATAAACATACACATATTTCTAAATACATACATATTATAGATAAATTACACCCAGATAAAGAACAAATGAACGTGCTCATCACACAAACATTTGTCCTGGGTGGGAATCGAACCCACGACCATGAGCATAGCAGTCAGGGCCACTGACCACTAGACCAACAGTTATGGTTCGTGACGTAAGTAACAAGTAATAAAAAGTGGGCTGTTCAGCGAATTACAAACTTGATCTTAGCCAGGAAAGATTTTGTAAAGTTGATAGTTAGCAAGACAATATTACGATTTAAAGTATTTTCGTAACAAAACGTATGAAAATTTGAGCTTCATTTCCAAATATGATAATAAATTATCTCGCAAAGTTTAATGATCCAATAAATATAGGTAAAATTTTGTTGGCTAGTGTTATCATTGGCAAGAACTATTTTAAATATTTTATTATGAGATAGGCTTTACTTGCAAGCCTAGTTTGAAGTGAAACTTAGCTCACCGGTACATAAGAACACCACGTCAATTTCGTCTTCACTGCCGTCGAGGAAGCAAGCCTTATGTCCGTCAAGCCTGTCCACATCAGGTTTCTGCTCCAAATTCTCAGGGAACACCGTGCGGGGATGCTCCTTTAAGTGATGGCTGAGGATGACCTTTTTGGAGACACTGGTCAGCTCCAGCGCGATGTCCATGCCCGAGGGCCCGGCGCCGATGACCAGCACTCGTTTGTCGGTGAAGATATCAGGCACACGGTAGTCGTGGCTATGCATGATGTCTCCTGTGGGTTAAAATGTCTGTTAGTTTTTTTGAGACTTGGAAAATAATAATACAACTAAATAATTGCTAAAAAAAATATTAAAATCTGTAGAAAAACCCCCACTTAATGTTTTTGATAGGGCACCATCATACATATGAGATCCCTACCATAGCAAAAAAAGATGATGATGACCTTGAAACGCCTAAACAGATCTTCACAAATTGTAGATAAAAAATAACGCATCTTAATCGGTCCATTCCTTTAGAAGCTACAATGCCACAGACAGACAAACAGACCACAGACACGCAAAATTATATAACACCGTCTTTCTGCGTCGCGGGTTCAAACCACAGCTCAATTAAACACAGCTCAAACATAATTAATTAATTAAGCAAAATAAGGTAATTGGTAACCGTACTTATTGTCCCTTTGCCATGATTTTGGACTTGAGACAGAAGACACCATTGAGACTCAGACATAGAAAAAGACTAGGTATGTATGTTTGCTGATCTCACATCTTACTTCCTTCCTGGATCATTCTAAATAATAAATCCTAACTAACCTTTGAATTCCTTCAGCCCTGGTATGGACGGTATAAACGGCGTATTATAATGCCCATTGCAGACGAACACGTAGTCGTATTCCCTGGTCTCCGTGACCCCGTTGAGCATACTCTTGAAGGTGACATCCCACAGTTCTCCGGAGGGACCTTGTTTGGGTATCACTAACTGTACGTGGCGGCTGAACTGTAATAAAAACAAATGATATACAAGGTTATTGGTAATATGTCCCGATCCTGTTAAGGGCGTGTAGATGAGGTCATAAACTAACAAATAAAATAATCCCCCGTCAAAATAGAAATATTTATTTTATAATACGTTGCAAAAATCATAAAAATAAAATAAGTATTGGATCTCTTTTTTCAAAAGTACGGAGGTTTTAAATTGTTTTATGTTTTTTATTATGCGCAACTTAATTCTTTAGCTATTTAATTTAATAAACAAGAATGCTAAAACGTGTTTTCGTTTTTTTTTTATAAACTTTTAAAAGAGATAAATTCACATTTTATTTAAAAAAAAAAACTCGATAATGGTATACTTTAGTTAGGCCTAGAAACTTAGGGTTGATTTGTTAGTTAATGACCTCATCTACACGCTCTTAACAGGATCGGGACGTATTTCCAATAACCCTGTATATAGACTACGTAGTATATAGTATCTCGTTAAAACACTCGCAACCCCGCCCAGGCATATTTTAGACTACCCGTGTGGGGTTTTCCCGCGTAAATCCTGATCCTTTGAGAATTCCAGGCTAAAATATAGCCTACTAGCTGTGTCCGCGACTTCGTCCGCGCGAAATAGTGACTTTCGGCAGCATTTTTAATTTTTTTGGCAAATTATTTAGAAAATAAAACTTATACATAATTTGAATGTCGTATTTATTAACACCTAATCAAAAGTCTAAAAAATAAGTTTCAAGCTTGTAGCTTTAAAATTGACGTAATTTCCATACAAAATTTCATCCCATATTTCAACCCCTTACAGCTCTTTTTTCGCATTAAAAAGCAGCCTATGTCCTTTCTCAGGCTCTAGACTATGTCCGTACCGAATTTTATTAAAAATCGGTTCAATAGTTTAGGCGTAATTGCGTAACACACAAACAGACAGAGTTACTTTCGCATTTATAATATTAGTAAGGGTGTGTTGCCCTATAATTTTATTTATCTTCGAGTGAAAGTCCCATTAACACCTGTCCAGCCATTCCAGAGATTAGCCCGGACAAAGAGCAAGACAGAGAGTTTGCCCGTGTTTTAGGATCGTGTAAACGACTATAAACACTTGCGAAACCTCAGTTAATTTGAAATCACACACAGACGCATCAATTTTATTTATCTGTTACATACAGATATGATGATATGAGAAGATGCTTTGAAATTACCTACATATAATGTAGTACCACCTACTGGTTTCGAAACAGCGAAATTGTGATGGGTGGCATTGTCAATTTTCTAAACCATTGTTTTGTGATGTAAGAAACATTATTTACCTTTATTTTCTCCGTGACACCATGTTTGTCAGCATATAGCTTCAGAAACGCCAACATGTCTTTCGCGGGCAGATAGGACTTGTCGCTCTCCGGGACAGGGAAGTCTGGGAATCCCATTATTTCTTTAGGAAGATTAGTCCTGGAATAAGCCAGAAAATAAATTTTCAAAGAAATATAAAAAAAATGTAACTTTATATTGAATGCATCATGAAATCGTGATGCTTTCATTAAAAAGTGGCCAGGTCTAACTTGCCCATGAAGGGTTCCGTAGCAGCAAGCATAGAATATTTTATTTACCACTTTTACCAAACAATCGTTTAAAACATAGAAACTTCCAGGACTTGGTTTTAGGAATCTTAATGTCATTTTTAAACACCTATAGACACCCCACAGCACATGTAGATTTGAAATATATTTTGCCATTACAATTTTTGCAATTGCCATTCGGCTAGGCAGCCCTAAAGCGTGCAGACTGAAATTGACGTAGACTGAACTTTGGCCACTATATGAATAGGTAATTATGCCAGGGATAGTTATTTACGGTTTCCAAATAAATTAGCACGTTGATTAATTAAACTCAAACTCAAAATGTTTTATTTCACATAGGCCTACATGCTACATGGGCACTTACAAAACGTCAGAAGTTAGGGCACGGTTCGAAATTGGTCGTTTTTTATGGAGAAGAACCGTCAAGAAACTCTACAGTCACTCTTTTCAAATCAAATTATCATTTTTACAATGTATCCATAATACAGGTTAATGTTATGAGAGGACAGTATAGATCAAGTAGTACAGCACAATGGAATTACAAATAAAAACTTGTTAAACAAATCTAAGAGTCTACAGTGTCCTCCCATTTACAAAAAAGCTTTATATTAAATTAAAATAAACTTGAGAAGCGACAACATTAGACTTCAATAATTAATTCGGCAATATCAATGTTGCAATCAGAACAAATACCGAAGTTATATAATGTGAAGGAGATACGGATATAGGTAGGAAACTAATTAATAAATGCAAATTTTAAAGAGAACTAGTATGTAGGTAGAATTTACATTACTTGCAATCTTGTGAACCCCTTCAACTAAGCTAAATATGCTTGTGTCTGGTATAGGTTCACGATAACAGTGTAATGGGTGGTATTCGAATTCGAACTAGTGACCTCTCGATCACAAGGCCTACCTTAGTTATTAGGCTTTATAATTGGAATTTTCAACCGACGACAAAAAAAGGAGGAAGTTATCAATTCGACGCGTATACTTTTTTTTATGTATGATCACCGATTACTCAAAGACGGCTGAACCGATTTGGAAAATTCTTTTTTTGTTTGAAAGGGTATACTTCGAAATTGGTCCCATTGTCATCAAGTCAGGATCTGATGATGGGATCCTAGAGAAATCGAGGGAACTCTTCAAATATTATAGGCACACCTATAGTGATTTGAGTATTTTTTATAGTAACTTGTGTAGTTGCATTCGAAAAACACAATTTGTGAAGTGGACCTGATGATGAAGACCACAGATGGCCACTGGAACTACTCAATACTTATAATTATAAGTAGGAATAATAAGTATTTCATGTGTTACTTCGATTACTTGAATGTGGTTAAAACGAAAATACAAAACTAAAGACACCGACTACCGAAATAAAAGTTATTTTGCACTTTGCAGTCTTTTTTGGGAGTCGGTTTAATTTTTTAGTAAAAATTTTTACAACTCTTTTCTATGAGAGCCTTTAATCCCCGGTACTGGGGTCCCCGATATGCGTATCCTTTTAATTAATGTTAGTTCTAAGCACGGAATAGAATTTTAATTTTCTGTTTCGTGGTTCTAAGTTTGTTTTATTGCCAGTGCTGCCTAACATTTTAATTTTGCTTTATATTAAATTAATTTTTTTAAATTAATTTTATTGTTTGTTTTTTATCTGTAATTAATTAATTATTATAGTTAAGGGTTATCACTTATCTTCAAGAATGTTGGTTAGCCGCTAATTGGCGACGGTAGACAAGACATAATATTTATAGATAGGTATCTTTATTTATGAAATGTTATGTCCAGAAGCAGTTGGCAACTTGGCAACCTTTATGAATAAATAAATAAATTTTCTCGCTACCGTTGACCTCTGGTTGTTTGTCGTATTATCTTCATAAAACTGCATCAATTTAACGAATAATTTATATGACATAAACAATCCAGAGCCTGTAATCGTTACCTTGAACCACGTGGAATCGTAAATCAATTTTGATAAAGACTGAATATTTACGGAACAGTATACCTACTGTGGAAATGTTTAGACGGACGTGAACAAGTAAACAACGTTAGTGTATGTTAGAGCTAGCTGCAATACTCGTAACTAAGCATAGTTAGCACAGTCGTACCTATAGCGATTGTGGAGAATGTTAACGTGTCCCTGCACCCCCACCAGAAGTGACGAAGAGAAAAACCGTGTTTTTTAGGGTTCCGTAGCCGAATGGCAAAAAACGGAACCCTTATAGTTTCGTCATGACCGTCTGTCTGTCTGTCTGTCTGTCCATCCGTCGGTCCGTATGTCACAGCCATTTTATTCCGAAACTATTAAGACTATACATGGGAAACTTAGTAGGTAGATGTATTCTGTGAACCGCTTTCCGATTTTAAGCAAAAAATAGAAAATATTTAAAATAAAGGGGATCCCCATACATGGAACTAAAACTGAAAAAAAAATTTTCGTGAAACCTATGCGTGTATCTATAGACAGGTCTTTAGGCGGTGCGCGCACTGCCTTGCGGTGGCCGCAATTCCGGTAGTTCTACCGCACCGCAAAATCTGAGAAGTATGAAGTGTCATAAAAGTGCGCGCACTGCGGTCAGTCTACCGGTGCGGTAGAACTACCGGAATTGCGGCCACCGCAAGGCAGTGCGCGCACGGCCTTAAAATGACACTGAGGTTTCTATAACCACTTTTTCATAAACTTAATCGTTTAAAAGATACGCTTCCAAAGTGGTAAAATGTGTGTCCCGCCCCCCCTCTAACTTCTATAATAATGGAATGAAAAATCTAAAAAAATATGCGTCTATAGATCTTAATACAAACTTTCAATCAAAATTAGTTTGATCAAGATCGGGTCAGCAGTTTTTGAGATACAGCATATTTTTTTAAACCGCAAATATAACTTTGTAATTAATACAAACACTATGAAAAACATAGTTATTTGGCGTAGTTTTAAAATGTAAATAAGCTAGTTTTAAGAAACCTGTAAGGTTCTTTTTGTTTTTGTCAAATAAATATAAATATATTATATTATTATAGTTATTACGGAACCTTTCATGGGCGAGTCTGACTCGCACTTGGCCAATTTTTTAGTCACCAGGAGTCTGATGGACCCGTCCGTTTACCCCAAAACGGAGGAAATCGATCAGGATTTATAACGAAATATATTTTTAAAGCAACTTTTTTAAGTTGGTAAAATCTTCAAATGACTCCCCCGGGTAGCCGGTATGAGCAGACGGGAGGGGGAGTGTCAGACTTCCACTTACTAAAAACCCACTCTATTCCTTCAGTCTGTATGTATATGAGATCTGCGGTACACTCACGATAATAGGAAATAGAACGATCTCCAACCTAATCACGTACGTTTCTAAACACATACAATATCTAGAATGTACAAAATGCTCGTAAATATCTCCAAGCAAGTTATGCTGCCCTGATAGCCTTCGACCTTCGATAGGAACGTGTCGTAAGCTGAGATCTGTTATTGTTGTTGCCATGCTGGTTCAAGAAAAATATCCGTTAGTAAAATTACGATAAAAACATTGTATTATAATATGGTGGTCAATGGAAGTATCCTGATAACGAAGACATTCAGACTGCTAGACAAACAAAACAATTTCTTAATTATTTATTTTTATTTCGTTATGTAGGTATTATGAATTAACCTTTGGTGTTTCTACGCTCGTTTCTCCTTATACAAAAACATCGCAATAGTGTTCATTGTAGAACACGTCTTTTCTCTGATGGGAGAACAAAAATTCATTGCCAGAGAAGGCGACCAATTGCTACAAAGTATTCCCTAACGTTAGAAGAGGTTAGACAGAGATTACCTACTAAGTATTGAAAAATATGATTATACAAACCTACCTTAAACTTTTGTACATGCTGGTGTGAATGGGCAGGCCAAAGTCGTCGTATCCAACATTCTCAGTGTAGACCCATGTGCCTCCGAGTTGTGGTGCCTGCTCCAGGATGTCCACCTGGCTGACGCAGGGCTCCTCAAGGAGATGACGGGCAGCACACAAACCCGCTGCGCCCGCACCAATCACGCATACACGAGCCATTGCTGAAAAGAAGACCAGTAAAGTTATGAGTTCCTGGTACCCTTCTCAAAATTTGACAGTGAAACTTTGTGTGGTTTCTCTAAGGAAAACTATAAAAATTAACATATTATGCTTAGACTTTTTCGACCTATTTGGGGCGGCTTCTTTAACCGGATACAGTTGAGTGCTAGTGCATAAATGTAATGAGGCTGTCTATCTGATACCCACAAGCCAGTAGCTGAATAACGCGATACCCCTCAGCAAGATAAATGTCAGATTTTATGGCTCCTGGTCACACATCTGAAGACCGACTTCAATAAGCGTTGCTTAACTTAAGATCGACATTAAGCCACGAGCTCCTCCCAAGAAAACCATATACCTAATATTGTAGAAAAATGCTTTTTCGAACAGTTTTGTTGTTGAGTTCATTAAAATGCGACTTTTATCAGACGTGTCTCGTTAAAAAAAACAAAATATTAGTGTTGGGAAAGCCTGTCAACTCTTATCAGACCGTTTAAAACGTATCACTTTCGTGCAAAGTTTATAATTAAATTAATCTTCTAGACATTTTAACTAAAAGCAAGCGATATCGACTTGGTCAGCATTCAGCAGAATAACTAGATATAAATTGTACCCCTTTTATTTTAAATTAAAAGCTTTATAAATTAGGTCATTCAGAAAAAGTCACGTTTTATTGGAGACTCAACGAAATTATTATATGAAAGAATGAAGTAATGATAATAATTAATTAATTACCATAATTCATGCATGTAATTGATGTAATCGACCGTGCTTATTATGTATAATTGTATGAATCAGAAATAAATGGAATATTACAAAGAGGTAAAGTTAATAGTAAGTACTCACTGAACATAATACGTAAACAAAAAGCTACACTATTCCCTACTTTGTTTTGAGAAAAAAACTTTTTAACAAAATATAAAACCGACTTCCATATCAAAAGACTACAAAGGCTATAAAAACTTTTTTTACAAAAAATTGAACCGACTCCAAAACTTACAAAAAAAGACTTGAACTACAAAGAGAGAAATAACCTTAGATATTGTTTTATTGTTGGATGTCTAATTCCGTTAAAAATAAGGGCTTAGGTATGTAGATACCTAAGCCCTTATTTTCAGCCATGTGAGTAGTCACATGGCTGAAATCGGTGCCAAGCCAATGAATAGTTTTGATAGGCAAAGAACGCCGCATTCTCGGGAACACCCGAGGTGATGAATCCTCCACATTTATCTGTTCTTCCCCAAATGATGCTTTTCGAGAGCAACTATACAAGGTACTAGGTATAAGAAATACCCAAAACGCTATATCTAGGTGTGCCTATAATATTTGAAGAGTTTCCTCGATTACCTCAGGTTCCCATCATCAGATCCTAATTCGGTCAAAATCGGTCCAGCCGTCTTCGAGTTACATAAAAAAAGTTCAAGACGAACTGAGAACCTCCTCCTTTTTTGAAGTCGGCTAAAAATCTTTTAACGCGAATGTATCCGCGAAGGCAGTAATTAATTAGTTTTAACCAACCGGATATGTTTAACCTAACCTATTTATAATAAAAAGCTTCCTATATGAACCACTTCCAATCCGAATAGGGCTTGAAGGAAGCCGTCGTAATGTTAAGGGCAAATGACATGCATGCCTTACTCACAATTATTTATATACCTTATTTACTGTGGAAATATATCGCAGTCATAATATTCCATGGAATGCATTATAGACTAACCACGTTGCTCGTGGAATAATTAATTACTGGTTTGTGTTACTAGACAAGCAAAGTATCATATACCCTATACTGTAGGGTATATGATACTTTGCTTACTATAGGGCCTATAGTAAACTCTATACATAGTTATATTTAAGAGAGATGGTACGTGTTTGATGGGTTCATTAAACGTGTCGACAAGTTCAAAACTTGAACTTTTGAACACAGAAGGGACGAGACCCAAACGCCGCTCACCAACAAATTGGATTCATCAAATTAGAAATCTAGGCACATCAAAATACTACATCGTCGCTAAAACTTCAACCGACAGTAAACGATGGCTGAAAAAAAAAGAGCATAAATTTAAAATAATTGTGTTCATCAGAATTGCAGGCCAAGAACTACAAAAAGCCGGCCAAGTGTGAGTGGACTTGCGCACTGAAAGTTCTGTCCAAACTCATCTAAATAAATATATGAGTTCAAAAGTACCGAACTAACTACAGACATATTTACGGTTATCAGACATTTTACCTTTACATTTTTTTTTTTTTTCGATAGGGTCACTCGTAGTTTAGCTCGCTAAGGCTAATATACTACTTAACCGGGCGATCCTGTGGTGACCTCTAAAATTTAAAGGCCCCCAGCCAGGGCTTACAAACTAGTATTTACATTTAAACAACCGCGCGCTAAGGGCACTCCCTGTGGAGTACGAGCCTCGGCTCAGCGTGGTCGTTGATGGTGGACAGCAAAGGGTCAGGCTGGGTCGTGACGTAAGAAATAACTTCTTGTAAAATTTCATAACTCTAGGTTTACGGGAAGTATATAGGTTTATATATATA
The DNA here is from genome assembly GCA_943138885.2 of Tholera decimalis. NCBI lineage: Eukaryota > Metazoa > Arthropoda > Insecta > Lepidoptera > Noctuidae > Tholera > Tholera decimalis. Next base: position 4,437,163 of record OW964555.2, read on the forward strand.
GAGGCTATATAGGTTTTGATTCCGTGTAGAAATCACAAAATCAGCGACATAAATGGTCATATATTTCGATCGCGTTGACTTACAACTTTGATTTTACAGCTATAAGAAATCATATTTTTTTTTTACGTCGACTTTACTTTACGTCGAACTGAAATGATTATAATATAATATTAGTTTCAGTTCGCCGTCTCTATCCATTGCTGAGAAAAAAGGTATTGACTGACAGACGGACAGGTAAGGGTTCCGTTTTTTTATGGGTAAGTAACCCTACAATCTCAGTCGATGTCATGAAATAATCCCTGATACTTTCTATATATATGAAAGTACTCTGTGCCTGATACCAAGTTTATAAGAACCCCTTGACTTATAGTTTTGTACACCGCCAGAATGATGAAAGATGACATGTCATACGTACGTCATATGTTTTGATAAAGAGTAACAAACTTGCAATTGATCTTAGGGTAGAAGTTCATTGAAAATTTCCTACCTACGTGTGAGGAAACTATGATAAGAGCAAATCGAACTAGTTTCTGGTAGACTAATGCATTGACGGATTACGTGACCGTCTAAGATATGTTTGTTGTTTATTCAAATTTTATTAGTTTAAGCATAGTCAACAGACTACAATTCGCGTCCGATTACCATGTACGGCAAGCCGATCCCTTGGGAAAAGCAAGCCAAATACTTAGGCATCGTCCTCGATAGACACATCTCCTTCGCTGAGCACATAAGGCTGGCACGTTCGCGTGCCACTTTCGCTCTAGGTAGGCTCCACTTCATTCTTAGCGCCCGCAGCAAATTATCACTCAGGTTCAAGCTGCGTATTTTCACCGCGGTCATCCGTCCCATCATGACCTACGCCTGCGTTGTTTTCGCATACGCAAAGCCCCACCTCCTCCATAAGATGCAGACCCTCCAAAATCGATTCCTCCGTAGAATCACTGGAGCCCCCTTTTATGTTCGAAATGAGCTTTTTCACGTAGACCTCAAGATGCCCACCATCCAGCAGTTCATGTAACGCGTCTCCAAGCGTTTCTTTGATACTGCAATCAAACATAGGAATCCCCTTATCGCATCGGCCGCCCCATATGAACCCTCGCGCATCTCTAACGCCGACTAAGGCATACCCTTCCTAATTCGTTGCATACCCTAGTCACTCCCGATGACGCAATCACACTGCTCCAAGAGAGCCGTAGGGACACACGTACAGTACGCAAAAACAAAAAAAGTTATTTAAAAAATCTAAAAAACCCGACTGCTCAACTGAAATGCAAGGAACAAGCACATTTTTATTTTAAAAAGTTTGTCACTTTTTAAAATAAAAATGTGCTTGTTGTGTTTTTAGATTTTTTAAATAACTTTTTTTTTCAATTTTCAGTTAAAATATTAATTAACAATTTTTTAATTTTCCCGGTCGTGTCACATTGGCACCCCACCAGATTCAGAAAGTGAAAGCGTTCAAGTCCATATTTTTAAACTTTCTCTTTGTATTATTTTTGCTAGTATTACACTAATGATAAATATGATATACCTTTTTGAAATCCTTGTAATAAGCCCTTTAATTTGATATCCATATTGTGGTATTCGAACAAAAAAATTTTTTTTCTCTATGTATAATGACTTCGCACAGCCGCCATGTTTGATTTTTTCAAATGTCACCTATCTAAGAACACTTGGGCTGCTAAGACAAATCTAACGATACCTCAATTATGTGAATCCGTTCAGTGGTTCTGGAGATATGAGGTAATAAAGAATATTACAAACATACATACATACAAGATAGGCGCGAAAAACATACCCTTCCTTTGCAGTCGGGTAAAAACCGACCGTCCTTCCGTCCTCGCCGCCGAGGCCCGCCGCGACGTCCACGTAACTGTCCGCCCCGACCCTTGCCAGAGCCAGCCCACGACGCTGAGCCAGTAGCTTTAAATTCCCTTATTAATAATAATAATGATATGATCCAGGGCGTGCCCTTAGCGTGTAGTCGCCTAGTTTGTAAGTTTTATGATACGCCCTGGCTGGAGGCTTTAATTAATTTATTAATTAAGGCAACCACAGGCAAGCCCGGTTAAGCAGCCGACAACCTCAGAGGTTGACCTGCGAGATGCCACACACAAAACAAAAACAACTACAATATTGGTCCTGCCGGGGCTGCGGGAATGTTCTAACAAGATACCGCGCTCTGGAAGGCAAAGGCAAAGGAATAGGGTGGGTTTTTTGGCAGAGGAGGCCTGACACTCCCTTCCGCTTCACCAATTTGACAATTTTCTGCACGAAAAAAAAGAAAGAAAAATAGGAGATAGCCACAGGAAGGTGATGATAATTATTAAGTATTATAAAAGATTCTTAACATCATTATCGATAGAAATCTATGACAAAGACGAATGTAGATTTCACACTAAAGCTGCTCTGAGTGGGAGTTTGAGTCGCTCGCAAATTATAGTGTAACTCGAGACCTAGCGAGGTAATCATACAAGTTGTACAAGTTACGAAATTTTAGCACAGGTAATCGCAGGAAACTACCTTAACTTCGCAAACTACACTGAAATCAATCTGTAATTTAAAGTTGTGTAAGCTTTGACTTGCTTAGGATTATTAACCTATCTAGTCAGTAACTGTATAGGTTTGGTTCTTAAGCAAGACATTAAAGATCACATGCGGTATGCGTTTGATAAATGAAGGTTAGTTTTGTAAGGGACGGACATGATTCTTAGGAATAACTAACTAAGCGCCTCCTACTGGACAGCAGGAGCCTGCGAATAGTGTCGGACCATGACCGGGTATTGCTCACTAAACAAACATTATCTCACGATAGGTATAACGGATAGTCCTTTGTGAAGGGCGCATGGAGACGGAGGAAACGATCGGACGCGAGCTCCTGGAGTGCACGGGAGTCACCGACATATGAAGATAAACCTTCGGGTCATTGAATTCCCTTACAGACATCCTGAACAGATCGAGAGACCTGATCTGTTCTTAGAAAGAGTTTGGCTGGCCGTGACACACAATGGTCCCGCGCAGGGACTAAGTGCGGAACTCAAACAAAAAGGATAACCCTCCCTATTCCTTCAGAGGCCTTTGCGTTCCCGGGCCGATCTCGTTATAACATTCCCGCAACGCCAGCAGACAATGGCACATATCTACTTATAAAGTTTAGTTTACAAGTTTATAAAACGTAATCTCCGAAATTATATGATATGTTACTAGTATTTTTAACTGACTTCAAAAAAGGAGGTCTGTATTCGATCAATATGTGTATGTTTGTATATCCACGATTTTCTCAGAAACTACGGATCCGATTTCGATCGCGTTTTCGTTGTTTAAAAGCATATTTTACAAGGAAGGTTTTAGTATATAACACATCTGTTTCTGGTGAAGACCTTCGGAGATAAATGATGGAACTCTTCAGTTTAAAACGGCAAATCTCCCGCGATTGCTGCCCTCGTATATTTTTGTACTGTTTAGCATTATTAGCCTATTAATATCACCACAGCTGAGGCACAGACCTTCTCAATCACGTCTGAAATATGGTTTAAATGGGTAAAAAAGAAGTGTACAGCAAACTTTCTTTTGAAAAAGTAAGTGCGAACGGTATGTAGGTATCTCAAGTAACTCAAACAATTATTCAATAAAAAGCATAAAATAAAAACTTTTTTTACAAAAAATTACACCGACTTCAAAACTTACAAAAAAGACTTGCACTACAAAGAGAGAAATAACCTTAAATATTGTTTTATTGGATGTCTAATTCCGTTAAAAATAAGGGCTAGGTATCTACTTACATAGCTGAAGTCGGTGCCAAGATAAATGAATAGGTTTCATCACCTCGGGTGTTCCCGAGAATGCGGCGTTCTTTGCCTATCAAAACTATTCATTGGCTAATTGTCACCGACTTCAGCCATGTGAGTAGATACCTAGCCCTTATTTTTAACGGAATGGTGTGTTTGTGAGTTAGTGTGCGTTTTTGAGTGTGGATAGGAAATATGTAGGTGTCTGATGTGTTGTTTTATAATTTTTTCAGTGTCATTGTAGTCGAGCGACTGAAGTCAGTTTTTTATTTGTTTCATATTGTTCTGCGTAAGGGAGTTAATTTTCAGTAGCCGTTTTATTTTGTTATACTATATATATGTGTTGCTAAGTATATATCGATGGCCATCGATATCCTGCCGCCTCGCCAATGCAGTAAGTATTTGTTTTTACAGAGGGACAGACGTTGGGGATGGTTCGTTTCTGTGTACTGTTGGGATTGATAGGTGTAGTACGATGCTTCCTAATAATAATATTTAGTACATATAACTGTCTCACTGTAATCACCCTGCAACTTTTATACAAAGTCACTGTGGGGAACCGGTACGGTTTGAACGTCATGACTTAGAGCTCTTTCTCTCTCTCTAAATGTTACTACATAAACTATAGTAAAAGGTTATGTCAAGAAGTCCCAGCTTGGTTATCATTACTTCATCATGTAAATTAATCATGTAAATCACTTCTTGTATCTTATGTCTCCTGGTTACTATCACCTTATGCAATATATGTATCTACTTACTACTTAAATGCGACCTCTTTCTCGAGATGCATGTTAGGCGCATAATTAATATTTATTAGGATTCTATCATAAATATGTGCAAGTATCAGATAGAGAGTAATGCGGTCATGTGTTAGATGGGTGAACATAAATCTATTTAGTCCGGTACAGGTTAAAGAGCATTTTGAATCGTAATCTTAGTTCAGTAAGTGACAAAATTAAATGATTTGGTCTTGATCTTTTTATCGGGGTGGATATCCTCTGCCCTGGGGAAGGGGAAGGGGTTTGTTAGACTACCTGACCATTAATTACTATCTGACTAAAAGTACACCGTGTTCCCTCGCAAACTTACGCCAGGGTAGCGGGAGCACGGCAATCCGGTCTTGACCTATCTTAAAGTGCAACAGGCAAAAGCGAAGGGTTCCATAACCTCAGTCTGTAGTTGAAATATAGGTATTCAATTTAATTATGTAGCAGTTTGAAGCAACAGATTGTGTAGGTACGGATGTTTTTTTTGACATTCTTTGCTTGGGTGCAACGTGTTTATATAAACACTAGTACTCACGCGGGGCTTCGCTCCCGTGGATTCTATCACGGTAAAAACATAACTCTCCTTTTTTGCAGTCGCGTAAAAAGTAGCCTATAACCTTCCTCAAGCTTCAAGCTACTTCCATATCAAATTTCATCCAAATCCACCCAGTACTTTCGAAGATTAGCGCGTTTAAGCAAACAAACAAACAAACTTTTCCGCTTTATAATATTAGTATAGATTCATCGTTTATCGCGTTTACTATAAAGAAAAAATGCGTTGTGTCTTTTAGAAGAATTAATCGGAGAAACAGACGGTGGATAATGACAGACCCATATAACTTTTATTGGATGAATAGATTAACAGGAAGAATTTCTTTTTTTTTTCTGTTATAATTTTGAGTCTAATCTTCAGATAAACGTTATCCAGCTATTGAAAATCAGTCCTCTGAGAAAAGATTTCCATGAAACTTTTTTTTTTCTGTGGCAAAGTCTCAAATCAAGGTCATCTAATGACTCACTCTGAGCGGAAGAGAGTGCCAGACTTCTACTGACTCAACCAAAATCAATATTTTGATAAATAGTGCATAAACCCACCCTGTTCCTTCAGTTGCCCTTATTTGCCGGGGTCGCGGTATCTCGTTAGAATATTTCCGCAACCTTGGTGGGTCACATACAAAGGTAAGATTGCGTTTTGGCTAATTTACATTTTCATTTTTTGTGGATTTATTTAAAGGAGTTGAATTAATACTTAAGTTTATCTTGTTGTTATTTGTGTGATTCACCAGGTCAAATGATAGATAGCTAGGTATGTAATATCTACTCGAGATAGATCTACGTCTGGGATCGCGAATGACTGAGTTTCCCGCGTTAGTTTGTTTGATTCCATAATATATGACGAGTAAAGTTCATAAGGTCATCTCGCTCACCTTATGAACTTTATCTACTTATTTGTGATACATAACATCACCGATGTTTACTTAGAAAGAGGTAGACAGACGGACAAGACTAAAGACTTTTTTTATTGACGATTAGATCGCGTTTGACCACTATCTCACCTGATGGTAAGCGATGATGTGGTCGAAGATGAAGCACGCTTACCGAGTAACCTATTCACTCTTGACCTAAGGGCTGGGTTATAACTATCAGGAAACGCAGACTTTCGCAGGGAATTCCACTCCTTAGTGCTCAATGAAAGTATAGTTAAATCAAATTAAGACTAGCTCGTCTGTTTAGCGATTGTAGATGTGACTGCTGAAAGTGGTCTAGTAGGGTTGATTCCCATTCGGGAAAGCATTGCCTAGCGCGCCAAGAAAAGTGGAAAGAAATATGGAAAAACTACAAAATAAAAAATAAAATAGCGGTTTTCAAGTAAAGTCAAATATATCTTTAGACTGCGCCTGCACGCCTTTTTTGTTTAAATTAATTTTAAGACGATTTTGTGGATACTAATTACCACTAAATACTAGTTATTAAATAATACTTAATTATAATGAAAAAGTGAGATATTTCTTTTAATGTTTTTACTTCGGCTTATCTAAATGTTGAATTAAAAGAAGTAACGTACCCTTTTTCTTTAAAATTAATCACTGGTTTAATAACAAAATAGGCACTGAACTGTCACAACTATAACTGTGACTCGTGTATCACGACTGCACTGGGCCACGTATGGTCAGCAAATGCGGCTGACGCATGCGCGATGCGGTTTTATTCGCTATCAGCTGCAGACGCGTTTCCCGCCTAAACATAGGTGTTATTATCATTAGAATTCAATACAAATGGTAGTAAAAGAAAAAGAAGTAATGTCTTTCCCTAGGCATATTATAAACATTTTTTTCAGCAAAATTAAAATACCTACTTTGTTAGGTTTTTCATTAATAAATAGGTAATAATTGTGGTGCACGAATAGCCTTTTTTTTCTGAGTGGGAAAATCATCGAATAACTTCTCCCTCTCTGGGTTAAGCGGAAGGGGGTGTCCCTTCAGCTGCCCTTAAGTTCCGGAGCCGCGGTATCTTGTTAGTACATTTCCGCAACCCCGGCGGGCAATGGCCTTATGAGGCCCCGTCACTGATGCTGACAGCTCTTTGAGGCACGCGTGGAACACGGCGCGCCGCCGACCCGGACCTGGTCCTTACCGGACGGTGAGCTACCCCCGCTCACCGTCCGTAAGCCCGCGCCTACGGTGGCCGGAGATCGGCCCGTGATCCTCGATGCCCGGGGCGTCTCACGCGGTGGCTGGGGAAGAGAGTTATCTCTCCCTCGCGCGTTCGGCTTTCTCCTTCGCTAGCATGACTGCTTCGCAGAAGGAGGCGAGTGCATCCCATTCCCTCTCGTTCCGCACCATGGTCTGAACCAAGGCCGGGCGCGAGTGGTCACCGCCGTCAATCGCCTCCACGAGGACACGGCGCTGCGGTGCTCCGCCCAATCAGGGCACACCTCCACTGAGGTGCACGAATAGCCTGTAAAATAGAAATTGAGGCACGTAATGATTTTAACATTGTAAGTAATAAATAGGAATATGCAATAAATGAGTCCCAATTAGTCCTGATCTTTACTGCATTTGTGTTTCTTCAGAAAATTGACAGCTGATTAGCAAAATTCTTTTTTTTTTTTTAAAGATTAATAGCAATGTGGGTAGAATTCACATAACTAGCAGTCTTGTCAACCCCTCCAACTAAGCTAAATATGCTTGTATCTGTGTATGTGTGGGTTAATAGTGTAATGGGTGGGATTCGAACTCGGGACCTCTCGATCACGAGTCCGACACCTTATCCATCAGGCTATTGACACTTCAAACAATTCCAAAAATTATTCAAATAAGTTTTTATATTTGTAGGTTTTCAGTAATATTAGCAACTGTCGGGAAAATTGGTCAACCCTTTGTTAAAAAAAACTTATTTAAAAAATCTAAAAACCCGACTGCTCAACTGAAGTGTAAGAAACAAGTACATTTTTATTTTTAAAAGTGACCAGCAGGCGGGACCCAAAAGAACATATTTTTTTTAAATGGGATGGGTCCGCCTGCTTGCTTGCTGCTTTTTAGTTAAAATATTAATTAACAATTTTTAGTATTCCCGGTCGTGTCACATTGGCACTCCACCGGATTCAGAAAGCGAGTCCATATTTTCAAACTTTCTCATTGTGTTATTTTGCTAGTATTACACTAATGATGAACATGATATACCTTTTTGAAATCCTTATATTAAGCCCTTTAATTTGATACCTAAATTGTAGAATTTGAAAAAAAAAAAATTTTTCTCCGTGTATGGCTTTGCACAGCCGCCATGTTTAATTTTTTTAAATGTCACCTATCTAAGAACATTCGGGCTGTTAAGACAAACTTAACGATACTTCAATTGTGTGAATCCTTTCAGCGGTTCTGGAGATATGAGGTAATAAAGAATATTACATACATACATACAAGATACGCGCGAAAAACATAACCCTTCCTTTGCAGTCGGGTAAAAATAACACTTCGTTCGCCGTGATCTATAAATAGGACACCATAAAGTATTGCTAACTATTAATAAATTATCTTCAATAAACATTAATACATTTCGTAGAAGGGCTGAATTTCGTGATCAAACTGTCCTAGATATTGCTGCGAGCCTAGTAACCATTATAACGAGACCTCTAATACTGTAGTGTCTCTGATAAAGGTGCATACAGAAGGGAGTTTCACAGCGGCCGGTTTGCCTATGAATGACGAAACAAGCCAAGCGCCTTGCATAGTCACCTTCCGGTGTGAGCGAGGCAGCAATATAAACAATAGTGCTGTCCTTATCTAATTGGATTAGGTTCGTTCTACAGTGGTTGATTATCTACTCACGCACCTTTATTTACAAAATCTGCAGAAATTACTTATTTTTTATTTATTAAGGAAAATAAAACAGTAGGTATCACATTGCTTCAAGTAAAGAAAAAAAATATATTTTGCAAAGTATTTTTTAAATTAAACCCTTCCAATTCGCTCTTGTTAATACTAAAAATTAATAAAAACTAAATGTAAAATAATTGAAAATGAAAGAAAAAATGCCAATTGAAATCTATACTTACATATGTATAATAAAATAGTAAAAAAAGTGTGTGTCCATTTAAATTTTATACAAAAACTAGTACTCAAGCGGGGCTTCGCTCCCGTGGATTCTATCACGGTAAAAACATAACTCTCCTTTTTTGCAGTCGCGTAAAAAACCTATAACCTTCCTCAAGCTTCTAGCTACTTCCATACCAAATTGCATCCAAATCCACCCAGTACTTTCGAAGATTAGCGCGTTCAAGCAAACAAATAAATTTTTCCGCTTTATAATATTAGTATAGATAATAATTGAGGTGGGTTGAGAAATGGTAACACAGCAAAAAAGTCTGTCTGTTTGTATGTTTGTCCGTTTGTACACGCTAATCTCCGGACCTACTGGATGAATTTAAATGAAATTTGGTAAGTCATCCAGAAATAACACATAGGCTACTTTTTGTCCCGGATTTCCCACGGGATCGGGGTTTACGCGGGAATTCCTCTCACGCGAACGAAGTTGCGGACTGCAGCTAGTTGTTAATAAAAAAATGAGATTTAAATTAAAATAATAGAGAGAAATATTTATCTAATATTTTCATACTAATGCAATACCGTTAATTCGATTAGTAACTACTATGTGTTGCCCGCGACTTCGTCCGCTTGGAATTCGGTTATTAATTCAAATATTGTTTTTTTGTCTATCACAGATAGATAAGATTTTATTAGTAATTCTACTAATATCGCTTATAATTAGGTAACATATTAATGTCGTTAGGTCGTATTTTTTCTTTCAGCCAGAGCAGGATATGTATGTGCATGAGGTAGTCCACGCTTCTGCCATTCAACACTTTACATGAATATAAATTATTTATTCATTTGTTGAAACACAAAGATGACCCAAAACCACTTTCTTTTGTGAGCAAGGGTTTCATCAATTTCAATTTTAAGTGAAAGACCCTTGTAACTACATCGTGCCGATTATAAGATGCCTAACCTACCAATAGTTCTTGCATGATTTCGGTCCACTTTGGATTAGTGGCAAATATAATAAAAAGATCCGGCCGGCCATACTTCCGGACATAACAGAGAGCATCCTGCGTGCGCTTAGCGTGGCCTACCTGTGAAGCTGGATGTAAGAATCACTAATCGAGTCAAGTTTTCCGAGTCCTTAAATACACATGTGCGTATACACACTTTTTTTTTATCGTGGTAAAATTATCAAATAAGTCCTCCCACCCCGGGCAGGGCGGGAGGGACTGTCAGACTTTTACTGACTAAAATCCACGGTGTTCCTTCAATAACCCTTTACGTTCCGGGGTCACGGTAATGGGATAAGTCCCACGACCCCGGCAAGCTTCGGCCCTCTCGGGGGGGGGGGGGGCTCGTCATATTGCTGACGCTCTTTGAGGCGCGCGTGGAACACAACGCGCCGTCGACCCGGGCATGGTCCATGGTCGGACAGCGAGTTGCCCTTTACTCGCTGCCCGCATGCCCGCACCTACGGTGGCCGGAGATCGTCGGCCGCCGACGTCCGACGCCGTGGGCGTCTACCACTGCGGCTGGGCTGGAGGGAGGACGCCATCCTCTCCCTCACACGGCCCGCCTCCTCCTTCGGCAGCATGACTTGCGTATACACACTTATGGTGAACGCAGACCTAGCCGCACCGCACGCGCCGCAGTCTTTGCATTCGAATTCTTTATATGAAGTTCTATGCAACCTCGCACACCTACCCGCGCCGCAGTCGCCGCAGTCCCTGAAACGACCGAACTCCCCTAGCCGCAGCTGATGACGTCACCCGCACGCAGCGCGGATGACGTCATTCGCATCCACGGCGCGCAGTGTTGCCAGAGTTATAAAGTAGACAGAGAATCTCTGTCAACGGTTTATAATAAAATTACTTATTCTCGTATAAATAATTACTTGCTTATTCCCTATTATAGCACCTACAGATAAAATTACACAAAAGAGCAAAATACCAATACCAAATACAGATTTTATACAGATTTTTTAAATCTTCGGTACAGATAATGCTTTCAAAAATCTGGCAACACTGACGGGAACGACTGCAGCGACTGCGGCGCGGATAGATGTGCGAGAGGCCATTAACAAAAAGCGATGACTGCGGGGACTGTAGAGACTGCGGTGCGGCTAAGTCTGCGTTCACCTTTAGCGCTCAGTTTCAATTTTTCGTATACATCTATATCGACAATGAATTGGCTGAACACTCCACGAAGTGTTTGCAATTAAGCGATACCATTGCGTCTTACTTGTAGAAGGAAAGCATAAAACTGTTGGGCTGATACTTTTTTATTCAAATTAGGCTCTCTCGTGTTGGGATTAACTTGTAACACCACAAGTTAACAACAACAGAAGATAGAAGTAGTGATTGCAATTTTAAATCGAATGCGGCGACACTATACTAGCTACATGATAACTGACAAATGCTTGCACTGTCTGGACAGGTCCGCTCAAACTTGCGTGGTTATTTCCTCAAAAAAATACCACAGACATGAACCTACATGCTTCTCATATACAAATACAAATTGTCTGGACTTTAAAAGAGACTATGACCTCTGAGTTTGTTTCGGTGTTTCTTCTCAGAGTAGTCAGTTAGGAAATACCGGCCTCATCTAGCTAAACTTAACACGCAAAAAAACATGACGTGTAAAAGTGTTATTTATAACCAATTTACAAAATAAATATTTCATTTCACTGTGTTTTTACAACAATTGGAAAAAAGTGTGAAAAAACTTAATGTCTAACGTTGACATTCTCGATTAGTAACTATTTATAAAATTCTAGTAAGGCAGTTGTCGGACTGCCGCCTGCGAGAAAATGACTAACTTTCGGTGATTTACTCGCTCAAGAAACGCACAATGAAATATACATTCCGTGTAACCTGCTACATTTTTAGGTTCAAATAACAATTAGGGAGATTCCTTTCTCAAAACGGTAGGCAACGTCTCTGTATTACTTTTGCATTCCTGGTATTGCAGATGTTCAGTGACAGGCGCTTGTGACAATTTAACTTAATTAAAACCACCACTTTGGGCAGTTGTCGGGCTGCCGGCGAGTAAACGACTAACTATCGGCGATTTACTCGCTCAAGAAACGCACAATGAAATATATACATTCCGTGTAAACGAAAGACATGCAAATATTAATAGTTGCTCTCTGACTGTTCACACTGCCGGCGACGACTCGCTTCACTAGTTGTTGTCGCTGAGCGACAAGAGCTGTCACAGATAATACTCGCTCAGCGATGCTCGCTTGGCGGTCAGAACTCACGCCCAGAGACCACCCAACTAGCGCAAATGGGCTGCATTAGGGCTTTGGAGCGTATCCGATTATTACTTATGGTAATAGACGTAAGCGCTAGAGCGTCTACTTGAATGATTTTGAACTACTTTGAACGAATGAATCGATTATAGTTCTTTATTGTATATCTTCAGTTGACATTATTTGTAATATTTTGGTAAAGTGTTTTCGTCGCCATCATGAAAATAAAACAAAAAGAAGTAAAAGTTTGTATTCTGTATTAGCAAGATATATAAATATACTTAAAACGCTGTCCAGTTTACTGTAGATATATAAGATAATTTTCGAGTAATTTTAACGCGCTTTTATGATATTTAAAAAACTAACAAAATATATGTGATATTTTTTATTTGTTATACAGAATAAATTTTATTTCCGTATTTTTACGTGTTGATAACTTACTATTCGCAAGTGGCCGATTGTTTACCGGTACATTTAATGCACATTTAACTGAAAAACCAATGTATATCAACTCAATTTTGCAAGTGAATTATAAGTTTTCTTAAAAAATCATGGCGTCATTGTAATGTAGTCATAACCTGCAGTTTTAGCTCTAATAACTCCCTTTTGAGAATCATAGCACTAATTTTCACCCTTCTAACGCTTCCAGTGATTTTTGTTCCCCTAGTGCAACTCACAGCTCAAAAAGCTCCTATTTTCCTGTTTTTGAGGTTATAAGATCTAGTTACGTACTTATTCGAATGGTTTCCATTTTGGAGATCCGTGTACTACCCTTAAAAACCTTTGACCTGCATTTTGAACCCTTAAACCGCTATTTTACAGCCGAAAGTAACAAAATAGGCTGCTATTTCCACTAATGTGCTAGTTGGGCAACTAGCGGTCCAGTAGATCAACTAGCGAGTAATCGCCCGTCACACTCGCGCACTCGCTTATAATAATATAATATAATAATATTTTATTTCATCCAAAATTTACAATTAATATACATTGGTCAATAAATCAAAAGATTACATAAATGTTAAAACTAATGCTTAGGTATATATAATTGATTTACAACTATTATTTATTTACTTTTAAATTAAATCACCTGTACTTAAAATACCTCTTAACGACTTGCCTGAGCTAGGTTAAACCTGTGTTTCAGGCTGTCGCTAATAATGTTTTTTATTGCAGGATCAATTATTATTTGTAAAACTGGTCTAAACAAGAACAATTATACAATAAATGTTTAATAACTAAAGGAATATGGATACATTATATAAAATTCAAAATAGAAACTAATCACATAAAATTATTTAAAAATTATTTTAAAATTTGTAACAAGTTCTCAGTGTCTGCATAATTAAGCTTAGCTAAATATTCCGATAACATGATACTGCATTTTTTGTAATTTTTGCTATGTATGTCTATTATCTTATTAATTTTATTATATAAAAAAGGTCCTAAAAATATGTAAAATCTATAAACAAATGCATGTCTAGTTTGTGGCCGAGTACAGACCAGGTCTTTCCTTCTCTTGACTGATGGTGCTGGGTTATAAGGTAGATCAGTATGCTGTTTTAATAAGGTGTGGAGTATAAATAATTGACGAACTGTTAATACTTTGCATGCCACGTAAAGCTGATGTGTTGGAAATAAAAAAGGACGAAAGGTGGCTACCTTTAGAATAGCTCTTTGAGCACGTTCTAGAGGAAGTAAGATGGTTTTTGCGGCACCACCCCAAGCAATTATGCAGTAGGTAAGTATGGATTGAACTAAAGCTAAATATACCTGTTTTATTAAGTTATAGTCTGTAATGTAACGTAAGTTTTTAAATATATATATTAATTTACGTACTCTATTGCATAATAAGTCGATGTGTTTACGAAAATTTAGGTTAGGGTCAAGAGTGATACCTAAATATTTCATATTGTCTGTTTTCTCTAAAGTGGGACAAGTACATGCAAAGTCAGCGTTATAGGTTGTGCAGCTATGTGCGTAAATGTTTTGATTAGTAATTAGTTTGTTGTTATTCTTCATTGAAAATATGATATATTTAGTTTTATCTCTATTTAAGGTTAGAATATTATTATAAAGCCAATTTGATACGATATTAAATCCCGACTGAGCGTGTTCATAGACCTCTTCTCTTGTTTTTGCTGAGAATACCAGAGCCGTATCATCCGCATATGAAATAATGGTACCGTTTTGGAGATTCAGGTTGCAGAGGTCATTTATATAAATTAGAAATAGTGTCGGACCCAAAATTGACCCTTGTGGTATACCAAAGGAACAGTTTTTCAGGTCAGAACTTACATAATGACCAATTTTCACACATTGATGTCGGTCTCTAAGATAATCAGCAAAAAGTTCTAGTTGAATTCCTCTTATTCCCAGAGCTTCAAGCTTGTGTAATAATATAGAACAAGAAATAGTGTCGAACGCCTTGGCAAGGTCTAAAAAGATCCCTATGGAATGCATACCACTATCTAATCTGCTAGTTATATAGTCTGTCAGTTGGGATACTGCCTGGCTAGTTGACTTTTTTGGTCTAAAACCAAATTGCCGATCTGAGAGTAAATTTTTAACTTCTAAATATTTCATTAGTCTGCTGTTTATAATCTTTTCTAGAATCTTTGACAGACCTGTTAAAATTGATATGGGTCTATAGTTACTAATACTCTCTTTGTTTCCAGATTTGAAAATAGGAGTAACTACAGCTTTTTTAAGTAATTTAGGGAAGACTCCCGTATTTAGGCATAGTTGAAAAATATGAGTTAACGGTGGGGCAAGTTGTTCTTTGAATCTTTTGAGTATATTATTAGGTATATTGTCCCATCCAACAGCGCAGTCATCTTTTAATCCAGATATTATACGTAATACTTCATCCACATCTGTATCCAACAGTACAAAAGAGTTAAGGGTGTGAGAGGTTGAAGGCATCGTATCATTTAGAGTAGGAAAACTTCTTGTATTTAAGCTTTTTTCTGCTAAGTTTTTACCAACATTAGCAAAATAATTGTTCACCTTATTTATAACTGTTAATGGGCAAGGCTCTGTTAGAAGTAAGTCCAGGGGCGGGTCCGGGATTTTTGACTTGTATGTATATTTTTTTATGAATTTCCAGACAAGTTTACTGTTATTCCCTGCCTTTTTTAATTCCATTTTATCATGCTCAATTTTAAGTTTTTTTAAAAGATTGTTACAATAGTTTCTATATTTTTTATAAGTTATGGTGAGTACTTCATTTTCGGGAGAAAGTTTTGATTTTAGGTGAAGTTTATCCCTATGTTTAATGCAACGAACGAGCCCGGGCGTAATCCAAGGTTTAATGTTTTTATATTTACGAGGCAAATCTGTTGTTGTAGTATTTTTTAAAACTGCACGTTGTAAAATATTAATAAAACAATCTAAGGAGTTATTTGCATCATTACACTTATAAACTGGGTCGAAATTAATGCTGCGTATGTCACTTTCCAGGTTAGTCATATTAATTTTATTAAAGCTGCGCATGCAAATTTTTCTAGGTACAGACAATTGTAAACTGAGTATTATGGCCTGATGATCAGTAATAGCAGAGTTAGTGACTAAGGTTATGGATGGTTTACATGATTTTATAATAAAATGGTCCAAACATGAGCCGCTTTGGTGGGTAGGGAGGTTATGTGCTGGTAGAAGCCCATGAAATGCGCAGATGTTCAAGTAGTTCTGCGCATGAGTATCGGTTCTACCTGAAGCAATGTTAATGTTTATATCGCCTGTTAAGATTATATTTTTAAATGAACAAAGTTTTTTTAAATTTATGTCAAGAGACTCCAAGAACAAATCTAAATTTTGAGAGGGAGGCCTGTAAATAGCCACGACTACGGTGTCGTAATTGATTTTAATAATTAAACAATTACTGTCCTGATATGTTGGTTCTTCTGCGGTTACTTTTAAGTTATTTTTTGTGTATATAACTACACCAGCATTTTGATTGATTATTTTCTTTGTACTGTGTAAAGAGTAACCATCCATTGATGGTATCTCATTTGTATGATTTGATAGCCAACATTCTGTTAAGACTATGATATCACAACTTATATCGAGACTGTGCAATAAAACTTCTAATGCATTCATGTTACGGTTTATGCTGCGAATATTTTGAGTCAGTAGTGTCAAAGTTTTCTCATTTGGGGTCAAAAAATTCTTACACTCATCAATATTACAGGTTATGATTTCAGACACAGAGAAATTATCGAGTTCAGAAAGTAATTGATCAGTCATTGTTAATTAAAATTAACTGTTAACTAAAATAGATTAATATATAACTGTTTAAGTGCTCAGTAATAAACTAAAATTAGTGGCGCTCTTAGGCGCCTTCATAGTCTATTGAATGAATATAATTGATCTCAGCGTAATTACGTGCTGGGCAACTTACGTCACCAGTTTGGTGGTCACATCTTCTGTTGTAACGCTTACACGTTGCACAATTGGGGGGAGAAGTTTTATTGGCACACTCCTTAAAGGTATGTCCAGTCTCTCCACAGTGGTTACAAATAGGGCTGGTTTCTCTGCAAAATTTCGCTGCGTGACCGAATTGCTGGCAATTGAAACATCGTGTGACTATCGTAAAATCTCTGACAGGACATGAGGTCCAATTTATAAATAGTCGTCCTTGATTGATTAGGGCTTTTCTGATGCTAGCGGAAACTTCAAGTATGTAGTTGCAGGTAGATGCGGTTTTTTTACCCGATTTATGGCTTAATTTCATTGCCGCCAGGAGGGATTCTTGAGTTGAATCGGTAAACTTATCGGCCAGGTTTTGTTCATAAAGGCAATCAAAAACCTCTTTTTCACTTAGAGCTACGGGAACACCAATGACTATAATTCTAGGACGGCGTTTAATCGGTTCTTCAACTGTAAGGCCCGAGGAAGCAAGCTTCTCCGAATTCCTCAATTTTTCAATATCTCCTTTACAGTCGGTGCTAATAATAACACCTCCATTTCTAACTTTTCGAAGGCCACGAACATGAAGTTTCAGTTGCTCTGGTGAAATAATTTTTTGGACGAGAGATTTTGTGTCTTCACTTGTTTTAGTCTTATCGGAGGGATAGATGGCAACCGAGCTAAGATTATTAGGGCGAATGTAGTTCTCAGTGCCTTTTTTTACCATATCGGCAAAGGTCCGCTTTTCACCTGATTGCCATTTATCCTCAATGACCTCTTTTACTTGGCGTAGGGTATTTGTAACACCTTGTTGTTCCTGTAGGTGCTGAATGGTCGTGTGCGCATGCATCGTTTTTTGTTTCAGCGCTTGATAAAGGACCGCCATCTGAGATGTTCCATGCGAAACCTTACGGCAAATATTAGTGACCCGTAATTTCTGCTCAGAATTCATTTTTCCATCAGAGACTGTTGTGCATATTTCATTTAAAAGGGACTCAATGGAACCAAGCCATTTTTGTATCTCCTGAGTAGGCACGACTTCACTTGGCAACTCATTTACATTGGGCGCAGGTGGATTATCGGCGATCGGTTCGGATGGTTGAACTGGGGTTGGCGGAGGACTACGTCGTATTAATTGGCTTCGCCCAAAAGGACTAGACCCCGGATTAGACATAACTAACCGAGAAGCACTTTTTTCTCCGAAAATAATTCTAGTTCATAGTTGTTGTTTAGTAATGATCGCGAATACACTTGACACACTTATATTACTCACACCGCGGAAATTATAATAATATTGTTTATATTTAATTACATTTCATTGCAACACAAATAACACGTCCGTATGCAACAAAAAACATTAGCAACATCAGCAACCCAGCCCATATTTATTTTATTATAGCCCAGCGACAAAACTAGCGGAAGTATACGCACGCTGCTCGCCAACTCGCTTTCAGATGCTAGCTCTACTCGCCACTCGTTTATCGTCGGCGGTGGGACCACTGCCTAATATTAGTAACCAGGAAGTCTAGATGATGGCTTGTAGCCTTAGAAGGATGCATCTTCTAAGCTTGCAGCGTAATCCAATATCCGCAATTGAAAGAAAATATGTAAGTTTCTGAAAATAAAAGTAATTTCAACCTTATGAAATCACAATAAAAGTCATCATTACATGTCTATTAAATATCTGATGAAATAAAATATCAGTTTACGAGAGGCGTGTCGAAATACCAACAGATGCGTAAACCGAAGGCATTCTTGTTTTGATGTCGTAGAAATTGTTGATTAGTAGCCGTGACTGATGCAATATGGGGACGCCTTGCAACATAAATAGAAAGAAAAGGCCGATTAGCTTATTAATTTTATGATAAACTTTATTTAAGCTTCAAGCAAATAGGATTTGGGTGAGTTTTGTAAATATTTTATCAACGGGCGAGTGTTCGTTCTTAAATTATTTCATCATACGTTAAGGGATGATGAGGACCTAACTTGACGTCACATTTTAAAATCTATTATAACTAAGTAATCAAACAAATTATTTTAATTATTTATTAATGAACAACTCAAATGTATGTATATCCAACTTTGTCTCAAGTTCAAAAATCAAAAGCAGGTACAAAGTTACTCTCTCTATTTCTCTTAATCTTATTGTTTCTCCCTTATGTGTGTAGCTTCGTATTTGGTAATAAATTACGTGAAGACGCGAACACTAAACCAATCTAGGTCTTATCATTATCTACGTACTTAGTCTTTTCTAAATTATGTTGGGGTCCGTTTACAGTCTTTAGGTATTTCACTAAACGCACTCATGAAACGTCAGAATTTAGAGCACGGTTCGAATTAGGTCGTTTCCTATGGAGAAGAACCGGCAAAAGAAACTCCACGGTTACTCTTTTAAAAATAATTGATTTTCACAATCTTTGCATAATAAGTAGGTCCA
Source organism: Tholera decimalis (assembly GCA_943138885.2). NCBI lineage: Eukaryota > Metazoa > Arthropoda > Insecta > Lepidoptera > Noctuidae > Tholera > Tholera decimalis. Next base: position 4,456,356 of record OW964555.2, read on the forward strand.
TTTTAGAGGACAGTACCAATTGACATTCATAATAAAATGTAATATAACTAATCAGAAATGAATCTCAGAGTCTATGAGTCTAAAAACATGATAAACTAAAGGAAAGCACATAAAAATTATAAGTATATAAATAAAATAAAAATAACAACAACAAGCACACACAAAAGAGTGAAGTTGTTAATAGACCTTTATACAATATCGCAGTCACAATAAGCCAGGGAAGCCACATGTGCAGAAGGATCATTTCTAAGCAGTCTCATCTTCAATGTCCATATGAAAATATGGTTAAGCACCCAATTAAACTAATTTCGAAACTGCTGTTTTCGTTCAATAATTTGTAGGAGTAGAATTGCAAGAATATAACGTTACACTATGGAGAAAGCATAACACCTTGACCGGCTGGCCTGTACCCTATCAATGGATGGTAAAGATGGAGGTGTGTACAGTTTAAACAGTATCGACTAGTTAATAAAAAGAATACTGCCCATGATTTCTCTGTGAGGACTTATAGCTATTTACCTAAACATCACTCCTGTATGTAATGCTTTTATTAAGTTATCCTTTAACGTTCTTATTTCCCCGATTACATTCATTTCGTTTATAGATAAACCATATGAATGTAATAGGGCAGATTAGTGTAGGTACCTATTATTATTGGTATTATGTTTAGCTCACGAGTCACTAGTTCACGACATTATCCACATTTTGTTCACATCAATGTTATATTTGAACTAAACAAGCGAAAGCAATAGAATCTACTCTTTAAAAACAAAAGATTACTTACAAATTCAGAGAGAAAAAATCTATTAAACATGTAGATACTTACTAATAGACTTTCGCCAGCTTCGATTTTGTAACAAAACTTCTTTTCAAACTGCATCTTTAAATTAAATCATTTAAAAGTTGAACCTATTAAATTATTCAGTATAAGTTGGTACCTACAACATATAATATGTATGTTAAGTACATGCATCGTTGATACCTTCCTATTTCGCAGGTTTTAGTTTTTAAGTCACAATATTGTAAAATGACTTTTTATTGAGTGGTCCTAAATACCCTGTAGATTCAGTTATTCGATTTCTCTAAGGTTTTATTGCCTTCGATATACCTAACAAAATTGTTGTTGTGTTTGCCGCCTAATATTGTACACTTGGTCTAAATCACAGAACAGATAAAAGAGGTTAGAAAGGAAATAGTTCCTGATTTGTATGAGAACGCGTGTCGCCGCTTGTCTCCCACTCTTTAGCTCTACTACAAGCAAGAGGCCCGTTACGTATGCGAATTACGCACACAAATAAATTACACGCACTTAAATCGAGAGCTTGCTACTGATTGTAACTCACTGTTGATAAACATGCGCCGTGCATCACGGCCAATCAGGGCAAAGGACAAAACGTCAATGGTTGAAGTGAGGTGCATGCAGAGGCGTGCGCTCCTTGAAGGCATAAATGCAGTGCTTTACTTGCCATTCCCAGATATTTTAATAAAACGTTCGTACGTTTTAGATGACTTTAATTAATAGTAAATAAATGAATAAACAAAATATAATAACTTAAAAACGCCTAATATTTTATAAATAGCACCCACACAAACATTATGTTTGCCAGGCGCTGCGAATTAATGTACCTAATTCCCAAGTAATGCCGCGGATTCACGCAGGAGATTTGTTTGCATGTGTGACGTAATTTTAGTGTCCGTACAAGTTCCCAAACGCACACACCCATGAAATTCTAAAGCCGCCGCGCGCCGGTCATGCGGCAGGATACCACAGACTACATAGAGATACTGCGTTCCGAGTAAAAATAATAGACAGAATAGGCTATTTGACTGGTTTCTAAAAACCATCTCACATTATTTATTGGTGTATAAGGACCCTACAAATAATATTTATTTTCATATATTATAAATATTTCGTTTAAAAAAAAGCATTACAAAATATAGTGATTAAGATTATATAAGCTGTCAAAACGAGCACGCTCCGCTAGGAGTATCTGTGTTCTGTGGTCACACGTTTGTATATCAACATTGGAGAAGTCAAAGTCAAATCGAGAGTTTTGTCTTTTTATGTAGTTTAATAGAGTTTCTGGCTGTAATTTACTGGAAAAAATGAGTTATAAATGGTGTACCAGGTGCACAAATACAACGATAACGTAATAATAAAGAAAGAGAAGCTATTTATAACCGTTCCAAAAAATGTTAAATTTCGTAATAGTACAACTTGCACGCAGAAATACTAAAGAAATAAAGGATAGTTCGGTAATTTTCTTCTGTCAGGATCATTTTGATGTAAGTAAACATGTTATTATTACTAACTTAAAACATTTTTACAATATAGTTATTCTACTGTTTTAAGGTTAGATAACTGAGATGTTTTTTGTATTATACCTGAATAGCCACAAATATTTCAATATTCAATGATATTTATTACCACTAAATACATCAACATTTATGGCTTTAAAACAACATTTAAAAATATTTCAGATTGAGAAAGATATGGCTATCAATATAATATGGGATTAAGCAAGAGTATAATCATGGTAGATGGAGTTGTGCTTACAAAATTTTATTGCCAGGAAGACCCCAGAAAAAGGATGAGTGATGCTAGTACTTCTAGACATGTATTTGTTAAAAAACAAAGAACCCAACTCATTCAAGAGTGCCAAGACACACTGATGCAGGAAGTGTTAAGTGAACCCGGCCCATCTAGCACCCAACCGACTACAACACCTGTGCAAGAAGTAGTTTTAATGACAACAGGTATGTAGACGTACATCATTTTCATCAAAAAAAGTTGGCAACGCTAGCCGCATTACTAGTGTCATAATCCTGTGCTCGCCCCTGGGTGCATGCAGTACATTGTAAGCGGACTTGGTCATTGCGTTGATTAAGCGAGTACAGAACGGACAATGTAGACTTTTTGTAACTTGTTGCAATAATGTTGTTAATGTTCAGAATTTCATAGTGATCAGAATATTTTTATGTTTTTTACAAATAAAATTGTAATTAAATGTTATTTTCGTCTTACCTCGATATACCTCCTCGCTCCATACTTGCGGTCTGACTTTTTGTTTTACAGGTTATAATTGCACAACACGGCATTTTAAAGCAGAGCTCTGTGTTCCGAAGTAATCCAAAGCGCACTAAACGCGGTGAATGAATTAATCGGTCGTGCTATGATTGTCGTATCATAAATGTGGCGCGCTCGCCACGCCCACATTACCATTCCAACTTTATTCTACTACTAGCTTGTGCCAGCGGCTTCGCCCGCGCGGCAAGTTTTTCCCGTGTAAATCCCGATCCCGTGGGAATTTCGCAAAATCCTTTCTTAGCGGATGCCTACGTCATAACATCTACCTGCATGTCTTTCAGTCCGATCCGTCCAGTGGTTTGGGCTGTGCGTTGATAGATCACTATGTCAGTCAGTCAGTTACCTTTGAGTTATATATATTTAGATTCCGTGGTCTAAACTACTGCTGTTTGTTGTGTGTTTAACTCTGTATTAGTGTAACAAATGTAGGTAAGCCAAAGAAATAAATAACGAAAGTGTAGCGAGATTCAGAAAGCTGCATTGTGGAACAATTGAAGTATATATTGTATGTATATGAAATTATAGTAGGTACCTAGATTGAAAAAACAATTAGTCACTAAGGGACCTATTTAGAATTTTTGATTAATAATTAAATTATGGATATCAATTTTAGAATTAGACGTATAGTTCGTTATTTTATACATATATATTTATTAGATACTGGATTTAAATAGCGAAAGGTGAGTGTTGGTATAACAAACATACCACTGACTCTGCGTACTCCTTCAGATAACATGAGTGAAGATAGTTGTGTAACCTATCTATCACTGGACAACAATAACTAGGGCATTATGACATGTTGTTTACTACACAACAGCTGTTAAATACTTACCTAATTTAGTTATTTATTTACTATACACTACTAATTTTTAATTAGTACAAAAAAAAATGGGGCTCTATCCGTACCCTTTACTGATCATATTTATGTAGTCAAAAGTAAAAAAAACGAAACCCCAAAATTGTCTACGAAAATTTGTCATAACTGGTAAACTCATAATTGAATCAATCATTCATAACAATTGCTACTAGAAAATACTACGCGCAGTGCTAGTCCAGTTAGATCGTCATTCATAAATCCCGGCAAACTCGCGTCTAAGCTCAAGCCACGCCCCCTCTGGCCAGCGGTCCTTTTTACAACGAGTGAACGAACAAACAGTGCCAATTTGTTAGCGGAAGTGTGCGCGTGCTTTTTAAACATAAGTTGTTACGTTTTTACTGTCGCGATGGCTTACCAGTTTTCATCTCGGGAGTACGTGGCTATGTTGCGTGTGTACTTTTGGTCTGGTGGCCGCTGTTCGTATGTACAGGGAAGAGTACCCAAATGCTCGCTAGCCAAAGGTTCGGACTGTGGTAAATGTTTACCAACGTTTACTCGACCATTGATCATTCCGCGCAACGGCCCATCGCCAAGGACATGGAAGACCGGCCCAAAACTTTTACGACGATGTAGTGGACTACTTTGAAGATCCCCGGCGAAGTACGAATGACGCAGCTCGTCATTTTAATATCAGCCAGTACTGTGCATAGACGATCATTAGTTCGTCTGGATTTCACCCATACCACTAAAGAAAGGGTCAAGAATTGACTACTGTGGATAATGAACCAAGGATGGAGTTCTGCAGGTGGATACTGAACAACACAAGCAAATGGCCCAATTAAAGTATGTAGGTAAAGTTTGAATTTAATAAGTGCCTATTATTTTTCGTGAACCTTTTATTTTACTTTTTTTTAATTCGTAAAGCTTAAAGATGCGTCTAAGCTACCTACAATTACGATAACAGCTGTTGGAGGCGGGGCAAGTTTGAGCGAGACCGCGTGACCGCGACATCACGATTAATGAATACATGAATGGCCTGTACAATATGTCCGTAAATTGAGTGACATTTTGGGATATAAACAAACGCTAATAACTTTGCTATTTATCAATATTATATAGTGAGACTTTACATATATAATAACAAGACCTTTTCTAATAAGCCCTTTAAGTATTTGTACTAATTAAAAATTAGTAGTGTATACTTCAGGCGAGACTACTTATCCCTTTCGCTACAGCTATAATTAAACTCACTTTTTTGTACCAGGAAAACAGACGGGAGGAGTCCCACACAGTAACGTTACATTAATTACATAGCGTTACATATGCGTGTGATGTGGTGTGATGTATACACGGAACCTTTGCACCAGGCGTGCAGCAAACGAAGGAGCGGTTTGTTTGTGTTGTTTATGACGCGGAGTGACGCCATGATTTATGGAAAGAATTGCAAGACTCGCGTATGCTTAGAGCATTTAACCATGCTCCAAGCACGTATGTGATATAATCATCATGAAACAACAAATAAATATTTCTTTGCTTTCTGATTCTTTTCTGGACAGCAGTAGTAGTTAGCCGGATTCTTCGATCAATTATAGTACAATTGTGGATCGAAGTTCGGATTACTTGTTTTACGTTATCGATTGTGAAAGGTATACGACCTTTTTAGGGTTCCGTAGCCAAATGGCAAAAAACGGACCCTTATAGATTCGTCATGTCTATTTGTCTATCTGTGTCTGTACGTCTTTGAGTCACAGCCACTTTATTTCGAAACTATTAGGACTCCAGAGCTCAAACTTGTTAGGTAAGTGTATTCTATGAATTGCTTCATAATAAAAAAAATAAGGGGGTTCGCGAATCCAGATATATGGACTGAAACTAAAAAAAAATATTTTCATAGAAGCTATGTATAATATTACACTTATCCACTTTTTCTTACAGTTGGGATGCGGGGATAAATTATCTTAGGAAAATTTTCAAAACAAGCGTAGGCGAAGCCTAGCGGCTTCGCTTGTTTTGAAAATTATCCTTAGAAATTGAAAATTATATAGTATGGCAATATTTAAAATGATAAATGACACGAGTGAAAAGTCTAATACCGACAAACAAATTAAAACATATAAATAAACTAGTATTTGCGTGTTGCGCGAGGTGCAAGCACATCGCGTGTTTCTGAAAAAAAAAAAAAAAGGGGGGGGAGATGGGGGGGTTTAGTATTTGCGTGTTGCGCGAGGTGCAAGCACCTCACGTGCTTGTGAAAAAAAAAAAAAAGTGGGGGGGGGGTGATGGGGGAGATGGGGGGGTTTAGTATTTGCGTGTTGCGTGCTTGTGAAAAAAACTAAAGCATTGCCCCTCTAAATGAATCTGAAAAAAAAAAATGTTCCAAGTCTCTTAATTTCCGAGATCCGCCTAAAGGGGGTAAGAAGGGGGGCAAGGGGGTGTAGCGTAAAACCGCTACGGTTAAAACCTCCTCCAATCCTAATGCAAACTTTTCAATAAAAAATTTTTTCTTCATAGCTGTTATTCACATTTGAACCAGGAATCGTGAAAAAATCTTCGGTTGTTTGCCTTTTGACGGCGTCATTACATTTTTGGGACCCGATATGTGATGGTCGACCTTATTTTTTGTGATTAATATCGAAATTATGAAGTGAAAGTTTTTTTTTTGTTGGTGTAAACCCAATAAAAAATATAGTGTCCTAGCAAAAGTATAGTCTGTGGGTGATTTTCTGGTTAATTTGGTATGTATTGTCGTCTTTTTTCTTTTCGATCCATTTCGCACTAGTTTCATAATTAATCAAAGATTCAGCTTGCATCGGTGGTCTGAAGTTTCTTTTTTGTTTAGATCCCGTTACAAGCCAATTTTTGGCTCCACCCTACGAGCAAGCGACGTCGGTTATCGACGACGGAGGTCGGGGCGCTCTCGCCCGATATCCGAGCACATCCTGTGCCTGAGACGTCCATCTCAAAGGCCTGAAGCGAGTACGAGGTAGATGCGGACTCCGCAGCGCAGTGGCTCCGTGATTTCTACGTTACTTCCCACAGTCGTGTTCAGCCGTCCAGGAATTACCGAGTTTTCGCAGCAGGAGTTCTATTTTAAATAGTGCACCTAATTTGTATATTTCTAATCTAAAAATTCTCACGTCAAAAACTCTTTCTAACCTAAGGCCTATCAAGACGCGTTGGATGCTCTTAGTGTTTTTGTAATTAAAATTACTAATAATGCGTATTCGCCTAGCTATAACCGATTGCAATCGATTTTTTGTTAGGTAAGTTAAAAATATTTGCATAATACTTTCGATAACATTCTTTTTCTTTCCGCTAAGTTAACCCACGCCATCACTGAAAGGTTCCCAATAATAACTAATATTTAACTTTTTTATATTTTTTAATTAAGTACTTGTTTTCTATCTTTTTCCTTTTAATCAAAATTAAACGTGTTAAGTAGCGGTTTGTGTTTTACTGTGCACTTAATTTTATTTACGCTACAATATGGCGCCCGAATTAAAGTAAGTTTGCATATTAATTATTACTAAAATACCTTTTTTTTTTTGTTATCTCGTTGTGGTTGCTCTTGAGAGCAATCTTTAATTTTCATCTTTCTTGTTGTGAGTTTCAGGTTTTAGAATTGGTCAGATACCCGTATGGAAGTTAAAAGGATTACCTGTCTTGAATGTTTTCCCGATTCATACGACTGGACTACAGAATTGCTAACTGAATTTATGTTCTTTGCTAAATTGTGTGATGTTTGTGAAATTCAATTTTAAAGATTAACTTTGTAACTATACCCAATTTCCAATTCTTTTATTTTCTCCCAAAATATACGTATCTATCCCGAGTTTTATTTTATCCCAGTAGGTAGCGGTAGTTAGTTTCCCGTGGAGTGTGTTTGATGTGTGGATGGTTAGGCATCGTGACCAAAGGTAAGCTTTTTGAATGGTCGTGTGCTAGTGTCTACCTTTTTTATTTTTTAGCCCGACTGTTTGCTTTTCTGCTATTTGCTAGTATCTGTTTTTGTTGGATTCTTAGCCCAGCGGATTCCTTTGACGTTCATTTTGTTGTCTTCTTCCCGTATCGATATTACGGCACGATATCTAACGATTTCCTGCTAAGTCCCGCTCTCTTTCATTTAATCTATTTCTATTTTGTGTTTAAAAATGTCCGAAGAAGGTTCTATCGGTGAGACTCCTTTACACGAAAGTATTATTATTTCTAGACCTCCTCCCATTCCACCTAGGCCCACTCCGGGTACTAGTCGTTCTAACTTACCTTCTCCTATGAAATCCGAGGACTGTCCCGGTTACCTTCTAAAACGATTTTCGCTAAGAAAATGGAACATAAATTATACTGGAGATACCAGTGTTCGAAATTTTTTTACCAGTATCGAAGAAGAGAAGGATTCAGACGACATAACTGACAGATATCTGCTTAAACGCTTCCACGAAGTGTTATCCGGTCGCGCCTTGAATTATTATAGGTCAATCCGTCGACCTGATATGACTTACCCCTTATTACACTCCACAAGCAAACACGGTAGAACGTTATAACCAAAGTGTCGTTACTTGTTTGAGCATATTGGTTGGCGAGAACCAAAGGAATTGGGCTAAATTGTTACCCAAGGTCAAACTTTACCTCAATTCATGTATTAATTTAGCCACAGGGTTTACGCCAAACTTTCTCATATTCGGTAGAGAAGTCTGTATGGATTCATCAGGTGCGAATAACCAGACTCTAAGCACTAATTTAGCTGAAAGTCGGGAACAACACGCGAGTAATCTGACTTCGCTCGCCGAGATTTACGCAAAAGTAGCGGACAATCTTTCTTCTGCTTTTCTCCGTAATTCACGAAATTACAATACGAACCGGACGGCTATTACACTTAATGCCGGCGACATTGTATGGAGGCGTAATTTTTCAAAATCGTCAGCTGCTGAATACTTTACAGGAAAGCTTGCTCCTCGTTTCATTAAATGTCGTGTGATCAGAGTCATCTCCATGACTACATATGTCCTACAAGACTGTGATTCTCATCATATTGGACAATATCATATAAAAGACATACTTAAATGAATTAATTTGTTCCATATTCTTAACTTAATCAGCATTACTTATGTTAGGCCATTAGTTTTCAATTAACGACACCTCTTTTATTATTTCGACCCTCATTCCTCCCTGGAGTTAATATTTATTCATAACCATTTCCTCTCATTAGGCGTCGTATTTTTGATTTTGATTTAAGGTCCACCCTCTTCAACTTAACCCTCTCTCTTTAACTTAACCTTCTAACTTATCCCTCTATAACTTAAGCTCTTAAATTCAGTCTTGAGTCGTGTTTGACTTTGAGTCGTGTTTGACTTTGAGTCGTGTTTGACTTTGAGTCGTGTTTGACTTTGAGTCGTGTTTGACTTTGAGTCGTGTTTGACTTTGAGTCGTGTTTGACTTTGAGTCGTGTTTGACTTTGAGTCGTGTTCGACTTTGAGTCGTGTTTGACTTTGAGTTGTGTTTGACTTTGAGTCGTGTTGGACTTTGAGTCGTGTCTCACTTCGAGTTTTTATCTGACTTCGAGCTTTTGTGTTCGACTTCGAGTTTTTGTTTGACTTCCTTTGAGTTTTCGTCGTATTTTTAAGTTATTTCTTAATCTCAACTCTTATTTGTTTCGTGTTGATTATTGTTCTTTGTTCCTATATATATTTAAGAATATTACTCTAGATCTATCGTTTGTTTTTCTATTCTAATGTAGGTTTAGAAGACGCATCTGAAGCTCGCACTGTTAACGTCTAAACTGGAGGCCGGCTTTCAATTTTATTCAGTATCAGCTGCACTTCGATGTTGTTGATTTGATGTATTTAGTTTAAAGTTAGTTAGGCTATTTTATTTAATTTGTATATTATGGTTTTCACTCTTGGTTGATGCTATCCCTTTTGTGTTGTCAGTCTGTTATTGTGTTTTCAATCTGTTGTTGTGTTTTCAATCTGTTGTTGTGATGTCAATCTGTTATAGCATTGTCACCCTCTCACTGGGTTGATACATTCACTTGGGTTGATCTCTCACCTTTCTTTTAGGGTTGTCAACCACCTTTCTTTTAGGGTTGTCACTCACCTTTCCTTTAGGGTTGCCACTCACCTTTAGGGTTGCTACTCTCATTTTTTTTTTACTGGGAATGGGGTACTGTAGCGTAAAACCGCTACGGTTAAAACCTCCTCCAATCCTAATGCAAACTTTTCAATAAAAAATTTTTTCTTCATAGCTGTTATTCACATTTGAACCAGGAATCGTGAAAAAATCTTCGGTTGTTTGCCTTTTGACGGCGTCATTACATTTTTGGGACCCGATATGTGATGGTCGACCTTATTTTTTGTGATTAATATCGAAATTATGAAGTGAAAGTTTTTTTTTGTTGGTGTAAACCCAATAAAAAATATAGTGTCCTAGCAAAAGTATAGTCTGTGGGTGATTTTCTGGTTAATTTGGTATGTATTGTCGTCTTTTTTCTTTTCGATCCATTTCGCACTAGTTTCATAATTAATCAAAGATTCAGCTTGCATCGGTGGTCTGAAGTTTCTTTTTTGTTTAGATCCCGTTACAAGCCAATTTTTGGCTCCACCCTACGAGCAAGCGACGTCGGTTATCGACGACGGAGGTCGGGGCGCTCTCGCCCGATATCCGAGCACATCCTGTGCCTGAGACGTCCATCTCAAAGGCCTGAAGCGAGTACGAGGTAGATGCAGACTCCGCAGCGCAGTGGCTCCGTGATTTCTACGTTACTTCCCACAGTCGTGTTCAGCCGTCCAGGAATTACCGAGTTTTCGCAGCAGGAGTTCTATTTTAAATAGTGCACCTAATTTGTATATTTCTAATCTAAAAATTCTCACGTCAAAAACTCTTTCTAACCTAAGGCCTATCAAGACGCGTTGGATGCTCTTAGTGTTTTTGTAATTAAAATTACTAATAATGCGTATTCGCCTAGCTATAACCGATTGCAATCGATTTTTTGTTAGGTAAGTTAATAATATTTGCATAATACTTTCGATAACATTCTTTTTCTTTCCGCTAAGTTAACCCACGCCATCACTGAAAGGTTCCCAATAATAACTAATATTTAACTTTTTTATATTTTTTAATTAAGTACTTGTTTTCTATCTTTTTCCTTTTAATCAAAATTAAACGTGTTAAGTAGCGGTTTGTGTTTTACTGTGCACTTAATTTTATTTACGCTACAGGGGGCGACTTTGAAAAATGGTTTTTACTTTACCGAGCCTCCTCTAAACGAATCCGTAAAAAAAATACGGGTCTCGTAGTTTCCGAGATACGATAGGGAGGGGGGTGAAAAAGGGAGGTTTGGCATTTTTCCCGTAGGTTTGAGAGTTAGTTCTAGTATTTGCGTGTTGCGCGAGGTGCAAGCACCTCGCGAGCTTGTGAAAAAAAAAAAAAAAGGGGTGTTGATGGGGGGGGGGGGGGGTTGCACAATCATTTCGACTAAAGCATTGCCCATCTAAATGAATCTGAAAAAAAAAATGTTCCAAGTCTCTTTATTTCAGAGATCCGCCTAAAGGGGGTGAGAAGGGGGAGAGGGGGGCAACTTTGAAAAATGGGTTTTACTTTACCGAGCCTCCTCTATACGACTCCGTAAAAATAAAAATACGGTCTCGTAGTTTCCGAGATACGATAGGGAGGGGGGAGAAGGGGGGGAAAAGGGGAGGTTTGGCACTTTTCCCGTAGGTTTGAGAGTTATTTGTTTACGAATCTGTCAAAATATACCCACCTCCCCATCCACCATCTGGGAGAACAATTATCTCAATGAGTCAGTGGTAATTTAGCTTTATATAGTATAACTAGTATTTGCGTGTTGCGCGAGGTGCAAGCACCTCGCGTGCTTGTGAAAAAAAAAAATGGGGGGGATTGATGGGGGGGTTTAGTATTTGCGTGTTGCGCGAGGTGCAAGCACCTCGCGTGCTTGTGAAAAAAAAAAAAAGAGGGGGGGGGTGATGGGGGGGGGTTGCACAAGTATTTCGACTAAAGCATTGCCCCTCTAAATGAATCTGAAAAAAAAAATGTTCCAAGTCTCTTAGATTCCGAGATCCGCCTAAAGGGGGGGAGAAGGGGGGCGGGGGGGGGGACTTTGAAAAATGGGTTTTACTTTACCGAGCCTCCTCTATACGAATCCGTAAAAAACAAAAAATACGGGTCTCGTAGTTTCCGAGATACGATAGGGGGGGGGGGGAGAAGGGGGGGGAAAAGGGGAGGTTTGGCACTTTTCCCGTAGGTTTGAGAGTTACTTGTTTACGAATCTGTCAAAATATACCCACCTCCCCATCCACCATCTGGGAGAACAATTATGTCAATGAGTGAGTCAGTCAGTCAGTGAGTGGTAATTTAGCTTTATATAGTATAATAACTAGTATTTGCGTGTGCGTGTGCTTATGAAAAAAAAAAATGGAGTGGGGGTGATGGGGGGGTTTAATATTTGCGTGTTGCGCGAGGTGCAAGCACCTCGCAATTCAGTTAAAAAAAAAAAAATTGGGGTGGGGGGGGGCGATGGGGGGAGATGGGGGGGGTTAAGTATTTGCGTGTTGCGCGAGGTCTTGTGAAAAAAATAAAAAGGGGGGGGGGGTGATGGGTGGAGATGGGGGGGGGCTTAGTATTTGCGTATTGCGCGAGGTGCAAGCACCTCGCGTGCTTGTGAAAAAAAAAAGGGGGGGGGGGTGATGGGGGGAGATGGAGGGGGGGTTTAGTATTTGCGTGTTGCGCGAGGTGCAAGCACCTCGCGTGCTTGTGAAGAAAACTAAAGCATTGCCCCTCTAAATCAAGTATTTGCGTGTTGCGCGAGGTGCAAGCACCTCGCGTGCTTGTGAAAAAATAAAAAGGGGAGGGTATGGGGCGGGGGGGTTGCAGAAGTATTTTGACTAAAGCATTGCCCCTCTAAATGAATCTGAAAAAAAAAATGATCCAAGTCTCATAGATTCCGAGATCCGCCTAAAGGGGGGGAGAAGGGGGGCGGGAGGGGGGACTTTGAAAAATGGTTTTTACTTTACCGAGCCTCCTCTATACGAATCCGTAAAAAGAAAAAAATACGGGTCTCGTAGTTTCCGAGATACGATAGGGGGGGGGGAGAAGGGGGGGGAAAAGGGGAGGTTTGGCACTTTTCCCGTAGGTTTGAGAGTTACTTGTTTACGAATCTGTCAAAATATACCCACCTCCCCATCCACCATCTGGGAGAACAATTATGTCAATGAGTGAGTCAGTCAGTGAGTGGTAATTTAGCTTTATATAGTATAACTAGTATTTGCGTGTTGCGCGAGGTGCAAGCACCTCGCGTGCTTGTGAGAACAAGAAAAAAAAAGGGGGGGTGTTGATGGGGGGGGTTTAGTATTTGCGTGTTGCGCGAGGTGCAAGCACCTCGCGTGCTTGTGAAAAAAAAAAAGGGGGGGGGGTGATGGGGGAGATGGGGGGGGGCTTAGTATTTGCGTGTTGCGCGAGGTGCAAGCAGCTCGCGTGCCTGTGAAAAAAAAAAATTGGGGGGGGGTGGGGGTGATGGGGGAGGGTGCACAATTATTTCGACTAAAGCATTGCCCCTCTAAATGAATCTGAAAAAAAAATGTTCCAAGTCTCTTAATTTCCGAGATCCGCCTAAAGGGGGTGAGAAGGGGGGCAAGGGGGGCGACTTTGAAAAATGGTTTTTACTTTACCGAGCCTCCTCTATACGAATACGTATTAAAAAAAATACGGGTCTTGTAGTTTCCGAGATACGATAGGGAGGGGGGAGAAGGGGAGGTTTGGCACTTTTCCCGTAGGTTTGAGAGTTACTTGTTTACGAATCTGTCAAAATATACCCTCCTCCCCATCCACCATCTGGGAGAACAATTATGACAATGAGTCAGTCAGTCAGTGGTAATTTAGCTTTATATAGTACTAGTACTCACGCGGGGCTTCGCTCCCGTGGATTCTATTACGGTAAAAACATAACTCCCCTTTTTGCAGTCGCGTAAAAAGTAGCCTATAACCTTCCTCAAGCTTCAAGCTACTTCCATCCAAATCCACCCAGTACTTTCGAAGATTAGCGCGTTCAAGCAAACAAACAAACTTTTCCGCTTTATAATATTAGTATAGATAATAATAATATGGCAGTCTGTATTTCCTGATAGCTATAACCTGGGCGTCTTTAAGTCAATAATGAATAAGTGTCTTCTAGGCAAGCGTGCTTAATCTTCGGCCACATCATCGCTTTCGCTTACCATCAGGTGAGATAGTGATCAAAGGCGAACCTATCACGAATTTAAAAAATAATATTTATATATAGAGAAAGCACAGTGGTGGCCCAGTGGTTCTGCAAGATTAAAGAGTTACAGGAGTGGGTTCGAACACACACAGGCATTTGTGTAATTTGCACCATCGCTATTACTCTCAAAACAATGAAGGAAAACAAAGTGAGAAACTCTGCTTGTCCTAGAACTGAACAATCCGAAGACTCGTCAACCCACACCGGGGCCGCCTGGTGGATTACGGCCCATTCTTTTTCATAGAGGAGGCCTGTGTTTCCCAGCAGTGGAAACGTAATACGCTGAAATAAAAAAAAAAAACATTTTCGAAACCTACACTAATATTGCATTATGCACCTATATTATTTTCTTAGTTGCACACTTCGCCGTGTTTATTACGTCACTTAAGTAGTTTATTGACGTGCGTCTAATGAATGACATCATAAGTATTTGTTAGTTTGTTCGAAATAAATATGTCTGAAGAAATTAACAACTTGAGATAAATATTTTGACATGCAACTATGAATGGTCAGATAATATACAGGCTAAATTATTTAAAACTTTTTTATTAATTAGTTTAAAAGTACTTATAAAATAAGCATGTGGCATATATTATTATGCTTATTTTATACTTACTCGTATAACCTGCTACATTTTTAGGTTCAAATAACAATTAGGGAGATTCCTTTCTCAAAACGGTAGGCAACGTCTCTGTATTACTTTTGCATTCCTGGTATTGCAGATGTTCAGTGACAGGCGCTTGTGACAATTTAACTTAATTAAAACCACCACTTTGGGCAGTTGTCGGGCTGCCGGCGAGTAAACGACTAACTATCGGCGATTTACTCGCTCAAGAAACGCACAATGAAATATATCTATTCCCTGTAAACGAAAGAGTTGCATATATTTATAATTGCTCTCTGACTGTTCACGCTGCCGGCGACTACTCGCTTCACTGGTTTTGTCTCTGAGCGACAAGAGCTGTCAAAATAATACTCGTTCAGCGATCACTTGGCGGTCAGAACTCACGCTGAGGGACCACCCAACTGATAGCTCAGCGACTAAACTATCGGAACAACACACTCGCGGCTCGCGATATAATTATAGTAGGTTTTAAAAATGATTACCACCAAAATCGACATTTTCTTTCTGCCCTTAGGCATCCCATTTTATTATGGAGCGGCGTTACACAGCTTGCCGAAAAAGTTGAAAATGGCTGAGAGAAAAGTAAAAAAAAAATGTTCTGTTTCATTATTATTTTTAATAATATAATATGTCTAAGGTATAATTCTTACATTAGAATACATAGAAACTAGGTCCAGAATGACAGTCAAGTAGCTTTGCAGTATTAAAAAGATCAGGCACTTGGAAAAATAAACACAAACTAGCGATTACAAAAACCCAGAAATAGTCAGTTATATTAGTTATTTCATTCCTCTCTGCCGATTACAACCGGTGCACGGTGAGACAACTAGTTACAACTGGTAAGACAACTAGCTATTGTCGGTAACGTATGACTTCTTGAGCCTATGTAAAAGGTTATCTTGGAGTATGTCCAGGCCTCGCGTACGTCCCAGTTTAAGATCATTGCTTGCTTAATAGATGTTTTGCTATTATTCATTGGTATAATTAGGCAATTTAAGTATTTCTATGTGGGTATCGTTCACGGGGTTATCAACTTTGCATTCATAAATTAATAGTGACAAAACGGATTTGAACTAAATGCTTTTTCATGACTACTAGCATATTGTTCCCATACATACATTTTTTTCCCTCTAGCCTGTATTTCTGTAGCCCGGTGCAAAAGGAAAAGGCATGGCATTGCATTATACCTCCTTATAAAATACGGTCACCTGATGTAAAGCCGAAGAACAGTGATGTAGCACCTTCATCAATGAAGAAAACGGCGGAGAAGAATACTGTACCACCGCTGGGCCTCCCTCAATTCCTTCCATGAACGCTATTCGCGCGCCGCGCCGCTTCAAACCAGCCCTCGTGGTAGGTACACCTCTAACATAAAAAAAAAATTGGTAATTGAATAAAAACATGCACACAGAACAATTTATTGAGAAATAAATGGTGACAAATTTTACCATTTTGGAAGCGTGTATCTTTTAAACGATTGACTTGAGGAAAAAGTGGTTCTAGAAACCTACATGTCGTTTTTAGAGACCTGTCCATAGATACCACACACGTATAGGTTTGATAAAAATAGTAGATTTTACAACAAGTGCACAAAACAAACCATTTTTATCCGAGACTTTTAGCAGCCCGAGCCGAAGGCGAGGGCTGATAGTAATGTCGAGGATAAAAATGGTTTTGTGGACGAGTTATAAACTCTGCTTTTCACTTCGATTGCGAGGAAATAAAACAGTAGTATAACATAACATTTCTTTAATTAAAATTCAAAGTAAAATTAGAACAGTTTTGAATACTGAAGGAAATTGTTTTTCCCGGCATATTAACGGTATTTTTCTGAATTTGTGAAGACGACATATTGTGAGAAGATGGCATATTATGAGAAGATGGCTCTGACGACAACAAGGAATCTCTGCATGTAGAAGGGACGGGCTTGCTTGGGATTAAATTAATGGCTTCTGTTATACGGTCGGTAATCTTGCTTTTGTTCTGTACGGATTCTTCAATGTAACCCTCAGCAACCTGATTAGACTTCCACCCGCCATGTCTTTTCAGCATTGTTAAGTTTGCTCCCGAATCTGCTAGAAGGGTGGCTGAGGTCCGGTGGAAGCAATGACCCGTGGTATTTTCGGGATTTTCTAATTTTAGAAAAGTTGCGATCTGTTTGGGAAAGGCTGTAAAATTGCGTCCTATAACTTGCTTAGTGCACTTCCCATTTTGATAATTGAGGAAAAATTTATTAGTCGACACGTTTTGAGGATGTAGAGCTTGGTAATTTTTAACTATTTTTGGGTAATCTCCTTTGACAACAAATGTTCGCTCCCGTTTGTTTTTTGTGTCGGGTAAGTTTATTGCTTGCAAAAGCGTGTCCGTCTTTACGTCATTTACGGTAATGTTCGCAAGTTCAATGCCTCGGCACGCACCGCTTATACCAAATATAAGTGCCACCTAAAACAAAATTAATAACTTTTATACACTTTAGAACAAAAGAGCAATAGGTATATGAGCAATAAAATATGAAAGGAATGTGTATTACGTACTTTTGTGGCCAAATATGTTTCATCTGGAGCGGTATTTTAAGCCTATAAATACATGTTGGCCGAGCGTAGGCCAACGCGAGCGTTGGCAAATAGGCACAAGGCAAGAAATAATGTCCACGCGTTCGACAAGTTCGTCGAACGCCAATGCAGACGATCAATGTAGAAGAGGGTCTGTAGAGCTGCCCACACGTTGGCCGAGCGCAGGCGAGCGCCTTTGATTTATGACTAAAAACTGACACCGATCCGAAGTGAGGCAAGTGATCACGAGCAACGGCGAGCGAAGACAAGTTGCACCAAATAAGCTCTATACACGTTGGTGCTGGCCTACACTCGGCCAACTAGGCAAGTGACACCGAGCGATAGCAAGACAAGGCAAATAAACCGTCTACATGTTGGTATTGGCCTTCACCCGACAACGCTCGGCCAACATGTATTGCAGGCATAAGAAGGTTTCCACTTGATTAGCTGAAAGGACCTTGCTTTTCTTGCTTTTGTGCCCACTTGAAAGCCTCTTCAACAAAGATGTAAGCTTCGAATAATTTTGTATATTAACATTGTCCTTCATTTGTAATGTTGCTTTCAGCATGGAAAATATACTCCACAGTGTAGACGGCTGAAGTTTTTTGGATAATTCATCAAAATAACTCAAAAGAACCCTTTCCGAGAACGTAGTTACTAGTTTTTCTTTTCTCCAATTTACAAAATTATCGTAAACTTTGAGATATTTTTCCCGAGACTTTGGCGGTAATATCTGTTGCACAACTCTCTGTGCATTCATTTCCATAAGCGTATTAGGAGAGACTGTTAAATCCTCTTCTTCACTGGACATTTTTAACAATTTTAGCAAATTGAAGAAATTAATAAATGCACGAAAAAAGAACAAGAGCTGTTTCCGCCGCTTTATTTTTTTTCTAAATCTTTTGACATTGATATTAGGCTGCAGACCTATACCTATACAGCCTACTATTAAATTAATTTTGTAATAATAATTTTCTTAAATCAACTAACCTACCGTACTTGAATTAAAATTTTAATATCTATTATATCTTAAAAAACACATAAGGCAAATAAATTAAAGTAAATATTATATAATAACAAATTCTATATATGAACTTCTTATTGCATTTGGCTGTATGGCTCATTTTATAATACATTTATGAGTAGATACGTTAATGCCCTTGTGCACAAAATTCGATTTTGTGCAGTCTATACCTGCACAAAGAAGCACTTTCAGAGCATGAGAAGTGAAAAAGTATTTTAATTTTCAGTTTCATGTATGCAGCCCCCATGGGGAGCTCCCCTTAATATTAATTTTTTTATCTAAGAATCTGAAAGCGGTTAACAGAATACATCTACCTAAGTACCAAGTTTCACATGTGTAGTCCTCATAGTTTCGGAATAAAATGGCAGTGACATACGGACGGACGGACAGACAGACAGACAGACATGGTAACACTATAAGGGTTCCGTTTTTTGCCATTTGGCTACGGAACCCTAAAAAGATATCTCTGTAGTCGGACTTATGATATTCAAATAGGTAACTTATTCTAATTAATTTTTAACCGACTTCAAAAAAAGGAGGAGGTTCTCAGTTCATCTTGATTTTTTTAAATATATATGTTACCTCATAACTCGCAGATGGCTGGACCGATTTGGAAAATTCTTTTTTTGTTTGAAAGGGTATAATTTCTAGTTGGTCCCATTGTCATCACCTTTGGATCTGATGATGGAATCATGGAAAAATCGAGGGAACTCTTCAAATATTATTGGCACACCTATAGCGTTTTGGGTATTTCTTATAGTACCTTGTGCAGTTGCTTTCGAAAAGCACCATTTGAGGAAGTGGAACTGATTTATTTATTTATTTATGGCACTTCAACGACGTATTCACTACAGCATTAAAAAAAAACAAAAGAATAGATTATTATACATTGTGAATAAGTCCCTTACAGAAGTGCACAGCACTGCCAGATACGATAAAAAAAAGTCAAAACAAAATTAATAGCAATCAATGGTAAGTAAATAATTACATGAAAGTTATCAAAATTACAAAATCAATTATTAAACAACAATTATATCGCCAAAATGCACAATTATAAAATATAGAGTTATTAAGGTAAACAATTATTATAAAAATATACAATTAGTAAAGTAAACAATTATTAAGATATACAATTATTAAACTAAACAATTATTAAAATATAAAATTATTAAAGCTACAATGATTGAGTGAGTACTACAATTGCTTATTCTAATCAGTCCTGGGACTCAAAGTTAGTCAAAAGTATCGAACGAAACTGACGGAAAGAGTTGGAGTAGATGTCGATGCTGCTAGTGCGACTGGCGATTTTATTATAGCTTCCCATTAGCCGGTTCATGGGTGCGGCTCTACCAAGGTTGGTACGAGTCGCATTTGTAGCAAAGGTGATAGTATCGCGGCTAGACCTTAAAGCTATCTGTCGAGGTACAGCAATCCTTATTTCCGCTAAAAGGTCTGGAACATTTAGCAAACCATTCACGATTTTGTATAGCAAAATCTGGTCCGTAACGTCTCTGCGATGTTCTAGTGAGCACATTTTAAAATGATGGAGTCTCTCATTGTATGTGGAAACCGGTGGACAGGTAGGGCATTTGTAGCGAAGATATCGGGTGAAACTTCTTTGGATGCGTTCAATTCGGTTTATGTGAACGCGGTATTTTGGGTTCCAAACTGGAGATGCATAGTCCAGTATACTTCTTACAAGGGTATTAAAGAGCACCTTTAAGGTGGAGATGGACTGGAAATTCCGACATATTCGTTTTATAAAACCGGTCATTTTAGCAGCTTTGGCAGTGATCATGTCTATATGGCCAGCAAATGTGAGGTTAGAATCGAGGGAGATGCCTAAGTCACGAATCGTGTTTACCCTTTGCGAGGTAATCCCGTTAATTGAGTAAGATGTCGGCAATAGGTTCCGATTTTTGGTAAATGTCATATGGTAACACTTGTTCACATTGAGGGTCATGTGGTTTTTCAGACACCAATCATGAACTGCATCAATATCTGCCTGAAGTAATTGAGCGTCTCTGGATGATCTGATCTCTTTATAGATCTTTAAATCATCAGCAAAAATAGAGCAATTGCTGTGTTTTACTGATATAACTATGTTATTGACAAACATAAGAAAGAGAATTGGACCCAGATGCGATCCTTGAGGAACTCCGGATGTAGAGATATAGAGCGGCGACTCATACCCCTTTACAACAACTCTTTGTCTCCTGCCTTCTAGGTATGACTTAAACCATAGAAGTAACTGACCAAAGATGCCGAAACCCTCTAGTTTCTTTAACAGGATGTTATGGTCAACCTTGTCGAAGGCGCTGCTGAAATCAGTATAGATAGAATCGATTTGGGCACGAGAGTCCATCAATCTAGAGATATTATTGACGTAATGTACCAAATTAGTAGTCGTAGACTTACGAACACAGAAACCATGTTGTTGGGGAACTAATTGGGAATTAATGTGTGATGTGAGTATAGGACAAAGCAGCGATTCAAAGAGTTTGGCAAAAACTGAGAGAAGTGAACTTGGGCGGTAATTCTGCACATCATTAGACTCGCCTTTTTTAAATATAGGGACAACATTTGCCATTTTCCATTGCGTCGGAAACCGTGATGTTGTAATCGAATAATTGAAAATTATTGCTAATGGTAGAGATAGGCTAGCAGCACACTTTTTGACAAAAATTGGCGGCAAACCATCTGGCCCTGGTCCTTTACATATATTAAGTCTTTTCAATGATTTCAAGACATTACGTTCTGTAAACACTATATTGCCTAATGCATGTTGGTGATATATGGGTCCTGTTTCAGTTATAACTGGAGAACCAATCGACGGGGTGAAGTTAGACGAGAAATGCATAGCAAAGAGATTGCAGACTTCATCACCGGTAGTTGCTACGTTATTCCCTAAGTACATCTCAGAAGGAATGTCGTTGGATTTGGACTTTTTCGCCTTGACGAAGGACCAGAATAGTTTTGGGTTATGCCTGATACTTGCTTCAGTAAAGCTCATGTAGTTTTTGTAACATATTCATAATTGTCCCTAGGGTTCTTGAACTTTTTATACTTTACTCTAAGTTTTTCTTTTTCTTTTAGGACCCTAATAAGGGATTTAGAGAACCAGGGAGGATACTTGTTATTAATATTTTTGGATTTTGGAACGTGCTCGTCAATGATAGCATTTAGCTGCGTATAGAGATATTCCACCATAGCATCTACATCTTTCAAGTCTGAGAAAGTACTGGTCCAGTTAATATTGCCTATCTTACCATTTATAATATTATAATTAGCTTTTCTAAAGTTATGTCTGATGTCATTCTTACTCTTCAATAAAGCGGGAAATATGTCCTTTATATATATTTCTAAGGGTGGATGATAGACATCTACCACTGACAGAGCGTTTTTGCATGCACGTACAACTCCATAGAAATTACAAAATATTAAATCTAGAGTTTTATGATAACAATTTTTAACTTCGTTGATTTGCTCCATATTACATAATGACATAAAATCTAACAGAGAATAACCTAACGCATTAGCATAGTTATGCGCAATGGTACTGGAAGTGTGGGAGTGGGTTACATCTATTTCCCAGTTTATGAAGCCAAGATTAAAATCTCCAGCTATAAAAGTATCGTCGCCTGTAGAGTCGATGATGGAGGAAACCTTTTCCAGGAACGAGTCCAGCGTAGAATGTTGAACTGGAGGGGGAAGATAAACCGCGCAAATATTCAAATATTTGCGATTCTTCCCTTTGGCAGCCAGCCTAACCCACAGGTGTTCAGAGTCTATTTCCCACTGTGACATCCGAGCAGAGTCTATTGTCTTCAGAACAGCTATCAAAACCCCTCCTCCTCTTTTACCACTGTGTACAGTTGAAGCTCTATCTCTGCGATAAATGTTGTACCTGGAGTCAAATATTTCGCCATCACTTATGTTGTCATCTAGCCAAGTTTCTGTACCTATTATGACATCGTAACTACGCAGTCGTGTGGATAATTCAATAGAGTTCAATTTTGTCTTCATACCTCTGAAGTTTTGATAGTATATGTTGAATTTTGTTAGTTAACATACGGTATTAAGCCAATGTGTAGGTTTGTTAAAGCAGTGCGACGGCATCCAGGCTTCTTATGTGTTTGGCCTGCTCTCCATCACCCTTTCTTATTAAAACTTTACCATCACGAACCCACACATATTTGTATCCCTTTGTAGAAGCTGCCTTTCTAGTAGCCGCATGGATTTGTTTATTTAGAGGAGACAAATGTTCAGATACATAAATTGGCTTGACGAGATCCCCATACCCGAGGTGCTTTGAGTTCAATTTTTCATTAGGATGCGCTTTGTTAAACTTCATGACTGCAGTTAAAACTACGTCCCGCATTTGGGTGGTGCGTAGTTTGACAACAACCGCTCTAGGGTTAGTACTATCGGGGTCCAACTTCCGCACTCGTACAGCCGATAGAATGTCCTCCTCTTTGATTACGCTTGCTACTGCGTTTCCGATCTGCACTATCGTCTTCACCAAATTTTTGGCCTTGTTTTCTGGAATGCCGTTTATTTCGATATTTTGTTGACGCGAATATTGCTCTATTAAATTAACTCGTGCAGATAAATCTGAGACCAAATGTTTAAGGGACTCGTTCTCCTTTCTGAGAATTTTGTTATTTTCTGCACACATTTTAAGCTCTGATTGGATGCGATCGTAATCCTCACTCATAAATTTTACTGACTCATTAAGTTCACGGAATAAACTTTCATCTCATTAAACTCTTCAGCAATACATTCCTTTATGGCTATCGCAATCTCTGCAGATATTACCGAACGAATTTCTTGGCGAATGGTGCTTATGAATTCGATTGTCCTTGGTTGTTGACAGTCAATCTCAGGAGAGCTATTCAAACGTTGGCGTTTCGGTCGGACACAAACATTTGCAGTTTTCGGCGAGTTGGTCGAAGAATGTTGCAAATTGGGCTCAGACTGAACATGATCGGTAATGTCCAAATCTCTTGGCGGAGTACGCTGAACACGAGGCATAATAATTTTGTATTTAAAGGTTGGTTCTCCCTAGATTCGATCCACTTAATTGAATTAAATTTCAGAGCGAAGAAATGTCTTATAACGTATTTATTGTCTGTTGAAATATTATGCAAAATAAATCGAAAATGAAATAAAGCACTTTAAGCAAAAGTAAATTGTTCACCCAATAATTAAATTATAATGTTATTGTATATTTCAAACAATAAATAAAGAAAGGCACAAAAAAAGAAAGAAAAAAAAGGTTCACTGTCGTAGGATTTGATCTCAGGCAGTTTGACGTAGCAGGCGACCCAACTTCGTACGGACCGTATACGTCCGGCAGATACGATTGAAATTGTTGTTTGGTTCACAGTTACCGATAGTGTTCGTTAGCATGCCAGTTCATTTAACAAAAATAACGGGAAGATCGAAAAATTCAGTTCACTTTAATAATGTTTGTTTTCTTACTTTCACTGATATATTGTTGTTGTATTCTCCTTACATATTGCAGTTTGGCGGTTTATATTGTATTTTGTTAATTGTTTAGATCACTTTATCAACACAAAAGCCACAATCTCATTCCACTTTGTTCATGTTCATAGTTCAAAAAAAGGAGGAGGTTCTCAGTTCGTCTTGAACTTGATTTTTTTATGTATGTTATCTCATATATAGCGTGGAGAAGACCATATGATCTTAAATTAAACTTCGTATTAGTTATTATATTCCCAACCTGCACACAAACAATCAATCGAATATATGCAGTAGTTTAGCCACAGGACATTATTTTTATTTTAAGCATTTTTTACATGATGTATTGTTAACGGGACAGATTAACGACCCCCGGGCGCATCGGTATTATCCACGTTGCCAGCTCGCTACTACAAAAACCTACAACTTTTATTTCTAAAACTGATCGCCTGATACAAATCAATGCCAATTATACCATATGCTTGAGTCGTAAGAGTCATAAAGCATGTCGATATCGTTCCGCGAACGGGCGAGGCGAGCGCGGGTCGTCGCGGGGTATACAGCAGGGGTAGTCATATTCTCTGTCTAGGTCAAGGTCACTCGGTCACGGTCAGTGTATCACCGGACATGCTCCGTGTCTGTGATGCATTTTGGAATTTCTGATGCGCCCGCGCTCTTCGAAAGTCGAGCTGCAACTGGTGACCTATTATCAAGAGTGAGAAATAACATTATACGTCAGTGTACATTGTGTTTTTAAGAACACGGCGGAAATATTGAAAATAAAAAATAATAATACTGACTAATTAGCGAAGTGATCGAAAAGTGATTGTGGTTAATAAATTGATTACTGAATAACTCGCTGGTGAATGGTGCCTGACTATTTCGTTAATAATCTGTGATTTGATTTAATGTAATTGAACATTAATAATAATATTAATGGCGCCAAAACATTACGTCGCTACGCAGTGTCCATGTTGTCGTCGCCGGCCGCCACAAATCGCGCGCGCGCGTACTTAAACCGCGCTTTGTTGCCATTCTGCGTCTCTACGTACAGGTAATTGAACCAATGTTTTTAAATGGTGTTCTATTTGGTGTATAGTTTTATGCTATTTAGTTTGTTTGACAAAATCGGATTTTTAATTTCGATGTTAGGAAATATTTGATAGTTTATAATTGTTTCTAGGAACCAGTAATGCCAGTGTTTTCAATTAAAGGCCTATTATCGTCTCCACGCTGTATATATTTTTTTATAATTTATATAATTTTTAATTAAGATTTATATTAGAATGCGGATTTTTTATACTTTAAAATTTAATAATAAAGCATTTCGTACATCTCAGTCGAGGCGCAAATATTTTTCGGTCACTTTATAAGACCGATTTGTTATTGAAACATAAACATGGTTTTTTAATTATTTCTATAATCTAAATTTAATTAAATCTACCAATCAAAAACAACACGCATTTTTATTGAACACTTCCTGTTCAATTCACAAAGTATTTCATTTGTTTATATAAAAAAAGTATATTTACAATCACAAAACTAAACGGAAACACAAAGTAGGCAAATGTCATTAAAATGCTGGAGGCGGGCAGCCCTTTCGCATGTTTACGACTACGTACCGTGCGCGTGCGGCTGTAGGCATTTATTTCAAAGATACGGTCGAGTTACAATACTGTATAGTTAATATTACCGTGCTAAAACTTTTAGGAAAATCTCAAACGGCGCATATACAACAACCTAATTGGGTGCTATATGTTTGAGCCGTTTGGGGTTGAAACGCTGGGCACTTTTCTCATTAATAGCGATGTTGACGAATTTTTCGGTTTGTTTTCCTTTATTTGGTTAACCGCGATTCCTACTGTCATATATAGCGGAGGGATTTCTATTTTAGGTAACAGTGTATTTAATTACTTTGTATTGTTTTCAACCGACGACAAAAAGAGGAGGTTATCAATTCGACGCGTATATTTTTTTTTTTTTTTTTTTTTATGTATGATCATCGAGTACTCGAAGACGGCTGAACCGATTTGGAAAATTCTTTTTTTGTTCGAATGGGTATACTTTGAAATTGGTACTACTATCACCAAAGTCAGGATCTGATGATGGGATCCTGGAGAAATCGAGGGAACTCTTCAAATATTATAGGCACACCTATGGCGTTTTGGGTATTTCTTATAGTAACTTGTGCAGTTGCTCTCAAAAAGTACCATTTGGGGAAGTGGAACTGATGATGAAGACCACAGATGGCCGCCGAAACTACTCAATAATAAGTATTAAGTGGATTGCGATTCGATTACTTGAATATGGATGTTAAGCACTTTATGCTCGTCACAATGCATATGGTGATGTAGAGCTGATGGTGAAGTACCAGGAGAACTCCTCAACAATTAACGGCCCAGCATTGGGAAAAGCAATATTTTGTAAAAGGTTATTAGTAGTTGACATTTAGGCTCTTGTAACTAGGTAAATTAAAAATCATCCAACTAAAAAGAGTGAAAAAAAAAACTTTTTAACAAAAAATGAAACCGACTCCCAAAAAACACTGCAAAGTGAAAAATAACTTTAATTTCGGAAGTCGGTGCCAAAAACGAAAAAACAAAACTAAAGACACCGACTACCGAAATTAAAGTTATTTTTCACTTTGCAGTGTTTTTTGGGAGTCGGTTTCATTTTTTGTTAAAAAGTTTTTTATAATGGAGAAATAATAAATGTATTTGTATTGTAATAGGCGTTGAACTGCGAGGGCTTCGGAACTGATGGTGATCAGTGATCACCGGGATGATTTTCGTGAGTTAAGAATCCCAGTTCCCTCCCTCCCGTAAAATCTAGGAACTAAGTCTATCTAGTCTGTGCTCACTAACGATTGAATTGAACCAGATTGAAATCATTGAAACGGATCCCAAGACACAACCCATCATCCACATGTTTTGTTTATGGGGATTGAATAAATATTGAGTAAAGAACATTATTTTTTAATTTATATCGAAAACAATATCTATAATTTTATTATGTTTAAATCACTGCACTTTTGTTTATTTTCAATTTCGTAGAAAAAAAGTCTTTCCATCACTTGGTAAGTCAAATATGATATGAAATATCTAAACGCACGCTCTATCAATGAGCTGTCAATTTTTTTTTTTATTATTTCTTCGCCTTTATAAAGGCAGGCATCGGTCTAAAGATCATTCAGCCTCGTCATATTTATGTATTCTTCTATAAAATTAAAGTAAGGCTAAAGCCAAGTCATCAGTAAATTCTTATCTTAATATTCTTTAATCAAGGCATATGCCATCAATGACGTATTATAAATAGACACGTCATATTCCCACAAAACACCTCTCAAAAACGGCACGAAACACACACATAGAGAGTTACCATCTAATACGTGTAAAGAAAGGGACAGAAAATAAATGCCATCTTTAGGTACACCTGATGTTAGAGAGAGATGAATATACATCTTTAGTTAACAACCTCCCCTAACGTCACGTGACTGACTTCATTCATACGCTAGCCGCCATTAGCCGTGTAAAAAAATTAAAATAAAAAATGTATTTCTGTTGATATTTACCTATGAAATGACACATTTTGACCTCTCACGGAAGCAGTATAATTAGTGCAACGTCTGAAAACACACAAAGGCATGTTTTTTTCCTAATTTTCTTTTAAAACACATTTTTTCTTTATATGTGTAGTGTCGCGTTCGCGACACAGGTTCGTGCGTAACTAAACAGACACGAGGCACTTACCTTGATTTCAACTTGCCATTTTAGAGCGCGGACAACGTATCTATAGTTTATTATATATCTTTGTATGCCATGTCTTCTTTTTTCCATAGTTAGATGGATGAGCTGTCAAACTAGGCATGGGCTAACCATATCCGGAAAGAGATTGGATATGTACTATATCATTCCAAGTAAAGATATATATCCGATTAACATATCCATATCCGCTTAATATATCCGGGAGTGAAGTAAACTCCAAGGAGTGAGATAAGGTAATTCCGACTTTTAAACAGATCCACGGAGTGAGGTGAGATGTCTGGTTTGTATATCTCCAACTTAGTTCTAATGTAGCTCAAGACTGATAAATCCGCGAAATAATAATAAAGTTTTTAACCATTAGGTTATTTACAAAATAGTCTAGTACAATTTTGCACTTTAAAAAAAACAAAGGTTATATTATATAGAATGTTGATGTTCACATCACACAGCACACACAAATAACGAGTCTTAATACTTAACTACTTATCTTTCATTTATAATTAACACAGTAACACACAGTACTGAAAACAAGACTGAACAAAATCTCATACGATCGAGTAAACAAAACATAATTGCTCAAAAGCTTGCATATAATTGTATTTCGTAAAAAATATAAACAATAACAAAGAAACGTTTTGATTTCAAGCGGGAATAGTTTACTCAATATGGTCGCAATAGCTGCTCTATCGCTTTAAAGCAAAACCAAACTCCGATCTTAAAAGGGTGCGTCTATTAAGTTTATTCTCTTACAGCGCTTTAGCGCTTAAAAATTACATGGGTCGTACATCGTTGTGTTCGGAACTTCGGATATACTCGTGTCCGGAGCCGTGCGCTCCGCTCCCCTGTCTCACTCACTCATCGAGTGACGAGTGGCCGGTCGGAGCAAGTCGGAGCGCTCGGAGCTACTTGGATATAGGATATGTTAACTTTTTTGACAGGGAAGGAGTGGATATATATCCGCGTATGGATATATATCCAAAGATATAGACGTGTCCGGAGTTACCCATGTCTATGTCAAACGTCAATTTCACTGACAGGACATTAGTATTAGTGAAGCGTTTATTTCGAAAAAAATCGATTCAAAGTAACATTTCAAATATGAATAAAAAATATTCAATAATTACGTTCTTTTTAGATACCAACGCAATCAGGGAAAGCAAAAAGCCGCATAATAAATGTTTTTTATAAGTTTTATAAATCTCATGTGTTTTTACAAATAACTCGTCACAAATCAAATTAAAAAAATGGTATTAAATGTCACCAGGTAAAATAAAATATAAAATACTAAGCAAAACATTTTTAAATAATCCTCTACTTATTATGTAGAGGCGAAGTTAATGGAGTATAGAGAGAGTCTTTTAGTAATTATGGGACACGTTGTCATTTCTTTACAAGTTGGTAAGACGTTCAACTAAATGAAAATGATTTTATCATCAAAACAAAAAAAAAACGGTTCTTGATTGTCTAAATTTTTAATTACTACATCGATTCAGTACAAGCAATAATAAAAAATCGATTCTTCCATTAATCGATTTCAGATATACAACCCTAGTTGGGATGTTAAAGGCATGACATGACAATAGAAATGAGAAAAAAGCGCGGGAAAGTCAAGGGAAGAAGGCGCGATTTTTTTGAAACAAAAAATTTAATTTATTTTATTTTATTTCTAGTGTTTACATAACTACTTAATTATAGTATTTGTAGTTCATTATGATGGGGAGAGTTAAGAAGAGGAAGAAAAGTGGGAAGGATCCCCCTGGGGATTCCCTCGAAGATGATGCTGACACTGGGTCGTTGCGCTCTATGCAGTCGGCCACATCTGAAGCAGAAAAAGAAAAGGATACGGACAAGTACATTGAGTACAGAGTACCTGACTACACCCGGTCTTATCCAGAGTCTGGTGGAAACTTTGAATATATTGTATTCATCGAAAGTCAGAATCAAGTCCCGATCGGAGACCGTGATATGATGTCGTTAGCCACTAACTTTAAGAAATACAATAAAGGGGTTAAGCAACTTATCCGAATGAATCGGCACAAAGTTGGCGTTATTTTCGAGCGTCCGACATTTGCCAATGCTGCGCTTATAAATAAAAAGTTTTTAGATAATTTTAAACTCAAAGCCAGCATTCCAGCCTCAGCTACTGAAATTACTGGAATCATCCAGCATGTCCCAATAGATCTCTCGAATGAGCAAATATATTCAGCTATATCCAGCTCCAAAAATATAATATCAGTAAAAAGATTTCTGCGTCGGACTATTACAGGAAATAAAGTCACCTTTGAACCTACCAAGACAGTGAGCATCACCTTTTCGTGCGTCTCCTTGCCCGACAGCGTGGACCTGAACAGCTGGCGGTTTGAGGTACGGCCGTACATCCCGCCGGTTAAGCAGTGTCTGCAGTGTTTGAGGTATGGACATATAGCCAAATTCTGCAAAAATAGCATCAGGTGTTCCATATGCGGAAAAGATCATAACTATAAAGAATGTACGATTGCCCCAACAGAAGCTACATGCTGCCAATGTAAAGGAAACCATATTGCTATTTCTGCAGAATGTCCTGTCAAAAAAGCTAAGATAGAAGAAAATAAAAATAAAATTCAGAAAAGATCTTATGCTGATGTATTAAATGAAAAGTCATTCCCTCCTTTAACTAACAAAAACCCTGCTGAACAACTTAAATTCCTAATTCAAACAGATCAAATACAAAACATTTTAATTCAGACCCTCCTTACTTTAATTTCACAAAATCGGAACAAAGAAAGTTCCATTACAAATGAAAATATTAAAAAAGTTCTCTTAGCAACAATACAGAGTGATAATAACATTAAACAATCTTAATTATGGATCAGTTAAATATTGTACAGTGGAATGCTCAGAGTATTCGTAGTAATCAACTTATTTTTTCTCATTTTTTAATTGAGAACAATATTCATGTAGCTTTACTTTGTGAAACTTGGCTTAAGCCTGAGATGCGTTTTAATATAAAAGATTATAATACTGTTAGATTAGATTCTGGTAATAGCCATAATGGCGTAGCTATATTAATACATAATTCATTACAGTACAAAAAAATTGATACTTTATATGATGACTCTATACAAAATATTGCAATATGTTTAAAATATGGTGCTAAGGAGCTTTCTTTGGTGTCATTTTATAGTCCTAGTAATTGTAATCCATCCTTTTCTAAATCAAAGCTGGATAATTTAATCAAAAGTATTCCTGGCCCTGTTTTGATTGGTGGGGATTTCAATGCCCATCACTCAGCCTGGGGCTGTAGTACACAGTGCAGTCGTGGTGTTGACGTTCTTGAAAGCATCAATGATAACAATCTTGTGTTGCTGAATAACGGAGATATGACTACAGTAGGCTCAGATAGGTGGCATAGAAATGCCCTTGATTTAACCTTAATATCACCCTCGTTGGCTTTGTCTTGTAGCTGGTCAGTGCATGATGTTCCTCTTGGTGGATATCATTTGCCTGTAATTACAAAAATTGTATTTAATCATTTTATTTTTTCATCCAATGTTCTTTCAAATCTGCTTGTTCATGTAAATTTTAAACTAGTTAATTGGGAACTTTACACAGCTAAAGTAGACAATCTATTACAAAATTTTGTGGTTAATCACCAAAACCCTTTACAAACTTATAAAGAACTTATTCATATCTTAAATAAAGCTATACAAAATTCTGTTCCATGTTCTGATATTTCTCCTATACAAACTACTTCTAGTGCCTCACTCAATACATCTAGAACTTCTAAAAAGAAAAAACGCAGTCCACTTCCATGGTGGAATAACAACTGTACTAGGGCTGTAGAAGATGCTAAGAATGCTTACATACAGTTTAAACATGACCCCTCACAAGAAAACTATGTTGAATTTAAAAGGCGACAAGCTATTAAAAAGTTGATTTTAAAAAAAGAGAGGTATTTGAGTTGGGTAACTTTATGCGAGTCTTTTAACAGAACAACTCCTTTAAGTAAAATTTGGGGTATTTCTAAAAAGTTTAATAGAACATATGTACCATCTTGCAATAATGTATATCCATGGATTTTTGATTTTCTTAAAAAATTCACACCTGATACTGTAGAGGCCCCCTTTACTATGCAGGAATTGAAAGCTGCAATTTTTTCCAGGCGTGATACAGCTTTTGGCCTCGATTGTATGCCATATAAAATGCTTAAGAATGTTTCATTGCAAGCCTTATTTTTGGTTTTAAAAGTTTTCAACTTACTTTGGTTTAATGAAATTATACCTTTAGACTGGAAAATTGATTGTCTTATTCCGATTTTAAAACCTAATAAAGATAAAAACAAATCTGATTCTTATAGACCTATAGCTTTAACCTCTTGTATAGGAAAGATTTTTGAGCAGTTACTAAAGCAAAGACTAGAGTTTTACATAGAAAGTAATAATTTATTACCATCTAATCAGCTTGGATTTCGTAGAGGAAGGTCAACACGTGAATGTATTTCTCATTTGCATCTTGATATTTTTAATGCTCGTAAAATGGATCATGAGTGTGTTGCTGTTTTTGTTGACATAGTTGGTGCTTTCAATAACGTCAATCATCACATTTTGTCACTTGAACTCCGTTCAAGTGACAAAATAGTTTCATGGATTTTTAATTTTTTACATGGTAGAGAAGTTTATGTTAAAGTGGATAAGCAATTAATTGGACCCCGTTTTTCGTATAAAGGGGTGTGTCAAGGTGGTATTATGAGTCCATTAATTTATGTGCTTTATATACATAAGCTTAATATGGTTTTGGGTAGCAAAGTACTAAATTTACAATTTGCTGATGATTTGGTTATTTATACATCTGGTCCGGATATGGATGAGAATAAAAGTAATATTAATGGGGCTTTGAAAAATATGAGTAAATATTTTCATTATTCAAACTTAGAAATTAGTCCAGATAAATCAAAAGTTGTTGTTTTTGGTGAAATAGATTTTGATTTAGGAATTTTTTATGATAACTTTGAACTTCCCATTGTTAATGAATTTAAGTACTTAGGAGTAATTTTTTCTGCCAATCTAACATGGAATAAATATGTTGATTACATACTTGGTAAAGCAAATAAAGCGTACAATTTTATAAAATCTGTGTCAGTACATGCTGATCCTAAAATTTTGTTAATGTTATACAAATCCTTAGTCCGTAGTCATTTTGAATACGGTTTTTTGTGTTTTGGGTCTGATCAGAGACTTATCCGTAAACTTGATGTCTTACAGAATCATAACTTGCGTTGCATTACAGGTGCCATGAAAACAACACCTATCAACTCCTTACAAGTAGAGTGTAATATTCCTCCACTGAAAATTAGATTTCAGTACTTAAAATCTAAATTTCTTTTAAGGCTTTTGTCATATAATAGCCACCCTCTTTACAGAAAACTTTCATTTTATCATACAGTTTATAATCCTTCAAATAATATTAACATTCCCTATTTACTTCATGACTTCTCTACTACAATTACACTTAATCAGCAACATGAACTTTACAAATGTATTGACACTTGGACTTGTTATTCTGGCAAGTACAATAGTAAATTTATAGATATGAATATTATTATAAAGCATGATTTGAAAACCAAGGAAGAGGTGTACTAGTTATTGAATGAGCATTCTGACTATCAATGTATATACACTGATGCTTCTAAGAACAGCACAAATGTCGCAATGGCTATTCAGTATTTATATGTATCATCTATGTACATACCTTTTAATAAGACTGGTCATGGTGTAAGGTTGCCTGATGTTTTAACTATATTTTCTGCTGAGGCGATGGCTATTTCAGCTGCTTTGGATTTCATAAGTGAAGAGAACTTTGGCTTCATTTCTTGGCTTATTATAACGGACAGCATGAGTGTTCTTATGGCATTGGATAACAACAAACTGGATGCTTCTACAAACTACATCATATATCGCATCAAAGAAAAGTATTTCACACTTCAATCAAGAGACTTTGATATCAAATTTTTGTGGACCCCTTCGCACATCGGAGTCAGTGGCAATGAAAACCACAGAACACATATACTCCTAGCGGAGATGAAAACGCAGACACTTTAGCGAGAGCCATTGTTGACATAGGAAATGCAGAAATTAAATGTGTTGCCATACCTAGCTCAGATTTATTACCTAAGATCAAGGAAGATAATATTCGATGTTGGCTTGAAGATTGGCAGGAGACTCTGCAAATAAAAGGCACTTGGTATGCAAAAATCAATACAGCTATTGGTTCAGCTCCTTGGTTTACGAAGGCACAATTTCATAGAAGCAAACAGTTTTACTCTTTACTGACTCGGCTAAGATTTGGACATGGACGTTTTAACGCTCATCTGGCCAGAATGAAAATAATAGCTTCCCCTAAATGCACTGATTGCAACCTCGATAAAGATCAGACTCTTAATCACATTATTTTTGAATGCCCAGCGCACAATGTGAATCGTATAATATTGATTGACAAATTGCTTGAGATTTACAAAACACCGGCAAACCTCCCGCGCGACATTCAAGGATTGCTGGAAAATTTTTCTTCGTATATTCCTTTATATAATTTTATTACATCTAGTGGGTGTAAAATTTGATCGGGACTTATATATATGCAATATATATTGTACTCTTTGTATATATGGCCAGAGAGTATATAAATCACTATGTATATGGCTATGACATTCAATTATTGAATTGACATAACTCTTGGAAACATAGATGATACATACAACTTGGAAATGACCACATGGATATGACGATAAAACTTGATTTGACAAAAAAAAAAAAAAATTAGATTGATGAAACATCTAACTATGGAAAAAAGAAGACATGGCATATGCCTTGATTAAAGAATATTAAGATAAGAATTTACTGATGACTTGGCTTTAGCCTTACTTTAATTTTATAGAAGAATACATAAATATGACGAGGCTGAATGGTCTTTAGACCGATGCCTGCCTTTATAAAGGCGAACAAATAAAAAAAAAAAAAAAAAACAATAGAAATGAATCATTTGTAAACAATAACAAAATAATAATGTAATTCTATCAGTAATAGATAAGAATATTCAAATTACATAAATGTGCGAGTATTACGTGTACGGGGATGCTACAGTGACCTGAAAATGGATGCTGACGACCCTCGGAGACCGCTATTAGGTTCGTAACTTAATGTTATTAAGTTCTAATATTAGCTAATCATGATTACATGTTGTAAATGAATGAAATAAACTAAATAATAACCTCTATTTATCTAAAAAAAGACAGAAAATGGTTACTAATATCATATCAACTAGCTCTGCATTCAATAAATCGGTATAAAATGTGTATAAAGTGATTGTTAGAAACGATGTACCCACATTATCTCTTTTAATAATACAAAGTGCAACTATTTTTTTCCCATTAAAAGTATAAATATTATAAACTAATGTGAGAACAAAGACATGCCTATGTCCTGAAGGTGACTGGGTAACTGACTAATATTTTGTTATATGATGGAAATAATAAAAATCATTGCATCTCTGTAGGGTGGGTAAAAAAATGACTCCTTGCAGCATTGTTACGATAGCACAGCTATTATAGTATGCAATGATATACATAATTATCAAAATGACATTAACAAAAATAATAAACTGGCTTAATAATAATAATAATCTGTAAATTAACAAAAGTAAAACCTACATCTTGCATTTGCATCAACGTCATGAAAATAATAACATAAATATTACATATAAAGACTTTAACACTTTACTTTTACATTTTTTGTGAAAAACAACTTGCATTTATATGTTAGCTTATCTGCAGTAAGAAAAATCCATTACATGCCCAATACTATAAAAAACTTTGTATTGTCTTGCCTATGTGAATAAATGTTTCTAAACTATAAAATTAAAAGAATACTAATCACCTCTAAGGTACATTTATATTACTTAAACAACAACATTTATGATACTTATATTTTATAAAAAACTAGCTGTTCTAGCTAATTTCGATCCCATGGGGAATTCTAAAAATCATCTCTTAGTGCTCCCCTACACTCCCCAAGGAACATACATGCCAGATTTCAGCTTCTTGCGCCCAGTAGTTTCGGCTGTGTGTTGTCTGTCAGTCAGTCACGGAAGCATTTTATATAGATATGAAGAAATTTAAATAAGATTTATACTCGATTTATATATGACTAGCTTTTGCCCGCGACTTCGTTCGCGTGGGAGGTTTTTCCCGCGTAAATCCGGATCCCGTGGAATTTCTGGGATAAAAATTAACCTATGTGTTATTCCAGGTCATCAACTACCTTCTTACTAAATATCATTCGGATCCGTTAAGTAGTTTTTGCGTGAAAGAGTAACAAACATCCATCCATCCTCACAAACTTTCGCATTTATAATATTAGTAGGATGTACATTAAACAGCGTTACAATATGAGCATTTTTTTTATGATGCTTGAGCGCACTCTTGACCTCGATCTTGCCTGATGGTAAGCGAGAAATGACATTGTAGTTTATTTGTAGTTGTAGATAAGTCATTATCTATCACTCAAAAGAACTCCAAATTCTGTATGTAATACAGTTTTACCTCCATATAACTATGTCTTTGATTTCAAAAATTCTTCTATTCAATCCTGCCAATCCTGCAGTACCAACCATAACATTTCAGACAAAATATACCTTTACATGTATCCATATCAGTGGTTCCCAACTTTTATTTAATCTAGGACCAATTTGGGTTTCATTATTGATAGCAGGGACTGTAATTCCTGAAGAAATTATAACTATGAATAGAAATAAAAAATGCTAGCTTGCCTATTCTTTGGAATCAATAGTTCAGAAACACAATATTTATGATGGAAGGTCAAAGTTACTTTTCAGTTTGTAAGTTTCATATTTTAAATCTTTTGTGAACCATGTTTTACCTTTAGCAGACCACTAGTGGTCCGCGGACCACTGGTTGGGAAAATTACTTGCCGCAATGTGTCATACACTCATAACATTCAATCCGACTGCACCAATTTGGATAATTAGTTTTTTGCATTCATTATCGACTATTGTCAAAATAAAAATAAGAAAAAAATATAGCAATCAAAGTTCGCGTAATTAATTTGACTAAAATAACTTTATAATAAATTTTAATTCATTGTAGAAAGAAGAAAATATGTATCATTGACCTCAATTTAAAGTTTTTGTCAACGATAAACACATTAAATATGAATAGGTAACAATTCATTCACGTGTTGACAGGTTGAGGGCTCTCAAATTTTGCATGGGGGTTCCTTTTAGTACGTAGATGCTCGCTAAGACGGTATTTTGCGAAATTCCCACGGGATCGGAATTTACACGGGAAAAACTTCCCACGCGAACGAAGTCGCGAGCAACTG
This sequence comes from Tholera decimalis, assembly GCA_943138885.2. Classification (NCBI taxonomy): domain Eukaryota; kingdom Metazoa; phylum Arthropoda; class Insecta; order Lepidoptera; family Noctuidae; genus Tholera; species Tholera decimalis. The sequence goes on from OW964555.2 coordinate 4,493,351, forward strand.
CTAGTTTTTCATAAGACAATCAATATTGTTTGATTCAAAGTAACATGATCACTGCTGTTAGAAAATGTAGTTATTTTTGTATCGTTCATAGCCTTGCTTTTGACCACCTCACTTGATGGTAAGCAATGATGTGGAAGGTGAAGTATGCTTACCTATAAGTAACCTTTTCATTCTAGACTTAAGGACCCCAAGGTTATAGTTATCAGGAAACACAGACTCCAGCAGGGAATTCCACTCTATAGCTGTATCCACAATAATTTAAGTATTCCCAAAACGTTTAGTGCGTATAGGTGGGATGTCCACCATGTAACGATGACGCATCGTCTTTCGTTTTGTAGTCCGATGATGGAACAGGCTTGGTGGAATTAGATTGTGCAAACCTATTTGCAAAATAAACATAATTATCATAATCTTGTAGGTTATTTCATTATTAATATGTAACCAGCTTGTTAATAAAGAATGTATTAAGCATTGATATATTAAATGGTATTAAGTATTTAAATTACAAAAAAATCTAGTAAGGTTAAACTTAGGTTATATTTATCTTCATATCATCAGGGACAATGTAACTAAATCCGTAGCATTAAATCCTTATCGCAATAAACTTAAGCCTACTTACTATAAGTATATAATTATCTGTAATTACTTTGTCATCTCATATGTGCTTAATAAAGCAGTTTTTATAACTGTCTGGCTGTAATATAGATATTCAAATCTACTACAAGAATTTTTGAGGAGATAATGTCTAATTGTAGTTTTCTTCTGAGTGTACTGTTCCTAGATATTTCTAAAAGTACATTGGTTATCTATTTTGGGTTATATGGGTAAGTTTAGGCATAGATAGAATCCGGAACTTTAGATTGGCTCTAAGAAAAATATGTTTAGTAAGAGGGACTATACAAAGTGGCAGGGTTGCATCTACGCGCAATCGTTTACCATGTATTCAGTACATGATTATGGACCCCCTTACGTTAAAATTTTTCGTCGCCTTTTCCTTAATTTAATAAAATAAAGGAAAAGCCGATGCAAAAAAAACCCAGTAAATTCATTTGTTTCACTTAAAACAGCAATGTAAATAGGACTCGATCAGCCGTGTTGACCTCGCAAATGAACTCTAGCAAAACAGCTGATCAGGTAGCCCTTTCGTGTTTATAATTATATTCAGTTTCAGTTCCATGCATGGGATCCCCATTAATTTGATTATATATATTTTTTAAATTTTTGTATAAGAATCGGTAATCGGTTCATGGAATACATCTACGTACCAAGTTTCTCATGTGTTATCCTAATAGTTTCGGAATAAAATGGCTGTCACATACGGACGGACTGAGAGACAGACAGACAGACAGACATGACGAAACTATAAGGGTTCCGTTTTTGCTATTCGGCTACGGAACCCTAAAAAGGGACTACGTATATGACCGATAAATCAGAATAAGTAGAGGACTGAGATAAAAAATGCATACGCAATGTTTTTTAACCGACTTCTAAAAAAGGAGGAGGTTCTCAATTCGGATGTTTGTATTTTTTTTTTTTTTTTAACCGACTTCTAAAAAAGGAGGAGGTTCTCAATTCGGATGTTTGTATTTTTTTTTTTTTTTTTTTTTTTATGTTTGTCCACGCATAACTCCGTCGCTTGCCAACCGATTTGAAAAATTATTTTTTTGTTGGAAAGGGTATACTTCCCAAATGGTCCCATGAAAATTTTATCGAAATCGGACAAGCCGTTTCTGAAAAATCAAAAAAAGTCGAAAAAATAATTTACCTTGATGACCTTTTCGTTTACTCTGCATTGCGTTTTTATTCGCGCATAACTCCGTCATTTACGAATCGATTTGGAAAATTCACTGACCCACTAAAAAGCGCGAAAATAAAAACTTTTTTGCAAAAAATAAAACCGACTTCCATATCAAAACACTACAAAGCCAAAAATAATTTTAATTTCGGAAGGCGGTGTGAAAGAAAAAAGAAAATACAAAACCAATAACACCGACTACCGAAATTAAAATTATTTTTGGCTTTGTAGTGTTTTGATATGGAAGTCGGTTTTATTTTTTGCAAAAAAGTTTTTTTTGTAAAGAGATCTAGCAATTTGGGTACAATTCACTCCAACTAAGCTAAATATGCTTGTGTCTGAAGTGGGTTCACGGCAATATTTATATAATTTTGTCGGCAAAAATTCGGCAATATACTTAATATATTTCTTATATTTATCTATATATGTCATATTGAAATGTCAACAAGTCCGAGGGGTGGGGACCTGGTGTCCTGCAACACAGACTCTCCGTCTAGTTTAGGCACCAGTCTCCCACAGTACTTTATCAAATTTGCTCATTTAGATCTAATGTACCTAATGTATTATAAAACACTGTATTGTGGTGACAAAATAAACAAATAAAAATAAAATAAATAAATAATAGTGTAATGGCCCACCCATTACAACCCGCTTGAACCCGCGGTCTCTAATCACAAGTCCGATACCTCATTAGGCTTGCTTACGCTTACGCTTCCTAAGATTGCCTTAATTTCAAGCATATGACTCGCTAGTTTACTGAAATCTGTTTTACGATTGTTTAAGTTTATGATGCTGTTAGTTCAGACAGTCTTAAGTTTAATAGCTCACATCATTTGTATTAATTATTTCATCAACATTCATTGAATTAATTTTTCATTTGTATGTATGTTAAGGTTTAGATGTTATAGTTATATGGAGAGGATGAATGGAACGCTTCTGGTTGGTAAGTCCAAAGTAGAAGTGAGTTGAGTGGAAATGCTGGTAGGGCATGTAGACTGATATCTCGCGTCTTCTCAGTCGTACACTGTATCGTACACCTTTCAATATTATTTTATTTATGTATTTAATACGCTACAAATTCATTAACATTCGTTTATTTACCCTCGTCCGTGTGTCACTGCTGGGTGCCAAGCCAACTGAAAACCAGCGCTGGGTGTCTTTCGCCCAGCAAATGCTAAGTTGGTAACCCTTTTGGTGTAGACATGCTCAGCGAAATTCTCAGTGTTATTATTTTATGTTTGTAATTTTCTATTGTTTGTTGTTGTGTGTGTTTATCACCGAATAAATGGTTTTCAATTTCAATTTCAATTTACACTTTTGACAAAGCGTTAGTCTAATCGAGAGATCGCGGGTTCGAATCCCACCCATTAAAACCCCTCAAAATCAGGCTAAAGTGAAGTTGTCTTTTTAACATTTTTGGCAGTCGTTACGGGCGGTCAGATGCCGGAAAATCTGACTGATCTTACCAAGGGGTATCGTGCTACCCAGGTACTGGATTGTGGAGGTCAGATAGTCACTCTTTCCTTGTAAAACACTTAAATACCTACAGAGCTGCGTCTAGTTATATTGGAAACTGACTCCAATATAGTTGAGAATGGCTAAACAGGTGATGATGAGTTGTAATCAGGTAGATAAGTAGTAGGTACTGTATTTTTTACCCGACTGCAAAGGAAGGGTTATGTTTTCGCGCGTATCTTGTATGTATGTTTGTAATATTCTTTATTACCTCATATCTCCAAAACCGCTGAACGGATTCACATAATTGAGGTATAGTTAGATTTGTCTTAGCAGCCCAAGTGTTCTTAGATAGGTAACATTTGAAAAAATCAAACATGGCGGCTGTGCGAAGCCATTATACATAGTGAAAAAAAAAAAAAAATTTCGATTACTACAATATGGATATCAAATTAAAGGGCTTAACACAAGAATTTCAAAAAGGTTTATCATGTTTATCATGAGTGTAATCTTAGCAAAAATAATACAAAGAGAAAGTTTAAAAACATGGACTTAGCTCTTTCACTTTCTGAATCCAAGTGCCAATTTGACGCGACTGGGAAATAAATTTAATTTTTTTTAATATTTTTTTTGAATGAGGTGCATGACTGTAATTGATGCAACGATTACTCCGTATCTTTTTTTTATTGCCTGTCAATGTTTGAGCAGATATTGTTGAAGTGCCTTAATAACTAAATCCCTAGCATTACACAATGACAGTTCACTTCAAGCTGAATGAATACACTTGAGGTTTTGTGGAAGTTTGCTGAATAATCGTGATATGTATGAACGTAGACTGGGGAAAATAGAGGAGTGCCTATCTATGAAAGGATCATATGAGATGGCGTTCAATACTTTCGGCCTAATACAATGGAAACAAATTAGGATACTTGTCATTTGAATTAATTAATTAATTTATTACTAGCTGTGCCCGCGACTTCGTCCGCGCGGAATAGTGAGTTTCGACAGCATTTTTAACTTTTTAGGCTAATTTAAATATAAATTTATAAAAATAAATTTGAAAACGAAACTCATACATCATTTGAATGTCGTATTTATTAATATCTAATCACAAGTCTAAAAATAAGTTTCAAGCTTCTAGCTTTAAAAATGACGTAATTTCCATACAAACTTTCATCCCCTATTTCAACTCCTTACATCCCTCTTTTCGCATTAAAAAGTAGCCTATGTCCTTTCTCAAGCTCTAGACTATGTCCTTATCAAATTTCATTAAAATCGGTTCAGTAGTTTAGGCGTGATTGCGTAACACACAGACAGACAGAGTTACTTTCGCATTTATAATATTAGTAAGGATTAATAATCAAATATTACACAATTGGTTTTACAGTGATCAAACTAGACGTATGTCTGTATCTTGGGGAAATTCTAATTTCATGTTAACTGTTGGCCCTTTTCCCCTTACGAGTGGAGGTCGTTAGTTTGAATTTGAACCCAGTCAGGCACATTACTTTGGATAATTTGTATCACTACTGTTCACATAACGGTGAAGGAACATATCGTGAAGAAACTGGATTGTCTTTGGTCCAAAAATCCAAAGACATGCGACGAAACTACGCAGGTATTCACTACGGAGTCCTAGTGCGGGTTGCACTAGGACTGCGTAGTGAATAACTGCCCATTACCTCTCATAGAGAGGAAACCTGTGTTCCAAAACTAGGAACGTTATAATATATAATTTACTAGCTTTTGCCAGCGACTTTGGTCGCGTGGGAGGATTTCCCGTGTAATTCCCGATCCCGTGTGAATTCCGGGATAAAAAATATCCTATGTCCTTCCCAGGGTCCTAAACTATTCCCATGCCAAATTTCATCTAAATCGGTTTAGCGATTTAGTCGTGAAAAGGTAACATACAGTACAGACAGACAGAGTTACTTTCGCATTTATAATATTAAAGTATGGATTGTAGTATTTAATTGATGGTGTTGTTGTTGGTTATTGTTAGATTGTTGGATGACACGAAGGAGAAGGAATTATTGTAAGCCCTCAAATTCATAAGATTGGCCGCTAAGTACTAAATGCCGAATTTAGGATTAAGGCCTGTATTGTACACATAGTATGCAAATAAAGGATTTTCGCAAATCCAATCATAGCTCGAGCCCTCTCGCAAATTAAAAAAAATTGGGTATCAATAACAAGATTGAATTTTTCCTGCAAATTTTTTCAGTTGGAAATGTTTATATAATGTAATTAAATCTTCGCTTCGATTGATAATTACCTAGCTGAACAGGTTTTCCGCATAAGTAAAATTAAACCTATTAATGACGCAGACGTAATACTATGTGTTGAATTCTATGTTTATTGTTATATCTATTTCTGCCTACCTATACTTAAGATCCACCATTGTATTCTTCGGAAGCTTAAATGGAGGTGTACCTATATTACCTACTCCCCTATTCCACCAAGAATGTTTTGAGTCCCATGTCATAGAGGGCGAGCCTTAAATCTCTATCTTTGAGAATTGAATCTAGGATCTTGTCCACTTAGAGAACACAGTGGAGCATACGGTGGAAATGTGCTGATCGCCGCTATGAGCACCCAAGTGCTCATAGAGGCGATCAGCGGCGGCGACTTCTCGCGCCCGGCCCAGACCATGGTGTGGGGCGAGTGGGAATGGGATGCAGGACCCCGAAAAGCAAGAGGAACTAAAGTAACAGGGTGGGTTTTTATTCAGTAGAAATCTGACACTCTCTTTCGCTCCAAAGCGAGAGGATTGCTGACCAATAGATGATTTTCCCACCGAAGAAAAGGACTTTGTGCTTATTAGAACCACTCGTGACTATTATGTTCCCTGTATATTACTTTACTCTTTGCTATTATGAACGAGACAGTCCTGTCTACTCGCTTGACTTTGAATGTGGAACTAAAAAATTGGTTTCTAACTGGCCAGCTATGATTTCAAATCTTAGATGGACTTACCTTTCTAATGTGTTTCTTAATTTTTTTTTCATATCTTAATGTACTTTCTTACTGCATGCTGCGTCATTAGACAACGAAGAAGTTATTGTTAAAAAAATTAATCTCATACAAGTGAACTGTACAATGTTCTTTGAGAATAAAAGATTCTTCAAACCTAACCTAAACCTAAAAATTGATTTCTGCTAACGCACATATTTTTTTCACAACTTGTGCATTTTGTCTCAACATCATCGCTCCGTCTTCGCAGCTCCGACGTAGTGTATCGTGTGATGCCTGCCGGATCGAACTCATTACTATCACACGATCTACTGAACTAGCAGATTTTCTCACAATCATCTATGAAATTGGCATTCAGCCAATAAGGAAGTGTCTTAATCAGTACAAGACACTTATAAAAAAGGATCGAAAAACTAGGTTTAAAACTTAGTTCGACTACTAAATACAACGTTGAAATGCACCCGTGTGTTAAAATACATGTTCTGCTAAAAGACCAAAACTCGTTTTTTTTGTCCCCTTACATGTCCCACATTTTTTAATTTTTAGGCGGTGGGTAAATCATCAAATGACTCATCCCGCTCTGGTTGGAGTGGAAAGGAGTGTCAGACTTCAACTGACTAAAAACCCACCCTGGTCCTTCAGTTGCCTTCACTTCGTTATCGGGCCCCGTCATTGCTGCTGACAGCTCTTTGAGACGCGCGCGGAACACAACGCTCCACCGGCCGACCCGGTCCTGGTCCTTACCAGACGGTGACAAAGCCCACTGACGATAGGTGTAAGCGTGCTTCATCTTCGAACACATCATCACTTAACATCAGGTGCTGGTGGTCAAATACGAGCCTATTACCAATTTAAAAGTTGATTTCTAGAAGCGATCTACCACAAAATTGTCACGTCTTGTTTTATTGATAAGTTATTGAATCGGAATAAAATCAATCAAACCATCTCTCATCGTTGTTGACGTTTATTGCTGCCTGTCCAACATGGCCATTGCTGTGGGTGCTATCCAATGCTGCGTTTGATCTCACTTGGTCGGTCAATGTTGGGAACAATGAGCAATGGACGGTCACTGACGTTGGTCGGCCAATGTGTGGTGTAAGCATAGGTTGGATCGCTAAGACGCCTCGTTCACGTGCTTAGTGTGTATTAAAACTCCAAAGCAGGTGGTTGTACAATCTGTCGCGAATATTTCTTAGATAAATTGTATTTTTACGACTCGTTGAAAATCGTTTTCGAAATGTAACGCGTTAAACATTGTTAAAGTTTTGTTTTGTGTTCAGTTTAATGTGAAAATGATTGAAGTTATCGGTAATGTGTGAATTGTTTCATTTTTTTTTGTTTGTATTACGTAGATCCGGGTATAATGCGGGTGAAATTGTTTCTAAAGATTTAAGGAATAGTTTTTTTGTTTTGTTTTATGTTAGGATGAGGGTACAAGCCTAATGATAAAGCACTTCGATATAATATTAGGTATAGGTGCTCTCATATACATTTTTAATCATGAGTTTTTCCTAGACGTTTGTGAATGAATGTGAAAAGCATCTAATTTACCTGCCATAATTTTTTGTGTAGTTTTTATTCATAAACCTGGGACCATTGTAATTACTAGTTATTTTTTACTAAGATTGTATCTAAGATACAATTTAATACAAATAAAGATTTATGAGTGTACGTCAGCCGGTTTATTCTGTAAACAATTATCCGTAAGAATTTATTTGTCGTAATATTCTTTTTTTTTTGTTACATCTTGTTTTGGGGGTTGGACAAAACTGGCTTCTTGATCTTTGTTCTCTCTGAGCAGCACTCTAGCACTGCTGTTATCCTGGTATCACAATTAATTTTATCGTCACTATTATCCTTGCACAAGTACGTATATAATTATTTCGAGCAATCATAACCTAGCAATATGTTATTATTTATATAGAAAACATTCTCGCAATCACTTCACGTATTCAAATGGTACCATTGTGTGTTCCCCGAGAACTTAGCATGCTGCGGTAGATTTGCTATTGTAATTTCACATTTGGTTACTAGTTCTTTGAGTAAACATATATCTTTGTGATAAAAAAAATGGTTTAGGTATCTGAAATTACGTGGTCATATTTAGACTTGTCGTATTTATGTTATAGGTAGCTACTTACTCACACAATTCTGAATGGAATTTCTGTATTGTGAGTGCAATTTTACAAAACCCAGATTTGGAAAACTGATTTGTAGGTCATACAAACATTGCATCCGATGCGGGAATCGAACTCGTGAGACATAACGCAGCAGCCAATCGTTCAACCATCGTGCCAACCGTGTCTTCCTTTGATTCACTAAAGTGATTTTGTTTTTGTGATTTTGAGTATTTTGTTACTACTGGTACATATTAATTTATTTTGAGATATTTCTTAGTGCCTAAACAAAAACTTTTTAAAGTAGGTATTCGTTTACATTGCAGGTATATTTTTCTGGAGATAGACTCCTAGGATTCTTTCGTACTTGAAATTATTTCGGCACTACTGAAAACCTCAGTCGCTTCAAATAAACGATCTTTATTCAGTTTCACTCGGTTAGACATGTACGATTCAGCACGTCCATAGCTGCCCTCCCCAGCGAAGCCCTAAGCCGAGATCCGTACCCCATAGGGGGTGCCCTTAGCGTGTACTTGCATAGTTTGATTATAAGCCCTCGCTGGATGCTTCAATTATTATAATTAAGACCTCTACAGGCAAATTTAGTTAAGCAGCGGACAACAGAGGCCATTAGCAAAAAATATATCCAGCCTAAACATGGACATATTTGGAAATAAGCTAACAAGCAAGAACATACAAATTATGATTACTTATGATGCTAAGTGGCAGAAAATTATATCGATATGTTGAATTTTACAATTAAACGGCATTACTAACAAGTTCCTATGACAAAGTGTTTATATATTTATAATGTATTTATTTCGCATAACATACAGTGCATACTAGGATTGCAGTAAGCTTAGTCGGTATTTTATTATTAAACAATCAGAGTAAATTTCCACAAACCGCATTGTTCGCGATAGCTAACCTAGGCTAACAATGTAGATGAGGTGTATCAATGTTTACGTTTCTCACAAGTTGAAGTTCTATAGCTTAGAAATAAATCTTTCAGTGTTTATATACTTTGCTTTGATTTTCATTACCTAAACTATAAAAGAAAAATCATTAATGATCCGCTTTTCTATATTTTCCTGACTGTATACAATATTACAGCACCAATGTAAATGATAAGTGGTTGATAGCCTTTTAGCGTTACTAAATCATTACACCTATACTGTTTGTATGTCTATGTATGCCTAGTAGCGTAAGTGCACTTCAGCGTGAATTGCTTAATAAATCAATAATCTGCAAGACCGTATTCTTGTTATCAATGTTGTTTGTTAGTTCGTTTTATATTATGTAATGTAAGGCTAGGAAATGCACCATCATTGGCCTTGTACGGTAACTACTATAATTAAAATCGTTCTGGTAAAGTACTTGTAAAACAGCGATAAAATATAATTGCGAATGTTCCTGTAATAATTATTTGTATTTTTAACTTCTACCTTTCTTTACCCCAGGAAATGTTCAGCAGACTAATAGCCGGATACGACGGGTGTCTTCCAAGCTATGTAGCATAGAGTCATGGAAAAGAAGACTGCCCATCACAATATGGCTTCCAAAATACAGCTTCGAGTTTCTACTGCGAGACGCAATTGCGGGTGAGATACACTTTCTAATGTTTTATGTTATCCTGGTATCACTAAGGTTTTCGGATGGACGCCGCTAAATGTCTTTTCACATCACATGAGTTGCCTTAGCGATTTTTAGACACTAACTCAATATTGCCTAAGTAATCGTCATGGAAGCATTATTGGCCAGAATTATTGTAAATGAAGTTGCTGAAAGGACTTTACTAGAATAATGATGATGCTTGCTTGCGTACCTATCGACAGCTGTTCCGTTCTGCGATGCTAATAACGTCGGGAAAGGGGCAACCTTCTTAAGATTATATCATCCTGGTGGCTTGTAAAACATAGAACGTGAAATTTACCTGTAACTTTACTTGAAATTGCACAGTGACTCACCATGGGACCAGGCTCTCTTTAATATTTCTTTAAGGAATAACTGTGGGACGAGCCGCTCTGCAGTTTGGTACGCAATAACCTCTTAAATACGTCAACCAATACTGCTGAGCGCTCGCGCCTGTTGGCTGTGAGTGAATGGGAGTCGAGCCTTTGGTTACAAGCATTACCTTCTCTTAATATAGGTACTATTCACACTTTCCGGATCGCTACATGTTTACGTCTCGGTGCTCCAAGCTGAGCACCACATCGCTGTCAATGCGGTGCGGCAGTCGACCGCCTCGGACATCATGGCCTTTCCTGCAGCAGAAGCTCTAGTCGGATAGCACGGCATGCCAGCATAAATGACATCATCCGTCTGGCTCTTGTCACCGCTGGAGTACCATCTGTTCCAACGGCTTGGCACGCGACGATGGCAAGAGACCAGACGGGATGACTATAATGCCTTGGAAGTTGGGTAGGCCTTTGGTGTGGGATGCTACTTGTGTTGACACCCTTGCGCCATCCCATCTTCTCAGTACGGCGGGCTGTGCTGGGGCGGCAGCTGCAGGTGCAGAAAATCTCAAACGGCGCAAATACAACAACCTAATCGGGTGCTATATGTTTGAGCCGTTTGGGGTTGAAACGTTGGGACCATGGGGTCCGAGTGCGCATCGACTCTTTCGTGACATCAGCAAACGTTTAGTTGACTCCACAAGTGACCAGAGGGCTGGCCTTTTCTTTGGACAGAGAATCAGCATTGCCATTCAACGTGGCAATGCGGCCAGTGTTCTGGGCACTTTTCCCATTGATAGCGATGTTGAAGAATTTTTTGATGCCCTATAATTTCCCTTTTATTTTCGCCTGTATTATATTTGTTTTTATAATTATGTATATTAATGTAATAAAGTTAGGAATAACTGTTATATCAAATAAAACTTGCCCTTATTAGGCTTTAGGGAACCACCCCCTCCTTAGTGGATAATTAAGATAAAACATTGGTGTGTTGTCACCCGTGAAACATTAAAAAGTATAAGTTTTGACGTAAAAACCCAAATATAACTTAGCACTGGTTTCTTACTAATGCTATGCAATTTGAGGAATTCGTGGCTAAATAATAAAGGCGGCACGGGACATATTGAGATTCCTCCGTGGCTCGGGAAACACGTTAAGTCGTTGGTCCCGGCTGTAATATTGTACATTTGTGACATTTGTTACAAGTCAGAAGCCGGAAAATATGCCACTGATCTTGCCAAGGTGTGTATAGTGTTGCCCAGCTGCTGGTTTGAGGAGGTTAGGCAGGGAGTCGCTGCAGTAAAACACTAATACTCACCAGCATCCGACTAGACTAAAAGCTGCCCCAACATAGTTCGGAAAAGGCAAAACACTGTTTCCCTGCATGCTCATCCAACGAAACCGTGATGTGTTTACCCAAACATCCTCTTACTAAAGATGAATTGATGTGCCGTGGTCGCTTCAGATAGCGTGTTGAAATAATGCTGCATTACAGGAAAATGTGTCCTTAATGTCGTTGAAACCTGATTGAGGATGTTGGACGAGGACACATGAAAACTTAGAAAACATAGATAGCTGATAGCATGTTACCTTATACTATTATCTAAATGTGTGAATTCGTACGCCTGACCAACGAATAAACCGGTTCAGTGATGACATAACCTTCGACACTCGGCTCCAACGTTTCCTTTTTTTGTATACAGTAACATGGGTGAAGAAACGGAACAGAGACAAAATTTCATTGGAATACTACTAATACTACAAGCATGAGATCCGTTTGTGCGTACGACTGCGGCTTCGACGCGTACGTAGAGAAACCGGTTTATACCGGCTCGGCCAGTTGAATCTTTCAGGGGTGTGCGTACGCGTCAGGTTTGTATTCGGTTCAGGTTTTGAAAAGAGATAGAATATTCTTTATTGTACACCAATAATTTAAACACACCTGATTCACAAGATTGCTTTACTTGTAGAGTATCAATACAGGTGTAATTAATATGGTTGCCTACTTTCTTAATTACGCGAATATTTTGATAAAATTTTTGTTTTCTTTTTTTATTTCGGTTGGGCCCACTTTTCTGCCGTGATTCTTTAAAAGGCTTTGAAACTTATTTAGCTTTTGAGATAGTTTTTTCATAAAAAGCTGTGAAGTGGTTTTGATACCAGTGCCCTTTTTTCCTGATGTCGCTCAATGTTTAACTCTTAATCGGTAAATTATCAGATGACTGCCTTTTAAAGAATCACGGCAGTCTTGACCATGACCACGAGCGTGCTCAGAACATGCCTATTCACTCTTGTTTTAAAGGTTGACGGGTCATAGTGGCAAGAAACACAGAAGCCGGCAATATACTAATACCGGTGCAAGTTTGTATGTTCGATATGGCATGAGTAGGTACATTTCACTAAATTATTTAAAGAAACTGTATTTAATTTAGAATTTACTATTCAATTGAAACGCAAAACCAATGATTGCAATATAATTATGCAGCCAGTGTTGAGCATTTTTCCTATTGACAGCGATGTTGGCGAATTTTTCAATGCCCAATATATTCTTATTATGTTCGCCTGCATATATTTTATCACAGCTTTGTAAATATATTTCTGGTTTCACTAATATGTTATTTATAGTTATAAGTGAACTCGAACTCTATAAATTAAACTTGGTACCACAAAAATATTAGAGGATGTAATTTGCAGAAGCTATAAATAAGCTATGAATAAAATTAGTAAGCAATTTGTAAATACCTACTATATCATCGTTACATACCTAATAAAAGGCGGATTAATATTTTGCTTGGTAAGTTTTAAGTCTGTTTTCAACTTTCTAAGTTGAGCTACGCGATAACTGACAAATGCTTGCACTGTTTGGACGGGCCTGCTCAAATCTGTGTGATTCTGTCCTCCAAAGGGCGCCACAGACATTAACCTACATGGCTCTCATATGATTTGATCACTACGGATTGTATGGACTTTAAAAGAGACGTTGACCTCTGCGTTTGTTTCAGTGTTTCTTCTCAGAGTAGTCAAGAAACACTGGCCTCATCTAGTTTACATTTACGACAAAAAAAATGACGTGTGAAAGTGTTATAAATAAACATCATTATTTCAACCCTACCAAAATAGGTAAGTATACATTTTGTGCGCTCTTTAGAAGCTTTGTCTTTGTATATAATATGGCTTAGGTAATTAACGATAAACCTTGTAATGAAAGATATACTTTAGATAATTTAGTAAATTATCATATTGCATATATGACTAGGTACCTATTATTACGAATCTATTAATGCTTGCCTAAATCGTCTCAGTACAGTCAGTTTAAGTGCTATGGGATAAATGAAGGAATCTCTTTTGAAGTATGAAAGGTATAGTACCTTCATACCATGTATGTTAATGTCTGAGGCGATCTTTTAAGGAAAGCTGCATGTGCAGATATACGTAACTAGACTGTTAAGATCTTTGGCTTAGCCGTAGTCTGGTAAAAACGCAATTTCTTACCTTTGAAAGTGAATTAAATAAAGCTACGGAACTAACTCTGCCTATAAACAATCGTGTTGAGCTGCAAGTATCAAATTTTCTATTCAGTGTTCGTCCTGAACTCCTAATGTGCACCAGGGTCACAGAATTTTAAACAACATCATATTAGGCTAGTGAGAAATAATCAACACGTTACCTCGTTAAGTGCCAACTAATTACCGTAATATCCTGTGCGTTCAGATTTTAAATTACCTGTTTGTGATGTTGAACCTTTTCTAAGTAAATTGGTTGTAAACTGAGCACGTGTGGGATTTACAGATAATCTCTGAATACAGAAGATTTTATCTTATCTTCCCACGGATTTGTGGAATCAGAGAGTAGAACTGATTTAGATCCTCTTTGTATTAATGAATTCTGGTGAGAAGCGGATCCGAGGCGACTTGATTTTGGATTCAACGTTTGTGGGGAGTCAACTTTAATGAACGCCGTAATTCATGGTTCACTCTTCTGAAATCTGATGAAGCAGACACAAATGTATCCTTTTCTTAGCCTCATCCAACAATATTGGGGTCGGTATCCAGTCTAACATGATGCAGCTAAGTACATGAAGAGACTGTCTATCGGACCTGACACGATACTCCTTGGCAAAACTGGTGTCGGATTATTGTCTTCTGAAGCGACTGAAGACTTCTTTGACAGTCGTTTGTAGTTTTGTACTTACAAATGACAGGCAGGACCAACTGCTTAACATACTTTTAATAACTGCATTCGGTTCATATTTAATTTAAGGAAATATGACCATGTCTCAAGTTTCAGGTCTGAGCTTAAATGGATGATCATTCGCCAGAGGAGAAGTTTGCGCGCTTTGACAACGCTTTTCTCTTTACTCAACTCTCCCAGCCCTCCTTCTTATCTAATGCCTCACTTTCAATTTCTATGTTCTTCACACAATAAGAATCTACGTTCATTCAATAATCTTCTCTTACTCTGTCCTTCTCATACTTCTGACTTTGTTCATTCTTCTTTTCATATCCAGTCGATCCTCCTCTGGAATGCACTTCCTCTCGAGATCAGAACGGCTGACAGTCGCTATGCATTTAAAAAGAAATTGCGGATCTATTTTCTACACCGATAAGCAGAATTTCCACATTTGGTTTTCATTTGTTTCTTCATTATATATATATTTGTATGTATTTATATAAGTATTTATTCATATACTAGCTTTTGCCCGCGACTTCGTCCGCGTGGAATAGTTACTTTGGGCTAACGTTAAATTTAACCCCGATTTTGAAGCATTCTTCATTGGCGCTCCGCTCCTATTGGCCTTAGCGTAATGATATATAGCCTATAGCCTTTCTCTATAAATTGACTATTTAATTAAAAAATATTTTTTCAATTCGAACCAGTAGTTCCTGAGATTATCGCGTTCAAACAAACAAACAAACTCTTCAGTCTTATATTATTAGTATAGATAGCTGTTGCCCGCGACTTCGTCCGCGTTTCCGTCGTTTTTCGTAAAAAAAGTAACCTAGTGTGATATCTATAGACAGGTCTTTAAAAATGACATTGAGGTTTCTAAAGCTACTTTTTCATAAGGTTAATCGTTTAAAAGATATACGCTTCCAAAGTGATAAAATGTGTGTCCCCCCCTCTAACTTCTATAATAATGGAGTGAAAAATCTAAAAAAATATATGTCTGTAGATCTTAATGTAAACTTTCAATCAAAATTAGTTTGAACGAAATCAGTTTAGCAGTTTTTGAGATGCAGCATATTTTCTAAAACCGCAAATATAATTTTGTAATTCATACAAACACTATGAAAAACAAAGTTATTTGGCGTAGTTGTAAAAAATCTAAATAAGCTAGTTTTAAGAAAGTTGTAAGGTTTTTTTTTCGTCAAATAAATATACATTTTATATTATATTACTATAGTTACTACGGAACCCTTCATGGGCGAGTCTGACTCGTACTTGGCCAATTTTTATACCATCAAGCCGCGAGACGCGTCGAGCGCGGCGACCGATTCTCAAAAATAATCCTTATAGCATGATTCAGTATTCACGCGCGATGGCTTATTTATTATTAGCGTATTTCATGTATAACTTTGGTGTTTCTATACCGATTTATATGATTCTTTTTTTTGGAATAGTTAATAATGTTAACTTTTTCTATTAGGGGTGACTGAGAGTGTTATGTAATTTCTTCTTAAGGTAAATAATAATAATTTATTTCAAATAATCAGATAACAGAGATCCGTAGTGTTAGTAAAGTACCTTATACCTAGTGTTAGTATATACATAAAATTAGGAAAACATTTTGGGTATTATATGGGTATGAGTCACTTTGTAAAGAAGACGAAACCAGTTTCTCAACCGGTCATCTTCTCCACAAAATGCCTCATAAAAGGGGAAAACACATTCTCAGTCACTGTTTTTAGAATGCTGTTGCCCCCGGCCCGGGTTCTAACAGCCACAGACGCTATTTTCTTCCGCACAACTGCGTGGAAGCCATCAGTACGGTTCTGCGTAAACATTTCTGACGCACTACAGAACCGGGACAGTCTCAAGAGCATTCTAAACACATTGTTGTACTGGACGCGCAGGACATCTAGCGACCTTTTGGTATAGTTGATCCACAGACCACCCGTGTATAGACCCTGACAATACGCTTTGAAAAGCGTTATTTTTACCTGGTCCGTACAGCGGGCGAATCTACGAGCCAACATATTACCGCGGACCGCCAAAGCCCTGCGCTCCCTCTCAATATCCACATTGTCTTTCAGGTCGTCGGTAAGCATATGTCCCAGATATTTGAATTGTTTTACTCTTCTTATGCTCAAGCCATTTAGGGTAAAGTTAGGTGAATAATCTGTATACTTACCGGCGACCCCAAAGACCATGTACTCACATTTCTTCACGTTATACACGAGCCCATGCCTAGCCGCGTAGTCCTCACAAACTTTCAACATCTCTCCAATAGAACCTGCAGTCGGGCCCAGCAGCACCATGTCGTCTGCATAGCTGATGCTGTTAATATTAACACCACCCACCCGACAGCCCACACGCATACTGCTGAGCTCGACTATGAGGTCATTCACATAAAGGTTGAAGAGCCTGGGTGAGGTCAACCCCCCTGCCTCACCCCGCACTCCAACCCATAAGCCTCAGAGAGAATGTTGGACCACTTCACCTGATTTGTTTGGTTAGTATACCAAAATTGCAGAACCTTAAGAACTTCCGCCGGTACATTCCTGTCCCCCAACTTCCTCCAGAGCACATCATATGACACAAAGTCAAAGGCCCTGGAAAAATCCAGGAAACAGGCATACACCGGCGTTTTACGATCTGTATAATATTGGACAGTATTCTTGAGACTTAGGATTGCACTTTCAGTGGACAGCCCATGTTATAAACGTAAGAATAGACAAATATTATAATCAGAAAGCCTCGAACTGCTAAGCTATCGGGAGTTACACGTGTTATTGTGAGTCAACCATAAAAGATAGACATATGCTGTCGTGGGATATTTTTTATATAATTTTAAGGAGAACACTTCCGTCATGAAATGATTTCTGTGTAGCTTTAACCATTAAGGTTGCACACGCGACGGAAGCTTAAAAAATGGAGTACCTTCTCCCGTTTTCCCAACATTTCCCTTCACTGCTCTGCTCCTATTGATTGTAGCGTGATGAAAAGTATACTATAACCAGCTCATGAGTATGAAAAATAATTGTACCAAGTTTCGTTAAAATCCGTCGAGTAGTTTTTGTTTCTATAACGGTTATACAGACAGACAGACAGACAGACAGACAGACATACAGACAGACAGACAGACAGACAAAAATTTTACTGATTGCATTTTTGGCATCAGTATCGATCCCTAATCACCCCCTGATAGTTATTTTGGAAATATATTTCATGTACAGAATTGACCTCTCTACAGATTTATTATAAGTATAGATGTATATTATTTATGTAGATTTCTATTTTTTATGATACCAGGGTTTTTATGTTATTACTATTATTATATATATTATTCTAATTTCACTTTTCACGTTCATATTGCACCTCCCACACTATCTCTTCACCACTCATGGTTGCCTGGTAGAGAATGCCTACGGCATTAAGTCCGCCTGTACCTATGTCATAAAGTGTAAATAAATACTTTCCGACGCACGGACGAATCTAGATACGTTATGATGGTCGCCCATTCAAAAAACGACTCGGCAACTGCATTCCGCGCTTGAGTTGCTGAAATAAAATAACCAATTATAAGGCGGCTCACGAGGGTCTGTACAAGACAGAGTAGGTACAGGAAAACACCTTTGATATTTTAAAACATTTTACAGACATCCTAGATTTGATGATGAGTTTTAGGTTAAAACAAGTTCTATAAATCTAACCAGTCAATTTATGCAGTTTGTGAGCCGTTAAATGACTAGTGTAGGTAACGCATTTTGTATTATGTCGATTTCTGATTCATAAAGTCAAGGCCCTGCATATATGTGTATCAGAAACAAGCGTAACATTGTACAGGAAATTGGACTGCGTTTTTTTAATTGTTCTTCTTGCTTAATCATAGATTTCCTTAGAATGCTCTTTTTTAAGTGTTTTTCCACCAGATTTTACTGAAATACATTGAACGCTAAACGAATTTTAAGAACCAATTTTTCCGGAGCGTTTTGGATGTGCTGAATTGAGTTCTGGCGTTACAATAATTACAACACATCAGGCTTCCTTGAAATCTTAGCTCGAATTAGCGAGATCTCAAGTTTTAAAACACTGCTATACCATAATGATATAAATAATCTCTTAATCGGATTGATTTGTCGCTGGAGCCAGACTGACAGATGAGCCAATATAGATCCAGCAAATGGGACTGTATGCATGCGGCATTCATTTCAATATGACCAACCGTTTCCAAGGAAGAATAGATGCAGAAAAATTCATTGAGCATCTGTTGCACAAGTAGTTCCCGATTTCACTTTTGGCTTGTTAACTTGAACAAGCGTTGTCCAAGTTAAGCTTGAGAGAAAATGTTTTTTTTTTAAACAGAGGCAATACGGTTCCATCAACTGCCAAAGAACAATCTCGATCTATATGTCTTTGTTTAACTCTGGACTGTTGTTGGTGCTTCGAAAAATATCTTGAGCACTTGGTCCCTTGGTAGGATAGGTCAGAGGACCCTACGTACAGATAGCTGCCCAATCTGTGAGAATCATATGGTATGAGTTCGCCGCCTTTACGGGAGTGACTTGTCATCGATGTTCATTATAGTTCGTGCTTACGTGCACGGTGAGGTTCAGGGGATTTGAAACGGTCGTAGTCTCCGCAGTCCCCAGGGATTTGTCAAGGATATCAAGCGTTTCATGGAGAGAATTCCGGAGCGGACTTTAAAAATTCAAGTGATGAGTGAAAGTAAAAAAAGTTGTGTCAGGTAAACGTTGTGGCACTTTTACCTTTGCCTTTGCCTAGTCAGGGACTTAATGACATTCAAAATCTATGGCAGCCATATTTCCGAGGATGTTCAGTTTGGTAAAAATCTTTTTTGTTTTGTATTCTTTACTCAGCCGTGTCGAAATTGAGGAAAACGAGCATTGAAATCCTTCAGTCATTGTCAAATCTTATCCGTAAAAAAGTATATCTATAAAAATCCTACTTGGCTGTAAGTACTTTATATTTTCGAGAAGACCTTAATAAAACTGAATATGTCTCTTTGCAGGTATCACGGTGGGCTTGACCTCAATACCTCAGGGGATCGCGTATGCTATGGTAGCTGGTTTACCTCCACAGGTAAAATTATTTCTTTTTTTTATCACCTTGATATTTTAAATTATCAGTTGTTGTATTATTTCCTCAGGTTTAAATCATAATTCTGAATCATTTTCAAAATAATCTCATTCATATATTTTATGAAAACAATATAATAGGTACACATCTGTTTTTGCGCTTAAAAATGAGCTGATGAATAAATGTTGAGTCACTTAGGGGTTAAAACAAAATTATTAAACTACCAAGACAAAATTTGATTATGTAATAATGCCGAAAGTCTTCCATTCTATATATTTGTCTATATATTTGTTCACCGTTGCTTGTCCCCTAGTATTTGCGGCTATCAAACCTAGTATTTCAATATTATACAAACAAATGGTCCCCCGGTATTCGAAATTCCACCGTAACCCGTTATTTTAAAAATATAAGCTTTGTAGGCTCTATTTTAACACGCTTTTATTAGGTCGACCTGTATGTAACTAACTATGTAATGGAATCTAAGGTAACTAATTTAACCATCTTCAAAAGGTCGTAGCGTAGTGAAAATTGGCAGCTATATGTAGTTCTGATGACAATACAATAATATGGTACTGTCGAACTGATCTGATGATGGAGCCGGAAGATATGAACTGGAACTTCATGATGGAAAATCGTATCATAGCTGTCTTCTTCTTCTTCTTGACTACGATTAGGTTTCAAGGTCTGATGATGAAGCTGGAAGATAGGCACTGGCATTCAATGATGGAATATCGTATCATAGTCGTGTTTGCACTTGTGAGAAAGGCCACGTAATGGACTTTGAACACGATCAGGTTTCAAGGTTAAAACAAACCTAAAGAATTTTTTGTTTTTACGTGCATTTATAAAAGCGTGTTTTTCTAGTATTTTTTATATCTCTATTAATTTTTTACATATAAACTTTAGCTGTGCCAATTTTCCTCCGTCCGCGTATTTTAAAGGGGTACTAAGTTTTTGCTTCATTACTACTACAACTATTAATACATTGATCACTTCAACCAATTCTAAAATGTATCCAATCTTCTTCCCAGGTTGGTCTATATTCCAGCATATTCCCAGGCCTCATGTACATGCTGTTTGGCAGCTGTAAAGATGTCACAGTGGGTCCCACCGCCATTTTGGCGGCACTGCTGGCCAAGTACGTTGCCAAGTCAGCTGACTTTGCATACTTGGCTGCATTCCTATCAGGATGTTTTATACTACTCCTCGGGATACTGCAGTTAGGTGAGTGGAATGATAAACAGCTATAGCCTGGGAATCTTTAAGTTAAGTGAGAATGGGTTATTACCAGTGATCGGAGTAGGTAGATTGATTTGGGTTCAATGAACTGGCACGTATATATTAATATGGATATACCTCCGGGATTCCGGGATTTGGTAATAATTAAGATTTTTTTAGGAATTTCAAATATTGTAATGTGTAGGATGAAGAATATATCAATATGAATAAGAAATGTTTAACCCTTTTGCTGTCTTTTTAATAGAATATGTGATCGGCCTTCTATAATAAAAAAAAAAACTATGACATGGCAAAACTTGAGTAAAAACGTAGCAAACGTAAAGTGGGATTCTACTAATAATAGTTAATGTGCGTGCGTGCGCCGAAAGACGGGAATAAGCAGTACCTTTGTACTCAAATATTATAATTATTATGCTTATCCTAATGTATTTTGCTGTGTGTACATAAATAATAAAATAAATATATATAATATGTAATAATTACAAGCAGCAGATAATAAATTTGCAAGAAATAACTACTAAATTAGTCATTTATGTAAGTTTCGAATGGACGCACAAAAGTAATATTCACTTTATTACTTGATAAATAAGAAAAAAACAATTTTAATCGTTTAACTATCGCATTGTATAAATTTCAAATTTAGTAAGTAGTTTAAAAATCTTTACATTCACAATATTTGATTCAATCACGTAAGTACCAAAATAAAATCCCGGAAAAAAGGCTTATCCATGTTATGATTTCTATGACTATTTATGATGCAAGTACGTAAAATCAATCTACCTACTCCGATCACTGGTTATTACTAAATATGTGTGCTCCATCATCAAGGATCAGTAGAGATAGTGATTCAATATATAAATGAAGAACGATACACTGCAAAGTGAAAAATAACTTTAATTTCGGTAGTCGATGTCTTTAGTTTTGTATTTTCGTTTTTGGCACCGACTTCCGAAATTAAAGTTATTTTTCACTTTGCAGTGTTTTTTGGGAGTTTGTTTAATTTTTTGGTAAAAAGCTTTTATTTCACTCTTTTTAGTTGGTCGATTTATAATGCGGACCGGAAACCCATGAAATACTTATTAATCCTACTTATATATTGACTATTAAGTAGTTCCAGTGGCCATCTGTGGTCTTCATCATCAGGTCCACTTCACAAATGGTGCTTTTCGAATGCAACTACACAAGTTACTATAAAAATTACTCAAATCACTATAGGTGTGCCTATAATATTTGAAGAGTTCCCTCGATTTCTCCAGAATCCCATCATCAGATCCTGACTTGGTGTCAATGGGACCAATTTCGGAGTATACCCTTTCAAACAAAAAATGAATTGTCCAAATCGGTTCAGCCGTCTTGGAGTAATTGGTGATCATACATTAAAAAAAAATATACGCGTCGACTTGATAACCTCCTCCTTTTTTGTCGTCGGTTGAAAAAGGAGTAATCATCTCGCGACCGACTGCCTATCTACCTCCATAGCCTAGTAACCGGTGACTGTCTGTCTGTTACCTTTTCACGCCTAAACCGCTGAACCGATTTAGCTGAAATTTGGCATGGAAATAGTTTAGGACCCTGGGAAGGACATAGGATAGTTTTTATCCCGGAATTCCCACGGGATCGGGAATTACTCGGGAAAAACCTACGCGAACGAAGTCGCAGGCAAAAGCTAGTACTGCATAAAACCACACGGTGTTTCTCTTCGTCACTATTAGCTGGGGTGCGGTACGTTAGCATTCTCCACAATCTCCCCAGCAGTATCGGTGTGCGGTCGTATAATCCGTCTCTGATGAGGGAAGGTGGGAGCAGCTACACCCTTTTATTTATTTTGAGATTATTTTAAGAGATGCGCACGGTAACACCACTTGACAGATACCCTCGACTAGTTGGGCCTATATGATGGATAAAGGACCCATGTCCTTCACCCGTTGTCTTTTTTCAAGGGGACCGAAGAGGGCATATCAGCCCTCCGCGCCTCCTATTCCGCCGTTGGACATGATCATAGCGACAATCAGGTATCGGACTTATGATCGAGAGGTCACGGGTTCGAACCCAACCCATAACACTATTGTCGTGAACCCACTCCAGACACAAGCATATTTAGCTTAGTTGGAGGGGTTAACAAGATTGCTAGTAATGTGAATTCAACGCACGATGCTGGTTTTATTAAAAAAAAAGAGTAAGTACCGGAAAAAGACTTGAGGGAACTCCAGTGAAACGTTGTATGCCTATTACGTATCTTAGTAATCACTAAATTGCCTAATTGGCTAACCTGCAACGAATTTGCATAGTTATCAGTTCGTTATAATGCACACTGACACACTGTGGCGCTTTGGAAAGCTGTTGAAGTTAATTATATTTATTTAGGCTAGTGTCAACATCTTTACACTTTTCAAAAATGTCTTTGCAATAGCAAACTTGACTGACTGACTGACTGACTGACATAGTGATCTATCAACGCACAGCCCAAACCACTGGACGGATTGGGCTGAAATTTGGCATGCAGGTAGATGTTATGACGTCCACTAAGAAAGGATTTTGCGAAATTCCCACGGGATCGGGATTTACACGGGAAAAACTTCCCACGCGGGCGAAGCCGCTGGCACAAGCTAGTACTATATAAGCTTGCATAAAATATACAATACTAGGTATTTCCCGCGACATCATTCGCGTTGGAGGTTTTTCCGCGTAAATCCCAATCCCGTGGGAGTTCCGGGATAAAAAGTAGCCTTTGTGTTATTCCAGGATGTCAACTATCTACTTATCAAATTTCATTAAGATCAGTTCAGTAGTTTTTGAGTGAAAGAGCAACAAACATACATACATCCTCACAAACTTTCGCATTTATAATATTAGTAGGAAGGAAGTAATATTAAATTATCTCATTTAAACTGACTTCAAAAAAAGAGGAGGTTCTCAGTTCGTCGGAATCTTTTTTTTGGTTATAATTAGCTACAAGTAATAATCTAAGTCTGTGATTTCAAAGAAACTGTGCTTTCTCAAATGCTTATAGTTATTTAACGATACTAACACATTAAAAAAATCGTCTGTGTCTTTCCGGTCCAGACTAAACTTTGACACGGCTGAGGCAATCTTGGAATTCCCACGGGATCGGGGTATACGCGAGAAATCGCCCCACGCCAACGAAGTCGCGAACACAGCTAGTTGTAAATATTATGCTATTACAACACTACTAACTTACATAGATAAAATTTCTTGAGGCAAACAACATTCGCTTTCACATAAAACCTTTTTTTTTCTAAAAAAACTAGTCAGTCATAAATGACACGTCTTATCGAATAGTGGGGAGCATATTCAAATGTCTTGATTAGCATAATGTGTGCATGTTAACAACTCCTTCGGCATCTGTCGCCCTGTTACGTGTAGTGAAAGTACTGTTTATGATAATGTATGCGAGACACTGAACTTCTGGCGTTTGTTTACTTAGGAATATGCGGACGGTAGCCAGTTATCATGACGTATTGATAGTGAGAACTCTCTTCTTCTGATGAATTCAAATTACAAGATGAATTCTTTAGAGAGAGGACTAGTAATGTGAGTAGAATTTCCGCTAGCAATCTTGTTAACCCCTCCAACTAAGCTAAATAATATGCTTGCATTTGGAGTGGGTTCACGGGAGTAGTATAAGGGTTGGAACCTGTGACCTTTCGATCACAAAGCCGACACCTTAGCCGTTAGGGTTTTGACGCTATTTCATGGAAATTCGGTAGCATCTCTGTTTGTACGTACAGCTAAGATGTCTTCCCTGCCGGAGTAAGTAAATCCTGAGAGTTATAACTTGAGGGTCTTTAAATCAAGAGTGAACAGGTTACTTTTAGGTCGAAAACCAACAGCGATACATTAAATAAATTATGGAATATGTTTATTAAAGTTTTGTATGGCTAATAATAGGTTTCCCTGTTTCCACGTCATCGCTTACCATCAGGAGAGATGGGGGTCAAACGTGAGTTTATCAAGAATAAAATAGCGCCAACTGGTCGGGTCGTTGAGCTACCTGATAAAAGGTTGATCTATACATATGTATTCATACTTAGATACCATCTGACAGTTGAAGTCTAACTGCAATCTCTGTTGCAAACGATGCTGAAATTTATTGCTTGTTAAGAAACCTAAGTCAACAATGTTTATTCTGGGTTTAGTCTAGCTTTCGCCAATTGAGCCTTGAACTCTCAATATGACACTAGCAAGAGGAAGGTTGCTGCAAATGTTCCGGTGTTTCTTTTTCAACCGACGACAAAAAGAGGAGGTTATCAATTCGACGCGTATATATATATATATATATATATATATTTTATGTATGATCATCGATTACTCGAAGACGGCTGAACCGATTTGGAAAATTATTTTTTTGATTGAAAGGGTATACTCCGAAATTGGTTCCATTTTCAGAAACGTCAGGATCTGATGATGGGATCCTGGAGAAATCGAGGGAACTCTTCAAATATTATAGGCACACCTATAGTGATTTAAGTATTTTTTATAGTAACTTGTGTAGTTGCATTCGAAAAACACAATTTGTGAAGTGGAACTGATGATGAAGCCCACAGATGGCCGCCGAAACTACTCAATAATAAGTATTGAGTGGATTGCGATTCGATTACTTGAATATGGATGTTAAGCACTTTATGCTCGTCACAATGCATATAGTGATGTAGAGCTGATGGTGAAGTACCAGGAGAACAGCCCAGCATTGGGAAAAGCAATATTTTGTGAAAGGTTATATGTAGTTGACATTTAGGCTCTTGTAACTAGGTAAATTAAAAATAGATCAACTAAAAAGAGTGAAATAAAAACTTTTTACCAAAAAATTAAACCGACTCCCAAAAAACACTGCAAAGTGAAAAATAACTTTAATTTCGGAAGTCGGTGCCAAAAACGAAAATACAAAACTAAAGACACCAACTACCGAAATTAAAGTTATTTTTCACTTTGCAGTGTTTTTTGGGAGTCGGTTTAATTTTTTGGTAAAACGTTTTTTTTATAATGCAATACAAAGTTGTATTGAAAAGGGAAAATTGCTGTCGTTTCCTTGCTTTGTATTCGTTAATGCTGCAAAGCATTAACAGAATTATGTTTACTTTTACCGTATTGTAATGTCTTCGGTAAAGATAATATGCTTAGCGTTTTCCAACTACGTTAGGGTTGGTTTACAGTCTACTGAGTACTAGTGTTGTACAGACGCCAGCACATCAAGCTACAACAGTCTGTCAAATTTCTTTAATAGATTTTCAACTTTATTGTTAAAGAAATTAGGTTCAAGGTTGATTGGGAAAATTTGACAGTTTCTGGTCTGCCGTAACGACTTTCAAGAACAGCTAACGTGGTTTCCAAGGCACACAGGAATCGCGGTGTATTAAGATTTTCACACATCCACGGGCTGACCTCGCCAAGTGGTGCTACTCTTGACACATGAAGATTTTCTTTCATTTCATTTTATTTATTTACTAGCTTTTGCCCGCGACTTCGTTCGCATTGGAGGTTTTTCCAGATTTCATCTAAAGCGGGTCAGCGGTTTAGGCGTGAAAAGGTAACAGACAGATAGACAGACAGAGTTACTTTCGCATTTATAATATTAGTATGGATAGTATGTGAATTACATTGTGTTGAATATACAATTAATTATAAGATATACACAGAAAAAATACAACTATGAAGGTAACATTTGTGTCAACCAGTATTAAAAATTATGTCAAAGAGTTACATAATTATACCTATAATGTCAAAGTAAAATAATATTAAATGTCAGTAAAAAAGTAGAAAATTATATAATGTCAAATGATTAAAAATAAATATTAGATATACGTAATTTGTGTGATTGATATTATGTGTGATTGATTTTAAATCCGATACGTCATAAATACATTTTTTTTTAATAGAAAGGCCTTTGATTTGGTTTTAAACAAGTGGGTGTTATAAATCAGTGTCTTTAACTCAGAAGGCAACTTATTAAATATTTCTACAGCTTGATATTTCCAGCAAGGTTTTACTATGTTAAATTTGGGTGCTACTAGTTGTTTGAAAATTTTTCTTTGTGTGCTTTCTCTAATCTCACGGTCCTCTTGTGATTCAAATTCATGTAGATATTTGGCAAAATGAGTTAAGAGTACCAATACGTGTAGACTAGGAACTGTTAATGTTGCAATATGTTTGTAGTAATCCCTGCATGAGACACGTTGTGAGATTTTAACAATTGTCCTAATGGCTCGTTTTTGTGAGATGAACGCTACCTGCCAGTTATAATTATAACTATTTCCCCAGAGCAGGATGCTATACCTTATCCTAGACTCGACCAGGGCATAATATACAGCCTTTAAGACCAGGCACTCTAAAATATTTTTCACGCAAGCTCCGCCCCCATGCACCCCGGTTAGGCCGTTGTATGCTAAACGCTAATGTAGCAGTAATAAAGTTGAATATCGCGTGCGCTCTTTCACCATGTTCGGGTTCGAAACTGCAGTTGTTTACTAAACGCTAACGCAGCAGTAATAAAGTTGAATATCGCGTTCGCTCTTTTACCATGTTCGGGTTTGAAACTAAATGTCGTAAGTCTCAATTCTTATTTCGTTTATAACTAAAGTAATAATTGATCTAGAGAAAAATATCCTATATTTGGATAATACACTATAATTATTTTCTAATACTAATTTTAGACATAAAAGCCGAGTAATATTGATTAAATTTTGAATAATCTTTAAAAAAGACATGATTTTCGATTAAAAAATGAATCGAGCGAAAATGTTCCAATTACGTAACGGGTCTAGACATGTAAAGAAAAAGATACAATAAATCATATATACTAAAGTTCTATTTTGATTATATGCGTGATTGTTTCAGAATATTAATGCAAAGTTACATACAATTTAGGGAGCCTCCTCTTAACTGTTCTGTATTTAATTCATCCTAAAGGCTCCTTAGTGCGTAGCATGCTGACGATATGTATGATTCAATAACAGCAAGCTCTAGTTTCCAACTTAAATGCGAATCTATGTTAACACTTAAGATCGCTCGTGCCGTTCTTATTAGCAACGAGCACGTCTATAATCAGTAAATGTCTGCGAAATAAGGACAACATACGTTAAATCTACGAACGTTGCTATCGCTTACATACATATAATCGAGTGAGACTAATCGTGAATAACTCCGTTCTCAAAAACAATATGGTGTTTTCCAGGTTTCCTTTTGGATTTCATATCGAAGCCAGTCATCAGTGGGTTCACAACGGCCGCCGCACTTCAGATCAGCGCATCGCAGCTCAAGTCGCTGTTCATGATATCAGGTAAAAAGTTTAAAAAAAATCGAGTGTTTATGTATGTAGAAACGACCTTAGGGCCTATGCACATCACGTTTTTTCAACGCGCCGTCGACGCACGTTTTAGGAACGCGAGTCGACGGCGCGCTTTTATCCTACAGAGCAGTTTGTTGTGCACTATAATATCACCTGCGCAGATGGCTAATCAATTCAGATTGACCGCCGTGGCTGAAATCGCTCAGGAGGACTATTATTATTAATTATTTAAGAACTCGATTTTACGATTTATACAGAGTTGATACGACCGAGGGGCTTTCCTTTAAACTGCGTATACTAGGTACCATTTTCAAGCTTTGTACCAAAAATCAATTAAATAGGAGAAGTAGTTTAGTCGCAAATGATTTTGATGAGATGCACCTTAAAGCGATAAATCTGACGCGCTACGTTGCCACTTTGTTACCTAGGTATTTAAGGTCAGTCACATTTATTTACAAAGGATGGTTGCGTTTTACTCTGATTTGTAAGCTATTTAGGATGTTTGAAAAAAAAAATTTTTTTTTGGCTCTTATTTTTTAACTGTATCAAATTACAAAAACATAAATTATTAAAAAACAAAAAAACACTAAACACGTATAGTATACGTAGTGTAATTTAATGCCCCTCTGTCGTATCAACTCTGTATAGCGTTACGTACACCACATATGAGTAGATAGAATAGAAAAGTCCACACGTGCACAACATATCGTGATAAGGATTACAATGTGCATAGCTACAATGTACTGTTAAAGGTGTTTTAACATTGATTGCGTCTCTAAAATATGTAAGTACTTAATTGGTCATTGAGAAAAGCTTTATTATAAAAAATAATGCAGCATATCATTCAACAGGTGGATGACACTCTGAGCTGGAAAGATCATATTGCAAATGTGTGCTCCCGAGTTAGAAAACTCATTTACATATTTAAGCAACTTAGAGCATAAGCAACTTAGAGCAGTGGTTAGCAGTGAGACTCTTATAGAAACCTACAAAGCGCTTTATCAGAGTGTCGTTCGCTACTGTATATCGTCATGGGGTGGTGCTCCAAAAACTAAAATGCTACAAGTTGAACGAGCTCAAAGATCGGTACTGAAAGTTCTACTGTCTCGACCATAGAGGCACCCTACCAGCGAAGTTTATAAAGAAAGCCAAGTACTTTCAGTACGCAAATTCTTTATTTTTGAAGCTCTGCAAAGATACCATCGAGAAACCGCAATTTCACTGCCGCAAAATAATAAAAGACGTTTCAAAAAACGTTTCGAACAAAAACCAAATTTGCCCAACGTCATTATATTAGAATTGCTCCACGTATCTTTAATATAATTCCAACAGACAATATAAACAAAATAATAGCTCTCAACACTCACCGCTTCAAAAAACATGTACTGCAATGGCTTGCAGAATTAGACTATGTCCAAACCGAGAACCTGTTCACGATACAAAAATAACATAAATACATCATTATTTCCAAACCACACACTCACACTCATATGTACACACACACACATTCTGATCCATATACACACACTCAAAATACCTAAACTCACATACTGACATCATAATAATTACATCGTTTGTTCCCTTACATCCTAAAAAAAAATGTATACTTTCCTTATGATTACTTAGTAACTTACCTTTTTTTAATAATTTTGCCGCTATTTTTTTTAAATTCAACACTATATATTGTTTGTTATTTAAGAACTAGAGTATAAGACTTGGGAAGTCACTGTTTTCCTAAGATACAGGAAATTAGAAATTAGAAATTTTTTTTTTTAGAAATTAGAAATTATTTATTCATTTGTTAACATAGGTAAACAATACAGATCTTATTTTAATAAACAGAGCGCTATGTTATGCCAGGAGGCGTACAAATGTGGTGTGCATATCCTTGCGAGTATTATAAATGAAAGAAAACATTGTACAAAATCATGCATTATTATAGTATTACATTAAAATAAATTAAACAATCACTAAGTAATAATTCTGTCACACCTAAATAAGGAATTATTTATGTCTCAGAAAAAATATATATGTCAAAATAATTAAAGTGCCAATAATTAGAATGTCAAATAATTAAAATGTCAAATAATTAAAACGTAAAATAATTAAAAGTCAATCAAATTAACATGTCAAATAATTCAAATGCCAAAACTAATAATTGTGGTATTAAATTAATTCGTCATTTAAGTATTCGTCAATGGTATAATAGCATTTATTGGTTAATAATAATTGCATTTTTTTCTTAAATTGTTTCAAATTTAATTCTTTTATAGAATCTGGTATTTTATTATAAATGCGTGGTGCCATACCCAGGACACTTTTCCTTAGTAATGCAGTTCTGCATTTAAAATTATTTAAAGAATTTTTGTATTGATTACGAATTGGAACATTTCGTACAGTTTTCATTATTTCAAAAAGGTTGGGATTCGATTTCACGAAGATACTGGTTTCTAATATGTACATCGCCGGTAACGTAAGTATCTTTAATGATTTAAAATATGGTACACAACTGTCATCTGTTTTCAGACCACACATAGCTCTAATGCACCTTTTTTGTGCCTTAAATATTAGTTCCTTATCTGGGGAATTACCCCAAAAAATTATTCCGTACCTGAGAAGTGAGGCTACTAGACCATGGTAAGAAACCAGTAACGCGTCTATATTCACTTTTATACCCAATTGAAAAAGTGCATATGCAGATTTATTTATTTTTATACAGGCTAGGCCTAGTTCAGGAAACAGAGCTTCATTATAATATGTAATATTTTTATTGCTAATAAATATATTTGATTGATTGATTTGATCATTTATGCTGGGACACTGGCCTCCATTCTATGAAAGGGAACGAGCCGTAATCCACCAAGCGGGCTCAGTGTGAGTTGGTGAATGTACCATCTCTTAGATATCGAATGCTCCCAAATAGGTGAGCGAAACAGCTTGAGAAAACCGGTATTTCCTAGGAACAAAAAAATCGGAGAACTGCTATATAATTTGAAAAATACAACGTGTAATTTAAAGGGTTTATAATTTTTTATAATATACATACCAAGTGCACGGCTTCTTTGGATTATAACAAACGATATGACAAGGGTTTGGTAATCCTATGTCTTCATGGGTGGAACTAATTAGAAATTTCAATACATTGATACCAGAGACTGAATTTTTCAAATTAAGAAGATTGAAGAGAATTATCGTGTTATAGGCAAGTGACGTGGAAAGTTATTGACCCTCGTAGTGCTGTGACACGTTTGTTATGATTGATATTCAAGAAACATAATTATGAAACTTATAATTTCGTATCAATTCTTTGAGTCAGTTATTTTGTGCTGAAACTGGGCATAGAGACTCCATACCAGATGTTGTCTTCAGCCCTTTTGGATTGATATGGGGTTCCGTTACACGTTGTATAATAAGATTAGCTTTATATTCTGAATTTGCCTTAAGAGCTGAGTAATCCTAGTTTAAAATTGTGTGTCACGTTAACTATATCTTCCACTTGCTGTGCCCGCGACTTTGTTCGCATAAGAGTCGATATTATCTACGCAATTTTTGAAGTCGTAAATTCCAATGCCGTGGGATATCATTCTGGGGTAGCATGTAGCCTTTATGTTGCTCTATAACCTCTTGTATCTTCTAGTGAAATTCCCATTCAAATCGACTCAGCCGTGCTGGAGATAAGCCCGGTCACACACAAAGACACAGACAAATAATTTAAAAAGTTTGTTTGTGTTTTAGTGATGGACGATGACAATGATGATGGATTTACAGCCGGTTTTTGCATTCTCGTTAATCGATACAAGTCTACATAGGACTGATGTAACCAGTTCTAGAAGTAAACGCGCGAGGACAAATGTTACATGTGAAGATACCGTTCACGTAATAGTAGGAGGAGATGTAAGATGGAGTTTATTTTTGACGTGTTCTCGTTTAGCGTCTAATTCTCGCCGTCCCTGATCTTCGGACTATTTAACGTTGTGTAGTATGGGGTAAATTACTATAAGCATTTGAGAAAACACAGCTATTTCTATTAAATCACTGAGAGACACTTCCATTTTATTTATATGTATATGTATCAGACACATACGTTTATTTATACTGCAAATAATTCGGCCCTTATTGAACAGAATACTTACTTTATTTCAGGCTCATCGGGTAACACATTCTTCGACGCTATGATCAACTTCTTCAAGCACTTGAAAACCATAAAGCTATGGGACACAGTGCTAGGCATCAGCACTATTATAGCATTGTTGTTACTTAAAGTGAGTACCTATTAATTAACGTGACCCTACCCTGGTTTTCTCTTAGGAAAATGTCTTAGGTGTAGACTCTACACCTAAGACTTTGGTGGCCAACTTGGGATCTACGATAATTATCATACCATTACATACTTCTTGAAATTTTAAATGAAAATGTATCGTTTTTCATGTTGTATTTTTTATTAAACGGAAAAACATATAATTTAATTCTTAGCAACTATTTACTAACTATTTAATTATAATGGCGTAATGATAACTGCTTACACTAATATTATTAGCTCACACTAATATTATTAGCTCACATTAGTATTATTACACACATTAAAATTATTAATGTGAGCATTGCGCATCTTTCGCTAGTTTTGAAAAGTCAGGTTTGTAGTAGTTGTAAATTGCCAATCTCAAAGAGTCCAACGTATGAGCATCCATTAAGACATTTTTTTTTATTTTATTTACATTTCTTTAAATTTGTATATTTCTCGTTAGAAACTAATGCCCAGAAGTCTAGACCAGTGGATGTCCTTGCTGTCGGAGCGAAGAGTAATAATTTCGTTTTGCAATATCATGTGATCCATTAGAAATATATCTGCAAATTTTATAGCTATTTCATAGATGTCATCATGATCAATGGAGTCATTAAACGGATAACTGTTTTTCCACCAATTTCATTTTTTTTAATCACTAAGCGATTTTCGAAGCAATCGACTCGACTAATAGCCGATTGGTCACCTCTGGTGTAGAGTGACTATTATTTCAACAGTTGGCATATAAGCAAGGTACAAGTATGTATGTTGCAAACCGCGAAAGGACTTTTTTTTATTCACCCATTCATGTCCCACTGTTGGGCAAAGACCTCTCCCAAATGTTCTTTTCAAACGCCAGCTCGGACCAGCTAGCGTAGTTCGCGTCTAGGTCATCTCGCCATTTTTTTCTGGGTCGGTCTCGGCGAACGGTTATAATAGAATATTTATTTGCATAAAAAGATAATGAAATAAAAAATTCCGGACGCGGCGAGTCAGACTCGCCCAACGAGGGTTCCGTACCGGGTAGTAATTTTTTTTTTAAATTTCATTATATTAAGAATGTATGCGTCGTAAAAATATATTTTGGAACATACACATCAAGCCATTTCATATGATTAAATTTCGACCCACTTTAATACTATTTTTTTTTATAATTTAGTTACTAAAATAAAATAAAACGATGTTACTGGGCAAATTTCATAGTTTTACAACAATGGGAAGTACCTTATTCTCTTGACAGTGTTGCAATCTGCGTTTTTTTAACGGCATAAACGATCGTATCTTTTTTACGTTAATTTAGAAGTTTGATTTTTTCACAGCTTCAAGGGACCATAGCCCTGAGTATATGAATTTAAATTCAAATTTATTTATTAATCAGAAATCAAGATTCAACTCGATATCTCCACGCGTTCCCAAGATAAATGCTCTTTACAGACAGACAGACGGACAGACAGGTACACGAACAGACATACGGACAACAAAGTGATCCTATAATGGTTCCGTTTTTTTCCTTTTGAGGTACGGAACCCTAAACATAACCAGAGCCATACGTGTTTCTGATGAGCGTACAAGTTTTCACAAGCTTATCTAACATTGATTGCCAAAGAAGTTTTTGATACTATAAATACTGTGACTTAACACAACTATTCATGCTATTTATGTTAAAAAAATCTTATATTTAAGGTCTTTAGATTATTTGGTATCTTATAATGTACTAGCGACCCGGCCCGGCTTCGGACGGTCATTCAAACCTCTTAAAAATCTGTTCAGTAGTTTTTAAGTTTATCGCGTACATACATACAGAAAGAAAGACGTAGTGGGAGACTTTATTTTATAATATGTTAGGTTACTTACACACGTAGACATCAATTAGGTTAACGACATCATTAGAACTTAAAACGGGATATTTAACATGTGTACCTACGTATTGTTTCGAGTTTCCAATATTTCGGCACTGTTGCAAGCGCCATGAAGCGTCATGTTGAACGACCTCAACCAGTTTAAATTTACGGAAAAAAAATGCGTCTAAATGTGTTATTTAATAACGAATTTGCACAATAAAGATCATGTTTTAATGGCTACCGTAAAAGTCGATGGCAAAAGGCCTCGTTGACGTGATGATACCTAATAAGGTGGTATGACCAAATCGGCACAACTACTTATGTCTTTCATGTCTGTTACATTTTCACATTTAAACAACTTTACCTATTTTCATGAAAGGTACGGAGATCGATTAGACCTTTGGGGACGTAGGCTTTTTTCGCAAACAAATCTTTTCACAAGCTTGTCCCTGTATTTTGAGATGTTAGGCTACCCATAACTAACTCTTTAAGTCAAGAATGAGTAAGTTACTTCTAGGCAAGCGTGCTTCATCTTCGACCACATCATGTCGCTTACCATCAGGTTAGCCGGTTTTCAGATAGCTCGTGTATTCAATAAAATAAAAAACAGTTTTTATATTTAATGTGTTTTAAAAATCCCTAGTGGAAAACCTAAAGGTTTGTTTTTATTAGCCTTTTTTGTGGCTCTGCACCATCTCTCCTGTGGAAACCACTTACTTTTCATGTTATCCTGTTTCGTTTCACAGCGAGCCACAATAGCCGTGTCGGACAACACACCTGCATGTCGGGCACGTCTAGCAAGCTGCTGGCTCAACGTTGTTCGCGCAAGGAATGCACTCGTCGTGTTCGTAGCGGCCATACTTGCGTTCGTGCTCAACTTGAAAGGGATGACTCCATTTGCTCTCACAGGCGAGTTGTAACCGTCTTTGATTCTTGTGCGCCTGGTACCGTGGTGAGGTTTTGAGGTGGTGGGATCTCTTCAGTTTGAGGATAATCCCCCATTTGTTTTACTCTGGTTCATTGGTTAAGGAGTGGAATTTAATACCAAAGTCTATGTTTACTGATCGGTAGCTATAACCCTAGTGTACTTCATCTTTGACCACATCATCGCTTACCATCAGGTGAGATGATGGTCAAAATGAACTTACGTAATACATCACGACAACGATTGCTTTTAAACACCCGAACAAAAATAAGGATGTAAGTTTGATGTGTCTGTGGTATATATATATATATCTGTCTCTGTCGTCTGTGGCATCATTGCTCCCAAACGGATGACGAAACTTGATCGACTTTGATCAAGTTTTTTTTTTAAGAAGTATGTTTGTGGTTACAGGTACAATCGAAGGCGGCCTACCCAGGTTCGGCCCACCTCCGTTTCACACGCAGGTGGATAACAAGACGCTGCAGTTTAACGACATGCTGAGCGTGTTCGGCGGGGAGGGGGTGGTGATGCCACTCGTCGCCATTCTCGAAAGCATCGCCATCGCTAAGGCGTTCGGTGAGATTCATTACCATACCATCACCAACTAACCTATAACGTTCCAACTGCTGAGAGAAATCTCCTTTGTATGGTCATAATGGGCTGTAATCCACCACCCAGGCCCTATGTGGTCCTAGTACATGCCGGCTTCGTTGCGATGTTTTCATTCGCCGTTTTGAAAGCAGCAATAACAATTTTAAATAAGTGTTACACAATGGTTTAAACCGACGACATACTCGTAAGTCAAGACTAATAACCACCTCACCCCTACATAATAAACGAACGCTGTACTATGTACCTATAACGTTCTAAATGCTGGGACAAAGCATCCTATGTGTGAGGATAAAGGGCTGTAATCTACCACGCAGGACTTTTAACACGATGTTTTCTTTCACCGTTTCGAGAGCAGTGATGGTGATGATTTAACTTTTACAAAATAATTCGCCTTTGAACCCACGACAAACTACTACTCGTAGTCGTAAGACGGGACTGAAACTACCTCAGCCTACAACGGGACTGAAACTACCTCAGCCTACAACGTTCTAACTGCTGGGACAATGAGCTGTAATATATCACGCAGGCTCTATGTAGTCCTAGTACATTCCGGCTTCATCACGCTGGTTTCCTTCACCGTTTTGAAAGCAGCAATAACAATATAAGTTCCACAACGGTTTGAACCGATGACATACTCGTAAGTCGGGACTATAACCACCTCACCTAGTACGTTCTGTAGTCCTAGTATGTTCCGGTTTAAACCCACAACAAACTACTACAGTATTACTCGTTACTCGTGATTGTAATCATAAAATTTTTCAATTAGCCATAACCTCTGAATGTTTTAATGTTTAAGCGAAATTTGTGCGTGGTCGATGTAACACGCTGGTAAGTGGTAACATATGACTTAAATAACATGTAGGTTATATAAAACCTTTTACATATTGGTTTGTGAATTCGGCAAACCTTGTACCAATAATCGTGTCCAGTCTATGAAGCTGAGCCGAATAGTTTGAATTGGTATTTTTATTTAATATGGGTCTCGAAGGATTAATATTTTATTTTATATTATTATATTATTTATTTAGGGACAATAAACAGCTACAATATGTGTTGAAACAGAGAAATTAGATAATACATGACATGAACAATATTGCAGACCACTAAATTATCCGCGATTCTTTACTAAACACGCTAATAGAACATTAGTAACCCAAATAACTGACCGTATTCGACCGTATTAGGTTTTATTTTCGTTATGGAATTTCTTGATTCGGTCGCCACGCTCAAAGCCCGCGATAAAAGCTGTGCAATAGTTTAATAATCATTTTCATAACATTACATTTAAATTTGGATTTTGAATGTACAAAAATATCAATATTAACAAAATTACAATTATAGGATTCAACTATTCGACGGATAGGGTAGCGCAAACTAGAATTAGTTCAACAGGTATTAACAGCAAATAGAGTGAGATATTGGTTTTTTTTTAATGCTAATTTCAATGTTTATGTACTTATTTAATTAGTAAGTGTGCTCTTTATGTAGGAATGTTATATAGTATGCAGTATGGCAACCATATATGATAAAAACAACAAATAAATTAATATGTAAGTTTCTCCGTTCCCAGCGGGCAGTACCACAGTGGATGCGACACAGGAAATGCTGGCCATCGGCATGTGCAACCTTGTTTCGTCGTTCTGCCAGAGCATGCCTTCCACAGGATCCTTCACCCGCACCGCACTCAACCACGCTAGCGGGGTGGTCACTCCAGCCGGTTGCTTCTTTAAAGGTAACTTACCTAGAAGTAGTATGTAGTACCTCCTGCTAGTTATGATACCCGGGTCCTTCTGGTTGTTAATTTTTTTTGAATTATTTTTATAATCTTATCTTGTTTACAATTAATATCGGATATTGTCAGTAGCCTAATAGCTATGGAGAGGGTGCGAGTTCGAACCCCACCCATTGTATTATGGTGTGGTCACACTTGCTGGCTGCTTCTTCAACGGTAACTTAAAATGAAGTAGTACGTAGTACCTCCTGCTATTTATGCTACTCGGATCCTTCTGGTTGTTAAAATTGTTCGAATTATTTTTATAATCTTATCTCAGTTTAATTTCATTTTTATTATTTATTATTAATTTTGATTCCACAATAGTTAGTAACATACTTGTATGTTATTAAGTAGATAAATCGACACATTAAAACTACTTAATATACGCCAATCACCGCTGTATCATCCCGTGAGAGATTGCATATCAGCGATTGACGTACCTACAGTCAAATCTCCACGATATCATTGTCAGTATGCTGTTGGAGCTTGGCTTCGTCCTGCGAAACCTGGGAAACAGCTTTTGTGCATAATGGTGTAAAAACAATCCACTCCTGCTTCTGCAAATATCCCTGATGCAGTAGCGAGGGAGTTCTAACAGCACTTTGAACGCATTATTGCATTAGATACAGAGGGCACTGTAGGTTTAGCTTGATTTCCGACACGGAGGAATCTCGTTATGTTATGATAATGGAATATGATTTATTATTTATTTATTATATACTATATTGTACACCTTACAATACACTTAAGGATGCAAATAATAAAATTAGTGTAAGATGGGCGGTCTTATCGCACAGGGCAATCTCTTACAGACAACCTTTGGATGGACAGAAATTAAAGGAGATTGATTTAGGGCTGTCAGTGTATAACATCTATACTAATATTATAAAGCGGAAAAGTTTGTTAGTTTGTTTGTTTGTTTGTTTGTTTGCTTGAACGCGCTAATCTTCGAAAGTACTGGGTGGATTTGGATGAAATTTGGTATGGAAGTAGCTTGAAGCTTGAGGAAGGTTATAGGCTACTTTTTACCCGACTGCAAAAAAGGAGAGTTATGTTTTTACCGTGATAGAATCCACGGGAGCGAAGCCCCGCGAGAGTACTAGTCATACATAATACTAATTAAACATAATAATATAAAATACATACCATATAATATAAATATAATATAATATAATATATTTATATTATATGGTATATATACTAATACATATCAAAATAATAATAGAGAGAGGAGGGGAAAAAATTATAGTGATAGGTAATGCTCTTTCACCATTTTTTTGAACGTAGGTAATGTTTGAGCACGCCTCACATCTATGGGCAATGCATTCCATAAATGGGCCGGGACGGTGAAACGGGATAGTGAAATATTTATCGAAGAAAGAAGTGGAATGCATACGGATACTTGACTCTAAATTATGTATCTCAATTTTTTATATCTTAATTTTATTTATTTATAACCATTCTGTCTCGTTTGTTGATATCTTTTTATTTATTTGTATAAGTATGTACCAGATGCACTGATGAAATGATTTTCCTTCTTTCTATCCCAAATAACCAAATAAGCTAAGCCCTTGTTTCCCTCGCCAGCGACGCTGGTGCTACTAGCAGTGACCCTGCTGGCGGACGCGTTCTACTTCATCCCGCGCGCCGCGCTGGCCGGCATCATCATCGTGGCCATGTTCTCGCTCATGGAGACCGCCATCGTCACCAGGCTGTGGAGGAACAGCAGTCAGTACCACCTATCTATCTATCTATCTATCTGGTGCTACTAGCAGTGACCCTGCTGGCGGACGCGTTCTACTTCATCCCGCGCGCCGCGCTGGCATCATCATCGTGGCCATGTTCTCGCTCATGGAGACCGCCATCGTCACCAGGCTGTGGAGGAACAGCAGTCAGTACCACCTATCTATCTATCTATCTATCTGGTGCTACTAGCAGTGACCCTGCTGGCGGACGCGTTCTACTTCATCCCGCGCGCCGCGCTGGCCGGCATCATCATCGTGGCCATGTTCTCGCTCATGGAGACCGCCATCGTCACCAGGCTGTGGAGGAACAGCAGTCAGTACCACCTATCTATCTATCTATCTATCTGGTGCTACTAGCAGTGACCCTGCTGGCGGACGCGTTCTACTTCATCCCGCGCGCCGCGCTGGCCGGCATCATCATCGTGGCCATGTTCTCGCTCATGGAGACCGCCATCGTCACCAGGCTGTGGAGGAACAGCAGTCAGTACCACCTATCTATCTATCTATCTATCTGGTGCTACTAGCAGTGACCCTGCTGGCGGACGCGTTCTACTTCATCCCGCGCGCCGCGCTGGCCGGCATCATCATCGTGGCCATGTTCTCGCTCATGGAGACCGCCATCGTCACCAGGCTGTGGAGGAACAGCAGTCAGTACCACCTATCTATCTATCTATCTATCTATCTGGTGCTACTAGCAGTGACCCTGCTGGCGGACGCGTTCTACTTCATCCCGCGCGCCGCGCTGGCCGGCATCATCATCGTGGCCATGTTCTCGCTCATGGAGACCGCCATCGTCACCAGGCTGTGGAGGAACAGCAGTCAGTACCACCTATCTATCTATCTATCTATCTGGTGCTACTAGCAGTGACCCTGCTGGCGGACGCGTTCTACTTCATCCCGCGCGCCGCGCTGGCCGGCATCATCATCGTGGCCATGTTCTCGCTCATGGAGACCGCCATCGTCACCAGGCTGTGGAGGAACAGCAGTCAGTACCACCTATCTATCTATCTATCTATCTGGTGCTACTAGCAGTGACCCTGCTGGCGGACGCGTTCTACTTCATCCCGCGCGCCGCGCTGGCCGGCATCATCATCGTGGCCATGTTCTCGCTCATGGAGACCGCCATCGTCACCAGGCTGTGGAGGAACAGCAGTCAGTACCACCTATCTATCTATCTATCTATCTGGTGCTACTAGCAGTGACCCTGCTGGCGGACGCGTTCTACTTCATCCCGCGCGCCGCGCTGGCCGGCATCATCATCGTGGCCATGTTCTCGCTCATGGAGACCGCCATCGTCACCAGGCTGTGGAGGAACAGCAGTCAGTACCACCTATCTATCTATCTATCTATCTGGTGCTACTAGCAGTGACCCTGCTGGCGGACGCGTTCTACTTCATCCCGCGCGCCGCGCTGGCCGGCATCATCATCGTGGCCATGTTCTCGCTCATGGAGACCGCCATCGTCACCAGGCTGTGGAGGAACAGCAGTCAGTACCACCTATCTATCTATCTATCTATCTGGTGCTACTAGCAGTGACCCTGCTGGCGGACGCGTTCTACTTCATCCCGCGCGCCGCGCTGGCCGGCATCATCATCGTGGCCATGTTCTCGCTCATGGAGACCGCCATCGTCACCAGGCTGTGGAGGAACAGCAGTCAGTACCACCTATCTATCTATCTATCTATCTGGTGCTACTAGCAGTGACCCTGCTGGCGGACGCGTTCTACTTCATCCCGCGCGCCGCGCTGGCCGGCATCATCATCGTGGCCATGTTCTCGCTCATGGAGACCGCCATCGTCACCAGGCTGTGGAGGAACAGCAGTCAGTACCACCTATCTATCTATCTATCTATCTGGTGCTACTAGCAGTGACCCTGCTGGCGGACGCGTTCTACTTCATCCCGCGCGCCGCGCTGGCCGGCATCATCATCGTGGCCATGTTCTCGCTCATGGAGACCGCCATCGTCACCAGGCTGTGGAGGAACAGCAGTCAGTACCACCTATCTATCTATCTATCTATCTGGTGCTACTAGCAGTGACCCTGCTGGCGGACGCGTTCTACTTCATCCCGCGCGCCGCGCTGGCCGGCATCATCATCGTGGCCATGTTCTCGCTCATGGAGACCGCCATCGTCACCAGGCTGTGGAGGAACAGCAGTCAGTACCACCTATCTATCTATCTATCTATCTGGTGCTACTAGCAGTGACCCTGCTGGCGGACGCGTTCTACTTCATCCCGCGCGCCGCGCTGGCCGGCATCATCATCGTGGCCATGTTCTCGCTCATGGAGACCGCCATCGTCACCAGGCTGTGGAGGAACAGCAGTCAGTACCACCTATCTATCTATCTATCTATCTGGTGCTACTAGCAGTGACCCTGCTGGCGGACGCGTTCTACTTCATCCCGCGCGCCGCGCTGGCCGGCATCATCATCGTGGCCATGTTCTCGCTCATGGAGACCGCCATCGTCACCAGGCTGTGGAGGAACAGCAGTCAGTACCACCTATCTATCTATCTATCTATCTGGTGCTACTAGCAGTGACCCTGCTGGCGGACGCGTTCTACTTCATCCCGCGCGCCGCGCTGGCCGGCATCATCATCGTGGCCATGTTCTCGCTCATGGAGACCGCCATCGTCACCAGGCTGTGGAGGAACAGCAGTCAGTACCACCTATCTATCTATCTATCTATCTGGTGCTACTAGCAGTGACCCTGCTGGCGGACGCGTTCTACTTCATCCCGCGCGCCGCGCTGGCCGGCATCATCATCGTGGCCATGTTCTCGCTCATGGAGACCGCCATCGTCACCAGGCTGTGGAGGAACAGCAGTCAGTACCACCTATCTATCTATCTATCTATCTGGTGCTACTAGCAGTGACCCTGCTGGCGGACGCGTTCTACTTCATCCCGCGCGCCGCGCTGGCCGGCATCATCATCGTGGCCATGTTCTCGCTCATGGAGACCGCCATCGTCACCAGGCTGTGGAGGAACAGCAGTCAGTACCACCTATCTATCTATCTATCTATCTGGTGCTACTAGCAGTGACCCTGCTGGCGGACGCGTTCTACTTCATCCCGCGCGCCGCGCTGGCCGGCATCATCATCGTGGCCATGTTCTCGCTCATGGAGACCGCCATCGTCACCAGGCTGTGGAGGAACAGCAGTCAGTACCACCTATCTATCTATCTATCTATCTGGTGCTACTAGCAGTGACCCTGCTGGCGGACGCGTTCTACTTCATCCCGCGCGCCGCGCTGGCCGGCATCATCATCGTGGCCATGTTCTCGCTCATGGAGACCGCCATCGTCACCAGGCTGTGGAGGAACAGCAGTCAGTACCACCTATCTATCTATCTATCTATCTGGTGCTACTAGCAGTGACCCTGCTGGCGGACGCGTTCTACTTCATCCCGCGCGCCGCGCTGGCCGGCATCATCATCGTGGCCATGTTCTCGCTCATGGAGACCGCCATCGTCACCAGGCTGTGGAGGAACAGCAGTCAGTACCACCTATCTATCTATCTATCTATCTGGTGCTACTAGCAGTGACCCTGCTGGCGGACGCGTTCTACTTCATCCCGCGCGCCGCGCTGGCCGGCATCATCATCGTGGCCATGTTCTCGCTCATGGAGACCGCCATCGTCACCAGGCTGTGGAGGAACAGCAGTCAGTACCACCTATCTATCTATCTATCTATCTGGTGCTACTAGCAGTGACCCTGCTGGCGGACGCGTTCTACTTCATCCCGCGCGCCGCGCTGGCCGGCATCATCATCGTGGCCATGTTCTCGCTCATGGAGACCGCCATCGTCACCAGGCTGTGGAGGAACAGCAGTCAGTACCACCTATCTATCTATCTATCTATCTGGTGCTACTAGCAGTGACCCTGCTGGCGGACGCGTTCTACTTCATCCCGCGCGCCGCGCTGGCCGGCATCATCATCGTGGCCATGTTCTCGCTCATGGAGACCGCCATCGTCACCAGGCTGTGGAGGAACAGCAGTCAGTACCACCTATCTATCTATCTATCTATCTGGTGCTACTAGCAGTGACCCTGCTGGCGGACGCGTTCTACTTCATCCCGCGCGCCGCGCTGGCCGGCATCATCATCGTGGCCATGTTCTCGCTCATGGAGACCGCCATCGTCACCAGGCTGTGGAGGAACAGCAGTCAGTACCACCTATCTATCTATCTATCTATCTGGTGCTACTAGCAGTGACCCTGCTGGCGGACGCGTTCTACTTCATCCCGCGCGCCGCGCTGGCCGGCATCATCATCGTGGCCATGTTCTCGCTCATGGAGACCGCCATCGTCACCAGGCTGTGGAGGAACAGCAGTCAGTACCACCTATCTATCTATCTATCTATCTGGTGCTACTAGCAGTGACCCTGCTGGCGGACGCGTTCTACTTCATCCCGCGCGCCGCGCTGGCCGGCATCATCATCGTGGCCATGTTCTCGCTCATGGAGACCGCCATCGTCACCAGGCTGTGGAGGAACAGCAGTCAGTACCACCTATCTATCTATCTATCTATCTGGTGCTACTAGCAGTGACCCTGCTGGCGGACGCGTTCTACTTCATCCCGCGCGCCGCGCTGGCCGGCATCATCATCGTGGCCATGTTCTCGCTCATGGAGACCGCCATCGTCACCAGGCTGTGGAGGAACAGCAGTCAGTACCACCTATCTATCTATCTATCTATCTGGTGCTACTAGCAGTGACCCTGCTGGCGGACGCGTTCTACTTCATCCCGCGCGCCGCGCTGGCCGGCATCATCATCGTGGCCATGTTCTCGCTCATGGAGACCGCCATCGTCACCAGGCTGTGGAGGAACAGCAGTCAGTACCACCTATCTATCTATCTATCTATCTGGTGCTACTAGCAGTGACCCTGCTGGCGGACGCGTTCTACTTCATCCCGCGCGCCGCGCTGGCCGGCATCATCATCGTGGCCATGTTCTCGCTCATGGAGACCGCCATCGTCACCAGGCTGTGGAGGAACAGCAGTCAGTACCACCTATCTATCTATCTATCTATCTGGTGCTACTAGCAGTGACCCTGCTGGCGGACGCGTTCTACTTCATCCCGCGCGCCGCGCTGGCCGGCATCATCATCGTGGCCATGTTCTCGCTCATGGAGACCGCCATCGTCACCAGGCTGTGGAGGAACAGCAGTCAGTACCACCTATCTATCTATCTATCTATCTGGTGCTACTAGCAGTGACCCTGCTGGCGGACGCGTTCTACTTCATC
Organism: Tholera decimalis; assembly: GCA_943138885.2. Classification (NCBI taxonomy): domain Eukaryota; kingdom Metazoa; phylum Arthropoda; class Insecta; order Lepidoptera; family Noctuidae; genus Tholera; species Tholera decimalis. The sequence goes on from OW964555.2 coordinate 4,537,870, forward strand.
CCGCGCGCCGCGCTGGCCGGCATCATCATCGTGGCCATGTTCTCGCTCATGGAGACCGCCATCGTCACCAGGCTGTGGAGGAACAGCAGTCAGTACCACCTATCTATCTATCTATCTATCTGGTGCTACTAGCAGTGACCCTGCTGGCGGACGCGTTCTACTTCATCCCGCGCGCCGCGCTGGCCGGCATCATCATCGTGGCCATGTTCTCGCTCATGGAGACCGCCATCGTCACCAGGCTGTGGAGGAACAGCAGTCAGTACCACCTATCTATCTATCTATCTATCTGGTGCTACTAGCAGTGACCCTGCTGGCGGACGCGTTCTACTTCATCCCGCGCGCCGCGCTGGCCGGCATCATCATCGTGGCCATGTTCTCGCTCATGGAGACCGCCATCGTCACCAGGCTGTGGAGGAACAGCAGTCAGTACCACCTATCTATCTATCTATCTATCTGGTGCTACTAGCAGTGACCCTGCTGGCGGACGCGTTCTACTTCATCCCGCGCGCCGCGCTGGCCGGCATCATCATCGTGGCCATGTTCTCGCTCATGGAGACCGCCATCGTCACCAGGCTGTGGAGGAACAGCAGTCAGTACCACCTATCTATCTATCTATCTATCTGGTGCTACTAGCAGTGACCCTGCTGGCGGACGCGTTCTACTTCATCCCGCGCGCCGCGCTGGCCGGCATCATCATCGTGGCCATGTTCTCGCTCATGGAGACCGCCATCGTCACCAGGCTGTGGAGGAACAGCAGTCAGTACCACCTATCTATCTATCTATCTATCTGGTGCTACTAGCAGTGACCCTGCTGGCGGACGCGTTCTACTTCATCCCGCGCGCCGCGCTGGCCGGCATCATCATCGTGGCCATGTTCTCGCTCATGGAGACCGCCATCGTCACCAGGCTGTGGAGGAACAGCAGTCAGTACCACCTATCTATCTATCTATCTATCTGGTGCTACTAGCAGTGACCCTGCTGGCGGACGCGTTCTACTTCATCCCGCGCGCCGCGCTGGCCGGCATCATCATCGTGGCCATGTTCTCGCTCATGGAGACCGCCATCGTCACCAGGCTGTGGAGGAACAGCAGTCAGTACCACCTATCTATCTATCTATCTATCTGGTGCTACTAGCAGTGACCCTGCTGGCGGACGCGTTCTACTTCATCCCGCGCGCCGCGCTGGCCGGCATCATCATCGTGGCCATGTTCTCGCTCATGGAGACCGCCATCGTCACCAGGCTGTGGAGGAACAGCAGTCAGTACCACCTATCTATCTATCTATCTATCTGGTGCTACTAGCAGTGACCCTGCTGGCGGACGCGTTCTACTTCATCCCGCGCGCCGCGCTGGCCGGCATCATCATCGTGGCCATGTTCTCGCTCATGGAGACCGCCATCGTCACCAGGCTGTGGAGGAACAGCAGTCAGTACCACCTATCTATCTATCTATCTATCTGGTGCTACTAGCAGTGACCCTGCTGGCGGACGCGTTCTACTTCATCCCGCGCGCCGCGCTGGCCGGCATCATCATCGTGGCCATGTTCTCGCTCATGGAGACCGCCATCGTCACCAGGCTGTGGAGGAACAGCAGTCAGTACCACCTATCTATCTATCTATCTATCTGGTGCTACTAGCAGTGACCCTGCTGGCGGACGCGTTCTACTTCATCCCGCGCGCCGCGCTGGCCGGCATCATCATCGTGGCCATGTTCTCGCTCATGGAGACCGCCATCGTCACCAGGCTGTGGAGGAACAGCAGTCAGTACCACCTATCTATCTATCTATCTATCTATCTGGTGCTACTAGCAGTGACCCTGCTGGCGGACGCGTTCTACTTCATCCCGCGCGCCGCGCTGGCCGGCATCATCATCGTGGCCATGTTCTCGCTCATGGAGACCGCCATCGTCACCAGGCTGTGGAGGAACAGCAGTCAGTACCAACTATCTATCTATCTATAATATTATAAAGCGGAAAAGTTCGTTTGTTTGTACTTGTGCACTATAATATCTCCAGCGCCGCTACCTTATCTCCAATCGCCATGAACGAAATTGGTCAGTAGGACTAATATGTTTCTTCGCTTATACATCAATCATTCAGAGGTCGGAATTAGGTAGAGTTATTTATGTACTTACATCGAAATGTTGATATTAATACGGATCTTCCCGGGATTTTTAACAGACAATCCCGTGTGACCAACAATATTACAAATAAATAAAAATAAAAACCTCAGAGATAAATAAGACAAATACACAATTTTTATTAGTATTAAATTCACAATACAAATTATTAATAGTCTTAGACGTCGTCTTTTTTATAAATTGTGTAAAAGTAAATAACTTTTTATTTAATAAATCACGGGATTTTTCTGCTCTTCAAAATTAATCCTGGGATTTGGGGCATATCCAGTTTATTGTTTCGTTGTATGAAATCAGTGTAAGTACATAAATAACTCTACCTAATTCTGACCTCATCATCATCGTGGCCATGTTCTCGATCATGGAGACCGCCATCGTCACAAGGCTGTGGAGGAACAGCATTTAGTACCACCTATCTATCCTATATACAACAACATGGATAGCCATGTTTTGAGAATACTCTCATCGTGCGTACAGCTAAGGAATGGAATTCCCTTCCAGAGTCTGTGTTTCCTTATACCTATAACCTTGGTGACTTTAATTCATGAGTGAATAGATTTCAGTTTAGATATAAGGACCGTGCAGGAACTATAACTGATATTACAAAAGTGTCACTTTCAAATCATTTTATAATCAAAGTTTCGGAACTTTCCTACTGACTAATAATAATTATACGAATTTATTTAAGCGAGCGTGAGTTTAGAAATTATCAGCAGTTTCGATCTAGAATTAATGCTTGGTTTCTAGAGGGAGATTTCGAGCGCTCTCCTGGCCCTCAAACGACGCACGGCCTAATTAGGCCAGGGCCGTTAGTCTTGGAGACGCCCATCACCCTATAATAATGTGAGACTCGAGGTGACGGTACTTCCACGCCGTTTCGGGGGAGTCAAACACCTCACTTCCCCAGCTTGTCAGGACTGCACTAGTAGGGGGCTGCGTTAATGAGCGAAAAAACACGCGGTGGTTTTAGTCAGAGAGTATGACAGACACCTTTGCCCGCGCCATGTAAAGGAAATAGATGAGGACAATGACTGGTCTCTATTTATTTTTTCTCGTTTATACATCCATCATATTGTGCTCCTAGTCCTTTACTCCTATGCAGTTGCGTGTTGTTAGCTGCTCTTAACCTCGTCTGTGTTGTACCCCTACAGAGATGGAGCTACTAGTGTACCTGATAACAGTGATAACGGGCGCGGCAGCCGGCTTAGAGTACGGCATCGTGTGCGGCGCGGCGGCCGACGCGGCTCGAGCGCTGGCTCACGCGGCCCGCCCGACTCTCACTACGACTGCCTTTAAGGTAACCGCTTATACCTTTATGGTGCCCTGGTACTTCGGATCGAAATAATAGTACATTGTTCATCGAGGGGAGAAAGTGACCGATTACCAATGAAGGTGTAGTTTGAGGCCCAAAGCGCAGCTGAGTGCCTTAATACACACGAGTAAATAGCCAAAGAAAAAGCTTCTTATTACCCAATCCACAAGATTATACTGGCCACTGCTTTCGCAGAACATCAGCGACTATTCTTGCAGACACTGGTGCCCATTTAACACAATTAAACATCACAGTGGTTGGAAATCATCCGCTGTTGCATCGAGAATTCAGTTGAAAACAAAATACAAGTAAATAAACAAATAGCAGAATCAATCACTTTGCATCAAGATCCATCTCCTCAACCATCAACAAGCGCGGCATCGCCAGTGGCACTTCGGGAACCAGTTGCCCTTTTGTCACCACAGCCTTCCACTAGCGCAGTGCCAATAGCACAGGCACAGCAAGTAATCTCTTCTGCATTGTCTCAAATGGCTCAAACCAATATTAGTCTCTCTGGCAAAAGTATTTATATTGAGTTTTAATAACTGTAAAAATTTTAATATAAACTACAATTTAAAAAATTGTCTCTTATTTTCCTCGTAGGTATAGTATAAAGCACTATGTAAGTATCACTCGGAAGAAAGTGCGATTCCCAACTCGTGTGTATTAAGTACTCAAACTACACCCTCGCTGGTAATCGGTCACTTTCTTCCCTCGATCAACAATGTACTATTATTTCTTAGTTTTACATGATATGCGGGAGGAAAAATATACATTATAACAATATTTATTATGCAGCTATTATTTCCCGTGACCCAAGGGCTGGCTATTTCTTTGGCCAAAGGCTAAGCATTGCCATACAACGAGGCAATGCCGCCAGTATCTTGGGTACGTTGCCAGCCGACAGCGTTGAGGATGATTTTTTTTTCAGTTTTATTCCTAGTTTGTATTTTAAGTATTTTAGTTTTGCATAATGTTTTCTCCCGATTTATAAAGTTTTTGAATTAAGCAAACACTTTACCATAAAACATACAAAGTCATAATAATAACAGTGAAAACAAAACGGAGATCGTGCAAAAAACAAACTAGTTATAGCAATTTTAAATGAATATATCTCTCGCGGAAACGGTTTTTTCTACGTTATAAATTTTGACGTCAAATCTATGTCGAACTTTCCTTCTAATTATCAACTCTAAAGCTTTATAACTTTGTCAGTGACTTTGTGAGGTAAACCGATGGCTATCAACCGTGCATATTTTTCTAAATTATATTAAATAATAAGTCTAAAACAACATCCGTAACTAAATAAATTGAAACCAAACCTAGACATTTTTTATAAAATAATTATCCTTACTAAACGCAAAACGTATATGCGTCATACGATATCCTTACGCAGATGCATACACTCATGCAATGTTAGCGGCCGACACGCACACGAGCGCATTTCCTTAAATTAAGGATTGTATTAAATCGTCATGATACTGTGTTTCCATTTTAAGTTAAATGAAAGATTTTTCCGTAAAAATTTAACACCTATTTTTTATGACGGAAATCGAGTCAGAAGCCGTTTCTGAACCAACTACTTTCAGGAATTGCGTTTATTTTGTTACACGTTATATATCAGGATTAGCTTTCAGTCTAGCCGGATGCAACAGAGTACTAGTATTTAACATGGACTGACTGCATATTGACCTGCACAACCCTTTACCTAGCTGGGTTACCTTATACTTCTTTGCAAGACTAATGCCAGATTTACTGGCCAGTAACGACTTCCAAAGATGTATAAATAACAGCCGAAACCGATGGCTTGACGTGTTTTCCGACATGCTGAATAATCTAGGTAATATGTTAAGACAGCCACTCATCAACGCACATACCTTGAATAGCGTTGCTTAACTTTGAAAATCGTTCCATGACAGTCGACAGACACGGAGTAGACAGTCGCTATGTGACTTCACAATAGCTAGGTTACACGATAAGTTTCCAAGACTGGTGCCATATTTTCTGGCTTCTGACAAATTTAAAGCTTGACTAAGATGTGAAAATAACTGCCAGGACCAAAGCGAGGCACGAAGAGACATCCATCCACGAAATGACCTGAGCAATCGTTGCTTAACGTTACAGATCGACCCGTGCAGCTATTATTATTTAGCCGCGAGCTCCTCATATAGCATATTTTTTATACTATACCTGCTCGAAAAGTGCCTTATTACTTTTTAAAAAGATTGACAGAAAGGACGTCATTACTGTAGTACAAATGTGCGGGTCGCATTTAAATAAACTTTACTGACACGGAATTCAACAATTCATTATTTCTAGGAATCCCCGAAAATGCATTTCATTTTGAAGCATAGACAATGTGTGTTGCTACATGTGTAAAAAATTAAATAATTATTGCTGACGTAATCACCATCTAGATCCCCCCCACCCCCACGTCATCAAAAATAAGCAAAGCAAAGACCCCCACACCCCCCTATAGTGCTTACGTAATACTTGAACGGTCCCTATTGTATAAAGCACTATGAATCACTCGGAAGAAAGTGCGATTCCCAACTCGTGTGCATTAAGTACTCAAACTACACCGTCGTTGGTAATCGGTCACTTTCTCCCCTCGATGAACAATGTACTATTAACTAACTTCTACAAATTCCTTTCTTACTTACCCCACAGGTGGGCAACCAAGACTGCGTATCCATCACGCTGTGTGGTTCGCTTTCGTACGCGAGCTCGCAACACTTACAGAACAAGATACGTCGCAATATTCCGTCGTATATCTCCGTCGTGGTACTAGACGCACGACAGCTACATGCCATGGACTTAGGAGTCGCTGAGGTGAGACTTACGAAATAATATTCTATGCTAATATTAGAAAAGTATGTTTGTTTGTTTGAACGCGCTAATCTTCTAAAGTACTGGATTTGGATGAAATTTGGTATGGCTTATAAGCTTGAAGGTTAAGGAAGGTTATAAGGCTTTTTATTTGACTGCAAAAGACAGAGTTTATGTTTTATCGTGATAAAATATCCTTTACTTCAGGCAACTAGGCCTTAAAAAAACACTAAAACTATACATATGTCATCGTGAGCAAGTGTTGCTGGCAACATTGTAATATCCAGTGCTGCTGGAAAATGGTTTCTAGCAATACAAATGCTTGAAGTTAAAAAAAAAAATATTTTGATAAAAGGTGCGCGCTTGACCACTTTCTCACCTGATAAGTTAGATAGTAAGCGATGATGTGGTCAAAGATGAAGGATGCTTACCTAGAGGTAGCCTATTTACTCTTGACCTATCTTGATCCCCAGGTTGTAGCTATCAGGAAATACAGACTTCGAATACAGATTTCGGACAGAATTCATTTGTTTAGTATGAAAACCACTTATTTAACAATAGGGTATTTGCCTATTTTACAAAAATAGTTTAGTTTTAATTATTGATCAATTTTAAGCAAAAAAAAAGTGTTTTTCGTAAAAAATAACTGGGTAACATTGGTAAAACTTAAAAAAAAATTCAAATTAATTATTTTCCCGCCCAAAACCCATCGCTGTCACGAAGTCGCATGACGTCATATTTCTCAAACAACAAAGTGTTTTTGAGGTTAGGATTTCTGTCGTCTTACGTTGTTTGACAAGTCGACACGTTTGACAGCTTTGAGAAAAATGACGTCACACTTCGTGATTAGCGTTTGCGGTCACGTGACACAGATTGAAAATTATAATTTTTACTTTATGAAAATTTAATTGATTAATGGTAGGATACCTTTTGTGATAGACTCTCACTTGACCTGTTTTTAATCTTTGTTTTAAATTAGCAAGTAAAGATTAGAAACAATTAAATACATTTTAATAGTTTCTAATTTCACTTTTTAGAAATATCTCTAATCTCCCTTCATAATTTATTTCCAGAACTTAATATCTGTGATAGTAGAACTAGAGAAGGAAGGGCGAAGGTTCCTTTGCTGGAACTTCAAGGAGAACCATCAGAAGCTGATTGAGGACATCCACCCAGGATTCGAGAGCCGCTTCGTGGAAGGACCCAGTATTGATCAACATGTATTAGGTACATATTTGGTTACATTGTGATTTTTTTACATATACCGCGTATTAGCTACAGTAGTACCCAACTGATAAGGCGCGTCGCGAATCTTCGTTCGCGCAGAAAAAAAAGTATGGCCCCGAAGATTAACGAAAGAACGCATAAAACTTACAATCAACCATAGATCACTACTGTAAGGTTCATAATACACTGCAGCAGTTACATCAGTAAGCCATATCAGTTGGGTACTACTGTACCAGTCTTACCTGATGTAGCTAAAAATTAGTTTTGTATATGCAGCCCACTCTCTGACCTGTCACAGTCACAGTCTGACCTCCAGAACTTCCATAAACCAGTTACTGGGTAACACAATAGCTCCATGGCTAGACTTAGCTAGTAAACTTTCCGCGCTTTCGCCAGTAAAATTTTGCTTTCTCATAAAATATAGGTACCAGGAATACATAATAGCACAAGATGTCTTGCAGAATTGAGTCAGATGCACTGGGTGACTGCAACCAGCTGGAATGATAGAAATCAGGCCTAACAAAATGGCTGCCTAGCTATCGCTCAAACGTTTAACAACAAATAAATAATTTCCTTACGAAATTATAATACTTATTTCAGTTTCCTCACGTGACGTCAATGGACACACTGATGTCCGATCTATTTCAAGGCTGTGAATGAACTATCATCGTTTTAGGAAAACCCGTAAAGTATGTTTTGATGGTCGACTAGGATAGCATAAAGCTGAATAAGGCCAGGGTAAGTGGGAAGCCTGGGTGTAGTAATAGGCCTTTTTATATGACAGAAGACTGCGGCACTTGATCTCTTCTCTTGGTCTCATTTCAAGTTATATTCTGTGCTTTCATAAAAATATTTTAAAGCTAACCTAACCTATTTCTTAAACATCTTTACTTTTCATCAGTATTAAGAATTATCATCAACTTAGCATAGGTTAATTGATATTAAATGATAATTAATTAATGAGAAATTATATTAATTTAGAAATTGGTTATTAAAAAACATTTAAACACTTCATAACTGACCTATAGAAAAAAACACCAAAACAAACTCAAAGGTCGAAATCTTGAAAGTCCATAAAATTCGTACCGGAAATAATATGAGTACACGGTTGGTTATATCCGAGGTGATATTTTGTTGTTTGTCCTTTTGTGTTGCATAAAGTTTTAATAAGTAAATAAATCAATCTATCTTTTGATGAAAGAAGCACACAGATTTGAGTGGACCTGTTCAGAGTATCGTGTAGCTCAACTGTAAAGAAGGTATCGCTTCATGTAAAACATTTATACTCAGCTGTATCTGATTAGCCGTCCCTAACATTATTTATGTTAGTTTAAGTTAAGCAGACAATGATCCCAAATATAACAACCTACATAGTACACATATTCACTATTGTTTATGATGATAATGCAGATATTATGTAAGTGTGAAATAATCTTTAAAGGATAGTACCACAAAGATTTTACTGGATCTGTCAAGTCATTGATCTTTATCAGCTGTTAATCTGCTAGCTCAACTTACTATTATTCTTTCGGGTTTCTTATTATTTCGTCTGATAGTCGCTGCAATCTTCTGCTCTTATGCTTGCCTAGTATCACGAGAGGTTGCGTTTATAGTTTTTATAATTATGTATGTTTTTCTTTCCAGGCTTGGACATACCACGATAAGTATAGTTCAATCTGTCAAGACCAATACAGATCTTCATGCGTCTTACTGTATAACAGGAAGTCGTCACGAAGTTACTGCAAAAATAGCCCTTCTGTGTACGTAATAAAGGCGTTTTTTAAACTGTGCTGATGATCCGTCTTTGCAAGTCTTTCTCGCCAGTGATATTCCGTTTAAAACTAGAATATGAATGAAAAATCCATTTTTTTTATTGTAAAGGGCCCCCGAGACGGTCCAACGGTTTGATTCAAACCTTACGTGTTTGATGCTACCGTTTGATGTTGGTTTGAACGGTTTGTCAAACAGCACTGCGCAGTTTGGTTTCAATTTCAATATCTTGGTCCGACATTTTCGTCACACACAAACTCACGCTACAAAATCTAACGCAAAACTAAGCCGAGTTTGTTCAAACGCGTCGGAACATGATCAAACGGCGCGTCAAACACAACAAAAATATGAAATTTCATCAAACGTGCTTCAAACTCGTATATGTTTGACCTTTGTAAACGATTAAAATGGTTTGACACAAACCAAAATTTACGTGTTTGAGTCAAACCGTTGGACCGTCTCGGGGGGCCTTAAGAATCACTGTCATGCCCAATGGAATTTTTCTAAGTTTCATCTAAGAATTGCTCAATCTGAACATTCCATTAAGGAGAAAAAATAGTTGTTTTATTTAAATTTAATGGCGAAACTTCCACACGTGTTGATAGTTTCAGTAGGTTCAGTAAGAATCAAATTTAATGGCGGCTCGAACCATTCTGTACTCACTTCGTAGGAGCATTTGCTCCACAGTTTTAGGGCCTTGAAATCATCCATTAATTTTGAATCGTACTCTGATTATATCTGATGATGATGAAGTGAGTTTTGTTAATTTTCACCAGTTAACTAAAATTCACCTTGTAACAGAATGAGTCTATAAAAATTAAATATTTTTAACGTAAGTGAAACTGAATGTGATAAAACTATTATAATAGTTAGATAAAGTTACTGACTGTTCAATATTATTCTTATTTAGTTGCACAGTTTTACTGAAACTATTTTATAAAGTCACTTAAAATCATAGTAGTACCAAGATTATCTAAAACTGTGTATATTTTGGATTTTATAAATATCATTATTTAGTACAATTTGTAGATTATTTTGTAAATATCGTTATTTTACTGTGAAGATTTTAATTAAATATTTAATTCATAATGTGTTTTTATTTTTTGTTATTTTTAAATAATGTCGAAGACAAGGTTTTTCCACGAATAAAACAAACAATGCTATCCAATCTGGATGTATGATGATTGGTATTACCATTCAGAGATCAGACGGTCTCGAAAATACTTCGCGTTGTATAAAGTTACAACTTTGAAGCTGGTAAACCCCGTGTTAAAAGTACGGTTATTACAATGCCCAAATGAAACACAAATTATATTTTAATACTGTATTTGTCTTAAACATTCTAAATAACTGTCCTTTAGTGGGGATCTCTATGTCGCTGGCTGGCTCGACAGTTAACAAATTTTTGTTTGGCCAAATCTCTACTTTCACGGCTTCCATGTGAATGCGTACCTCCGGACTTGGTATCTTGAAAAGATGACACCCTAGTATCCGTCTTCCTGTAACTGGTCTGCATTCATCATGGGCTGCAGCGTTTTCATAAAGATATGACAATTGCAACCTTTCATGCAGTGTGAAAACGTAGATAACAGTAACCTACTTAGGATTCATTCTCCATAAGGCCTGCCAACGCCAAAGACGTTGGCACAGTGATCACGTGCTACCATGAACTGTGAGGCTCAGGGGAGACCTCTTTACAGTCTCCCCAGGGATGTGCCGTAACAGGCGTTGCACAGAGGCTCCAGAGTGGCATTTTTAGAGATAATTGGGCCCATTCTATGTGCTGATGGTGATCACCGGGTTGGATTTAGACACGTAAAAATCCCATACTTCCTTGTCTTTTCCCCAAGTCCAGGCGCCTTATCAGGGTTTCCCGGGATTACAAAAAAGGTTATTAAGGTTACTATCTGCAGCAAAGTTATTAAGCACAAGTTCAGTGATGAGCTCTCCGCCAGCATCTATCACCCTTCAGGGCAAGAGTGGTCTTCTGGTCTCGCTCGTTATATCGTCTTCGTAGCTATCTCATCCACCTCTTTCCATAGGCGAGATCTAGGTCAAGAGTTCGCTGGGACATTTCAAAACCGTCACCACCACATTATTAGTTCACAGTTACGTACGTTTCGTTGTATGGTCTGAGTTTCGTTGGTTGGTTAAATGTTTTATTCATGTGTGGTGGTAACCCCATAGTATCGTTACGAGGGTCCCACTACATTCTCGTTTGTCGTGTTTGGAAGTATCGTGGTGGCGTTGAGTCCAATGTCGACGCTTACTTGGCCTGGTGACGAACGGGAATGGTGCTTGTGATGTGAACGTTTTTTCTTCTTGGACGAACGATGTTTGTGGGGCGAACGGTGCTTATGGCTCAAACGGACAAGGTGAGGCAAATGTATTCGCAGGAGCGGACGCTTTTTATTCGAATGATGTCTCTTAGCATGGTGCCTGTGAGAATAGCCTTTTCTGGGGGATGAGCGATTTCCATGGGAGGAATGGTTGTGAGTAGAATGATATTCGTAGGGTAAACGTTTGTGGGACCGATGGTGGCGCGTGTTAGACGATCGGTGTTTGTGGAGTGAATGGTGTTTATGGGACGAACGTTTTTTGTGGGTAGAATGGTGTGTACGGGACGAGTGATGGTTGTGGGACGAACCGTGTGTTCGGGAGTGACGTTCTAAGTGGGACGAGTTGTATGATGGAGAAGGTTGGCACGTGAAAATTAGCATCACGGAACACGAGAGCACAAGCACCAGAATACACACTGTGTGCATATTGCCACGCGACTAACAAGAAACGAACTATATGTATTTTAGTAAAGCTGTGTGTTTTATTATCATTTTATTATTTGTGTTGGAATGGAATAGGCTATACCTTTGATTGCGAATAACACTATGAAACTACATAAATCAATAGTAAAATTTTATTGAAGTGTTGAAATTTCAACGTGTATAGCTCAGAGTAAAAAATCCGACATAATCTACGTCCATGTAACTTTAAGGTTTTTTTATTATAAACTGTAAGTTTTAACTGTCTGCGTGGCAAGAATTATGGTATCGAGTTTATCAGCACATGTAAGGTATGTACCTATGTTGTTTCCTTTGTCGCCTCCTTGTTCGGCCTATAGACACAACGTTACAAATCAATATATTTTTTAAAAGAGTAACCGTGGAGTTTCTTGCCGATTCTTCTCCATAGGAAACAACCAATTTCGAACCGTGCACTGACTTCTGACGTTTTATGAGTGCCCATGTAAGACTATGTAAAATAAAACAATTTTGATTTGATTTGAATCAATTTGGTGTTATACTTTCTCTCAATACTTTCCACCTTGTCCAAGGTCTTCGAGAGACTGGTACATGAATCAATATATTCTCGTCTTCACCACCATATTATCCCGGAACAACATGGATTTGTAAAACGTCGTTCCACCACAACAAATCTTATGGTTTTCACTATTTATTCGAAAATATGGATCAACGAGTACAAGTAGACGCTGTGTACACAGACTTTCAGAAGGCTTTCGACAAGGTGGATCATAAATTACTCATGGATAAAATAGCCTATAACGGTATACGCGGAAACTTATTGTGTTGGTTTATGTCATATATTTTTAACAGAACCCAGAAAGTCGTTGTTAATGGTTATGAATCTGACACTGTAATTGTTACGTCTGGAGTTCCACGAGGATCCCTCTTAGGTCCTCTTCTCTGTGTCATATTCATAAACGATATTAAACAATGTTTCGTTAACTCTCATTTTCTAATATACGCAGATTATATCAAAATCTATAAACCTTGCAAAACGATAGAGGATTGTCAACTTCTTCAAGACGATCTACACAAGCTACATACTTACTGCATTGTTAATAAGCTCATTCTTAGCCTTCCAAAATGCCACACTATCTCTTTTACTAAGAACAAAAACAAACACATATATACCTATTCCATTGACAACGTACGCCTAAATACTGTTCGTTCAGTACGTGATTTGGGAGTAATACTTGATTCCTGTCTACACTTTGACTTACACTTTGATACAGTAGTAAATAAAGCTTTTCAAATGTTTGGTTTCGTCATGAGATCGTCCCGTGACTTTGTGCGTCCCTCTACAAAACATTGATTAGATCACAATTAGAATATGCTTCACCTATCTGGAATCCTTTGTACGAAAAGTACAGTACTGGCTTAGAAATGGTACAGAAAAAGTTTTTGCGTTCTATGAACTACAGGTGTTATCACTCAAAAGTTCCCTACACACATTTATTAAATAAATATCATGTTTTAAGTCTACAGTACAGACGATGGCTTCTGTCAGTAATGATGCTGCATGGTTTGTGCAACAACAGATTTGACTGTACAGATTTAACAAATAAATTATGTTATACAGTACCCAGCACTGTTATCCAGCGCGGAGTGCGCGTGTCTCGTCTGTTTGATACAGTCTTGTAAAACTAATGCCGGAGTGCGCGTGCCTCTGCGTCGTATTGTGGACATATATAACTCGCACTTCACACGGCTCGATATATTTTGTCTATCTAATAAGCAATTTAAAGTAGAAGTTTGTAAGCTCTTGTCTGAGATTTAATAATTTAATTTAATAATATGTTAATCAGTTACGGATTTTATATTAATGTTATTTTAATTATTTCCTTTTTAGCTATAATGTGTCATTCTAACTTTCTTTTCTTTTGTTAACTTGTAGACAATGGTGTGGGTTGCATAATTGTTTAATTAGTTATACGAATTTTAGTTAATATGTTTTTATTATGTAACTGTTATTTGTTTCTAAAAAAATAAATAAAATCAATGCTTGAAAAAATATACTAAACTTTGGAAAAATACTCTTGGAACAGTGTGGTTCTAACATCGTTTTTTTTATTTTAGTTGTCTTGCCCATTTATCTTTACAGATGGCGCGGGCGTAATTTCGTGTAGGCAGAAAACTCGATACTTAATGGTCTTGGATCCTGTAAGGGAACAATGTCTGTCGGTATCGTCTCATCTTAGGTTGGAGTAAGCCGTCGTTGTCGCGCCGCCAATCCCAACCATTTATTTTAAATCGTAAATACCGAAGCAAGGCTTTCGTCTCGGTGCCTCGTTTGAACGGTAGAGCCAACTTGAAATAGTACAACTGTTAGTAGATACTTACTTTTGAAGTTTTTCAATAATTCTCCTGTTTTTAAAATTATACTTGTTACGATGTTATGTTTTGAAAAGTATAACACCGTGGAGTTTCTTGCCGGTTCTTCTCCATAGGAAACGACCAATTTCAAACCGTGAACTAGCTTCTGACATTTTATAATTTTATTGTGCCCATGTAGGCCTATGTAAAATTAAATAGTTTGAATTTGATGCCGAACTAATACTGGTTAGGCCAGGGCTTCCCAAACTGTGCGTCGCGACGCCCCGGGGCTTCGCGGTGTCGTGAGGATCTAAATGTTTTGTTCTTTATTTTCTAATAAAGAAACCAAAGCGTAAATGCAGGGTATTTCAAAAAAAGTTTATATTTTTTTAGCTTACTATGCAAATTCAATTATTAGGAGAGACGCAGGGGATATGTCAATCGGTAGCCTGGATCTTGGGAATTCAATCATTATGAAGCGTTTTACAGAAACCTATCGCGCGTTGTGATTACGGGAATTTTACAAAAATGGTAATACTGCGACTATATTCGAGGTTCGCCTCCCTTCAATGATACACCAAGCATTTCTCTCATTCGGAAATGTGTAAAAAAGTTTGAGGAGACCAGTTTGACACTAGTCAAACAAACCAAAACCTGGGTACCTAAGGTTATTTAGAACGGAAAAGAACGTGGAAAGGGTTAATCGGTCTGTTCTTGATGATTGTCGGAATCATCAAGAACAGACCATTCGGAAGCGTGCAAGTGTTTTGAATGTGCATAGATCATCACTACACCTCATTTTGCACACAGATCTAAAGCTGCACCCCTTTAAAATTAAATTGGGGCACTTGGAAAAATTTCTTCGTGCCATAGTAACAGAATTATATTTTTGTAAATTTTGCGTACGCACAATAGGCTTTTTGCTAACAAAAAACGCTTCATAGCGAATAAATTCCCAAGAGCCAGGCTACCGATTGACATATTCCCTGCGACCCTCCTAATCATGTCCGTGTCGGGATAGATGTCTTTTTCTTCAATTCCGTTTTGAAGAGATCAGATACGTAAGTTTCGTTACAAAAAACAAAGCGCAAAATCACAATTAAGGAGCATTTTGGCGGTAAGACCGCCATTGTAACCAATTTTATTTACAATGTTGTTATTTAAGTGTAAATCAATTATTGGTGTACAATAAAGTATATTCTATCTTTGTACGGGTTATACATATTATATGGGGCAACTAACTACAAAATTCTGTAAGTAGTACGACCTGAACTAGGCTGATCTTTTCACAAAATTAGGCTACCTAAAGCATGTTAATGCCGTAAAAAACTTCTGCAATCGAAACCCAGGTACTTGCTCAAGTAACTAGTATAAAAAGAGTGCTATCGTAAACGAGCGTTGAGACTAAATCCCAGTTAAAATTCAGCGAGTTAAGCCTATGTGAGTAATGGCCGACGATTTAGACGTCACATAGCGTTGAGTAAATAAATAGACAAATGTACATAATTTGCGCATTACTAATTAGTTGGTAATCCCGGTTGATTGGAGCCTTATATTAATACCACTGTTCAATTGAGGATCTTAAGATCAATATTGTAATAATCAAAACTGAATTTTTATATTTTAGATTTAGATAAATATAACCTTTTACTCCATGTTAAAAAAATATGATTGTGTTAATTTTTAATAACCTTTTACTCCATGTTAAAAAATATTATTGTGTTAATTTTGGCTTATTTTTGGAACATTCAGACAGGCCCGATGGTATAGTGGTCAGTGGCCCTGACTGCTATGCGCAAGGTCGTGGGTTCGATTCCCACCTAGGACAAATGTTTGTGTGATGAGCACGATCATTTCGATGCCTCCCACGTACGTTGTTGTAACCCATAAATTGCAATATTACAGGAGAGCGTTTCAAAGATACTAATAGCAATAAAAACTGCATTTTTCAATTAATCTTTATACAATGCAGTATTACTAACTATATTCACATATTGAATAATATAAAGATTAATTGAAAAATGCAGTTTTTATTGCTAATAGTATCTTTGAAACACTCTCCTGTAAAATTGCTATTTGTGGTTTACAACAACTTGCGTGGGAGGCATCGATTTGTTCTTTGTCTGGGTGTAATTTATCTATAATATGTATGTATTTAGAAATATATATGTATGTTTATCAGTTGTCTAGTACTCATACCACAAGCTCTACTTAGTTTGGGACTAGATGGCGTTGTGTGAAAGTTGTGGAAAATTAAAATAAAAAATTCAACAGACGAAATATTTCATTATACTAAAATATATTACTACCAGGTTTTGTACCGCATTAAATGTAAATTATTGGTTTTGACTTTGACTGAAACAGAAAGGATACCACGTCTATAGATACCGACATAATATTCTCTTTTCAATACACTTCCTCGAAAACTGGCTCTTATCGCACTACGATTAGGTTCAACATGCAATGTATTTCACACTCGTGGATTTTTTCATTTTTCACACACGGGGGTTTACCTTTCCAGATTTTGCCGCAGATAACATTAAACTATTCAATTCCCTATATTCGGCGGTGATTGTTTTTTTTTTTTGGACAGCAAAGAGGCGCATGTTTTTTAGGCCTTATATTTATTGAAAATTAAAATTGTGTTTATAAACAGAATATCAGAAATAAACATTATTATTTATAAAATAATTTTGCTTTTATCAACATATAAAAAAATAATATCAGGCTGTTTTGCGGCTTCATACTTTTGCTTCTCCTTTAACCCGCGAAGGTAAAGCGCGGGGAAAATTAAATATTTTAATGACAAAAATACACTTTCGAAGAAATATAATAATAGAACGAAAAGTGTTCTATTATTATATTTCTTCGAAAGTGTATTGAAAAACGTCGTTTGAGCCACGTAGACATTTGTTACTGCGCCGCCGCTGTACCTCGCTTTGCGGCTCGGGCGTAACTCTGCCTCGGCCGCAATAACAAACTTTCTCCATTTGTATCAAAATGTACTATTTAAACAGGGTCCAGTTATGCGACAAGAAGACAAGAAGTGGAATCTAATGTGGTAATGCAGTTTGTGGTAATTTAGTCATAATTATGTATGATTTTCCAAGAGTTTATTTGTAAAACTCGCATAGATTGTCATTTTTACGATTCGTGACATAGCATAGCTGTCTAACTAAATAGTGCATTTATTATTTATTATTATTTATTTTATTATTTAAAAGGTACAAGGTATTTTTTAACCGACTTCTAAAAAAGGAGGAGGTTCTCAATTCGGATGTTTTTTTTTTTATGTTTGTTCGGGCATAGCTTCGTCGCTTGGCAACCGAATTGAAAAATTCTTTTTTTGTTGAAAAGGGTATACTTTCCAAATGGTCCCATGAAAATTTTTATCGAAATCAGACAAGCCGTTTCTGAAAAATCAACAAGAGTCTAAAAAAATATTTACGTTGATGATCTTTTCGTTTACTCTGCATTGCGTTTTTTGTTCGCGCATAACTCCGTCATTTAGGAACCGATTTGGAAAATTCACTGACCCACTAAAAAGCGCGAAAATAAAAACTTTTTTGCAAAAAATAAAACCGACTTCCATATCAAAACACTACAAAGCCAAAAATATTTTTAATTTCGGAAGGCGGTGTGAAAAAAAAAGAAAATACAAAACCAATAACACCGACTACCGAAATTAAAAATATTTTTGGCTTTGTAGTGTTTTGATATGGAAGTCGGTTTTATTTTTTGCAAAAAAGTTTTATAATTTACAATAATGTCCCACAAAACTGAACAGACAGTTTGACTGTGGGATCAATTTATAATCTATTTTAACATATGTATATAATTAATAAATATATTATATACCTAATTAACTTAAAATACAATAATAAAATTAAGGTAGGGTAACTATCTGTATTTCTTTATCTATGTTAACAAATAATTATTATGATTATGACATTATTCATATGTCCTGTGTACCAGGATAGCAATAGCTAAGGAGGCCATGACTCGCTTATTTTTACTAGATGCAAATATGCGTTAATTTATTATGTCATAATCATAATCTTTATTGCTCTAAGTAATAAACTCAGTGCGTCATACTATAATTAGGTACTTAGACTACAATGTGCTCTTAAACATATGAGTTAAGCTTCTATAGCCGAAGCCGAAGTCCCTAATTAGTTAGTTACATTATATACATATACTTAAGTACTCGCTATTTTACCAATTTGCGCTGTACAATTCTTTTTGATTTACTCCTGTGTGATTACCTGCCTGCATCCTAAATGTTTAATAAAAATGGGAATATCATTCACAAACGAATAGGACTCCAGATCCATTACTTCATAGGTTTTAAAATTGTCACAGTTGCAATGTCATTTTCTGTTCTCTTCTCTTAATCTATCTACTGGTGTACAATAAAGAATATTCTATCTATCTTAGATTAGCAGGTAATACATTTTATTTAGGAAAAAACTGTGAATGTTGTCAAAATATAAATAAAACACTGATGATACCTACTTTGGAGAAGGTCGTTGCCTAAATAAAAATAGCCACACGCGATTATAATCTAGGTTATGTTACGCTTTCTGAGGTCAATTTATTGATGGGAAAATAATATGAGGCTGTTGGTCTCAACTTTTCTTTTTGATTTTTTCATAGTTATTACTACGGTTAATGGACGGAAACCAGAAAAACTTAGAAATTGCGTTACACATTAGATTTCAGATTATTCTTTACAATATTCTGTTGAAACGGGGAGTTCCGTTTAAAAACATCCCCACAATTGGAATCATCGTTAAACGATGATTCCAATCGTGGGGCAACGTTTTTTTTGTTGCATTTACAAATATGTATACTCGTAGCAACAACTAGCACTCCCCAATAATGCATCTTACTACCAATAAAAACATTTTTGGAATTGAATCATTCGTTCCGGAGATTACTCCCAACATGCAAACTTTATCTCTTTATAATATTATTATACACTACTAATTTTTAATTAGTACAAAAAAAAATGGGGCTCTATCCGTACCCTTTACTGATCATATTTATGTAGTCAAAAGTAAAAAAAACGAAACCCCAAAATTGTCTACGAAAATTTGTCATAACTGGTAAACTCATAATTGAATCAATCATTCATAACAAATGCTACTAGAAAATACTACGCGCAGTGCTAGTCCAGTTAGATCGTCATTCATAAATCCCGGCAAACTCGCGTCTAAGCTCAAGCCACGCCCCCTCTGGCCAGCGGTCCTTTTTACAACGAGTGAACGAACAAACAGTGCCAATTTGTTAGCGGAAGTGTGCGCGTGCTTTTTAAACATAAGTTGTTACGTTTTTACTGTCGCGATGGCTTACCAGTTTTCATCTCGGGAGTACGTGGCTATGTTGCGTGTGTACTTTTGGTCTGGTGGCCGCTGTTCGTATGTACAGGGAAGAGTACCCAAATGCTCGCTAGCCAAAGGTTCGGACTGTGGTAAATGTTTACCAACGTTTACTCGACCATTGATCATTCCGCGCAACGGCCCATCGCCAAGGACACGGAAGACCGGCCCAAAACCTTTACGACGATGTAGTGGACTACTTTGAAGATCCCCGGCGAAGTATGAATGACGCAGCTCGTCATTTTAATATCAGCCAGTACTGTGCATAGACGATCATTAGTTCGTCTGGATTTCACCCATACCACTAAAGAAAGGGTCAAGAATTGACTACTGTGGATAATGAACCAAGGATGGAGTTCTGCAGGTGGATACTGAACAACACAAGCAAATGGCCCAATTAAAGTATGTAGGTAAAGTTTGAATTTAATAAGTGCCTATTATTTTTCGTGAACCTTTTATTTTACTTTTTTTTAATTCGTAAAGCTTAAAGATGCGTCTAAGCTACCTACAATTACGATAACAGCTGTTGGAGGCGGGGCAAGTTTGAGCGAGACCGCGTGACCGCGACATCACGATTAATGAATACATGAATGACCTGTACAATATGTCCGTAAATTGAGTGACATTTTGGGATATAAACAAACGCTAATAACTTTGCTATTTATCAATATTATATAGTGAGACTTTACATATATAATAACAAGACCTTTTCTAATAAGCCCTTTAAGTATTTGTACTAATTAAAAATTAGTAGTGTAGAGTATAGACTGTCTGTAGGCAATACTGTAAACACTATTGGAACTCGCAACAGAGCACGATAGCCAATCGCTCAAACACTTAGCCAGCCATATCATCGTAGACTGTTTTTGACCTTGACCTAATTTTCCGCGGATTACCTCATAAAATCCAAGCAAATAACCGTACCAAAAGGCTTACGTATTTTTTGGATAGAACATCATCCATATTGCGTAATTAACGATGCTGCCATCCATCAATCAGGTTCAGCTCGATTTCCCAACTTAATCAAATGACATGGCGTAAATATGGTACCATAGCGTGCGCCGACATAACGACGTCTAGGAAACATGATGCGAGTAAACGAGATACACGGCTTTTTGTACCTACATAATATAGGTAACTACAATATACACACATCAAAAGTGTCTAGGGATCAAGCATTTTTATGCGGATTTCTTGAGATTGAGATGTGGCTTTGTAATAAATTTATGATTTTATAAATTTATATGGATCCTTTTTGGTGCATTTCATAATTTGAAACAGGAACTGTTAATCAAATTCGAGTAAAAGATGAAAATCAGCTGTCAATATTTTCCCTATAAAAACATACAACGCATTGAAGACATTATTAGTGCTACTGTTTCCCTACTACTGATTAAAACCAACGTTATTATGGAGCGGCGACGTCATTTAAGCAGGGAAGAAATGCTCAGAGCCGTGGGAATGATAGAAGCTGGTTCCCGGCAACGTACTGTGGCTTTAGCTCTGAATACAAGTCAGAGTGTTATCAGTCGACTTTGGACACGTTACCGAAGCACTGGTACCGTGGCTGAGCGCCATGGAGGACGGTATCGCTGCACCACACGGAGACAAGACCGATACATTCAAATCTTAACTCGAAGAGCTCCAACAATAACCGCCATGATGTTAGCCGTGAGGCTTCATCACTCTTCAGGGAACTTAATTAGCGACCAAACAGTCAGAAACCGCTTGCATGAAGTGAACCTTCATTTCCGAAGACCGCTACGGGTACCACCTATAGCAATGCACAATCGTAGGATTTGATATCAATGGGCTCTTGAACACAGAAATTGGGCAGAAGAACAATGGCGTTTCGTGTGCTTTTCTGATGAGTCTCGTTTTGGTATGAGACCGGATACAAGACGTATACGACACTGGAGAACCCCTGGACGCCAACAGCGATTAAAATCCTGCCAGGAAGTCCATCCTTATAGTGGTGGAACCATCATGGTATGGGCGGGTATTTGGATCGGCGGAAGAACTGAGTTGATTTGGATCAGAGGCAATTTCAACGCTCACATTTATGCTGAGACGATTGTATCTGACGTCATCGTTCCTCTACAAGTGCAAATCGGTCCCTTATTTCAGTTAATGCATGATAATGCACGACCGCACACCGCAAGAGTTGTAAGACAGACTCTCGCCGCAGCTAACATCAATGTCCTGCTCTGGCCTGCTCAGTCGCCAGACTTGAACCCGATTGAGCATGCATGGGATATGCTACAGAGAAGAGCTCTGCCGAATATGGAGGGTATCCAGTCGCAAGAAGACCTTTTTTTGTTGTTGCAACGAACATGGGCGGCCATTCCACAGTGTGATTTGGATGAACCCATTTTGAGTATGCCAAACCGATGTTCTTGTGTTGTTAGTGTTCGCGGTAGAAACACGGATTATTAATTGTTTAAGTTACCCAATAAAATTTTAAAGAAAACTGTTATTTCAGTCTTTTTTTCGAACTTTAATGTTAGTGGTTCAAATGTCAAAAATCCCTTTATTAGGAAAATGGCAATTTTCTTTATTAATGCAAAGGTGACTTGGTTTATCGTTACTGTGACAAACGAAAACACTTTATTTGATGAATCCTTAAAGAAAATTTTAATTAATATCAATCAGGAGAAAAGTTATTGCAAAAATATATGTTGATCCCTAGACACTTTTGATGTGTGTATTTCAGTTACATTGAAGAATATTGAATTCTTACCTTGTTATTTGATGTACTTTGTGTGAAAACGTTTGAAAATGGTATCAGTGACAGAAATGTTGACAGGGAGAAGTTTGTTTGGTAAGCTTGTATTAAGTATGTATGTGGCTATGAGTTAGGAATATCATGTGTGGATGAAGAAGGAAAGTATGGATGTAAAAAATAATCAGTCAGTGAAGAAGTGATGTTAATTAATTGGCTGGAAGATTGAAAGAAGAAAGGTTCCATTTCTTTAAATAACAATTCTTAGTTAACTTTTTTTTATTAATGATAGGTTTGTATATGCCTTCCATTTAACCTGATGGTAAGCGCTGATGTGGTGGTAGAAGAAGCACGCTAGCCTATGAGTAATGTTTTCATTCTCGACTTAAAGGTTATTGCTATCAGGAAACACAAACTCCGGCAGGGAATTACACTCTTTAGCTGTACGCACAATGAAAGTATTCCCAAAACATAATCCGCCACTTTCTAGTTTCATACAATGCATGAAGTAAAACTCAGTAATATATGTAGACTTCAAAACCTCAAGTCACATTGATAACATATTTTCTAAGGTATGTGTTGATGAATTTCGTACCAATAAATAATAATGAAAATTATGTCGAACCGAACAAAAATTAACATGGGATACCAGGAGAACACGATGATGACGGAGCTAGTAAATTTGCATTTCAATTTACTCAAAAGTTCGACTTACACGTTTATTTGATCACTGTCATGTATCGTGTGTATTCTGGTTTCATTAAAACGTAACGTAACTTTCGGGAATTGGGTCCGACACTCCGATTAAGTTAAAGTCTCATTCCGGAAAATAAACGAGGTTTTTAAAATTAACTCCGCTTTTTGTGACTTGAAAATCGTGAAAGGTTACCTTTTATTTATTAGGGTTGCCATTACTTGTACCTTACTACTTTTTTTTGGAATAATAATAAGAACCTTTGTTCTAATTTTCTTACCTTAATTATAAACATTACGAGTAGGTACATTTTTGTCTGTAATAAAACTATATTTAGCAAATTGGATACTGTAACCATAGAATAAGCAATATTGTTAAATAGGTATGTTTAAATTTTGGTGGACAATAAAATAGGTATATTTTACTATCTATCCGCTTAGCCTTTTCGCAACTATGTTGGGGTCGTCTTCCAATCTAACTGGATGCAGCCGAGTTCGAGGCATGTCCATAATTTCTGTCGTTTCCATATTTCCCGGCAATTTTGAATTTGGAACTGTTCTATATTCGAAAGTGTTTTGTATTTTGAATCTTAAAACAGTTGAAAGTATTAGGATTAATGCTATTGTTTAGTCACAGCGTCGATTGGAATCTGTCAGATTACGTACAAAAATGAATCTTTCTAAAGCCTACAATACATGTTGGCCGAGCGTAGGCCAACGCGAGCGTTAGCAACTAGGTAGGAGGTAAGAAATAATGTCCATAATTTCGACAAGTTCGTCGAACGCCAATGCAGACGACCAATGTAGAAGAGGGTCTGTAGAGCTGCCCACACGTTGGCCAACCGCAGGCGAGCGCCTGTGATTTGTGACCAAAAACCGACTCC
The DNA here is from genome assembly GCA_943138885.2 of Tholera decimalis. NCBI lineage: Eukaryota > Metazoa > Arthropoda > Insecta > Lepidoptera > Noctuidae > Tholera > Tholera decimalis. The sequence goes on from OW964555.2 coordinate 4,561,937, forward strand.
GATCCGAAGTGAGGCAAGTGATCACGAGCAACGGCGAGCGAAGACAAGTTGCACCAAATGAGCTCTCTACACGTTGGCGCTGGCCTTCACTTGGCCAACTAGGCAAGTGACACCGAGCGATAGCAAGACAAGGCAAATATACTGTCTACATGTTGGTATTGGCCTTCTCTCGACAACGCTCGGCCAACATGTATTGCAGGCTTTAGGAAAATGTTCGTGCAATAATTTTCTACAACTTTAGAAGAGGCCTGACACGGTTTCAGTGTTTTGAAGAGCTAACATCTGTGTTCTGTGATGAAGCCCCATGTCGGCAAACTGTCGAACGCTGGTATTTAGAATTCCAGCGTGGATATACTAGTGTTAGTGACAAATCTTGCGAAGGACGCCCAAAATCCGCCTTCACTGAAGATAACATAATTGCTGTGAGACAACTAATTCTCGAAGATCATCATGTGATGTATCGAGAGATAAAGGCTCTATTAGGCATCTCAGGGACAACCATTCAGAAGATCTTGCATGAAGCGCTTGGTGTGAGAAAAGCTAGTTTGCCGTTGGATACCGCATCTACTTTCCGACGATCATAAGGCGGTCGGCGTCAGATGGTGTATGAAAACTCTGCAAAGGTTCAACCGAGGAGAGTCAAATCACGCCTACGATATCATCAGTGGCGACGAATCTTGAATCCTATGCCTACGATCTTGATTCCAAACAACAATCTACAATCTGGGTCTTTCAAGACGAGCCAAAGCCGACTAAAGTTGTTCGTTCTCGAAGCACTTCAAAGAAGATGGTGGCCACGTTCGTTGGAAAAACCGGCCATGTTGTGACTATTGTACTTGTAGATCGTAGAACGGTTAATGCAGAGTGGTATACCACAGTTTGTTTACCACAAGTCATCGCCGAACTTCGAAAATCTAACTCAAAGCGACGCATCATCCTGCACCACGACAACGCAAGCTCACACAGCACTCGTCAAACGATTGAGTATTTGAAGCAGGAAAAAGTAGAAATTCTTGACCATCCTTCATACAGTCCTAAGTCCTAACGATTTCTTTAACTTTCCTAAAATTAAGAAAAGTCTTCGTGGTCAAAGGTTCCAGTCCGGTGAAGAAGCAGTCGACGCTTTCAAGTCAGCCATTTTGAACACCCCCACTTTAGAGTGGAATAAATGTTATAATAACTGGTTTGAGCGAGTGGAAAAGTGTATTAAGCTACGTGGTGAATACTTTGAAAAACAATAAAAAGTACTATAAAGTTCTAGTTTTTTTTCCAAACGACTAAACTTAAAAAGCATGCCTCGTACAAGTGTTTTACATGGTTATAACTGCCTATCTGATCTCCATAACCTAGTTGCTGATTCACACGATATCCCTTGACAAGACGGGTAATTGATCTTCCTTCTAGCAAATTGACAATGTAGGTTATTCTTTCTTCGTTGTTTTTACCATCACTATAATTTATTTAATGATATCAAGCAGTTTGAGTACTTGTGTGGCCTACCCAAATGTCCTTACTTTGGTATTGTTCGTCAAATTGTTGAGCTCCTTAAGTTCTAAGTTGAGCTACACGATAACTGACAAATGCTTGCACTGTCTGGACAGGTCCGCTTTAACCACTCAAGTTTCGTGATTTTGAAAATGTACCGGTTTTGAGGCCACCGGTGGCCTTCCGAGGCCTGATGCGTGGTTATTTCATACATACCAAATACAAATTGTCTGGACTTTAAAAGAGACTTTGACCTCTGAGTTTATTTCGGTGTTTCTTCTCAGAGTAGTCAGTTAGGAAATACCGGCTTCATCTAGCTAAACTAAACACGCAAAAACATGACGTGTAAAAGTGTTATTTATAACCAATTTACAAAATAAATATTTCATTTAATTTCATTAGCCCCCGTCACAACTGTCAATGATGTACTAATGTCAACCCGAAGAAACGGTATAAAGTGTCGTCATAACATGACACTGGCAGAATAGTCGACACCGGCTCAGTTGCCAAAGAAGGAGAAAAAAAAAAAAAAAGTGTTTTCTGAAGCACGGACGGCTCCTGATATGTGAAGATGGACCAAACTCAGTATGCGTTTCTTAATCCTTAAATACCGACCCGTGCGGTTATTATTATTATATACATATACCTTGTTACTATGTGTGCAAAACAGCAAAATAATTTTCCTGAAAATCTATTAAGTGCGTTATTTTGATTTCTAGTAAAATAGAGAGTACGTATTTCGTCTTTCCTCACGTAGACAAATAATGAAGATGATATTGCATGTTGAAAGCGTGACGTTACGCCTCGGTAGACATTTTAGCCATCAATTGACGTCACAGCTGAACTTTGATGTGCTGTTTCTTTGTCAATTTGTTTTGTTTTACTTGTGTCGATATTCTTGCTTCATCCCATTTTTCTAGTTCATCATGTTATCAATCTCGGTGGTATATTTTTAATCTCAGTGGCTCATTGACACATCGCATGACCAAAAGGGCTGGCTTTTAATTTGGCAAAAGGCTAGAGATGGTAAGAATTGTCAGATGTAAGAATGGCTGTTATGTAACCATATAAATAAATGTATGTACATAGAATTATTTAAAGGCTACAATTTGATTGATTGGAAACGGCGTTTTTTATCTTTTCATTGAAAATCAAACATAAAATAAATTTTATCATAATTTTCCTGCCCTTATCCTAGTTACTTGGGGTCAACGCAACGCGTTGTCTTCTTCTATTCTCCCTGTCAGATTTCATATGATTTAATATTTTATTCATATTAAATAAACAAGTACTGGAAAAACGTAACAGTGAAGCTCTTGTCTGAATTCATAGTGAAGACAACAACAAGCAACAACTACATCGTCGATAGTTCCATACATACACTATTACGTTCTTTACACGAAAACACGATAACCAATTAAAAGGGATCTGGTAGAGGAGGCAATGTAAACCAATTAGTGACGTTAAAATATTCACGGCAAAAGTGCTTGTGAAAGGTTCTTTTCAACCACTAGTAGGTATCACTTTGTATTAGTATGCCCAGACACGACGCACAGTGGGCCCATACTGAAAATTAGTGGACTTAGGCATCAAAGTTCCAATATCGATGCGATTTTTTTTTATGTTACGTGTTATGATATTCCTGATAACTTTTATTCTTATAAAATTTCTTTTTAAGTTGATAGTTTGTCTGAAAAAAAATTAATTAGATTTTTTTGTATGGAGCGAATCACGTTTAATTTTTTTTCTTCAATTGTGCTAATATGTTGGGTGTGTGGCTTGAGTATATGATAGCTAGGGTTATATTCTATCCACGAAAAAAAAAATCAGCGCCGGCCATCCGCGGCAGCGCGAGTAATCATTCGGTAAAAAAAAATGTTTTGTAAGATTTTTTTTGCCATTTAAAATAAATTCAAAGTATATTTATATTACTTGTTATGATATTTCTGATAACTTTTATTCTTAAAATTTCTTTTTAAGTTGATAGTTTGTCTGAAAAAAAATTAATTAGATTTTTTTGTATGGAGCGAAATCACGTTTAATTTTTTTTCTTCAATTGTGTTAATATGTTGAGTGTGTGGCGTGAGTATATGACAGCTAGGGTCATTCTCTATCCACGAAAAAAAAATCAGCACCGGTCATCCGCGGCAGCGCGAGTAATCATTCGGTAAAAAATAAATATTTCTAAGATTTTTTTGCCATTTAAAATAAATTCAAAGTATATTTATATTACTTCTTATGATATCCCTGATAACTTTTATTCTTATAAAATTTCTTTTTATGTTGATAGTTTGTCCGAAAAAAAAATTAATTAGACTTTTTTGGTATGTAGCAAATCACGTTTAATTTTTTTTCTTCAATTGTGCTGATATGTTGGGTGTGTGGCGTAAGTATATGACAGTTAGGGTCATTCTCTATCTACTAAAAAAAAATCAGCGCCGGCCATCCGCGGCAGCGCGAGTAATCATTCGGTAGAGAAAAATGTTTTGTAAGATTTTTTTTGCAGTTTTTTATAGTTAAATATATAGTTTTAATATCGCATAGGTACTTATTACTAGTAATTCTGGTAGAGATTTAGTTATTATTGGATTTTATCGGTAGAGGTGCATTGTGATTGATGACTCATTTGTTTGTGCGCTCAGCTAAGTGCATAACTAATGAGTCATCGAAAAACACTCGTCTCTGATTGGCTGAATAATTGTCACTCACTGTTATGTCCACTACTTGAGTAATTAACACTGACTATAAATATAAAGACATTCCTTAACTCCATCTAGTTTTGCTCTTGCTTGTCGCTTATTTGTAACCACAGCGAAATACTTTTATTTTTATATGTACATTAGAACTATGGCTGGATTTTGTACCAACCTAGATTTTTCTTGTGAAATTAAGAAGTGGCGGTGATCTAAAAAAATCATATGTTTCTATATGAAAGTATAATTTCTGTCTTGACTACCGAAGTTTCTGAAGAAGACAAGAACCGAATCAAGGAGTTCTGTCGACTTTTTTGTGTAAATATATATAAAAAGTGGATAGAGTCAAGTAGAAATCAAAAAACTTTTATGAATCGTGTAAGTAATCGCAAGTGGTTGGAAAAAAACATCAACTGGCCTGTTTGTGCTGGTGTTGACCCAAAAAGTGAGATGGGCTTTTCAGACGCAGCCTTATCTGAGCCTGTGGATATAGATTCCCATGTTCCTACTCTTGCAGTATGTACTACGGAAGCGGGAACATCTACAGAAAAAGAGCACAGAAAACCGTTCGAAGAGTTAAGTAATAAGCAAAAAAGACGTTCTAATTCCATAGTAGAAGAAAATTCCGAGGAAGAGTTGCAGAACTGGTACATAACAAAATTGAAAGACAACGGCAAAACAAATCTGGCAAAAGTAGTCGAATACCTTTCCAGTAATCCAGATGCGCTACCCGAAGTAGACGAGCGACTATTCAAAAAGCAGAGCTTTAAGTACTGTCTCTGAAGATAAATGTTTAGCTCTTTATACATCAGTTGCACTCTCGAAACGGAAGTACTTAGCTCTTCGACAATTTCTGAAAGAAGAAAACTGTGTTGCCTTTCCATCTTATCCATGTTATATTTAAGTAACAAAATGTACATACAGCCTGGTAACACCATTGATGTATTATCTGTTCACTTTTACTGTCGTTAACCGAAAGTGTGCGTTTCAATAGGTTATGGGCGATTATCCTTATTTTCTTAAGTAATAACGTGTTACAGTTTAAGAAAAGTGCTGAACTTTCGTGTAGATAATGGCTGTGAACTATTTACAAAGTGTTCCCAAGCTGAAAGGCAGGGAAAATTATGATGAGTGGAGTTTTGCGGCAGAGAACTTGTTGGTCCTAGAAGGCATGATGCATTACATCAAGCTAGTGCCAGGTACTGAAACAAAGCCTGCAGAAGACGCAAAAACGAAGGCAAAGCTAATTTTAACTATCGATTCCGGATTGTATGTTCATATCAAAGAAACAAAGACCTCGATGGAGTTGTGGACAAAGCTAAAAAACATGTTTGATGATTCCGGCTTTTCAAGAAAAATATCTTTGCTGCGTCATTTAATTTCAATCAGGCAAGAAAGTTGTGAATCAATGACTAATTACGTAACGCAAGTTGTCGAGACAGCACAGAGATTGAAAGGAACAGGTTTTTCAATTACGGATGAGTGGATAGGTTCATTGTTGTTGGCAGGTTTGCCAGAAAAATATTCACCTATGATCATGGCGATCGAACATTCGGGAATACAGATTACCACAGATACAATAAAATCAAAATTAATTGATTTGGAAGTTTCTTCAAATTACACTAATTTGGATACCAGTGGAGCTGCATTCGCTGCGAATAAATCATATTCGAAGTCACGGAACAACATGAAAAAACAAAATGGCCACACTGACACACCCCAGTCACAAGTGTCAAAAATGCCGGCTAGAAAAGTAATTACGTGCTATAAGTGTAAAGAAAACGGGCATTTCAGAAATCAATGTCCATTATTGCAGAAAAATAAACAGTCAAATGCTTTCAGTGTAGTATTCTTGAATGGACAATATAACAAAAGCGAGTGGTATGTTGACTCCGGCGCAAGTTCGCACATGACGTCAAACAAAGAATGGATATACAATGCAAACTTTACGTCGAATTTACCAGAAATTACGGTTGCTGACAATACAAAGTTACGCGTATTGTGTTCCGGAGATGTGCAAGTTACTACAGATCGCAACTATGACATCACAGTTAAGAATGTCTTGTGTATTCCAAAATTGTCAACAAATCTATTATCGGTGAGTGAACTTATAAAAAACGGAAACAAAGTTGTGTTTGAAACCAATAATTGCTATATCAGAAATGTGAAAAACGAGCTGGTAGCGACGGCACACTTAACCAATGGTGTATACAAGTTGAATATAAAAACAGCAGATTGTATGTTAACAACACCAGCATTGGCGAGTGCGGAAATGTGGCACAGGCGTCTGGCACACATTAATAGCAGCGACTTAAATAAAATGAGTAATGGTATCGTTGAAGGAATAACATTACCTGCTCGAAGTGATACAAAGAAAGAGAACTGTGTAACCTGTTGTGAGGGTAAGCAAATGAGGTTGCCATTCACACATAGCAAACATAACAGCTCGGAGACATTACAAATAGTCCATGCCGATGTATGTAGGCCAATGGAAACTAAGTCCATTGGAGGTTCACGATTCTTTCTGCTCTTTGTGGACGACTATAGTCGAATGACATTTATTTACTTCCTTAAACACAAAAATGACGTTTTCCAGAAATTTAAGGATTATAAAGTTATGGCAGAGAACCAACAAAACAACAAATTAAAGATGCTACGTACTGATAATGGTGGTGAATTTTGTAATAGTGCGATGGAAAACTATTTAACTAAAGAAGGCATAATTCATCAAAAGACAACAGCATATACTCCAGAACAAAATGGTGTCTGTGAGCGAGCTAATAGAACAGTAATAGAAAAGGCTAGATGCTTACTGTTTGATGCAAAACTACACAAGAAATTTTGGGCAGAAGCGGCAAATACAGCAGTGTACCTAAAAATAGGTCTGTTACAGCAAGTTTGATTAAAACACCATATGAAATGTGGCATCAAAAGAAACCAGATTTGAGCCACTTACGTTTGTTTGAAAGCCCGGTGATGGTGCACATTCCCAAAGAACGGAGATTGAAATGGGATAAAAAAGCAGAACAATATATTCTGGTTGGATATTCAGACAATGTCAAAGGATATCGTGTTTATGATCCAAAGAAAAATACTATTTCAGTGAAAAGGGATATAACAGTCATGGAAGGAAAACAAAGAATTAAAAGTCTAGAAGAAGAAAATGCTATATGGGTTCAGAATGAACACATTGATGAAAAGAACTTAGTTCAGAGAGAGGATGCTCAAACAACACAAAATGTGCAGGAATCAAGTGTAGAGAGCAGAGATTCAGTGGGGGATATTACTATTCATGAATCTCTGGCAAGCCCAAGTTCTGATTCATCAGCTTATATGGATCCAGATGAGACTAGTGTTGATACTTCAGTGGACTCCATTATATCAACAGATATTTCATTGAGTGAGCTCCAAACACTAGGTGGTGAAGTAGATGAAAATAAGAGAGTGCGAAGACCTCCAACTCGTTTTGGTTATACAAACTTTTGTGTTTCAAATAACTTTGCAGGAGCTGAGGAGATTGTCTTCTCAGAAGCAGTGAATGGACCAGAGGCAGAACAATGGAAGCTGGCCATGCGTGAGGAGTTGCAGTCATTTGAGTACAATGATGCATGGGAGCTCATTGATGTACCAGGTGATACTTCAATAGTGCAAAGTAGGTGGGTTTTGAATAAAAAGCTAGATGTTAATAACAAAGTGAGATATCGTGCAAGGCTTGTTGCCAAAGGTTTTTCTCAACGTAGTGGGATTGATTATGTGGACACTTTTTCTCCTGTTGTGAAACATTCAACCTTGAGGATGTTATTTGCTCTCAGTGTACAATGGTGTATGGACATAACACACCTAGATGTCACAACTGCATTTTTAAATGGACACTTAAAAGAGAATATTTGTATGTCTATTCCTGTAGGTTTTAAATGTGGGGATAAAGGGAAGGTTCTAAAACTTAAAAAGGCTATTTATGGACTTAAACAATCATCTTTAATGTGGTATCAAAGAGTGAAAGATTGTTTATGTAAATTGGGTTTTAAAATTTGCAGTAATGAACAGTGTTTATTTACAAAATTTTATGATAATGTAAAAATAATAATAGCTATATATGTTGACGATTTTTTGATATTTTCTACATGTAAAGAAGAAACAAATAAATTAAAAACTGTATTAAGTTCTGAATTTAAGATAAAGGATCTAGGTTGTGTAAAACGCTATTTAGGCATGAGAATTAATTTAGATAAAAGGTCTAATACTATAACAATAGATCAACAGCAGTATATTGAACAATTATTGTTAAGATTTGGAATGTTTAATTGTAGGTCTATAGATACTCCTATAGAATGTAAATTGAATCTTGAAAAGGCAGAAAAATGTCCAACAGATGTACCTTATCAAAGACTTATAGGGAGTCTAATGTACTTGGCTGTCATGTCTAGGCCTGATATAGCATATTCTATAAGTTATCTAAGTCAATTTAATAATTGTTATAATGAAACTCATTATAATCATGCTAAAAGAGTATTAAAGTATTTACAAAAAACTAAACATTATTGTTTAAAATATAAAAAAGATAATTTAGAGCTAAAAGGTTTTGTTGATGCTGATTGGGCTAGTGATACTTTGGACAGAAAGTCATATACTGGTTTCTGCTTTACCATGTGTGGTTCTATGATATCATGGCAGAGCAGAAAACAGAAGACAGTTTCTTTATCAAGTACAGAAGCTGAGTATGTGGCATTGTCGGAGGCAACTAGGGAAGCTATATATTTAAGAAATTTGATGCATGAGATTACAGGTAAATTATGTGTTGTCATGTTGCATTGTGACAACCAAAGTGCTTTGAAATTGGCATCAAATCACCAATCATTAAATAGAACTAAACATATTGACATACGTTACCATTTTGTCAAGGATGCTATAAAACATAATTTGATTGAAGTTAAATATATCTCAACTCAGGATATGCCTGCTGACTTATTTACTAAGGGATTATTGTCAAGTAAACATTATAAATTTCTAGACATGATAGGTCTTGTGTCTAATTAAATTTAAGTTTACATGCAATGTTTGTCATGTTTAATTTTGTTTTAAAAATATTTTGTTAAGTGGGGGTGTTATATTTAAGTAACAAAATGTACATACAGCCTGGTAACACCATTGATGTATTATCTGTTCACTTTTACTGTCGTTAACCGAAAGTGTGCGTTTCAATAATCCAAAGCTTGTAAATGCCAAGAAAAGATGTTACCCACCACAAGAGAGTATGGAGATTACCGAAAAAGTAGCTCAGATTAAATTGCAAGCGCTATTGGACCACACTCTGGAGTGGATTTTACTAGATATGAATTCTGTTGATAGGTCTCAAAATGAAGAACTCAAGTTGACCTGGAAATGGGGACTTGATGGTTCTTCGTCGCAGAATAATTATAAACAGAAAACGTCAAACACAGCTACAGAGTTCGATGATTCGTCAGTAGTCATGATAAACATCGTCCCTCTTCGGCTAGTGTCTACTAGCCTATCATCTGGGAACAAAAATATAGTTTGGGAGAACTCCACTCCTTGCTTATCTCTGTACTGTCGACCAGTGAAGTTCACTTTCACTTCGGAGACAGCTGATTTTATAAAGTCTGAAGAGTCTGAGATGAAAAAACAAACTAATGAACGAATATCTACACAGTGTGGAAATATTATTTTATCACATGAATTGCATATGACCATGATTGATGGAAAAGTGGTCAATATTATTGCTGAAGTACCATTATATGCAACGTGTCCCATTTGCTTGGCAAAACCGAGTGAGATGAATAATTTAGGCGCTTTGACTTCCAAACCACTTCGTGAAGAAATTTACAAACAAGGAATTTATTCACTGCATATGAAGATTCGGTGTATGGAATGTCTTCTCCATATATCTTATAATCTGGATTTTCAACGATGGACTGCTCGAGGCGAATATAAGGCTTTGAAACAAGCTAAAAATATCACGCAACAAGAGTTTCGTGTGCAAACTGGAATGCTGATTGATATAGTCAAATATAGTTCACACAGTATTTAATTTTCGCTCTTTTTATGTTGTTTGTGTATTATATCTCTATGTATTGTATATTGCAGTATTCTCTTCCCATTTAAGGGTTTTGGAACTACAAATGACGGGAATACTGCGAGGCGTTTTTTTCCAAGATTACAACAGATCATCCAGAATAACGGGAATTGACGAAAATCTGATTTTCAGATTTTCCGTTATTCTATAAGCCATATCATCAAGCAAAAACGTTGACTGTGAAAAATTTAGAAGATACTGTAATGAAACAGCTGATGTGTACGTGCAACACTATTCGTGGTACTACATGCCAGTTACTGTACATAAACTTCTAATGCGCGGTGCAGACATCTGTAACCACTTTTGTGTTTTGCCAATCGGTAAGTAAAAAATAAATATAGTTTGATGTATTTTTTTTTAAATTGAAAATAGGTTCGCGTTTGACCACTATCTCACCTGATGGTAAGTGATGATGTGATCGAAGATGGAGCACGCTTACCTAAAAGTAACCTATTCACTCTGGACTTAAAGACTCCTAGGTTGTAGCTGTCGGGAAACACAGACTCGTATTATTTGACTCGATTGCGTTTTGAAATTAAAATGTATGTACTTATTCGTTTTAGGTACCTTATCTGAAGAAGCTTCGGAAGCTTGTAATAAGGACTTCAGAAACGTCAGGGAGAGGCACACTCGGAAAACGGGGAGAATAGTAACAAACGAAGACATCCACCATGGACTTCTAATAAGCTCTGATCCCCACATATCCTACATAAGGCCTAAAATAACGAAACGGGTTCATATGAGTTGTTGCCTGAAGCAATTCAGTTGTTAAAGACTACTGAGCCTCCCTGTGACAGTGAGATTATGGAGGAAGAAGAATACCTCATAGCAGAGTTTGAATATTTGCCGGACCCACTAGCACTTCTGGAACAAGAAATAATGTGATCCGGCTCTAGATTATTCCCAAAAAAGGGCATTTTTCTCTCATCAATCTCATTTTTTGGGGATGACTCATTAGTTATGCGCTTAGCCGAGCGCACAAACAAATGAGTCATCAATCACAATGCACCTCTACCGATAAAATCCAATAATAACTAAATCTCTACCAGAATTACTAGTTATAAGTACCTATGCGCTATTAAAACTATATATTTAACTATAAAAAAACTGCAAAAAAATCTTACAAAACATTTTTCTTTACCGAATGATTACTCGCGCTGCCGCGGATGGCCGGCGCTGATTTTTTTTAGTAGATAGAAAATGACCCTAACTGTCACATACTCACGCCACACACCCAACATATCAGCACAATTGAAGAAAAAAAAATTAAACGTGATTTGCTCCATACCAAAAAAATCTAATTAATTTTTTTTCGGACAAACTATCAACTTAAAAAGAAATTTTATAAGAATAAAAGTTATCAGGGATATCATAAGAAGTAATATAAATATACTTTGAATTTTTTTTAAATGGCAAAAAAATCTTAGAAATATTTTTTTTACCGAATGATTACTCGCGCTGCCGCGGATCACCGGCGCTGATTTTTTTTTCGTGGATAGAGAAAGACCCTAGCTGTCATATACTCACGCCACACACTCAACATATTAGCACAATTGAAGAAAAAAAATTAAACGTGATTTCGCTCCATACAAAAAAATCTAAATAATTTTTTGTCAGACAAACTATCAACTTAAAAAGAAATTTTAAGAATAAAAGTTATCAGAAATATCTTAACAAGTAATATAAATATACTTTGAATTTATTTTAAATGGCAAAAAAAATCTTAAAAAACATTTTTTTTACCGAATGATTACTCGTGCTGCCGCGGATGGCCGGCGCTGATTTTTTTTTCGTGGATAGAAGATGACCCTAGCTGTCATATACTCAAGCCACACACCCAACATATTAGCACAATTGAAGAAAAAAAATTAAACATTATTCGCTCCATACAAAAAAAACTAATTAATTTTTTTTCAGACAAACTATCAACTTAAAGGAAATTTTATAAGAATAAAAGTTATCAGGAATATCATAACACGTAACATAAAAAAAAATCGCATCGATATTGGAACTTTGATGCCTAAGTCCACTAATTTTCAGTATGGGCCCACTGTGCGACGGCGCAGCGCCCGGTAAGTGGCTAATATCGATTTATGGCTAACGTAATTGAAATTTTCTTTCGTTTATAATAGTGATATACATTTTTGGGCATAAAGGTGGTGCCTTTCAGGGTGTTTCGATGTGATTAGGTGACAAAAAAAAACTAGAAGGCAAAAAAGTATATATTATGGGTATCTCATATTAGTAAGCAGTAGCAGAAAAATAAAGAAATGTCGAAATAAAGTTTAAAAAAGTTATTTTTCTTTATGTCGTGTATGGAGTACTGCTCTCATCTTTGGGATGGATCTGCTAAATACCAACTGGACGCGCTTGAGTCAATCGAGAAGCGGGCCAAGAGACTCATTGGCAACGATGCACTGGTCGAGTCAAAGCTCCAGAGCCTTGAACATCGACGACGAGTTGCAAGTCTATCGGTTTTCTATCGGTTACATTTCGGGGAGTGTGCAATAGAATTACACAATCTAATTCCACCAAGCCCGTTCCATCATCGGACTACGAGACAAACGGCGAAGCGCCATCGTTACATGGTGGACATCCCACCCATACGCACAAAACGTTTTGGGAATACCTTCATTATGCGTACGGCTAAGGAGTGGAATTCCTTGCCGGAGTCTGTGTTTCCCGATAGCTATAACCTAGGAGTCTTTAAGTCAAGAGTGAATAGGTTACTTTTAGGTAAGCGTGCTCCATCTTCGACCACATCATCACTTACCATCAGGTGAGATGGTGGTCAAACGCGAAACTATTTTAAATAAAAAAAAAAAAAATATATCACGCGCTTCTGAAAACCTCTGAATTTTATGAACGCTTATTCAAATATTGTAATGGATCGCATGTTTGTCACAAGTCAATGAAAAATAAAATGATACCTAATAGGTATCAACAAGAGCTTGTTAAGCTTCCGTAATTATATTGAAAAATGTTTATTTTGCTTTTCAAGATTCTGTTTCGAATCATAGAACTGTTTCCTATAAACAAAGACGCGTTTAAAATACTTCTATTAACCAGAGCTGCAGAACTCTCTGGAGCGCAGCGTGGTGCAGTTCATAAAACCGCATTATTATTGAATACTCTCTGCAAGCCTGGTGGTGCGTGAAATTTCCAATACTCTGTGAATGAGTGGCTTGTAATGATCTCCTTGCATTCAGTTGAGTTTGATATAGATGCTAGCTGCTACGGTATTATTTTACGAGAGGTGACAGCTATCGTGGGACGGGACGCTTCAATGAAATTTAATTATCGCAACCGTTTTATTTTGTTTTTACTGTGTCTGTAAGTAATAAATAGAAGCAATTAACAACATTTTTGCTAGATTTCTCCATGTAGTTTTACATACACATGAGAGCTGGGACCGATGGCTTAACAAGCTTTCCGAGGTACCTTTGTCACTAACGATTGTCACGGACTCGACAGACGTACCACGACTAGCGTTGCCTAATTTTGAAAATCGACTAGTGTGACTGCTATTATGCACCCACGAGCTCCTCTGTCCATGTGGTTCTAATATTCCTAATCATTCATGCCTAATAATTGAATTGTATCTAATACCTATGACATTGTATTCAATAATTCTTAACATTGTATTTATTAATACCTGACATAATATTTAGTATGTATTCCTTGACATTTCATCTGATAACTTGACATTATTTTTAGCATGCCTTGACATTGTATTTAATAATTCCTGACATATTTAGTATTCCGTTAAATTGTATTTGATAACTCTTGGCATTCCAATTAGTATGCTTTGACATTGTATGTAATAATTATTTGACATTATATGTAGGATCCCTTGAAATTGTATTTGATAACAGTTAATGTTTTCCTTATCCTTGACATTGTATGGTTTTTATCAATTGATTTTAATTTAATTTCTTGAAAATATATGTACGCTGGAAACAGCAGAATATTTTGGACGTAAAATTGTATGTAACACCTTGTAACAACAATATTCTAACAAATAAATTTATTATTATTATTTTCTTTATTTCCAATATATACATATAAGTTACATTTTTAAATATTCTCAAAAAAAAAACATTTAAAAATATAAAAAATAGTAGCCCACCGGTATCGGGAACAGGGTCCAAGCTACCGGCGGTCAGGGCTCCATAGAGAGGAACCTCCTGACGATACGCGCCGTGTCCAGGAGTACCGCTTTCTGAAGCAAGCCCTTGATCCAACCGTCTAACGAGAGCCTCCTGAGGTGTTGGTCGAGGCTCTTGGCTATTAAGCCATTGGCTGAAATGACTATCGGTACAATGATTGCCGAGTTCACATCCCACATGTCGACAATCTCGTGTGCCAAGTCAAGATACTTGATTTGCTTATCTTTCTCAGCTTTCACGAGGTTCTCGTCATGCGGGATGGTTATGTCGACAATCATGGCACGCCTCTCGATTAGGTCCACCACCACTATATCAGGCTTATTGGCTACAATAGTCCTGTCAGTGATGATGGACCGATCCCAGTATAATGTGACATGGCCGTTATCGAGAACTGAGTCGGGCACATACCTATAGTACGGCACTTCTGATTCCACAAGAGAATATTTCAGAGCAAGTTGCTGATGAATTATCTTGGCTGCAAGGTTGTGCCTGTGCAAGTACTCTCCATTAGCAAGACGAGAACAACCAGAGATAATGTGGCGGATTGATTCACCCGGACGGTGACATGCCCGACATATGTCAACCGTGCCATCCTTCACAATAAATTTCCGGTAGTTGTTCGTCATGATAACTTCGTCCATAATTGCACAGATAAAACCTTCGGTTTCCCCAAAGAGGTCACCGAAGCGCAACCAAGCTACGGACGCCACTTGGTCTACGTCGGACCCATGTAGGGCCCGGAAAAAACGTCCATGAAGCTCCTTACTCTGCCATATCCCCCTTCGATCGTTAGTGTCTAGCACTGCAGGTTTGCGCCAGTTCTCATTAGCCAAGGAGAGCGGGGTGAGTCCCTTGTCCACTGCTACTACATCTCGATGCATACCCACTTCAGAAGCAAGGAAATGTTCCCTGAGACTGTATACCTCGCGGTTGTGGAGAGTTTTAGCATTCAAAAAGCCTCGACCTCCACATTTCCGCGGGATATACAGCCTCATCACCGACGAGCGTGGGTGATGCATTCGATATGCAGTCAGCAATGTACGAACTCTTCTATCCAGGGCGTCAAGTTCAGTTTGAGTCCATTTGAGTACGCCGAAAGAGTATATCAACACTGGCATGACCCAACCGTTGAAGGCACGCACCTTATTTCCACCCGATAGAAGGCTTTTAAATACCTTCTTTAGGCGTCCAAAGAAGCGCTCCCTCAGCGATTGCTTCATGTCAACTACATTGATACCTAACGCTTCCGACATACCCAAATACTTATAGGTTTCGGTTGGGGAGAGGGATCTCAGGTTTATGGAATTCGAGGGTTGAGATCCCACGGATTCCACAATCTCCCCTCGCTTTACATGCATAATCGCACATTTGTCGACACCAAACTCCATCCTGATGGCACTACTGAAAGTTTCAGTTACCTTCAGTAGTTCCGTCAGTTGTAGACTAGTGGCGCCAAAAAGTTTTAAATCATCCATGTAAAGGAGGTGAGAAATAACCTGACCACCTCTTTTCAACCTATAGCCTAGGCCTGAATTCTCCAGCAGTGTGCTTAGAGGATTCAAGGCTAAGCAAAACCAAAGTGGACTCAAACTATCGCCCTGAAATATACCTCGCTCGATCCTTACCGGTTCGCTGTACCTTGGGATATATCGACATCCTGGATAGCGAAGAACTGTCCTCCATTGTCCCATACATGATGTCAGAAAGGTGCGTAAAGTTGTATTAATTTTATACAATTCTAGCACCCTCATGAGCCATGTATGAGGCACTGAGTCATAGGCCTTCTTGTTTATTATTATTATTATTATTATAAAAAAATAGACTTGGGCGTCAAAGTACTCCTCCACATCGCTGTCGTCCGGAAACGTGCCCAGAAGACTGGCAGCATTGCCACGTTGTATGGCAATGATTATTCTTTGGGCAAAGAATAGGTTATTAATTAATTATTCTTAAGCAATGTTTTTAAAATTAATGTTTTAAATCTCAATAAATTTTAGTACCTCACTTACCAAAGTCCGTTACCAAATCTAACTTTGAAACAATTCTATTTTTAAACAAACAAGGATAAAATATGGCCTCCATTCTTAAATCAAACTTATATCTTAGTTACCTGCCTATATATCGAAAGCATTGAAACTATAGTTTGGAACTATGTCACGAAGTAATGTTAGTTGTGAAGGTAAAGTCAGAAGCTTTTAAGGCACTCCGAAGGGGAAAGTAGTTCCAAGTTCTGTTGTGTCGAACTTCGCGAACGATGTCACGCGGAAACCTGTATCGTCTGTGTGCGTCGTACCTACTGTTTAGCAGCCGAATCTGGAAATTCTCGGAAAATCAAGGCAGAAACATGGTATGAATATAATGTAGGCTTCGCTCTCTATAGACAGCTAACATTTAAAACTTATGTAGATATGTATATTAGTCTCTGCAGATTAGATTTCTAACCAAAGGTAGTTGCAAAGTTGGCTACAGAAAATTATTTCAAATACTCATATGAAATGATAAACCGAAAATTCGTACAATTTTCGAATATGAGTTCCTCCATGGAAATATGTTGCAAACAACATGAAACATTAACGACGTGTGCGGGCCTAACACTGCTTTCATAAACTCCGTCCATTATTGGTACAATAGTTTTAAATCTGGAAATTTTGAGTTGAAAAACGAATCTCGTTGTCGGCCGGTAACCATTGTCGACAACGACGAATTGAAGGCGATACTGGAAGCGGATCCAACTCAATCTATGGCTGAGCTTGCTGCGAGTCTTGGAGTTGGTGTCAAAACAACATTGAAGCACTTGCGTCAAATCGGTAAAATAATAAAACCTAGATAAGTGGGTGCCACACAAACTAAGCGATGAATAGCGAGACTTACGCGTCGAAGCATGCATAGGATCATTGAATCGGCACAGTAACGAAACCTGTGTTGAAAAGTGGATCCTGGGTACAGCACCTAATCAAGACGCTCAAAAAAATCTCATAGGAAGATGATGGTGACTGCCTAGTAGACCAGTGCTGTACTTGTGCATCACAGCTTCTTACCGAATGGCAGAACAGTTGAAGGCAGATAGATGTCTATTGCCAAGAATTGCAAACAAAGACCGGTCAATCACTATTCCAAATTGCTTCTCCCCTACAAACTCCAATTACATAGGTCAAGACCTATTATTAAAATTGCAAACGTGGTCTTCATTAGAATTGGTGACAGCACTCACCTACTCAGCTGTCGTGTACGCCATAGACTTATGATTGAAATGAACCTCCCATTATCGTTTGATGGTTTGGAAACTTTTCTTTTTTTTAAAACCTAATGTACACTGAAAGTCTCATCTTATAATTATCATATATTTTACTGTGGTTACTTGGTAGCTTATTTTCAACCGACGACAAAAAGAGGAGGTTATCAATTCGACGCGTATATATATATATTTTTTTTAATGTATTATCATCGATTACTCGAAGACGGCTGAACCGATTTGGAAAATTTCATTTTTTAATTGAAAGGTAATATGTAAGGAAAGGTTTAATTAAATTGGTCCCATTTTCATAAACGTCAGGATCTGATGATGGGATCCTGGAGAAATCGAGGAAACTCTTCAAATATTATAGGCACACCTATGACGTTTTGGGTATTTATTATAGTAACTTGTGCAATTGCTCTCAAAAAGTACCATTTGAGGAAGTGGAACTGATGATGAAGACCACAGATGGCCGCCGAAACTACTCAATAATAAGTATTGAGTGGATTGCGATTCGATTACTTGAATATGGATGTTAAGCACTTTATGCTCGTCACAATGCATATGGTGATGTAGAGCTGATGGTGAAGTACCAGGAGATGATGAGACTCCTCAACAATTAACGGCCCAGCATTGGGAAAAGCAATATTTTGTAAAAGGTTATAAGTAGTTGACATTTAGGCTCTTGTAACTAGGTAAATTAAAAATAGACCAACTAAAAGGAGTGAAATAAAAACTTTTTACCAAAAAATTAAACCGACTCCCAAAAAACACTGCAAAGGCAAAAATAACTTTAATTTCGGAAGGCGGTGTCTTTAGTTTTGTATATATTTTCGTTTTTGACACCGCCTTCCGAAATTAAAGTTATTTTTGCCTTTGTAGTGTTTTTATATGGAAGTCGGTTCTATTTTTTGCCCAAAATGTTTTTTACATTGATATATAGTACTATCCGAATTTATTCGAATAGTGTTCTGAACATATCTGAAATTATGAATAATAAAATGGGCCGGATAAATATGTAAGCACTAGTTGTGCCCGACGGCATGCGTTGCAAGTTGCAATGCCACTTTGCATAAAATAATAAAGTTTTGTGTTACTGCATGTTTTGGTCCAGATACCTCCCACTCGAGCATCCTCTGAACGCTAAAGTTTCACAATTTCATCGATGGTTTAAGATTGCATAGAGGCAAACATGCCAACATTAATTTTTTTTCATAGATAGACTAAAATGATCTTCTATTTTCTTTATTGTTGAAAATCCAGTTAATTAACACCACTTAAACCTATTGGAATTAGTTTAAAAGCCCGGAGGACTCCTAACATGCCACATTCAAACAAACTTAGTACCAGGACAGCAGCGAACCTAAGTAGTTTACAGATACATAAACAAATCAAATTGAAGTCGTATTATGGAACTTACAAGAGAAGTAAGCGAGAGGTACTATCGTAAACAAAAGCCCGAGGCGAAGTGGCTGTTTAAGTGCTGGTTAACTTTCTCGTTAGTTAGTTAGTTAGTAGATAATTGTGCACGTTCTGAACTGGGTTTGAGTTCAACTTGTGATTGAGTGTAGCTCGCGAGGCGAGGCGAGCTAGCCGCGGCGAAAGAGTTGGGGAGAAGCGAATTTGATGAGGCAAATTAAAAAAGTTGAAATTAAAAACATCTAATATTACACTGCTTGTTTCCTCTTCAGAGTACTAGATTCCTAGTAGGTAAGTACGTGCTTGCTTCGTAACTATAAATAACACAACAATGCTTAGGACTGGCAGTTTGTTATTAGGTTGTCAACCGAAGGAAATAAATTACAGTGATTTCGGATAGGCGGGAGCCATTTCTTATTATTTATGCTCTAAATTGGTAAGATGAACATAGTAAATGTTAGGTAAGACAAGTGATATGGGAAGTTCTTTTGTATGCTTTGATTTTGAAGCCCCTATCAGCTACATCCATCCCCAATTTATTGAATGTAAGGAAATGGAGTGATATTTTCCGATTTTTCCTTACAAATTCTTATAAAGAACATCGTCCCTGATTTTTAATATACTACTAAACTATTACATCGACAACGTTCCGAGCTTCTGTATGAAATATACAATACTTTCATATGAAAACTTGTATTTTCCTCTTCAACAGTTTGAGGGGCACACTCATTTCATGAAAGAAATATTGTATTTTTTTTTCTCTCTGCTCGCGTTGTGCCATAAAAGGGATAAAGATAGCGCGCGTAGCAGGTTTTATTTTCTTTGAGAATTTCATATGATACGTTTTATGGAGGGCAACGTCTCGCTCTGTTGAAAAAAATCTTCACTGTTTGTGATGCGGTGTCACAGATTTTGTGGGCAATGTGAGTCTTTCAGATAATAATTCTTTGTTCTTTCACTTTTAGGTTGACGCTATGAGAATCTCGATAAGGGTAAAGTTTCTTTTTAACCCTTTTGTACCAGGGTCTAATGACTTTAAGAAAGTCCGAATAAAATACACGCAAAACGAAAGAAGTTAGGTAGACAGACAACTACTTGTGCTTGAAAAATCTTATTTTTATTGCAGAAAACATATAATGAAATACCGTAGCCTATTTCTGTATTCAAATATAGCTATTTCATCAAATAGATGCGCGTATAATATATTTCTATTCAACAGAATGTAATGAACTGTACGAGTTCCTTTGAAGTATTTTTTCAATGCTGCCTCCATTACAACTGACGGCATTTTCTACACAAATCTGGACGACTACTTGTAAATTGTGTTGCCATCCGTAAAATTAGGTTTATGATATTGAATTGTGGGACCGAAATGAGGAGAAATGTTGCGCCTAAGGGCCCACGAAACGTTCTGATCGATCGGTTACTTACTTTTGTGCAAAGAAATAACTTCATCTAGCGGCGAACATAGTTCTCAAGGACCAAATGATTAATTATTGAAATTCCTAAGATTGTTCTGAACTTGCTGAATTCTGTAAGTTTTAATTACTGCAAAAGTATATTTTTTTAATGAAGTACACGACATTATTCCTCGACCGTATATTATTTTTAAGTTCCAATTTACCACCACCGTGCTTAATACTTTGCTGGGGTTGCAGAAAGAATAAGAGACAATTACAGAGATCATTTATGTTTCGCCATTTATTGGCATACAAATATTCAAACAATGTGTTCATTTATTATGAAATGTTCTGACGAGATACCGGGGCTCCAGAACGCAAGGGCAAGTTTGAAGGTACAGAGTTCTTTTTTAGTCAGTAGAAGTGAGACTCTGTGTTACGCTTCACCCAGAGCGGGAGAAATCATCGATGATTTTCACCTCGAAACAAAAGGTACTCACTAATAATACTTTGTGCAGCTAAATCGTGTTTATTTGTACACCTAAATCAAAGTATCAAGAAAAGGTTATTATTCGATCCCTCAACGACAGAAACATTACACAGCTCTATACAAGTAGGTCTGTACATATTTACGAAAGTACCATTCAGGGCTGTTGAGATGCGAGTGGTGGAGATCCAGTGCGGGTGTGGGTCCTTCACTATTGTCATTGTAAGTAACTGTTGAAGGGGGCAGTTGAGAGCCCGAAGGCTTAAGACCCCTAAGCCCTGGCTAATTTATTTAAGATCATATTCTATGGTTATGACGTCCATCACAGGGTTTATGTAGCGTTGATTACCACTTTTTTGGAAGTTGGTGCTGCACAGAATTACGGAGAATCGTGTTGCGGTTGAGCAAGGCATGTCGAGGTCAGTGCTTGGATGGGTAACATGTATCGAGATTTCTCGTGCTTTATAAAGCACGTTAAGCTGTCGGTTCCGGCTGTTATTTTTACATAATTGACATTGTTGTTACGGGTTACTTGGAAACTAGAAAATCTGAAACCAGACTTGCTAAGGGGTAGGTTATAGGTGTAGTGTTACCCAACTATAGTGCTGTAGCCAGTTAGACAGTCCCTGTATGTAAAACACACAAAATTACACAGTAGTGTAGTAGACTACTTACACTAAATCCGGCAGCAGACTCCCTGACTGCCTTTAATGAGGCCATTGCAACAATCAAATATCAATACCAACAAGTTAAAATTAACTAAACAGACGAGCAATGACTTGTTAGCCAACCGAGTAATTTCACCAAAATAAAACTTAAATTCAATTTATTTCAAGTCTAAATCCGACCCTGTACTTATTTCAAGTATGAATCTAGCTTGCTAAAGATGGCTAGTTACAGAAAAAATAACAATTTAATGTATAATATACACAATAAACACCAATAAACACAATTCAAGTTCTGTTATGTTAGGCTATGTTAACAAATGTGTGATTATTATTTGGATAAAACAAATCATTGCTTGTCTAACACCTATGTTTACGAATAAATGATTCTGATTCTGACTACGGTACTAGTGTTTTACATACAGCAGTGGTGATATAACGGGAGTGATATGAAGATTCGAATGACGCTATTGCGCCGCACGCTATTTCGAAAACAATTAAGAGTGGTACACCAGTTCGAAAACACATTAAGTCGAAAATCGCTATATCGAATGACGTTGTCATGAACACGCTGATTCGAAAAACTGTTTGAATGGTACGCTAGTACGAAAATCTTGGCATTGAAATCCACTGTTGCGAATAGCATATTCCAATCTGAATTTATCTGGGGATCGAATTCGTGACCCAGTGATTACCAAGAAATACCTACGCTACGATGATAAAACTGACACTGAGCTAGTTGTCTTATACTACTACTAAGTATAAATGATTAATATTAGTACTTATTATGATTTAGCTATGTATCCCTAGCATGCTTCCCGTTTTGATTAGCTAATAACATTACAACCCCGTTTGATAAGGCTTTATCAGGGTCTCGAGTTGGAACCCCAGACAAATTCAGATTAGAATATGTTATTCGAAACGATGGATTTCAATGCCAAGACTTTCGTACTAGCGTACCATTCAAACAGTTTTTCGAATCAGTGTGTTCGCGACAACGTTATTCGATATAGCGGTTTTCGACTTAATGTGTTTTCGAACTGGCGTACCACTCTTAATTTGTTTCGAAATAACGGGCGTCGCAATAACGTCATTCGAATCTTCATATCACTCCCGATATAACAGCTGCATCCGATTAGACAAACCGACGTCACCATAGTTGGGAAAAAGCAAAGCAGATAATGAGTCTATATTTACAGCCAGTTAATGTTAACTGGCTAGCTCCTATCCTCCCACAAATCCTGACAACATGACCTCCTTCTAGAATGCCACTTTCTCTAAAGCCAGCTCATTTTAACCTTTCCAGGAATGTAGGCTTCATTTGTTATGTTGTGTTTCATGTTTTAGAACCACATATACATGCCACGCACGCTATTAGGGCTACAGAACCGTCACGTAGTAGGTCATAATTGTGTCGAGTGTTGGTACGTGTCGCAGGCGAATCCGTGACCGAATTATGGACCAGAATGGAGGCCTACGTCTCGCTACAGGCTTATACCTATGTTTATTGTGAGGATTTATAGACACAACATTCAGGGCACTTCTTTTCAGTTTGGAAAGGCCTTTGAGGGTTCTTTTTTCGACTATTAGTTTTAGAACATAGATTTTAGTTCTACAATGCTTTTTGCTTGTTTTCCAAATCCAAGTAACGTTAAAGTAACTCTTTTTATAATTAAATTGGCAGTCATGCAGAGACAAATGTAAAGTAGTAGAGGAACAAAGTAAAAGAACAACAATTGTATGTAACAACGATAATTTTTAGTACAAACTTTAGTTTCGCAACAGTGCCCCTAACATTTACAACTAGTTTAAACTGGCTCGGACCGGTGTGCGCTGCAACTTTAAACGGGGGCTCTATTTACACATTTTGTCTGCAGCCAGCAGGGTACCTCGCATTGGGGTAGTTGTAATCACGTTTCTTGTTTCACTATCTAGATGGACTTTTTGCTAAGAGATTACTGAAATTTAGGCAGTAGCTGTATTGTTAGTAAAACTCAGTTGTAGAAATTCTTTGTTTTGGCTATCGGGGGAAACCAACAAAAGGCGCCTGGACTAGTGGGTGAAAAGACCAGGCAGTGTAGGATATCTAGCTCACTAAACCATCCTGGTGATCTAAAATACCACTCCTGAAGCTCGGTGCACCACCTATTAGGGCATCTGCCCTAATAGGTGGTGCACCGAGCTTTACAATCTCCCCAGGGATCTCCCTGGGGAGATTGTAAAGTGATCTCCCCTCAACCTCTCTAAAAACGGTTTCACTTAATCACTGTGCCACCGTCTACCCTGGGTTCTCTCGGCGAGCGGTCAGATACCAGACTCTGAGCGTGTCACAAATGTCGTAATCAACAGAAAACTGGTAATCAGTCAGAGCCTGTTAATATTATACAAACGTTGATTCTGATGTTAGGAGGGCTACGTTTTTTTTTTTTATTGAGAATCAGGAGATAACAACATACTCATCATCAAGCCCTGCTTTAGTGGCAAGGTTATCAGGTTATCGTAGAATTTAAACAATAAACAACTTCAGACTCGAGTAATTAATTCCAAACACGCTACTGCTGGAAATAACAATCGGTTGTACTTTTCCTAACGATAAAATAACAAGGTAATTATATTGCTTGGTTTGTACATTGAGATAATATGTACTACGTAGTACATATTACCTCAATGGGTTTGTACTGGATTTCAATATAGACAGATAGAAAAAATTTTTGGCAAGTATCTGGCATTTGAAAAGTTATTTTGCTGAAACTTGTATCAGTGACAATTCTCATGAACTAGGAGCCCATATTATAGTGAGGCACATACGATAGATACGCTCGGATATGCTGTCATTAGTTTCTGTAATCCTATCCAGCCTGTCCTTAGCTGTCTTCTCCTAGCAACGTCCTAAGCCAAGGTCCATACCGCGCAGGTTTCTTAGTTTGTATGTTTTATTAATAGCCCTGGCTGGAGGCTTTAATTATTTATTTATTTATTTACACTTTATGCACATAGGTACAAAGGCGGACTTAATGCCGTAGGCATTCTCTACCAGTCAACCATGAGTGGTGAAGAGATAGAGTGGGAGGTGCAATATGTACGTGAATATATGTATAATTAATCACCCTCATAGGTTGACTTGCGAGAGTATACTCAAAAAAAACAAAGACACATTTTTTTTCTATTTTAAGGTATACCGACGCAAAATGAAACTGAAATAGTATTACGAAAAAGTCGGACTAAACATAATACTTTTATAAACATGATCGCCCGTTTCCAATTACACCAGCTATCAGATTAATTGCTTTTGATACAAACCTTACAATCCACTGGAAGCGAATTAATTACATTTGATAATTTGAATGTTTTTTATTTTTCAGGTTTATGATGTATGATGAACGATGGCGGTCGCAAAAAGCCATTTACTTGTTCAGCGGAAATGTGAATATATCAGTCATACGCGAATCGCGACGAGAACGTGGAAGTATGCGGACAACTATCGTAATGTGTAACAATTTTTATCTGTCATGGCGGGAAATGCACTGTCAAACATTGTGTGTAAATGTAGTAAAAGGCTTGGCTGTGTATTTAAGTATGGCTGTGTGTAATAAAACGTCTAATAAAGGAACAATATAAATATTTGACTGCCACACTTTCTCAAGAGGTGGAATTTACATTTACATGTACCTGTCTTAATAAATTTAGAATGGGTTTTTTAGGAAACTCAAGCTAGTCTCGTCATTTAAATTGTACTGTTCCTTATTGTACTCCAGAGATGATATGGTTAAACAGTTATTATGTATTGCGTGTATAAAAGTAAGCTTAAAGTTGCCTTGTCTTCCAGTAAACCTAGTGTCAGTTATACACACAGAAATCTTGATAATAAGGCAATAGAAATGCTATCTACTGTCATTTAATACTGGGACGCGTGTCGCCGGTTCGCAGCTACCACCACATAAACAAACAATAGATACACACTTTCGCCTACACATGCATTTTGCATTATTACAACAAAATTCAACTTTAAGCGATGAAATTACGCAATATTTTCTAAAAACGCATAATCTCAGGTGGCGTAACGTGTGCGAAAAGCTGAGAAAGATATCGCACGCTCACTCTCACTTAGGAATAGTGCAGTGCAAAGCTCGGAATGCTCATATTATTGTCGATAATTTTCTGTTGAGCGTTAATAGCCAAGGAGTCTCGTAACAATAGATAACTAATTTATTAAAAGTTTTTCATTGCTCGACGCGCTTTAAATAATATGAAAACATATCGATCCGATCCAACTTAATCCATTATACTTACAATATACATATTAATATGTATCCTAAATTATTTTGTCATAAAAAAATATAAATACTGAACACTTCAATGATACAAGGATACCCAACGCAGACTGTTATTTAACTTACCTACGTACATAACAATAATAAGCCTACCTCCTATTAATTTCTGAATGAAAAAATAGTTAAAACGTACCAATTAACAGATATATAATCGTCCAAAAACGACTTTTTATAAACTATTTAAACAGGAAAAAAACATGCTTAATGAAAATACGTATTGAAATATTTAACGAAAAATTATATTTAATTCGAATTTCGGTAAAACTACGTATTAACTATTAAGCTAAAGGTAATAAATTACCGATACAAAATAGTAGTGGTACGTCACTAATTCGCGGCCGACTCGTGCGGCGTATTCCTGGAATGTAAGGAAACGACGATATTGTTTTCATTGCTGCTTTTAGTAGTTGTAATAGTAGATATGAACAAGCTTAAGTATTAATGGTAATTGAATTGAGAAAAAAAAACGTATACTGTGATAATCGTAGTAATGGTGGCGAAAATATTTGATATGATTATATTTTTTAAAAACGACATTATTTCAAAAATTAAGTACTTACATATGAAATGTTATCCCTTTATTTGTAAAGTTACAAATTTTGGAATAGTTTCCGCAGTTGGATATGCTGCAAAACACCATGTTTACCTCTCCGCGTCCCAAACAACACAAGTAACCGCAACAAACGCTCCACGCGCACTTGTGGCCTACGTGTCACATGCGCGGCGACAAGGTCACGCGTCTTTGCGACTACTATTCCCTTATTATTAGGATTTCTGTGGTTATACATAATTTATAAATATAATATAACTAGTGCAAGCACCTCGCGTGCTTGTGAAAAAAAAAAGTGGGGGGGGTGATGGGGGGGGTTTAGTATTTGCGTGTTGCGCGAGGTGCAAGCACCTCGCGTGCTTTTTATACAAAAAAAAAATGGGGGGGGTGATGGGGGGGGTTTAGTATTTGGGTGTTGCGCGAGGTGCAAGAACCTCGCGAGCTTGTGAAAAAAAAAAAAAAAGAGGGGGGGGGGGGCGTAGATTCCGAGATCCGCCTAAAGGGGGGGAGAAGGGGGGCGGGGGGGGGACTTTGAAAAATGGTTTTTACTTTACCGAGCCTCCTCTATACGAATCCGTAAAAAACAAAAAATACGGGTCTCGTAGTTTCCGAGATACGATAGGGAGGGGGGAGAAGGGGGGTGAAAAGGGGAGGTTTGGCACTTTTCCCGTAGGTTTGAGAGTTACTTGTTTACGAATCTGTCAAAATATACCCACCTCCCCATCCACCATCTGGGAGAACAATTATGTCAATGAGTGAGTCAGTCAGTCAGTCAGTCAGTGAGTGGTAATTTAGCTTTATATAATACAACTAGTATTTGCGTGTTGCGCGAGGTGCAAGCACCTCGCGTGCTTGTGAAAAAAAAAAAAAAAAAAAAAAAGGGGGGGTGATGGGGGGGGGGGTTGCACAAGTATTTCGACTAAAGCATTGCCCCTCTAAATGAATCTGAAAAAAAAAATGTTCCAAGTCTCTTAGATTCCGAGATCCGCCTAAAGGGGGGGAGAAGGGGGGCGGGGGGGGGACTTTGAAAAATGGTTTTTACTTTACCGAGCCTCCTCTATACGAATCCGTAAAAAGAAAAAAATACGGGTCTCGTAGTTTCCGAGATACGATAGGGGGGGGGGGGGAGAAGGGGGGGGAAAAGGGGGGGTTTGGCACTTTTCCCGTAGGTTTGAGAGTTACTTGTTTACGAATCTGTCAAAATATACCCACCTCCCCATCCACCATCTGGGAGAACAATTATGTCAATGAGTGAGTCAGTCAGTCAGTGGTAATTTAGCTTTATATAGTATAACTAGTATTTGCGTGTTGCGCGAGGTGCAAGCACCTCGCGTGCTTGTGAAAAAACTAAAGCATTGCCCCTCTAAATCAAGTATTTGCGTGTTGCGCGAGGTGCAAGCACCTCGCGTGCTTGTGAAGAAAACTAAAGCATTGCCCCTCTAAATCAAGTATTTGCGTGTTGCGCGAGGTGCAAGCACCTCGCGTGCTTGTGAAGAAAACTAAAGCATTGCCCCTCTAAATCAAGTATTTGCGTGTTGCGCGAGGTGCAAGCACCTCGCGTGCTTGTGAAAAAAAAAAGGGGGGGGGAGATGGGGGGGGTTTAGTATTTGCGTGTCGCGTGCTTGTGTAAAAATAAAAAAAAAGGGGGGGGGGGTGATGGGGGGGTTTAGTATTTGCGTGTTGCGCGAGGTGCAAGCACCTCGCGTGCTTGTGAAAAAAAAAAAAAAAAAAAAAGAGGGGGGGTGGGTGATGGGGGGAGGGGTTGCACAAGTATTTCGACTAAAGCATTGCCCCTCTAAATGAATCTGAAAAAAAAAATGTTCCAAGTCTCTTAGATTCCGAGATCCGCCTAAAGGGGGGGAGAAGGGGGGCGGGGGGGGGGACTTTGAAAAATGGTTTTTACTTTACCGAGCCTCCTCTATACGAATCCGTAAAAAACAAAAAATACGGGTCTCGTAGTTTCCGAGATACGATAAGGAGGGGGGAGAAGGGGGGTGAAAAGGGGAGGTTTGGCACTTTTCCCGTAGGTTTGAGAGTTACTTGTTTACGAATCTGTCAAAATATACCCACCTCCCCATCCACCATCTGGGAGAACAATTATGTCAATGAGTGAGTCAGTCAGTCAGTGAGTGGTAATTTAGCTTTATATAATATAATATATATATTTGTATAATCGAATTTATCATAATATACAGGGTTAATTGTAAAACACCGAAAACTTCTCAGGACTATGTTACTAACATCATAATCAACAACTTTTGTTCTGACTTTTAAAAATTCGTCATATTTTATTTCACCAGATTTTCATACAAAAATAAAATTATTTAAATTGAACGCCCTTAACGTTACGGAGTCTATGCGAAATAAAAGAAAGTGATAGTATAAATCGTTTTCTTTTGCTTCGCATAGACTTCGTAACATTTAGGGCGTTCAATTTAAATATTTTTATTTTTGTATGAAAATCTGATGAACTAAAATATGACGAATTTTTAAAAGTCATAAAACAAAAGTTGTTGATTATGATGTTAGTAGCATAGTCCTGAGAGGTTTTCGGTGTTTTACAATTAACCCTGTATAATCGAATTGTTTGCAACACGGCCAAAATGCGTGGGCAGACCAACATTCTAAAAGTACTAGGCAATCATAAAGTACCAACGTTGCTATGTGTAGAGTACCCGGGTCACAAGGCTGTTTGCAGGCTGAACTTATTACAGCTACCAAGGCGACATGAACAGGCGGAGATAGTAATGGAGTACATTGCGTGAAACTGCAGTGCGCCCAACAGGTGTATCGAGGCGTTTGACGTAGCGTTATTCCGTTTAGTGACGTGCCCGACTTAGATGTCGATAATATGTAAATCTTAAGTATGTGTTATTTAAATTTAAAATCCGATATTATTCTTTTCTCTGACGATTTCTGGTATCCGAGTACAACAATTAGCACTATAATAGAATGCACATTAATCATTTATTTCAAGAATTAATGAAACTATTAAAGGTTAAGTTTAGAATACACTTAGGGGTCCTAATACGTAACTTATCTATATAGCTGTCGCCAGGAAACGTGTCCAGACGATAATATAAATAAATGTAAATGAAATGTTTGTGTATTTGTCCAGCGTGTTCACGCCTCTAAATAAAATCTGCTAACGCATGTGCGAAATTACCAGGACGGCACGTGTTGCTAGTTCCAGTTCCCGTGCTTTGTCTAAGCCTTGTCATCATCATCTGCTTAGACTTTTCCCAAATATGATGGAGTCGGCTTCCGTCTAATCGAATGCAGATGAGTTCTAGTGTTGTACATGGAGCGACTGCCTATCTGACCTCCACAACCCAGTAACTGGGTAACACGATACCATTTAGCGAGACTAGTGTCAGGTTGATGTAAGTACCTACGTAAAAATGACAGCCGGGACCAACGGGTTAACATCCGATTAAATTCCGAGGCAAGAAGTTTTAAGACGTTCACCCACAAACGAATCTTTTTTTTTATTGATAATAGGCTAGTGTTTGACCACCTTGTGATGGTAAGTGATGATGCGGTCGAAGATGGAGCACGCTTGCCTAGAAGGCAGTCTATGCGAGCAACTGTTATTAGTGAGCCATGAGCTCTTTTGTCAGGAAAGTGACCTGTCTCCAGAAAATCTGACAGCTGCCTTATGTCAGATTTTTTGGTTTATGACTACCCGTAACGACTGTCAAAGATGTACAAATGACGTGTCTTCTCAAATACACTGTCAATTCAATTCAATAGAAATTGAAATTTAAAAAAAAAATAATCTTTATTGAGTTTTTTTTAACCTTTTCTTTTACTTCACCATAGGCGAGTGAAATAATATAAATTAAAATAAATACCGTGACACGTTAAGTTACATCCTCTGTCTGTGGGTCGGGATACCTCTCGGATGTCAGCGACAGGCTACAGACAGGCGCAGGCTATCTAAAATACCCCAATCTTCACTGTATAACTAACATTTATTTACTCACAGTAAAATACAGGGTACTCTGTAGTTTTTTTCTTTTTAATGGAAGTAATAATGTGGGTAGAATTCACATTACTAGCAATCTTATTAACCCTTCCAACTAAACTAAATATGCTTTTGTCCGGAGTTTGTTTATTTTCAGATACCTACGTGTTCGGTTGTCAATCTGGAGCGTTTGTCCCTGGATACGATGGTTTAGTAGTGGATATAAGTACCTACGTGAAATTTATTTTAACATAAAATTCATAGGTACTCAAAACAGTGCAATTATCTATCGTAGACTACCCGTTACCTAGTATATTAATAACAGTCGTTTGTTGCTTGCAACGTTTATTTTTAATGAATGATGCAGCTAAAAGCATCACAAGGACTAGACTAGACTGTGAAAATTAAAGACTATGTTGCATGTTGGTTGATTTAAATTAATAGGAAGAACCTTTGTAGAATCTAGGTATGCTAAGATGGTGCTAGCATATAATTTCATTCATATGTTTTTTTGCTATAATGTGCTATTTAAAAAAAATGATTTGATTTGCTGCCAAGCAATTTCTTCTGTATCGTGTGTGCATTAAACAAAAAAATAAAAAATACAGTCATGAAATGAAATATACAATCGTGACATTATATTATATTATATAAAGCTAAATTACCACTCACTGACTGACTGACTGACTGACTCACTCATTGACATAATTTTTCTCCCAGATGGTGGATGGGGAGGTGGGTATATTTTGACAGATTCGTAAACAAGTAACTCTCAAACCTACGGGAAAAGTGCCAAACCCCCCCTTTTCCGCCCCCTTCTCCCCCCCCCTATCGTATCTCGGAAACTACGAGACCCGTATTTTTTTCTTTTTACGGATTCGTATAGAGGAGGCTCGGTAAAGTAAAAACCATTTTTCAAAGTCCCCCCCCCCCGCCCCCTTTCTCCCCCCTTTAGGCGGATCTCGGAATCTAAGAGACTTGGAACATTTTTTTTTTCAGATTCATTTAGAGGGGCAATGCTTTAGTCGAAATACTTGTGCAACCCCCCCCCCAACCCCCCCCTCTTTTTTTTTTTTTTTTCACAAGCTCGCGAGGTGCTTGCACCTCGCGCAACACGCAAATACTTGATTTAGAGGGGCAATACTTTAGTTTTATTCACAAGCACGCGAGGTGCTTGCACCTCGCGCAACACGCAAATACTAAACCCCCCCCACTTTTTTTTTCACAAGCACGCGAGGTGCTTGCACCTCGCGCAACACACAAATACTAGTTACAATTATATCACTAAACAAAGGTTTGTTTACTTCCCGTGAAATTAATTGTATTGATTGGTGAAAAGTAAGCCTATCGTATAATCTTCAATAATAAACTTTCGGTCACGGCTACCAGGTCCTCATAACTAACAGTCGTTAATTTTAAGCGGGGCTTACATCCGCGGTATAAAATTACACCCATTTATATCCATGGTCGTGTGAAATTGGATTGCTTTACTTAAATTGAAATCTCTTTGTTAAGGCCCTGCGAACGTGGACAAATAGTTAGTGGTTTTGTTATGTTTTATTAGATTTGTGTCCTTAAGTGAAAGGGTTTTAGGAAAAGTTTTGAACTAGAAGTTTACCTAGTTTCAAGTTACTGGTTGAAAGTTATTGGTATTACATTATTTTTTTTTGTAATTTCAGTTAAATAATAATTCGGCCTATTACGTTCCCACTGCTGGGAACTCGGCCTCCTCTCTATGAGAGAGAATGGGCCGTAATCTAGAACGTGGGCCCAATACGGGTTGGCGGATGTCACGTCTTCGAAATTTTGATACTAGGAGGTCATGCTGGTTTGGTCGGCAGCGCGTCGCGTCGTGTTCCACGCGCCCCTCAAAGAGTCGACAGCACTAGTGACGGGGCCCCATAGGGCTACTTCATTGCATAGGGCCATTTGATTGTCTGCCGGGGTTGCAGGAATGTCCTAACGAGATAACGCGGCCACGGAACTTAAGGGCTGCTGAGAAAAAAGGTCATGCGTGTTTCCTGGTGATGTTTTTCTTCACCGATTTAATAGCATTAGTTATGATATAAATTATGCAAAGTAATGTGCCTGACTTGCTTCGAACCCACAACATGCAAGTCGCAAGTAGGTTCCATTGCACCAAGGCCCCTACTGCTCTCATTTCAGTTAGCGTTAAGCTTCTACTATTACTAATTGCAACATTCTTTTCTATAAGTTTTTAGGAACATGACTCAGTTTCCACTAAGTATAATCACACAAATGTTAATAGGTACGCACTCTCATTAAAGTTAAAGAAGAAAATCGTAGCCTTAATTACAAAAGTTAGAACCTTTGACATTCGTTACTCGGGTATTAATATTCACAAATCAAAGTGGGTCGAGTCGGAAGAACGCGACAACTTTGGACAGATTTAATTGACTTCCGAGGAAGTCACGCAATCTTCTCTCTTTTTTAACACTAACATACTTTGAAACACGGAAAATTGATTACTAAGAAGTGGAGTTAACTGTGTTTTTAGAATTACGCAGATCAGAATCTGTGTCCGCCAGTCGGGGATCATTAAAACAATTTTTACTTTTAATGATCTCTTGCTATGTGAATTGGTTGGCGCAGTAGTTAAGCGATGGGCCGCAGCGCTGCGCGTCTTGGTTTTGATTCCCGTACCCGGAACAAATGTTTGTATAGTCTACAAATAGATGTTTCGGGTCTGGATATTTGTAAAAATATACTTCCCACAGGATAAATTCCTAGTATGGAGAATTTTTTTTAACTGTAATCATAGCCGTCTGCTAGTAGTAAAACAGTCAAATAAATCAATAAGAAAACCGCATTCAAAAACATCCCAAACGAAGAAACAGTCAAATTATTTAATAGTACTAGGTCACCATAAAAGGATAGAGATAGATTGAATGTATATTTACAATCAAAATTGCGGCTACAAACACAATCAACGCGGCAGTGTCAATACGAACAGTTGCGTTTAATTTACATAGTTCAATTCTATTGTTTTAATAGCCGTGCGATTAATCTGCAATTGGCGTCACATGATCCGAAACTTAATTTATTATTGTCATTTATGTCATGAGCATGATGAAGTGGCACTTTGTGATATTCATAACGCCCTGGTAATTAAGTCCAGAATTCATACAATGTATGGAGATTATATTAGCCTTATCAAAATTGAATCGGTATGTATTTATTTACGCAATATAGAAAAAAACTGACTACTAACTAAAAAGGAATACTCGCGCTCAACAAATTATGAAAGAACAATATATTATTATTCCCACCTTTAATTCTTACCTAATTCAATATTTATTTTATCGTCTACTAAATAAAACACTCACACGTTATCTTCTTAATATATATTTTCATACACTTTAACCAAAATGTTATTATGATCGTTTACTACCGTAAAAATGTATTATATATTTAATTAAGGACATCACAAAACCTATAACTAGCGGTCAATTAAGACACTTCCAACGATATCTAATTTGTTACATTACGATAAGTAGTTTAAAAGTTATGATGGAACCGTTGAACATACATACATATCTACTGGTCGAAATCCTCCTTGCTTCACCGTCTGCATGAACCATATGGCACATATTTTATTCAAAACTAGCTTCCACCCGCGACTTCGTCCGCGTGGAAAAAATATCCCCCGATTTTGAAACATTCTTCATTAGTGCTCCGCTCCTATTGGTCTTAGCGTGATGATATATAGCCTATAGCCTTCCTCGATAAATGGGCTATCTAACACTGAAAGAATTTTTCAAATCAGAACTGTAGTTCCTGAGATTAGCGCGTTCAAGCAAACAAACAAACAAACAAACAAACAAACTCTTCAGCTTTATAATATTAGTATAGATGAGTTTATCAGCTAGCGCTCTTAAGTTCCCCAAGCGCATACCAAAGTAATATTAATCTACTTACTGTCAAACTAAAAGTTAATAAATAAAAATTAAGTGCAAAAACCTCGACGTATGTTTTGCTACCAGCAACTCCCAATGGCCAAAACTACAGAAACTTTTTATTTATTCATCATTTTGCATTATTATAAAGTGGAAATTTGTAAAAATTTCAACCCCTCTGCATGAGGGCTGTTCGCCTGGTACGTAATGAAGTCACTTAATTAAAATTTTCTTGTAAGTTTCTGTTGCGGTTGTGCTGTAATTTTGCGGAGTTATGGAGATTGCGGTTAAAGTGAAACGCGGTGTTAATGCAAAAGAAAGATGGTGTTCACATATTATAATTTTATCAGTTAATTTCTATCATATATTTTATACTAGCTTTTGCCCGCGGCTTCGCCCGCGTTAATTTACACTTTGTCAATAATTCTTGTTGCCAAAGAGGTGTACCGCACCTTTTAGGTGGTAAAAAAACGCATACAATATTTAAAAAACCATCACCAGGGTCCATCCATCCCCAAAAAGAGACAGTATTTAAAATGTATCTTTTAAAAACCAAAAACGTAGCTTACAATACATTTTTGTAAAATACGTTTCTGGTTTTCCCGTCCTTGGCTAAAACCTGCGATTTTGTGAGCTTGATACTCGTGAGCACGCCACATACAGTTGCCCATGGGAAAAGCAGTCTTTAACTAAATGTACACCTGCGACTTTCAGTGTCTGTGTCCTTAAGCTTTGTTTATGGTCATTGCGAATACCGCTTTAAGGGGAAATTTGAGTTTTTTGAACTGAATGTGAGGAATAAATACGTCATAGTTATTGCTTGAAAACATTGCATCCAAGGTGTGTAATTTGTAGTCGCATGCTATTACAGAGCCTTGGTGTGCCCTGATTACGCATCAACAGGACTGGGACACCAAGTTTAAGCCTCAAATAATGTAACGGGGTACCCTGACAATTCCAGAGAGTTGATAAACTCTACAGAGTACGACGTCACTTGCTTTGTATCCATGACATTGTCGACGGACAGATACTCAACAACATCACAATCCACATGAGACATAATCTTTTCGTTGATCTGCCCTACAATTTCGTTAGTTGGTGCGAACTGAAACGAAACGTTACTCTTTCACGCAGCCATTCTTTATCCCTCATATTTGTTTTCAAATCAGAATAAACGTGGTTTATTAAATTATCTGTATCTTGGACTACGTTCACTATGTATGTTACTTCAGTTTCAGTTTCAGATTCAGCTTCAGTTTCAGTTTCAGCTTCAGTTTCAGTTTCAACTTCAGTTTCAGATTCACTTCAGCTCAAATAAATCATCCCGTTGATATCTATTGCCACACGATCTTCTCCTATTTTCAAAAGGGCAAACGCATATTGCCCCGATTTTGAAATAGAAATGATTCGTATATTAACTTGATTGGTTAAAATTTAAGCGACACGGTTGGCGTAACTGTTAACTGGTGCATGACATGGGTTCGACCCCAGCCCTAAACAAAGATTTGTATAGCCTACATGCAGTTGTAAAGTTTAAAAAAATGTTATGAGTGGTTCTTGAATACGCGATTTGAATGAATTGAGAGGGGGAATACAAAGTCCCAACACCCCTTTACATTCTTAAGGGATGATTTCCAGGATAAATTCTATCCTATGTCTTTTCCAGGGTCTAAAACTATCTCCATACCAATTCGGTTTAACGGTCTAAGTGTATTATGTGTGTGGGTAGGGCGGGGACATTATTGATTCCCTATACGAAATTCCAACACCCCTTTTACATCCTTTAGGAATGACTTGCGGAACGAAACCTATGCTATGTCTTTCCCAGGGTCCTAAACTATTCCCATGCCAAATTTCATCTATTTCGGTTCAGCGGTTTAGGCGTGAAAAGATAACAGACAGACAGACAGACAGTTACTTTCGTATTATTATAATATTAGTATGGAAGTATGGATGGATATGGAAGTATGGATAGTATGGATATGGATATGGAAGTATGGAGTTATATTATTAGTATTAAAGTATGGATAGCTTTTGTCCGCGACTTCGTTCGAGTGGGAAGTTTTCCCCGCGTAAATCCCGAATCCGTGGGAATTCCGGGATAAAAAGTAGCTTATGTGTTTTTACAGGATGTCAACTGCCTCCTTACCAAATTTCATTGAGATCCGTTCAGCAGTTTTTGCGTGAAAGAGCAACAAAGATACAATTCGAAAACTATCCTGCGGGAACCTTACATCGGGATAAAAACTCTGTCCTTCCCAGGGTCCTCAACTATTCCCATGCCAAATATCATGTAAATCGGTTCAGCAGTTAAGGCGTGAAAAGGTAACAGACAGACAGACAGACAGAGTTACTTTCGCATTTATAATATTAGTATAGTAAGTATAGTATGGATCTTATCATTTTATTAGTTACTAGCTAAACAGGACAACTAAAGAGCGGGCCTAACGTAATTTAAAAAAAAAAATCGTTCGCTTTGGAGGGATTCCCGCGTAAATCCCGATCCCATGGGAATTCCGGGATAATAAGTAGCCTATGTGTTATTCCAGGAAGTCTCTACTTACATTTAAATCCATCCAGTAGGTCCGGAGATTAGCGTGTACAAACAGACATACTTGTTTTACTGTTTTTTTATAATGTATAGATTAATTAGTTGCCCACGCGCGACTTCTTTTTCAGGGTATTAGAGGATTTTCCAGCGTAAATCCAGATCCCCTAAAAATACACAAACAGAAAAACAAACAGACCTACTGACACAGAACCCGGCAAAAGAAAATTTAAAAATTGTTTGTATTCTAGTATCATGTGAGTTAATATGCAAATAACTACATATTAGCATTGAGCGACACAGTTATTTTGAAATGGTAGACAAATTGAGACAAACATTTTAATTTAATTTATATGCAGATGATTCATCTATCAGTGCATCCACATGCTATGAGACAAAGTGGTGGCTCTCCAGAATATAAATTTCATAGCTAATTACTACGAGTATGTAAACAATAATCAGAACCTTTTAAGATTAGAAAGAATTGACTCATAAAACGTACTTATTAATATTTTAATGTAACAAATAAAACTATACATCGCAATATCAGATCTTTTGGAACGCTCCGAGTATGTCGTTTGGTTGTTGTTAGTACACATCTCATGAAGATGTGTACTAACAACAACTAAATGAGTGTTTTATCTCTACGCTAGCCATCAATTAAAATCTGATTAAAATATTCGAATTCACATATAGAATACGTGCTCAAATAGTTCTTATTCCAGTGGATTATATACAATGCGACATTTTCAGTTGTAAAGTTTTGCATAAGACAATGGCACGTAGGTAAACCAAAAAGCCTGTAATTTATTCTCTTTTCTGGAATTTAACCCAAGTTCCATGCAATGGTCTGATGTTAAAGTTGTGAGGTTTCAACGTGATGGGATTCATGGTCTTCTCAGTCTTAAGAATGGCGAAGTTTAGGATTATTTGGAATATTAGCACTTTGAGTTCCAGCAACGCAAACCTGATGCCTGTGAAACAAACGTCTTGGTGAATTATGCATTCCTGGTGAGTAAAATATTTTGATGTATGAAAATAATCAAATATGAAACGAATAAATTAAGAGTAGACCTAAATTAAAAAAAAAATAGCTTTTATTTACGTACACTCATATACTTAGGACACTCTTTCATTCAATTTACATTTAATATGTAGCGTATAAAAAGTAAATGCCGACCGCCATATTGTATTTTATATGACGTAAATTAGCTAACCATATATCATCATCTAAATAAACGCGTTAGGAAAATTATTTCGTTTTAACCGGTTAAGCACAACTGCTTTAAAATTCAATTGAAAGATTTAACCCGAATATACAACATACATACATTGCAAGTTAAATGAAAGCTTGATCGTTTATTTGCACCAAAAAAAAATTATTGACTAATACGGTGACTAAAACTTACCGATGCAAATTCTCGGACCTCCTCCGAAGGGCGAATAGGTGAATGGTTTGATTTTATGCTTGTTCTCATCAGAAAATCTTTCAGGGTCGAATTTGTGCGGGTCAGGGAAGTGATTTGGATCCATATGTATGCAGTTCACCATATTGTAGACAACATCACCGGGTTTCAACTGTCAACAGTCAAAATATATAAAAGAAGATACTATTTTAATAGGAGGTGAGAGCAGCTCGTGGCTAAATAATAAAGATGGGTGACCATCTATGATAATGATTTATTATGTACTATGTACATAAATAGGTTTCGTTAATGTAACTAGGTATTGTATGTATTTTTAAGTTACTGAAGATAACTTACAATATAAGGCTTTCCCCCCTCATGTGGTGGAGGCAGCTCGTACGTTTTCACACAGGTCCTGTCCATGAAAACTGCTGGAGTCCACTTCCGTAGGGTTTCTGATCGAGAGAATTTTATTTTTGTCAGTATAATATATATTACTCATATTGAATTTGTGTTCAATTATGTATGCAAGAATATTAATGTTTGATCCAATAAAGTTGAAACTTAAAAAAAACAATGAAAACATTCCATTAAGTTTATAATAAAGTAGCCTACCATGTATCACACAGTCCAAATACTTGAGTTCACTGAGACTTTCGAATGTAAGTCCTTTGTCTTCCTTTAACTGTCTGCACTCCTGATACAACCGCTCTTGGATTTCGGGGTGTAAGGCAAGCTCGTGAATGATCATTCCCAGAACAGACGCAGTTGTCTCAAAGCCAGCAACGAAAAATATGAACACTTGCCCAGTTAATTCATCAGGAGACCATTCTGCAATAAAAAAAAAACAATTTCTTCTTTACAATAGAAGTACGAGTAGTACATCTATACTAATATTATAAAGAGGAAACCTTTGTATTTTTGTATTTTTGTATGTTTGTATTGAATAGGCTCAAAAACTACTGGACCGATTTCAAAATTTCTTTTACCATTACTTAGAGGGATTCTTCCGAATCCGTATAGGCTATATTTTATCCCGGAAAATAGATAGGACTTTTCGTGGTAGTGAAAATTGTGGAGTAAGGCGTTGAAAAAACTGCCGTACGTTAACGCTGCCTATATTTAATATAAACATTGCACCCGTGCGAAGCCGGGGCGGGTCGCTAGTCTAGGCTAGTTGATATACCGTCTTGTCGCTTCTCCTCCACATTTATTGTACGCACAGCTAAACTGTGGAATTCTCTGCAGGCTTCTGTGTTCCGTGGCACTTATGACCTTTCAGCCTTTAAAGAAAGAGAGTAGAATCGTAGGCTTCTTCTGGGCTCGCTCGTTCCATCGTAGACCTTATCTGTCGCTTACGATGGTAAATGGAGGCGAAATTGAGGTCAAAAGTGGGCTCACCCCGAATAAAAAAAAGCATCTCGTTTCCTCCTTCCATATAATTTAAACTTTAAGAGACTGATGCGAGTAGTAAAGTTCTCATAGTTCTCTGCCTCTTTACATTACAACATAAGCTGACAAACATAATAAAAAAATCACCTGGCTTGAAGATAATAGGACCAATGTTATTTTTTGGAAAAATGGTAGATGTTGCGTCCAAAACGTATTTGAACGCATATTTTTGGTGTGGCAACATTCTATTATCTTTTTGATGTTGACACTTGACATAACTTCTTGACTTGACAGATAGACTTTGCTTCGGTTGAACAAATGTCGGTCGTTGGGACCCTCTTGATTTAATTGGTTTTGGAAATATCGTGTTCAATCGCCCGTTGTAACCGATAATTGGGTCGCGATTAACGATAAGTTGAAATTGTAATCCCGAATTGACGAAAAACCTGGATATTTTGGAACATAACGCCGTATTGACGCCAGACCGCATGGCACGCGAGTTTGTTGAAAGTAATTGTGCATAAGTGATAAATAGCTGTTTCAATTGACCGCGTTGGGAGGACCTGCATCTTTGAGAACCTTCGTCCATCCACACTCGACCTAACTATACGTTTCAATTACTCATTACCTACAAACACACACACACACGGACGTGGCCTCAGGAAGGGTCGTAACTTGGCGTCCCAGCTCAGAAGGTAAGTGTTTAGAACTATTTATTAGTAAGGCCGGAGAGCCTGTTGTTTGTTTGCAAGCAACGGTAGGGCTCCACGTACCGTGGACTGTTCGGAATCCAGTTACCGTTGGCTGGCTTCTTGTAGTCTTGAACAGTAGACATCCCACCGAAATATGCACGAAACGTTTTGGGAATACTTTCATTGTACGTACAGCTAAGGAGTGGAATTCCCTGCCGGAGTCTGTTTCCTGATAGTTATAACCTGGGAGTCTTAAG
This sequence comes from Tholera decimalis, assembly GCA_943138885.2. Taxonomy (NCBI): domain Eukaryota; kingdom Metazoa; phylum Arthropoda; class Insecta; order Lepidoptera; family Noctuidae; genus Tholera; species Tholera decimalis. Next base: position 4,602,644 of record OW964555.2, read on the forward strand.
TCTTGAGTGAATAGGTTACTTTTAGGTAAGCGTGCTCCATCTTCGACCACATTATCACTTACCATCAGGTGACATGGTGGTCAAAAGCGAGTCGATCATTAAAAAAAAAGACTGGCGTCAGATGTTCTGCCTTCTACTCGTAACGACTGTGAAAGATGTAAGTACAGCTAACTGTCGGGAGACCAACGCCTTGACGTGGTTTTCAAGGAATGGATCCTTGAAGATTGACCCGCGCGTTACTATTAATTACGTATTAAGTTATTATTGAGCCTCTCTCTATTGAGCATTAATATCAAGCCAATTGTATAGCCATGCTGTTTTATCGCACCAGGGAACCAGTGTGCAGTGGTGTAGGCGGATTTACCTTTTATGGTCTCTGCCATATTAATTACTTACGGGAAATATTTTTATTCGAGCAGCTACTAACATTATTTGACTTACACGAGAAGATATTTACCTCCACTTGCCTCCATGAGTAGTTGAATCATATCAGGTCGCTCCACGTTTTCTTTCTTTCTATATTCTATGGTCGAAGCAACGATTTTTCTGAAGAAATTTGAAGTTTGCTCGGGGAAGAAATGTATACCTAGTTTCTGGATGACAAAATTAAAACAAGATTAGTAATTAAATCATTCTATATTTTATAGTTATCCTCTGTTGAAAAAATGAATTATGACATCTATGTACATAATGTAATGTGTACCTACGTGAAGCAAAAACATGTTACAATAAATTATGCGGTGAAAGGATTATTTAAAAAAAATAGTTCAGTTAAAGTTTATATTCTAAAATAATGTATTTGAAATAATTCAAATAACGTTTGAAACCACTGGGCGACCACTATGGAGTATACTATAAATGAGTTGAGTAGAAGACCAAAGAAAGCACGCCCTAAGCTGAGGTTCGTATCCCACAGTGATGCCCTTGGCGTGTAGTCGCCTAGCTTTAAGTTTTTTATAAAAAGCCTTGGCTGGAGGCTTTAATTTATTTATTAATTAAGGCAGGCAGTTAGTTTAAGCAGCTGACAGCCAGGTTGACCTGCGAGATGTCACATAAAAAAAACCAAAGAGTATATGGATTGCTTGCGTGAAGAAATAATATGACAGAAGTGGAAGAATCAGTAATAGCGTGGTGGGAGACAAGACAAATCGGAAGTAGAAAATGTGTTGCGCCGGCCCCAAGTATCAGGAGATCAGAGAAGGAAGAAGAATGATGATCAATTGATTAAACACTGATGACAAACTACACATGACACTTACCTTACTAAGTTCAGGGAAAAGAGTAACTAAAATAAAAAATGCTTTCTGTTTCAGGTTGAGGTCAAAGATGGTGCTGCCAATTTTGAAGAAATCATTGTCTCGATCTTCCAGTGAGTTGATCTTAAGCCCGAAGCCAGCCGAAGCGATGACATCATTGGTGTACCGACGCATCAAGTCGTCCACACCTATGTCTTCATTTTGATGAGCTGGAAATAAAAACAGTTTTTCTTAATATACTGATAGCTTGTAGATTTACACGTTGCTCCATTACATAGTTTCGTTCATACTGTATTTTTCATTGTGCAGTCTGTGGGTCGATTATTTGCAGAAATCGTAAAAAAATTGCGCGGTGTAGCGAGCAGACTTGAATGTTTATATGCGAATCGCTACTGCAAGCTGTCCGTCTCGGTGTTAGGCATGTGGCAGTGATTCACATATATTCATGATTATTTTTAAGTTACCTCTATCCTAACTCACATAGCTTTGCTGTGCCAGACAGTATCCATATGATCTAATTATAAGTTTACCACCTAATCTACAATAATGGAAAGCAATAAAAGTATTGAGTATACTAGGCATGGGGTTAAGAAATATTGTTACTAACAAGTTGAGTAATGTTAGGTTCATACTTGGAAAACAAAGATATATTATTACTTTTATTAATGACCTAGAAGTAAAAAAAAAATCTTTAGCTGGCTACCGAAGGCTGTTAAAAAGGTATCTGTAATGGTGACATACCATGAAGGTGCTCTATAATGTTATTAGTAATTTCCACCATTAGTGGAAACATTAACTTCATTTTAGAGCTAGTGAAGGCCGGGCTAAGGTTGTTCCTCATTTCTCGCCATCTGTCACCTAGAAGAAAAAATAAAATTAAGGTTAAAAAAAATTCACATACAGGCTGGATACAGGATATAATCATATTTGTACATATAAAGGGTGATCCAATTCGAGGTTCCTATATTGGCAACGTTGTAATTTTGACAACATTTTCAGCAGTTAATTAATAATGGCGCGGTTTTCAAACGTCAAATGTTAGAGTGTAACAATACATTTATTAAATGAATCGCTTTGCCGTTACTCAACGCGTTAAAATTGTTAAATTGTTCTACAAAAATAACAATACTGTAAGACTTTTGCGGGAAGATTATGGTTAAGTTAATCGTCCTACTGAGCGTACAATTCGTAAGATACTGAAAAAAATTGGGGAAACTAGAAGCATTGGAGATCGGGTAAGCCGTGTGCATGATTGTGTGGCCGAAAACCCGAAATCGTCGATTCGTCGCCGTTCGCAAGGTTTGGGTTGGGCCTTTCCTATGGCTCCCTTTGGCGCATTTTGCATAAAGACTTGCACCTTCACCCGCATAAAATTCAGTTAACACAAGAACTGAAAAGCTCAGAGATCATGAACAGCGAAGGATTTACGCATATTGGGTATTAGAGCAACAGGAACTTGATCCTGATTTTTCAAAAAAAAAAGAAAACATTCTTTTCTGATGAGGCATATTTTACACTCTCTGGATATGTGAATAAACAAAACTGCCGCATATGGGGTGAGACGAATCTTCGTGTGATACACGAGACTCCATTGCATTCCCAAAAAGTAACTGTGTGGTGCGCATTGTGGTCACGCGCATTGGTGTTTGATTGTGGTGTAATACGGCCCTACTTTTTTTTAAATGCTGAAGGTTAGACAGTAACAGTCAACGGTGAGCGCTATAGGCGCATGATAACCGAACATTTTTGGAACAGAATCGAGGATATTGATGTGCATGACTTGTGGATTCAGTAAGACGGCGCACTTGCCACACAGCGCGTGAAACGTTAGATGTGTTACGTGAAAGGTTCAGAGGTCGCATTATCTCACGTTACAGTGACGTCAACTGGCCGCCAAGATCGTGCGATTTAACGCTATTGGATTTTTTGTGGGGTTTTCTTAAGAGTCGCGTCTATACTAACACACCTGCAACGTTGGAGCACTTAAAAACCAACATTCGCCACGTTATTGCCGAGATAAACCACGAAACTTGCGAAAAAGTCATCGAAAATTACCTCGAAAGAATCAACTGCTGTAGAAGGTACAGAGGCGGCCATTTGCCTGACATCATTTTCCATAATTAATGAATAACATTAACTATTTGATTAAAAAAAAATAAGATATTGTTACATTTGGTGTATTTTTTTTTAAAATAAAAGATAGGAATCTTGAATTTGATCACCCGTTATCTACCTGATATATCTATATAGAAACGTGATTTGATTACTCTTATCGCAACTTATTCAGTGTTGGAGCAACAATCTAGTTTTTTTGTGGTTATTATCGGTTATGTATTAGTCTATTTATAAGATTTTGTATTTGTTTATTGTTTTATATGGGCCTAGTTGCCTGAAAGGATAAAGGATGATATTATCAGTAGACACTCTCATTTCAGACATATAATCTTTTACGCAATTCTTCTTCGTCATTCCTAATCTTATACTTTTATACTACACTGGTGGTTATAAAGAATAATATGGAATATATGGATACACCTACTCGATACGTATTTAATTAAGTGCCCCTTATAGTAGCGCGTGATGGAGTCGTACCAGTGGGTACGAAGCTTGTTTATATTGGATCTGTTTCTTCCGACGTAACCCCAGGTCTTGAGCTCAAGATAGTATGTAAGGATACGTCTAAAGTACTCTAGATGTTTTAAGAAAAAATGCTAATATTTTATTGGCGAAAGAAATTTCAGAACCGGTTCAGTAACCGGTTCTGAAAAGAGTATAAGAGTATCTAATCTCTGTATCTACTGAGATACAGAGATTATTTCCTACAAACTTTATCTCTTAAAGTTATCTACGAAGTCTCCGGTATATAGGAGAGCTCAAGCATTATTTTTAACTTTGTATGGGTTATTATCAGCTGATTATACAGAGCATAACGAGGGGGATAGGGGGTGGACCAACGGTGTCCCTGGCGTAGAATATCTAGCTATTTAACATCCATATATGTATGTTAAGCCATATGTAATAGGTGGTATTTTTAGTAGCTGGTATTTTTTTGGCAAAATCCTGATTCTTTTCTGAAACTAGCTCAATAGCACGGCTTTTGTACTATCCAATTGCAGTTAATCATTGTTTTATAAAATCTAAATAAAATATAAGTAATTTTTCATTTGAAAAATTAAATTATATTGATTACTTTCTGAAGGGCTGCTTTTGTCCGTAGCCTGTCTTATAACTAATCATTTGTTCAAAGTTTTACACACGGCCTTTTTAGGGTTCCGTAGCCGAATGGCAAAAACGGAACCCTTATAGTTTCGTCACGTGTGTCTGTCCGTATGTCACAGCTATTTTATTCTAAAACTATTAAGACTATACATGTGAAAATTGCTATGTAGATGTAATCTGTGAATAGCTTTCTAAAAAAAAAGTTTCTAAAAGCCAATCGTTGATAAGATATACGCTTCCAAAATGGTAAAATGTGCTCCCCCCTCTAACTTTTATAATAATGAAGTGAAAAATCTAAAAAAATATGTGCTGTAGACCTTAATGATAAATTTCAACGTAAATTAGTTTGAATGAGATTGAGAGAGCAGTTTTTGAGTTATAGCACATTTTCTAAAACCGCAAATAGTACTTTGTACTTCATACAAATTATATGAAAATCAAAGTTATTTTGCTTAGTTACTATGGAACCCTTCATGGCCTTGCACCAGGCCATTTTTTTGTATTGTTTAAATTTATGAATAAAAAATGACGTGTTAGTGTCATTTATTAACTAGTAAAACAAAGATAATTTCCCAGACGAAATGGAAACTCCATTAAGAGAAACTATTTTAACATACCAAACGTGACAAACCGTCATAGGTGGAAGAACATAAAATGGTGTTTAAGTGTTCCCGTGTCTTATGATGACGGGTGCATTAAGAGGTAAGTAAAGATAATCGGTCGATTCTGACAACTATGTAGGTCGAATCTATGTCATTAACAACTAATTATACCTATAGTACTGAGAAAAACCAATATAATATGTTTTATAATTATCTTAATTAATATTTAATGTCTGTTTTATTTAACGACGATATTATTTATCATTGAGGAGGCCGTGTCCCATGAGAACGTTTTATTTATTTATTTATTTATTAGGGACAAAAAACAGTTACATGTTATGATATTACATTAATGTTCTTAAGATATATAGGTAAACACATAACCCACACTATTGTCCACGGATTAATCAATAACATTGAATGGCAAACGATAACGGATTAATAAAATTTTACGGTTAGTTTTAAACATTTTTATTAGAATTTAGAAGCTAATGCACTAATAGCGAGCGTTTTAATTTTTTTATTAGAATGAGAGAAAATATGTCTATGAAGTGTGTGTTATATATAGGTTTCCACAAGACGACGTAGAGGCACATGGAACAAGCGTGGCACGCGAGCCCCCCGTCTGATAACCGTTCTAGGTACCGTGTAACATAGTTTGATTGTAAGGTCAGTACAATCAAACCTATTATGGCACAAGCCATACAGCATCATTACATCCAAAAGTAACCGTCGGGCTTCCAAGCTCTGAATATTCTACTTTTTAAGTAATAGGGAATAGGGAATCTTTGAATGATTACATTTGTATAATGGTGCAGAAAAAATTCTTACGTTCATGCTACGTAAGAATTTTTTCTGCACCATTTCCAATTTGTTATTATATTTAAGATAATACGGATTCCAGATTGAAATACCATATTCCAGTTGTGATCGCAATAAACATTTGTATAATATCAGAAAAGTAGAGGGCCGCACAAAGTCCTTAGAAGATCTCATGACGAAACCATACATTTGAAAGGCCTTATTCACGATAGTATCAATGTGCATGTCGAAGTGCAAACATGATTCCATAATAACACCGAGGTCCCGAACGGAATTCACTGCATTTAAATAGTGGTTATCGAAACAGTAATTAAAATTAATTTTATTCTTATTTTTAGTAAACGATATACTATGACATTTGGGGAGACTAAGAAAGAGTTTGTTCTTTGTGCAATACGCGTTCAGTCTAATGAGATCATCTTGGATGAGTAGGCAATCCTGGATATTCTTGCAAGATTTAAATATTTTAATATCGTCGGCATACAATAAAAAATTAGCATTAAGGAAACAAGATTTAATGTCATTTATATATTTATGATAAATAGGAATGGTCCTAAAATAGATCCTTGGGGGACTCCAGAATTCACAGTAATGGGTTCAGATTCATAACCATTTATGACGGCTCTTTGGGTCCTGTTAAAAATATATGAGACAAACCAACGCAGCAAGTTCCCACGAATTCCGTTAAAGGCAAGCTTCTCCAAAAGGAGCGCGTGATCCACCTTGTCAAAAGCCTTCTGAAAATCAGTGTACACGGCGTCTACTTGAACTCGTCGGTCCATGTTTTCAAACAAATAGTTAGTAAATGTCATCAGATTAGTAACAGTTGAACGCTGTTTTACGAAACCATGTTGTTCTGGTATAATTAGTCGGTGAAATTGAGGATATAGAGCACCGTGTACTAGCTTTTCAAAAAGCTTTGACAAGGCGGACAGGATGGAAATGGGTCGGTATTTTCCACGTTGTCTTTGTTACCACTTTTATAAATAGGAGTGATAAACGCTCGCTTCCACACGTTTGGAAAAACCCCCTCGCGCAAAAATTTGTTGAAAACTACATACAAAATAGTATGTATGCTTTCGGCAATTTTTATAAGGAAAGCGGGTGGCAGCCCATCCGGACCAGCTCCCTTTGATGGATCAAGTGATTTGATTGTCCGAAGTATAACATCTTTTGAGAGATATATATCACCTACACTAGATGAGTTATCCACATAATTGTCAGGAGGTTGCCATTTTATAGGGTCGAAAGTAGATGATTCATAAACGGAGGCAAAGAAGGTCGAGAACAAGTTACATATATCGGTAGAGTTGTCACAAAAGGAATTTTTAAGGTGCATGGTTGCTGGAAATCTAGCCTTGCTCTTTCTATTTGATATGTAACTCCAGAATGCAGAAATGCTTTACATTTTTGGGTATGCTATCTTCAACCGAATTAATATAGTTACTGAAACAGGCGCCACACTCTCTATGAAATAATTTACGATAATTAGAGAAGTGCTCATAGTCGGTTTTAGGCTAGTTGTTTTATTATGTTATTATTTTCTATATAATACAAACGTACTATCACGCTTGTATTCACCAAAGAGTTAGACGGAGACGCATGTCTTCTTCTTAGCATGTCGATGGCAATAATATTTTATATAAGTTTGGCCCAAAACTCAGCTACGCGAACTCTGCTCTGCAGACATAAGATCGTCAAGAGTACATATGACGGAGTTAAAAGATAGAAGATGTGCCGTTGTTTGTGGGGTCACGCAATTCCGATGACGATTAAGCGCGTATTTTGCATACGGGTAAGACAAATAAATCATTAAATCCATTCCGGTTCCTTACCAACAATATCAATACCCCATAAACGCAGAGTACAAAGGCGTAATCGTCGTTCAACTATTCGTTCAACTATGTTTAAAAAATATTTATTTATTTACACTTTATGCACATAGGTACAAAGGCGGACTTAATGCCGTAGGCATTCTCTACCAGTCAACCATGAGTGGTGAAGAGATAGAGTGGAAGGTGCAATATGTATGAGAAATATAAAATTGGAAAAATATCTATATAATAATACTAGCTTCTACCCGCGACTTCGTACGCGTGGGAAGGTTTTCCCGCGCAAATCTCAATCCCGTGGGAATTTCGGGATAAAAAGTAGCCTATGTGTTATTCCAGGCTGCCAACTATATACTTAACAAATTTCATTCAGATCCGTTCAGTAGTTTTTGCGTGAAAGAGTAACAAACATCCATCCATCCTCACAAACTTTCGCATTTATAATATTAGTAGGAAGGATTAGTAGGATTAATAACTCAAAAACCCTAGTATCATAAATAAAAACTTTTTAACAAAAAATTAAACCGACTCCCAAAAACACTGCAAAGTGAAAAATAACTTTAATTTCGGTAGTCGGTGTCTTTAGTTTTGTTTTTTCGTTTTTGGCACCGACTTCCGAAATTAAAGTTATTTTTCACTTTGCAGTGTTTTTGGGAGTCGGTTTAATTTTTTGTTAAAAAGTTTTTATTTCACTCTTTTAGTTGGATAATTTTTAATTTACCTAGTTACAAGAGCCTAAATGTCAACTAATTATAACCTTTTACAAAATATTGCTTTTCCCAATGCTGGGCCGTTAATTGTTGAGGAGTTCTCCTGGTACTTCACCATCAGCTCTACATCAACATGTGTATTGTGACGAGCATAAAGTGCTTAACATCCATATTCAAGTAATCGAATCACAATCCACTCAATACTTATTATTGAGTAGTTTCGGCAGCCATCTGTGCTCTTCATCATCAGTTCCACTTCCTCAAATGGTACTTTTTGAGAGCAACTGCACTAGTTACTATAAGAAATACCCAAAACGCTATCGGTGTGCCTATAATATTTGAAGAGTTCCCTCGATTTCTCCAGGATCCCATCATCAGATCCTGACTTTGGTGATAATGGGACCAATTTCAAAGTATACCCATTTGAACAGAAAAAGAATTTTTCAAATCGGTTCAGCCGTCTTCGAGTACTCGATGATCATACATAAAAAAAAAAAAAATATACGCGTCGAATTGATAACCTCCTCTTTTTGTCGTCGGTTGAAAATATAGAAACCTACATAAATAATATATATAAATACTTATATTATACATACAAATATCCATTTTATTATAACGTACCTTTCATGAGTAACAGGCTGCCAGCAAACAAAGGATCCGACTCTTCGGAAAAGAACTCCCGGTGATCAGTGAAGTGATCAAAGTCCTTGACAGTTATGGTTTTGATTAGGTCGGGGTCCCGGATCAGGAGTATCGGCATCGTGAACTCCATAAAACCCACGTATCTGGAAATGGTAATAAGAGTTATTTTATCAACCGACGACAAAAAAAGGAGGAGGTTATCAAGTCGACGCGTATATTTTTTATTTTATTATGATGATCACCGATTACTCGAAGATGGCTGGACCGATTAGGAAAATTCTTTTTTGTTTGAGAGGGCATACTTTCTAGTTGGTCCCATTATCATGAAGTCAGGATCTGATGATGGGATCCTGGAGAAATCGAGGGAACTCTTCAAATATTATAGGCACACCTATAGCGTTTTGGGTATTTCTTATAGTACCTTGAGCAGTTGCTTTCGAAAAGTACCATTTGGGGAAGTCGAACTGATGATGAAGACCATAGATGGCCACTGAAACTACTCAATAATAAGTATTTCATTGGTTGCGATTCGATTACTTGGATATGGTTGTAAAACACATTGTGCTCGTCACAATGCATATGGTGATGAGGAGCTGGTGGTGAAAAGCCAGGAGTACTCCTCAAAAATTAACAGCATAGGGAAAAAAATATTTTGCAAAAGGTGATACGAAGGTGACATTTAGGCTTTTGTAACTAGGTAAATTACAAACCGACCCACTAAAAAGCGAGAAAAAAGAACACTGCAAAGGGAAAACAAACTTTGATTTCGGTAGTCAGTGTCTTTAGTTTTGTACATATTTTCGTTTTTGACACCGCCTTCCAAAATTAAAGTTATTTTTCCTGTTGCAGTGTTTTTTTGGGAAGTCGGTTTTATTTTTTGTTAAAAAGTTTTTTTCCCAAGTATGATGGAGTCGCCTTCCAGTTTGACCTGATCTGAGCTGATTATTATTTATTGTACCACATGAAGCGACTTCCTATCTGATCCAATAGCTGGGTAACACGTTACCCTTGGAAACACCAGTGATTTTCTGGTTTCGCTAGAACCAACAGCTTGGGAATGACTACTTGGGATAGTTTCAAAAGGTTATATTAAATTTTTTGGACAAAGCATCAAAGAATATCGTCTTTTCGTGGGTTTAAAGATTTCTTCATGTGGTGTTTAGTAGTTCTGTCTTTTCTTTAGGGAAAGGTGGGAGTTATGTAGGTAGGTTATCGGCATTTGTACCTTTCCACTTTAAGTTGGCCTTGCATTGAATCGGCGTTTTGGAGAATCAGAGATCAAGTTATACTTGTTTTCTGTGCTTTGACGCATTTTAGTTCAGTATTTTCTCGCAAAGAATTGTATCTTTAAGGAAAATACAGTAAACAACACAATAGCAAGTTCAGTCGTATTGGTATATCTACCGCGTGGTCAACCTCCAATAGACGAGGTTGGGACAAGTGTATGACGAACATTGTAGGGCACATTATGCTCATTACTTCCTAGCTCTTCGTTTGTTATATCTCCCTGGTACAATATGATTCACTAGTACGAAAATTGGTAATAGGAAGTAAGTAATATTATTTTATTTATTTTCACATTGAAACCTAAATCACAATTTATTTCAAACTAGCTGTACTCTGCGTCTTCGTTCGCGTGAAAATAATAGATACTAATTAGTTTATTTGCTGATCATCACAAATTCTAGTGACAGGGTATTGTTTGAGGCACCGAGATATTCATAAAATGATTCATATTCGGCGAGTCGTATAGATCAGATAGCCTTTTCAGAACACTAGCGCCTTCGAAATATCGCACATTTACTCGGGATAAATATAATATAGAATAGCCTATGTAGATTATTTAGTATTTCGGATTATAAACTATCTCTGTGCCAAATTCCATCAGCTATTTTCACGTGCTTCAGAAACAAACATTCTATAGGTACAGAAATATCCAAACTTTCGCGTTTACAAATAAGGTACCTACAGAATAAGAATGTCAAATTAACTAATTTAACAAAGTTCTATAAACTTTAGTCATCAAGAAACACAGATACAAACATAACAGACAATGAGTTTTCACTCAAAACATTTTAAGCCTTATTTCCTAACGAAATATTAATTCAGATTTTCTATGGAGAATATGAATTACTCATTTATGTTAAGTACTATTAAAACTAAGCAAGTGGTGAGTTTTTTAAATAAATAAGTCAGCTTGTGCATAAGGGTGTAACGTCTTAGAACTTTATCGATTCCTACTTTACAAATGCGAAAGTTACTCTATTTGTAACGCTTTCACGCATAATAATATAGTTAACTGATATTGATTAAATTTGGTAAGACTTTAGAGAAGGACATTTGCTACTTTTTTCGCCGAAAAACTCCACATGCAAGCGCAGCCACGGGCACAGCTAGTTATGCAATAAAAAAATGATAAAATACTCACTTTTCTTCCGGAAATGCATCATGTATAGTTTGAATTTCATCAAGAAAATGCTTTTTCAAGAACGTCGTGTCATACATATTGCCGAAAAGCGGTATCCCAGGGAAATATTTCACACCGCGTTTTTTGAAATAGTTAATCATTCTTTTATAAGTATAGATGAAATATCCCGCTAGGGAAGTTAAAAGGAATAATAATATTTCGATTATCATTTTGATGTGTGTCGCGCGCTGAGAGCGAACTGAGATTGTGGACTGCGCACGAGCATATTAGACGTACTTTAAGAGGAGGAAATAGCGCATCACAGACCGTTAGTGTAATAACGAGTAGAAAAATATTTATAGAGTAAACAGGAGACAAGTAGTATGGTATCTAGTGTGATCGGGTTTTGAATGAGGCGGGCAGGGGCAGTCAAAAAAATAAAATAAAAAAAACAGTATAAGCTCGTGTGCGGAGTCAGGCAGGGTGGCTTAACTTCTACCCTGTTCAATTTGTACATGAACGGGTTAATCATGGCGCTCAAAAGTCAGAATGTTGGCTGCCACATTGACGGGGCATGTCTCAATAATATTAGTGACGCTGATGACATGGTGCTGCTGAGCGCTTCGGTTTGTGGCTTGAGGAAGCTGCTGCAGATGTGTGAGAAATATGCTTGTGGCCACGTATTATTGTATATAAGGTGAAGAGGAAGCGCTGTCGAATAATATCACTCCTTGGTCAGTGGGTCGTCTTAGTAGTTTGCAAACGAACTGATCCTGCAAATTCTCGTTCAAACCTTTTTTTAATTTGCAACGTCGTGACATTTTCTTGAGCGTACGCTACGTACGCGAACTTACGTTTTCCTCGCTAGCCTGTTTCCGTTGCTGGAACAGATAATGTTCTGCGAGTACCGACGGCGTTGGTTCCAGATGTTGACGCATTAACTCGACCGCTCTATCATATGCCAACTCCGCTCCTTTTTGGCGCTTGCAAGATTACACAGCAATTCATACGCCTCGTCCCCCATGATGGCTATTAGCGTGGGCAATTTCATATCGTCGTCGATTTTGTTAACTTTATAGTACATGTCTAACCGGCCCACTAACACCGACCACGCTCCGGACTTTGGGTTGAATTTGTTTTATTTTTCCGATCGACATCGTATGTCTTGTTCGTACACACAATACACTATGATTCACACGCGAAATTGTTCGAATTAGTAATCCTCATCGCCACTGTAATATCGAATATTAAATAAAAATTAAGCGTGCAGCAGCGGAGCTATAATTTGACTGATACATTATTCTATTATCTACCGACATACCTACAAACTAACTAATATAAATCTACCTACATTACAGTTATAAATAACACCTTTACCCGTCATTTTTCTGGGTCACGTTTTATGATAAACTAGATGAGGCCAATATTTCCTAACTGACTACCCTAAGACGAAATACCAAAACCAACTCAGAGGTCAAAGTCTATTGAAGTCAATACAGTCTGTACTGATCAAATCATAATTATGGGAACCAAATAGATGAAGGTCAAAGGATAATTTTGGGAATCATATAGGTGATTGTCGGAGGTGATCTTTTAAGGAAAGAAGTACCCAAAATGATGCATGAGCATATTACTATAATTTTTTTTTATGTAAACAGATCGTATATTAAAATATACCTATATTCTTTTTTTTTTGAACAACCGTATTCTTTTGTATCCAGGCCATAAAGAATAATTAAAGCAAAATTGCTTTCAATTGATAAAGCTATAAACAATTTCAAGGTATTCGTATTAATATCCTGTTCGATGGTCGTTCATTGAGATGATAAAAGTATTGTTAATTTATAGCAATGTAAATGATAAAGGTTCATTGCACGGGAATTGTAATAATAGGAGTTTGTAAATAGGTTTCGTGATAACAGATTACAACACACTTAGATCGATATTGTATTATCATTGCGGTGAATACGCCTTGTCATTGTTTTTATTTTGGTAATTACTTTTTAATATTAGTGTTATTCATCAACTCTGAACTATTTATCTTATGTTTTTTTTTGTTTTAGTTGTCGTTCTAATCTAAGTCGGGTAGCCTTGATCTATTTATTCTGAGTTTGGTGTAGGTGTCAACATAATAATAATTTATGTATTAAGTTATAGGTAATGGTTGGTTTAATTACAGGAACTAGTTTTAGTTACTGTAAGTAAACCAACCATTCTAATTTTTATCAAGATTACACTTAAAAACAAAACAAACAACTAAATTAAGCAAAAATATAACGGCCACATTTCTATAAATCCTTCTTATGTTCCTGTATCCCTAGTATACGGTGATAACTTTTTCAACAAATTGAAACCTTTCCTCTTCCGTGTATCCGAGACTTATATCTGAGACTTATTATAACTTCGTTGTGGATAAAACTAGAAGCCTGAATTTTCAGTAACCAAACAGGCATTGTATAAACACGGTATATTTCAAATTTCATTCAATTTGAACCAGTAGTTTAAGACTATAACGAATCAAAGTTCCTTAATTTTGTAAATTTTGTCACTCACTGACTAACCGATCATCAAAAGTCTAAAGCACTTCTAGCAGACATAGAAGCATCAAATTTAGAACACAATTAGTGTTTAGTATATGAATCAAGGAAAAACTATAATATTACCATCGGGTGAGATGGTGGTCAAAAGCGAACCTATTCTAAATAAAAAAAAATAAAAAAATTTTTTTTTCAATTTCGTTCCAGTGTTCTAGATACATCAACTGCATAAATAACTTTGTAATCCCATATAAATATATAGGATTACAAAGTTACATTTGCAGTTAATTAATCAGTGTACCTGTATAATATAATGAAATAATAGATGTAGATGGGTACTTTTTTTTTTGGTGAAAAATATCATCGAATGACTTCTTCCGCTCAGGTGTATCAGAATTCTACTGACTAAAAACCCACCCTGTTCCTTCGTAAGCCCTAAAGTTCCGGGGCCGCGGTATCTCGATGGAACTTTCCCATAAACCCCGACAGGCAATGGCCCTATGAGGCCCCGTCACTGGTATTAACAGCTTTTTCAGGCGCGCGTGGAACACAACGCGCCGCCGACCGGGGCCTGGTCCTTACCGGACGGTGAGCGACCCCTGCTCGCCATCCGCAGGCCCGCGCCTACGGTGGCCCGAAATCGACTCGCGAGCCACGACGCCCGGGGCGTTTCCCCCGGCGGCTGGGGCGCGAGGAAGAGAGTTGCCTCTCCCTCGCACGTTAGGCCTCCTCCTTCGCTAGCATGACTGCTTCGCAGCAGGAGGTGACTGCATCCCATTCCCTCTCGCTTCGCACCATGGTCTAAACCAGAGCAGGGCGCGAGAAGTCGCCGCCGCCGATTGCCTCTATGAGGATACGACGGTGCTCCACCCATGCAGGGCACACCTCGACCATATGCTCCACTGTGTCTTCCAGTGTAGATAGGTACCTAGATATAATAATTATGCTCAAAGGTAACTTGTTAAATGGTCAACGGAATAAAAAAGCAAGAAGTATTAAGAGTATTGGGGAATATTAAGTAGAGTAAATTGCCCGAAATTGCATAATTACTTACTTATGGATTAACTTTAACCGAGACCTTTGACGAGTGCGGCATTATTACTAACTAATGCAAAAGACGTACGTGCGTATCCATACGTGCGTATCAAAGCCTCCGAAAAAAACCCATAGAGACAGGGAGTGGTCTTTGAAAAAAACTTTAGCTGAAGTTCAAGAAGTACTACCGGAAAATAAAAAAAGGAAGGCTACCTACAAAAATAAGAAAAGCTCATAAGACAGAGAGAGGGCTTTAAGAAAACTCGTTGTTGGTATACAAGAAGTAGAAGGTACCGGAAAGGAAAAAAGTAGGACTTTCTACAAAAAGCAATGAGATCCCATAAAAAACAATACTTGTCAAAAACCCAAGTCTCGCAACTTAGTTGTTCTACCGTAAAAAGTTGTGAGATCCATGTAATACCAAGTCGGTTATTAATTTATTCAGTCCCTACTTAAGGGACCTTCTGTCTTAAGTTGTTACGTAATTATCTAACCTAACGACATCTTATAGTGACCATATCAATATTAAAAATCTTTAACGTTTTAAATAAATAGATTGACTTGGCAATCGCAATAAACAATTTAATTTATATATGTATTACTTGTGAGATATATTGTGTTTTCATGCGATGGCCGAGTCAATCTATTCACTTAAAACGCTAAAGATTTTTAATATTGATATGGTCACTATAAGATGTCGTTAGGTTAGATAATTACGTAACAACTTAAGACAGAAGGTCCCTTAAGTAGGGACTGAATAAATTAATAACCGACTTGGTATTACATGGATCTCACAACTTTTTACGGTAGAACAACTAAGTTGCGAGACTTGGGTTTTTGACAAGTATTGTTTTGTATGGGATATATTATAGCTAAACATATCCTAGATTCCTCCATGCCTCGGAAAACCGTTGATCCACGCTGTCATTTTAACGTCTTTGACAAACGTTACGCGCAGCCAGAAGATGAAAATTTAAATGAAATGAAATATTTTATTTTGTAAATTAGTTATAAATAACACTTTTACACGTCATTTTTTGTGTTTTAAGTTAAGCTAGATGAGGCTGGTGTTCCTTTACTGACTATTCTGAGAAGAAACAAACTCAGAGGTCAACGTCTCTTTTAAATTCCATACAATTTGCATTTGTCAAACCAATATGAGAAGCATGAAGGTTCATCTGTTGTGTCTTTTGAGGAAAGGAGCACGCAGATTTGAGTGGATCTGTCCAGACCATAGAGATATAAGAACAGAGTGCAGAAGTGCTACACTAGCCTGTAAGTGGGAACGATAGAAGCGAGGAGAGAGACAGACGCCGACTATTCATCCATCTCTCTCTTGCAGAGCGTTGTGATTGGCCCTACTGAAGATGGTGAAGTGGGAGTTTTCTCACACTCTCCCACTCATTTTATGGTCACATACCTTTATTTACTATCTCGTTTACAAAATGAAAACAAAAAAGTGCCTATATAGGTACTATATTCGGTATACGTATGTATACACGATTTTCATACAGCTCCGCGTCTGCTACACTCTCAATATACAAGCGATAGGATTTGCTAGCAAACACTGCTCATTAGCCAATCACAGTACTCTGCAAGAGAGAGACAGATGAAGTCAGCATCTGTCTCTCTCTTCGCCTCTATCGTTATATTTAACCGTTTCTGCACTCTATTCTTATATCTCTATGGTCCAGACTGTGCAAGTATTTGTCAGTTATCGTGTAGTGGAAAATCTGACATCAGTCAGTCTTGCCAAGACATATCGTGTTACTAAGTGGGTTGCGGAGGTCAGATAGGCAGGATGGGGCGCCTGTCAGCTGCATTTGGTCAGACTATAAGCCGACTCTGACATAGTTGTGAATAGGTTAAGCAGATGATGAAACTTTTCTTCTATTTTATACATTACTAGCGACCCACCCCGGCTTCGCACGGGTGCAATGTCTATATTAAATATACTATAGAATGTCTTTATATACATCGTTGACAGCCTTTTTGTCATTCGACATACATGTTCTCTTTAGTAATTACTTTTGAAAGTGCGACACATAATTTACCATGGGAAAAACTCTAAGCAACATAGGCACGCGCGCCGTGCCTCCGCCGGCACCGCGCCGCAACCGCTATGTCCTTGCATTTTAAATCTGTAATATCTTCGAAACTATTTATTTAAATTATATTATGTGAAGGGCAATATTGATTTATATTAAATGCACAATGTATTTTTGGTACTTAATTAGATAAGGATTAATGCTGTATTGCTTAAAATCGCTTCGTAAAATATGCTCGTATTTCTCGTAATAAGTAAAGGATAAAAAATGGTTGTTGTGGGTTATCTATAAGAGATAGACAGATACCAACGAGGACTTTTTTGTTGATCTTTTTAAGGTGTACAATACTGTAGTACATTATTTTGATCTATCTCGTAGGGTTCAGCCAGCGTTTGCAAAGCAAGCGCAAAAAATGTGTTTATTTGCGACATCACATTAGAAACCTCAAAAATTATCAGTGTTCCTCTACTATATTATGCATGTTATATACTTATAAACTTTCCTATTGAATCACTCTTTCTATTGAAAGAAACTGCATCAAAATCCGTTGCGTAGTTTTAAAGATTTAAGTATACATAGGGACAGACACAGGGAAGCGACTTTGCTTTATACTATGTTAAGATAAAGTGGACCCAGCGCGTTACTATACTGCATAGACTGACTTCCTTCAACTAACTAACTATTTACGTAAAATATTTGTTAGTTTATTAACTAACCGAGGCCGCGTTTACCCTGCTTCATTATACTTTGCTGAACGTCTGTTTATTCGTAGTTACCAAGTTAAACCATGAAAGAGTAAGTTGGTCCCTTTGCTAAAGTTTGGCCACAATGTATGTTGCCCTGGTACTTGGCCAGCATTATGTGACAATCATACACACTTTGTGGTTGTAGACTTTGTGTTTTGTTGGTTAATTCCCAGTTCATTCAGTAAAGCAATATTTGACGGCAATGCAATGGTACGGTTGTAGAAAATACACTAAACATTTATGTGCGATTGTTGTTGTGATCTTGTTGATTACTTATTGCAAAACTTTCAATTTTGAAATTAATAACCAAAACTATCATTTAATTTGATTAGTAAGTTAGCTGGACAATACTGGGGACCCAGATAGCTCAAAACCTTGAAACATTACTTTCTTTGGAATAAATCTGCAACAGTAATAAGACTGGTACGGCTTCCTAATAATAAAGCACCTTTTAAGTTGCTCAAGTAAATAAAATCGAGCAGCATTCAATATTCTTATTTATATTTCATGGTAATTTATATCTACGACTATGATAATATTTGTGACATATTGAGAATTCAAAGGCTTAGTAATATATATATAATTAATTACATTTTATACATGAAGAATTTTGAAGCTGTTGTTTCAATATTGGTTTGCAAACTATGTTGTAAATATCCAAATAAGTTGCTAGGTTTGGATACCGAAAGTTAAAATAATAAAACGAAGTTTGTATCACCAAGTATTGAAATACACAAATATGTATAACTTACATTGTTTGTTGATATTTTTATATCTTTCCTATACGATCATGAATATCGAATTCATATTTAAGTCAAATAACACACGAAACAAAACTTCATATCTTAGATTCAGTGACATTATAACACAACTGAACAACAGTCATAAATACGACAATAAAAGTTTACCCAACTTTGTCGGCGCGTAGTGCCCAACGAAATATTTGACAAGACTTCAAAAGTCGCCGACTTTGGAAGTTGAAGCCTTAAGTCTGGCCTATGGCGTGTTAAGAGTTTCTTGTTCTGTATTTAATTTGAAAGAATAATGTTTCCGTTTTAGTAATATTGTTGAGTCATTATAAAGTAAAATGGGACATTTAACCTCAGAAATGGTTTTTAGAGAATAGGGATTGTAACAGATGGAAATTTTAATATTATGACTATTACCTCTTCTCTGTTTCCTTAGCTTTTCTCATCTACCCTCCAGTATTTTATTTCATTTATTATGGGACATTAAACAGGTATATATAAAACAATAATGAAAGAAATAAACATTTTTTTTTGGTTAAGGTAAATATTATAAATTAGAGAATACAATATAGAGTCTCCTAGAGCAATCCCAGGTTTTAATTATGATCACAATAGTTTATTTTTAACCGAATTAAAAAAAGGAGGTGTTTGATTACTCGAAGGCTGGACCGATTTGGAAAATTCGTTTTTGTTTTTGTTCATCAAGTCAAGAACTGATGATGGAATCCTGGAGAAATCGAGAGAACTCTTCAAATATCATATATCAATCAGACGTGGTTGATCGCAACCATAGTAGACGTGATGACAGTATTCTCAGTTTACATAGATCAAAAACAACATTGATGCACAAGAGTGTTTTCTGCATGGCCCCTAAAATTTTCAATAAGCTCCCAAATAGTTGGAAAGAACTTAATGTCCGTAAATTAAAACGTAAATTAAAGATACTGCTTGAAGGGAAAGCATACTACAGTATTCTAGAATTCCTCAATGACAACTTTTAATACCATGTAGTAACAATACCTATTATCAATACATCTTTGACATATTCTGTAAAAAAATTGATGTGTAATAATTTTAATTGACATTTAATAATTGTTACGTAATTATGACCATATATTTAATTTATTTGTTTTCAAAATTGACATTTTACTATTGTGTTCTTATTTAATTTAATATTATAATTATCCACTAACTTATATCAGTGACATTTAAATATTTGTACGCCACTAAGGCCAAACATGACTGATCTATATAATGTGATTTTTAATAACTTGCATGCTCTGTATGTGTACTCATGTTTCAACAAATAAAGAATCTTGAATCTTGAATCTTATCATAGGCACACCGGTCAAACATATTCCCGTTGTTGTCTTCGGTATAATCTACCAAAAGGTTAGTTTTGAATTTTTGAGGTATAAAAACATCACTTGGTTTTTTACCCGACTGCAAAGGAAGGGTTATGTTTTTCGCGCGTATCTTGTATGTATGTATGTATGTTTGTAATATTCTTTATTACCTCATATCTCCAGAACCGCTGAACGGTTTCACACAATTAAGGTATCGTTAGATTTGTCTTAACAGCCCGAGTGTTCTTAGATAGGTGACATTTAAAAAAATTAAACATGGCGGCTGTGCGAAGCCATTATACATGGTGAAAAAAAAGTTTTTTTTTCAATTACTACAATATGGGTATCAAATTAAAGGGCTTATTACAAGGATTTCAAAAAAGTATATCATGTTTATCATTAGTGTAATACTAGCAAAATAACACAATGAGAAAGTTTAAAAATATGGACTCACTTTCTGAATCCGGTGGAGTGCCAATGTGACACGACCGGGAAAACTAAAAAATTGTTAATTATTATTTTAACTAAAAAGTTGAAAAAAAAACTTATTAAAAATCTAAAAAACCCGACTGCTCAACTGAAGTGTAAGAAACAAGCACATTTTTATTTTTAAAAGTGACAAGCAGGCGGACCCATCCCATTTAAAAAAAAATATGTTCAATTGGGTCCCGCCTGCTTGTCACTTTTAAAAATAAAAATGTGCTTGTTTCTTACACTTCAGTTTCAGTTACAGTTCAGTCGGGTTTTTTAGATTTTTTAATAAGTTTTTGAATGATGTTTTTGTCCAAACATTCGAATTTTTATTTAGTTTTTGTGATAACCACTCTCCCCCCGATCTGTTTTTTTTTTTTGTAAATTCGTAACCCCTTAGAAGGACCTGCTTCCGACAACTTTTGGTGACTATGAGTCGGTTTTACAATATTGTAGCCTACTGCATTATACAAATGTTAACAAGATTAAAATAAAGGAGATTGGAATGCATACTAATATTATAAATGCGAAAGTAACTTTATTTTATTTTATTTAGAATAGGTTCGCGTTTGACCACCATCTCACCTGATGGTAAGTGATGATGTGGTCGAAGATGGAGCACGCTTACCTAAAAGTAACCTATTCACTCTTGACTTAAAGACTCCTAGGTTATAGCTATCGGGAAACACAGACTCCGGCAGGGATTTCCACTCTGCCTGTCTGTCTGTTACATTTTCACGCCTAAACCGCTGAACCGATTTAGATGAAATTGGGCATGGGAATAGTTTAGGACCCTAGGAAGGGCATAGGACAAATGAAATTTGGTAGCTTGAATAACACATAGACTACTTTTTATCCCGAAATTCCCACGGGATCGGGATTTACGCGGGAAAACCCTCCCACGCGAATGAAGACGCGGGAAAAAGCTAGTTATATACGTTTCAGCTCATAAAAAGAATTGGTTATTAAAACACTGTACCATTATTAAATCACTAGTACTCACGCGGGGCTTCGCTCCCGTGGATTCTATCACGGTAAAAACATAACTGTCCTTTTTTGCAGTCGCGTAAAAAGTAGCCTATAACCTTCCTCAAGTTTCAAGCTACTTCCATATCAAATTGCATCCAAATCCACCCAGTACTTTCGAAGATTAGCGCGTTCAAGCAAACAAACAAACAAACAAACTTTTCCGCGTTATAATATTAGTAGAGATTTTATAAAAAAGTTTCCTTACCAAAACAATTAACAGGTACATAATAATAAAATAGTAATAACAAGTAGGTATAACTGACGAGTTATTTTTTTTCTTGGTCGGAAAATCATAAAATGACTCCTCCCTCCCGCTCTGAGTGTAGCGGAAGAGATTGTCAGACTTGTACTGACTAAAAACCCAGCCTATTCCTTCAGTTGCCTTTGAGTTCAAGGGGCTGCGGTATCTTGTTAAAGCATCTCCGCAACCTAGGCAGCCAATAGCCCTATTGGACCTCGTCAATGCTGCTGACTGCCCTTTGGAACACGGGACACCGTCGACCTGGGGTTGGTCCTTACGGACGGTGAGCTACCTCTGCCCGCCGTCCGCAGGCCCGCGTCTGTGGTGGCTGGAGATTGGCTCGCGATCCGTATAAGGGTGCGTTTCCACCAGAGATGTGCGATGGAAATGTGTCGTACGGGGATGTCTAGCTGTGCTGTGAAAATGTGTGGGGGTTTCCACCAAAGCTGTGCGATGAAAATGTGCCTACGAGGATGTGTAGCGAAGCTGTGAAAATACGAATTAATATGTGGTGCGAGGATGCGCAAGCCTCGCAACACATCCTTCTCAACACACATCCCTCGCAACACATCCCTCGCAACACATCTCTCGCACACATCCCTCGCTTGTTTTGTATGCGCAAAAATCTAGCTCCGCTGAGCCGTTTCCACCAGAGCTGTGCTGACCGAGGCGAGGTAAATGAAGCGATTCTATTGGTTCTTTACAAACACATCCCTCGCTACGCATCCTCGCACATCTCTGGTGGAAACGCAGCCTTAGTAGGCAACTGCATCCTATTCTCATCGCCCCGTACCATGATCTGAACCAGGGCCGGGCGAATGATTGCCCTCCTGCGTCTGATATTATTGAGCTGTGAGTTCCTCATTAGATATACTTAACATGAACAGTATTTAGTGTTGCAGTGCCCTGCAAAGGCCTGGGTATCCTCCCTGCTCACTCTTCATCCCTTTTACCTTCAACACACGGTTAGTGAGGGTTGATAAATAACACAACTAATCATAACATGTTTAGTTCTAAGTCATCCCTCACACATCAAACAGTACTTGGTAAAAACCTCGCACTATTTTGCGAGAGAATTCCTGACAAAGTGAAGTGCTTGACTTTTTGTGAACTTTCAATTTCAACCCGCGATTTATGTGTTCGGTAAAAGGTACTGGATAGTATTATAGTGAATAGACTCAATGCAATAACATACATCTGTTACCTTAATAAAATTACTGTAGATAAGAAATTCTAAACGAAACTCTTCAATTAATGTCCTATGAAGATACAGAGAAATCATAATCATCATTTTCGACCACAACATCGCTGAAAAATAAAAAATATGTACATGTACTGAAATATGTATTGATATAAATACAGTAAGTTAACTAACAGAGGGCGTTCCCGTTAAACCGCAGTAGTATAGCATCCATACATGCTAAAAAAATATTACCATTCGAAAACAAAATGTTTTTATATTTTTTTTATAAGTATTAAAACATTCACTAAAAATGTTAAATTGATACGTAGAAGAAACAGTCTGTACACGTGTACGCATTCATAAATAAATTGCGACGTTGCCGTCCTTGAAGTACGCGTGTACTTGAAGGATGGATGCTATAATATTGCGGGTTAATGGGAACGCCCTTTGTTAATACGTATTTTAACAAATAACATACTGTATATTGTACGTATTTTAATTATTTTATCATAATTTTTTTGAGTAACTGTTATGATTTATGGAAATAATAGTTTAATTATAATTTACATTCTTACAAGTTATTACTTAAGATGATTACTAAACTACTACTTATTATAGATGTTTCATTTTAAATTACTGTGGTTATATAAACAATAGCAAAACGTCTTCTCACCTGAAACACACGATTATCTAGATTAGACGTAAGCAAATTTTTTTTTTTAACTTATGATTCAATAACCTTTATTAAATTTATTTTAAGTTCAACTTTACTCGGGATTCATAAAGATATGCGACTACAAAATATATAAAGAAAATCCAATTGATAGCAACGTTCTCACAAAAGGCCTTTGACTACCCCTACATTGTTACATTACAAGCTATACAAATCTCTTTGCTCCTATCTCCCGCCCTTCTTTTATAACCGACAAGAGTTACAACGTCATCCCATCGATTTTATTAGCAGCACTGATCGGGATTCGATCTTCACATGAGACCGTTTCGTTGAATCTAACCCCTTTCTATAATGCCACCTAATCTTTGGGAGATACTTTGATTGTGCGTATGTATCTATTGTAAGGACTGGAAGATCCTACCGGAGTCTGTTGTCCTAGTATTTGAAGCCTGAGGTTGAGAATTCATGTTTATTTTTTATTATTATATAATATTAGGTTTTAGGAGATCCAATGTCATTCCATCGATTTAATTAGCAGATACTTTGAATATGCGTATTTACAGTTAAGAGCTGGAATTTCTAACGGGTGTCTGAAGTCCTAGTACCTGAAGCCTGAGGGTTTTTAAGAAAAAATTATAGGTTGTAAGCAAGCTTTGTTCCTCTCATGAACACACAGGGCCTAGTCCTGAGACATGTCGGTTTTCTCTCAGTGTTATCCTTCATTGATTTTGAGAGCAGTGCCGAATCTACGACCTTTTTCGTTCTCATGAGCCTAATTTTCACCTGAATACTTTAAGGAAACGGTTTATTTTTACATATTAAAGAACAAAATCTCTTCAAACGAATAAAAGCAGAAAGGTTATTTCAACCGTTAAGCTCCACGTTGTATCGAAATGTTTAGTAAAAAAATGTATTTTTAATGAAAAGCATGACAAAAAAGTATAATTCAGGCGGAGTGGCGTGCAAACGACAAAACATTCGCTCATCATAATAGAGTAATGGAAGGGTAACGTGGGGAAAAGTGGAACACTGCCGCGTTTCCGTGAATGACTGTGCATTCGGTCTAGATTATGCTGAATACTAGATATCTATTTTTTTATCAGAAAAAAATCTATTTATTTATGTATCTATTAGGGATTAACAAACATTAATACCTAGGAAGGCGCGGCTATGGAAGTAAAGCTTGGCGTCCAAGGACTGGCAAGAGGAGCGTTGGTCGTCCGTCAGCGAGATGGGCAGACCTCATTGTTGCCATCGTGGGTATTCCCTGGATGAGACTCGCACATGAACGTGGAGCTTGAAACAAGCGAAGGGAGGCCTATACCCAGCAGTGCGTTACGTCAGGCTGTGGATGATGATGATGAACAATATTTTTGTATCAACTATTTAACAACTATATTTTTTCAGTGGGAGAATCATCAAGAATCAACTGAGAAGTCATTTGATGATTCACTCTCTTCCGCTTACCACATAGAACGCGGGGCCGTTCTATATGGTAAGCGGAAGGGAGTGAGTGTCAGACTTCTACATACTAAAATTCACTCTGTCCTTCAGTTGGCCTTGCGTTCCGGGTTAGTACATTCCCGTTACCTCAGCAAATAATAATAATAGAGAAATACTTGAGATTTTTTTATACTCTTCATATTTTGTTTTTATTCAGCTATATTTTTAATCTACGTTACGTAAGTTGATTTCGAATGATTTTTTTGTCACTAATAAATACGTACGTTTTTAATTTCTAAATGGAACTCAATAACAAATTAAACAAAGAATTAAAACAAATCTACTTACGTAAAATCTAAAGGCAGGAACTAAACGAACGGGAAATAAATAACAAAGGCGAGACAGACGGAAAAATCCATTATTTTACACTTATCTAGATAACATGGCATTAAATCTGCTCGATTGAGATCTCTTCGAGACATAATTTTCTCTTTGAAAACTGGTAGATAGGAAAGACAAGCCTTTGTTAAGTTAAGAAATACGTTTTAGAGCGGTCGATAAATTTTTTTGTGACGCATAGCGGACTGGGTTGGTCAAATTACTAGATACAGACTTTACGAGTTAAGAGCTGTTGCAGAGAAGCGTGTCGCGATTTTACAACAGTGCTGTGACAATCTGGTCTCAACTATACTAATATCATAAAAAGATACGGTTTGTAAGATGGTTGGAAGTTAAAAATAACACCAGTAGAATGCTGCCTTATCAATGAGTGACACAGGCTGCATTTTTCGCTAAAAAAAACTTTACATGCGAACAAATTCGCGGGAAACGTTGGTAAAATTATAAAGACGATTAAATTGGAAATTATTGGACCGATTAAAATATTTTTTCACCAATAATACTAAAGGTACATTATCAGCAGTAATATTTTAGTTTGAAAAACTGATTGGTAAGCTGAGGAGACTTCTGCAAGTGGTTGTTATCATTTTGCCGCGAGCTCCTCGCTTCATTGCAAATTATACAATAAAAACCATTGATTAAAACTCTATAGAGTCGTATTGTCATTAGCTTTTATTTTAAGGATGGGGAATGGGAAATCATCTATTGACTGCCTCCAGATCTAGGCGAAGCGGGAGGGTGTGTCAGACTTACTGACTAAAACCCATCCGTGTTCCATCATATGCCCTTCGTGTTCCGAGGCCGCGGTAACTCTTTCGAACTATTCCGCGACCCCGGCAGACAACGGCCCCCTTATGGGCCCTGACAATTTGCTGACACTCTTTAAGGCGCACGTGGAACACGCCGCGCTGTCTATACGGGCCTGGTTTCAGTCGGGCGGCGAGCTACCCATTGCTCGCAGCCCACAGGCTCGCGCCTACGGTGGCTGGGAGTCACCCTGTGACTCCTGACGCCCGGAGTGTCTTCTGCGGCAGCTGGGGCGCGAGGGCTGTGAGGGCCTGACCCACCTCTCCCTCGAGCGTCCCGCCACCTTCTTCGCTTGCATAACTGCTTCGCAGAAAGACGTGGCTGCTTCCCATGCCTCCTCGCTCCGGACTATGGATTGAACCAGGGCCGGGAGCGAGAGGTCACCGCCTATCGCCACTACAAAGACACAGCGGAGCTCTGCCCAAGCGGGGCAAATCGCCACTGTGTATTACACCGTGTCCTCAGGGCGATTCTCGCAGTGATGACACCCGGGCGTTTCCTCCCGTCGAATCCGACACAAGTAACTCCCGAAACAACCGTATCCGGTGAGCACCTGCGTCAGGCAGAAGGTGAGGACGCCATGACGCCTCTTTAGCCACTCCTCAGAGAGGGGACTTACCGCCGCTATTGTGGTGGACCCATGCAGCGCTGGGTTGCGATAGCCGCTCTTTCGATTCGCGGTAGCAGAGTTTCGTCCCGGCGAAGCGAGGAGGAGCGCGAGGGCTTTCGCTTCTAGGTCCATTGTCATTAGTTTAAGCAATGTCGGTCTTACTCATATTACAAGTACATTATGTCAAAACATTAAGCGTAAATGACAACAACGAACGCGTAGTTAGTGCGATAACCGGGATTTATTCATAAAATCATACACGAGAACATTATAAAGTATTATTTTTTACATGCAAATCCATACTTATGTTATGCACGTGAAATAGTGTTTTTTGTTTGTCCTTCTTTTGCATATTAGATTGGTTTTATTCTTATGCATATACATAAGTACTCAGAAATATTCTGATTCTAGACATTTTGATCTTTTGTTTTTGATGTGAAGGCATCGGTGTATGTGTTGCAGGTTTTTCATAAAAGTAGGTTTTTGATCAAAAACCCAGGTTTTCGATGAAAAACCGGAAGATGATACATTTTAAACTCAATTTCATCAAAAACCTTTAACAATCTAGATTTTTGATCGAAAACCTGAACTAGTTTGGGTTTATGATAAAGTTCTTGTCAAAGTCACGGCTTTGCTTTGTTTTATGACAAATAAATCAATTTAAGAAACGCCATTCAGTGCGTTATTTCGCCTCTGCTGAAAAACATACAAACCCCCTGATTGTATCGGCCGCCCGATACACAACCTCAAAAATTTCCCGGGTTCGTCATCCGCGTCTCGAGAATATTGATTGGATCATGGATGTAAAATTTTGATAAATAAATAATTGTTTTCTTTCTATTAAGTTGCAAATGATGATGGATTGTTTTATTTATTTCATTTAAATTGATTTATTTGTCGGCCGCCCGATACACAACCTCAAAAATTTCCCGGGTTCGTCATCCGCGTCTCGAGAATATTGATTGGATCATGGATGTAAAATTTTGATAAATAAATAATTGTTTTCTTTCTATTAAGTTGCAAATGATGATGGATTGTTTTATTTATTTAATTTAAATTGATTTATTTGTCATAAAACAAAGCAAACCCGTGATTTTGACAAGAACTTTATCATAAACCCAGACTAGTTCAGGTTTTTGATCAAAAATCTGGATAGTTACAGGTTTATGATGAAATTGAGTTTAAAATTTGTCATCTTTCGGTTTTTCATCAAAAACCTAGGTTTTTGATCAAAAACCTAATTTTATGAAA
Source organism: Tholera decimalis (assembly GCA_943138885.2). Lineage (NCBI taxonomy): Eukaryota > Metazoa > Arthropoda > Insecta > Lepidoptera > Noctuidae > Tholera > Tholera decimalis. The sequence goes on from OW964555.2 coordinate 4,630,702, forward strand.
ATCCTGCCACATATGCAACATTTGTTTAGCAACAGTTGATCAACGTTGTTGATGAATGGCGAGAATGCTGCTGGAGACTTTGTTTAAATCAATATGGGTTGTCCACACACGCCAGTCTGCGTTAAAATGTTGCCCGAGGAAGTAGTGTTGTTGTGTTCTCTGTATCTGATGATAAAATTTTTAATAAAAAAAATTGGCCAAGTGCGAGTCAAACTCGCCCATGAAGGGTTCCGTAGTAACTATAATAATATAATATAATATGTATATTAATTATTTGACGAATAAAAAAATAACCTTAAAAATTTCTTAAAACTAGCTTATCTACATTTTTACAACTACGCTAAATAACTTTGTTTTTCATAGTGTTTGTATGAATTACAAAGTTATATTTGCGGCTTTAGAAAATATGCTGTATCTCAAAAACTGCTGACTCGATTTCATTCAAACTAATTTTGATTGAAAGTTTACATTAAGATCTACAGACATATATTTTTTAGATTTTTCACTCCATTATTATAGAAGTTAGAGGGGGAGGGACACACATTTTACCACTTTGGAAGCTTATATCTTTTAAACGATTGACTTTATGAAAAAGTGGTTTTAGAAACTCGTATATCATTTTTAAAGACCTGTCTATAGATACTACACACGCATAGGTTTCATGAAAAAAAAATATTTTCAGTTCTAGTTCCATTTATGGGGACCCCCTTTATTTTAAATATTTTTTATTTTTTTTCTTAAAATCGGAAAGCGGTTTACAGAATACCTACTATACTATCTACCTACTAAGTTTCACATGTATATAGTCTTAATAGTTTCGGAATAAAATGGCTGTGACATACGGACGGACGGATAGACAGACAGACAGACCGACGGACAGACATATCGAAACTATAAGGGTTCCGTTTTTTGCCATTCGGCTACGGAACCCTAAAAAGATGAAAAGATGGTGGGTGAGAAGATGGTGGGTGAGAAACTATCTCCTGCAAAGAGAAAATTTAATAAGTGACCTCCGAATGACAGATGGATCATTTAGTAACTTTACGAGAATGTCGAAAAGTGATTTCGAACATCTTCTGGAAATGATTGGTCCGTAAATAGCCAAAAGGAAAACAAATATTATGTACATATGTTTATTTATTTATTTAAGAAGTATGGAGGACTAACAGCTATTAAATGCAGAATTTTAGTTTACACGTCTTTTTTGGGTATATTTAGGGCTTGAGAAATTTCTTGAAATGCATCGTTCTTTTTGTTTCTATCCTTGTATTCTTTGATAGAAGAATCCCACAGAAAAGCTTTTGATTGAAATAATTCTATGAAATGCATAATTTTATCGTTGCTTCACACTACCGCCATGTTTATAAACAGTTGCAAACACGTCCACAAACGTCAACATTTGTTGATTAACTGATGTTTTCGCTCGCCGGGCGTCAACTCTGCAACATGGCGTGATCAACTCCGCAATACAAGTGTTGCCCGCAATATGTTGACAGCAACTCGACAACATTTTTATGCGGCCATGTTGCTAAACAAATGTTTACCCTGAATACGAACGAGGCTTTAGACACATCGAATTCAGGAATTCATATTTTTGATTGCGGTTACTTAAATTATGATAGCGACTGATTTGATGTATGACCTCTGGTTTCTTGTTATTATGTATTTTATTGTTTTTACAGCATAGTTAAAATTATAGGTACAAGTAGTAATTTACCGAATTATAGAACACGTTTTTATATGTAATAAAGCGTAGGTTATTTACAGTAATTCTCCACTTGTTATAGTTGACCTTTCATGACAAGGTTTTGTAATAAAAACATTGCTTAACACATCGTGTTAAATATTTAAACAGCATCTAACGTTTTTGCATTAATCAGAATACCGCATAACCGACATACTAACATAAAAAAAAACCCTGTAGGTGGGAAAAATGCAGGAAAAACTGTAAGTGGGGACGCAGATGCGAACCGACAATGTTGAACCTGTCTCTTTCACACATATGCAGTTTTAAAAGGAGTGAATGAGAAGGCAATCAACTTTTTGTATTAAAAAGTGGTTGTTAATTGCAGTTGCTTAGGTATTCTTTTAACACTGTCTGGAACGTTTCGAGTGTGTGCTTAAAGAATATTGTGTTACTGGATTTTTTGTGTCATTTTCGTTTTGTTTCGATGGGAATAACGATTACTTTAACTTTATTGCATAATACAATAACTGTCCATCGTTTGTTTTACCTTTATTTTGTGAACAGATTTTTTATCAGATTGTTCTAAATCATAAATTATGCTGGCTTAGTACGACACGACGCTCATGTTGTGACTAAATTTAGAAGCTTTTAAAGCATTAATGCTACTTACATACATACTTTATGGCCTTTTTGTTATACTTAAAGAGGCACACGATTTAATTTATGAGATACTTATGGATCTTCTAAGATTAGCTACTTATTTCTGTAATAATTTTGATGTGGTTCTTGCCGAGGTTGACACGTGGATGGGTGATAATCAGTGAGCGGAGTAGGTAGATTGATTTTAACTGACTTCTAAAAAAGGAGGAGGTTCTCAATTCGGATGTTTGTATTTTTTTTTATGTTTGTCCGCGCATAACTCCGGCGCTTGCCAACCGGTTTGAAAAATTCTTTTGTTAGAAAGAGTATACTTTCCAAATGGTCCCATGAAAGTTTTATCGAAATCGGACAAGCCGTTTCTGAAAAATCAACAAAAGTTTAAAAAATTATTTACGTTGATGATCTTTTCGTTTACTCTGCATTGCGATTTTTGTTCGCGCATAACTCCGTCATTTACGAACCGATTTGGAAAATTCACTGACCCACAAAAAGCACGAAAATAAAAACTTTTTTGCAAAAAATAAAACCGACTTCCATATCAAAACACTACAAAGCCAAAAATAATTTTAATTTTAAATTAAAAAATTTCGGAAGGCAGTGTGAAAAAAAAAAGAAAATACAAAACCAATAACACTGACTACCGAAATTTTTTAATTTAAAATTAAAATTATTTTGGCTTTGTAGTGTTTTGATATGGAAGTCGGTTTTATTATTTGCAAAAAAGTTTTTATACGTACTTGCATCATGAATAGTTATAGAAATCATAACACGGATAAGCCTTTTTTCCGGGATTTCATTTTGGTACTTACGGGATTGAATCAAATATTGTGAAAGTAAGGATTTTTAAACTACTACGTTTGAAATTTATAGAATGAAATAGTTAAACGTTTAAAATTGTTGTTTTTTTCTTATTTATCAAGTAATAAAGTGAATCTTACTTTTGTGCGTCCATTCAAAACTTACATATGACTAATTTAGGAGTTATTTCTTGAAAGTTTATTATCTGCTGCTTGTAATTATTATATATCAAATTCATGAATAAATAAATAAAAATAATTTTTTATACCCCTCAATTTAGCCATGCCATAGTTTTTTTTTTCATTATAGAAGGCCTATCACATATTCTATTAAAACGCAACAAAAGGGTTAAACATTTCTTATTCATAATGATATATTCTATTACAAAATCCCAGAATCCCGGAGGCATATCCATATTAATATATACGTACCACTTCATTGACCTCAAAATCAATCTACCTACTCCGATCACTATACAAGGTGCCAGATAAACGGGAAATAAAGTACATTGACCTTTTTCTAATATCTTGCGTAGATACCCGAAAAACAAGCAATTAACTGTTTTTCATTACTATAAAATGTAAAGGGTCGCGATAGATACCGATTTAAGACAGATTTGTCTTTATTTCCGTTTTTAAAATTAAGAACAAATAAATTAGTCAAAAAATGTAGGAGGGTCAATGACCGTTATTCCAAGTTTATGTGGCGTTTGGTATAGTGATCATATTAACATAATATTGGGTTCCTCCGTGACCCGGAAAACAAATTAAGCCATTCTTCTCGACTGACATTTGTATATCTTTGACAATCATCACGGGTAGTCGGAAGCCAGAGAATTTGACATCAGTATTACCAAGGGGTACCTATCGGTTACCTATTGTGTTACCCCGTCTGTGGAGGTCAGATAAGCTGTGGGTAGCTGGAAGCTTACCCCAACATTACTGGGAAACGGCTAAGCACATGTTTAAATCAGTAACGGTAAGCCAACTGAAAACCAGCACTGGGTGTCTTCCGCCCAGCAAATGCTGATTTGGTGACCCTTTCAGTGTGGACATGCTCATTGTCTTGCGTGCGTATGTCGCAGCCATTTTATTCCGAAATATTAGGACTATACATGTGAAATTTGGTAGGTATATGTATTCTGTGAACCGCTTTCCGATTTTAAGAAAAAAAAATATAAAGTATTTAAAATAAAGGGGGGACAACAAAATACATGGAAATATATGGTAATAAAACTGAAAAAAAAAAATTTCATGAACCTTTGCGTGTGTGGTATCGATATTACAGGTCTTTAAAAATGACATAGAAACCATTTTTTCATAAAGTCAATCGTTTAAAAGATATTAGCTTCCAAAGTGTTAAAATGTGTCTGTCCCCCCTTTAACTTCTATAATAATAAAGTGAAAAATCTAACAAAAATATATACTGTAGATATTAATGTAACCTTTCAACCAAAATTAGTTTGAACGAGATCGGGTCAGAATCTTTTGAAATACAGCATATTTTCTAAAACCACAAATATAACTTTGTAATTCATACAAACACTATGAAAAACAAATTTATTTGGTTACAACGGAATCCTTCAGAGTCTGACTCGCACTTGGCCAATTTTGTTGTAATGTTAATTGTAATTTTGAATTGTATGTTGTGTGTATCTTCATACAAATAAATGTTTTTCAATTTCAAATTCTGTAAGTTTTCCTAAGATAATAAAATAAAATAAGTGTTTAAGATTGAGAGATCTATTGCAAATAATAATATAAGCTAGTCAAAAAGTTTACTAATTTGAATCTGTGGAATAAATAATCTATCGGTACATTATTTGCTAACAGTTTTTGCGTATCGTGATGTTAATTACTAATAACGAATGCAAATATCTTTCATTGTAACGGTCACAGATGCAATGGCCGACGTGAATAGCATGATATCGTGTTATCTTCATACGCTATTCAATTAGAAGCATTAGGCACTGATGACGTGGCCGGCTATCGGAAACTACTTAACAGTTATTATATTGTTATCTAAATGTTTACGTTATTGGCTTGAGCATAATAGTTATGTGGGGTAGGTGAGGCTTCATAAATTAGGTGTTATGAGGTGGAGGGAAAGAAAAATGTTTTTTTTTTTGTTACTGATGGGCCCAATCTCGACCTCGCCTGATGTTAAGCGATAGACGAAGTCTAAGATGGGACGAGCGAGCCCAGAAGATGCCTATTTACTCGTGCTTTAAAGGTTGAAAGGTCATAAGTGGCAGGGAACACAGAAGCCGGCAGAGAATTCCACAGCTTGGCTGTGCGCACAATAAATGTGGAGGAGAAGCGCTTGGTACGACAAGATGGTATATCAACCAAGTGTGGGTGGTACCCAGCCGTGCATCTGGTAGACCGGTAGTGAAAGGGAGATGGACGAATCAGGTCATGGAGCTCCTGCGCACACTCCCCAAAGTACAATTTGTAGAAAACCGACAGGCAAGCAATGACAAGCGATGAGGTAGGCTATGAAGCTTGTCCACCAGCACCTCGTCGCCTATAAGCCTTTTAGCTCTGCGCTCGATCGAGTCCAATGCAGCACGTTGGTACTTTGCAGAGCCATCCCACAAGTGGCTGCAATACTCCACGCAGGAACGGACCTGTGCTTTATACTCATATACAATATGTTGTTGGAAAGTGACATTTTGTTGGACGGAAAGGATCACAGAACAGATAATTCCGTCGAAAGGATTGTCAAAGGTAAAGATTTTTTTTGCAATGTGTATTGAATCTACATTACTAGCAATCTTGTTAAGCCATCCAACTAAGCTACATATGCTTGTGTCTGGAGTGGGTTTACGCCACTAGTGTAATGGTTGGGGTTCGAACTCGTGACCTCTCATCACAAGTCCAATATCTTAGTCATTAGGCTATTGTTGCTGTGGAGGACATCATTAAGGGCAAGTACCTCTAGTGATGGTTTCTACGGCGTTATGGTCGAGACTAGCCACACACGTAGCCCACTCTCATAAAACCCACGCTTACCGAAAAACCCATAGCATCCACGCAAACACAGACATGCACCGATAAACATATACACGCCCACACAAAACACACACACAAACAAACACGCACACCCTCGCACACACTAACCCTCAAACACACACACCCTCACACACACTCACCCTCACAAAAAACACACCATTGTTAATCATATTATGTATAAGTCTAAATTGCTTTGTTAAATTCATCATCTTTAATTTTTTTAATTTTCTATTTTAATTTTATTACTGTTTAAGCTCTTCCAGCATCATTTATTTTAATTCATTTTGTATTTTTCTATTCATATCATGTTATTGGCTTAAAATTGTAACCTATTGTCATGGGGAACAACCTAGCTCCTGCAATACAGTAAATACTAGCGCAGGAGCTAGGGACTTCTTGAATGTACTACATAAAACTGTCAATAAATGATTATGATTCAAAGAGTAAAGTAATATTATGATTATTGTCGTTTTAAACCCACATGTGCAATCCTTATGTAATATTTATTTCACAAACAAAAACTATAAAAGAATGCAGAAAGTTTATAAAATTCAGCTCAAAAATAAATTATGCAAACGAAATACCAATAGATCAAAATGCAGTGAACACGTTCTGGCAACTCTACTGCCGTGGTGCGCGTATTGTCAAATTACTGCAAAAATAATGTACTGTTTTATACCGAGCTCTGTTTTATACTTGGCGAACGCTGAGCCAAACTAGACTTCATTCTAATATATGAGCTCTTGCGGAGGCATTACATACGTCAGCTTTAGTTGTAAGTGGTGGAGCGCTGTATTTTTATATTTTTAAAGCGTTACATATGCTGGCAAGTGACGTTTATTTTACCAGCGATTTCTGCTAGATATGTGTGTTATTATTTTTTGGGGTGCTCGTAGCTAAATAATAATAGCTGCACGACTTCAAGATTAAGCAACTCTTGCCAAGGTCGGTCCGATCTTAACGTATCGAAAGTCCTTCGTATTTTCAACCCACAACAAAAAAGGACGAGGTTATCAAGTCTACGCGTATTTTTCCTTTTTTTTATTTATTTATGTTACCTCATAACTCGGAGACGGCTAGGCTGGACCGATTTGGAAAATTCTTTTTGCGTTTGAAAGGGTATACTTTCTAGTTGATCCCATTGTTACGAAATCAGGATCTGATGATGGTATCCTGGAGAAATCGAGGGAACTTTTTAAATATTATAGGCACACCTATAGTGATTTGATTATTTTTATAGTAACTTGTGTAGTTGCATTCGAAAAGCACCATTTTTGAAGTGGACCTGATGATGAAGACCACAGATGGCCACTGGAACTACTCAATATATAAGTAGGAATAATAAGTATTTCATGTGTTCCGCTTCGATTACTTAAATGTGGTTATTAAGCACAATATGCTCATCACAATGCATATGGTGAAGTGAAGCTGATGGTGAAGTACCAGGAGAACTCCTCAACAATTAACAGCCCAACATTGGGAAAAGCAATATTTTGTAAATGAATATAAGTAGTTGACATTTAGGCTCTTGTAACAAGGTAAATTAAAAATCGACCAACTAAAAAGAGTGAAATAAAAATTTTTTACCAAAAAATTAAACCGACTCCCAAAAACACTGCAAAGTGAAAAATAACTTTAATTTCGGAAATCGATGCCAAAAACGAAAATACAAAACTAAAGACACCGACTACCGAAATTAAAGTTATTTAACACTTTGCAGTGTTTTTAACCGACTTCAAAAAAAGGAGGTTTACAATTCGTCTTGAACTTTTTTTTTTTTATGTATGTTACCTCATGTCTTTAGTTTTGTATATATTTTCGTTTTTGACACCGCCTTCCGAAATTAAAGTTATTTTTGGCTTTGTAGTGTTTTGATATGGAAGTCGGTTCTATTTTTTGCTAAAAATTTTTTTTTTGGGAGTCGGTTTAATTATTTGTTAAAAAGTTTTTCAAAAAAGGACGTGAAGCCGTTGGTTGCGGCTGTCATTAGTACACCTTTGATAGAAGTTACGAGTAGTCAGAGGTCAGAAAATCAGTCACCTGTTTTGCGAAGGGGTATCGTGTTACCCAGTTACTGGGTTGAAAGTCAAATAGGCGGTCACTCCTTGTAAAATGCGCAAAAAAAGTTAAAGTACTCAGCTTTATCTGGTAAGACTGGGAATTCCCAACATAGTTGGTTAAGGGATATGACGATGATTTGTGATGTTTTCCTCGGAATGTACGGAGAGCTGGTTGGTCCGGATTTGACGATTTTTGATGACCTTTACGGGAAGTCAAATGACTGAATATGATAGCCACTTTTAGGACATAAGTTGAGAGGTCAATTAGTCGCTACAGATAATAAACTGCCACTATATCTTAGCCTGGGTTGCGGGAACTTGCCGGGATTACGCTCTGCCTACATCAAATTCAAACGCTACAAATGAAAAAAAAAACCAAGCAATTTCGCGTTCAATGTTCGTTTATACAATTTACGTAATAGCGTAGATACCGCTCTTGACTCTGTTCTCATTAGCATTCCTCTAAAAAGTATATGTAGCTGTGAAAGCCTGAACTACGGTATAACGTAATATTAACTAGTAAGCGTTAAATTTACCTTTTTCGAAATATATGTTGAAAAATTGACAGTTTTTTTTTTTAATAATTATAATATAATTTTTAGTTGTTTTCATAATTTATATTATGCTTAAACCCATTTAGACAGTATTATAACATTAATTTATACGTATTAAACAAGGGGCCATCTACGGCTTTGCAGCTTCGCATCGAAAAATATATTTCCTAACAAACAGAATTATGTAGCCGTATTTGATATAGCTTATCAATCGGTCTAAACTTTAACTTTAACCGTATAAGTGCTAGTGTAGACACACTATCACAGATTAAATCGCATTAACACTATGAAGACTTTTTTCTGGGTGGGAAAATCATCGTATGACTTCTCCCGCTCTGAGTGGAGTGGAAGGATGTGTCAGACTTCTACTGACTAAAACCCAGCCTATTCCTTCAGCTGCCTTTAAGTTCCGGGGCTGTGGTATTTCTTTAGAATATTCTCGCAAACCCAGCAAGAAATGGCCCTATGGGCGGTGCCATCACTAGTGCTGACGACTCTTTGAGGCGCGCGTGGAACACGACACGCCTGCTCGCCGTCCGCAAGCCCGTGCCTACGGTAGCCGGAGATCGGCTCACGATCCCCGACGCCCGGGGCGTTTCCCGCGGAACAGTAAAACGAATGGGACCTAAATTTTACGGTTTATCGGCAAATCCTCGGATTGACCGAGTTTACAGGTTTTGCAGTAACGTATACATACAAAGAAAACCCCTACAGGCATTTAGATTTTACCTACGCATTTTGCTATTATACATAAATCCCCCATAGATTGCTGCAATAATGGTTAATAATGGATTGCTTGGTCTTAAAGGTTTTTTTACTCAGATAATAATAATTTCAAGTTTCGTAAAAAATTGTGATGTTGGCATTTATTTCACCAGGAGCCCATATTTGTTTCGGAGCCAACACCACACGGCAATTATACCACAACCCACATTTATCTTTGTGCGCTGTTAAAATACGGCGCAACTAATGGATGCAAGCTTTTATAATATTTAGTGCGCTGACTCCAATTAGGCTTTATTATAAAATATGAGTTGGCATGTTAGAAACATACATGTCAGTCGCTTTTGTACTATAGCAAGAAAGAAATAAATGTAAAAAATAATTTCTGTTAGGTCTAGTTTTGCAAATGAATTTTCAAATGTTAATTCAATTTAGTTTTCTGCTTAATAATTGGATTCATATGTTTGAGGCTTTTTTTTTTCGTATTTTATTCACTGCTTTTGATTAGTTCAGGTTACAGACATTTCGTCGAATTGTGAATTACACAATATAATTCGAAATTACCTTGGAAAACTAGAAAACCAAAATAATGCAGATTAAACCACTCACAATATTTTAGTGTGCAGTTTTATCATACAAACAGTTCAAACTAACAAAGCGCACATTTACAAAATCACCATTTATCACGAAACTGTAAAATACGATAGTTTACATGCATATTTGTAAAAAAGTTTGCCAACGATTTTTCAGCTTTTTTGCCGATGCGATACGTTGGTAATATGTCAAATATCGAGACAAATCGTTGCACGGGGACGATTTGAGATTTACGGTAACAGTAGAACGTGTAAATTATTATAGTTACATATGTTTTATGTTTACAATGTTGGAAAAATATTTGAAAGTTTTGGCATATCGTTATTTTTATCGTAGTCAAGCTTTTTGAGGAATAAATTCAAGAATTTGTATACACAGATTTCATAGCAGAGCGGTGTTGGCACAGTTGTTACAGACACGATGTACTACTTATAGGTCGTGGGTTCAAACCAGTTTGGCACATTACTTTGTGTTGTTTTTATCATCACACTCATGACGAGGAAAACATTGCCAGGAAGCTGGCATGTCCGGAAGAGGCCTGTGTCCCAATGGTGGGTTGATTATGTTATTTTAATTGGCTAGATTTTCTATTTAACATTTTTATATTGTGTACCACCATAACTTTAATACTTTGGTATTGTTCGTCAAATCATTCCAGCTCCTTAAGGTTCTAAGTTGAGCTACGTGATATTTGACAAATGCTTGCACTGCTTGGACGGGCCTGCTCAAATCTGTTTGATTCTGTCCTCTAAAGGGCGCCACAGACATTAACCTACATGGCTCTCATATGATTTGATCACTATAGATTGTCTGGACTTTAAAAGAGACGTTGACCTCTGAGTTTGTTTCAGTGTTTCTTCTCAGAGTAGTCAGTTAGGAAACACTGGCCTCATCTAGTTTACATTTACGAAAAAAAAAAGACGTGTAAAAGTGTTATTTATAACCTATTTGCAAAATAAACATCATTATTTCATTATTTCATTATTTCATAACACATGAGATCCTTATAATAATAATTCTTGGGTAAAAATGTTACATATAACGCTCTTGAACAGGTGTTGATTCTCACCTTATAAACCCATTGAAATCTCATAACTGATACAAAAATGAGTACAACGTATATTAATCGTAGGGGAGAGAAAACAGGCAGGGGGTTGGTTAATAAAGTTGGTACACAGGGTAACCAACACGGCGCGCTGGCTTTTTTAGCGATATGACCGCCTAGTACAACTTATTAGTTTATTTTCTGTTTTTTAATTGTAATACAGTATTAATAAATATATATCTATACTATATAATATTATGAAGCGGAAAAGTTTGTTTGTTTGTTTGTTTGCTTGAACGCGCTAATCTTCGAAAGTACTGGGTGGCTTTGGATGCAATTTGGTATGGAAGTAGCTTGAGGAAGGTTATAGGCTACATTTTACGCGACTGCAAAAAAGGAGAGTTATGTTTTTACCGTGATAGAATCCACGGGAGCGAAGCCCCGTGTGAGTACTAGTATATATATATGTTTCAATAATCATTCGTCAGTTCGTGGCTACATAATAACAGCCTCACGGGTCAATCTTCGAGGTTAAGCAACGGTTTCCGAGGTCAGTTTGTGGAAGGGTGACTGTATGTTCCATTCGCATTATTTTGTCTATACTTATTATTTTTAGTATTTTATCATAAACGCGTACTTGCAACATTATATTACACTTCACTCATTATCTAAATTGAGAAGGATCTTCCATTCAAAATCGATTCCTTACTACCACTCTTTCCTTTTCCGTTCATTCCGAACAACCCCCGCCCTCACTCACTCGCAAAACCGCTCGCTTACTGGCTACACGTATCTACGTGCGCCCGCGCTCCCGCCAAAACTCTAAAAAGTGATAAAATACTGGTGTTGTATGGTGAATCCTCAAACTCTCGCTCCTCTTATGAAGCTTGGTGGAAATATCGCCTGAACCGGCGCGCTGGAGACTCATATCGAAGGGACTCATAATTTACATCCTCCTGTAAGTATCTTTTCCTTCCAGTGACTATGTCAACATATCGAGATATCTCGCTGCCTCGGAAAGCATCTAAGTCGGTGGTCTCAGCTGTCATTTGTACATCTTTGACAGTCATAAGCCAGAAAATCTGACCTTGGTCTAACCAGGGGTTAACGTGTTACCCAGATACTGGGTTGTAGAGGTCAGATAGGGAGTTGTTCCATGTAAAACACAAATACTCAGTTGCATCTAGTGAGGTTGGAAGCCGACGACCCCATCTTAGTTGAGAAAGGGCTAAGCAGATGAATAATAGCAATAGCAAATGATAATAGCAGAGGAATATAGCGATGCACACGGATAAAGCAGTGTCTCAAATCACGGGCGACACATTAGCTCGTAATTGCCGTTTACTAGTCCGTAGCTAGGTGGCTTCCGTAGAGCACACGGTGCAAGACTGCCCCGCCTGGGCAGAGCACCGACGTGTCCTCACGGCGGCGATAGGCGGAGACCTCTCGCGCCCGGCATTGGTCGAGGCCATGCTGCGGGGCGAGAGGGAGTGGGAAGCGGTCGCCTCCTTCTGCGAAGCAGTCATGCTTCCTAAGGAGGAGGCGGGCCGCGTGAGGGAGAGGATGGCGTCCTCCCTCCAGCCCAGCCGCAGTGGTAGACGCCCACGGCGTCGGACGTCGGCCGACGATCTCCGGCCACCGTAGGCGCGGGCATGCGGACAGCGAGTAAAGGGCAACTCGCTGTCCGACCATGGACCATGCCCGGGTCGACGGCGCGTCGTGTTCCACGCGCGCCTCAAAGAGCGTCAGCAACATGACGAGGCCCCCTCTGCAGAGGGCCGAAGCCTGCCGGGGTCGTGGGACTCATCCCGTTACCGTGGCCCCGGTATGTAAAGGGTTATTGAAGGAACACCGTGGATTTTAGTCAGTAAAAGTCTGACAGTCCCTCCCACCCTGCCCGGAGTGGGAGGACTTATTTGATAATTTTACCACGTTAAAAAAAAAAAGCTAGGTGGCTTGCCGTTCAATTTTCTGTTTTATTTGTACGTTAATACTGGAATCCTGAACGCTACGAGGGATTCAAACTTACCCGAGGCAAAGACATCTATATTCCCGAGGAAAATACTCTATTTTTCACACTTACAGCGAGATAAATGATAGGAAGCCACGAGGACTGGCTGATTGCTTAGTTAAAACGTTTTTAAAAACATGTTTAGTTGAGACCCCAAATTCAAATGCTAGATTGAGAATGAGAATTTAAATGAATAGAAAACTTTATGCGGTGTCTGAGGTATTGCGCTTAATCTGTTACTCCTTGTATATATACGTCCACTGTTTGGACAGGCCTGCTTAAATCTGTGTGTATTTCCTCAAAAGAGTACCACAAATATAAACCTACATGGTTCACATATGATTTAATAAGTACGAATTATATAGAATTCAAAAGACAAACAAACTTAGAGGTCTACCTCTAAGTTTGTCTTGGTGTTTCTTATCAGAGTAGTCGGCTATCTGATCTCCCGGGAGAAGGAACGTCGGTTATTAACTAGTTGAAGACTGACATGCCCTTCCTGTGACTGTAATCTGCATAATCTTCATAAACTATTGTGAATATGTGAACTACGTAGGTTGTTTTATTCGAGTTAAACATGATTGTTTGGAAGTTTGAGCGCTTTTTGCGGCCAACCCAAACGCACCTTTATCGTACGTTTTTACGTTGGTATTGCTCGTAAATCGTTAAGCTCCTTGTTCTAGTTGAGCTATACGTCATCTGACAAATGCGATGCACTTTATGGACAGGTCCACTCAAATCTGTGAGCATCTTTCCTCAAAAGCCGCCTCAGATGGTAACCTACAAGGTTTCCATATAATTTAACCAGTATAGATTGTATGGATTTTAAAAGAGACGAACCCCTGAGTTTGTTTCGGTGTTTCTTCTTAGGGTAGTCAGTCAGAAAACACCGGCCTCATCTAGTTTAAATTTACGAAAAAAAAGTTTAAAAGTGTTATTTAATAACCAATTTGCAAAATAAAGAACATTTATCATTTATCCGCTCCATCCACAGCGGGAGAAGTCATAGGTAACTTTCCCACTGAAAAAAAGGGCATTCAGCAAAAAACACCACCCTTAAATAAACAAAAAAAAATTACTCTTCAAAATGTTATTTTTAACCAATTCGCTAAATAAATATCATTCATTCATTTATTTATTCAAATCAAATTATTGCCTCGGGGCATTTGTAAAACGAAAACTTCAAAATTATATTTCACACAGACCTAAACTAAATTAAATAGGTAATTACTGCCCGGCGGGTTATAATGAAATTCATTACAATATTCTGGCCTGGTCAGTAATGAGATTTGTATTTGGAACATCAACGGCTTTGCGGGTTGCAGTTGAAAATTAGCGTAAGGTGGTAATACCTTTTCCGGTTGGGAAAATCATCGAATGACTTCTATCGCTCTGTGTGGAGCGGAAGGGAGTGTCAGACTTCTACTGACTAAAAACCCACCCTGTTCCTTCAGCTGCTCTTGCGTTCCACGGCCGTGGTAACTGGTTAGAACATTCCCGCAACCCTGACAGGCAATGGCCCCCCATAGGGCCCCGTCACTAGTGCTGCCGTTTCTTTGAGGCCCACGTGGAACACGACACGCCGCTGACCCGGGCCTTGGTTGTACGCCCGCGTCTACGTGTTTACGTAAGCTCGCGATCCCCGACGCCCGGGGCGTCACCCGTTGCGGCTAGGCGTGAGGAAGAGACCTAGTTAGTAATACTTAGGGTTGCAACCTGACTAAGATTGATCACCTGACTGATTATGCTGAGTTGATGCCTTTTTGGCTCTGACATACACAATAATATTTTTGTTACTAATATTTTTGAATATTCTTTCTTTTACCGTTGCGTTTTGGAGGTGCAGTTATTATAATCAGTATTTAACATGACGCCTGTGATAGGAAACGTTGTTTATTCCCTCGGTGCATACTATTCCTTGTATCAAAATTTATAGCAATTAACAATTCTATGCCAATTATCACTATAGTAATGACTACCCATAATCAATTGTCTTTTTCAGCGCAGGTAAACCCAGGATAGATGACCTAGTGGTGTAGTCACCCCGATTTTAATTGCTATAGTTTCAAGATATTGGAGGACTGACCGACTATCGTTTAACTGACTTTGTCGCATATCTGTGCGATTGCATGGATATAAAACACGACCAAATTTTTTGCTGTATTGTATAGATACTCTGTTTTTCAGCGAGTCGTCTATCCAAAATATAAATTATATGCACTAGATGACCCTAAATTTAGAGGAATGTAAAACTTGCTATACTTTGGAAATACCAAAGTTTTACTCTTCACAGATATGTAGACAAAACACCGAAGTATTCGCCTATTTTATATATTAAAAATCATGTTTTTTTTTACTAAGAGATTTCATATCTCCTAATAGGTACAAATAATATAACATTTTCAAACAGTGTGGCAATACAATACCTAATTTTGCCCTATCAGTAGTGGCGTCTCTAGATGCGTTTATGGTCTATGGTCTTGTAAGCACGGTAAATTGATATTTTCCAGAATTTTTATCTACATAAATAATAGCTTGTTTATATCATTTTTGAGGAAGTGTTTAAGGTGTCTGTTCGGATTAAGCCATCGTTCATGTAGAAGCTGGTTTGCCTTTTGGAGAATTTAGCAGGATAGGATAAATCTGCTACTAAGAAAAAAAATTGTTTCTTACAAGTGTCAAAATTACAAATAGAGACAGGCCCAATACTTTTTCTTTTCTGGGTGGGAAAATCATCGAATGAAGAGGTCATTCGATGATTTTCGACACTCGGGGTCGAGCGGAAAGGAGTGTCAGACATCTACTGATTAAAAATCCACCCTGTTCCATCAGTTGCCCTTTCGTTCCGGGGCCGCGGTATCTCATTAGCAGCAACACCCCGGCAGGCAATGGCCCTATGGGGCACCGTCACTAGTGCTGACGACTGTTCAAAGCACGCGTAGAACACGGCGCGCCGCTGACTTGGGCCTGTTTCTAGTCCCAATACTTACGATGGGGTTGACTCACTACTTCCCTTGTTGTATATTGGGTCTAAAAAAATAAGAACTGGCCAAGTGCGAGTTAGACTCGCCGAATACGTAGAAAATTTTAATAATTCTTTCACCAATATTAGCAAGTTTTCTGAAAACCCATTGATGCGAGTAAAAATTAGTTGTATACAAAACCACATCCATATACGCAATCGCATCTTGCATACTTCATATAGGTACCGTGTATATGAAAAATAAATACTTAATAACCCTTCCTTTGCAGCCGGTTAAAAAAAAGTTATTTAAAAAATCTAAAAAACCTGACTGCTCAACTTAAATGCAAGAAACAAGCACATTTTTATTTTAAAAAGTGACAAGCAGGCGAGACCCAATTGAACTTTTTTTTAATGGGATGGGCACATATTTTTACTCTACAGTATTCTTTTCAATCCAACGACTCCCTTTTATCTCAAAGAACGTTTTAAGTTCCTTCATGACACACATGTTAGAGATTTGAGATCATCAGAGAATTTGAGACTTTTGATGCCTCCGCATTCCACAAAATTTTACGACCAGTCGTTTACGGTGCAGGCTATTCGGTTGTGGAATGGATTGCCGGTGTCAGTAAGACAAGCTCGGTCACTCGCTGTTTTTACAAGCTCGGTTGCCAATCATTTTATTTCAAACTTATGATTATTCCTTTGTTTTCTCTACACGATGTTAAAGAACACAATATATATTTATTTATTTTATGTACTGTATATATATATATATATATATATATATATATTTGTATATTTTTATTAGTTTTTCCGTTATTGACGAATATTTTTACTACACACTAATATGGGCTTTATTAGTGTGTAGTAAAAATATTCGCCAATTTAATTAAAGCTCGTAAAGTCCTTCCAAAGGTTATCTGGAAGATATCGCTCTCAGCGATAAGACCGCCATTGTAACCAATTTTATTTACAATATTGTTATTTAAATGTGATTCAATTATTGGTGTACAATAAAGTATATTCTATCTATCTATACATACATACAATACTTTGCAGTCGGGTAAAAAATAGATAATAGGCTCGCGTTTGACCACCATCTCACCTGATGGTAAGTGATGATGTGGTCGAAGATGGAGCACGCTTACCTAGAAGTAATCTATTCATTCTTGCCTTAAAGACTCCCAGGTTATAGCTATCAGGAAACACAGACTCCGGCAGAGAATTCCACTCCTTATCTTGATTTCGGCTACTGTTACTTTTATAATATTTGTATGCATGAACAAAATGTTTCTCCCTAGCTGGCAGTCTGCCTCTTTTACTGTAGACTAGCTGTGCCCGCGACTTATTCCCGTGGAATTCGATATTATCTATGCGGTTTTTCCCGCGTAAACCCCGATCCCATGCGTATACCGCGACAAAAACCTATATATACCCTATATATAGCCTTATCCAATTCAGTAAAAACAATACACAATACCAAATATAAGTGTTTATATACAAATATATGTATTGTATTGTATTATATATATACTTATATTAACTACTTTAGTTACTTTTTGTGTATGTTATATACTTGAAGTAGGTACACTGACATTGCCCTCCCCTCTTTGTTTTATGTTTTTAAAGTCCATCCAAAGGTTGTCTGGAAGATATCGCTATCAGCGATAAGTCCGCCATTATAACCATATTTTGCAGTATTGTAAATCAAATATGTGTATTTATCATTTATCATTTATCTAAAAGTCCAATCAAACTGGTTTCAGCCTTTCAAGCCGTTCCAAAGAATTGCCCGAACAAAACAAACAGTAAATAAAACTGTTTTGTATTTATTTTAATATCGTGTGAATGACTATGAGCTACTGAGAAAACACAGTTATTTTGAAATTACAGACAGATATTTCAATTTTATATAGGTAATAGCAGTCGCACGGGCCTTGGCTCCTGCGGTAAAAACATGGGTTATGTTTTTGCAGTCCGATAAAAAGTAATCTATAACCTTTCTCAAGCTTTACGCTACTTCCATACCAATTTCATCCAAATCCACTCAGTACTTTCGAAGATTAGCGCGTTAAAACAAATCAAACGGACCAAGAGACTCATTGGCAACGATGCACTGGTCGAGTCAAAGCTCCAGAGCCTTGAACATCGACGACGAGTTGCAAGTCTATCGGTTACATTTCGGGGAGTGTGTGATGGAATTACACAATCTAATTCCACCAAGCCCGTTCCATCATCGGACTACGAGACAAACGGCGAAGCGCCATCGTTACATGGTGGACATCCCACCCATACGCACTAAACGTTTTTGGAATACCTTCATTGTGCGTACGGCTAAGGAGTGGAATTCCCTGCCGGAGTCTGTTTCCCGATAGCTATAACCTAGGGTCTTTAAGTCAATAGTGAATAGGTTACTTTTAGATAAGCGTGCTCCATCTTCGACCACATCATCACTTACCATCAGGTGAGATGGTGGTCAAACGCGAACCTATACTCAATAAAAAAAAACTTTCCGCTTAGTTACAGATACAGAGCACAAAACTTGAAAGTTAGTATAGGAATAGGCAACCCCATACTTTGATATTTCATCAACTTTCTAACCTATTCCCGGATGTAGCTGTGCTTTACATAACTAGGTAGCCAGACTACCAAAATTTGTGCAATCGGCTGCATTACATTGTTTGCACCGTTTGTATCGTTTACAAATAGTTATTCGGGTCTGGATGTTTGTATAATGCACTCCCAATACAGGATTAAGTCCTAGGATAAATAAAGTCTTAGAGAGGGACAAATTTTTAAAGATTTTTACATTAAAAATTATTGACCAACGGTTTAACGTACTGTTGACTTGAAGGGTATCTAATTGATCAAAAACGCTGAAATAAATACAGGCTTGCGTCTGTGCAGTGCAAGGTACGCTTGCGTGGGTTAGTTATATATACAGGCCCGTTGGTATAGTGGTCAGTGGCCCTGACTGCTATGCGCAAGGTCGTGGGTTCGATTCCCACCTAGGACAAATGTTTGTGTGATGAGCACGGTCATTTGTTCTTTGTCTGGGTGTAATTTATCTATAATATGTATGTATTTAGAAATATATATGTATGTTTATCAGTTGTCTAGTACCCATACCACAAGCTCTGCTTAGTTTGGGACTAGATGGCGTTGTGTGAAAAAGTTGTGGAATATGATATGATACATACTCTCTGGTTTCAACCCTGTGAATAGTAATAAGTTTACACTCGTCAGGTATCCGCACCCCTAAGCCACACGTGCACGTGTTGCGCCCAACGATTACGTATTAGTTTAGGACTTTTCTTTTTATACATTTTTTATTGATAACAGGCTCGCGTTTGACCACATCTCACCCAGGGCCCTATTTAATAAAGCTGAAAATCCGACAATTCCGACATATGTCAAAAAGTGTTAATTCGACAATTGTTCTGTTTAATAAAACTTACGGGTGACATAATTGTCATGGTAGAAAATTGACAAATCGTAAAATCGTGACAATATGACATTTTTCTGTTTAATAAAACTTTTTAAGCGACAGGTGACAATTTGTCGTGAAAAACTTGTCAAATCTGTTTTATTAAACAGAAAATTGTCAAGACATATTGACATATTTGTAGTATTGTCAGACAATTCTGACAGGCACATTATCCTCTGTTGCGAAATCTTATTTTGAATTTTGAAGTTGTAAGAAAGTTATTTATTTAAAACCATTATGAAAAAACTAAAATACTTAAAAGCAAACTAGAATAAAGCATCAAAAAATTCAACTTAAATGCTGTCGGCTGGTAACGTACCCAAGAGACTGGCGGTATGGCCTCGTTGCTTGACAATGCTTAGCCTTTGGCCAAAGAAATAGCCGGCCCTTGGGTCAAGTGATGCGTCAACGAACCTTTACGATATTTCTATAAAATTTGGCCAAGTGCGAGTCAGACTCGCCCATGAAGGGTTCCGTAGTAACTATAATAAATATAATTTAATATATTTATTTGAAAAAAGAACTTAAAAATTTCTTAAAACTAGTTAATTTACAATTTTTACAACTACGCCAAATAACTTTGTTTTTCATAGTGTTTGTATGAATTACAAAGTTATATTTGCGGTTTTAGAAAATATGCTGTATCTCAAAAACTGCTGACCCGATTTCATTCAAACCAATTTTGGTTGAAAGGTTATATCTAGACACGCGGGAGCGTGTCAAGCCAAGAACTGGCGCGCAGCTCACCGTGTGTAATATTACACGAACCATTTGGAGCCAATTTTGAGCCCCTCATAACTCAAAAACTATTTCACCTAAACTTGTCAAATTTGGCTCATATATTGAGACTGGCGAGATACATATGTGTTCCAAATTTTATAAACATATCTCAAAGGGTTATTTAGATATTAACGTCCAAATATCGTCATTTTTATGACTGACCTATAGATCAAAACTATAACCCAGTTCCAGATGACCTAGAAAGTTCAAATTTGGCATGAAGATAGGTAATTAGGTGAATACAAAGGAAAAAATCAGAAACTGGTAATTTTTTATCATTTTATTATAATTTTCACTTAACTTATAATTAGTGCCTGTAAATCTCTATATATGGATTTTAAGATCTTTACGTGAACATATAACGAGTTAAATACCGCCCTTAATTTTTTTTAATCCAAATATTTCCGTTTTTGTACTTATAAATAAGAATATAGTAAATTTTCGTATTTATTACGCGTAACTAACCGTATTCTACAACTACTAGCGCCACCTATTATCTTAGAGGGTCACTACACCATGGAGGCAAAACGCGTAAAAAGAATTCCGGATATTGAATGGACAATTCATTCGAACATTTCAAAGGTACAAGAAAATATAGAAAATAACACAAAAAGGACAATTATACCCCGTAAGCGTAGGATACAGTAGTTTAAGAAAAAACCATTTAGTATTAATTTTGTTATAAGTAAGTACTTACCTACTACTAATTTATGTACAAAAAGTAATGATATCCCATGAAAAACATAAATGTGAAATGAGAGCCAAGTTCAATATTATCATAAATGCCTTGCCTTGCCTTACTTCAACGACAAAAGAAGTGAAATCTAAACAGGTGCCAAGTTCAATGGTCAGTCCTGAAATTTATTTATAACAACATAAAATATCATTTATTCTTATAACTTAGGAGAATATATTGTAGCTTAAGGTCTGACTTGGCTAGTTTTCATATACGAATTATATTATAGCCTTTGCAAGTTCTAAACCTGTTACTTGTCGGTTCTTATTTTATTATTCTGAAAATTTGGCTTGCTGGTAGAAACTAACCATCGAACATAATAATTCGTATATAAGAACTAGCCAGGTCAAACCTTAGGCTACGATATATTCTCCTAAGTTATAAGAATAAATTATATTTTATGTTGTTATAAATAAATTTCAGGACTGACCATTGAACTTGGCACCTGTTTAGATTTTACTTCTTTTGTCGTTGAAGTAAGGCAAGGCAAGGCATTTATGATAATATTGAACTTGGCTCTCATTTCACATTTATGTTTTTCATGGGATTAAGATCTACAGACATATATTTTGTTAGATTTTTCACTCCATTATTATAGAAGTTAGAGGGGGACACACACATTTTACCACTTTGGAACCTTATATCTTTTAAACGATTGACTTTATGAAAAAGTGGTTTTAGAAACCCTTATATCATTTTTAAAGACCTGTCTATAGGTACCACATACACTTAGGTTTCATGAAAAAAAATATTTTCAGTTCTAGTTCCATGTATGGGGACCCTCCTTTATTTTAAATATTTTTTAATTTTTTTCTTAAAATCGGAAAGCGGTTTACACAATACATCTACTTACTAAGTTTCACATGTATGGTCTTAATAGTTTCTGAATAAAATGGCTGTGACATACGGACGGACGGACAGACAGACAGACGGACAGACATATCGAAACTATAAGGGTTCCGTTTTTTGCCATTTGGCTACGGAACCCTAAAAAGGCGGTGAGCACACGGGCCCCACGGACCGAGAGTTTCGACGCCAAACGGCTCGAAATTATAGTTATCACTCAGGTTACTGTATTTACGTAGCTTGAGGTATTCCGCAGCCGCAGCAGGAGCGCCAGCACAACATGATGAACTGGAAGGATGGGATGGCGCGACAGTATCGACACAAGTTGCATGCCAATGCCATACAATGAAACAATGACATGCCGTCCAGTCATTTGCCATCGTCACGCACCAAGCCATTGGGTTCCAATATGATTGGAACGCTGCCCGTGACAACGGCTCGTCGGATGATGTCGTAAAAAACCTCAAAACAAACTATTGTAGTTGCACGAGTGATTGATTCATTCTTTTACTCTGTTAATATTGTTTTTTCTATTTTATCCTCATTTATTAAAGATAAATGAGGATAAAATAAAACAAAATTATTTACAAATATGTCAAAAGTCGACATAATTGTCACGACAATCCGACAATTGTCATTGCCAATATTGTCGTTGACAATTGTCAGAAATATTTTGATGTGGTTTTGTGACATATGTCGAGTTTATTAAACGCGTTCTTACTTGACAAATATGTCATGATTTTGCCTGTCAACTTTTGACATATTTGTCAGTTTTATTAAACAGCCTAAGCGCGACAATTCGACGATTTTGTCACTTTTTGACATATATGTCGAATTGTCAGATTTATTAAATAGGACTCTGGTGGTAAGTGATGATGTGGTCGAAGATGGAGCACGCTTACCTTAAAGTAACCTATTCACTCTTCACTTAAAGACCCGTAGGTTAGGTATACTTATCTTGCGGCAAGTGCTACATTGTCAAAAGATTTTTATGCCTGGAGGAGCTCGTGGCTAATCTTCAAGGTTAAGCAGTGCTTGCCGAGATGGGCCCATGGATGGAGAACATATCGCGATTCTTCTGTGATTCCGAAAGCAACGGCTTACTGTTGGTCGCTTTTTATTTGAAAACCTTTGATAGACGTTACGGATTTGGTATGAAGTGGTATCGTTTTAATAAGTAACTGGGTTCCGGAGGTTAGATGGGTAGCCACACCACGTAAAATAAAGGTACTCAGCTGCATCCCCATAGACTAGTAGCAGAATCCAATATACATATGTATACAGGGTGGCAGGGATATCGACGCGCAACCATGAATTCAGTACATGATTCTGGAGCCCCCTACGTTGAAACTTTTCGTCGGCTTGCCTCCGTCGGCTACCTGATCAGTTGTGTTGACCTCGTAAATGAACTCTAGCAAAACAGCTTATCAGTTAGCCCTTTCGAGTTTTATTTACATTACTGTTTTAAGTGAAACAAGTGAATTTAATTTTTGAAGTGAAAACTTCTTTAGCGGCGCTGAGCACTTTTTGTATGGGTAAAAACTGTTAAACTCGCGTCAGGGTCACGTGACCGATCGAAAATCGTAAGACTTTTTTTTAAGTGAAAACTTCTTTAGCATCGTTGTGATGAAAGTTAATGAAACGAAAAAGCGTGGGGAGTTCAGGCAGGTGAGGGGTAAGGGGGGTCCCGTGTGGGAGCGGGGTGGGGGGAGTGGGGTCTCGTGGGGTGTTGGGGGACGAGTTGGGGGACGACTTGGGGGACGTGTTGGGGGCGAGTTGGGGGCCATGTTTGGGGGCGAGTTGGGGGACGAGTTGGGGGTCTAGTTGGGGGACGAGTTGGGGCCGTGTTGGCGGGCGAGTTGGGGGCCGTGTTGGGGGGCGAGTTGGGGAGCGAGTTGGGGGACGAGTTGGAGGGCGAGTTGGGGGACGAGTTGGGGGGTGAGTTGGGGGGCGAGTTGGGGGCAGTGTTGGGGGGCGAGTTGGGGGACGAGTTGGGGCGGTGTTCGGGGATGAGTTGGGGGGCAGGTGGGGGGCCAGTTGGGGGTCGAGTAGGAGGGCCAGTTGGGGGGCGAGTTGGGGGCGAGTTGGAGGTGCGTGTGGGACGAGTTGGGGGCGAGTTGGGGGATGAGTTGGGGGCGACATGGGGGCCGTGTTGTGGGACGAGTTGTGGGACGGGTTGGGGGGCGAGTTGGGGGACGAGTTTGGGGATGAGTTGGGGCACGAGTTGGGGGACGAGTTGGGTGGTGAGTTGGGGGGCGAGTTGGAGGACGAGTTAGGGGGCGAGTTGGGGGACGGTTTGGGGGACGAGTTAGGAGACGAGTTGTGGGCTGAGTTGGAGGACGAGTTGGGGGTTGAGTTGGGGGGCGAGTCGGTGGGCGAGTCGGGGTGCGAGTTGGGGGGCGAGTTGTGGGACGAGTTGGGGGATGAGTTGGGGGACGAGTTGGGGGCCGTGTTGTGGGCCGTGTTGGGGGACGAGTAGGGGCCGAGTTGGGGGACGAGTTGGGGTCGAGTTGGGGGGCGAGTTGGAGGGCCAGTTGGGGGGCGAGTTGGGGGCGAGTTGGGGGGCGAGTGGGGGGTGAGTTGGGGGGCGAGTTGGAGGGCGAGTTGGGGCGAGTTATAGGTGAGTAGGGGGGCCAGTTGAGGGGCAGGTGGGGGGGCCAGTTGGGGGTCGAGTTGGAGGGCCAGTTGTGGGGCGAGTTGGGGGCGAGTTGGAGGTGAGTGGGGGAGCCAGTTGGGGGACGAGTTGGGGTGCAGGTGGGGGGGCCAGTTGGGGTTCGAGTTGGAGGGCCAGTTGGGTGGCGAGTTGGGGGCGAGTTGGTGAGTGGGGGGACGAGTTGGGGTACAAGTTGGGGGAAGAGTTGGGGTTGAGTTGGGGGCGAGTTGGGGGACAAGTTGGGGGGCGAGTTTGGGGGCGAGTTGGGGCCGTGTTGGGGGGCTATTTTTAGGGGCATACATACATTTACAAGCATCACATAATTGGCCGCGGGGCGTGCGGCCGTCAGCGGCCTAGTACTACTACATTACAGATTATCTATGTACTAGTACTAGGAAGTAGTATATCTATGTAGGTACTAGTACTAGGCAGTATTCGGAAGTATTTGATGATTGTGACGCTAGTGGGCATTTAATAAGCGTCTTGAAAATATTTCCAAACTTCTACTTGCATTCATGACTGTACCATTTTAAAATTGAACGCGTTTTTTCGATATATCATATACTGAAAAACAAATTACGAAACTGACTGTCCCGTAAAATGCTGTTAAATTTGATGATGACACGAAACGTTATGGTGGATCTTGCGTTACGTTTACTCCATCTGTCTCCATCTCCAAAAATGTTACAGTTATATAATGTAAACATGTATGACTTTTAGAATTCCGAAATTTCAAATGAAACGCCAAGTCGGGATTTAAGCGATTTATTTAAAATAGTTGATAATGTGGATTGTTAATTAAGTAAATTCTATTACAAAAGTAATTAAAATTAAGATATATTTTATTTACCTTAATAAAACGGGAAACTCATTTAAATATTAGCCTTGAATAGCAGCAAGAAACAGGGCTTTTTGAAGTGAAAACTTCTTTAGAGTCGTTGTGATTTGAAATTTTATGAAACGAAAAAGCGACAGTAAAAAGAGACAGACACATAAATTCATAAGATTTAACGTGGGAAAAAATGAGATAGGAAGCATTATACAGTGTTTCTTATGTCGTGGAAATTTTATATGGGCAAACCAGGGCAAACGTTTACCTTTGAAATTTCGTAAATTTTTGAAGGATTTTTTTGAAGTGAAAACTTCTTTAGCGGCGTTGTGCACTTTTTTGTAATGGGTAAAAAATGTTAAAATCACGTCAGGACACGTGACCTGATCGAAAATTCGTTAGACGAACGGAGAGTAGACAGTCGGCGCAGCGTAGGAGAGGAAGTATCCCCCTCTCTTTCTACGACGCTGCGAAAAGCCTGCGCCTGCTGTTTCGAGAGATAAATTTTTTAATGTAATATATATTGTCATGTTTGTGTACCATAGCGCAATAAATAAATATTGTATTCTACCACATAAATGATAGTACTTTTATACTGACAATTAAAGCAATTCGTGCAAAATTATTCCCTAACCATTCCAAAATATCAAAAATGCACAACGTTAATATTCAAGTTTTCACTTCTGCCGGCACTCCCGGAGTGCAACCCGCATTTTTTTTCATTTAAATTTTATTGGGTTAGATAGAAACAATGATTTTAACAGGTTTCAGTAAAAAAAAATGCTGAAAAAACCTGACAATTTTAGAAAAAGCCGATGAAAAATTTCAACGCAGGGGCGTCCTAAATCATGTAATCATGAATCCATGGTAAGTGTTTGAGCGTCGATGTCCCTGCCACCCTGTATACTACTAGCTTTTATCCGCAACTTCGTTCGCGTGGGAGAATAAATCTAATTCCAGGATTTTAATTATCTACTAACCTAATTCCATTCAGGACCGTTCATTAGTTTTTGCATGAAACAGTAACAAACATCCATACATCCATCTTCGAAAATTTTTGCATTTATAATACGAGTATAAGTAAGAAAGACAATAAACATAGTTGATTAACGGTTAGGTAGACTGTTTGAAAGATCTCAAATATATTAAGTAGGTAATTACATAAATAACTCTATAACATCCAACCACTGTCATCAAAACAACGAGCAAACTGCTATTATTAACTATACTTCAAAATAATCCAACAAAATGTTACCCTAACATAGTTCCCGTTTCCATAACTGCAATATAAATAATATAATATCACATTACTGGGAAGGTAATCAAAATAGATGACGCGTGTATGGCGGATAACGTGTTGGTTTACCGCAGGGCAAAAACAATGGCTGCCAAAGTGCCCTACACAGCTGCTTATATTACTTACCTACTTAGTTTTCACCACAGTTTTCTTCCCGTAAAGGTCACCGAGTACTAGGGAAACATAAAGCTTTATGATGACTACATCATTAGGGTAGCCTTTTATGGGCTGTGAGGATATGAAACCCTAGTGTAGCAACTAAGATTTTCCTGCATGATTGAGTTTTCACGTCACGAGGAGCTAAATATAATAACAGCCACTTGGGTCATCTAAAAGGTTAAGCAACGCTTATCGAGGTTGGTAAATGGATGGGTGACCATCTTAACGTATCGAGATTCTTCAGTGTCATGCATGTTAAGCATTTGGTCCCGACTTTTTCATCTTTGGCAATAATTACGGGAAGCCAGAACCCAGGAAATCTGACATCATTCTTGCCATGGAGTATTGTAAAACCCAGTTACTGGGTTGTGGAGGTTAGATTGGTAATCGATCCGTGTAAAAAACTAGTATTCAGCTGTAACCGGTTAGACGCCTTTTTTATTTTTGCTCCGAGGTGGAAATCCTCATGGATGTCCTCCGTCCTGGGGCGGGCGAAGGGGTCTGTCAGACTCGTACTGACTAAAACCACCCCGTGTTCCCTCGTACAAATGCGCCAGGGGCTGCGGGAGCACATAAGTATTCTTCACCGCTAGACTATAAGTAGTTACAAAACGGCTAAGCAAATGACGATAGAGTTTTCACGTCGAGTAATTTGTACTCTGTTCTCCGTCTTCAAATAACTAAATGAATGATTAATAAACCTTTGTAGCAAAGTTTAAGTTTGTATTCTAACAACAATATCGATCGTTAACATGATGAAAGTCTAACTTTAATTATTAGGCGCTACTGGTGCTAATAAACTTTGCTTGATCTCATATTTCAAAATGAAAATTAATGTCTTGCTTTCCTAGTAACTGACAAATTACTATTACTAATATTATAGTGTCTGGGAATAGTGATTATTCATTTAGATTCATGCGTACTGGTATGTAAAAACGCAAGTCACAAAAGGGGATTAGGCCCATTTATTGTCATCAGACGTCGCTTTTACCGTGATGGTACTGTTACGAGCTGGGGTTCGGGATAGAAATAATTAACGCCAATTATACCAAAATTAACACTTTAATTAATTAAACACAAAATAAAAATTTAACACCAATATTCGCACCACAACACTTGTCACTTAACACTTAAATCGCACTGAAATTCACTCGTATAGCTTCGATTGTATCGCCTCGGATCTTCTAATAAGACTGACTGTCCGCGTTCGTTTGAGATCTATTTATACCCCGGTCTATGAATTCTAGAACATTCTTATAAAATCGACTCGCTGTTTATAATGCCCAGAATATTCCAGGAAGCTACTGGAGATACACAGTACCGCTATTCACCGCTAGATGGCGGTAGTGTCTCGACTAGATATACTTAGTACTGCTATTCGCCGCTAGATGGCGTTAGTGTTTCGAACATTCTAGATTTCTGTCGAAGTTTTTCGACGTACTTCGCTAAACGACTGCCGTAACAATACAATTTAAAATTTACGTCAACATGATCGCTTAGTAAAGGAGCTTGTTGCTAAATAATAACAGCCAAATGGCTCGATCCTCAAGGGTAAGCACCGCTTTTCACGGTCGATACGAAGATGGGGGGTGGTCGTCTTAGGTTAAAATTACACCGCCGCGGAATGAAATGGAAGCGACTTTTTGCAATGAAATTGTACATAGCATAATGAACTTCGTCAATCGTATAACATACAAATGAAATAGCCAAAAAAAGGTCGCGCGTCTTCCGGGGAATCTTCGCGCATTCTCGAGAATTCCCCTAGCTACTGTCGGCGCCGTCTGTGGAATACACGGGAAGTGGCGCGAACGGAGAGTCGGTTGGGTCGGTCACAGCAGTGCGGTGCCAACTTAATAGATCTAGACAGAACGTCCCTCATGGTGCAATCGCGCGAATTCGCTGGAATGCGCGAGAATACTCGAGCATTCCAGCGAATTTGCGCGACTTCTCGCGTCATGAGGCGAAATTGACGCTTCCATTCTATTCCATGCCGCGGCGAATTGAACCTTAACATAAAGAATCATCATCAATCGTCATTTTTACATCGTTGAAAGTTGTTACGAGTTGTCAGAAGTCTGAAAATCAGACATTAGCCTTGTCGATTGGGTTGTGAAGGTCAGGTGGTCACTCCATGTAAACATTAGTATTACAACTTCATTTGGTGAGACTTAAAAACGACCACAACATAGTTAGGAAAAGGCTATATAGATGATAATAATAATTACGATACAAATATACACAAATTCATAAATGTATACACGACAGTTTTATTTATCAACAGTTTTCACAAAGCCGTTTTTTCTAAAATCCAGTAAAATGCATTCACAGCCTCGTTGCGGATTACTTAATCTTCGTGGAAGTCGCACGCTTTGCGAGAGCGACGGACGAATGGCAATGCGACGTTTTACATACTAAGTACTTACTCATAACTCAACAGTTCTGTCTGATTGTGATGCAGATAAAAGCGTTTTGCAATTTTTATTTTGTTCGTCGTATGCGTTGGCAAAATTATCTTATTTGAGTTTAAAAGCATCCTTTGTATTCAGTTTCATCCAAAGACAGATGCAGGATTTTTTTTTGTATCCAATGCTAACTCATAATAATTATTTCTTTGTGTACAGTTTTCCTTGCATCACAATGTTTCTCTGATATAATCTTTCTCCTTGTGTTATTCTCTTTGTTCTTCATAACGTTGATTATGAGCGATGGTACGTTACTTTTTTATCTCCTTGCGTGTTCTTGTCGCCTGGTAGTTTCTGGCCGCAGGCAGGCCTTTTAAAGGATTTCCTTGTCCACCGTATTGTTGTTTACCGACTATTTTTATACGAAGGTCTTTTAGAAAGCGCCATTGTTCTCATTTTTTTGATTATGTTTGTCTTTTATAATGGTTTGTTTGTATTTTCAAGCTATTTTCTTTGACATTTGAACAATACGGTTGTGCGTCATAATTTTTTATGTAGGTGTAGGTTATTTTTGCATTTTGCCAACATTTTCCGTAATAAATAAATGTACCGGTGGTTAGCAAAATATAATTTTGGCCATTTATAATATCCAGAATCAGGTGAGTAGCTGCCAAACAACTATTTAATTCACGTCGAAACATATTTTGTTCGATATTTACATTTAGAAATAAATAACGCATGTAAACAACATAATCTGGCAAAATTATTGTGCTCAACGCTATTTAGGCATGTCATGTTTACACGAACTGCAACAATTTCCCGGAGCAAACGTAAAACTAACCGCAACACATATACATACATTCCACAGTTACAAGATGAGCTTGTCGCTCACGTCAGCTTATCAGGGTTTAACTCGCTGCCATTTATTATTTTCACCGAGACTTTGATCTTGCCTCGTTTAGTAGTTATACTTCTACACATCTAGAACTTTGTTAAGTGATGTCTAAAAGCTTTTAATATTTATAATTTTAGGTTTTCCCGCGTAAATCCCGGTCCCGTGGGAATTCGGGATAAAAGGTAACCTATGTGTGCCACATATATGATGTTAACTATCTTCTTACCAAATTTCATTCAGATCCGTTCAGGAGGTTTTGCGTAAAAGAGTAACAAACATCCATACTAGTAAGATATTAGTAAGATTTATAAGACTAAAAGAAATAGTACCACCAATGTATTACGAGTATACTATACATAGGGCTGCCATCAATCCGGGTTTTCCCGGATTTGTCCTAGTTTGGAGAGCGTCCGGGGGCGTCCGGGGGGATTTTCCCAATAAGCGTCCGGGTAAAACCCGGACACATTGGTCTTACGGGTACCAAAAAACACGATCTCTATTATTATTTTCTTATGGTATTTCATCTCATTGTTTATGTTACGTTGATTAAGTGAAAACGAAGAGACTGTTATTTAAAAAGTTCTAAAGCTCTACAATGTTCACTTTATCACTTTATCAGTAAATAAAAACCATAATTAAACATCGTTGTTTTTAGTTTCAAGTTCAAAAATGTATTTTTCTACGGTGTCCGGGGAAAAACTGTGATTTTACCCAAATGTCCGGGGTTTATAAGTCTTTGTTTAGGGCCGGCAAATTTGGTGATGGCAACCCTAACTATACATTATACCAGTATATTACGTAGTCGTATTGTAAGCTTTGGAAACGTAATTGAATGTGCATGAATCTGATCTTCGTTATAGATTTTAGCTAGATTTTAGTATAATTTCAGTTCATGAATGGCAAAACGTGCAATTCTAACTGTCTATTTTAAGACTACACTTATCATTGATGTATACTCATATTTTACAATAAAGATATTCTACATATTGTATTCTATTCGTCTGTGATCATGGCGCTTGTAACAGTGCCAAAATATCGGAAACTCGAAACGATAATAAAAAAAAAACTAATTAAAAAAATTAAAAAACCCGACTGCAACCTTATACTAAAACTAACTGAAAAGCTAATAAAAACATGCCCATTTTAAATTAAATAAAAATTGGAAGCAGGCGGGACCCATTTGATTTTGAAACTATAATAATGGTATGTGCCCCGCTTGCTTAATATTCATATATAAAATAATAGACTAATATTTGCCATATTTAAAAAGGGAAGCCGGTAGGAATCGAGTTGTATGAAGCCTTCGACACTGATGCAGGCCGTTGTCTGGGGTGTATCGATAGGTGAATTGATTTAAAAAGTAGTTATCTAAGAAAATGAATTAATTAAATATTCACATTTGCAACAAACATGAAATCGTTATACCTAAATGGAGATTAGCCAAGACAAGCAAGTTATTCCTCATAAATAGCATAAGCTTTTATAACAAGTTGCCAAAGTCTGTTACAGAACTTAGCAAGGGAAAATTTAAAACCCACGTCAAACGTGTCCTTATCAAAAACATGACTGCTTGGCGATGATTCTTTCCTTCTGCACATGTGGCTTCCCTGGCTGATTGTAATTGCGTTATCAACTAGTGTATTAACAACTTCACTTTTGTGAGTGTGACTTTTTATTTGTCCCTACGATAATCCATCCGATTTGACAGTTTTTCTTTTTGTTTCATTTTTATTATTAATTTGTCCTTCATTATTGAAGACTATAGTTTATTTTAATATAATATAAGCTTTTTTGTGAATGGGAGAGCACTGTAGACTATTAGATTTGTTTTACAATTTTTTATTTGTAATTCCATTGTGCTGTATTAATTGGTCTATACTGTCCTTTCATACCTAATTAACCTGTATTGTGGATACATTGTGGATATTTTGATTTGAAAAGAGTAACTGTGGAGTTTCTTGCTGGTTCTTCTCCATAGAAAACGACCAATTTCGAACCGTGCCCTAACTGCTGACGTTTTGTAGTGCCCACATTAGGCCTATGTGAAATAAAACATTTTGAGTTTATTTTTGATTCGTATTATGTTTACGTATTTCGTTAACCATACACGCAACAGAGGGCTGTTATAATCATAGTTTGACCGCTGTGTGTCTGTCTGTGGCACCGTAGCTTCTAAGCGCGTGAACCGATTTGAATGCGTTTTTTTGTTTGAAAGCATGATTTCCGGCAATGATTCGTAGATATGTTTTTCAAAATCGGTTCAGATATTTACTAGATATGGGGGCGAAAGTAGGGATGAATAATTGAATATTGTCAAATGTACTGATGTGTGGCGTCGTTTACCTACTGTATTACAAAAACTGAATTGGTCAAAATGACAAAATCTTATGGTAGGTGAAATCGCAGTCACAACGGGGTATCGCTATGTAACAAACTTTTAATATCGATTCTGAATTGGCGATATCCCGCCGCGACTATTTTTTTTTTTAATTTTTAAGGGATATTTCGAAAACTACTTTTATGAAAGGGGTTTTTTTTAAATTTAAACTTTTATTTTTATACAGAAATTACACATACTTATACGTGTTAAATGTATTAAATATTGTTTGTTGTGTAGTGGGTGATTTTTTATTCTCTTAATTCGCGAAACTTTTGCTGTAAAAAAGCCGATTGCGTGTTAACCTGCCTACATATCTGATATCCTGTTTGTATGTTTTAAAAAGGCATAATAATTAGAATTATAGAAGACTAGCTTCTGCCCACGACTTCGTTCGCGTGGAGGTTTATCCCGCGTAAATCCCGATCCAGTGGGAATTCCAGGATAAAAACTATCCTATATCCTTCCCAGGGTTCTAAACTATTCCCGTGCCAAATTTAATCTAAATCGGTTTTGTGGTTTAGGCGTGAAAAGGTAAGAGACAGACAGAGCTACTTTCGCATTTATAATATTAAAGTATAAATAGTATGGATTATATAGATTCCAGTTTGTTTAACACATTCGCTGGCAGTACGTCTTTAGGCGGGAAATTAAAATATTGCGTTATGACAGTACGTCGAGGGACGGGCCACTTATTTTTAAGAGTACGTCGTGGAAAATTCTGGTGTCGTAATGTGGTGTCAGGGTAAGTGCTCACTGTCAGCGAACATGTTAAGAGCACTATTAGCCGTTTGCCCTTTGCCTCAACTAATTATAGAAAACCTTTCTACCTACATTCATGGTTAGGAAAAAATTGCTATTGGATTATTCTGTGAGGAATTTATCAGTAGTTCCTAGCCCGAAGTTTGGAAGTTGGCGGGTTGACCCCCGCGCCTCGAAAAGCTGTTCCCTGCCACTTATGACCTTTCAGCCTTTAAAGCACGAGTAAATAGGCATCTTCTGGGCTCGCTCGTCCCATCGTAGACCTCATCTATCGCTTACCCTCAGGCAAAAATTAAAGGCATGTTCAGCCGTTGATCCTGGTTATCATTTAGACATCTTTGCAGCCATTACAGGTAGTTAGAAGACAGAAAATCTGATACTGGTCTATCGTGTTACCCAGTTACTGGGTTGTGGAGGTCTGATAGGCAGGTGATCCACGTAAAATTAGTATTCAGCTGAATCCGGTTAGATTATATGATTGGGAAGAGGCTATGTAGATGATAATTGGTACGTGCATTGTGTTAGCCAAAGAAAACTTAAATAAGTTATAGTAACAGTAACAGAAACATTGAACAACAATATAGATCCATTTCACACACTAGTTGAGACTAGTGTGTCTTCAGAGAGGAAGTCATATCGCTGGTTTGCGAGAATATCGACATAACTCGAAATGCTGTCCAATTTAACTTATACTTGTGGGAAATAATCATAAATTATAAAAAGAAAGAGTGTTATTATTAATTTGAGACAAAACACTATATTTTATTTGCATAAAACATAGAATATACGACGTTATTATAAATATGGAATCCAACATAATTTTCTTAAAACTTAAGCATGCAAAGCTCCTCTGTGAGAGGTCCCAGTCTCTGATAAACGTCGGTGCAAAATTGGCATTGTGTCTCAGTTCACAATGTTATACATAGTTAAATTTATGATTATTTCACACAAGTATCTAGTTAAATTGGACAGCATTTCGAGTTATGTCAATATTCTCGCAATCCAGCAATATATCTATAATAAAACAATATAAAAAGTGTGTCTGTACATTTCATATTTTTATAAAAATAATAATAGAGGGGGGGTTAAGAAACAGTAATAGAGGAAGAATTAAAAGAAAGTCTGTCTGTTTGTCTGTTTGTACACGCTAATCTCCAGATCTACTGGATGAATTTTAATGAAATTTGGTAAGTAGATAGATGACATTCTGGATTAACACTTATTTTTATCCTGGAATTCCCACGGGATCGGGATTTACGCGGGATACCCTCCCACGCGAACGAAGTTGCGGGCAGTAGCTAGTATAAAAAAAAATTGTTTATTATCTTAAATCTATACAATTAAGTTGCCGGGGCTTCCCAGAAAGTAATCCGAAGATACTTGTGATGGGATAAACCTCGCTCTTCCTCGATTATTTAACAATTGTTTTGTTGTGCTAATTAGGTATAAGTTACACATTTTTACAAGAAAAAAATTGAAAAATAATGAAAATCGTGTTTATGGCAGTGTTTGAAAAATAATATACCTAAAATAGTATACCTAATATATAAAAATATCTTGTTATAGTGTTTGTTATTCAACTCACTTGTTAGTGAATATTAAGTAGATCTGTGAAGAGGTCGAAGGCTATTTTTTATTACAAGAAATTGTAGAAAAAAGAAAGAAATGATTTAGCTAATACCTATAAACATATAATTTTTGTTGTGCTGTGACTTTCTGTGACCAAAGATTACACTTTTTTGTCGGTATTTTATAAATGGTGACTGTGATATGTTTATTATAGCTGTAAGTTTTCCATAACATTAAAAATTTATCTCCCTCTCTCTTCAGACAGAACAAACAAGAACTCCAGAGCGTGGTCGTTAAAAAATCATCCCACCCTTGTTGAAAACGCCTCTCTTCATCACCATAGCGAAGAAGAAAATACGCCTCGAATTCATAAACCCAGTAAAGCGTCCATGAAACTCTTAAACGGTGGAGCGAAGCGTAAATAATACAAAAAATCAATACAAAAAATTCAAATTTCATTCATCAAAGACTAAGCAAATTAAAATTCAGAGGCGTCACTCTGGCAACAGCTAAGCGACTGTGAAGACGATATTTTCCGCGGAGAAAAAAAAAAACGTGCCCGGATAAGTCAGCCGGGTATAAGTTCCAGACCGATGACGTCACGGGATTCGACGTAATCCCGGGAAAATCCCCCGCCACGGTCGGAGCCAGTGTTGAATTTGAACGAGCCGCGCCCCTGTCGATGAATAAGCGGTAAGTCAACTGTAATAAATTCGTTAGTGCGTGAATTTTTGAGGCTGTCGAAAGATTATTTTATTTTATTTTATGTTGGTCGTTCAAATTGATGAATCCAATTACTTAAAGCGTTTTGTGGAAATGGAAATATATTTTAATCTCGATGGACGACAAAGTAGGTTTAACTGTTTAAATTAAGCCCTCGAATTAAATATTTGAGTTAATTGTACAACTGGTTAGAAAAATCTGATACGAGTATGTGATGTGATATACGACTATACAAAGTGTAACAGATTAAGCGCAATACTTCAGACACCCCAATTAGAATACTAAATTATAAGTCTAAAACAACATCCGTAACTAAATAAATTGAAACCAAACCTAGACATTATTTATAAAATAGTTATCCTCATTAAACGCAAAACGTATGTGCGTCAAACAATATCTTTATACAGACGCATACACTCATGCAATGTTAGCTGCCGACACGCACTCGAGCGCATTTCCTTGAATTAAGGATTGTATTAATTTGCCATGATACTGTGTTTCCATTTTAAGTTAAATGAAAGATTATTTCCGTCAAATTTTAACACCAATTTTTATGACGGAAATCGATTCAGAAGCCGATTCTGAACCAACTACTTTCAGGAATTGCGTTTATTCTGTTACACGTTATATGTACCTATACGATTTTGGATTTTCGTAATTAATTATGATAATCATCATTTGCTGGGTCTTTATCTAATTATGTTGGGGTTCCAGTTTATCCGGATGCAGCAGAGTATTAGTGTTTTACATGGAATGACTGCCTATTTGACCTCCATTACTCCATAGCTGGGTAATACGCTTCCCCTTGGCAAGACTAGTGTCAGATTTTGAGGCTTTTGCCTACCCGTAACGACTGTTAGGACCACGGAATAGATGAATAAGGTTGGAATGGTAATGTGGGCGTGGCGAGCGCGCCCCATTTATGATTCGAAAATCATAGCTCGACTGATTAATTCATTCACCGCGTTTAGTGCGCTTCGGATTGCTTCGGAACACAGAGCTCTGCTTTAAAATGCCGTGTTGTGCAATTATAACCTGTAAAACAAAAAGTCAAACCGCAAGTAGAGCGAGGAGGTATATCTTTCCATCGGTAAGTCGAAAATAAAAATTAATTACAATTTTATTTGTAAAAAACATAAAAATATTCTGATCACTATGAAATTCTGAACATTAACAATATTATTGCAACAAGTTACAAAAATTATACATTGCCCGATGTGTACTCGCTTAATCAACGCAATGACCAAGTCCGCTTACAATGTACTGCGTACGACGCGTCCTCCACACTTCAACCATTGACGTTTTGTCCTTTGCCCTGATTGGCCGTGATGCACGGCGCATGTTTATCGGCGACACGCGTTCTCATACAAATCAGGAACTATTCCATCCACGAACTGACCTCGGAATGTGTTGCTTAACCTTGAAGATTGACCTGTGTAGCTATAATTAGTTAACCACAAGCATTTCAAATCTATAAATTATTATGATAATCCCGATTTTTTTTTGAAGATATCAAAATGTTGTCAAGCCTCGTTGTCTCAAGTAACTTCACCCACTGTTCGCTACACTACGGCATCTAGCTAAATGTTTAATTTGTTCCTGTGAGTAGGTAGCGAGCAGCAGGTAACGAGCCATAATCGATGGCTCCAGTCGGCTCTGAACTCTTAGTAAGTATCATAGAATGAGAGTATGCTATATATTCTCTGCTATTTTCTATATGTCCTTTAAGGTTCCGTAGTTAATAAAACAATATTTTCGAGAAGCTCTTTGATTATGGTCTCATGGTTCAAATTTTAATAGGTATTATAAATAAATATTTACACAACTCTTTTCTCTTTATAATTCAATATGCAACGTTTAATTGCAACGGATGAAAACTTTAACAATTTGGGAAAGACAAAGACGTTCCTTCGTGGCTTAAAGCAATATGATTTTTTTCGGTGAAAAAATCTAATGACTCCTTCCGCTCTGGAGTCTGGGTGGAGCGAAAGGGGCAGACAGATATCTACCGACTAACTTAACCATGTGCTCCTCCACTAGTTTCTGTGGTTTATTAATAAAGGAAAATCTAAGAGATGATGTTGATGTACCGATTTATTGAGAA
Organism: Tholera decimalis; assembly: GCA_943138885.2. Taxonomy (NCBI): domain Eukaryota; kingdom Metazoa; phylum Arthropoda; class Insecta; order Lepidoptera; family Noctuidae; genus Tholera; species Tholera decimalis. The sequence goes on from OW964555.2 coordinate 4,668,435, forward strand.
AACTGCACGTTAGTCTGTTTTTGTTTTACTAAAATGTTATAGAACTGTAGTTACAGATTTTATTGCCTTTGTAGGCAAAAAAAAATAGATAAAAAGCATCACTAAAAACAAACGAAATAATGTTTTACATATACGCTGGACATAATCCCTAGGTTGAACAAAAAAATAACACTACAATATTGTAACAATTTGTACCAGGATAACATACGGATATGTTATGCAGGTTATAAAGTTGTAGATAACAGCATGCAACTGCGTGGCGTCATTGGAACCGGTTAATTGGTAAAACTTTTAATTGGCCACGCCGACGGCGCCGTTTAGAGTTTTCATCCGAGGCCAAAAAACTAGTGTTGTGGGGTGGCTTCATTTGTGCGAACCCCTGATTGCTTCCTGTGCTCCTGGTTTACGGTTGAAAAGTGCTTGAGTTTCAGAAAGTTTTACCTGGTTTGAAAACTATGGTTTAGTTAATCGAATTATAACGTAATTATTTAATGTTTTTTCTTAATTTGTGATTTTGTGTTTATATTTGTCATACCGTGAAATATGCCAACTTTGCCCCCAAGGGAAACTTTGCCCGAAGAACCAGTTATAAGCATATCTTTGATTTGCAAAAATATCTTAATATTATTTTAACATTGATTGACTTTGGTGGAAAATAGACTATAATATGTATAGCAATACTATCTTGTTTGTTGCTAACTTTGCTTAGTAACTTGTTGGAACTCGTCGAGTGCGGTGCGTATTTTTGCGGGCAAATTTTTGTGCAAATTTGAGAGTAAATTCTGCGAGATGGCGAAAACAGGTTAGTTTACTTTATATAATGTCATAGAAAATTATTTGTAGAATATATGAATTTTAGTATCATTGCTCAGGGTCTTTTAAAACTAAAGTTATAATGATGGGCAAAGTTATCTAGTAATTTTCCGACCTACGATTGACAACATTGCCCACCATCAAAAAGGCTTAGAGTTGGCACATTACGAAAGCTTATATTTTATTCCTTTTTTAATTTATCGCTACTGCTGAACTTATTTAATTTTAAACATATATTAGGTATGTCATTAAAAAATTCAAAGATGACATTGGTTATTACCCAATAACCAATGTCATCTTTGAATTTAAAAAAAAATCAAATTATAAGGTAGTGTGGAGCAGGTATTCACTCAGTCAGTACCCACTGACTATATAATATGTATGTATATCAGCTGTCTGGTATCCATAGTAGGCTCTGCTTACTTTGGGGTTAGATGGCCGTGTGTGATATCCTCACATATTTAAGCATTTTTTTTTATTGGTTCTTATATTTTTTTTGAGAGTTACATGGTTTGTTTCAGAAAAATAAACATAAATCTCGAATTCGGCAGAGGAATCAAGACGAATAAATGGATCCAGGGTATATAAAAACTACACTGAAGAAATGTTAAAACTTACCTGTGAGTCAATAAAATCAGGCCAAATTTCTTCACAGGATGCTCAACGGCAACTTGGTATCCCAAGACGCACAATATTATAAAAAAGTGTTAATTGCAATTTCAGTTTTTAATAAATACTAAAAGCGTGAAACATTTTTTTTACGTTTTTCTTTTTATGTACCTAAACACAATGTTCTTTGCAGAAAGGGAAAAAAACAGAATAATATTTACCATGTGTCAACCCTAGCACTTTTAAAAGGCCTAATGTGGATTGTACGAAAAAGAGAAAAAATGACAGGGTAACATTGCCCAGTCATTTTAGTCAGAAACTTTTCATAGTATTTCTAAATTCTTAAAGGAAACGCTAGCTTTACCAAAATTCTTGTACCGGTTTTTATGTCATCTACTTAAACGCCATACTTGCGTCAAAAATGAACATGGGCAAAGTTGGCTAAAAGTTCAGATAACTTTGCCCGCCAACAAAAATTAACAAATATGTAATTAAATGTTGAATTATAGTAAATTTGGCTATACTAACACATGCACATAATGTTACAGTTGTAGCCAGTGAAAGAAAATACTTACGTCTCCATGGAAAAGTCGTATTAAAATTGTAATTATTCGAAAAAAGTGGGCAAAGTTGGCATGTTTCACGGTAGTACCTGTCTTACTTAAGAAAAAACTTTTTACCAAAAAATTAAACCGACTCCCAAAAAACACTGCAAAGTGAAAAATAACTTTAATTTCGGTAGTCGGTGTCTTTAGTTTTATATTTTCGTTTTTGGCACCGACGTCCGAAATTAAAGTTATTTTTCACTTTGCAGTGTTTTTTGGGAGTCGGTTTAATTTTTTGGTAAAAAGTTTTTATTTCACTCTTTTTAGTTGGTCTATTTTTAATTTACCTAGTTACAAGAGCCTAAATGTCAACTACTTATAACCTTTTACAAAATATTGCTTTTCCCAATGCTGGGCCGTTAATTGTTGAGGAGTTCTCCTGGTACTTCACCATCAGCTCTACATCACCATATGCATTGTGACGAGCATAAAGTGCTTAACATCCATATTCAAGTAATCGAATCGCAATCCACACAATACTTATTATTGAGTAGTTTCGGCAGCCATCTGTGGTCTTCATCATCAGTTTCACTTCCTCAAATGGTACTTTTTGAGAGCAACTGCACAAGTTACTATAATAAATACCCAAAACGTCATAGGTGTGCCTATAATATTTGAAGAGTTCCCTCGATTTCTCCAGGATCCCATCATCAGATCCTGACGTTTATGAAAATGGGACCAATTTCGAAGTATACCCTTTCAATCAAAAAAAGAATTTTCCAAATCGGTTCAGCCATCTTCGAGTAATCGATGATCATACATAAAAAAAAAAAAATATACGTGACGAATTGATAACCTCCTCTTTTTGTCGTCGGTTGAAAAGCTTTGTAAGGTGAAGTGCTAGCCTAATAAAGCGCCTAAATGATTGGTGTAACTTAGAGTAAGTGCATTTTTGTTAATTAATATATAATTTAAATTGAATTATTCGACCGTTATTCGAATTAAAAGGGTTAATTTTAATGTCATAAATAATTACACGTTTTTAAGCTAAGTTCTAAGGATATTTTAAAAATCATGTTAATATTAACATGATAATGTTTATTATAAACATGGTATTATGTAGTTATATAGTATTATATTTTTGTAATTAATTATTTAGTTAAAGCAATTAATTTGTTCATTTTAAGTGAACGTATGTATCATTCTTATGAAACCGATATAATATATGTTTCTCCACAACTTTTTCACACAACGCCATCTAGTCCCAAACTAAGCAGAGCTTGTGATATGGATACTAGACAACTGATAAACATACATATATATTTCTAAATACATACATATTATAGATAAATTACACCCAGACAAAGAACAAATGACCGTGCTCATCACACAAACATTTGTCCTAGGTGGGAATCGAACCCACGACCTTGCGCATTGCAGTCAGGACCACTGACCACTATACCAACGGGCCTGTCAATCATATATAAGTTCAGTGAATTTAGTTCACTTACCTATAACTGTATCTTGTGCTTGGCATTGACTGTCTGTAATACAGCCAAATACATACTTACCATCTATATTGTTATTTATACCCTGTGAATTCTAGGAACACAGGTCTTAGTACTTATCTCAGTAGATAGCCGTAAACTATATAAAAACATCCATTAAATGTCTTTGTGCTACTTAAGATCCGGAAAAACATACATTTACGAAATAAGCAGATCTCCTGTAGAACCTCAGTCTTCATAGCCTAAACTATTCAAATACGGAATCGTAAAATCAATCACTAAAATAACTACCTTATCCCTAGCAGAATAAATTGTTGTATTGTTCAACAAACATGATAAATTAAGTGATACGTTCAGCTGGGGTTTTGTAGTTAAGGATAAACTTTGCGATGCTCGGTCATCGGTCAGTTTAATTTTGAATTAAAACCAGACTGTGCAGTTTCACAGGACGCTGCAATATTGAAACTGTTATACGGATGCAATATACCCGTTATCAAACACCTTCTGGGTATTTGGGGTGTTTTTGTGAAGGGGTAACATAAACCTAGTTCGATAGTTCTCGTTTTGTAACGTGACTAATATTGTATTTTACTCATATGCCACCATTTTTTTGTGACCAGGCTATTTGTTTAGCTTTTGTAGTCTGATGGCGATTTGACCCATTTTTCGAGTAGGAATGAAAAATTAATGGTAGTCGGATTTTGTATTGTAAGCTTTTTTTAGTTAGGTAGTATTTCTATCGCGAAATTAGCTCATTTCTAGCGCTGTTAAAGTTAAGGTAACTTCTATTTGAAGTGGTGACGTATTATTTACACAATAAACACACATAATACACATTTTCCTTTAACCCGCTTTAAATATTTATGTAAGAAAAGATTTAATACACAAAATTCCTATTCATAAGCTCATAAAAAATCCTTACAAATTGTCCACATTCAAGCCATTGTCGGTGTCATTATCCTCTATTTTCCGCAACGATATTTTCGCTGCGGTATTTTCACAGTGTATTTCACATACGTAAGACCACGACTCATTCATAACAAACTTTGTATTCATTTCGTCTGATACGACAGGTCGGTGGGAGGTGTCGGGCGCGTCATAAATTCAGATTAAGCGAGAGTTGACGGATGCTCTTACTGTTGTCGCTGATTTTGATGCTTTTAATAATATTTCACACACAAGATCGACAAAACATAATTTATAGAAATATGAAATTACACCAGGTAAATACGTATTCATAGGAGTTACCAAATCAGCGTTTGTTGTGCATTTGACTCCCAGCTTTTTCTGGTTGCCTGGTACGTGTCAAGTGTATGGCATAGTATGCACAGATTACTTAAAGAATTAAATAAAGTTTGCAGAATTCCCTTAATTTTTGGCTGCCGTAGATGTGGCTGGCGGTAAGATTGTCCGGTAAGATCTTATCAGCGGCGCGTCGTGTTCCACGCGTCTCAAAGAGTAGTCAGCAGTAATCATGAGGCAGATAGGGGGCATTGCCTACCGGGGTTGTTGGAATGTTCTTCGATACACCGCGATCCCGGACCGTATAAGCAACTGAAAAAGAAGTGTGTTTTTTATTCAGTAGAAGTTAAACACTCCCGTCCGCTCCACCCAGAGCGTAAGGGTGAGAAAAGGTATAGCCAAGTTTTGACTACAAAAGCTCATAGTTAGTGTCTTGCTAATTTTCTGAAAAGAGAAAATTACATTATAGATGTCATACTAAACCTATTGTTAATGAAATCGCATAATAACTGTTCTAGTAAATACATAATATATTGTAAAACTCATGTAAGAAACTTCCTATCAACGGTACCTAACGCCCTCTCCCTACCGGAATTCCCCAAGCAACTAGGAGCAGTTTATACAGTAACATGTTCCCACACGTCTCAGGAACTAACTTCCATCAACTGTGATTTAAGCGAATTTTGATTAAACGCTCTCATACACACCGTGATTTATTCACCACCGTGTCGTTTCATCACCTCTTCTCTTTTATTTGAGCCTGGTATATGTAGGAAATGTATGCTTATTGTATTTGAGAAAAGGGTCGGTATGAAACGAATGGCGAAAAAGGAACTAACTATGTATCTGACTGTTTTTCTACATTTTGTTTCTAATTTATGTCATGGCAAGTTTTCTGTGTTAATTTTTGTTTCAACCTCTTGAAAAGGCATTGACTTAACAGTAATTTCGGCAACGACCTTGTAGCTTTAAAAAAGTAAGTATTTATTTTAAATAGGTCTGTTCAAACAAGGTTTAAATCGTCCACTCACAGATCTGATCGATCTCTAAACGTACTGAGTAATCAAGACGTATTTCCTTAAGTAATCTTACTGGATAACTTTGTCAATAGCATCCAAGAATTAAACTGACTTGAGAGTTTGTGGCAATTGGACTGGCGTTCAGTCAGATGGACGTAATGTAATATCGAGTTCCTCCAGTTTCTTGCTAGTATGAGACCCTGATAGCTTTATTAATATAGATCTTTATTATAGAGTCAGTTGGATAAACTAGTCGTAACTAAATTGGTTTCTAAGATAGTACTTTAAATGGATACTTCCTGTATATAGTGGGCTATTCTGGTAGTCATTCATCAAATGAAGGTGACATCGCCGAGTCATTTAACCGAGGAGAATGGCGCAGTTAGGTGTACCTGGAGGGGCTCGAAGCTAAATCGAGCCAAGTCAATTCGTTCTGGATCCATCGGCCTTTCTTCTATCTATGTGATTCTAGTAGTCATGTCAAATAGAGCATAGTCTCCGTCACGATTTGTAGTGACAATTCAATCAACGACAGGTATTAAAAATCTAATTAATCAACTCAAAGTAACATTGATGAGAATTCGTCTCCTAGCCCGTATACCTAAGGCAAAGGTTAATATTTCTATTAAAAACTACCTATGCATTATTGCCTATATTTATGTAAAGCCTTTATCCATATAGGTATAAAATTAAAAAAAAATCCATAACTGTTTTATTTATATTTTATCGAAACGTTGAAAGTGTTTTTACAACATTTTTACCTTATCATTACGAAGAGTTTAGTAAAATCGTTTACATATCTCTTGCTCTGTAAGTACACCCTTACACCCCTGAATGCCGGGGTGTATGACTATCATTACAGCATAGGTTTTGGAATTTGAAAAAAGAACTGTCATACTCATACTGCACGAAGAATATTTTTAAAAAGTTAATTTTTTTTTCTCGGTATCGATTAATTACTCGAATCGGAATCTAGACAATTTATTTTATAAAGATTTTATTTTAAATATGGAACTATTTGTTTCCACATCGTATGTTAGATGGAATCGATTTAAAAATCAAACTGGCCAGCAAGATTTGATGCGCTTGCGTGCGTGAAAAAAAAAGGCAGTCTATTAGTAGGCGCGAAAGCATCGCGAAAATAATTAATTTTCTTGTTTGAGTTCTTTTTCAAAAGTTTTAAACATGTCTAGTGACGAAGACATAGATCTAACGCCCGATTTTATTAAAGAAAGGGCAAAAACAGTTGTCGAAAATATATTACCGCCGAACTCGAAAGAAAGATATGTAAAGGCATACGACGAATTTATGAAATGGCGGTCAGAAAAAAAGTGAAATCTCTTTCTGAAAGTGTTTTTATATCATATTTTGATGAATTATCTAAGAGGCTACAACCTTCCAGTTTATGGTGCTTTTATTCCATGCTAAAATCTACAATGATGACAAAACATGACGTGAATTTGAAAGATTTTTCTAAACTTACTGCTTTCTTGAAAAGGCAGTCTGACGGCTTTAAAAGCAAGAAATCGAAGGTATTTACTGCAGAAGAAGTACAGAAATTCTTAAATGAAGCTCCGGATGAAATTTATTTAGCAATAAAGGTACCTACGTATTTACTTGCCCTTTTTAATAAGTTACCAAAATATTTCACAGAAATACTATGCGAATTTGGTGCCTTTAATACAACTTATGTCTTTTTTACAGGTTGTTCTAATTTTTGGGATATCGGGAGCCTGCAGAACCGTGGAATTGACAAACTTGACAATAGAAAATGTAGAAAAACATAACAAATTACTACTCATAAAACTGCCTAACACGAAAACTAAAATTGACCGGTCATTTGTTGTGCATGAAGAATTTGCAAATTATGTTGAAAAATATCAAGCTCTTCGGCCTGAAAACGTGGATACAAATCGTTTTTTTCTTAATTACAGTAAAGGAAAATGCCACAGACAAGTAATAGGAAAAAACAAATTTACAGGCATGCCAAAGCAAATAGTCACATATTTAAAACTGAGTAACGTAGAGTTATACACCGGGCATTGCTTTCGCAGAACATCAGCGACTCTATTGGCTGATTCGGGAGCCAACCTCACTCTGTTAAAAAGGCACGGCGGCTGGAAGTCCAGCAAAGTGGCCGAAGGTTATATCGAAGATTCGATGGCAAACAAAAGCAAAATTACTTCTAAAATAACAGAAAATATAAACTTAAAATCACCACGTCAAAGCACATCATCTGAGCCATTTTTTAATGAAGAAAATAGTACCAGTCAAGTGCCGCCATTTACGATGCAAGAACCTCAAGTCACTCAAACTCAAGTCTTATCATCACAAACTCATATTCAAACTATAAATATACCTAAAAAGAACGTGACCATATCTCTTACAAATTGTAATAATTTTACTATTAATTTTAATTAAATACACATTTTTTTCTTCTTAATAAATGTTCATTGAAACCTGCTGTCTTGTTGTTTACTTACCTCACAATCGATATGTAAAGCAGAGTATTTATCTCGGGCGTAAGCATCAATTGCATACTCGGGTTAATTAGCGCCTTCGCTTCGCTCAGGCGCCAAAAACCTCGTATGCAATTGATGTCATACAGCCCTTGGTTAATAATCTACTATTACATATCTCTTGCTCTGTAAGTACACCCTTACACCCCTGAATGCCGGGGTGTATGACTATCATTACAGCATAGGTTTTGGAATTTGAAAAAAGAACTGTCATACTCATACTGCACGAAGAATATTTTTAAAAAGTTAATTTTTTTTTTCTCGGTATCGATTAATTACTCGAATCGGAATCTAGACAATTTATTTTATAAAGATTTTATTTTAAATATGGAACTATTTGTTTCCACATCGTATGTTAGATGGAATCGATTTAAAAATCAAACTGGCCAGCAAGATTTGACGCGCTTGCGTGCGTGAAAAAAAAAGGCAGTCTATTAGTAGGCGCGAAAGCATCGCGAAAATAATTAATTTTCTTGTTTGAGTTCTTTTTCAAAAGTTTTAAACATGTCTAGTGACGAAGACATAGATCTAACGCCCGATTTTATTAAAGAAAGGGCAAAAACAGTTGTCGAAAATATATTACCGCCGAACTCGAAAGAAAGATATGTAAAGGCATACGACGAATTTATGAAATGGCGGTCAGAAAAAAAAGTGAAATCTCTTTCTGAAAGTGTTTTTATATCATATTTTGATGAATTATCTAAGAGGCTACAACCTTCCAGTTTATGGTGCTTTTATTCCATGCTAAAATCTACAATGATGACAAAACATGACGTGAATTTGAAAGATTTTTCTAAACTTACTGCTTTCTTGAAAAGGCAGTCTGACGGCTTTAAAAGCAAGAAATCGAAGGTATTTACTGCAGAAGAAGTACAGAAATTCTTAAATGAAGCTCCGGATGAAATTTATTTTGCAATAAAGGTACCTACGTATTTACTTGCCCTTTTTAATAAGTTACCAAAATATTTCACAGAAATACTATGCGAATTTGGTGCCTTTAATACAACTTATGTCTTTTTTACAGGTTGTTCTAATTTTTGGGATATCGGGAGCCTGCAGAACCGTGGAATTGACAAACTTGACAATAGAAAATGTAGAAAAACATAACAAATTACTACTCATAAAACTGCCTAACACGAAAACTAAAATTGACCGGTCATTTGTTGTGCATGAAGAATTTGCAAATTATGTTGAAAAATATCAAGCTCTTTGGCCTGAAAACGTGGATACAAATCGTTTTTTTCTTAATTACAGTAAAGGAAAATGCCACAGACAAGTAATAGGAAAAAACAAATTTACAGGCATGCCAAAGCAAATAGCCACATATTTAAAACTGAGTAACGTAGAGTTATACACCGGGCATTGCTTTCGCAGAACATCAGCGACTCTATTGGCTGATTCGGGAGCCAACCTCACTCTGTTAAAAAGGCACGGCGGCTGGAAGTCCAGCAAAGTGGCCGAAGGTTATATCGAAGATTCGATGGCAAACAAAAGCAAAATTACTTCTAAAATAACAGAAAATATAAACTTAAAATCACCACGTCAAAGCACATCATCTGAGCCATTTTTTAATGAAGAAAATAGTACCAGTCAAGTGCCGCCATTTACGATGCAAGAACCTCAAGTCACTCAAACTCAAGTCTTATCATCACAAACTCATATTCAAACTATAAATATACCTAAAAAGAACGTGACCATATCTCTTACAAATTGTAATAATTTTACTATTAATTTTAATTAAATACACATTTTTTTCTTCTTAATAAATGTTCATTGAAACCTGCTGTCTTGTTGTTTACTTACCTCACAATCGATATGTAAAGCAGAGTATTTATCTCGGGCGTAAGCATCAATTGCATACTCGGGTTAATTAGCGCCTTCGCTTCGCTCAGGCGCCAAAAACCTCGTATGCAATTGATGTCATACAGCCCTTGGTTAATAATCTACTATTACATATCTCTTGCTCTGTAAGTACACCCTTACACCCCTGAATGCCGGGGTGTATGACTATCATTACAGCATAGGTTTTGGAATTTGAAAAAAGAACTGTCATACTCATACTGCACGAAGAATATTTTTAAAAAGTTAATTTTTTTTTTCTCGGTATCGATTAATTACTCGAATCGGAATCTAGACAATTTATTTTATAAAGATTTTATTTTAAATATGGAACTATTTGTTTCCACATCGTATGTTAGATGGAATCGATTTAAAAATCAAACTGGCCAGCAAGATTTGACGCGCTTGCGTGCGTGAAAAAAAAAGGCAGTCTATTAGTAGGCGCGAAAGCATCGCGAAAATAATTAATTTTCTTGTTTGAGTTCTTTTTCAAAAGTTTTAAACATGTCTAGTGACGAAGACATAGATCTAACGCCCGATTTTATTAAAGAAAGGGCAAAAACAGTTGTCGAAAATATATTACCGCCGAACTCGAAAGAAAGATATGTAAAGGCATACGACGAATTTATGAAATGGCGGTCAGAAAAAAAAGTGAAATCTCTTTCTGAAAGTGTTTTTATATCATATTTTGATGAATTATCTAAGAGGCTACAACCTTCCAGTTTATGGTGCTTTTATTCCATGCTAAAATCTACAATGATGACAAAACATGACGTGAATTTGAAAGATTTTTCTAAACTTACTGCTTTCTTGAAAAGGCAGTCTGACGGCTTTAAAAGCAAGAAATCGAAGGTATTTACTGCAGAAGAAGTACAGAAATTCTTAAATGAAGCTCCGGATGAAATTTATTTTGCAATAAAGGTACCTACGTATTTACTTGCCCTTTTTAATAAGTTACCAAAATATTTCACAGAAATACTATGCGAATTTGGTGCCTTTAATACAACTTATGTCTTTTTTACAGGTTGTTCTAATTTTTGGGATATCGGGAGCCTGCAGAACCGTGGAATTGACAAACTTGACAATAGAAAATGTAGAAAAACATAACAAATTACTACTCATAAAACTGCCTAACACGAAAACTAAAATTGACCGGTCATTTGTTGTGCATGAAGAATTTGCAAATTATGTTGAAAAATATCAAGCTCTTTGGCCTGAAAACGTGGATACAAATCGTTTTTTTCTTAATTACAGTAAAGGAAAATGCCACAGACAAGTAATAGGAAAAAACAAATTTACAGGCATGCCAAAGCAAATAGCCACATATTTAAAACTGAGTAACGTAGAGTTATACACCGGGCATTGCTTTCGCAGAACATCAGCGACTCTATTGGCTGATTCGGGAGCCAACCTCACTCTGTTAAAAAGGCACGGCGGCTGGAAGTCCAGCAAAGTGGCCGAAGGTTATATCGAAGATTCGATGGCAAACAAAAGCAAAATTACTTCTAAAATAACAGAAAATATAAACTTAAAATCACCACGTCAAAGCACATCATCTGAGCCATTTTTTAATGAAGAAAATAGTACCAGTCAAGTGCCGCCATTTACGATGCAAGAACCTCAAGTCACTCAAACTCAAGTCTTATCATCACAAACTCATATTCAAACTATAAATATACCTAAAAAGAACGTGACCATATCTCTTACAAATTGTAATAATTTTACTATTAATTTTAATTAAATACACATTTTTTTCTTCTTAATAAATGTTCATTGAAACCTGCTGTCTTGTTGTTTACTTACCTCACAATCGATATGTAAAGCAGAGTATTTATCTCGGGCGTAAGCATCAATTGCATACTCGGGTTAATTAGCGCCTTCGCTTCGCTCAGGCGCCAAAAACCTCGTATGCAATTGATGTCATACAGCCCTTGGTTAATAATCTACTATTAACCCATTGTGTTTATTTATAACGGAAACAAAGATTTTCAGTTAAGAAAATGTTTTAAAATAAAAAGATTTTGTTTTACGTTTTTCCAATCGAGCTTTTCCCGGCACACGTAACGCCGTTAGTTTCCAGCTAAGACGTTAGGTAGCGTTACCAGGAGCCCAACGATAAAGAGGAGGTAACTGTCGCGACATTTACATATTTACACCATCTTGGAGGAACTGGATACCTCGTTATAAAGTTCAGCTCATGATACTGCGACGGTCGTAAAACTGACTTCATTACCTTGAAAGGTTGTCAGAGGTCCAAGTACGTGCCTGCGGATTAACTTATTTGAATGAATGTATCATAATAATGGATGTTACTAAAAAGCTATCAGCCCGATGTACACTCGCAAGCAACCAAATAGACTCAACATATTTCGACTTTCCAAAATGAGGTGGTCACTGGTAACAGTGATAACAACAGTACCTAATCTGTTTAAAGTCAGACAGATACCCTTACTTAGATTGATATACTTAATTTTACACCAGAATTATTTAACAATATTGCTTAACCTGTGATTACCAGACAATCTTTGCATAGTCTTTATGAACTTAAAATAAAGAGTACAGGGGCAAGTAAGTGTACTTCCAATATCTATTATTCACAAAATCGAATTGTATATGTACATAAAAATAGATTATCTAAATGTGTATATATAGAAATATCTACTTATTTATATTATACAAGTATTACTTCTTAGTCTTTTTCAAGAACTTGCGTCAGTCCAGTCCACTCAGTTGCCGTAATAACGAAAAAATACCCTAGATTGATGTCAATAAATAACAAGATATGACTGTCAATTAGACTGATTAGAGTAAGAAGATATATAGACTCGACCTTTGATAGAGAAGTAGGTAAGTATTTAGGCAATAATAAGAATAAAAACTTTATTCATTGACAGGGTGTTGTAGGAACAAGGAAATACACTTAACTTATGTATGTCTACGTAACATTATAGAGGTACTTTTTGATTACGTTTTTTGCACTACATTTGCGCAAGTGTCATACGGCTTTCCTAACTAGATTAGTTAAAAGCCTGTTATTAGTTTATTGATCGCCTAATGGTTACAGCCAGGCACAAAAAAGAAACCAGTATGTCCAAAGACTTAAATTCCGAAGACAATACGGTTGATTACGGCCCGTTCCCTTTCATTATGAGTAGGGCCGTTGTTCCAGCAGTCGAATGTAAAGTATCTAGGTTTATCAAGCATTAATGAGCAATTAATCGCTGGAAGCAGTCAGTAAACATCATTCGCGGTATATAAACAACGCAACAGATGAGGGAGATCGTCGACACTCAACTACCAAGTCATTTAAATATTCTACAATAGCGTGAGGAAGAGAACTGGATACTTGTTATGAACTCATGTTTCCTTAGTACTTTGTCGCTCGTAAACTTCACTTCATAACTATGGGCCGGCGAACTACGCGTTAGGAGCAAGTTTATAAACGCATATTGTGCACATATGTGTAGATGAAGTTGTTCATATGTAGATCCGATCCGAGTAAAGGTTTCACTGTATCGATATATGTTCATCTTTCTAATCATAACGCTTAAACATGCCTGGTGAAATGGATTGGATTTTGCCAGTTAATAGAATATTTGCCTGTATTTATTTAGAGGAGACATTTGGGTAACACAGGTGATTTTATCACGCTATGTTTTTTTTCCTAAGAATTATCAGAGTAAGCGCGGCTCGAGTAAGAAGTGAAGGAATATGTAAGGATAATTTGAACGAAGGTTAAAGTATGGAAAGGAGTAGAATACATTGTTGGTGGAATGCAGCCTCCTACAGTGTTATGCTCACCTGCTTAGGCTTTCTCTAACGATGTTGGGGCAACAGGTTAACATGCTTTCCGAGGATACTACTTAGAAGAAATTTATATGAGATTACGATCACTAGATCAACAAAACAGTTTCTCCTCCTTCTGCACATAAATAAAAGCAAGTACTAGTTCCAGATTTTACGCTTGAAAGATTTACGCTACGGAATTTTGCTTAAGTTAAAAAGATGCTTTACAAGTGCAATACAAACAAGAACACAAGATAGGGTGAATTGTACAATTGCCGTCTCAAGTCTAAATGGATAAGTAACTCGGCAAGCTGGAATTAGCGTTCGGTGATTGGTCGAAAGTTTTAATTAGTACAAGATCCAGTTGCAGCACAGTTGGAGCTTTTGATGCTTAGCCCAGACCTCGAGAAGGGGATTCGTTAAGTCCTCCATATGGAGACCACTTTGGAAATGGGATTAGTTAATTATAATTACTATGATTTCGTAACAGTTTGCTGAAATGAGTGCTCTTGAAGAGAAGTGGGTATATTGAGTTATGTTTGATTCGGATCTGCATTAAAAGAAAAACGCAAAAGTGATTGTCAACGCTTTATGTATTTGAAATTCCACTACTATCTCCAGCTTGTAATAAAGTTTAGGTAGTTACTCTTCCCCGTACATAAAAGTGACGAAACCTATGTGCCAAGATATCAACTATCTTCTTAAAAAAATTCAATCAGAACCATTCAGTAGTTTTTGCGTGAAAGAGTAGGTAACAAATACCATCCATTCTGACAAACTTTCTAATAATATTTTTATTAACAGGCTATCCTCACTCACCTTCGGGCAGTCTTCACCTTAAAAATATTCGAGAGAAATTTCTTACTATTATGTGATTGGTAAGATAAAAAAATTAAACATATTTTTCTTGAGTATTGAGAAACATCGTTTAGCGTCGTATGCTTTCTTTCAATAAAAATACTATACGGTTCGTCTTGATTTCTCTGAAGTATACATATAGGACTGTTATCATTAAATAGTTGATGGTAAAGTAGCAATTAAATAGTACACAAAACAAGTACACACAGACGAAGAAACGTTAATTAAAAACTTGATTATTTTACAAATTAAAAGCACCGCAAAAAAACCAAGTTTTTCTTAACTTCAAACACAATAGCACTCAAGACCGAACAGTAGAATTAAAAAGCCAAAGTATCTCCAGTTTAATGCTAAAAGTCTTTAATAAAAATAAATCACGTTTAAGTGGAGCAAATTAGAAGCATTCACCCTTTTTATTGCTTACTATCGACATTGAGAAAGAAAAACCTATTTGTAAGGTCTGGCGAGATTGTAAAAATCATGGTAAGCACAAGTCATACGTACGCTTTGGGTTCTGTAACTAGATTTCAATATCGAAAACGTATGTTTGAAGCGTCAATAGTCTAATGGTTATGGTGTCTGACTGGTGATTGAGAGGTCGAGAGTTCGAACCCCACACATTACACTAATGCTTTGAACTCAGGACTTGAAATGTCAAGCATTTTTACCGTTGGAGGGGTTAACAAGATTGTTAGTTATGTAAATACTACCCACATAGCTAGTTTTCTTTTAAAAACATAAAAAATGTATATGTAGGTATATATCTTTTCTCCAGTGTAAAAGAATGTGTTTAGTTGTCACACCCACAAAGGTCCATAACAAATTCGAAAGGTTTCATACCACAAATCAAAGAAATGCTGGAAACAGGCTCCTTCAATGATAAATGATAATATTTATTTTGCAAAATTTAATTAATTAATTAAATTATTGTGTTTAAAAAAAACACTTTTATCAAGGTCGTGTCATCACGGTAACCGTAAGGTTCATATATATTTTTAACCAGTAAAGATTGTATGAACTTTAAAAGAAACAGGACCCCTGAGTTTGTTTCGGTGTTTCTTCTCAGGGTAGTCAAGTAGGAAACACAGCCTCATCTAGTTTAAATTTACAAAAAAAATGACGTGTAAGTGTTATTTAATAACCAATTTGCAAAATAAAGATCATTTATCAAGCTGTAGTTGACTTTCTCTCTTTTATCTTTCGTCATTCCTCATCAGATACGGTTGTGCTAGATTTTGGAGACATCCAACTGTTCTAGCTTTAGGTCGTTACTTACGATGGTAGTACTTAGATACAGGAGAGAGGATTCCAAGCTGTTTCTGACTACGCGTATGCGGAAATGTTCTAGCGAGATACCGCGGACCGGAATTTAAGGGCAGCTAAAGGAACAGGGTGGGTTTTTAGTCAGTAGAAGTCTGACAATCCCTTCCACTCCACCCACAGCGGGAGAAGTCGTTTGTGGATTTTTTCCACTCAGAAAAAAAAAGCTGTTTCTGACTGGTGGCAATATCGAGACGAAGTTTCTCTCATAATAAATAAATGTTTAACTGTTTGTATGTACATTTGCGTTGTCTACGGTAAAATTTTATTATCATCGTAATATTTTACATAGGTACTTAAGGGAAAACTTGTAATTGGCAATTTTATAAATATCGTGTTTTGTCTACTCGAATCTAAGAGTTGATATAAATTTAATAAAATAATGCACATGCCTATACCATTGAAAGGGTTTTTCAGGACCGATGATGCGGGAATATTTTTACGAGTCAACTGGAGTTATAGGGTGAGTCAGTAAAAATCGGACACTCCTTTCCGCTCTACCATACGATCATTATCCCCCGAAAAAAAAGCGTCTTTGAGGAAGCTTCTTTCGGATTGAATACTTCCATGGGTAAGTTAACTAATCTCAAAATATCATGTCTGTGACACCAAGCCCAGCAACCTATCTGAGCTTGTCTTGTAGATTCTCGTTATTTATAAAGTAATACTCTAGGGCTACCCACACAATAGGCTCAATAAACAAAAAACTGATCAAAAAATTAACCCGGAACAAATTAATTTAGTTATATGAATATCGTTCAAAGATTTGCTATTAATAGATTAATCGGGCAAGGGGTAAACTGCCTTTGACAAAGGGCACGCGGAGGAATGTCGATAGCAGGGCTCTATTCACGCCGCTCTGTTACTAAGGAACCCTGAAATGGGGTCTTTAAGACCTATCATTTGAATCTCCAATATCTGGAGTCCAACTGTAAGACTATTGTTCTAGCTAGACTATAATGTAGTGAGGTTATTCGTTCGGTAACTTAGGACTTAGGTATAAAATAGTAAACAGAAAAGCTCTGGGAATTGGCAATAGGGATTCTTCTGTTATGACATTGACACAAAACGATAGCTATATGTGACACAAGCCTTATGCCACGTTTTTTTTTATTGATAGTAAGTTCGCGTTTGACCACCATCTCACCTGATGGTAAGTGATGATGTGGTCGAAGATGGAGCACGCTTGCCTAGAAGTAACCTATTCACTCTTGACTTGAAGACCCCTAGGTTATAGCTATCGGGAAACACAGACTCCGGCAGGGAATACCACTTCTTAGCCGTACGCACAATGAAAGTATTCCCAAAACGTTTTGTGCGTATGTGTGGGATGTCCACCATGTAACGATGAAAAATGCACTCTTACAGAACACAAAAATAAGAACTATTAGTTACCATTAGAAACATACATATATACATAGCACATTAGTAAAGCAATACGGTGAACACAACGTCAAACAGAAGTTAGTGTTGTTGTGAAGAAATTAGTGTCAGATTTGTAGCCCCTAAACTCCGAATTCGCAGATCTTAGTAGTTGGTTATTTTTCAACATTGTCAATAAATTATGTCATTTTTATTTAATATATTTCTGTCAACGTCACTAGTCAACGGTAAAAGAAAACTGTATGTTTATGAGTAAGCGTCTGGAAGGTGACTAGGAATCGACCACAAATTACCTATAACAAACATTTTGAAAATATCCGTATAATCAGCAGGCATTATTTTATATTCCACTAGCTTTCTGCCTGCAACTTCGTTCGAGTGGAAGGGTTTTCCCGCGTTAATCCCGATGCCGTGGGAATTCCGGGATAAAAAGTAGCCTATGTGATATTGCAGTACGAAAACTATCTACTAATCAAATTTCATTCGGATCCGTTCAGTAGTTTTTGCGTGAGAGAGCCACAAACATCCTTACTCACAAACTTTCGTATTTATAATATTATAAGTAAGGAGTAAGATTTAAAATCTATTTAGTGGCTTCTTGTAAAGGAGTTTGTGGCAAGAGTGCTACCTCCTTTTCTGCCGCCTGAGCGCGCTACAGTGTTCCGGCTTTTAAGGCAGAGTGCGGTAGAAATCCAAGCATAAAACTAGACAACTACCGGAATAGCGTCCGTGTTGCCTCTTGGGATGGTGATTCAACAAAATGTATATTATGTTTTCTAAGTTGACTGAAACATTGCAGCTATATTCTTAAAAACTTCAACTTCTACTCTTGTTAAGTGGCGTTTGTGCAGGAGCCACCACGGTTTTACCAATATCACGTGTAGAATGATAGACCATCAAACGCATGAGTCTTAAAAACTTACTTTTTAAAATTACGTCAAAAAACGACGGCCTGTTGATACTGACTTTTTTTTTCTGACATTTATAATCTGACATTGTTTTTATTTGCTTTTTGACATTTCTCATTTTATTTTAGTGACATATTTGTATAATTCTAAATTTAATTTAAATTTCACAACTATGATTATTCTATTTTTTTTTGCATGTATTTCTGTATGTATATTTTATACGGGGCACAGACCTGAATTAATTTATTTTTTAATGTTACTTTAACCTGTAATATACGTATTTAATACCTATTTTTAAAACCAAAACAAACCGGTCCAGCCGTTCTCGAGTTTTAGCGACACTTACGAACAACAATTGATTTTTAGATATAAGACTAGTATTTGCGTGTTGCGCGAGGTGCAAGCACCTCGCGTGCTTGTGAAAAAAAAAAAAAAGGGGCGGGGTGTGATGGGGGGAGATGGGGGGGGTTTAGTATTTGCGTGTCGCGCGAGGTGCAAGCACCTCGCGTGCTTGTGAAAAAAAAAAAAAAAGAATGGGGGGGTTATGGGGGGGGGGGTTGCAGAAGTATTTTGACTAAAGCATTGCCCCTCTAAATGAATCTGAAAAAAAAAATGTTCCGTCTCCTAATTTCCGAGATCCGCCTACAGGGGGTGAGAAGGGGGGTGGGGGGGGCGACTTTGATAAATGGTTTTTACTTTACCGAGCCTCCTCTATACGAATCCGTAAAAAAAAAAATACGGGTCTCGTAGTTTCCGAGATACGATAGGGAGGGGGGAGAAGGGGGGGGAAAAGGGGAGGTTTGGCACTTTTCCCGTAGGTTTGAGAGTTACTTGTTTACGAATCTGTCAAAATATACCCACCTCCCCATCCACCATCTGGGAGAACAATTATGTCAATGAGTGAGTGAGTGAGTGAGTGAGTCAGTGGTAATTTAGCTTTATATAGTATAAAAATTAAGATTATTGCTACCTACCTATATGTTTATACTTATTTTGCTTCTGTTTTAAGAGACTGTACATCTATACACACGGACCGGGGCCAAGTGTGTAGAATGAAATAATTAAAATAAGAACGTAGATAACAGTGTGGAGGAAGCGGAAATTTCTGTTAATTTTTTAAAATTGATAATAGGCTCGCGTTTGACCACCATCTCACCTGATGGTAAGTGATGATATGGTCGAAGAACCCGAACCAAGAAGAGTAACCTATTCACTCTTGACTTAAACACCCCCAGGTGGAAGCAATCGGGAAACACAGACTCCGGCAGAGAATTCCACTCCTTAGCCGTACGCACAATGAAAGTATTCCCAAAACTATGTGACATGTTATTAGTATGGTGGTCTTTTGGAGCATGTAAAGCGTATGAGAAGGCATGTAATCTAATAGAAATGATATAACGTAGGTACTTGTCTCAAACACCAAATAGGTATATTTTAAAAAAGACACACTTTTGAATCAATTTTAAATTTTCAACAAGTATCCGTCCTTCTGTACGAACTGGATCACTGGATAAAATAAAATTTGCTTTTAAAACACGTAATAGGATCTAAAACCTTTATATTTCACTTTCAGGGACGCAATTTCCTGTTATTTTTTTCGTAAAAGTGACGCAAAGGCATTCGCAGGCGTTACTTCAAGAATCGCGTCCATAGTTTAAGTTCATGGGATCCTGCTAACGACCCATGTTTAAGTTATGAACTTATAGGGTTTTATATATTCAAAAGATTTTCTGTATTACAGGACTAATATAAAGTGTGATTGTTATATTGAAAAAAAAAAGAAAAAAAATTCTATCTTTAATTTCAACAACAATAATCCAGTCTCTCGGACACATTATTAGCCGATAGCTTTGAAGAACACAGGAACAGAGCGAGTCTTTAGTCAGTAGAAGTCTGACACTCCCCTCTTCCACTCCACCCAGAGCGGAATGAGTCATTTCTCCCTCCAAAAAAAGGCATTAAGGAAACACAAGATGATACTATATTTTATGATGATAATAGTAGATTATTAATCAAGGGGATAAAGCAGTGTCTTCTGTCGCAGGTGACGATTTAAATCGCGAGCGTAACGAAGGACTCGAGGTTTACTCCCGAGCGTAGCGAGGGTGTTAAAATATATTAATCAAACGAGGATTAGGTTATCAAAGGAGTGACAAAATATATTAATCAAACTTAACTCAAATGAGTTACTATGGTTGTTGTTCAGTTTTTAGTCAGATATTAATTCGGTTAGTACAATATTTTATTTATTTATTTTTATTTATTTTATTTTCGGAAGGCTTACAGACTAATAACATTATAACAATAATATATAAAAACTAAGTTGCTAATTACAAGCCCTCACAGATAAATAAAGTTATGTAAAAAAAAAGACTGTTCAAACTGAACTAGCCTAATACAAAATAGACTGATGTGTTCTATTCGACTACACAAGTTAACTAAAACAATTAATTTATGTTCAGGTGTGCAGTTCAATTCAAATGCAAGTAGGTGCAACAGGTTCAAAAAATGGCTTTGCTAAGAGCTTCCTTAGTGTGTTTGCATTGGTGCAAAACAAATCCACATCATGTTCACAACAAATTTTGTTGAAGCTGCGACTCGCTCTACAGAAGTAGGCATTACGCCTATAGTTAGTGTTTACAGAAGGTACACGTAGAAGTGGTCGCTGTCGCAGCCCCATTTGATTAGTGCGTAACGTTAACTTAGAAACGAGTTCAGTACTGTCAATTAAATCATTTGCAATATTTAATAAGTAACATATGTCATTAATATTACGCCTTTGGTCAAGCGGCAGAAAATGGTACCTTCTACATCGGTGATTGTAATCTACAGATACTTGTTTCGCCCTGTAATCTAGGTACTTAAGAAATTTTCTCTGAATACCCTCAATGCGAGAGATGTAGATCCCGTACTGAGGGTTCCAGACTTGTGATGCATACTCAAGATGGCTGCGTACGAACGAACAATACAAAACTTTGATCGGTTTTAGCGATCGGAAAGAAGCCGAGGTTCTCATTATGAAACCAAGTGCTCTCGATGCTTTTTTTACTATTCCATCAATATGCTTATCGAAGAGCAGCTTGCTGTCTTGTATAATCCCAAGATCCCTAACAGTATTGACCTTCCCTATACCGATATTGCATAGTGTGTATGATGAATCAATTAACGACTTCTGGCGCGTAAAAGTCATGTGATAACATTTTGATACATTCAATTCAAGCCTGTTACGTCTACAATATTCATCAAATCTATTCAAATCAGCATGTAACAGGTACGTATCAGCTATATTTCGGATAGTTTTATGAATCTTCATATCGTCGGCATAAAGTAAAATATAACAATTTTCGAAACAATATTTCACATCGGCAATAAAAATAGTAAACAATAGGGACCCTAATATGGAACCCTGAGGAACTCCCGAGGGGACAAAACACCATCCAGAGGTGTACCCCTGAAGCACTATAGCTTGCGTTCTGTTATCAATATACGAGGAAAACCAACGATATAAATCTCCATGTATTCCGGCCTTAAATAACTTCTCCATGAGCAGTGCTTGGTCAATACGATCAAAACATTTACTTTAATCAGTATAAATGACGTCAACTTGTGCGCGGTTTCCCATACCCTCGGATATGTATTCATGGGATAAGATTAAGTTAGATGTAGAGGAACGCTTCCTGAGAAAACCGTGCTGCTCATCACCAAAGTAGCACTTCAAAGCATTGTATACGTCAGTAAACACAATACGTTCTAAGATTTTTGAGAACAGACATATCTTGGATATCGGTCGGTAATTAGAGATATCCGACTTATTACTTTTTTTAAATACTGGAGTAACGAACGCAGACTTCCAAATTTTTGGAACTATGCCTTCGGACAGTGACCGCCTGAATAAAATACAAAGTGGTTCAACTAAGCTGTCCGCACAATTATTATTAACGATATTGCTGACGCAGTGGGAGAGCGATTGACTGCTGCGCTAGTCGCGAGTTCGATTCTTGCACCGGGTAAACTGTTTGTATGGCCTACAAATAGTTCCCTGTCTTGGTGTTTGTAAAAATGCACTCACGAACCAGAAAAAAATACTAATGTAGGGCAATGTTTATTTTTGACTATAAACGCTCCCGCTTTCTTCCTACACCACATACCGTCCGTGCGCACTTTAATGGCGAGAGCTCCGGACGTCGATCGTTCGGTCTTTTTTACGATACGGACCCCCAACTGCCTTACTTCGCGTTATAGTGCCATCTCTCACTGCTTCTGCCACCCTGGTACGTAACGTTTGATTTCTGTTCAGATCATTGGCTATGATGTCTTGATTTGATTGCCGATGCGCGCTTTGTTTTTCTTGTGCAGACGACTAACGTATGTAGATAGATTTTATGTTTGTTATATTAAGGGTGACACTCGCCGAATATGGAATGACTCAATAAAATATGTACATGGCATGTGGGGTATTTTTTATTTGTACTCATAAAAAGCCTACTACTATGTTCTTTAAATAAGAATAGGAACGTCAATTGGCTATTGGACAATTTTTGAAAAGATGTTTTAAAATTTACGTAGGTTTATTTTATACCGATTACAATTACAATAATTATTTTTTCTCAAAAAAGCGTTATTTAGTAGGAAAAAATAATGAATTAAGTTTATGAATTTGAAATTCGCGCCAAAACAGCCGGTCATCTGACACTTGCGGATGTGACATTATAATTCAATAAACAAAACAATTTGCAAAAGAATCTAATTACGACGCTATAACTCTGAAGCTATTTTGTGGAAAACTAACACCTTTTTCACTGGAATTGTGAAAATGACAAGCTACAAGACGTGTGCCGTACCTATGTATAAAAGTACTACAATTAAATTTCCTGAAAAATTGTTTATACACGTTCCTAATTGTCCTAAACGCCGAAAGCAGTGGTTACAACTAGCAGGTCGAGACTCAAAGTTTACATCTGATAAATCTGCAATATTCTTTTGTGAGGACCACTTTGATGTATGAATTTAGAAGAAATCAACTTAGCCTCTGATTTACTAAAAACAAATAAGTAAACCTAACCTAATTAATGTTGTTAATAAAACATGACCAAAATAAAAGTAAGTAATTAATACATTCGTGTCACGAATTAAATCAAATTTGCGACCATAAATGAATCAACTTAAGACAGATTCGCACTGTCAGCTTTTGTATAGCCTGACTCCATTTTACGAAACGTCTCAACAGCATAAATCAAAATATTTCTTATTAATTGTCTCAGTAAATTGCACATGATATGGATAACTTTAAACACAGTACACGAAGATTTATTTATTGAAATGTGTCGTCATACGACGCTCAATCATAGCCGCCCGTGTTTCGGTTCTCGTATCCACAGATAAAAAACTCAAATCAATATTTCAAAAATAAAAATATTTACAATTAATTTTCATGCAAAAACGTATTGTATAATTATTTTTAACCTATAAGCAACCATATTTAACACATTTCATATTTTACTGTGACAACAGTCAAATAGCCAATTACTTTTATCTGGAAAATCGGGCAATAGGTATCCGCAACTCCAAGACCAAGCGCGTATTTTGCGTAATGATCGTCATCATTACGCAAAATACGCGCTTGGTCGATCGATGATGTTTACAGTCATCGGAGTGTTTTTCAACATTTGCGCGGTCGATTAAGTTATTGGCAGATGTTATGTTTGTTATGAAACTGGCACTTAATCATTGCTAAATGTTTCATTGCTTAAAGTTTCACATTTCCAATAATAGTTTTTTCATATAAAACTTTCTACGTGTTCGACCCCAAGCCCAGCGCAACGAAGCTGGTATGCCGAACTGTCCACGATTACGTGGAGCCCTAAATTACGTTGCTGTTAAAATGGTATTTAATTCTAAAACACACACTTACCCAAAGCTGGCTGACGACAAGCAACGACCTGTCCTCAGATCACGTCCGTGGTGTGTGTGTGTAAGTGTAATTGAATGTGTAATGTTGCCAAGTGGTGTGGACGCTCACAAATGACGCCGGTCCAGGCAGGGGGTGTAGCAAAAACTTCTCACAATTCTTTTCAGTTACTAACGTGCAGGTTAAGTTTAACTTCAATTCGGCACTATTGTTCAAAATATCCCAGGTTTTTGTTCTAAGGTGGGTTACAAATTCCAATGAATCACTAATCGCGACCAACTTGTCGATAGCAACTAAGATTAGGATAGATTCACAATTACAAACAATAAAAAATCAATGTCCCAACGCGGCGGTTTTGCTAACAAGAAGTAAGGTTATGTCAAGTGTCAAAATCAAAACCATAGATAATTGCCATACCAAAAAGGTGCGTTCAAAAATACACGTATGGGACGGAACACTACGGTTACTGATTTGTTAGTTTGTACAGTTGTACAGTTTTGTTACAACCGGCAGCAATAACACCTGTCGGGTTATAAGTGAGACGAAATCAGTTTCTACCTAATAAAGATTTAATAATTAAAATGGTGACCTCCGACGTCTTTGCACAGAGAAAAGAATACAGAAACCTTTCTTGTTCATCGCTCTTTCTATTACTGAAAGTTCAAATACTTTTTAGGGTTCCGTAGCCGAATGGCAAAAAACGGAACCCTTATAGTTTCGTCATGTCTGTCTGTCTAAAATGGCTATAATACGGACGGACGGCCGTATGTCACAGCCATTTTATTCCGAAACTATTAGAACTATACACATGAAACTAGGTAAGTAGAGTATTCTGTGAACCGCTTTCTGATTTTAAGAAAAAACAAAAATTAATTAATTAAATACTATTAAAAACAAAGTTATTTGTCGTAGTTACTATGGAACCCTTCATGGGTGAGTTTGACTCGCACTTGGCCAATTTTTTACAAAGTTCTTCCTGCAATTTCACCCCCGAGAATTGAATTTTTTTGTTTTCGGTTATCTGCGTCACCTAGTAAGGAAATGCACCAGAGTCCTACACCACAAACTATGAGATGATCATGGTGAGTGCAAGCAGACCAAAGAGGCTCTCCCGATCCTTGATGGCTGCTTGTCGAAACAGGTCTTTAGACTATCTAAACCGCAATTGCGGCTGGTGACAGCCACCCTTACCGATCATGGATCCTTTAATAAACACCTCTATGTAATAGGAGTCACAGACAGCCCAATCTGCATGGAGGAGGACGAAACAGCAGCACACCTGCTACCTACTGAGCTGCCCTGTAGTCGCGGATTACAGGACTAAATACTTCGGCAACCCAGGTACCCTCCGAGAAATGGTAAGCAAAACAAGGGCGTTGCTCGCCTTCCTGGAGGAACTGGCATGGATTGAGTGAAAAGAAATCCTACGCTTACGCAAAATACGCGCATGGTCGTGGAGTTGCGGATACCTGCCCCACTTACATATGTCGCAGTAAGATAGATAAAGCCGTGATATGGTTATATCCCTAGGGATATAATTATATACCGTAACATAGATAAACGGAAGCGATTTATTACTATCTTACTAGGAATATAATTATAATACCATTCAAGTTTAGTGTTATAATTATATTACTAGATTAAGTTTAGTGAAATAATTATAGGAGTGTAGTGCGGGGGTGCGGCGGAGGTTAACACCCCGACTCAGAGTACCCCGACTCGGATAGGTTAGGTTAGAAGGCTAAGGCGGGTAATATTAAACCACCCAGAAATAGGAGCCCCGCGAAGTAAACACCATTAAATCACTGCCAACTTTAATACGTATTATTGCTAAAAAGTATTGTAACTAATTGCAGGTTGCAAAAAGTTGATTTTGTAATAAAAATAAAAACCAATATATTGTTTTATTTGATTTTGTGGTAGATTTATAACTATTTAACTAGATTAGTTTAGTCAGATAAACATATTACTAGATTGCGACCATAAGATAGTAATGAATCGCTTTCGTATAACTATGTTACGGTATATAATTATATCCCTAGGGATATAACCATATTACGGCTTTATCTATCATACTGCGACACATACATAAGATACGCGTGAAAACCATAACCCTTCCTTTTCAGTCGGGAAAAAGGATAGGTAGATTAGTTTATTTTTAATGGATAACCTAAAAAGCTACTGGACCGATTTGTCTGTATCTTTCTTTCACGTTGAAACGGAGCAACGTTTCGATATTTTTCTTTTGTTTTGGTGTGAAAGTGCTGGATAATGAAATAATAATGATGTTTATTTTTGCAAATAGGTTATAAATAACACTTTCACACGTCTTTTTTTTTTCGTTAATGTAAACTAGATGAGGCCAACGTGTTTCCTAACTGACTACTCTGAGAAGAAACACTGAAACAAACTCAGAGGTCAATCTGTAGTGATCAAATCATATGAGAGCCATGTAGGTTAATGTCTGTGGCGCTCTTTAGAGGACCGAATCACACAGATTTGAGCAGGCCCGTCCAAACAGTGCAAGCATTTGTCAAATATCGCGAAGCTCAACTTAGAACTTGAGTTTGAACGATTTGACGAACAATACCAAAGTAAAGACATTTGGGTGGGCCGTATCTTTAGCAGTCAAACTGCCATAGGCTACTTTAATTTCAATGAAAAAAATATTTTATCGCGAGAGAAGCCTTGGCAGAAGCTAGTGTTTTATAAGTATATGTAGATGGATTGATTTACATCCCGGTACTCACATTTTGTTTGCTTTTAGAAAATACTTTACAACAATCCAGTAAGATACTTTAAAAGAAGTCTCTTTTAAAGTATCTTTTAACAAAACACCCAAACCGAAACAAACTCAGAGGTCGACTGACCTCTGAATTTGTTTTGGTTTTTCTTCTCGTGGTAGTCAGTTAGGAAATACTGGAGTTATCTAGTTTATACTTACGAAAAAAATTACGTCTGAAAACTACAAAATAAACATAATTATTTCATTATAAATTTTAATGAAAATTTCTACAACATATTTTTCTATCAGCGTGTAATTATTCCGTGAAATGTTATTTTGTATAAAAATAACTTCACATTTTTATTCACAAAGGAAACGGTGTAGTTTTAGTTTACCGACTGTTCATTAATGAGGTAAAGTAAACAGTTCTTGGTTATTTCTTTGGAATTTAAGATAACTGAACTTTCTTTAATATTACGACAGTATATTCTGAAAGACTAATATTTTTAATATATTTTTTTAAAGAGAATAAAAAGAATAAAAGGGAATGTGGGTACAGTTCACATTACTAGCAATCTTTTTAACCCCTACAACTAAGCTAAATATGCTTGTGTCTGGAGTGGATTGAAAACAATAGCGCAATGGGTGGGATTCGAACCTGCGACCTCTCGACCACAAGTCCGACACTTTAGTCATTAGGCTATTGGTGCTTGAATTTTAGCTTTTGGTATTAATATGTATCCACTATACCAGGGCTTCCCAAACTGTGCGTCGCGACGCTCTGGGGTTCCGCGGTATTATCTCAGAGACGTCGTGAGGCTTTATAATATTTTGTTTTAATGTTTTGTTCTTTAATTTCTACTAAAAAAATTAGAGTTATTCTGACACATTGTTATTAATCTAGAACTACAACTAGTAGGTAAATGTATGCCAAAAAGACCAGGGCCGTCGTAAAAATATGGCAACTTCCCAAGGAACGGGAAACGTCACAGTTAAAATAAGTTTGGGAAGCCCTGCACTATACAATTCGTCAAAAAAATCTAGTTGTACAGACGCCAGCACATCAAGCTACAACAATCTGTCAAATTTCTTTAATAGATTTTCAACTTTATTGTTAAAGAAATTAGGTTCAAGGTTGATTGGGAAAATTTGACAGTTTCGGGTAGCTTCATGTGCTGGAGTCTGTACTAACCTAACTATCATCTGGTTAACCTGTTCTCAACTATGTCAGTATCGGTTTCTGGCCCAACCAGATGCACCTGGGTACCAATGTTTTACATGGTGCTACTGCATATCTAACCTCCACAATCCACTAGCTGAATGACACGATAACCCTTTGCAAGATTGGTGTCAGATTTCTGACTTGTAACGGCTGTCAAAGACATCTTTGACAGCCGTTACAAGTTTACTTTGAACATACAAATGACAGCCTGGACCAAATGCTTAACTTGCTTTCAAGGCACGGAGTAACCTCGATGTTTAGATTCACCCATCCTTTTACTGACCTCAGCAAGCGTTGCTTGACCTTGTAGATCGACCCGGCTACTATAATCTATCTACGGCCTCCACACCTCACCAGGAGACCATAAACCTAGAATAACCCAATTGCTTTGCTTATGTTCTAAAGTGAGTATATCAATTGATTTAGGTACTCCGCAATTATGTTAATAGCGTTGGAGCAGTAAGGAACTTGCTGGCCAATTGGAGGGGGAATATGATAACAAGATCATACGGTCAGTACATGCGCATTCAATTGGGTCAGTCATATGGTGGGATATTGTGGTCATAACTGGAGTACTTATATCGCTTCAAGAGTAATCTGGACCCCTTTTTAACCTGTCTATATTAATCGAATATGGCTTCAAACTCAAAGTCAAACCTGTTTATTTGCTTAAAATATGGTACAAAAGATGGTAAATGATAAATGGTCTTTAGTTTGGAAATTGGTTATTAAATAACACTTTTACACGTCATTTTCTTTTGTAAATTTATACTAGACTAGCGACCCGCCCCGGCTTCGCACGGGTGCAATGTTTTATTAAATATAGGCAGCGTTCGCGAGAATCGTTAACGTACGGCAGTTTATTCGACGCCTTACTCCACAATTTTCACTACCACAAAAAATCCTATCTATTTTCCGGGATAAAATATAGCCTATACGGATTCGGAAGAATCCCTCTAAGTAATGGTAAAAGAAATTTTTAAATTGGTCCAGTAGTTTTTGAGCCTATTCAATACAAACATACAAAAATACAAAGGTTTCCTCTTTATAATATTAGTATAGATGAAACCGGTGTTTCTTAATTGACTACCCTGAGAAGAAACACAGAAACAAACTCAGGGGTCCGTCTCTTTTGAAGTCCAATACTGGTTAAATTATATGGGAACAGTCTGAGGTGGTCTTTTGAGGAAATTTGATCACAGATTTGAGTGGGCCTGTCCATGCAGTGCATTTGCCAGATGACGTAACATATAGCTCAACTTAGAACAAGGAGCTCAACGATACAACGTTAGATTGTTAAATAAAGTGCATTGACACATTTCACCATGAATTGGCTTGCAAATATCTTATAATAATCTTAACTATAACTAATGGAACACAATAAAATTTTAAATTGGTTGATATACCGTCTTGTCGTACCAAGCGCTTCTTCTCCACAATGATTGTGCGCACAGTCAAGCTGTGGAACTCTCTGCCGGCTTCTGTGTTCCCTGCCACTTATGATCTTTCAGCCTTTAAAGCAAGAGTGAACAGGCATCTTCTGGGCTCGCTCGTCACATTGTAGACCTCATCTATCGCTTACCATCAGGCGAGGTCGAGGTCAAGAGTGGGCTCAACCGAAATAAAAAAAAAAACGAAATAAAAAAAAATTAAGTAAGCTTTTATTTGTAGGTACGTAAAAATATCGCATGATGCACGCCTGGGATTTTTGGCCTGGGTAGAAACTCAAATGCACGTGAAGGCTTGTTTTGTGTGAGAAAATTAAGGGCTGGTAGTACCTACAATATGCTGTGGAGCTGAAGCTATTTTAATATACATTCATTACGATATTAATATCTGAATTCTGAACAGAGTTAAAGTCGACGCCGGCTGACTAACGATTTTAAACAATAAACGATGAAACTTTCTGTATATAATTCCAATATTCGAAGCCGGCACGGGTTGTAAATTTGTTATTTAATTAATTTAAAAAGTAAATACGAATAAGCCTTTGACTTTAATTTTACCGATGACAAAGTACGAAACATAATCCGTAGATAATGTGGTTTGAACTTTATCTATCTTTTATATAAATAAAATAAATGTTTAGTCCTGTAAGCGTCCTTAAACCTCCGATCGGATTGCTATGAAACTTTGGCAAGGTGTTCTAAGGAGGAGCAAGTGGACTGCTGCACCAATAACCGTCCTCATGTGCTAAATTCCCGCGCGAACGGAGTCGCGGGCTACACCTAGTATGTTATAGGTAAAGCCAAATTCATTGGGTGACAGTAGCAGGGGTAGCTCACTGTCCGGTAAGGTTCAGACCCGGGTCAACGGCTCACAAAAAACAGTTAGCAGCACTAAGGACCATTGCCTGCCGGGTCGCGGGAATGTCCTGTCGAGATTCCGCGGCCATCGAACGTTAGGTCAATTAAAGGAACAGGGTGAAGTAGCATTATCATCCCCGCGACATTTAATGTCAAACTTGTCTTAAGAGTCCAGTATTAGGATTGTTTAAAGACAGTTTCCGACTTCGATGAGAATCGAAACGCTTTAACCCCTCAAATTTGAAACGTCACAAAATGTACCGCCTTTGTGACCGCCGGCGGCGGCTTTCCGTGATTTGAGTGAGGGGTTAAAGAATTAGGGGAAGGCATCGTGTACTATAATGATATAATATAAATGCTATAAAAAAAAAACTGTATTTAGCAATATTATTAAGTCAAAAGTAAAGTTGTTATACAAAACAAAGTTCTATTAGGGTCACAGCACACATATCAACTCAGGAGGAGACCGTCACCGCCTCGCCTTTCCCCTTGGCGTCACACAGACGTCCACGTAACGTAACCACGTAACGTAAGCGGATCAGTACATCTACCATGAGTTGTCATCGACAACTTACTCGCTAGCGCTGAACTCGCTAGCGTACAAACGTGGATCGAATAGATTTCGATAATGCTTGCACCATGAGATTTGAGGAAATTTACGGAGGCTCTAACGTGAGCTCTATAGATCATGTCGTCTAGCTAACTTCACTCCACTCGTAGAATACTTTTGTCTATGGGTCACTACTTATGTTCTATTTCTTTCTTTCCCGCTAATAAGAAGAGAGAACTGCTCTTAACCTCAAAATGTAGTGTTATCGCTATGCTAAAAATGTTAAGACAGTCAATATCACAAAATAAACCAACGAAATTGAAAAGTTTACGATTAGTGCACTACTTATGGTATTTAGTGGCTTTTCAATTTCGAGTGGTTCTTGTAACGTCATTGTCGTCTATTCAATTTGTATTTTTGTTTGTTGTTGGTTTGTTGATGTTGTGTCACAGAGGTGCTTTGTGTGGTTTAAAAGTTTGGATTATTTAATACAATGAGGACCAGTGTCTCACAGTTCCAATTATGTATTCCAAGTATGTTTCAACTTTCTACTAATATCAAATCAAAATAAAAGATATTTATTTTTAAGAATTTGGTACAATTGATGTTATATTTGGTTCCAGCATATGCTACAATTAATTGATGTATAAATTATTACTATATATAAAAAAACAAAGCTTATAAAACAACATGAATTCTCATGTTGGCTTGAAATTCACGTTGTTCACGTCGTTGATCTTCAAATTCAGCGGCCACTAACATATTCCACGCTAAATATGTTCTTGCAGACATTATTATAACTTTATTATACTCAAAAGGTATTAAATGTTAATGTAAACACATGTTAAGTTTCACACGCCAAAATGCTAGTGAGCAACGTATCTACTACCGTAAGCGTATCGTTCGCTAGCGCCTGTCGAATTAGTGACTCATGGTACCGTTTTGTATGGTGACAGCTAAAAAACGTTAGTGACTATCGTATAGATTACGTTAGGTTTTAAACCTATCGTAATCTATAGTGCTCATGGTATGAATTTCAATTCTTTCTGTGACCGCTAGGGGCGCTGTACAATATTTCATACAAATAATTTAGGGAGACGCTAGCGAGTTTTGGTTGCGTAAACTCATGGTAGAGGTACAGAAGCTCCGGCACGTCGGCTCGGCTACAGCTGGGCGACGCCGCGCTTATGGCTCGCTGACCGCTGGTTGACGGCTAGGCGTCACGACTGGAAGCTGCCTTGTGAATGACAGCCAATGAAAGCACGTTCGGCAACGCAGACCGCGGGAGAGGCGTGGACGAAGAGACGTAAGCTAGGGTACGGAGAGTCGTAAGCTGGGGTATGGAGAACCGCAAGCGCGGGAACTGCAAGTCGACTACGCACCGCACCGAGGTTTCCGAGCTTGTCCCGAGGCGAGGCGATTACGTTACGACTCCGATTAGTGTGCGTTGCAGTAGGGAGTTTCATACAAATAATACTGAACGGCTCGAGTTGATACGGTGACGATCCCTTTCAGAGTTGATACGAAATAATATAACTTACATTAGATTGAGCAATTGTTCTGCGATATTTAAGTTAAATGACGAACGCTTTACGTAAGTATTTACTTTTCATAAATGTGGTCTAAAACATGCACAGGTTAGGTTAATAAATGATCACTATTTAGCTAATTTAAGGGTAAATCGAAAAATACGTTGCCCTTGTAATATGATCAATCTGCTCTTCATCTGTCTGTTATAAGTCTATCAAAACCCTTTTTCTCAGAAACACGTTGAGTCTTTGAAATGAACATAAAAATAATAAGATCTAGTGACCACGGAACGAGAACAACACAATAAAGACAGCCATTTTTGCGAAATATTAATTTATTTATTTATTATATACTTTATTGTACACCTTACAATACACTTAAGGATAAAAATAATAAAATTTGTGTACATTGGGTCTTATCGCACAGGGCAATCTCTTCAACCTTTGGATGAACAGAAATTAAAGGAGACAGATTCCGATAATTCGAAAATAAATCAAAAGCTGTGCTTCCCATTGACCTAAAACCATGAAATTTTGTAGAAAATATTTTTTACACAGTCATATTTGCAGTTTTAGGAATGATCCAGGGTTTCAGAAATAGTCTCACGGGACGCAAGTGCAATTGAAGGATCCGGACGGGTTTTTAGTCAGTAGAAGTCTGACCTCATGTGCACGGACTAATTACGGTAAAAGTACTATATTGTTTGAGGGAGTACGGCTGTAATGGTCTGGCGGAGGATTTGAAACGAATTAATAGTGTCAATATCATCAAAAATAAACAGAAGCATGTCCGAACAATGTAACATAACGCCTCCAACATCCCAAGAGTGAACGCTACGTAATCATTAATATTCAAATATATGCAATACTTTGTATCTCATTTTAGGTCAAGCTTAATGTTCTTATGAGAAATAAATGTTTTTAAACCTCACTTCCTTTCCACCCGAAGTGGGAGGAGTGATAATCGAACTACGTGCGTTCATATTTTATGAACTGCTACAGAACCCTTCTATGTGCGTGGTTCGATATGTACTTAGCAGATTTTTACATAATCCGAGCAAACGTCTGCAAAGTTACGCTTAGTGACAATGATGTTGAGTTTGTTAGTTTATTAAGCTGTAGTGAAATCATTATTCATACTCGTGATGAACATCCATAGGTTTGTACTTCTTGAACCATTCTCTGCTAAACCCAATATCATTCCGATATTTTTCCCAGCAACGATGGAATGAATGTGATTTTAAAACGCAGTTAAAATCAAAGTTAAATGCTTGTAGAGTGTACTCTATTCTGCATAATTATAGCTGTACCCATTAGCTAAAATTATATACTTAATTAGCATGAGCACTAATTGAAACGACAAGAGGCATAATAAATAATAGCGATCGAATCTGATGTCAGGTTATCTAAAGTTGTTGATCTATGTTTATTGTATTATTAGCATTTAAATGTAACACCAGTAAACTAGATTCATAAATAAATCATTTTTGTTTCGTCTACTTAACTTTCATTTAATTAACTTAATTCTTCTGACATTGCTAGTGTAGGGTTTGTTACCTTACAAATTTAGTTGATGATTGATTGATAAGTAAACACGATATTGATTGAATGATATTTATTATAATTGATTTGATAGAATGAGTGCACGCGGTATGAGTGATTTTCGTGTACTAAATGTAGACAGTATTCGTATAAACTAGGCCGGCTCGGCGCAGGTAAAGTGCTGACTGTGATATAACCAATTGTACATTGTTTGCACTGTACATGCTCCAGGGCCGGAGAAGGTGTGATTGATATGAATAGTGGGTTACAAGTGATAAGCATATTTTCTTATAAAATTAAATAATACAAGATTAAATTAATGTCTAATAAGTGGTGACGTCGCTCGGTCCACTATACGTTCGCTACACTGATGGTTGTCAACGATGTCAATTGTCGGACTCCTTCCTGCAGGGATCGCGTAGTGCACGTTGGGTTCCTGATGTTCCTGCTGACTTGTATCCCGGCGCGTCCGCAACCGACGCCACGCGTACAGGACTCCACTAAACCCAGCGGCCGCCATCAAAACGTATATGGCAATGTAGTGGTGTATGTCATGATAAGATACTCGATCTGTCAAGGTCTCTGCCTCCTTGGCCTTGATAC
This sequence comes from Tholera decimalis, assembly GCA_943138885.2. Lineage (NCBI taxonomy): Eukaryota > Metazoa > Arthropoda > Insecta > Lepidoptera > Noctuidae > Tholera > Tholera decimalis. Next base: position 4,703,169 of record OW964555.2, read on the forward strand.
TCTTGATGGCAACGTCGATTTTTTCTAAATCCTTCTGCCGCTCGATCGTTTCTTTGAAGTTGTCTAGTGCAGCCGTGAGTGGAACCGTTAGGTTGATTATGTGATTGATAGAGGGGATTTCCACATCCAAAACATCAGCTTTTGTTTGAACCGAATTTGTCAGAATTTGATGCGAATAAATCGTAAATGTTTGACCTTTGATGACGCAACCGTTGCTTAGTGTCATTACACCGGCCTTGCTGAGTCGTTCAGACGTAATACGATCCTCACATATTACTCGCACGGTGCATTGTCCGCAACAATAATAAAGATATGAATTAACTATATTTAATTCAGTCCATTAATCGCTACATTCTCCAATTTCAGTTTGGCATTGATTAGAAGCTTGATTTTTTATGCATAAACTGTTGTCTGAGGTCATTTGATAAATGGGCTGTTTCAGTGGACAAATATAATCTTTGTAATCATATGGCACACATTTTCGTAAGTCGTCTGCAAACATCGGAATATATGCGTCTTTATGAATATTTATCGCTAAGTGAGGAGCGATGGGTTTAAGGGTGACCATGCTTTGAGCGACTTGCTGAGGTATCGGTATGAGGTCGTAAAGCTCATAGTGTTCCCTACTCACAAGAGGTATTCTCACTTCAAAAATCATGTATTGCTTGGTTGCCCTGGTTTTCACCTTCAGTAAATGATATATCTTTGCCAAATCAGTCTGAATATTATTGATAGGTAGGGTTAAGTCCTTTGATAATTGTCCTGTTATGATATTGAGCTCATCTCTTAGCTGTGTTGGTGTTAAGAGATGAAAGTTAAATTTCTCGTAGAAGATGTTTGCTACAGTGTCAACCAGTGTTTCTTGTATATTTTTGAGGTTCAACAAAATGTTGTTTGCCACAAGTGCTGACATTGCGAATTCAATATTTTTGTCTGCTTTTTGAATCTGATCCTTCAATTTCATATATCCCCGATTGCAATCAATCGTGTATTGATTGATTAGTTTGTGTTGTTTTTCCAAGGCATTTTCCACTCTTTTGATGACATTTAACTCAGCTTCGACTATCGAAGTCTGGTTCTTCCACAATAAGGCAAGATATTTTTGATTTGTTTTGATAAGATCAATGTCTTTTTGATATTGCTCGGCAAAACTTTCATCCAAAATTCCGAATAAACTATGCGCAACGTAGCCGACACCATCGATAAGACCTCTACGTCGGCGCAATCGGTGCATTTGCTGACCAAGTAGGACGTTATTATAATGGTCAAGTTCATCGTAGCCATGACGTAACTGTAGTTCGACTACGTCACATTGTGATATTTGCCCCGTTGAACATAAGTTTTGTAGATGACTCATGTAATTGTTGAGTAGCGTGATTCCTCGCCAGTATGGAGCCATATCGCAGTAAACTATTAATTTCCATTCTTCACGTTGTAGCCGCATATTGGCAACTTTATCAAAATACATGCTTTGGTTATTGGCAAGGCTTGAAAGCCTGTATTCACTACTTGCTGCAGGAATAATGATCATAAACATCATGAATATCGCATATATGAAGTTGCATAATTTTGATGACTTTTGTCGTGGTCGTCGATTTGATGAGTCACTTGATAAAGTTTTCTGTTCTTGTCCTTCTGTTCGATTTTCATTGATAGGCAATAGGGATAATCTTGTGATAGGTCTTTTCATAAATCCGTTCTTCGTCTTTACAGTTATCACCCGGACGTGCCCATCTTTTCCTGGGTGGAGTTCATTGATTCTACCCAATGCCCATTTTCCTGACGGCAAATTAATATCGTGGATGATGACGACATCGTTGATCTTTAAGTTCGTATGAGATTGACGCCATTTGCTACGAACTGAGAGTTGAGTTAAATATTCACCTCTCCACCGTTTCCACAAGTCATCAAAGATTTTCTGTGTGAGCTGCCATCTCGTCCGCAAATCTTTTTCTGTCTCGATTAACGTTAGTGTCGGACCGCTTGCTAAAAAGTGGGATGGCGTAAGGTAGTCTAAATCCTCCGGATCTTCGCTAAGAGCGCACAATGGTCGAGTATTCAAACATGCCTCTAATTGGGTTAGCACTGTAGTATATTCTTCGAACGTCAACTTTTGTTCGCCGATCACTCGTTTCAGATGGTGCTTTAGACTCTTCACGGCTGCCTCCCATAAGCCTCCTGCACTGGGCCAAGATGGGGCATTAAAGTGCCAGGTTATCTCCATATCTGTGATCGCATTGTAAAATTCAACGTCTAGAATTTTTTGAATGTTGATGAACTCTTCGGCTAAAATTTTATTCGCTCCTACGAAGTTCGTACCATTGTCGCTGTATATATGCCTCGGGGTACCTCTTCTTGCCGCCATCCTGCGTAAAGCTGCTAAAAATGGTGATGAACTGAGATCCGATACTAATTCCAGATGCACTGCCTTTGTAGCCATACAAATAAACACAGAAATGTATCCTTTCGTTGACTTTACTCCTCTGCCCTTGTTTGATTTGACGTCAACAAACCCGGTGAAATCAACTCCCGTATGATAAAAAGGTCGCGCCGGATTGGTCCGCGCTGTAGGTAAATCACCCATCAATTGTCTTTGTTTTATTGGATCGTGCCGTTTGCAAATGACACAGTTTATAAGGCGTTTCTTCACAGCCCGATTACCTCCTAGAATCCAGTATTGTTTACGTAACCATGCTTGCGTGAGTCGAGCTCCACCATGATACGTCATCTGATGTCCTTGATCAATCAGTAAATTACTGAGATGGCAGTTAGGAGGAATTATGAGAGGATGTCTCATCTATTTTGATTTATCTTTGCATTGGCGAGCCTTCCTCCTACTCTCAGTAAGCCATCTTGATCGAGGAAAGGATTCAACTTCAGCAGCTTGCTCTTTATGCTGACTTCTTGATTCTTTTGTAGACTGATGAATTCTTCCTTAAATTCCGCCTGTTGTACTTGTTTGATAAAAATATGTCTAGCTTTCTTCATTTCGCTAATTATTAAAAACTGTGGTTTATGTTGTCTACGTGATATAGCGCGTAATGTCCAAGCTAAAACTCGCGTCGCTCGATTTAAATTGCTGTATTTGTTCAATATTTCTAGAGCAATGTCATCATTCTGTTGAATAAAAACATTTGTATTTGTTTGTACTGATTTCTTCAGTTCCTCTTCCGTGTTGTAAATTAGTTGATCTTGATATTTGCTTTCGTCGAACGATGATATCCATGTTGGTCCATGCCACCACAATGCATGATCTTTGAGTTGCTCTGCTGAAAATCCTCGACTAGCACAGTCGGCTGGATTTTCCGACGACTTCACATAGTGCCAATGTCCTATTGATATAGCTTCCGTGACTTGCTTCACTCTGTTGGCCACGAAAGGTTTCCAGCGGTTCGGGTCCTTCCGAATCCAGCCTAGGACAGCTGTTGAATCCGACCATCCATATGTTTTGATATCATAGTCCGGCAAACAATTCTGAACTACTTTTATAAGTTTTGATAATAAATGCGCAGCGCTCAGCTCTAATCTTGGTAAAGATATAGTTTTATTGACAGGCACGAGTCTTGATTTTCCTGCTAAAATGATCACAGGATGTTGATTATCCTGATCGTTATGTTTGATGATCCTGCAATAAATAACGCAAGCGTACGCCTTTATAGATGCATCACAGAAGCCGTGTAGTTCGATTTTTGCATTTTTGTATGTTTGTAGCCATCTCGGTACATTGATTTGTTCAATTATCGGTAAGTCTTTCTTTATGTTTAACCACTGCTCGTTAATATTATCAGGTACTTTGTCGTCCCATCGAAGGTTTAGCGTCCATACATTTTGAAATAAAAGTTTTAGTTTGGTTGATACGGGAGCCAGCCAGCCTAGAGGGTCGAAGATTTTAGAAATCTATACTAATATTATAAAGCTGAAGAGTTTGTTTGTTTGTTTGTTTGTTTGTTTGTTTGTTTGCTTGAACGCGCTAATCTCAGGAACTACCGTTCTGATTTGAAAAATTCTTTCAGTGTTAGATAGCCCATTTATCGAGGAAGGCTATAGGCTATATATCATCACGCTAACACCAATAGGAGCGGAGCAGTAATGAAGAATGTTTCAAAATCGGGGGATTTTTTTTTCCACGGGGACGAAGTCGCGGGCGGAAGCTAGTGTCTGATAATAATGACCTCTTAGTAGCGGGAGCCAAAGATGTTGTATCAATTTTCACTTGGAACTTAAATTGGTCGTGTAGCGGGTGCCAGCGCAGACCTAATGTTTTGGTTGATTCTTCATGTCTGAATTCAAAGGTTTGTGCAGAGCTTGAGGAGACGCCTTCTAGTATCTCAAGTCTATTTGACGACCATTTCCTCAAATTAAATCCACCTGATCTGAGTAACTGAATGAGTTCTGTTTTTAGATGTTTAGCTTCTTCTATGCTATGATGACCGGATAACAGATCATCCATGTAAAAGGATTTTTTCATCCCCCCATCTCGGAAAGAGTATTTTTGCTCTTCGATATCTGAGTGCAAAAGCCGTTTTTATCCGCTAGAGGATAAAGTAAATTGAATTTAGAACATCGTGTGTACTAAGTTTGTGAATTCAAAACATCATTAAACCTATTTACTTCTACCTCTATGGGGCCGCATTTATCATACAACTTTTTTAATTTGTTAAAAACTCAGACTCTTGAACCTTCTTGGTGTACTTATTTTTTTTAATTTGCTTTGCTCACCATTTTTTTTTCACTTCATATTGTTAAAACCTTAGGTTGTAAACAAGAACCTTGAAAACAAGTGAAAAACCGAAAATGAGTGGTTCTAGCGACGAGGAAGTTTATTTGACGCCAACAGAATTGACTGAAACTGTTAATAATGCGCAAATGTGCTTTCTCCCTCAACAATCACGCGAGAAGTATTTGAAACAGTACGATATGTTTAACACGTGGCGACTAGCTAAAGGAGCCAAAACTTTCTCAGAAAAAGTTTTGCTGGCATATTTTATTGAATTATCCGAGACCAAGAAATCAAGCACTTTATGGAGTACGTATTCAATGCTAAAAGCAACAATAAAGATGAAAAAAGACATACATATCGACACCTATTCTAAATTAGTGGCATTTTTAAAAAGAGCCTCATCTGGTCATCAACCAAAAAAATCGAAGGTTTTCACAGCATCTGAAATTGAAACGAAGCACCTGATTCCGTATATTTGGCGACAAAAGTAAGTCAGTTGCACATTCAGTTATATTGATCTACTTGAGTATATTAATCAACTACTTAACATAATCTAATACGTCTTAGTAGATGTTGATAGGCATAAATGCATGCACATAAATTTTATTAATTTATCTATTACAATACTCTTTACGTTACAGGTTGTTCTTATTATTGGTATAAACGGAGCATGTCGAACTAATGAACTAACAAAACTTAATGTCAAAAACATTGAGAAACATTCAGATGACTTACTATTAATTAATTTATCTAATACAAAGACAAAAAGAGACCGCAACTTCGTCATTCGCAAGGAATACGTAACAATTGTTGAGAAATATCAAGCCTTACACCCGCCTAACACTCCAATCAATCGATTTTTTCTACAATATCGCAACGGAAAGTGTGTTAGACAGCCTATGGGTGCTAATAAAATTGGCAGTATCCCACGAGAAATAGCAACATTTCTTGAACTTCCAGAACCCTTGTTGTTCACGGGTTATTGTTTCCGACGAACTTCAGCCACACTTTTGGCCGATTCAGGAGCTGATCTCCTGTCCCTTAAGCGCCATGGGGGCTGCAAGTCCAATGCGGTTGTAGAGGGATACATAGAGGATTCCATCCAAAATAAGTCTAAAATATGTAAAGGCATCGTAGGAGACATAACACTGAAAGAGCGTCAGTCAGATCCTTGGACTGGCCCTTCTACATCAAAAATGAGCCGTTACGAAACACCTAACCATCGCCCTCTCTCGCCAACATTTACGCCAAGGGAATCCGATGAATCGGTACAACTATTAAATATGACAGATAGTTTACCGAATAGTTTACCGAAAAACAGTACACAAGTCACTAACACCAACATTACAGTACCTAACAAAGTATTACATATTACACTTAATTTAAGTAACTGTAGCAACGTTGATTTCAATTTTTAACCGACTTCTAAAAAGGAGGAGGTTCTCAATTCGGATGTTTGTTTTTTTTTTTTTTTATGTTTGTTCGGGCATAGCTCCGTCGCTTGGCAACCGATATGAAAAATTCTTTTTTTATTGAAAAGGGTATACTTCCCAAATGGTCCCATGAAAATTTTATCGAAATCGGACAAGCGGTTTCTGAAAAATCAACAAAAGTCTAAAAAAAATATTTACGTTGATGATCTTTTCGTTCACTCTGCATTGCGTTTATTGATCGCGTATAACTCCGTCATTTACGAACCGATTTGGAAAATTCACTGACCCACTAAAAAGCGCGAAAATAAAAACTTATTTGCAAAAAATAAAACCGACTTCCACGACAAAACACTACTAAGCCAAAAATAATTTTAATTTCGGAAGGCGGTGTGAAAAAAAAGAAAATACAAAACGAATAACACCGACTACCGAAATTAAAATTATTTTTGGCTTTGTAGTGTCTTGTCGTGGAAGTCGGTTTTATTTTTTGCAAAAAAGTTTTTTTCTTAATTATACCTAAGTATTATTTTTTATAATTTAAAGATTATTCTGTAATACTTACTTAGCATAATGTAGTAGTTAATACCTAAACTGAAATAAAAGTATCTTGTGAATGTAAATGTTTTTTTTTTTGTATTTCGTCATTTCCTCGCTGAGGTGGGATGAAAAGTTACGTGTTGCACTCGATTGCAAAGATTTTTCACCTCGTGCTCTTTTGATTCCCTCGCTAACGCTCAGGATTCTAATGTTTGAATCACTCGCTGCACTCATGATTCAATTTTAGAATCCTTCGCTTGCTCGGTCATCAAAATTGAGCACGCGGTTAAAAAGCAACATAGCACTCTTGTATAACAAATAACTATTCTACAACTGCTGACGCAGCAGGATACTTATAACGTTCATCCTCTGCCAGACGTTTCAACGTCATCATGGCGAGAAATGGTGCTGATTTGGTGCCGTACGTGACTGTTGTCAACTCAAATTCGTCTAGCTTCTTTTGGAGCGAGTCACGCCACATGATTTTTTGATATTGGAGATCATCTTTATGACAGAAGATTTGTCTGAACATTTTCTCGATGTCCGCGGTGATAGCATATTTATATTGTCTCCACCTCAGAATCAACATAAATAAATCCTGCTGTAAATTTGGGCCACGATACATTAAATCATTTAAACTATAGCCAGTCGATGTTTTTGCTGATGCGTTAAATACAACACGTAATGCTGTTGTTGTAGAGTCTGGCCTCAATACGCACAGGAGTTTTTTCTGTGTGCACTTCCGCATGTGACCGAGTTTAATATATTCATCGATAAATGATTTGTATTCTTGTGCAATTTTTAGGTTTTTTCCGAACCTCTTTTCTAATTGATAAAACTGTGCTACTGCTCTTAACTTTGAATCTCCCAGTTTCTCTTTTATTTCGGGCTTCAATGGTAGTCTAACTACATATCGGCCATCCTCCCTTCGGGTTGTTTTTGATTGATATTGTTGAATACAGTGATAGTCCTCGGAGGATAGGTTGATATCGCTATCTGCTATGTCTTCAATGGTCCAAAATCTTTGTATATCCTGTATATTGTTCATCACAACGTTGTATTGGTAGGACTTGATATTTCCACATAATATCCAACCAAGTTGAGTTTGTTGTGCTATTGGGAACAATTCATTCTCTTTGATAACACCGGCCATTATGATCTGTGGATATACGTTAGCGCCTAGTAATAAGTCGACAGAGCGACTGTTATTGAAGTCTGGATCTGCCAACTGAATGTTCTGTATGAATGGCCATGACGGTTTTGGAAAGCTCATGTTAGGGAGATTATGCAATAGTGTCTTCATAATTAAAACGTCAGTTTGGAAAGTAAATTCTGAATACAATGATGATGCCGTGATGCTCATCTCTCCCTTACAGTTGGCTTGATTGGTGCCAATGCCAGATACAACGCCTTTGCACCCCCTTCGTGGGAGTTCCAGTATTTGAGCTGCGTTTTCTGATATGAGAGAAACTTGAGAGCCTTGGTCAATGAGAGCCCGTAATGTGTGATAGGTTCCCTTTACATCCCTTACTTGAACGAGAGCCGTTGCTAGTAGAATTTCAATAATTTTCTCATTGGATACATGGTTGACAGTATTGCGTGATCTACTTTCCCGTGACGTAGAAGGCTGCGTTTCCGCAGATTTGCTCATGCTAATTGTCCCCGTAGTGATCTGGAAGGTGTCATGTAGTAAGGTGTTGTGTTTTTCTTGACACACTCGGCATTTTGCTTCTGAAGTGCAAGGCTTGTCTTTGTGATCATACAGACAATTTTTGCACAGATTCAATCTTTGTACAGTGTCTCCTTTAGCCTCTGGCCTAGATTCTAAAAATGTTTTGCATCTAAAAAGTCCATGATTGTCATTGCAAAGTGGACAATTTTGTTTCTTCATCGCTAAAGATTTAAACGCTGAATTGCGAATAAATGGTTTGCCTGAGTCATTCTTGGCATAATAATTATTAGACTTTCTTTATTTATTCTGCTGATAATCAAATTCCTTCTTGTTGTATGATTCAATTTTTGGTTTTGTGCTAAATTGTTTTCGTTGAGATGACTCTAGAGCAGTATATTTATTTTCTAGGAATGTCATGAAATCTTCTAGTGTCGGCAATTCTCTGGGATTCGTTAATGATTGTATGTATTCCCCATGGGTTTCACTGTCCATTTTCTGTGATAACAGATGAATAATAAGTGGGTCCCAGGTTGATATATCGACTCCGAGATTCTTGATGGCGTTTAGACATTCGTTGGTGGTATCGAACATACTCTTGATCTGAGAACCGGCTTGATTTTGGATTGTAGGTATTGATAGAAGTGAATTGATATGCGAGCTGAAAATTAGTTTTGTGTTGTTGTATCGGTGATTTAAAATGTCCCAACTAAGTTGATAATTTTCCGAGCTGATATTTAAGTGCTGAACTATCTTTTCCGCTTCGCCTTTGAGTTTACTTTTCAAGAACTGCATCTTTTGCGCACTTGACATAGATTTATTGTTGTGAATTGTTTCTATAAATAAGTCCTTGAATGATGTCCACTTGAGGTAATTCCCTGTGAATATAGGAATGTCTATCTTTGGGGTACAGTTTTCTCGATGCGAAACTGAGCCCATCTTGATATTGATTGATTTTTTCATGTTTTTGTACAATTGCTCATATTTGCTGTATGTTTGTTCATAACCTTCATCTTCTTCGTACATCTCACTGTCAATCTCCCAATGTAGCTTGTCAATTGTCGACCATCTTTCTTGAGCATTTCGCAGCAGATCTTCGAGTTCCCATTTTTCAGAGATAGTCTCTAAATCCACGCCTATGATTGTGCGAGTTAACGCCTTAAAGTTACTCTTTTGTTTTCGTAACTTTTGTTCCAGCTTACTCGCATTTCCTTGAGGAATAGTCTTCCATAACGACTTACTGTTACAAGGACTGATGTTTGCTTGATCAGGGCCTATTGATGATGTGTCCGAAATCTTCTGCTCTTGATCTCTCGAGTCTGATACCTGAATTGATGGCTTACTTGGAGACTGCTCTTCCCTCCTACTATCACTGAAAATCTTCGCCTCGTACTGACTGATTGTTTCCCGTGCTTGATTGTAGAAGAGTGTAGTTTTATGATAGTAGTTTTCTGAGAAGTACTTGTTACCCCGAGCATCAAACTCGCATAATTTCAAATGATTAGACTGAAACTCAGCCCAGTAGGCATCCAGAGTTTGCAGTCGTTTCTTGATGTTGGATGGAGTCTTCCTTTCTGATGAATCCTTCTTAAAATTCCTCAACAGATGCTCCATTGCTGTCATGATCTGATCTTGATTTGCTAAGATGTCCTCCATTGTAGAAGTCATAGCTGATTAGATTTATAGATGAAGTAAAGTGATTGATATTTGAATGTTATCATAGACTGCCTGTATACCAAGAAATGCTATTGCAATCTGTCCGTGATATATGCACCTTCTCAATCCAACCAGTGAGACCCGCTTGTGGGAGGCCGGCTGAACCGATTCGCAACCACGAAAATAAAAAAAAAGCAACGCACCTGTTAGTCTGCAGTCGACGAATTAGCAGGCTGTTCGCCCACAGGTCGTAGTAACAGGAACAAGCACTGTATTTCACAACCGTGATTTGATCCCGCTTATACGGAAGCTCGAAGGACCACAAAGATGTAGGGTTTGTTACCTTACAAATTTAGTTGATGATTGATTGATAAGTAAACACGATATTGATTGAATGATATTTATTATAATTGATTTGATAGAATGAGTGCACGCGGTATGAGTGATTTTCGTGTACTAAATGTAGACAGTATTCGTATAAACTAGGCCGGCTCGGCGCAGGTAAAGTGCTGACTGTGATATAACTAATTGTACATTGTTTGCACTGTACAGCTAGTTATTAAAAAATGGGTGCTAAACTTTTGCTTCTCTTCATGCAAATGCAAATCTTTTTAAAATCCATAAACAGTGCTCAAATTAGGAATCGAACCGAAGAACACCTATTGAAGCGCTGTGCTGTGACCGCTCGACTACCCACGCATTGTTAGTACGTACATAATAGATATTAATAACGAAGCAAAAACAAATACAACCCCTTTACTAAAAATAATTAGTTAATCAAGTTAACGTAAAGAAGTAGCATGTTTATAACGTTACAAATTAAAATTTTAATGAATTATGTTTAAATTCCGAACACAACCTATCTCATCATATATATCTAACATCCCGTAATTTTATAATATAATATAAATATGTATTTTAACTCTATGTATGTATATACCTACTTGTTTATTATATCATTAAAATTTAATTTATTAGCTAAGTATGTTTTATTTATCGTAATTAGTATTTATACACACTGTCTCTATCATCTCCTCTTTAACTCTCCTGTCGCAGGTCTGCTGGAAGAAATTTCATAGGAAATAAGCAGCACCTTTGTGCTCTTTTGTCTGTATTTATATTTTTTCTTTTGTAAGTGTCATCTGTGTACATAAATACATAAATAAATAGTTATTATAAACTGAAATAAACGAAGTATATTGCTATTGCACTTGAACTTGCACTTGCCTGAAATCTGGCTCCTATTATCACTTTTAGCCATACAATATTGTGTATTGCGCACTAGTGCCAAAATAGCATTAGTGTGTCTATTCGTGCCTTCATTGATCTAGTTTTATTCACTTCATTTATCGTTTCGAATTTCCGACACATGTGACAGAAGGAGCAGTGTCCATCACAAAAAAAAAACGAACGAGGAAGAGTGCAGACTGATTCGTTTGCTCTTAAACGTCCACCCCCAATAAGTTCATCCGTCATCATGGCGCTTGCGAAATATCGAAACGATAAATAGATATGGTAAATATCCTGTGTCCGTGTCAGTTTAAAATCTTATATATTTTTTTTTCTTGATAATAGGCTCGCGTTTGACCACCATCTCACCTGATGGTAAGCGATGATGTGGTCGAAAATGGAGCACGCTTACCTAGAAGCAACCTATTCACTCTTGACTTAAAGACCCCCAGGTTATAGCGATCAGGAAACACAGACTCCGGCAGGGAATTCCACTCCTTAGCCGTACGTACAATGAAAGTATTCTAAAAACGTTTTGTGCGTATGGGTGGGATGTCCACCATGTAACGATGGCGCATCGCCATTTGTCTTGTAGTCGGATGATGGAACGGGCTTGGCGGAATTAGACTGTGTAATTCCAACGCACACTCCCTGAAATGTAACCGATAGAAAACCGATTGACTTGCAACTCGTCGTCAATGTTCAAGGCTCTGGAGCTTTGATTCGACCAGTGAATCGTTGCCAATGAGTCTCTTGGCCCTTTTCTCGATAGACTCAAGCGTGTCCAGTTGGTACTTGGCATATCCATCCCAAAGATGAGAGCAGTACTCCATACACGACCGAACCTGGGCTTGATACAGATTGAGCATCTGTTCCAGTGTGTAGTACCGTCTCACCTTTGCTCTCACCTATTCCCAACTTTTTTACTTAGCCTCGATAAATGGACCTAAATTGAGGGTGGAATTTAGTGTTACCCCAAGAAGCTCAATACGATCGGTTATCGGTACGGTTACATCGCGGAAAGTAGGAGCCGGTCGGAATTGGTGGCATATTTTCTAACTTCCGACTTACTGCAACGACTGTCGAAGATGTACAGTATACATGACAGCTGGAACCAAAGCTGTGGTTAAATTGGTCACTCATCTACGGGCCGAGCACGTCAAGCCCCTTATCGTTGACCTTGTCGATAGATCGACCTGTGTGGCTGTTACTATAGTAGCCACGAGCTCCTCTTTAACAGCGATTTGATATCAACACATTAATATTAGATAACATAATTTTATTTTCATCAATAAGACTAAACTACAAAATGAAATGACAGTCACTGATTTGAAATTTCGGTTTACAATAAAATTATCAAACGAAGCGATTTAATACAAAAACCAATTTCAGCACTGTTTATGAAAGGATTTTGAACTAGTTAAAATTATTGCTAACGTAATATTCCAAAAACAAAACGTTATATGAACGGTATTATGATTGAAATGAAATAGAACAATTTTTTTTTAGATGAAAAATGTTTGAATTTACATTACTAGCAATCTTGTTAACCCTTCTACTGCTTTCTTTTCCTTTTTTTAGTTCATGAAAAATAATTAAATAAAGACCATTAGTCCAGTTAGCGAGACTAATGAACATGCGTTATTAAAACCATGTTGTACTATGTACATATCATCGCACCTACAAGTAATGGCCTCCATGAATTAATGTGGTTTTAGTACTCTCTGCGGTTGGAATTATTTTGGAAGCGCTTAGTAGAAAATAGTTAAAATAATAGGATAAGGGCTCATAAGGTGTACTGGCCGACTTTCATTAATTTTTATCACATTGTCATTTAATACCTATATTAAAAATATGTTTTTATGTACCTATATAGTTAGATTTAGCAATGTTTTTTTTTTTAAATTTAATAATTTATTACCAATAAATAAGATATATAAAAATATACCATTTTTTTCTTTTCTTGAATAAAGCCATTAAATAAGAAAAGAAAGAGTCTGTGTTTCCCGATAGCTACAACCTAGGGGTCTTTAAATCAAGAGTGAATAGATTACTTCTAGGTAAGTGTTCTCTATCTTCGACTACATCATCGCTTACCATCAGGTGAGATGGTGGTCAAACGCGAGCGTTTGTAAGTAGCCTATACTGCATTAAAAAAAAGATCAAACGTTTTAATTTCATATTAGGTAGTGTAAAAGCAGGCTTGTATATAACTAGATTGTAGGCAAACTTGCCTTGGGCCATTACTCACTTAATTATATATGTGTCGCATGTCGCTACCCATGGTAAGGTTAGTGAAAGTAGGTACTCCGACCATTTGATGCAATAGTGCTATAATACACTACAGTTTGGAAATGAAACCGTTATTTGGCTTGCGCTATCACCGGGGATGTAACTCAGTGGTAGAGTGTCTGCTTCGCATGCTGAAAGTCCTGGGTTCAAATCCCAGCATCTCCAAAAGCTCTTTTTAACGTTTTTAAGACCCGTTGTACTTTTTAGTTTTTGACGATTTCTGAAAAAAATATTAAGCCATAATTAATATAAATAAAAAAACCAAAGTAAGTAAACATGTATTTTATAAAGAACGTTTACCTAGATAATCATTCTATACAAATAATAATGTATATAGAAATATTACGGAAACTTTCCTCAAAGAGAAGGGTAACTTGTACACCTACATTCCGCCGGTTAATTACAATTGAAAGCGAGCTAATTGCCATCAACTAGGTACCTATAAATAAAATTCTAGTCTGTTAATAAGAAATTCCTGATGGAAAACCCGATATTACTTTGGCCAACCCGGGAATAATCGGTTAGGTTAGATGTTTATGATTTATTTATTTAGGTTTAGATTTACCAATATTATACCCACATTACCATAACCAGCCAGTTACGTTCCCAGTTACGTTTTTATCGTTTTGAGAGGAGTAATGATTAGTTTAATTACACAACAAATGTCTCTCAAAAGTAAGTGTCTGGGTCGAAATCCTCGACCATAACTCGTAAGACGAGTGGTTGAGCAATTGGCTGCTGCGCAGCATGTCACGGGTTCGATTCCAGCATCGGAACAAATGTTTATATGGCCTACAAATAGTTGTTCTGGGTCTGGTTGTTTATAAAAATATACTCACGATATAGGAGAAATTCATGGTGTCGAGATTTTTTTTAATGACGGACGGAATAACTGGCCTCTATTGCGCGACTACCATAGTGCCATTTTTAGGGTTCCATAGCTGAATGACAAAAATCGGAACCCTTATAGTTTCGTCATGTCTGTCTGTCTGTCTGTCCGTCCATCCGTATGTCACAGCCATTTTATTCCGAAACTATTAGGACTATACACATGAAACTTGGTAGGTAGATGTATTATGTGAACCGCTTTCCGATCATACATGGAACTGAAACTGAAAATATTTTCATGAAACCTATGCATGTGTGGTATCTATAGAAAGGTCTTTAAAAATGACATTGAGTTTTCTAAAACCAATTTTTCAAAAAATCATTCGCTTAAAAAGATATACGCTTCCAAAGTGGTAAAATGTGTGTCCCGTACTCCCGTCCCCTCTAACTTCTGTAATAACTGAGGGAAAAATCTAAAAAAATATATGCTGTAGATTTTAATGTAACCTTCCAACAAAAATTAGTTTGATTGAGATCGGGTTAGCAGTTTTTGAGATATAGCATATTTTCTAAAACAGCAAATATAACTTTGTAATTCATACAAATACTATGAAAAACAAAGTTATTTGGCGTAGTTACTATGGAACCCTTCATGGGCAAGTCTGACTCACTCTTAGCAAATTTTTCACTATGGAAATGGACTCTTGGGAAATAAAGGAGTAGAAATGTGCTGTAACGTTCAATCTGATTCAACTTGAAGTCCAAACACTTATGCATGTTGTCACTAATCTATTGGAGTGTCAATAATTAAGTTTCAGAACTAAATGGAGTTCTAATTGACGTCAGTAAGCCAACGTGAGGATTACATCTGTCCACAATGCTGGTATGACGAGACATGGTTAGCAGCGTAATGTTATTTCTGTGGGTAGTTTATCAAGTGCCAAGTAATTGAATGACTGTAGCAGCTGGGGTTGCGAGAAAGTTCTAATAAGAATCTGCGGCACTGAAACGCGGGGTAAGTGAAGAAGCATTTGATGGGTTCGATAGGGCCATTGGGTGGTGGGATGTTCTAACGTAATACCGCAGCCCAGGACTACAAGGGAAACTGAAATAACAGGGAGTTTTTAGTCAGTAGAAGTCTGACACTCTTCCCCTTCACCCAGAGCGAGAGGAGTCTTTCGATGATTTTTCCACCGAAAAAAAAAGTGAAGGAACATGGTGAGTTTTTAGTCAGTAAAACTCTGACATTCCTTTCCGTCCTAATCCGAGCGAGCGGAACTTTTTGATGATTTTTCACTCGAAAAAAAGGTGGTCAACAAATATATTATTTAGGGTTCCGTAGCCGAATAGCAAAAAACGGAACCTTTATGCCTTGATCACACGTACCGAGCAAACGGGCGAGACAGTGTCCTCGGCCGGGTACTCGGTAGGTATAAACATGGCGCCGAGTGCTCGGCCGAACGAAGCGGCGAGACAGTAGCTCTTACTAGGCCGAGTATTAACCCTCCCGCTTCCCACACTGTCTCTCTCGCTCACTCGGCAGATCTGAACGTGCACTGTCTCCGCACTCGGCCGACATGATTGTTGTCACTTCGCTTCGTTCAAATCTTTTTTCGATCCTTCGTGTCGGAATTGTAGTCTCATTAGAACTGAACTGACTGTACTAATTTCAAACGTTTTACTGTCTCGCCCGTTTGCTCGGTACGTGTGATCAAGGCATTATAGTTTCGTCATGTCTGTCTGTCTGTCTTTCCGTCCGTTCATATGTCACAGCCATTTTATTCCGAAGCTATTAAGACTATACATGTGAAGCTTGGTAGGTAGATGTATTCTGTAAACAGCTTTCTGATATTAAGAAAAAAATTAAAGAATATTTAAAATAAAGGGGGCTCCCCATACATGGAACTGACTAGAAACCCACTCTGCTCCTTCAATTGCCGATGCGTTTCGGGGCCTCGGTCTCTTGTTAGAATATTCCTACGGTTATAACATATGTACATAAGTAGATATAGCCCAGGATACTTTTGGAACGGAACTTTAAAAATATAGTGCTTTATTTCTAAATTCAACACTAATAAACGTACCGTACCTATTCGGTTTAAGAGTCACATTTTATTACAAACGACATTTTTATGTTCGTGTGAAGAATATCTGCTCCCCGGTCCATGTGACATGACGTGAATGAGGAGGTGCCATGCAACCTGCTTAGATATTAATCGAAATAGAAGTCACTAGATTATAGTAAGTATCGTCAGATTGTAAATCTTGGATTAAAAACTCTCGATATATTGTGATTACTTAATTTTTAGGGTTTCGTAGTCGACAATTAACCCTTATTCTTTCGTCATCTCTGTTAGATCACGCCGATAAAGTGGTACAATAAAATCATGAAAATACTTTTTTTTGCTACTCCCCTTACACGCAAAGAGGGGATGATTTTTTTTATCCTGTCTACCCCCTTTATTTTATATCTTTTAATTTTTTTTCTTAAAATTGAAAAGCGGTTCACAGAATACATCTACCTACCAAGTTTCACATCTATAATCCTAATAGTTTCAGAATAAAATGGCTGTGACATACGGACGGACGGATGGACAGACAGACAGACAGACATGACGAAACTATAATGGTTCCGTTTTTGCAAAAAATGTTACATAACTTGACAAGCGTTGCTTTACTAAAAAGGTCACCATCAACATTATTATATTTATACTACTGATACTACCAATTTTAGTAAACAATTGCTTATTACTGGAAATCAAAATCGAATGCTCATAAGAAGAGGCACTACTAAAAATGCAAAACTAATCCTTGGAATTCCAATATATGCTACCAGTAGTCACAAATCCGATAAGATAAAACCCACCTCCTCGTGTATCCTGATATCCTAGTACCCTGGCTATAGCGTGCAGTTTGATCGCTACGCGGGTGTTAAATGAAATTGTTGAAACTCGACGACGGCTCGCACCTGCCCGCCCGGAAACCGATTAAAATGATAAAGCGATGCGCCCAGGATTTCATGCACAGAACTAAAATATGTAGTGTACTAGATGTGACTAGGGTACCAGTGGCGAAGGGTGAATTTTCATAAAAGGGAAGCCGGATCAAAAAATGCTTACCTTGCTTAAGTGTGATGCGTGAATTCCAGTAAATGTGGCCCTGTGGCTGACTTCGAAATCTTGTAACTTCGTTAATAATTATTTGTTTAATTGAAAATAATAGATTACTATTTATATATTCATATATAAAATAATAGACTAATATTTGCCATATTTCAAAAGGGAAGCCGGTATGAATCGAGTTGTAAGGAGCCTTCGCCACTGCTAGGCACCATCTTTTCAGGGTAATGCTAGCTAGCCGAAAATCTACTTTGTATAGAGAAATGGAAAATCAGCTTCAGCCCATAGTTCAGAAAAAACGGCGATATAAGTTTAAAAAAACAGGCTGTATAGGTGCGATGAGAGAACTTTGCACTTAAGCTTTTCATGGGAATGTTCTATATTTATTACTAGCTTGTGCCAGCGGCTTCGCCCGCGTGAGAAGTTTTTCCCGTGTAAATCCCGATCCCGTAGGAATTTCGCAAAATCCTTTCTTAGCGGATGCCTACGTCATAACATCTACCTGCATGCCAAATTTCAGCCCGATGTGTCCAGTGGTTTGGGCTGTGCGTCGATAGATCACTATGTCAGTCAGTTAGTCAGTCACCTTTCAGTTATATATATTTAGATTCCTATTAATAATTTAATAGCGTGATGGTGATGTTTCGGACTTATGATCGAGAGAACCCCACCCATAAACCCACTCCAGACACAAGCATATTTAGTTTGGTTGTAGGGGTTCACAAAATTGCTAGTAATATAGATTTTACCCACAAGGCTAGTATAAAAAAAAGTGCTGCCATTTTAGAACAAAACAAAACGAAAACGGGCAAAAAATAATAACACATCTTTGTCACATTATCGCGTCGCTTCTGTCTGCATGAGCCTTAATAGCTACATCAACAGCTTATTGAATACATATTCAATGTTTCATAAACATGCAACAATTTATTCAAACGATTGCTCATCTCGTGAAAAACAACGTCACGTAAAATCCGATCAAATACGGGCACATCTCAATTTTTCATGCCGCTCAAAAGAATGAGTTACTTACAAAGTAAATAGAGGAAATGAAATTCCTTTTACTGTGTCTTTGTATAATTCCCTTGTTGTGTGAAATGTTTTGTTTCTGAAAGAATTTATTGCTACTATATTCATGTCTTGTTCTTTTTGCTGTAAGATTACAAATTACAAAGATTATCTGGGGGCACGGCAGTGCCCCCGCCAAGTCGAGCAAAAAAGCGGCACGGCCGTACCATTCTTTTCTCGAAGCAACTCAGGCCATTTTCGACCCCCTATAACTTTGTTGTGGATAAAACTAGAAGCCTGAATTTTCAGTAACCAAACAGGCATTGTATAAACACGGTATATTTCAAATTTCATTCAATTTGAACCAGTAGTTTAAGAATTATAACGAGTCAAAGTTCCATAATTTTGTTAATTTTGTCACTCACTGACTGACCGATCATCAAAAGTCTAAAGCACTTCTAGCAGACATAGAAGCTTCAAATTTAGAATACAATTAGTGTTTAGTATATGAATCAAGGAAAAACTATAATATTTTTCAATTTCGTTCCAGTTTTCTAGATACATCAACTGCATAAATAACTTTGTAATCCCATATAAATATATAGGATTACAAAGTTACATTTGCAGTTAATTAATCAGTGTTAAATAAATAGATTGACTTGGCAATCGCAATAAACAATTTAATTTATATAATATGTATTACTTGTGAGATATGTCGTGTTTTCATGCGATGGCCGAGTCAATCTATTTATTTAAAACGGTAAAGATTTTTAATATTGATATGGTCACTATAAGATGTCGTTAGGTTAGATAATTACGTAACAACTTAAGACAGAAGGTCCCTTAAGTAGGGACTGAATAAATTAATAACCGACTTGGTATGACATGGATCTCACAACTTTTTACGGTAGAACAACTAAGTTGCGAGACTTGGGTTTTTGACAAGTATTGTTTTTTATGGGATTATTTTGTATGAAACTGCCTCGTTTATTTATTTATTAAAACTTCATGCAACACAAAATGTACAAAGATTGACTTAATGCTATTAGCATTCTCTACCAGGCAATCATGGGTGGTGAAGAGGTAACAAGGCAGGTGCATAAAAAATAAACTAAGTAGATAATATTTAATATTAAAAAAAGTAAAAGTTTTTTTTTATTATTATTGATAATAGGCTCGCTGAAGAGGTTACTTCTAGGCTAGCATGCTCCATCTTCGACCACATCATCACTTACCATCAGGTGAGATGGTGGTCAAACGCGAGCCTCAATAATAAAAAAAATGTGTGCAATTCACACGTGGTAGAGGTGAAACCTTAGCCGTAGCTTTTTCGACTTCCCACGAGACCTCCCTCCCCCCTCCCCGCCCCCTCTCAGGGTTACCTCACCCCCCCGCGACCTAACTTTTTAGCCGACGTTTTTGGCCGAGTTTGGGCTCATTTTAAAGGGTATCAAAAGCTCTACCACTTGGCCCCAACAGAATTCAAAAATTCGGCAATTTATGTGTCTGTCTCTTTTGACTGTCGTTTTTTTGTTTCATAAATTTTCAAATCACAACGATGCTAAAGAAGTTTTCACTTCAAAAAGTTTAAAGTTTAAGTTCAACGTCAAGTGTTCGCAAGCGCGACTGAGGTCTTGGTTTCGGAAAGTACGTTCAGCCTCGTCTGTTATATGAAACATCTTTGACCGACGTTACGGGTAGATAGAAGCCCGAAAATCTAAACACTGGTCTGACCAAGGGGTATCGCCCAGCAGCTGGGTTGTGGAGGTTAGATTGGCAGTCGCTCAAAGTAAAATACAAACTCTGCGGCCGGTTAGATTTGAAACCGACCCCAACAGCGATCCCAGCTAGGGAAATAAGCACACGATAATTATTATATTTTGAATGTAAGTCTGTTGTCTCATTAATCTTCTTGTCGATATTTTTTATATCAATTAATTTAAGAGCAGTGATGGCCCAGTGACACGACTTACGTATTATAGGGTCATATGTTCGAACTCAACAAGCACATTACTTTGTGTAATTTTCATAATCTCTACTGCTCTTAAAACGGTGAAGGAAAACATCGACAGGAAACTGGCATCGCTTTTTTTTCTGGGCGGGAAAATTATTATATGCCTCCTCCCACTGTGGGTGGAAAGCCTGGGACCAAAAATCTGATGACATGCGACATTTATACTAAAACACACATTGGCCCTTTTTTTTTTTTTTTTTTTTAACGTGGTAAAATCATCAAGTAAGTCCTCCCACCCCGGGCAGGGTGGGAGGGACTGTCAGACTTTTACTGACTAAAATCCACGGTGTTTCTTCAATAACCCTTTACGTACCGGGGTCACGGTAATGGGATAAGTCCCACGACCCCGGCAGGCTTCGGCCCTCTGCAGAGGGGGCCTCGTCATGTTGCTGACGCTCTTTGAGGCGCGCGTGGAACACAACGCGCCGTCGACCCGGGCATGGTCCATGGTCGGACATCGCATTGGCCCTGCGTGGTGAAATTACGGTCCATTCTCTCACATAGAGAGAAGGTCTGTGTCTCAGCAGCAGGAAGTAGTCAGCTGAATTATTATGATTTAATTTAGTGGGATTCTGGTTTAACACGTTCGCTGACAGTGAGCACTTACCCTGACACCACATTACGACAGTAGAATTTTCCACGACGTACTTTTTTTATTTATTAAAAAATAGGTTCGCGTTTGACCACCATCTCACCTGATGGTAAGTGATGATGTGGTCGAAGATGGAGCACGCTTACCTAAAAGTACCTATTCACTCTTGACTTAAAGACTCCTAGGTTATAGCTATCGGGAAACACAGACTCCGGCAGGGAATTCCACTCCTTAGCCGTACGCACAATAAGTAAAAATAAGTGGCGCGTCCCTCGACGTACTGTCATAATGCACTATTTTAATTTCCTGCCTAACGACGTACTCTCAGCGAACGTGTTAATAGTACATTAATCCAATGGTTAATCTATTGATTAATGCTTGATAAGACCAATATCTTATGTAGCCTATGTTGTTCGACTGCCAAGCAAAGACCCCATGTCTATCGCCCTTTTCCTCACAAACAAGGCTCATGCTTAATTGCTGTTAAAACATATTGTGTGGCAACATACACAAAATTGTCTCCTCGACCTATAAATTTTATAATAACGGAGTGAAAAATCAAAAAAAAAAAATATATGCTGTAGATCTTAATAAAAACTTTCAAAGAAAATTGGTTTGAACGAGATAGAGTCGGTAGTTTCTGAGATATAGCTCATTTTCTAAAAACGCAAATATAACTTTGTATTTCATACAATGAATATGAAAAACAAAGTTATTTTGCGTAGTCACTATGAAATCCTTTATCGAGCGTCTGACACGCAGTTAGTCAATTTTTAAGATTTGTGATTGCATATACTATATTTGCCAGACGAATATTTGCCGAATTATTAACCAACTACCAGTCAGTCTACACAAAACCTTACCTCACCAACCCGCAGGCCACTTCCATCCATTACTTTAACATCCACGTTAACTCCGATTTAATCTTTCATTCGTGCCGTATTGCCTCAGTTGAAATTTTTCAAGCGTTCCGTTCGCTTTGACAAATGTTTTGCGTGCCAGCAAATACCATTCTGTCCCACAACGATTTAATTGGCGTGATGTGTGCTTTTAGAATCACAATCCAATGAGTTATTGCTCCCTTTTGTTGGTAGAAAGATCATTTTTCCAATGTTCCTGTTTTTTTTTTACCGTTTTTGTTAAAAAAGGGATTGTTTGTCCAATATTTTTTTTATTTATATGTTTCAGTTAATAGGGAGCCACGTTTCTGATTAAATCCGTTGATGTTTGTTGTTAATAGAAGCAATTTTATCTGAAAACGCTTTTCTTTGAGATCCTAGACGCTTTGAGCAAAGATAAGATGGTGTACATTTTAATCAATAATGGTCGCTAAGACACGGTAATAACTGAGCTTGAAGGAAAACCCAGGAGCACTTTGTGAGTAGCAAAATTTAACTCACGAGTGATGGTTTGATGGAAACAACAAAATATTAATATAAGTCCAAGGCCTCGATTTACTACTAGCTCTTAGAGGCTGCTGAACTCCTGGTACTTGGTATTAGACCGTCGTTATAACGCAACGTAACAACCATGTACTTTTTTTTAATTATATCTCAATCATCATTTAATTACTCTACCTTTTATTCTTTTCTTTTTTCTTTTATTAGGAGTGGAATTCCCTGCCGGAGTCTGTGTTTCCTGATCGCTATAACCTGGGAGTCTTTAAATCAAGAGTGAATAGGTTACTTCTAGGCAAGCGTGCTCCATCTTCGACCACATTATCACTTACCATCAGGTGAGATGGTACTCAAACGCGAGCCTATAAAGAATTTAAAAAAAAATATCGGGATCGAAAACCAGTCTTACCGGATGCAGTTCAGTACTAATGTTTTACATGGAGATGGCATGACCTTCAAAATCCAGCAGCTGGGTAAAACGATACTCTTTGGTAAGACTGGTATCAGAATTTCTGGCTTTTGACTACCCGTAACGAATAACAGAGTAGTCATTTAGGAAACACCGGCCTCATCTAGCTTAAGGGCCTATACTACCTCAGCGCTTCTCACTCTTTATCTCGCTCGCACACTACTGGCTGCGGTCACGCGAGCAAGCGTGACAGGGTGGCAGGGAAAAGACTCCAAGACACCGATAATTTAGTTTATTTCTTTTTACCGAGAAAATAATGGTAATTTAAAAAAACTTTTTACCAAAAAATTAAACCGACTCCTAAAAACACTGCAAACTGAAAAATTATTTTATTTTCGGTAGTCGGTGTCTTTACTTTTGTATTTTCGTTTTTGGCACCGACTTCCGAAATTAAAGTTATTTTTCACTTTGCAGTGTTTTGAGGAGTCGGTTTAATTTTTTGGTAAAAAGTTTTTATTTCACTCTTTTTAGTTGGTCGATTTTTAATTTACCTAGTTAAAAGAGCCTGAATGTCAACTACTTATAAACTTTTACAAAATATTGCTTTTCCCAATGCTGGGCCGTTAATTGTTGAGGAGTTCTCCTGGTAGGTACTTCACCATCAGCTCTACATCACCATATGCATTGTGACGAACATAAAGTGCTTAATATCCATATTCAAGTAATCGAATCGCAATCCATGAAATACTTATTATTGAGTAGGTTCGGCGGCCATCTGTAGTCTTCATCATCAGTTCCACTTCCCCAAATGGTAATTTTTGAGAGCAATTACACAAGTTACTATAAGAAATACCCAAAACGCCATAGGTGTGCCTATAATATATGAAGAGTTCCCTCGATTTCTCCAGGATCCCATCATCAGATCCTGACTTGGTGACAATGAGACCAATTTCGAAGTATACCCTTTCAAACAAAAAAAGAATTTTCCAAATCGGTTCAGCCGTCTTCGAGTAATCGGTAATCATACATAAAAAAAATACGCATCGAATTGATAACCTCCTCTTTTTGTCGTCGGTTGAAAAAGTAAATAACGTAAGACCTGCTTTATAGTTAGTTCGATTAATATGCAAAGTTTCATTATCTAATTTGAAGTTATTTTTTAATACCAGCGGTTTATTGTTCGGTTTGGAGGTAACTATGGATTTCTTTTTCTATCAAGAAAATTTTATGGAATCGTGTTTTCGTCAAACATAGTACCTAACATTAATCCTCAACTTTACCATATGTGTATTTCAAAATTATTACTGCATTATTTTCGACATAACGGAGGATCATGCTAAGCCATTTGAGGTAGTATAGGCCCTTAACTTAAAACGCTACCAGCGTTCATAAAAATGGTGAAGAAGCATTACCTCTCCCTATAACTTTTCCCCTTCTTTCTCAATTATAGATACATGTAATATTTATTAGTATATGATTTTTGTATTGTATGTATGTGTTTTATATTATTATGTTTAATTAATATTATTTATGATGTTTGTACACTTACAGCCCTTAATCTGTCTCCTTTAATTTTTATCCATCCAAAGGTTGTCTGTAAAAGATCGCCCTGTGCGATAAGACCGTCCATTGTACACTAGTTTAAATTTTTGTATCCATAGAAATATTGTTATATAGCTACTAAATCTATTTGCCAATAGAGGGTGTCGAGCCTACGAGACGCGCGGAAAATAGGTATTTACTGCAGCGGGCTAGTCGTGTGCGTTGTCACACACACAATGACAAGTTCGCTCGAGGCCCGCTTGCCGTTGCACGACGAAGTTTGCTAACTTTGCATTTTTTAATTTTTTGTCGTTATGTTGAATAAACTTGAAAAACGAATATTAATTATTTAGATGGTTTTATTTATCACACTAATATTATAAAGGCGAAAGTTTGTGAATGAATGTGTCTGTTTGCATGTTTGTTACTTCTTCACGCTCAAACGGCTGGATGGAACTAAATGAAGCAAGTAGGTACGTAAATAAATCACAAAAATAAATTTAATAAATTATACCTATTATATAAAAATTAACGTTTGTTTTTACTGTAGTAATACATTATCCGTTCCCTCACTATTCATCCTATTGCAATAAAACTTTGATTTTATATATTAAACTCCTCAGATTTTTTTTTAAAGAATACTAGCAATGTGGGTACATTTCACATTACTAGCAATCTTGTTAACCCCTCCAACTAAGCTAAATATGCTTGTGTCTGGAGTGGGTTCACTTCAATAGTGTAATGGGTGGGGTTCGAACCTGCGACCTCTCGATCACAAGTCCGACACCTTATCAATTAGGCTATTGACGCTTCGAAACTGGGTAAGTAGCAAGTTAGGGTAGATGGGTATGCAGTACTTATTTGAATAATAAAACCAGTATGAAATAAAAAAAAATATAATTATGTAATGTCATAATAAAACCAGACTGAAATAAGTTTTGTTTATTAAAATTTCATTTAGTGCTCGTTTAAATTCTGATGTACCTACTGTCATATTTTTAATAACATTCGGTACTTTATTATATATACGTGGGGCCATACCAAAAAAACATTTTTTCATTAATGCTGTCAAGCGAACTTACTTCGCAGAAAATATAAGCGTAATTTATTTCATAACAATATATGTATCAAGTGTAACTTAATTTAAACGAAAAAAAAATAAAAGAAATCTATAAATCTAATGTTATATTGCTTATAACATTTTACAAAAATTGGCCAAGTGCGAGTCAGACTCGCCCATGAAGGGTTCCGTAGTAACTATAATAATATAATATAATATGTATATTTACTTGACAAAAAAATAAAACTTACAAATTTCTTAAAACTAGCTTATTTACATTTTTTGCAACTACGCCAAATAACTTTGTTTTTCATAGTATTTGTATGAATTACAAAGTTATATTTGCGGTTTTAGAAAATATGCTGTATCTCAAAAACTGCTGACTCGATCTCTTTAAAACCAATTTTGATTGAAAGTTTACATTAAGATCTATAGATATATATATACAACGTGTAATTTAAAGGGTATATACATACCAAGTGCATGGCTTCTTTGGATGATAACAAACGATATGGCAAGGGTTTTGTAATCCTAAGTCTACATGTGTAGAACTTATTACAAATTCCAGTACACTGATACCAGAGACCGAATTTTTCAAATTAAGAAGAACGAAAAGAATTATCGTGTTATTGGCAAGTGACGTGGAAAGTTATTGACCCTCGTAGTGCTGTGACACGTTTGTTATGATTGGTATTCAAAAAATATGTGAAACCAATAATTTGGTATCAATTCTTTAAGTCAGTTATTTTGTGCTGAAACTGTGCATAGAGACTCCATACCAAATGTTGTCTTCAGCCCTTTTGGTTAGATATGGGGTTTCCGTTACACGTTGTATATATATTTATATTTTTCACTCCATTATTATAGAAATTAGAGGGGGGCACACATTTTACCACTTTGGAAGCGTATATCTTTTAAACGATTAATTTTATGAAAAAGTGGTTTTAGAAATCTCAATCTCATTTTAAAGATGTGTATAAGATACCACACATGCATAGGTTTCATAAAAAAAAATATTTTCAGTTTTAGTTCAAATTTTTTTTTTTATGAAACCTATGCATGTGTGGTATCTATATACAGGAAAAATATTTTCAGTTTTAGTTTCATGTATGGGGGGCTCCCCATACATGGAACTAAAACTGAAAATATTTTTTAATTAAATTTAAATATATTTTAATTTTTTCTTAAAATCGGAAAGCGGTTTACAGAATACATCAATCTACCAAGTTTTATATGTATAGTCCTAATAGTTTCGGAATAAAATGGCTGTAACATACGGACGGACGGATGGACAGACAGACAGACAGACTAGTAGTTGTAGTAGTTATACATATTATATTATTATAGTTACTACGGAACCCTTCATGGGCAAGTCTGACTCGCACTTGGCCAATTTTTCTTTGGCTAATTCCTGTAGTAGACAGACCTTGTTATGGCACTTGGCGTATAATTTGTCGGACATAGAGGGAACGTCAAAGGAAGCTGAAACTTGTTCTAAACCAGAAAACCCGGCTCCTATCGACATAAAACTGCTTACAGAATTATCGTTCAGATTGAGGTCTGTAGGGCTATCTATCTGGTTCTTTACAATTTATTAATTCTATTTTTTTTCGACACATTTGGCAACTAAAATAGAATTTCGATAGAAATCCTTTCTCAGTTGCAACTAGAGAATACAATCCCGAGCATGTTTTTCAATCCCAGGATTACATGATTCTTGATGCTGAATCCTGGGACCCTGGGGCTATCCCCGGATTAGACTATGTGGTTTCTAATTGGTCTCAAATGTAAAAAATTGGCCAAGTGCGAGTCAGACTCGCGCATGAAGGGTTCCGTGTGTAACTATAATAATATAATATGTATATTTATTTGACGAAAAAAACCATACAAATTTCTTAAAACTAGCGTATTTACATTTTTTACAACTACGCTAGATAACTTTGTTTTTCATAGTGTTTGTATGAATTACAAAGTTATATTTGCGGTTTTAGAAAATATGCCGTATCTCAAAAACTGTTAACTCGATATCATTCAAACCAATTTTGGTTGAAAGTTTACATTAAGATCTACAGATACATATTTTTTTTAGATTTTTCTCTCCACTATTATAGAAGTTAGAGGGAGGGATACACATTTGACCACTTTGGAAGCTTATATCTTTTAAACGATTGACTTTATGAAAAAGTGGTTTCAGAAACCCCCATTTCATTTTTAAAGACCTGTCTATAAATACCACACACGCATAGGTTTCATGAAAAAAAAAATATTTTCAGTTTTAGTTCCATGAATGGGGTAGTAGTATGTTCCTTTATTTTAAATAATTTTTATTTTTTTTCTCAATATCGGACCTACTTACCAAGTTTCACATGTATGGTCTTAATAGTTTTGGAATATAATAGCTGTGACATACGGACAGACGGACAGACAGACAGACAGACAGACAGACGGACAGACATGACGAAACTATAAGGGTTCCGTTTTTTGCCATTCGGCAACTGAACTCTAAAAAACGAGTAATTTCTTAAAATATATATTTTTAATTTTGGTACACTACACATATCACAGTATAGTAAGAAAAGAAAAAATGACAATAAGATACTATACTTTGTAAGAAATAAAAAGACAATAAAACTTATTTCGAATTTTGAAAATACAATCGTAGAAATATCAATGCATCCAAAGTTTGACTTCCAAGCCTGCTTCGTTTATTACCAACATAAGCAGCAGCTGAAAACGCTCGTTTAGGTTTTACACTGGTTGGAGGAATAGACAATAGATACTTATATGCTGTTTCTAAGTGATATCCACTAATTCCTCCATTTTCAAACAGGCTTATTTCACGTCTAATACTATATTTTGCCAACCCCGATTAATGTTGTATTTGTACTTCACGATCTGGGGATTTCATACTCTTATCAATTTCCAGCTATAACTTTTCCTATATTGTCAATTGGGGTTGGGATTGGGAGGTTTGTGGCCTTAACTCATCATCTGTTTGTGATCCTGATCTTCCTTCTTCTTCCATGTCATCTCGACTTTTAAGTTTTTTAACAATACACTTTATTTGCTTCCAAACTAAAGCCTGTGTAGAAACTGGAAATAAGTCATGCCATTCCAAATCCGATAATAACTGATTTTCATCATCTTTTCATGGATTTTGTAATTAATTCAACACACCAGTCAAATCATCACTTCGTCGTTGCTTCATACGTTCCACTAAGGATGTTTTCTGAAAAAAACATTATGCTAGATAGCTGTTTTATAAGAAATTTCAAAGCGGAATCAGCTGTGTATAAATTAGCATCTCGCCGACAGATTGCCTCTACTGTCAATTTAATTGGGGTCAGCACATCAACAATTTTATTTACCAATTCAAAATCAACTTCTTCCAAACGAATTGGATGATTGAGATCTATAAGAGCTTTTTGAATGAAGGTTTTTAAAAGATAAAATCGCTCCAGCATTGTTAAAAGACTATTCCACCTGGTTTTACAGTCCAAAAGAAGTGACAGCTCTTTTCCATGTTCAATTTTCATTTATTTTTGAAGTACTGTTTCATTTTTCAATGGTGATCTTTTGTAATACACTCTACAACTTTGCGGATTTTCTTTATCAGCTCATTAATGTTTTCATCTTGTGTTAACTCTGGTATGTGTTATAGCGCAAGGTCATTTTGTGACATTAAGATTAAGTCTGATTCTGGACTGTCTAAGTCTTCTAAATGTTCATCATCATGGATGTCGTCCATATGATCAACAGCCACAGGTGGTTCATTTATAGTATCATCTGAGGTAGAGCTGTCTTGCAAATAATTATGTTTTTCATAAAGCCAGTATCCAGGGAAATATCAAATTTACTTAGATGCTTTTTCAATATACGAAGACAATTTTCAGCCATACTTTCATACTTCCATAAATAGGAACAAGTCCTAAATTCCAAATTTTTTTAATATGAATGAACGTTGACAGCCATGTATGGTTTATTGGATGTTGAAGTCCACTTGTCGAAAGAAAGACTAAATCTTTCACCTGCACTTTTCAAATGTTTCAATTCTGCAGTTACTTGCTTTCTGATTTTTTCACTGTAATTCATGACACGTTTTTGAATGGTGGTAAATCCGTGTATTTTGCAAAGACAAATTTTCTCGAATCATCTGAAGTTATGAATATACTGAATGGAAATCCATCTAATGCAATCATTCTTGCCAAAACATCATCGAGGCTATCGTCGGCACTTTTAGTAAAATAATCATTTAACTTTCGCTTGGCTGGCGGCGGTGCTGTGTTCAGATTATCAGAATCTAGACTTGTTGAAGCTGATATAAGCTTGATGTAATGTTTTGATGACAAATGTGTATGTAATCCCTTAGTCGATCCATCCAAAGTCTTGAGAATGGCTGAGCATCGGTTACATTTGGCACTATTCCTATCCTTCGCAACTAAAAAGTCGTATCACTGTGTTTTTTATGTTTAACAAAGTCTCCCGCCATTTGAAATACTTAATTTCAGATAATTGACTTTTAAATTTAAATGACGTAGGTCGTGGGTTTAAATTTAGAAAATATCTTGTAATGACCAAAGTTTTCAATATAATTAAGCATATCTTAAAACTGGAAACATATCTTACAACTATACAATAATATTGGTTATCCATCAGAATTCAGACAGGCTTTAATGTCCTCTCATACCTAATTAACCTGTATTATAGATACATTGTAAGAATGATATTTTAAAAGAGTAACTGTGGAGTTTCTTGCCGGATCTTGTCCATAGAAAACGACCAATTTCGAACCGTGCCCTGCGCCAAACTGCTGACGTTTTATAAGTGCCCATGTAGGCCTATGTGAAATAAAACATTTTGAGTTTGAATTAATTTTTTAATTAAAATTCAAACGCGAGCCAAAAATAAAAAAAAATCACTAGAAACAGTAGTAGGTATCTCCACTACTATTTTTTAAGAGATAACATAGATCAATCATGCCGGTAGCGTGCAACTAGCGCACCACGCACCATGAGACCATAAGTCTAGTTTAAGCATATACTAACGGGAACCCGTGTGAAATTAGTACTTCCCACAATATGATTATAAATTAAAGCCTGTCTCAATTCTGATGGATAACCTATATTATTATATAGTTGTAAGATATGTTTCCAGTTCTAAGATATGCTTAATTATATTTAAAACTTTGGTCTATACGGTCATCATGTATGTCATTGGTATACACTATAAAAAGGAAAGGGCCAAGAATTGAACCTTGCGGAGCACTCATCTTGGCTAGGGATCCTGCAGATGTCGCTCCATTAACAATAACTTTTTGTTGCCTGTTTGATAAATATGAAAGAACAAGGTCAGCAGAACACGAATCCACGAACTCCGTAATGGTGTAATTTACAGATCAGTGTTTTGTGGTCAACGCAATCAAAAGCTTTGGAAAGGTCACAAAATATGCCAATTGCATCCTGAGATTTCTCCAAAGATTCCAGAATGTGACGGATGAGCGCTACTCCTGCGTCTGTTGTTGACCTACCTTTCGTGAAACCAAACTGCCGACTATGCAGAATTCCATTTGAGTTAAAATATGATAGCATCTGGTCTAGCATGATTTTTTCGTATATTTTGCTTAATGCTGGAAGCACATATATCGGTCTATAGTTAGAGGGATCACTCTTACAACCCGACTTAAAAATTAGTACTACTTTACTATGTTTCATTAAATCGGGAAAATTACCGCTGTCTATACATTAATTAAATGTGCCTGTTAAGATAGCAGCAATTGAGTCAATAATATTACCAAGAACCCTAACATATGCACTCCATATGTCATCAGTGTTTGTTATGTTAAGACTTTGGAATGTTTTTTAATTACATCAATAGAAATGGGCTTGAATGAAAATGTTGGTATATCCTTATTGAAGTTTTCCTTTAAAAAAGATTCTGCTAATAATGGCGAAGAATGTAGAGATTTAGTAACCTCTACTGGAATATTGGTAAAGTAATTTTCCAACTTCTCAGCCACTTTTGACTTATCTGAGATGACCTGATCATCGATGTTCAAAGTCAAATCATTCTAACCCTGTTGGTTTGTGTTTCCAGTTTCTTTGTTTATCACCTTCAACACAGTTTTTATTTTATTGTTAGAAATGCTTATTTTATTACTTTCTGATTTAGATTTAGCTTAGGGCGCATACTCTTTTAAATATCTTTGAGTAGTTTCTTACATAATTATGGAAGGCTTCATCGGAAGTCAATGATTTTTCATGGTATAAGTTGTATAAATTGTCTCAGCTTATTCTTATTCCAGCAGTGGCCCATTCATTAAATTTAGATTTATTACTCATTTGAAATTTTTTAACTGGACATGCCTTACTAAATTCGTGGCATAGTGAAGAAAATAATATCCTGTAATTTTCATTGGGGTCATGGGAGTCAAAATTGGCCATTGAAAGATTACTTAACATGTTATCATTAAAAACATTAATTTCTTTTTAGTTAGTGGCCTAAACTTAATAGTCTTATTTAATTGCCGCTTTTTAACCAACTCAAAGGATACTAGTTGACCTGTATGGTCAGACCTAACTCCACTAATTTGAGACGAGTATTTTATGGCACAATTAGTATAAATATTATCTATGCATTGAGCTGATGTTGCTGTTATTCTTGTTGCTTCCTTGTATGTGCATTTTAAGTTAAATGAACCAAACAATGAAGTAAGCTTGCAGTGTTCAGGTGAATTTACTAACAAATCAATATTTAGGTGACCACAAACGAAAACTAATTTATTATCTCTTATAAGCTTAGGTACTTAAAATTTCTCCCATTATCATTAAGAATGATGACAAGTTTGATGCTGGTGGTCTATAAACACTTAAGAAAGTTTGGCCTTCAACTTCTGTACATGCTACCTCACACAAGCAATCAACAGAGCAAGCGGTGATATATTTTTGTTCCTTATATATAAGAGAATTATTACGTAATATTAAAGTACCACCTCCTACTGAGGACCTGTTGTATGCACTAGTAACAGAAAAATATTAATTTTAAACAACATTCTATCTGGTTTTAGCCAGGTTTCACAAAAACATAAGATATCTATATCATATTTATCTATTAACATTTCCTCATCTAATATTTTGCCGGAGAAACGATTTATATTCTGATGATATAGTAAAATTGTGTTATTATAACTCTCCTTTGTCACATCTAAGGGTTTAAACAATTAATTTCAGTATTATTAGATACCCTAGATAATACTGAATAGTCACTTAACTTAAATTGTCAATAACCCAGTGTAAATAGTAAGCTAACAAAGTAGCCAATGAACTTTCGTCGTAAATTCTAAAATGAATGTCAGGATTGCAATCGGTATGCCCAAAAACCTATTACACGATGTTTGATGCAATATTTTGCAATCGACCACGTTTGCTGAGCAAGCGATATAATGCGGTCGCACTAAGTTCGCCGCGAGCTTAGTGTATTTCGAACAGCAACCGGGTGCACTCATTTTCATCATTTAGCGATAATTTTAGCCCTTACGTTACTTTGTTAATTATGCTTAGCAATAAACCCTTGAAGGTTATCAGTGTATTTAACTTAGTAGACACACACGATATCCATATTGAATGTTGGAGAAAAAGTTGCATCCACCAAGGATGCAACTTTTTCTCCAACATTCAATATGGATATCGTATGTGTTTTAAATTGGATTTCAAAATGAAAGCCAGATTTGCAATCACCACCCCCAAAACCCATTACACGATACCCATATCGAATGTGTGAGAAAAAGTTGCATCCGCCATCTTGGATTTTAAAATGAATGCCAGATTTGCAATCACCACCCCCAAAAACCCATTACACGATACTTATATCGAATGTTTGAGAAAAAGTTGCATCCGCCATCTTGGATTTTAAAATGAATGCCAGATTTGCAATCACCACCCCCAAAAACCCATTACACGATACCTATATCGAATGTTTTAGAAAAAGTTGCATCCGCCATCTTGGATTTTAAAATGAATGCCAGATTTGCAATCACCACCCCCAAAAACCCATTACATGATACCCATATCGAATGTTTGAGAAAAAGTTGCATCCGCCATCTTGGATTTTAAAATGAATGCCTGATTTGTAATCACCATCCCCAAAAACCCATTACACGGTACCCATATCAAATGTTTGAGAAAAAGTTTTATCCGCCATCTTGGATTTTAAAATGAATGCCAGATTTGCAATCACCACCCCCAAAAACCCATTACATGATACCCATATCGAATGTTTGAGAAAAAGTTGCATCCGCCATCTTGGATTTTAAAATGAATGCCAGATTTGCAATCACCACCCCCAAAAACCCATTACATGATACCCATATCGAATGTTTGAGAAAAAGTTGCATCCGACATCTTGGATTTTAAAATGAATGCCAGATTTGCAATCACCACCCCCAAAAACCCATTACACGATACCTATATCGAATGTTTGAGAAAAAGTTGCATCCGCCATCTTGGATTTTAAAATGAATGCCAGATTTGCAATCACCACCCCCAAAAACCCATTACACGATACCTATATCGAATGTTTGAGAAAAAGTTGCATCCGCCATCTTGGATTTTAAAATGAATGCCAGATTTGCAATCACCACCCCCAAAAACCCATTACATGATACCCATATCGAATGTTTGAGAAAAAGTTGCATCCGCCATCTTGGATTTTAAAATGAATGCCAGATTTGCTATCACCACCCCCAAAAACCCATTACACGATACCTATATCGAATGTTTGAGAAAAAGTTGCATCCGCCATCTTGGATTTTAAAATGAATGCCAGATTTGCAATCACCACCCCCAAAAACCCATTACACGATACCTATATCGAATGTTTGAGAAAAAGTTGCATCCGCCATCTTGGATTTTAAAATGAATGTCAGATTTACAATCACCACCCCCAAAAACCCATTACACGGTACCCATATCGAATTTGTGAGAAAAAGTTGCATACACCATCTTGAATTTAAAAATAAATTCCAGATTTGCAATCACCACCCCCAAAAACCCATTACACGATACCCATATCGAATGTTTGAAAAAAGTCTTCATCATCACTTTCACTTCCTCAAATGGTGCTTTTCGGGAGCAACTGCACAAGGTACTATTAGAAATACCCAAAACGCTATAGGTGTGCCTATAATATTTAAAGAGTTCCCTCGCTTTCTCCAGGATCCCATCATCAGATCCTGATTTCATAACAATGGAACCAACTAGAAAGTATACCCCTTCAAACGAAAAAAAAAATTCCAAATCGGTCCAGACTCCAGCCGTCTTCGAGTTTGAGGTTACATATATAAAAAAAAGTTTAAGACGAACTGAGAACCTTCTCCTTTTTTTTGAAGTCGGTTAAAAAGCAATAATAACATCACAAAATAGAAATACGTACTTTTTATGAGAATGGCTTTTTTTTCGAAAATTTGCGCCAACTTTCTTCTAATAATATTTTTTTTTTACATTTTCCCATAATAAAACAAATATTGAAAAAAAAAATGTTAAAGAAATATATATTGAACAATAAAAAGTAATTGTTGGGTATGCATAATAAATCGTACTCAAAAAACAAAAAATATGACTTATGTTATTCAACGGATTGCTGCAATACATACGTACACAATAGATCGCGAATTATCGTTACCGGCGAAACGCTCCACGATGAGACGTGACCCCTCTCTGAGCTCCCGTGGACGACTGAATTTTCGGCCGGTGTGCGTTGCGTATGGTTCAAAATAGCGCGCAAATTAGAAGAAAAATTAAAATTAAAACAACCAAGCGACATTTTTGAAATGTTAAAGCTGTAAATGATAGTATGATAATTAGAGAATAATATGAATTGAAGTTTATGAAAAAATTCAACAGTTTACTATCAAAATTCAGCGACGCACGAGCATATTTTGTAAGGATTTTTGTCCAACTTTATGTATTTTTGTTTAATAAACTATAAAATATTTTTAAATTTTGCCAACTATGTTTGCTAACACATTTATTCTAGTATTCATTACATATTTTTTTATGGTAATTAAAGTACTATTATAGGTTATATTCCTTTAGTTGTGAAGACCGTTTTGAGTTATTTTACTCGGCGCAGGCTTAAATCAATCCGGATCTACATATATCCTTTACGAAGTTCAAGAAAGACAAACGTAATAGATCTTCCTATAAGCATCATAATCGATCTTCCCATCGGAATGAGATGTTTTACCACCCATCCAGACCGTCTTTAGCAGGCATTGCTTTACATTGCACTACGTGAAGCTGTTATATCTCAATCATCATACAGCAAAATAAAAATTACGTTAATAATTTTAATTACGTCAATTACAGCAATATTTTTGCAAGGGCGAGCGGTCTGTTTGTGTATCATTAACAGAGTAGGTACCTCGTTTTTTAATTGACAACCTCGGGGACGGATACAAACCCCGCTGGGTTCATTAGTACCCCTGCTACCGGTAATGTTCGGAAAACGAGATGGTAGGTATATATCAATTAGTAAGTATGTAAGTATGAACAGGTTTTAGTTTTGACAGGGTGGCTCTTTCAAACGGAATCCTTATGTGATCACTTCTGTGTTTGCCTGTGTGTGTGTCAGAGATAATTTAGGTAATCTATAACACTTAATTTGATTCAAATTTGTGTTATGATAAATGCGAATGCGAATGTTACAAATGCGAAAGTAACTCTGTCTGTCTTTTTGTTACTCTTGCACTTCTGAATCACTTAACTGATTTTGATGAAATCGTACCTACAAAGAGAGATTAGACTTTACATAGGAGGCGAGCGTAACAGAGGAGAGAAGCAAGTTTAATATAAGTTTTTCATACTGTGACCCACGAGTATATTAATTGCTTGAGATTTAATATTCCACTAACACAATTAGTATCGATATTATTAAAAATATATATTTTTTCGTCCTTACATATTTTATAGATAACAGGAAATTAAGAAGCATATAGTTTATAAGTAGCATGTAAAAAAAACTAAAACCCGACTACGACAAAAAAATCGACGCTGAAAAAGTATGAAACAAGATTTCAGGTAACCTTGTTTATTTCAGCATCCTGAAATCTTGTTTCATACTTTTTCAGCGTCGATTTTTTTGTCGTAGTCGTGTTTTTTTTTATTTTTTTTATTTATACTATTTTGGTGTTAAATCACTGTGCTTCTATACTATTTACTTTATTTTTATAAGTTCAAGTGAAGCCCTTTCAAATGATACCAAACACGGTGTATCTATCTTACTTTTATTTTTTACACATGACTTTTTGACCGCTAGACGGCGCCACGTTAAATTTAAGTAATATTTTTGATAAGTACAAGTGAAGCCCTTTCAAAAGATACCAAACACGGTGTATCTATCTTATTTTTATTTTTTTACAAATGATTTTTTGTCCACTAGAGGGCGCCACTTTAAATTTAAGCAATGTTTTGGAAATGTGCATGTGACGCCCTTTCAAATGATATCAAACACGATGTGTTTATCTTATTTTTATTTTTTAACACAACACTTTTTGGGCGCTAGAGGGCGCCACATTAGGTTTTGTGACACGTCACGTAGCCTATGTTCAGCGGACGGTCAAGACGGTTCTAACGATACCTCATTTGTCGAGTTACGATAAGTAGCTTTGGAGCTATGAGGGAACAGATGAACATACACACATACATACATAGCCTGTCAAAATCATAACCCTCCTTTGGCTTTGCCGTAGTCGGGTAAAAATATAATTCGTTCGTAGGTAATCCATAAGGCCATGCGCGCACTGCGTTGCGTTTTGGAAACGCAAAATCTGTGAAGTATTGAGTGTCATAGAAGTGCGCGCACTGCGGTGGAATAAACGCGTGCGGTATAGTCACCGGTGGCCCCGGTCATTCTACCGGTGCGGTAGAACTACCGCATTTGCGGCAACCGCAAGGCAGTGCGCGCACGGCCTAACACGTGACAGGATATTTTACTAGTCATAGGTAATCTGTAATATCGGAAGCAATGGTTACCTACTATATCTTCCGTTTTATTTATTCAGTCCTAGTATTTTAGGAGAAGCATTTTCCCATAAAAGAAGAGTAAATACCTACTACCTCACCAATAATACCTTGAATAATGTCTTGACATTTTCCAGTAGTCGCTTTTGTGACCAAGACAAAATAAGCAATCGCATATCTATGACGAAAACCAAATATATATTATTTTTCGGAGAAATACTCTACACAATATTACTCTTGTTAATTACAAGAAATCGTGAGAATCCCTCAACATTGTATCAATAGAGAGCGCGTTGGTAGAAATGGATGAAAAACTATTGGAATCTGAAGAGCGAGCAAAACAATATTTTGTTTGATTTCGTATCCGAAACGCGACTGTATTGGGTGTGGAGTGGTCTAAGTAGTAAAGTTTCAGTGGGTGAATAGCGATTTAGAAACCAATCAGCATTATTGGGCTCAAGTAAACGGCCCGGGCCCCAGCAATTTTATATTAATTATTATATTGTACTAACTGGTGGTCGCCCAATGGTAGAAATTCGACCATAATTTAAATAACTTCAAATGCATATTTAAATAAAAATATTTTTGCTTTCTGCGCTTCTTCCTCTGCGTCATTTTCGTAAAAAGAAGTACAAAGTTTTTGCTTCACGTTATATATACATAAATACAAATAAAACATGAAATAAATCTAAATATATATACTATATACATTATTCTTAGTAATTATAACTGATTGTTTGAATTCGTTATATTCGAGAAACAATACTAATTACGAAAAAAAGCCATCTAAAAGTTTTATTTTTACCTAACCTAATTTGCAAAACAAATAATAATCATTTATAATGTATACCACTGGTCCATGGTTCTTTTTTTTTGAGAAGACTCTGTTGTACTTGCGGACTGCGGATTATATTAAATATTTAAAAAATGCTTTTTTAATCTTTTGTACGACAAATATTTGAAGAATAATTTTAGAAAGATATCAGAATTTTTGATACATATCACTCACTCATGGTGGCTTGGTATCTTTCGATTATTTTACTAATGTATTGGGTTACTCAGCTAAAATCTTGCAACTTGCACCTGCCACTAAGGCACTAAACAGTCAGGTCACGCTCGCACCCTGTGGAGAGTTAACGTGCGTCAGACTCCCAGCCCAATACTGATTTCTGTTACCCTGGTTGTTGAATTATACAATGTACGGCTGACCTGCAAGTTTCCCGCGCCAACGAGTCATCGCTTGATCGGTTTGATGTTTTAGTTCGTGGAATGTTTAGGTTTTATTAATCTGATGAGAAATAACTTCTTATTGGTGTGTTCTAAAAAACATCACCTAGTGAGCATTTTTCTGCAGGATTTAACCTTTATTGTATACGTATCTAATTGCCATTGTAGCCATAGAATAAGCAATATTGTTAAATATGTATTAAAATTTTGGTGTACAACAGCTTACTTCTTTCTTACTAATATGATAAATGCGAGTTTGCGAGTATGGCTGTTTATTACTCTTTCAAGCAAAAACTGCGCAACGGATCTGAATGCAATTTAGTAAGTAGATAGTTGTCATCCTAGAATAACGCGTACGCTAATTTTTATCGCAGAATTCTCATGGAAT
Source organism: Tholera decimalis (assembly GCA_943138885.2). Lineage (NCBI taxonomy): Eukaryota > Metazoa > Arthropoda > Insecta > Lepidoptera > Noctuidae > Tholera > Tholera decimalis. The sequence continues at coordinate 4,742,304 of OW964555.2, forward strand.
CGGGATTTATGCGGGAAAATGCTCACACGCGAATGAGGTTGCGGGCAGAAGCTAATAAAGTATTTTGTATCTGTCTAAATGTATTGGTAATATTGAAAAGTACGATGGGGTTGCTATCTCTTATCTCTCTGTCTTCTCAGTCGTATCTCTGTGTTGAGTGACCCGCTCTGTACCCACCGCCATTCTTCCCGCACATATGCTTTCCTGCATGGACACTGCGGAAAAGTAACGTAGAAAAAAATAGATTTGTTGGAGGAGATTGCTGGGAGTGTCGTGGAATGAATTCCGAACGAACGTGTCCATCCTGAGCGAATTAAGAGTCAAGCAATACCTATCGTGTACTGTCCAAAAACAGATGCTCACTTTTTTGGTCATATTTCTCGGCGCGGTAGCGATTTTCTTGCATGCTTGGTGGTGCAGGGCAAGCTTGAAAGCACCAGAACACGTGGGTGATCCCTGATGAGATGGTCAGACCAAGTTAAAGCAGCCACCGGCAACACCATACACGAGTGCCGCAGGAGTTGCTATATCGGTATCGATTAAAACCTATAAGTAAATTATTTGCATCTGTGTTTCCTGGGACCGTGTGATTGCACTTTCATCTTTATACTTTTTCTGTTTGGCGAGCGGGTAGATATTGGTCAATTAACGCGCCATTTAGTGGCGTGTATTATCATAAAAATGTTCTTTTGGCGCACACAGTTTTGATATGATAACACCATTATTTTATGCCAACTGAACACCAGCGCTGGGTGTCTTACGCCCAGAAAATGCTGAATTTGTAACCTTCTGCTGGCAGTTCGTTGACTTCGGTGTGTAATGCCCAGGAAAATGTTTGTTGTAATTTTTACAATGTTTGTAACTTTGTACTGTAGTGTCTGTTTGGATTTCAATCAAAGTTTCTTTATTCTCTATATTAAAGAGGTAAAAAGAAATATCTAATCTTCTGTGGTCCACCTGAAAATCACTGAAGCGTCTCCGAACACAAGTAGGAAGATAGACGGCTAAGGAGTGTAATTCCCTGCCGGAGACTGTGTTTCTTCATAGCCATAACTTGGGGATCTTTAAGTCAAGAGTGAATAGGTTACTTTTAGGTAAGCGTGCTTCAGCATCGACTACATCATCGATTACCGTCAGGTTAGATGGTGGTCAAACTTGACTATCAACAATTATAAATAAAGAATTTTATTATTATTCCTATAAAGCGAAGACTAAATAGTACCAATATTAAAAAAGTAATTTTGAAACGACATAAATTTTTCGCCATATTCGGTACTTCTGGTATTGCAGATTCCCATTGGCGGCCGTAACAACGAACCATCAGGTGAACTGCTTATTTGCCAATTAATTGCATACACACGTCGATTTCGAACACGAACCCCAACCAAGTGAATGTATTGTCCGGCCACGCGCGGCGTAGAATTCCGTAGTATTCTATTCCACGTTATTGACATGAGACCCATTTCAAAACAACAAGAATGAACCGGACCGAAAAAAAAGCGAATAAAAATTATTTGTAAGGTATTATTAGGTATTCTTATACAAATATTAGCTTTTTACACTCCTTCTCATATAAAAATGGATTACGATGATGAATGACGAATAAATTATAATGATGGATAAATGGATAACGTAATTCAAAAAGCAGCAGTGCAGTCCATAACATTTCAAGTACATAACTTCGTCAACTCTACTTCTCTAAAATAGATAAATTTCTTCTGATCTCAAAGGTTAAGACCCCCCAAAAATAAGATCACAAAATATTTGCTCATCTGACCAAACTGTTTATTCAATATCTCTCGTATCGCGTTTCGCCTAAATGTGATAGGGGGAGAGAAAATATATATTGGGAAAAATTATTTTGTGGAGCAGATAAATATGTCTCATCTCCTTCGGTTTGGTCGCGAACATCTATCAAAAATCTAACAGTCATCCCTGAAGGAAATCTGAGACGAAACTGCGAAGGAAACGATGTGGTATTCAAACATATTTTTTTTTTGTATTGAAAATAGGTTCGCGTTTGACCACCATCTCACCTGATGGTAAGCGATGATGTGGTCGAAGATAGAGCACGCTTACCTAAAAGTAACCTATTCACTCTTGACTTAAAGACTCCCAGGTTATAGCGATCAGGAAACACAGAAACCGGCAGGGAATTCCACTCCTTAGCCGTACGCACAATGAAGGTATTCCCAAAACGTTTTATATCATAATATATTCTTGACATTTTGAGAGACGTTACAGAAGTTACGTAGACGATATAGAAGTTGTTTATCATCAGCCTTTTTCAAACTTTGTTGGGATCGGTTTTCAGTCTAACTATGTAGATGCAGTTGAGTTGTAATGTTATAGTTACATGGTGCGTCAAATTTTACGATTTTGCTGTTCTGTACGTCGATTCTGTAAAATTCGAACAACAACTCGCATCTCACATAGCTATTCACTGTCACTTCGCTTATGGTTCAAAGTGACCTTGATTTTGCATTCTGTAAACAGCGTTGAAGTGACGGTGGAATTACCTTACCGACTGCCACGTCTCACGTTATGTCATACTTTATCTGTCAAAATCTTTAGTTCAACTCGGTGACACGCTCGTAAGAGTAGCGCTAGTGTAAATTCGAATTAACAACCGAGTTTTTAGAATGCCAATCAATAAACTCACAGCGGATTCAGATTCGAAGTTTAGAATTAGATTTTACAGAATAACACAGCTGGTATTAGATTTTCTGATTGTTGAGTAGAATTTTTATATAAGAAGATAACTGACTTAATGATAGTTACCTTGCTATAGTTCATTATGAACACTTTAAAAACTTAAATAAAAACCCTATTGTATACATCTAAAAATAAACCAAAATATGGCATCCAGGAATTCGTGCGCATCGCTGTCCACTGATAATGTACCCAAAGGACCGGTGGCATTGACACGTTGTATGGCAATGCTCAATCTCTGTCCAAGGTAAAAGCCAGCCCTTGGGTCATGCGAAGTGTCAACTAGGCATCTGGATGGATCTTTAAATAAATTGTGAGCACTCGGACCCCACGGTTTCCCCAACGTTTCAACCCGAAATGGCTCGAAAATATATATAAATATAACTACCAACAAGGTTATTATATTTCCGCCACTTGAGGTTCTCAGCAGCTGCAGCGCCAGCACCAGCACAGCAAGACGAGCTAGGAAGATGCGATGGTGCAAGAGTATCGACACAAGTGGCGTCCCACACTACACCCATCTTGCTAATGAATTTTTACTGAACTTAGTTTAAAAAATTGTAAAGGATTATTGAAGGAACACCGTGGATTTTAGTCAGTAAAAGTCTGACAGTCCCTCCCACCCTGCCCGGAGTGGGAGGACTTATTTGATAATTTTACCACGTTAAAAAAAAAAAAAAAAAGTGCGAGTCGGACTCGCCCATGAAGGGTTCCGTAATCCGTAGTAACTATAATAAATATAATATACTTAATATATTTATAAGAAAAAAAAAACAAAAAACCTTACAAATTTCTTAAAACTAGATTATTTACAATTTTTACAACTACGCCAAATAACTTTGTTTTTATAGTATTTGTATGAATTACAAAGTTATATTTGCGGTTTTAGAAAATATACTGTATCTCAAAAACTGCTGATTCGATCTCGTTCAAATCAATTTTGGTTGAAAGTTTACATTAAGATCTACAACACTTGGTTTTTTTAGATTTTCACTTCATTATTATTATAATTATAAGTTAAGAGGGGGAGGACACACATTTTACCACTTTGGAAGCGTATATCTTTTAAACGATTAGCTTTATGAAAAAGTCATTTTAGAAACATTACTGTCATTTTTAAAGACCTGTCTATAAATACCACACACGTATAGGTTTCATGAAAGAAAATATTTTCAGTTTCAGTTCCATGTATGGAGAGCCCCCTTCATTTTAAATATTTTTTAAATTTTCTCTTAAAATCGGAAAGCGGTTTACAGAATACATCTACCTACCGAGTTTTACACGTATAGTCCTAATAGTTTCGGAATAAAATGGCTGTGACATACGGACTGACGGACAGACAGACAAACAGACAGACGGACAGACATGTCGAAACTATAAGGGTTCCGTTTTTTGCCATTCGGCTACGGAACCCTAAAAAGGGGGATACAATGGACGGTATTATTAGGTACTGAGTCCGCGTCCAAGTCGAAAACCTCGTGAGCCAAGTACATGTAGGTAGGTACAGGGTTCACTTACTTTCCTCGGCGTTCATGTGACTCATATTATTATTTTTGTGAGCTAAATCTATAATCTGGATATATATTTAATAAATTATTATTAAATATATATTCGCATTATTTTATCTATACTTATTGTTATTAATATTTTATCATGAACGCATACTTGCAACATTATATTACACTTCACTCATCAACTCTCTCTTTCATTCCTTCCTATTCCAGCCATTCATTGCGAACCCTCCCCGTCCTTACTCACTCACTCGCAAACACGCTCGCTTCCCAACGACACGTATAAACGTGCGCTCGCGCCCCCCGCTAAAACTCTAAAAAGTGACCAAATAATAGTGCCGTGTAGTGACTCCTCAAACTCTTTCTACTCTCGCAAACTTGGAGGAAATATCGTCTGAACCAGCGCGCTGGGCACTCATATCGAAGGGACTCATAACCTACATCTTCCCGTAAGTACCTTACCCTCCAAGTCCTCCTAACTGATTTTTTTTATTGATAGGTAATAGGTTCGCGTTTGTCCACCATCTCATCTCATCTGATGGTAAGAGATGATGTGGTCGAAGATGGATGGATGGATTTCAGCCACGACGGCCAGTCTCTCATCATTGATTAAGACCAGGCACTCAGAAACTAATTTTCACGCAAGCTGCGCCCCCATGCACCCCTGGTTAGGCCGTTGTGTGCTAAACGCTAACGCAAATAACTAGAATAAATAAAATTCAAGTGTTTGTTTGTAATGTTAAAATAGTTGTTTATTGACTAAATGAATAGGTGTGATTATTTAAAATATGTATTCATATTCACAGAATGTTTTTTTGCTACACAGAAATAACGGCAAAAATTACTATTTGTTTTGGTTAATCTAATCAGAAAACTCGTTTATCATTTCAGAATTTATATTCGTCTGCCTATTAAAATGTTGCATTTTATCGTTTAAATTTATGTTTGTGGTTTTAAATATTCACGTTCTGTCAAAATTAAAGAAGAGAAAAAAAAGGAAACAGTTTTATTCATAGAATGTTCTAAATTAATTTTGTTGTAAGTAAATATAATGTAAATTGAGTTTAGGTTCAGTGGAACTCGAGCCCTTGTATTGTAAACCGAAATATAGATATTTCTGCCGTTACAGGGTTGATGTAGTTGTAATTACGTATCCAGGAAAAAAACTTTGTTTTATGTCTGGGGAACTCTTCAAAATACACTTTTTAAAAACATCATACTCCCTAGTCTTTTTTCCAAAAGTCCAAGTGCATTTTGAACGCTTTTTTTATTGATAAGTTCGCGTTTGACCACCATCTCACCTTATGGTAAGTGATGATGTGGTCGAAGATGGAGCATGCTTACCTAGAAGTAACCTATTCACTCTTAATTTGAAGACCCCTAGGTTATAGCTATCGGGAAACACAGACTCCGGCAGGGAATTCCACTCTTTAGCCGTACGCACAATGAAAGTATTCCCAAAACGTTAGCTAATGCACATTGCACATCCCTCAGGAGGTACAGATTCTAGCAGGAAATTTCACCCTTTAACTGTGCGCACAATAGAATTATTTATAAGCGACAATAGCCTTGTGTGAAATTTACTCACATTGGTAGTTCTCTTTAAAATAAAAAGTATAATTTGCCGCATCCACCATAAAAGCCGTTCGTACTCTGTAGAAAATAATCCGGTTGAACGGATTACCGCATCGATGCGCCCGCGTCATTGCGGCTAACGACTATATGTCGTCTAGGTATCTCTGCCTCATACGACACCACTTTAACTAAGTTGGGTTCCGCAGATTTTACTTCTATATATTTTAGAAAAAAAAAATGGTAGTTTGTTTTTTGTTACAGAAACGGTAGATGGCTCGTGGCCAAAAACTTGTATTAAGAAAATCTGAAATGTCATATTCATTTTTCTAGTTTTTCATTTAGACCTAAACGAACAATAAATGTGAACAACATATGTAGAGTATAGTAGAGTAAACAAAGTCATAATAATATGTACTTATTTATAGTATGTGTTTCAAATGCTAATAGGAATTTCAATGACCTTTATCTGTCACTTAAAAAGTACGGTTTGCAAAGAAAACTTAATGGCGAAAATAATAACGGTTTATTTTACTTTGTATAACCGTGTCTCACATCAAATTTAAATATAATATTTAATTATTTAAAGTCATAATTAGTTTTTTTAAACATACTATTCTCTCTTATTTTCATTGTTGGCACCAATACGCCTGAAAATAAAAGAACACGCATGGAGCAAAGCCATGCGTTTTCTTTACTTACTGCCCAGAAGTCATGTCAAAATTATTAAATTTTATTTTTGACTATCTGTGCCCGCGCCTTTGTCCGCGCGGAATAGTGACTATCGGCAGCATTTTTAATTTTTTAGGCTAATTATTTTGAAAATAAAACTCATACATAATTTGAATGTCGTATCTAATCAAAAGTCTAAAAAATAAGTTTCAGGATTCTAGCTTTAAAAATGACGTAATTTCCATACAAACTTTCATCCCCTATTTCAACCCTTTGCAGCCTTTTTTTCGCATTAAAAAGCAGCCTCAGTCCTTTCTTAGGCTCTAGACTATGTCCGTACCAACTTTCATTAAAATCGGTTTAGTAGTTTAGGCGTGATTGCGTAACACACAGACAGACAGAGTTACTCTCGCATTTATAATATTAGTGAGGATGATAAGCTCCCGTTTGACCACCAAAATATGTAAAGGGGTCTAGTTTTGTTTCGCTCAATATCTATACTAATATTATAAAGCGGAAAAGTTTGTTTGTTTGCTTGAACGCGTTAATCTTCGAAAGTATTGTGTGGATTTCGATGAAATTAGCTTGAAGCTTGAGGAAGGTTATAGACATAAGCTACTTTTTACCCGATGGCAAAAGACGGAGGTTATGTTTTATCATGAGCGAAGCCCCGCGTGACTGTTTGTTTGTCATAATAGTAATATTTATACTTACAACAAACGAAATCTGAGAGCAAAATTTTAAGGAAATGTAAACAATTTTGATTGGGTAACAAAATAGTATGTTTAATTTACAGAACTTGTCAGCAAGTAATAAATAGAAAAGAAAAAAAAAAAGAAAATTATATTTCATCCCTTCATAGTCTAATCTCATCGTATAGTCTACAATTTATAAGGGTAAGCCTTATGTAAAAATAGCTCCAATTAAATTAATCCTTAAATTAAATTAATTTTTAATCTTTATTAATTACTAGCTGTGCCCGCGACTTTGTCCGCGCGGAATAGTGACTTTCGGCAGTATTTTAAATTTTTTAGGGTAATTATTTTGAAAATAAAACTCATACATAGTTTGAATGTCGTATTTATTAATATCTACTTAATCAAAAGTCTAAAAAATAAGTTTCAGGTTTCTAGCTTTAAAAATGACGTAATTTCCATACAAACTTTCATCCCCTATTTCAACCCCTTACAGCCCTTTTATTGCATTATTAAAAGCAGCCTATGTCCTTTCTCAGGCTTTAGACTACGTCCGTAACAAATTTCATTAAAATCGGTTTGGTAGTTTAGGCATGATTGCGTAACACACAGACAGACATAGTTACTTTCGCATTTATAATATTAAGTAAGGATCTGAAAAGGTCGACCTAATTATAACGAATAATCCCGATCAAACTCTACTCTCGTTACATACTTTTATTTTAACGCTTAAGCAATTTTCGGTTGAACAATCAACGATTTAGCATTGTAATCACAGAACAGATAATATCTGTTCTGTGATTGTAATATATATATTTTTTAAAGATTACTAGCAACGTGGGTAGAATTCATATTACTAGCAATCCCGTTAACCCCTCCAACTAAGCTAAATGTGCTTGTGTCTGGAGTGGGTCCACGGCAATAGGGTAATGGGTGGGGTTCGAACCCGCGACCTCTCGATCACAAGGCTGACATCTTAGCCATTAGGCTAATGACGCTTCTAATTATTAATTTAAACCTTCTTAAATTGCAACCTCGATGGTGTTTACGGTTTTTTCAACCGACGACAAAAAGAGGAGGTTATCAATTCGAAGCGTATATTTTTTTTTTTTAATGTTTGATCAACGATTACTCGAAGACGGCTCAACCGATTTGGAAAATTCTTTTTTTATTTGAAAGGGTATACTTCGAAATTGGTCCCATTGTCACCAGGTCAGGATCTAATGATGGAATCCTGGAGAAATCGAGGGAACTCTTCAAATATTATAGGCACATCTATGGCGTTTTGGGTATTTCTTATAGTAACTCGTGCAGTTGCTCTCAAAAAATACCATTTAGGGAAGTGGAACTGATGATGAAGACCACAGATGGCCGCCGAACCTACCCAATAATAAGTATTTCGTGGATTGCGATTCGATTACTTGAATATGGATGTTAAACACTTTATGTTCGTCACAATGCATATGGTGATGTAGAGCTGATGGTGAAGTACCAGGAGAACTCCTCAACAATTAACGGCCCAGCATTGGGAAAAGCAATATTTTGTAAAAGATTATAAGTAGTTGACATTTAGGCTCTTTTAACTAAGTAAATTATAAATAGACCAACTGAAAAGAGTGAAATAAAAACTTTTTACCGAAAAATTAAACCGACTCCCAAAAAACACTGCAAAGTGAAAAATAACTTTAATTTCGGAAGTCGGTGCCAAAAACGAAAATACAAAACTAAAGACACCGACTACCGAAATTAAAGTTATTTTTCACTTTGCAGTGTTTTCTGGGAGTCGGTTTATTTTTTGGTAGAAAGTTTTTATTTTAATAACAATACTTGCGCTGTAGGGGCGCGACCTAAGTAGTACCTTGTGGGATTCGCTATGCTACTAAGTTAAACACACTGATAACCTTCAAGGGTTTATTGCTAAGTATAATTAACAAAGTAACGTAAGGGCTGAAACTATCGCTAAATGATGGAAATGAGTGCACACGGTTGTTGTATGAAGCTCGCGGCGTACTTAGTGCGACCGCATTATATCGCTTGCTCAGCAAACGTGGTTGATTGCAAAACATTGCATCGAACATGCGCAATGGTCAACATTTGACCGTAATTTAAATTCATTATTAAATCTGCTCTCTTTATCTTTATAAACCTGTAGTGGGTAGGCAGGTTTGCTTACCACTATACGGGAATAAACAAGAGCAATATACGATAGGCGAGAATGAAGAGTATTATTATTATGGATGGAAATGATTTGTATTAGAACTTTACATTAACAGCAATTTAACACGTTCGCTGACAGTGAGCACTTACCTTGACACCACATTACGACAGTAGAATTTTCCATACTAAATGACAAATCAACGTAGTACTCGTGCACAAGCAAGCAATATGAAACTACCCACAAAATACTTGTGTTACGGCAGTAAGAAATATGAAATTGCTCATAATATGACAGTGGATACTACTCTTCATAATACTTATATGAAAAATTATCGTGAGATGACGTATTCTTAAAAATAATTGGCCCGTCCCTCGACGTACTGTCATAACGCACTATTTTAATTTCCCGCCTAACGCAATTTAGCGCGACAAGATGTACGTTTGTTAGCGGGGGCAATCGATCGCCCGGCCGGTCAAGGTCGTCGTCGCCGTCTCTCGTAGAATGATCACGCGCATGTAAGCGCGCGTACGCAGACCCAGAATCAAACAATGGAGCGACTATCTAAGCCTCTGGTACGAGCACACAAGCGAAAGCGATTGTAGGGTGGCGGTCTAAGTGAAACATCGCCACATATTCCCCCCGGCCAGACCGTAACTACGGTCGATAATCATCGGGGAACTTAACTCGCCGTCCACTTCTCGTCTCTTTGTTTGTTGTGATGTAGTTGGAGTCAGCAGTTGTGATAAGTATTTCTTCAGGATCCTCTTCACGCGTTATGTAGGCCGGTTTGAGTCTGTCCACTAATACGTTATTCGGTTTGCCTTGGATCTCAATCTTGAATTATTTTGCATGCCTCTGTAGCTTTGTAGGGTCCAACATACGGTGGTTCCAGTGAGCGCCGAACGTGGTCTCTTCGAAGAAATACGTGAAAAGAAGAGTACAGGTCTCGTGGCACGTAGAAAGGCGATGTAGTATGCCACGCAGTAGGTTTAGGAGTGAGATTAGCCATATGACGTCGCAGACGGTTTGTGTACTTGATGACGTCAGCTGTAGTGAAGTCTGCCTTCGAAGTAAGGAACTGGGCAGAAAGCTGAAGTGCTTCCCCGTAGACGAGTTTAGCCGGCGTAGCTTGGATATCTTGCTTCCAAGAGTTACGTATGCCGAGAAGTACAAGTGGAAGAGCTTCAGTCCACTGCGAAATGGTATGGTACATGATGGCGGCCTTCAGCGGTCGATGCAGCCGTTCCACCATGCCATTCGCCGCAGGACGATCGGCAGTCGTGTGAAAATGGTCTGCTCCCAGCAAGGCCATGAGGGCCTTGACCAGATGACTCTCCGAACTGGCGACCACGGCGGTCACCCGTGCGTAGGGTTACCAGATGACAGGAATTTTCCTGACATGTCCGGAATTTCAGCTCTCTGTCAGGGAAACAGGGAAAGTTGGAAATTTTCAGGAATTAAAAAAAAAGAGAAAAGTAAGCCTTTTCGTTATAAAATAAATGCTTGCCACACAAATACGCACAACACTAGTAAACTTAGCACCGTTTGCAAGAGTACTGAACTACTAATTGACTCGCTCAGTCGCGCCGCGCCCCGCATCCCGCCACAAGGCATCTAATACTCATACTCAGACTCCCACGCGCCGCGCGCGAGTTTGTAATATAATATAAGTTTCTGCCAAAATGTCAGGAAAATTATTGCCGAAACAAGTGTTTTTTCAGGAAAACTTATTTTTCGGATCTGGTAACCCTCGTGCGGGACAGCTTAACCGGGCCACCCAATGCGTCACCTGGGCGGCGGCGCAGGTCTTCGCCGAGATTTCTTTGCGAGGGTACGCCTCAGGCCACCGGGTGAATCTGTCGAAGACGATAGGGCAGTACCTGAAATCAGATGAAAGAGTTAAAGGCCCCGATGTCGAGATGAATGTGAGAGAAACGAGAGGATGGAGGTAGGTAAGAGGAAAGTGGAGATTTAGTATGACGTGTGACTTTACACGTCTGACATTGTAAGCATTGCTGTGCCCACTCTACAATGTTTACCAATCCCAGGCCACAGATAGCGTTGTGTTACCAGTCGCACTGTAGCAGTTTTTCCTGGATGGTGCAAATTATGGAGTCAGTTCAGTCACGTCACGCGATATGACGTTCACAGTACAACTGATCGGCTGCGCGTCAAACTACTCCATTTAGGAGTAGTTTTTGTTGCTTCAGTATTAGGCGTACTCACTGCTTCTAGTTCTTTCTGTAATCTAAGATCAACACTATAAAAAAATGAGATGAAATACCATAAGAAATTAATACAGATCGTGCTTTTTAGCACCTGTAAGAGCAATAAGTATCCAAGTTTTAACCCGAACGTCAAATTTACTCGACTTATTATTAGTGGTATTATTATTATTTAAATATAATATATTATTAGTGGCCTGGTAATAATTGACAGTAATTTAAATTTCAAGTAATATATTAGGCTGCTTTGCGTTTTTGTGCGTAAATTTAACATGTTTTTAAAAAATTGCGGCATGTTGCTGAACCATATCTTCTTAAACAAATTTATTTTGCCCTCGGTCAGTCTTTATTAAATTATTGTATTACATCCTGGGGGGTTCTAGTAAAACAACAATGAAGTCTATTGAGACAGTCCAACTTGAAATTCTAAAAGTATGCATTTTCAAACCAATTCTCTTTCCGACGGTCTCTCTCTATCAAATCTGTGAGGTTCTGACAATAAGACAACTTTTTATACTAAACATCATACTAAAACAGCATATGATAATGCCCTACGACAAACTTACATGCACACGTCGTAGATTAAATGTATGACCGGCACGGATAAATAATAAAACTAAATTTCTAAAAAAATAATCTTTAAATTTCTCGGCCCGTTCCTTTATAACAAAATTAATAAAATTCTAAATATTCACCCCCTAACGAAATCAAAATGTAAGCCAATTGTAAGTAAAGATTTGCAACAACTTAATTATGAAGACACTGAATTATTACTTAGTGTTGTACGGTAATTAAAATTTAGGTTTAAATGTAAATGATAAGTAAAAATAATCTTTTTATGATAAAACACAGCAACTCGCACATGTAAACCAAATCAAAACTCAACTTACCTTACTTAACTCCAACACACACATACATACCACCACCCACGCACATACGCTTCACACATACATACTTAAATCAAACTCCACAAATACTGCACGCACTCGCATAATCACTTCCACTCTTACTAACTCGACACTTTTGTAAGTAGTGTTAAATTTTCACCTTAGCTAATAAGTACTCGAATCGGCCAACCTCCTTGCCGGATTGCTGCCCTGGGATCTGGAGGCGACTGCCCTCCAGCGCGTCTATGAATGGCGCGTGGAGGCGCAGCGCCGGGGCGTATCCCCGCTGCCTCGAGAAGTCGAGGCGCGGCGGGAAGAGCTCCGGCGCGATCTCAGGGCAGTATGGAGGGAACGACTGTCGCAACCGACGGCCGGGCACGCCGCAATTGCGGCGGTAAGACCCCTCTTTGAGGAGTGGCTAGATCGGCGTCACGGCGTCCTGACCTACCGCATGACGCAGGTCCTCACCGGACACGGAAGTTTCGGGAGGTACCTGTGTCTGATGGGTAAGGAAGAGACGCCTGGGTGTCACCACTGCGAGGGTCGCCCTGAGGACACAGTCGAGCACACGGTGCAGGACTGCCCAGCTTGGGCAGAGCACCGACGTGTCCTCACGGCGACAATAGGCGGAGACCTCTCGCGCCCGGCCTTGGTCGAGGCCATGCTGCGGGGCGAGAGGGAGTGGGAAGCGGTCGCCTCCTTCTGCGAAGCAGTCATGCTTCCGAAGGAGGAGGCGGGCCGCGTGAGGGAGAGGATGGCGTCCTCCCTCCAGCCCAGCCGCAGTGGTAGACGCCCACGGCGTCGGACGTCGGCCGACGATCTCCGGCCACCGTAGGCGCGGGCATGCGGACAGCGAGTAAAGGGCAACTCGCTGTCCGACCATGGACCATGCCCGGGTCGACGGCGCGTCGTGTTCCACGCGCGCCTCAAAGAGCGTCAGCAACATGACGAGGCCCCCTCTGCAGAGGGCCGAAGCCCGCCGGGGTCGTGGGACTCATCCCGTTACCGTGGCCCCGGTATGTAAAGGGTTATTGAAGGAACACCGTGGATTTTAGTCAGTAAAAGTCTGACAGTCCCTCCCACCCTGCCCGGAGTGGGAGGACTTATTTGATAATTTTACCACGCTAAAAAAAAAAAAAAAAAGCTAATAAGTACTCCATGCTCCATGTAAACACTTTGCTGGCGATTTTATTAGAAATCAACACGCTACATCCTTTGTCGTCTATATGCTCGTGCGCAGCCGTAACGATCACAGTTCGCTCCCGCTGGGCGACTCATCAACATGATACTCGAGATATTAATATTCCTGCTAACCTTATTGGTAACTTACTACCTCTATAGTTATAAACAAATACACAACTTTTTCAATGCACGAGATGTAAAATACATTTCGGGGGTGCCATTTTTCGGTAATGTGTACCATTCTACATTTTGGAAAAAGCATTATCTGCAGGAACTTCAGGAGGCATATGATGCCTTTCCGGATGAAAAGTAAGTTATATTTTTTTGCTTTACAAAGTGTAATTTAAAGGGTATATAGATACCAAGTGCATGGCTTCTTTGGATGATAACGAACGATATGGCAAGGGTTTTGTAATTTGTAGAACTTATTAGAAATTCCGATAAACAATACCAGAGACCGAATTTTTCAAATTAAGAAGAACGAAAAGAATTATCGTGTTATTGGCAAGTGACGTGGAAAGTTTTTGACCCTCGTAGTGCTGTGACACGTTTGTTATGATTGGTATTCAAGAAATATATGAAACCAATGATTTGGTATCAATTCTTTGAGTCATTGTGCTGAAACTGTGCATAGAGACTCCATACCAGATGTTGTCTTCAGCCCTTTTAGATAGATATGGGGTTTCCGTTACACGTTGTATATTATGAATTAATTATCATAATTTTTTGTCTCAATTCCAGTCTTATTTTTTTCTTAATTACTTACTAGCAATGTGGGTATAATTCACATTACTAGCAATCCCGTTAACCCCTCCAACTAAGCTAAATGTGCTTGTGTTTGGAGTGGGTTCACGGCAATAGTGCAATGGGTGGGGTTCGAACTTGTGACCTCTCGATCACAAGTCCGACATGTTAGCTATTAGACTATTAACGCTTTTATATTTACTAAATACTTAGCTAGTCCGCAACTATATTGCTTACACTGTTTTGTCCTGTTTCTGATCCTGTAGGGAAACCTGGATGTAAAGTAGTGAATATGTTGCCCGATAACCTCCTTTAGCTGCCAATGATCCTATAAAAATAAGTTCAACCATTCCCGAGACTACATCGGATAATCAGAAAGATAGACCGGAAAAAAATGCTTTAGTTAGTGACGGACCAGAACTGGATTTTTAGCCGAAACCAAAACCGAACCTTCGGCCTCAGTCTTAGTTTCGGCCGAAACTTTGAAACTCGAGTAAATTTAAGGGTTTACAGACTTATATTAGCCGTTGGACATTTTACTTGTTATAATTCATTTTATTTAACTCTTTTAACCTTATATAGGTTAACTTATACGAGTTACTTAAAATGAATTGCTATAGTTGGTTTGTGAAATATTAGCACTAAACTAGTTTAACTATACTTGTTTTGTACAAGTCTTATTCTGATTAACAGTCTTTTATTGAGTATGTTAGTGAAATCAAATCATATTTGGTAGAAAATTATATCACTAGTAGGTACTAAGCAACTACGTAACAACGCTAAGTTAAAAAAAATCATGGCAGATTCTTTAGTACTTTTTATACAGCCTTAATCACAATAAAAAAGCTAACTTAAATTTCAACTTGCTGCAAGTGATAAAAGGCAAACAAGTGAGCAGGCAAGCTTCACAGCTTAGCTCACCGGCGAAACGTTACTTGCCTGTTGGCACAGATCATACAATCTGTGCCTGTGCCTGTCGGTCTTCTACAGATTGTAGATTCGAAGTGTGTGTTCATAAGCTGCACGACCTAATCCCTCCATCTCCCTTTCACTACCGGTCTACCAGACTTACTGCAGGGTACCTTCCACACTTGGTTAATATTGATTATTGATTATTTTGATTGATTATTGATTATTTATTTGCATCAAAAAGGATTACAATATTACTTAAAAACTAGCACATACAAAAACATATACCGTTTTGTCGTACTAAGCGCTTCTCCTCTATATTTATTGTGCGCACAGCTTGTGTGGATCTTTCTGCCGGCTTCTGTGTACCTCATACGACCCGTCAGTCTTTGAAATAAGTGAACAGGTATTATCTGGGCTCGTTCGGTCTATCGTAGACAAATGCTTATCATCAGGCGTGATTGGGGTCAAGAGCGGGCTTATCAGTAATAAATTAAAAAAGAACGTTAAATCTCTACAGTCTTTTAATTTCACATAGAAACTAAAGTAATCTCACAATATCTATTTTTCTTGACATCATAATTTTGACCAAAATAAATCAGTTGACGTCCTTATAACTATTAGGTACAAGTTTCAACAGCAAGTTCGATCGTGTATGGATCTTTAGAACGGGTTCTGCCAAATACCAACTTGACACGCTTGAGTCTATAGAGAAACTACCCAAAAGGCTCAGAGAAACTCGTCTAGTCAAAGTTCCAGGTCCTTGAACATCGGTGATGAGTAGTATACCTGCTGGTTTTCTAGGGGTTACATTTCGGAGAGTGTGCGATAGAATTGCACAATCTAATTCTACCAAGCCCGTTCCATCATCATCGAACTACAGGACAAACGACGATGCACCATCGTTACATGGTAGACACCACACCCATACATACAAAACGTTTTGTGAGTACTTTCATTGTCCCAACAGCTAAGGAGTGGAATTCTCTACAATAGTCGTGTTTCCTGATAACCTAGAGATCTGCAAGTCAAGACTGAATAGGTTAATTTTAGGAAAGCGTTCTTCATTCGTCTTCGACCACATCATCGCTTACCATCAGGTGAAATGGTGTTCAAACGTGAGCCTGACTATAATAAAAAAATCGACCCTGTCAAAGACTTCTATCTCTGTAGCGGAATCTTCAGTACTTAAGATTGCGATCAACAATTTTCACCCAGCGTTTTGTCAGGTTTAGCTAAAGACTTAGAATAACATAAAATAAAATATACTAAATGTTCGCAAATCCTGTAAATACTGTTTTTTTTGCTTATTACTTGCCTAAATTATTTCAGCTACATCGATTTTAATATAGGGACATCATTGTAATAATTATGAATTTTGTTTTTTATTGACTATTAATTAATTAATTTATTAGTATAATGATAACTAGTTTTAGATTTAATTTTCTAATAATAATTAATTTAAATGTAAATATTGTTGTAATTCCTTTTTTCAATTATGTATATATATATATTTTTTAAGTTACTACATTTTTTTTATTAATAACATAGGTTGTACTCGAGGGGATTGGCACTGATAGCCGAAATACAGGCTTTTGCCTAGCTACAGATGTCTAATTCTTTTGTAATGTTTTGTTATAATAATTATGTATATAGCCTACAAGTAGTATAATATTGTAACTCATTTGAAATTAAAATATTGAATGGAAAATTGAAAAATGAATACAAAAAAAGTTTTGTACTTTAGTTTTAGATATATTACAAGCTGTTATTACATGTATTTTGGTTCTGTATGGTGTTCCGGCAAAATACAGATTTAAACACCTTGAGGTTCAATTGTTACATAAAAATTTTGCACAAATATAGGCTTCAAATATTTAGTTTCAGCTAAAGAAATATACAAAATTATGTACTAAAATACAAACTACAATAAAGCATCAAAAAATTCATCCTCAACGCTGTCGGCTGGCAACGTACCCAAGATACTGGCGGCATTGCCTCGTTGTATGGCAATGCTTAGCCGTTGACCAAAGAAATAGCCAGCCCTTGGGTCGCGGGAAGCGTCAACGAGCCTTTTCGATATTTCTTTAAAAAGGCTGTGAGCACACGGGCCCCCTGGTCCGAGAGTTTCGACCCCAAACGGCTCGAAAATATAGTTATCACCGAGATGACTATATTTACGCCGCTTGAGGTTTTCCGCAGCCGCAGCGGGAGCGCCAGCACAACATGATGAACTGGGAAGATGGGATGGCGCGACAGTATCGACACAAGTTGCGTCCCACACTAAAGGCCTACCCATCTTCCAAGGAAACAATGACATGCCGTCCGGTCTCTTGCCATCGTCACGCGCCAGTCCAATGGGTTCCAATACGGCTGGAACGCCGACGGTGACAAGGGCTCGTCGGATAATGTAATTTAAGTTGGCATGTCGTGCAAAACGACCCGCACTACGGCTGCAAGAGAGACCATGGTGCCCGAGGCTGTTGACCGCTTCCCCACAATTACAGCGATGAGGAGAACAACAAGGAGCTCCTAGGCGTAGTGAAGCAGCGATGCGGAAAGTGGTGTCGTCGAACAAAGTGCCTAGATTTGAGGACGGTAGAGCATGTAGCCAAAGACCTGATTCCCACCTTCCCACAGCCAGCAGACGAGCACACTCAGCAGAAGTAGCAGACGTGGTTAGTAAATTATTCAGAACTACTCTGCAGAGCGGCTCGTCCCACCGCCTCTGGGAAGATGGTATAACAGATAGGTCAGAATTCGGACAAGCGAGATTCCAGGCATCAATAGCCTCAGTGAAGCACGGCACATTAAAATTAATCAGTGTGGAAGCCAGGATATTCCTGATTAATTTCTCAGTGCTGTGGACCGAGGAAATGAAAGCCGGTAAACTAATACTAGAAATTTTGCGGATTCCGAGCCCTCCCATGCGGATGGGAAGAGAGGCTTGGGCCCAAGCTCGGTCATCCAAAGCCACATTCAGAATTAAGGACAAAGTTCGTCTGATAATTTGATCCATTTGAACTAAAAGTTGATGGTGCTTCCACAAATGGGAAGCACGAAGAGAGTATGTTAATTTAGGGCCGAAACAGCAGAAACGAATTATAGTGATGGCCGAGTGCATATTGATTTGTAGCAATCTTTCCGAAACGTCATTGAATTTATTAATTTGTTCTGCAATAAAGTCGGGAAAGGAAGTATCAAAGATTGGAGAACCAAGGAGACGGAGAGAACTTTTCTCAATAATTTGAATTCCAGGTGCTATTTCGTTAAATTTAGAGAGAGTCAGTAGTCTGTCAGTGTTATCTGTTAAAAATAATTCACATTTTGAAAGGTTTAGGTCAAGGCCAATAGAATGTAGTTCATTTTTTAAGAAATTTAGGTCTGCTAAAATATTTTCTACATCACCTCCCAAGGTTCCGTCGTCAAGATACCAAACATTGAATTTAGAATTTAGCTTTCGAATTATTGGGTGAATAGCTAAACTGAAAATCACTGACCCGAGGGGGTCACCTTGTTGACAGCCAACAGCTGATTCTAATAGATTGTCTCGAAACAATAATTTGGATGGATTTCTATAGCATTGCCAAAGGAAACTATAAAATAACTATATAACTATAAGATTGATTTTTAAAAACACTTTCGCAAATAATAATAATAATATATATATAATAATATTCCACAACTTTTCACACAACGCCATCTAGTCCCAAACTAAGCAGAGCTTGTGGTATGGGTACTAGACAACTGATAAACATACATATATATTTCTAAATACATACATATTATAGATAAATTACACCCAGACAAAGAACAAATGACCGTGCTCATCACACAAACATTTGTCCTATGTGGGAATCGAACCCCCGACCTTGCGCATAGCAGTCAGGGCCACTGACAACTAAACCAACGGGCCTGTCAAAATATTGCAATGCAATGTGCAAAATGCAATGCAGCAATGTCAAATATTGCATTATGTTAGATCAAATTTGATTAAAGTAAAAACATTGCAAAGTGTGAGTGAGACTTGCCCATGTAGGGTTCCGTAGTAACTACGCAAAATAACTTTCTTTTTCATAGTGTTTGTATGAAATACAAAGTTATATTTAAGGTTTTAGAAAATGTGCTATATCTAAAAATCTGCTGACCCAATCTCATTCAAACTAATTTTTTCTGTCACTGTACATTATATTCGAGTAACACGCCAAAATAGCTTTCAGAGGATAGGATTTTCTCCGACTTGCTTGATAATTATCGTTATGTATGGCCAAATTATTCAAAATATTTATAAGTTGTCGTCTATTTCTCTGATGTATAAACCTATACTATAAGGTTTCATCAAAATCCGCTCAGTCGTTTTTGCACCCATCCATCCATTCTCACAAAATTACTAAAACTGAATAAAAATAGTGCATAGGTTAAGTTTCATTTGGAATTCACACTGAGACAGAATATAATTAAATAACAAATGTTTCGTGTTGGGACCAATTTGAGGCTTACCGTTGTTTATAAAGCATGAAAATAAAAATGAGACATATCAGAAGTAGACGCGATACGTGGATGCACTGAAGGTCAAACGGCTGCAAACGAAATGCTAGCGAACCCGAAAACAGCCGAACGTAGTCAGAGAAATGCAATGAATGAATGCAAGTTTCGGCGGGCCGAAAGGTTCGGCCGATTTGGGGCCGAAACCGAAAACTTGGCCGAGACACGATTTTTGGCCGAAACTTGGCCGTAACCGAAACCGAAACTTCGGTCGGACACTATTTTTAGTATCGTTTAAATAACTATAATCTGTATAAGGTTAAAATAAGTATAATAGATAATGAGTTTTTTCATACAAACAAATAATGAGTAAATAAATTAGTTATGACGGTTCTATGGCCCGTAAAGAAAGTGTTCGTGAATTTAACTTCGAAGGTTTGATGATGATGTTCATCCTACTCGATTTCGGCTGCGGTGTATGTATCATGACTATTTTTCATCAAACGTTAGAGCTTGGCTGTTCTGTTCTCCGACGGACGGTGCTTTTGTTGGTGACTGGCGTGTCACATTTGGCTGAGAATAGCATGTTACATGTAGGGTACGTTAGCACACCGTTCACCCAACAACAGTGCATGTCTGCTGGTCGTCTTCGAAGCTTTATCTATTTTTACGACCTTTCTACCCCAAGATAAAGTCGTAAAAGCCATTATGTGTTTATGGCTTTTACGACATTTCTACCCCAAGGTATCGATATACTGATTAGTCTGTCTGTGAATTCAAAATAACTGTGCTCAATAATGATTATAGTTATTCACAGGATTTCAGTGGATAGGATTTTCTCCGACTTGCTTGATAATTATCGTTATGTATGGCCAAATTATTCAAAATATTTATAAGTTGTCGTCTATTTCTCTGATGTATAACCTATACTATAAGGTTTCATCAAAATCCGCTCAGTCGTTTTTGCACCCATCCATCCATTCTCACAAAATTACTAAAACTGAATAAAAATAGTGCATAGGTTAAGTTTAATTTGGAATTCAAACTGAGACAGAATATAATTAAATAACAAATGTTTCGTGTTGGGACCAATTTGAGGCTTACCGTTGTTTATAAAACATGAAAATAAAAATGAGACATATCAGAAGTAGACGCGATACGTGGATGCACTGAAGGTCAAACGGCTGCGAACGAAATGCTAGCGAACCCGAAAACAGCCGAACGTAGTTCGGCGGGCCGAAAGGTTCGGCCGATTTGTGGCCGAAACCGAAAACTTGGCCGAAACACGATTTTTGGCCGAAACTTGGCCGTAACTGAAACCGAAACTTCGGTCGGACACTATTTTTAGTATCGTTTAAATAACTATAATATGTATAAGGTTAAAATAAGTATAATAGATAATGAGTTTTTTCATACAAACAAATAATGAGTAAATAAATTAGTTATGACGGTTCTATGGCCCGTAAAGAAAGTGTTCGTGAATTTAACTTCGAAGGTTTGATGATGATGTTCATCCTACTCGATTTCGGCTGGGTGTATGTATCATGACTATTTTTCATCAAACGTTAGAGCTTGGCTGTTCTGTTCTCCGACGGACGGTGCTTTTGTTGGTGACTGGCGTGCCACATTTGGCTGAGAATAGCATGTTATATGTAGGGTACGTTAGCACACCGTTCACCCAACAACAGTGCATGTCTGCTGGTCGTCTTCGAAGCTTTATCTATTTTTACGACCTTTCTACCCCAAGATAAAGTCGTAAAAGCCATTATGTGTTTATGGCTTTTACGACATTTCTACCCCAAGGTATCGATATACTGATTAGTCTGTCTGTGAATTCAAAATAACTGTGCTCAATAATGATTATAGTTATTCACAGGATACTAAAATGCAGATTATAGTTACGAGTATTTACAGGATACTAAAATACAAACTCTTTTAAAAAATATTGTCGGTCTGTCTTTTTGCTTGGCTAGTCTCTGGAAAGACTGAATTGATTTTAATGATACTTTCACTGAATGGTAGAGGACGATATAGCAATATATAGGTTAGGAAATCTCCCCGGAAATATCCCCCACAGGAACGAAGTCGGAGTACAGCTAGTCTGTGATAAATGAACAGTAATCCTCTGCATCAACAGCGTCGTCTATATTATATTATTTACTATGAAGCCTATTATGTTCGGATTTTTGGTCCTAAGACAGGCTCTCCCGGGCACGCCGCAATTGCGGCGGTAAGACCCCTCTTTGAGGAGTGGCTAGATCGGCGTCACGGCGTCCTGACCTACCGCATGACGCAGGTCCTCACCGGACACGGAAGTTTCGGGAGGTACCTGTGTCTGATGGGAAAGGAGGAAACGCCTGGGTGTCACCACAGCAAGGGTCGCCCTGAGGACACCGTAGAGCACACGGTGCAAGACTGCCCCGCTTGGGCAGAGCACCGACGTGTCCTCACGGCGGCGATAGGCGGAGACCTCTCGCGCCCAGCATTGGTCGAGGCCATGCTGCGGGGCGAGAGGGAGTGGGAAGCGGTCGCCTAGTTCTGCGAAGCAGTCATGCTTCCGAAGGAGGAGGCGGGCCGCGTGAGGGAGAGGATGGCGTCCTCCCTCCAGCCCAGCCGCAGTGGTAGACGCCCACGGCGTCGGACGTCGGCCGACGATCTCCGGCCACCGTAGGCGCGGGCATGCGGACAGCGAGTAAAGGGGAACTCGCTGTCCGACCATGGACCATGCCCGGGTCGACGGTGCGTCGTGTTCCACGCGCGCCTCAAAGAGCGTCAGCAACATGACGAGGCCCCCTCTGCAGAGGGCCGAAGCCTGCCGGAGTCGTGGGACTCATCCCGTTACCGTGGCCCCGGTATATAAAGGGTTATTGAAGGAACACCGTGGATTTTAGTCAGTAAAAGTCTGACAGTCCCTCCCACCCTGCCCGGGGCTATTTATGGTTTAGAAATTGTTTTTTTTTTTAATTACTTGAAATTTCAATATTTTTGACACAAATCTACTCTGTTATGAAAAGTACTGGACCGAATCGAATGAAATTTGGTATAAGTATAGTGCAATAATCTACCTATCGCGCTATAGGCTCATCTAGTGTAAATAACTAGACTAGATTATTAAAAAAAAAACATAATTTCGAAACCATAAGTTTTCATTTAACTAAAGTATGTTTTAAGTGATCACTTATGATGCTCTCAAGCTGAAAAAATCTTTGGACCACTGTAAACGGGCCACCCTGTATAATTAATTTACAAAATAAATATTTAATTAAGTATAGTTCGATAATGAGTTCGATCCTAGAAAGTGCCGATTTCGTCACGATATTTTCTTTCACCATTTTGAGAGGAGTGGTGATGATGTAAGTTACACACAGTGTACCTGATTGGGTTCGAACTCTTTAACTCATACTCGTAAGTCAAGCCTCCGACTTCTGGTACAGCTTATGTCTTTTAAATGAAAAAAATCTACTAATCAAAAATATTTTATTTCACATAGGCCCACATGGGCACTTATAAAACTTCAGAACTTAGTGCATGGTTCCAAATTGGTTGTTTCCTAAGGAGAAGAACCGACAAGAAAGTCCACAGTTTCTCTTTAAAAAATAATTGATTTTCACAATTTTTGCATAATATGTACAGTATTTTTTTCTAGCCCAGTCATCATATATCATAAATTTATACCATTCATTTTTCCAGGTATGTCGGTTTTGTGGAGTTCAATTTACCAATACTCATGATCCGGGACCCCGACCTGATCAAGACTATCACCGTAAAGGATTTCGATAACTTCACTGATCACCGAGAGTTCTTAAGCGAAGGAGCAGATCCTCTGTTTACTGGCAGCCTGATACGTATGAAAGGTACATACATATACATATTATTGGATGGGCTTACGTCAAGTTATTATTAAAGATGAGACTGGGCATACATTTTATATCTTTGGAAGTGTTTATCTTTCAATCAATTGGCTTTGAGAAAAAATTGTTTTAGGAACCTTAATGTCGTTTTTAAAGTTCCGTCTATAGACACTCCACACGTATAGGTTTGGTATACTTTTTTAGTTTTAGTTTCCCTAGTTTAGTGTTTTTGTAAAAACTGTTCGTGTTTCTGTAAACCGAATTACGAATTCGGTTTACAGACTACATCTACCAGGTTTCAACTGTGTAGTCCTAATACGAGTAGTTTCGGAATAAAGTTGCTGTGACATACGGACAGACATGACGAATCTATTTAAAGGGTTCCGTTTTTTGTCATTCGGCTTCAGAATTCTAAAAGTGACATAAAATTATATGAGAGATATCAAAAACAAAACATAAAATTACAAAATTGAAATTAATAGCATTAACTTTACAGTACATTTTGACAAATAAATTTATTGAACGTAACTGCGAAATTTTCCACAGATTCCTTTTAACCTTGCTATTTTGTGGACGTGACACAAAAAATAAAGTTCACTATTATTATAAATTACTTGTTGAAAATGGTTATATTTGAAACTAACATTGAGTGGAATTAACTTTAATTATCTTATTATTTGCTTCTTATATACATTTTAAATTTGATCCAAGCATATTATTTTACTTATGGGTTTTATTTTCATGTACTAAGGTTTTCCTTAACTACATATGTCAGGGTTGGGTTCCAGTATAACCGGCTATATACAGCTGAGTATCGCTCAGCTCAAACTCCTTAAAGTTCTAAGTTGAGCTACGTGATAACTGATCAATGCTTGCACTGTTTGGCACCACAGATATAAACCTACAAGGCCCTACATTATGTAAGCCATACACGCTACGATCTACTGGAGAGATTATTTGTGCAGATGTGCCTGCGCAGGTCAAACGAACATCGGTAGCGTATATGGGGTCGTTCCGGTGTACCGAAACGGTCTTCAGTTCTTTTTGCGATGGCATCGAATGAGGAGAGAAACTAAGAGAGAAGAGAGAGAAGAGATAGAGAGAGACTCATAGGCAACGATTCACTGGTCGAATCAAAGCTCCAGAGCCTTGAACATCGACGACGAGTTGCAAGTCTATTGGTTTTCTATCGGTTACATTTCGGGGAGTGTGCGATGGAATTACAGAATCTAATTCCGCAAACCCGATCCATCATCGGACTACAAGACAAACGGCGATGCGCTATCGCTACACGGTGGACATCCTACCCATACGCACAAAACGTTTTACATTAACGAAAAAAAAAGTGGTATTGCAAATGATGTGTATTGCAATATATTATTATTTGCAATACACATCATTATTTAATTTTCATTAGATTTCACATACAGCAACTGGGTGACATGATTCCTTTTAGCGAAAATGTTGTCAGATTGTGTGGAATTTGACCAACCATACTGACGCGACGGGACAGCGTTTTTATCTAAATGAAAAAAAAAAATGAATACGTATCTATATATTTAACTTACTCCACGAGACTTTGACCCCTTTATCTACCGTAGCTATAGTATCTATTGTAGCTCCCCTCCAATTTGGTCATTATATGAAGTACCAAGCTAAACTACACCAGATTGACATAAATTGAGGAGTTAAGAGTTGACAGACGTCATCAAGGGAGTGGTTTATTTTAGTAGGTACCATGTGTGGTTTCATGGTTAGTTAAGTTTCATTTTAATTTTATTTTCTCTAGAAGATCAACTTAGTGTAATTATTTTTTTCTGTTACTTCTCTGTTGTAACATGAAATATGGATTGCTAGTCTGCAAAAATTACAAAGTTTTGAAAACAGATCAGGAAATGTACCACACCAAACGGTTTATAATTAAATAATGTCGCAATAATTGTTGTGAACATGTGTTAGCTGCCGATAAATTATAACTATTTGTCCGAATGTTGAATGGTGATTTCATTTTAAGTTTGAAAGTTTGTTAAGATATTTCAAGATTATCAGATCTTTTCCAGTTCACGAAGAAACGTGAACCAGATGCATACGAGATAGGTCTACTATGCATCTGGTTAGTGAAAAAATAAATCTATCCTGATATTATAAAGAGGTAAAATGTTTGTAAGTTTGTATTTAGGGGGTAATCTCCGGAATAAGATCTAATTCCAAAAAAAATCATAGGTACTTTGTACTATTATTTATGAGGGCTATAAATTACTTCGAAACATAAAATTTACTTACTATATGGCTTGAATAAAGGTTGCTCAAATTTCGAAGGTTAACATAATAATATTATATTAATCTATAGCATTTCACTTACCCTAAGTCAATCAACACAAATACATTAAGGCACTTTATTAGGCGAGCACTTTGCCTTCGATAGCTTATCAAATATAGTTTAAGACTGGTACTGAAACAGATTTAAATACAATATCACTACTGTCAATATTATTATCAATATCGTCATTGTTAGGACCACCCGGAGGACACGGTGGAGATGTACCTTGCTTGGGCGGAGCACCGCTGTATCCTCGTAGAGACGATCGGCGGCGGCGACGTCTCGCACCTGGTCCTGATCCAGACCATGGTGTGGGGTGAGCGGGAATGGGATGCAGTCGCCTCCTTTGCGAAGCAGTCGTGCTTTGAAGGAGGTAGTCTGAACGCGTGGGGAAGAGAGAAATTTCTTCCTCGTACCCCAGCCGCCGCGGTAGATGGGCGTCGGGGATCGCGAGCCGATCTCCGGTTACCCAAGGCGCGGGCTTGCGGACGGCGAGCAGGGGTGGCTCACCGTCCGGTAAAGACCAGGCCCGGGTCGGCGGCGAATCGTGTTCCACGCACATCTTAAAGAGCAGTCAGCAGTTTTGATGGGGCCTGATAAGTCCATGGCCTGCTCGGGTTCCGGAAATGTTTTAATGACCAGGTTTTTAGTCAGTAGAAGTCTGACACTCCCTTCCGCTCCACCCAGAGTGGGAGAAGTCATTTAATGATTTTTCCACCAAAAAGAAAACCAGCCGTACCACACTTATCACCGATCACTCAGTCTGACAAAATCATATGTATGACCAATGTAGATGGTAAATACCCAGTAAATCTGTTTGTTTTCAGGTGAAAAATGGCGGGAGATGAGGTCCATTTTGAGCCCAGCGTTCACTGCTTCCAAAATGAAGTTGATGCTTCCCCTGATTTTGGACATAGCTAAAAACATTATCGAGTATCTTCATGGTATGTAGCATACTTAAATATCCGAGATTTGACTCAGTTCTTAAATTTAAATGCAATGAAAGTTAAAAGAACTATCTGATGGTTACAACGGATTTCGAGTCGACGGAGCTTCCTGTTCCACGCGCGCCTCAAAGAGGTGTCAGTAGCAATGACGGAGCTCAATATGGTCATTGCCTACCGGAGTTGCAGAAATGTGCTAACGAGATACCATAGTCCCGGAATTCAAGGGCAACTGAAGAAACTGGGCGGGTTTTAATAGAAGTTTGACACTCCTTTCCACTTTTAACAGAGCGGGAGGTTCATTGGATGATTTTGCCTCGAAAAAATAAAAGGAAAAAGGGTTACAAGTTTAGTGATTACAAATATCAGTCTTGATCAACATTATTTATTATCATTTATCCCTGTCGGATGTCTACTGGAAGAAGTTTCTTATATAAAAATAGCAGCTCCTTTGTTTTTTTTCATCTGTATTTTCTTCTTCTCTTTTGAGTGTATCTACTTAAATAATTGATTTAATTATTTTACAGTTCATGAAAATGAAGATATAGCTGTGGACGACCTGATGCGTCGGTACACCAATGATGTCATCGCATCGGCTGGCTTCGGGCTTAAGATCAACTCTCTGAAGGATCGAGACAATGAGTTCTTTAAAATTGGCGGCACTGTCTTTGATTTTAACTTGAAACAAAGATTGTTATTGATAATACTTTCTTTGTTCCCTAACTTTTATAAGGTGAGTTATCGAATGAAGTTTGTCCATTATATAACGTACACACGACTTAAAGAACACAATTATTAAAAAATAATAATAAAGCCTCTAGAAATAGAACACGAAACACACAATACGAAACACGAAATCACCGAAGGCTCTAAGCTTCTTCTTCTAAGAAAGTCATGTGAAGAACTATGTTTGACAAAAACTGCAAAATAAGATACGACTATCTTGTTGGTCTAGTGGATGCAAATGCGACTGAGCGTTGAGCATGAGGTCTAGGGTTAAGTGCTATTGAGATTTTCTATTAGAAAAGATCATACAGTCGTCCGACGAAGACGTCTAGACAGGGCAATCGTGCGGGGTGTGAGGGGCGAGACGCGGGAATGCCGATCCCAAGCTGCGAACAAAACTATGTTAGTAGCTTGGGAGACATCATTCGGGGCTAGCCCGTGTTTGTTTTTTAATTATTTATTTAAAATGGTGCATACGACGTGTGCTGTGAGAGATTGCAAGTCTTCATCTTGTTTAAATAAAGATCGCGGACGGTAGAGGCGGACGGTAAAAAAATAATATCTAATAGGTAATCGCACAGGGCCGTGAGGGTTTGGACATTTTATATATTTTTATACCTACTTATTATTAGGTGTTCTATTTTTATTCAAAATGATAACGATACTTTCAAGCTTTATTCTAATACAGATGACGAAAAATAGTAATTTCAAATTGAAGATGGTGAACTTTTTTATTATTATACTATATAAAGCTAAATTACCACTCACTGACTCACTGACATAATTGTTCTCCCAGATGGTGGATGGGGAGGTGGGTATATTTTGACAGATTCGTAAACAAGTAACTCTGAAACCTACGGGAAAAGTGCCAAACCTCCCCTTTTCCCCCCCCTTCTCCCCCCTCCCTATCGTATCTCGGAAACTACGAGACCCGTATTTTTTTTTTTTACGGATTCGTATAGAGGAGGCTCGGTAAAGTAAAAACCATTTTTCAAAGTCCCCCCCCCGCCCCCCTTCTCCCCTCCCTTTAGGCGGATCTCGGAATCTAAGAGACTTGGAACATTTTTTTTTTCAGATTCATTTAGAGGGGCAATGCTTTAGTCGAAATACTTGTGCAACCCCCCCCCATCACCCCCCCCCTCATTTTTTTTTTTTTTTTTTCACAAGCTCGCGAGGTGCTTGCACCTCGCGCAACACGCAAATACTTGATTTAGAGGGGCAATGCTTTAGTTTTTTTCACAAGCACGCGAGGTGCTTGCACCTCGCGCAACACGCAAATACTAAACCCCCCCCATCACCCCTCCCCCTTTTTTTGTCACAAGCACGCGAGGTGCTTGCACCTCGCGCAACACGCACACACTAAACCCCCCCATCACCCCCCCCCCACTTTTTTTTTTCACAAGCACGCGAGGTGCTTGCACCTCGCGCAACACGCAAATACTAAACCCCCTCATCTCCCCCATCACCCCCCCCTTTTATTTTTTTTTCACAAGCATGCGAGGTGCTTGCACCTCGCGCAACACGCAAATACTAAACCCCCCATCTCCCCCCCCACTTTTTTTTTTCACAAGCTCGCGAGGTGCTTGCACCTCGCGCAACACGCAAATACTAAACCCCCCCATCTCCCCCCCCTTTTTTTTTATTTTTTTTTTCACAAGCACGCGAGGTGCTTGCACCTCGCGCACCACGCAAATACTAGTTATATTATATAAAGCTAGATTACCACTCACTGACTCACTCATTGACATAATTGTTCTCCCAGATGGTGGATGGGGAGGTGGGTATATTTTGACAGATTCGTAAACAAGTAACTCTCAAACCTACGGGAAACGTGCCAAACCTCCCCTTTTCCCCCCCCTTCTCCCCCCCCTCTATCGTATCTCGGAAACTACGAGACCGGTATTTTTTTCTTTTTACGGATTCGTATAGAGGAGGCTCGGTAAAGTAAAAACCATTTTTCAAAGTCCCCCCCCCCCGCCCCCCTTCTCCCCCCCTTTAGGCGGATCTCGGAATCTAAGAGACTTGGAACATTTTTTTTTTCAGATTCATTTAGAGGGGCAATGCTTTAGTCGAAATACTTGTGCAACCCCCCCCCCATCACCCCCCCCCTCTTTTTTTTTTTTTTTTTCACAAACTCGCGAGGTGCTTGCACCTCGCGCAACACGCAAATACCAATTTCTTTTTTCACAAGCACGCGAGGTGCTTGCACCTCGCGCAACACGCAAATACTAGTTATATTATATAAAGCTAAATTACCACTCACTCACTCACTCACTCACTGACTGACTCATTGACATAATTGTTCTCCCAGATGGTGGATGGGGAGGTGGGTATATTTTGACAGATTCGTAAACAAGTAACTCTCAAACCTACGGGAAAAGTGCCAAACCTCCCCTTTTCACCCCCCTTCTCCCCCCTCCCTATCGTATCTCGGAAACTACGAGACCCGTATTTTTTGTTTTTTACGGATTCGTATAGAGGAGGCTCGGTAAAGTAAAAACCATTTTTCAAAGTCCCCCCCCCCGCCCCACTTCTCCCCCCCTTTAGGCGGATCTCGGAATCTAAGAGACTTGGAACATTTTTTTTTTCAGATTCATTTAGACGGGCAATGCTTTAGTCGAAATACTTGTGCAACCCCCCCCCATCACCCCCTCCCTCTTTTTTTTTTTTTTTTTTCATAAGCTCGCGAGGTGCTTGCACCTCGCGCAACACGCAAATACCAATTTCTTTTTTTACAAGCACGCGAGGTGCTTGCACCTCGCGCAACACGCAAATACTTTTTTTTTTCACAAGCACGCGAGGTGCTTGCACCTCGCGCAACACGCAAATACTAAACCCCCCCATCTCCCCCCGTCACACCCCCTTTTTTTTTTTCACAAGCACGCGAGGTGCTTGCACCTCGCGCAACACGCAAATACTAGTTATACTATATAAAGCTAAATTACCACTGACTGACTGACTGACTCACTCACTCATTGACATAATTGTTCTCCCAGATGGTGGATGGGGAGGTGGGTATATTTTGACAGATTCGTAAACAAGTAACTCTCAAACCTACGGGAAAAGTGCCAAACCTCCCCTTTTCCCCCCCCTTCTCCCCCCTCCTTATCGTATCTCGGAAACTACGAGACCCGTATTTTTTTTTTTTACGGATTCGTATAGAGGAGGCTCGGTTTAGTAAAAACCATTTTTCAAAGTCGCCCCCCTTGCCCCCCTTCTCACCCTCCTTAGGCGGATCTCGGAAACTAAGAGACTTGGAACATTTTTTTTTTCAGATCCATATAGAGGGGCATTGCTTTAGTCAAAATACTTGTGCAACCCCCCCCCCATCAACCCCACTCTTTTTTTTTTTTTTTGTTTTTTTTTCCACAAGCACGCGAGGTGCTTGCACCTCGCGCAACACGCAAATACTAAGCCCCCCCCATGTCCCCCATCATCCCCCCCCTTTTTTTTTTCACAAGCACGCGAGGTGCTTGCACCTCGCGCAACACGCAAAT
Source organism: Tholera decimalis (assembly GCA_943138885.2). Taxonomy (NCBI): domain Eukaryota; kingdom Metazoa; phylum Arthropoda; class Insecta; order Lepidoptera; family Noctuidae; genus Tholera; species Tholera decimalis. The sequence continues at coordinate 4,773,394 of OW964555.2, forward strand.
ACTTGATTTAGAGGGGCAATGCTTTAGTTTTCTTCACAAGCACGCGAGGTGCTTGCACCTCGCGCAACACGCAAATACTAGTTATTTAATAAAGGTGAATTTCGAGATGGTGTACGTATTTTTTAAAATAAAATATTGGTGTCAATTTAGAGTTTAATTGGGGTGTTTGTTATGAAAATGCCATCCTTTTTGAAATCCAAGATGGCGGACGTAATTTTTTTTAAAAATTTGATATGGGTATCAATTTTGAGGTTAATTGGGGTGCTTGTTACTAAAATGCCATCCTTTTTGAAATCCAAAATGGCGGACGTCATTTTTTGTAATAATTTGATATAGGTGTCAATTTAAAGGTTAATTGGGGTGCTTGTTACGAAAATGCCATCCTTTTTGAAATCCAAGATGGCGGACGTCATTTTTTGTAATAATTTGATATGGGTGTCAATTTTGAGGTTAATTGGGGTGCTTGTTACGAAAATGCCATCGTTTTTGAAATCCAACATGGCGGTCGTCATTCTTTTTAATAATTTGATATGGGTGTCAATTTGAGGTTGACTGGGGTGCTTGTTACGAAAATGCCATCCTTATTGAAATCCAAAATAGCGGACATCATTCTTTTATAATTTATTTATTTAAAAAATCTTCACTTAAACAAAGTCAGTTCAAATTTTAAATCTCTTATACGTATACGCCTCATCTGCATTTTTATGTTCACCCTCAACTCCTAAATAATACGTTCAGTAAAGAGCAGGTTAAAATTTTTTTTTTTTTTTTTTTTATTTAGAATAGGTTCGCGTTTGACCACCATCTCACCTGATGGTAAGTGATGATGTGGTCGAAGATGGAGCACGCTTACCTAAAAGTAACCTATTCACTCTTGACTTAAAGACTCCTAGGTTATAGCTATCGGGAAACACAGACTCCGGCAGGGAATTCCACTCCTTAGCCGTACGCACAATGAAGGTATTCCCAAAACGTTTGGTGCGTATGGGTGGGATGTCCACCATGTAACGATGGCGCTTCGCCGTTGTTTTCATTATTATATTAAGTAATAATATTACTAACGATGTCGATCTGCGATAAAAAAAATATTTCATAAATATTGTTTACTTGTGACAACCCTGGCCGCTGCGAGACTGTCTAGACGTTGTCGGCATTTTCCACAAGATCAAAGGCGTCAACCTACTGTACGATCTTTATACTGTGGTAGTAGCCAGGAGTTTGAAGGTGGCGGACTGATATCCTCGTGCCTTAAGTACGTTAAGCCATTGGTCCTGCACCTGAGCTCTCCGGTCGTGTCAGATTGGCGTCTCATTGGACTATGAGAGTAAAGGAACAAAGAGTGCGCCTGTACCTGTGCACATATTCTGCACCTGTACCTGTGCAGATATTTCTGCACCTGTACCTGTGCACATATTCTGCACCTGTACCTGTGCACATATTCTGCACCTGTACCTGTGCACATATTTCTGCACTATATCTCCTGTGAAGATGGCTGATCTTCGCTGAGATTGGCCATCGTGGCAGAATTCGGTCAGCAGGACTATAATAAGAAGCAAGGTGCGCGCGCGCAGGTCTATTTTTCGCTATTTCCTCATGCTGCTGAAATCGCAAAAATACACAGCTTTCTCAAACATAGATTTATTCACATTTTCATTTAATAGTTTCAGAAATTCCGTGATAAAGAAATATAGTTTGGTTAAATGGATATATAAGGTATATCTATTCATACACGAAATATTTTAAGAGACATACCTATAGCTGGTAAAGAAACTATATACACAAAAAAAAATGTTTTTTTTATTTTACGTAAATATTATAATTTTCATATGATCAAAAAGAAAAACTCTCTTTGATCATCATAAAAGCCGCGTACCGTCTCAAATACCTTTGCCGCCCGCGTAAACTGGCGTATTGGATGTCAAAAAATAAGAAGGAATCAGTATTTATTATGTGTCAAAATAATATGCCTAGATATTTTTTTGTTGCTATGGTTTCTTTACCAGCTATAGGTAAATCCCTTAAAATTATTCGTGTATGAATAGATACAACTTATATATTTCTTTCTCTCAATTCGCGAGTAATATTTTTTTTTATCTTACTAAAAGTAGATTTACTCGCTTACGCTGTATTAGTTTAAATTATCAAATACAACTTTGATGTGAATAATATGTGGATAATTTCGTGAACTACCCTATAAAAATAATTTTGTTATCACTTATCAAATTTGTGTAGGTAAATGTTCTTTTTTCCAAATTAATGAATAAATAAAAATGCTTTTTGCCTTTCTTGCCCAACAGAAATTAGGCATTAATATAATCCCCGAGAAGACAACTAGTTTCTTCAGAAATATCGTGACCTCTACTATAGAATATCGGAAGAAAGAACACGTGGAGCGACCTGATATGATTCAACTGCTCATGGAGGCTAAGGGAGGTAAATATCTACCTACATACATAGCTGTCAGCCTAGTACATCATCACCTGCTCAGACCGTCAGGGTCGGCTGTCAATTTAACTGGATGCAGCTGGAGAGTTAACATGTAAACAGTGTGCAACAGGTAGTGTAACATGGAGTGACAGTCTATCTGAACTCCATAAACTAGTAGCTGGATAACACGATACCCCTTGACTAGACCAGTGTCAGATTTTCTGGCTTCAGTTACCACTAATCACTATCAACAATGTACAAATGACAGCTGACCACTGGCTTAACGTTTTCCTTGATTTGATGTACGGAGCATCATGATACATCAAAAAAAACTTGAGAGGTGTCAAGGGACACCCGGATGGAACGAAGTTCCGATTTCTATAAGAGAGAGAGAGAAACGAGAAACAGACAGAGAAACATGCGCACGCCGCACGGCTTACAATAGCTTACTATAGCAAAAAGTGTCGTTACAACTTTTCGTCTTAATTTTTTCCGTCTAGCCCCTTTCGCAACGCGCGATAAGGAACTTCGTTCCAATAGTCATCCGTCCACAGACCGACTCGCTTGATGAGGTCTTGCTCAACCTTGAAGATCAATCCATGCGGCTGTTATTTAGCCACGAGCTGCTTTTGTGAACTTATTCTGTATCTTATTTTGAAATTTAAATATACTCAGCATATTAGTATTCCGTAACTAGTAATTTGTGAGCCTGGTCTATTGGAACAAGTCCGTGCCTTACGTTTAATTCTCGACTTTTACAGACTGGACGCCAAATGACCTGACCGCTCAAGTATTCATCTTCTTTGCTGCTGGCTTTGACACTTCAGCCTCAACTCTGGTCATGACAATCCACGAGATCGCCATAAACCCTTCAGTGCAAGAAAAATTATACCAGGAGTGCAGACAGTTGAAAGAGGATGATGAGCCGCTCACTTTTGAAAAGATCAGTGAGCTCGCGTATTTGGAATGTGTCATAAATGGTTGGTGATTATGTACACTTGTTACGTAAGAAATAAAAAATAACTATGTGTATGAAAGAAGACTAAATGACTATAAGAGCCATCCATACATTAAGTTATACGTATATCATAATTCCCCTTAACCCTCATTCTGTCCTCGTAACTTTGTGAGGCTTCCCCTTCCTAGTGTGACGTTCATACAGATAAGAGTTGGACATATTTTTTAAACTTTACGTTAATAAGTAAGAAAAATTCATATTTCAATTACTTTTTGAAATGTGGCGTCAAAAAATTAAAAAACCGTCCTACCATTTCTCACACTTCATCGAACCCCTTTTTGTGCTTAAAATGTCCCCGAATTTGTAGCTGTTTCTTATGAAATGTCTAATGTAATTCTGTTCTTCTAGAAACGTTAAGGAAGTGGACTCCAGCTATTTTTATGGACAGGGTCTGTCGGAACACGTATGAGCTGCCACCACCGCATGAGGGGGGAAAGCCTTATGTTGTAAGTTATTCAAATGGCAGTTGGCGATGTACCTAACTATACACACTGATACTTGAAATGAAATGAAATGAAATATTTATTTTGTAAATTGGTTATTATAAATAACGCTTTTACACGTCATGTTCTTTTGCGTGTTAAGTTTAGTTTAGTTTAGCTAGATGAGGCTGGTGTTTCCTAACTTGGTTATTATTCATTCTGTTTTGATTTTTTTTACAGTTGAAACCAGGAGATCTTGTGTACAATAGTGTGAATGTTATACAAATGGATCCAAATTACTTCCCCAACCCAGAAAAGTTCGATCCTGAGAGGTTTTCTGAAGATAACAAGCACAAAATAAAATCGTGTACCTTCTCGCCTTTCGGAGGGGGTCCAAGAATATGTATCGGTGAGTGCTTGAATTATCTATGCTTTTCAATTGGTGGTTTTTCTATAAAATCTTGCCTATGTATAAACCAATTCGAATGAATGTCAGTTTTAAAATCTCATCATAGCTTAGCCTTTACTCAGCTATGTTCCAGCTGAGTACTAATGGCAGATTTCTTCGCTTCTGACTAAGCCATAATGACTACTGTCAAAATGTACAAATAACAGCCGGGGATCAAGGGCTGAACGTGGCACGGAGGACTCTTTATATATTAAGATGGTATCAACGTATGATGAGTCAAAAGAATGAATTATTTAAAACAATATCTACAATGCAAAAATTAGAAAACAAGTTGACTTGACAGGTTGATTAACTTATTTTCTTAGATTATGATTGTAACAGCTGGTTGTTTTCTTCAATACAAGTACCAGGAATGCATAAAATAGAAAGTGCTTGCTTTTACAGGTATGAGGTTTGCGATGATGGAACTGAAGGTGCTCATATACCTGTTAGTTCTCAATTTCACCATTATGAAGACTGAGAAGACTGCGGACCCTATCAAGTTGAAGCCTCATAACTTTAGCATTAAGAACATGAATGGAACATGGGTTAAGTTCCAGAAGAGAGAATAATATTTAGCCATTCTACGTATATACCTAATAAACACGTTTATAAATTGTTTTTAATTAATTGATTGACAGTTCGCTAACAATACATTAAGATATAAGTTTTGAAATTGACACGATCACTTATATTATCATTAGAATTTGTAACGGGATATTTACCATGTATATTAATTTATTGTTCATCAATCTTTTTCACTTCATCAATAATCGTAATGCTTGCAATAGTGTCGAAATATCGGAGCCTTGAAATAATAAATATGTTACTAGTAATTTAGATGATTTTATCCCGAATAGTTTGTCTTTTTAACTATAAACAATAATTCAATTAAATACAATTTTTTTTACTAAATGTATTTCAATTATTTAGTGAATACCATTTCCAACCTTTCATATGTTATGTGGTTAGTTTTATGAAATACGTGATCATTTGTCTAAGGTATTGGTTCGACACTCTGGCTAAATTATAAGACATTTTTTTACTCAAATTCGTAGGTTCCTTAAAAAAAGGACAGCTACCTATACCAGAACTTTTAATTCGATGCAGTAGACTGACAGTTTAAGTGTTGTAAGATAATGAATACGAAATTGTGAAGTAACTAAATTAATCGATTTGGAAAAAAAATCGAATAAGGATGTAAACAATTATTTAAAAAAAATTGTGTGAAAATAACTATTATAAAAGCAAAACGTGATTATGAAGGTACGTGAAAAATAAAACGAATAGATCATGATAATATCTTTAAATTTTTGCAACAAGCTCCTGTACTGTAAAAATTTGATTGATTGAATCCGTCACTATTAGATTAAATACCGTATCATTTTTTTTAACCGTGACATTAGCTTATGTCAGCTTACTGCATCGAATTAAAAGTCCTGGTATAGGGTCAAACGTCTAGCAAAAACGGCATTATCTTAACAATTTTGAAAACCTCTGGCTCCAAAAATAAATCGAGATTAAAGGATTAATAAGCTTTCATTAGCATTAAGCTCCAAAATACCTAAACGATACTAAAAAAAAGCCGTTCAAGTGCGTGTCGGGCCACGCGCAGTGTAGGGTTCCGTAGTTTTTATAAAAGCCAAGTGCGTGTCGTATTTGCTGACTGATCGTTTCGTACCATGCTCTAACTAAACATGACTACCTAACTAATTTGACTTCCTATACAAATCCTCACCTGATCCGATAACTTTGCACGGAAAGTTTAAATTTTTTTTAGAGATTTGTATAAAACTTGTCATAGCCGGTGTTTTTGAATTTAAATACGGACACAGAGCTACACTGCTCTATCGTCACAAGAAGCTAGCACGATACAACTGGCGCTCAGCGCCATCTATCGACATTTCTATAGAGTTGTTCGAAATTTTCGAGTCAAATACAATTGGTCGACTATTAGTCGTAAACTTGTAAAGCCCACTTATGTGTGATAGTTTTCCTTTAAATTTCGTTATATATAGGTACTACTGCCGTGACATTTGAATTTCTAACTATAACCGTTTAGTTGATAGAGGGGGGGGGACACTTGACTCTAACGAAAATCAGTACTTTAAAGCTTGATAAGTCACGAACGGTTTACTTAATCAAAAAACGGTCTTACCAAACCCCTAATATTTTTGAAAGACCTATCCAACGATATCCCACACTATGGGAAGAACGATAAAAAAAAATATCATCCCACTTTACATGTATGGGAGGTACCCTAAATAATTGTTTTTTTCAAAATTTTATTTTACCAATTTTTCGGCGTCATTAACGTGTATACTCATGCCAAAGTACAACTTTCTAGTACCTATAGTTTTTGAGCTAAACCGCGGACAGACGGACAGACAGACGGACATGGCGAAACTATAAGGGTTCCTTGTTGACTACGGAACCCTAAAAACACAAAATCATATCGAATGAAGGAGTGATAATAGCATTTTTCAACAGATTAAAACATTTCTCTACTTCATCATCAGGCCCTGCTCACGTTTCCTGTATCTAATATTATAAAGAGGAAATCTTTGTATTTTTGTATGTTTGTATTGAATAGGGTCAAAAACTACTGGACCGATTTCAACATTTCTTTTACCATTACTTAGAGGGATTCTTCCGAATCCGTATAGACTATATTTTAACCCGGAAAATAGATAGGATTTTTCGTGATAGTGAAAATTGTGGAGTAAGGCGTCGAAAAAACTGCCGTACGTTAACGATTCTCGCGAACGCTGCCTATATTTAATATAAACATTGCACCCGTGCGAAGCCGGGGCGGGTCGCTAGTTTATTTATAACGTAAGATCATTTTAATGAGCCTAAACAAGAAACGACTGCTGTCAGGAACTATGGAATTGAGCATCACGGATGATGATTGTTAGTTAAGAATATTTGCGGTCGTGTATGGAATACTACTCTCATCTTTGGGATGGATCTGCCAAATATCATCTGGACGCACTTGAGTCTATCGAGAAAAGAACCAAGAGACTGGCAACGATTCACTGGTCGATTCAAAGCTCCAGAGCCTTGAAAGTCGACGACGAGTTGTAAGTCTATCGGTTTTCTATTGGTTACATTTCAGGGAGTGTGCGATGGAATTACATAATCTAATTCCACTAAGCCCGTTCTGTCATCGGACTATAAGACAAACGGCGATGCGCGCATCGTTATATGGTGGACATCCCACCCATATGCACAAAACGTTTTGGGAATACTATCATTGTGCGTACGGCTAAGGAGTGGAATTCCCTGCCGGAGTCTATGATATAGAAAAAAAAAAGGTTATAGCGATCAGGAAAGATCGCTATAACCTATTTTTTTCTTGGGTGGAAAAATCATCGAATGACTTCTTCCGCTCTGGGTTAAGCGGAAGGGTGTGTCAGACTTCTACTGACTAAAAACCCACCCTGTTCTTTCGGCTGCCCTAAAGTTCCGGGGCCGCGGTATCTCGATAGAACTTTCCCGCAAACCCCGGCAGGCCCTATGAGGCCCCGTCACTGGTGCTAACAGCTCTTTGGGGCGCGCGTGGAACACGACGCGCCACCGACCCAGGCCTGGTCCTTACCGGACGGTGAGCGACCCCTGCTCGTCGTCCGCAGGCCCGCACCTACGGTGGCCGGAAATCGGCTCGCGATCCCCGACGCCCGGGGCGTCTCCCACGGCGGCTGGGGCGCGAGGAAGAGAGTTGCCTCTCCCTCACGCGTTCGGCCTCCTTCTTCGCTAGCATGACTGCTTCACAGAAGGAGGCGACTGCATCCCATTTTCTCTCGCTCTGCATCATGGTCTGAACCAGAGCAAGTCGCGAGAGGTCGCCGCCGCCGACCGCCTCTACGAGGACAGGACGGTGCTCTGCCCAAACAGGGCACACCTCGATCTTGGCCGCCTCTGGGCCCCTCCAGACAGAATATTAGCATACGAACAACAAGACCCGTTAGGTAAGTGATTCATAAGAAAGAGTTGTTGCCCGTATCCCAGGGTGCACCGGCTCGGAAAACTGGTCTTCCTCCCGGACGTGTCCGCAAAGGAACTCCAGTTCTCGGGCACACGGGGAGTTTTTCTGTCCAGCACCCCTGATTGCTATAACCTGGGAGTCTTTAAGTCAAGAGTGAATAGGTTACTTCTAGGCAAGCGTGCTTCATCTTCAAGCGTGCTTCATCGACCACATCATCATTTAACATCAGGTGAGATTACGGTCAAACGCAAGCCTATAAACTATAAAAAAAAATGCGGAAAATTGCTCAGAAATAGCAAAGTTTAAGTTTTTTATAGTAAGTGAAAACTCACCCTCAACTCCCACTAAACTGTTATTAAAAGAAGTATCTTCTGAATAACTCTGTTTAAAGTTCACAAAACAAATCGTGGCGGCGCGGCGTAGATCATATACTCATAGGACTCTTACAAAATATATTTTGTATGTCTATGGATTGTGTCTGTGTCTGGTCTGTGCATTAAGTATAATTAAATTCCGAAACCGCGACGACGCAGCAAAATATCGTAACTAGATGCTTTGTAATGCTGTGCAAGTAATTAAAATATACCAAGCTTGCGTTAAAATACAACAGGCCTGTGGGGTCCGAGTACACAATTAGGCAATTCTTCACGTGACCAGAGGGCTCGTCTTGTCAACAGCCAATCAACGCTATCACACATATTGTCATTTGGCGTTGCAATGTTTTTGATACATTTCCCATTGAAAGCGATGTTGACACTTCAAAACTTCATGCTTTTGTTCTTGGAAGGATTCTATTGAACTTATTTCGCCAGTAATGTTTAATTAAGTTCAATGTAATTTTGCCCAACACCCAAAAATTTATACCAGGGCTTCACGCTCAGCAGGAGCTCTTGCAACCACTATATAATCGAGGCAATCTTGTTTATTGCAGTAGCACAAGCAACATAATTAAATGTTTTCCGAGTTTCAGTAGGTTACATGAAAATTTCTGAAGTTATTTCGGTTTTGTTACACGAGTGTACATGTAACAAGAAATTAATTAACCCTCCAGAAATAGAATACAAGGTATAAAATCTGATATTTTGAGGTATTTAAATTACTGAATGTCTAAACTTTCTGGGACCAACTTAAGTGTTTTGGGTCTGTGGAGTGATTTTCAAAGACTATTTAGTAGATGACTCCTTACAGCTTTGTTTGCCTGGTATCTCAAAGGTGATGGCGTGAGAGAAGCATTTTGTAGTTCTTGGATTTTTTCATACTTAGACTGTTTTTCTCAATTTTCATTTAATTTTAAACAAACTGTTTATGCGTGTATTCGTAGTGACAAAATAAATTTTAATATAGAAACGCAATATAAATAGTAATAAAACTTAATACTGGTGGACAATTTTAAATAGTTCTTGAAAGGGCTTGATTGAGACAGTTGAATCAAATTTAACATTAAGTTTACAAGTAAATATAATCAATTCCTGAAAGTAGTTGGTTCAGAATCGGCTTCTGAATCGATTTCCGTCATAAAAATAGGTGTTAAATTTTGACGGAAAAATCTTTCATTTAACTTAAAATGGAAACACAGTATCATAACAAATTAATACAATCCTTAATTCAAGGAAATGCGATCGTGTGCGTGTCGGCCGCTTATATTGCATGAGTGTATGCGTCTGCGTAAGGATATTGTATGACGCACATACGTTTTGCGTTTAGTAAGGATAACTATTTTATAAAAAATGCCTAGGTTTGGTTTTAATTTATTTAGTTACGGATGTTGTTTTAGACTTATAATTTAATATTCTAATTGGGGTGTCTGAGGTATTGCGCTTAATCTGTTACTCGTATAGTCCTCTTTATTTTGCTATATAACAACTATATTTCACTAACCCTGTATTTTATACATAACATAAGTTTGAAATACAAATCGTTATTCCTTTATTTGTATTTCTTCTATGATGTTTTTTGTAAACCTAATAACTGGAAGTTTAAAGTCAGGAGTGAATAGGTTCCTCTAGGCAAGCCCGTATCTTAGACTACATCATCACTTACCATCACGTAATATATTGGCCAAACGCGAGCCTGTGAACAAAAAAACAAAGTTTTTTTTGCGGTTGAAATAGGTTGCGCACAGACAGATCAAGCATGAAATAAGTTTCTAAATTAACCATAACTCTCCACAAAATGTCGCGAGAGTAGAAGACTAAGAAGGAACGGAGTTCTTTAAATAAATAGCAGCAAATACAATAGTGTATCGAAAAAGAAAAATGTATTTAAACCTGAGTTTATTTGCTACTGAAAATGTCACAAGATACAATGTTTTATTCAAGCCTAATAAAAAAGATCAAAGTATTGCCAAACGGGATCAAAATGAAAATAAATAAGAAATTAATTATTTAACTTCGTTAGGTTCATTATGAAACCAAGTACTCCTTTTAATAATACATTTATAATAAGGAAGAGAATACTATATTATTATATTACCTAAACATATATATGACGTTTTCTCGAGCATACGGGTTGCGGGTAGACAGTTGCGTGAGAGCCGCGGGCGAGGACTGACGTCTACCCGGCTACTGGTGTAATAACGAGCCAATTAACCTACCTTTGTAACACGGAACACCAATATCGTGATAAAGTCGACGCGAGCAAACCCCTGCGCAACTCCTGGTATGTTATAATAATTATACATGCAACTTATTTTAGTATCCACGTAAGAAATTGCATTAAAGATGTGAGAGCTAAATTAAAATATATCCTGCTTCTTGAAAAAATGTAAACAATTTTAGAAATAACAATTTTTGAATAGAAAAGTGAAAAAATAAAATTATACTTCATCCCTTCATACTCTAACCTTATCGTATAGTCTACAGTTTATAAGGGTAAGCCTTATCTTAAAATAGCTCCAATTATCTGAAAAGGTCGACCTAATTATAACGAATAATCCCGATCAAACTCTTCTCTCGATACATACTTTCATTTTAACGCTTAAGCAATTTTCGGTTGAACAATCACCGATTTGTCATTATAATTAACTAGCACTTTGCTTGCGACTTCGTCTGCGTGAATTTTGAAATAATGTATAACATATAGCACTCCCCAATAATGCAGCTTGCTACCAAAGAAAGAATTTCTAGAATTGGATCACTAGTTCCGAAGATGGGCACCCCTACATACAAATTGACAAACAAATGTTACCTCTTTATTATATTAGTATAGATGTAAACCCTCTTAAGTTGCAAACTTTTGTTTTATTACTTTTATTTAGTTTATTTACTAAAATAAAACATAATTTTAGAAGAAAATCAACATTTTACAAATAAAATCAGCGTACGGTTTGTAATGATTGAAGCCTTCTGCATCTGAACTAGACTGAACTAGACCTTCTGTATCTTAGATTGAAAAAAAAAAAACTAACAGTAGTAAGGATTACATACAAAATTATGGTAAATATGCTACCCACAACGTTTTCCACGGATTACTATATAAAAACTAGAGCGACATATAATACGGTGAGATGTACTTTTTGAACTAAAAGAAAAACAACATTTAATAAAGTGTGATGCAGGATATGTAAAATATGAATGATTTCATAAACCGGGCAGACAAAATTACACGTCAATCACAAAGTCAACTGATCATCAGTCAACCGATCATATTGATCCCCTTACAAAATTTTTTCATTTAACTAGTTGCTGTTTACGGTTTTGTTAATAAAAGTGGTTGCCCAGTGGTCAAAACTCAACCATAATATACACCATGGACTATACTACAATGCAATATATAATAGCATGGAATAGTATTTTGTCAAATCCATGCAAAGGTTGTCTGTATAAGATCGCTTTTCGCGTTAAGATCACCCATACATTGTATCACATTTTTAGTTGTCAGGCTCATATTTGTTTTCTATAACAGTGAACAAGAAAGAGTCTATCTATCATAATTTAAATTATTTCTAATGCATTGTTATTACAAAACAAAAATTGGCTTTCTTCACTCCTCTCTATAAACTGTAACGGTCTCTATGAAATTAAATAAGGCAATTTAATACGGGTCCTACTGCGTGGTTTTCGTAAAAAGGGGAACAAAGTTTTTGCTTCACGTATATACATATATAGATGTTATGTCATAATAACTGATTACTTTTAGGGTAGATGAGTTCTTGTATGGAAATAGATAATATAATGTTGTAACAAGCGTCATGCTTCTTATCTCGCAGACTCTAGTCACTATAACTTACTTTCACTCAATGATAGACGTGAAAAGTTGGATATGCTGCTATTATTTGATATTCTTCATGGTGAGATTGATAGCAGTGACCTTTTGTCATGCATAGAATTTTGCACGCAAAGGTTTAGCACAAAACACACTCAGTTATTTAACCTTTACACCGGTCCAATTATGGACAAAATGATGTTATGACTCGACTGCCTCGCTTATACATAGACAAATTTAAAAATCTGGATATATTCCAGCTATCTAAGGTATCTTTCGTAAATCTGTTGTAAAATAGTCACCAGTAAGTGAATAATATTCGTATATTATTATTTACCAGTTGTTATATTTCCTTTTCGTTTAGTTAAAAAGTCAGAATTTTAGAACTACTTTACTTTCTAGTTATATATGCATGCTGTGAAACTCTATAATAGGTTTCAGAACCCCATGTGACATTGTTACTATATAATGAGCATTGTATAAAAAGCTGTTCAGCTTCCTATGAATAAATAAATAAACAAATATTATAAATAAAGTGCCAGGGAAAGTTCTATGTACCAATGGTGAACACCGTGGTTTCAATGAGTAAAAAATCCCAAAGTCCCCGATCTCTTCACTAAAGTCCAAGTGCGTTTTCAAGAAAAGTTTTCAGAGAAGGTAGGACAAGCATCTCCAAAAGGTAGCTGGATGAAATGGGATCTCGATCGAGTTGACAACCTATTTCGTGTCATGGGCTGCTTTAAGTTAAAAGTTAAGCTAATCTACTACAAAATGTTGGCCAAAAAGGAAGTCGAATTCCGGGACACAAGTACGAACGAAACCTGTTACAAGGCATGCCTTTTAAGTTTTGTCGTTTGAAGAAAAAAATACATCTAGAACCTTATAGTACTTTTTATTGTTTTTCAAAGTATTCACCATGTAGCTTAATACACTTTTCCATTCGCTCAAACCAGTTATTATAACTGTTTTGGACTACAAGAAGCCAGTGCAACGATACTGGTGTGTCCGAACTTGTCCACGGTACGTGGAGCCTAACCGTTGCTGGTAATAATCTACAGGCTCTTCGGCCGACAAGCAATATATACAAATAACACTTACCTGAGCTGTAGACGGCAACCAGGATCTGTTTGATCACGTCCAAAGTGTTTGTGTGTATAAGTATGAGTGAGTAATTGAAAGTGTGATGTAAGTCAAGTGTTCTGAACGGTCACAAGGCGCCGATCTCCAGATGGCGCGGTTCAGACAGCATCACAGCCCAAACTCGCACCGGATTGAAGCTATTTATCACTACTTTCAGCAGAGTCCGCGTGTCAGCCGGCTCAGGCAATACGGCGATATGTTCCGAGAAATATCCCAGGTTTTTCATCAAATGGGGATTACAAATTCCAACAATCGTTAACCGCGACCCAATTATCGGTTACATCAGGCGATTGCACACGATATTTCTATTACAATCAAATCAAAGTCCCAAGGGCGGACATTTTCCAACAACGGAACCAAAGTCTATCTGTCAAGTCAAAGTTATGTCAAGATCAAATTTCTTTATGTCAAAAAGGGTACGTTCGGAAACGTTCGGTACTAAACAATAACATTTATCCCACTCTAAAGTGGGGGTGTTCAAAATGGCTGACTTGAAAGCGTCGACTGCTTCTTCACCGGACTGAAATACCAGCGTTCGGCAGTCCGCAGACATGGGGCTTCATTACTGAACACAGATGTTGGCTCTTCAAAACACTGAAGCCGTGTCAGGCCTCTTCTAAAGTTGTAGAAAATTATTGCACGAACATTTTCCTTAGAAAGATTCATTTTCGTATGTAACCTGACAGATTTCTATCGACGCTGTGACTAAACAATAGCATTAATCTTAGGATACTTTCAACTGTTTTGAGATTCAAAATTGAAACACATTCGAATATAGAACAGTTCCAAATTCAAAATTGCCGGGAAATATGGAAACGACAGAACTTGAAAGGCATGCCTCGTACCAGAAGATTTAAAAAAAGAACAACACAAACCAAAGAAGAATGGTCAAAATGGACTACGCAAAAAAGTTCTTGTTACCAAGATGGAACTATCACCGAAGTGTAGTATAAGTTAAATGTAATTATTAGATACCAACAGTTTATTTTTAAAAGCTGGGAAAAGAAAGATAATCGTCTCTAAAAATATGACTGCTTTTTAGAACGCAGGATAAAGTATCTTTTTTCCAAAGACTAAATCGATTTTATTTCTAACTCAAACTGAATTTGACACAAATCTTTTTTTTTATCTTTGAAGTATTATGTGAAAGTATGCACGTATAGGACCACGATTAGGCATTATTTATTTATTTAATTAAGGTTCACTAACAGTTGTTACAGATATAACACAGATAGGAAAATATATGTATTAGTGTCTTAAATCTAACTGCACAACCAATTACAGGCAAACACCACAAACAATATGCTCTTGGTAATATAATTAAAAAAAAAATTGTAAGTAAATTATCTTATATTAAATTATTATTATTGTAATCGGTGTAGACATGCTCAGCGAAATTCTTAATGTAATTTTTTTTATTTTTTATTTTTTATTTTTATGTTTGTATTTCTGTTGTTGTGTGTGTTTATAACCGAATAAATGGTTTTCAATTTCAATTTCAATTTTAATATTATAAACAGACAAATTTGGTTGCAATTTTGTATATAGGGAGTATTCTTTAGAAGTAGTTATCCCATTCTAAAAATGTTTTTACTGGTTGAAAGGTCACACAGTTTGCGAGCGCTACAGGCTATAAAATAATTTTAAAATCAGAAAAGATAGGGCAAAGTCCTACATCTAAATAAAATATCTTAATTAACTCCTAATTAATTTGACAAATTTGGATATTGAATCTGAGTGGACGTCAGCCAGGTTGCTGCGTTCATTTATGAGTTTTCACATGCGCGGTACAGATGAATTAGCACCAAACACTGTACGGCGAAGAGGTGGAGCTAAGGGTGTTATAGGTTTGCGAGGTGGTCTACGGGGTACTCTAAAGTTGAATTTATTATGTTATATTTATGGAAATATACAGTCTTATCTGACGTGTGCTTTACATAATTTAAACTGTAATACCTCTAACTCAAAATGCTACAGATTAAATAATATACTACATAACCTCAAAAACATATTACACAATTACTTGATACTCCCAGCTTTTAAAAATATATTTAATGCCTTGCTTCGTTCTATTTACATAGGCAAATCAAATAACATATGTTTCATCAAGTTACGTTTTATTAGATTTTACTAGTCCAAGCATGTTAGGCAGATGGCCATTGTTCTTTATATTATGTACCTTCGAGAATTTTTGGTCCGTGGTATTTCCATGTTTTAAAACACAAAAAAATAACAAGTCTATAGTATGATTGCCTACATTGACATGATATCTAAAATGAGTCAGTCTACACATCTGAGTTGTTTGCTATAAAGAGTTTCGTTTTATCTTTGCAATCCAAGATTAGGCCAGTCATAATTAATATACACTTAAAATTGGAATTAATATAAATCTACTAATCTTAAATTTTCCATGATCCAGTCTATTACAAGTACCCAAGTACCAGTCTATTTCTGGATCCGTAGTTTCTTTGCGAAAACAAGTTTAAGTTTTGTTTGGTAGGTGTAATAATGAAAAATATTTATTGTCTTAAAAATATATGTTACACTGTTGTTTGAGGCCCTAGGTACCGCGCTAGGATTCCTTGTGTTGCATGGTCTAGGCTCACAATACAGCAAAAAATAATCATCTAAATTCGGTTGTGAATTGACGACAAATTGTTGAAGGACTTGTTACTCTATGAGAGAAAATACTCAGTTTGATTCTTCCTATTCAAATAAAATATATATACATATATAATATCTATGAAAAAATAATAAATTGTTAATTGGTAATATTCATATCTTTATTTAAAATATACCATTACACAGAATTCTGTTTTTGAAATGAGGATTATATACGGTTGCGTTAGTTTTAATTTGGATTAGTTTAAACCCTTCATAAACAGATCCGAATTTTAATGTGGTATCCGTTGAAATCCTTCAATTATCGAGACTGAATCATTTAGTTTAATAATTTATTTAAAACGATAGCAAAGCAAAATATTCAATATCAATTAATGTTGAATTTCATAGCTTAGTTCAGTAATGATATTATGGAAACAATGATTAAAATATTATTTTTAAACAGGAGCCTTGAACATCGGCGGCGTCTTGCAAGCCTATCAGTTTTCTATCGGTTTCATTTCGGGGAGTGTGCGATGGAATTGCACAGTCTAAATCCACCAAGCCTGTTCCATCATCGGAAACACAGACTCCGGCAGGGAATTCCACTCCTTAGCCGTACGCACAATGAAAGTATTCCCAAAACGTTTCGTGCGTATGGGTGTGATGCCCACCATGTAACGATGGTGCATCGCCGTTTGTCTTGTAGTCCTATGATGGGGCTTGGCGGAATTAGATTGTGTAATTCCATCGCACACTCCCCGAAATGTAACCGATAGGAAACTGGAGGAATCTCGATGTTTTACGATGGTCACTCCCCATCCACAAATTGATCATGGCAAATGTTGCTTAACCTTGAATTTTGACCCCGTGGGGCTGTTACTATTTAGCCATGAGCTCTTCAAATAGAATGCATTGAGACTAAGGAGTTAAATTTACCTGCCAGTGTTACCTAACAGAGAAATAGAACGTAATAATTTACATCGTTTTCTTGAATCATTCTCATGTTATTCTGCTAGTACTTTTCTTAAACTATATTTGAAAAGCTCTTAAAGAAGCCTTAATGGATTTCTTATCAAGTTGTAAGTGCATTTAGCATAAACTAACTGCCAATAAAGATCTTTCAAAATAGAAATTAACTTCTATTTCCTGATAACTACACATTTGGTAGGAAATTTACATACATACTATGAGCTAACAACTGCCGAACCAGGCGTGATGTTACATCAATTAGAATCAAACAATAAACATAGATCAACAACTCCAGATAGCCTGGTATCAGATTCGATCGCTGCTATTTATTGTCTGCCGTGATTTCAATTAGTGCTGACGCTAATTAACTAATTGTATTGTACCTACTCATTGCAGAACACATCGAGGCAGTATATAGGCAGATATGGAGTATTTAATATATACATAGAGTACTTGTAATTGGAAAGACTATTGAACTAGGTTGATACGACGCAAGTGACGCAATGGTGAGTTTAGAAATGTTAACTACGATTTTTTTAAATGTCGTTTGGGACAAATAGGTCTTGAATTTTTGTGGTTCACAAATCAGACAATACAATTCCACTTACACTAAATTGTTACTTTAAAACCAAACTAAACTGCATCCTAAGTTCTAATATAGTCAATACAGCATTGATTTGTTACGAGCTTAACTTACAATTTTACTTTTACGTTACAAAAAAGAAAAATCAAACAGGATTAATTATTACAAGTATTTGAGCTGCTTTCTAAGCTCTTCCTTAAAAATAAGGAAGAGCGGAAGAGGGTCAGCGTCAGCTAAAATTAAAAAATTTTAGCTGACGCTGACCTGTCGTAAAAGATGTTGATTCGTTGCCTTACCCCATTGTAACTGGACATCATTATTGTATAATCTAATCTATTCTGAAACATGGCGCTGTATATTGGTTCTACAATGAAGCATCATAAATTTACGCCAATTGCATAAGCAAAGCTAGATTAGTTCACCATCATTATAAAGTGTATCACTTAGTACTTTTTTATCGGTGGAAAATCATCAAATGAGCGGAACGGAGTGTCAGACTTCTACTGACTAGAAATCCACCCTGCTCCTTCAGATGCTCTTACGTTCCGGGGCCGCGGTATCTCATGAGAATATTCCTGGAACCCCAGCAGACAATGGCCCTGTCGGGCTCCATCAAAGCTGCTGACTGCTCTTAGAGGCGCGCGTCGAACACGACGCGCCGTCGATCCGGGTTTGGTCCATACTGGACGGTGAGCTACCCTTGCTCGTATGGTGGCTGAAGATGGCTCGCAATCAACAACGCCCGGGGCGATAAACGCCTACCCAACTACTAACACTTAACTCTGGTTGTCAGCTGGCCATAGGAAAGTAAGATGCTCCGGAAAACGTCATTATGCGTACAGATAAGGCGTGGAATTGAACAGAGTCCGTGTTTTCTGATAGCTATAACCTAGGGATCTAAGAGTGAATAGGTTACTTCTAGGTAAGTTTTCTTGCCTGCTTTTTCGACCACATCATCGCTTACTATCAGGTGAGATGGTGGTCCAATGCGAACCTATCAATAATAAAAAAAGTAAGCATAGTTAAATTTTTATTTTATTACTAAAAAGTTTTGTTGCTATTTGCCTCAGCCGTGAAGCATACTATTGCATGTATTGTTCATGTTATTTAATTTAATGTGTACTGTCGTAATGAAGTTAAATTGAACTATGAAGGAGGTAAAAGTGTGTGATAACAAAAGGTTTTCAGTCATTATTAGACATTATACTGTCAATAAAAGTCTAAATTGCTTAGATGAGTTTGGATATTATGTCCTTTTACTAATTAAATGCCATAGTTTTCTGCTATTCACCATTAGTCATACACCTCTCAGCATCACTCAAAAATTACTGGAAGAAGCCGCCTAAGGTTTTTGGTGTCTCGATCATTCAGTTTGCAATACTGCAAAAAATGCACTGACGTGGACACTGTATAAGTTGTCAGGATGTATGTATGTTTGTTGCTCTTTCACGCAAAAAATACTGAACGGATCTTAAAGAATTTTGGTAGGTAAGTAGATAGTTGACACCCTAGAATAACACGTAGGCTACTTTTTTATCCCGGAATTCCCACGGGATCGGGATTTACGTGGGAAAAACATCCCACGCGGATGAAGTTGTGGGGAGCTAGCTTGTATGAAATAATTCGTTTTTCACTTTCTTCTAGTGATAAGAGGTCATCAGACGGAACGTGATTGTTGCATCTCCTGCATTACTTGCATCTTTTCTTATCATTAAACTTATTTACAACCTACAATTTATTATCTACTGTACAGATTTACGAGCAATGTTCCTTTTATCATTTTGTAAATATGTAGGTACAATGCCTATACAATCTTATTGTCAGATGGTCGAAAATAAATTAATACTTAATATTGAATTGAATTGAATACATTTATTTCAGACTACAAAATTGTCCATATAATGTTAGTAACAAAGGTCTTATAAACTATGTTAGTGTTCATGTCATTCTTGTCTATCTTCATACTAATAAAAATAAATAAAATCCAACAAAAAATCCAATTAATGTCAAAAAATAAAATAACAATATAATAGGCAGATAAACAAAAATAAAACAAAAACATTGCGTCATCTCTTCACGTGAAGCTGAATAAGCTTTCCTAACACTGCAGACTCTGGCCTTTCTGATATCATTTTCAGAATTCCGTTGGCGCTCCCCCGGATCCTACACATCAGAGATGCTGCTTTTTTACGCATTATGGCATAAAAATCGTCAACTTTTGCGTCAGCAAACATGCCTGAAGCGCTACAGAAACGTGGGAGCCCCACCAGAATTCTGAAAGCATTGTTATATTGTACGCGAAGAGCGTTGTAGGCCCGTAGCGTGTAGCTGGTCCATAGAGCACTGGTGTAAAAGCTTTGGCAGTAGGCCCTGAACAGTGTCACTTTTACGTCTACTGTACACTTTTCAAATCTATGCACCAACATATTAGCACGAACCGACAACAACAATTAATATACCTACGAGTATGTGAAAAAGCGTATTGGAAAATCATTAAATGACTTCTCCCGCTCTGGGTGAAGCGGAAAGGAGTGTCAGACTTCTACTGACTAAAAACCCACCCTGTTCCTTCAGCTGCCCTTAAGTTCCGGGGCCGCGGTATCTCGTTAGAACATTCCCACAACCCCGGCGAGCAATGGCCCTATGGGACCCCGTCACTAATGCTGAAGACTCTTTGAAGCGCTTGTGGAACATAACGCGCTGCCGACCCGGGCCTGGTCCTTACCGGACGGTGAGCTACGCGGCCGGAGATCAGCTCGTGATCCCCGATACCCGGGGTGTCTCTCGCGGTGGCTAGGGCGCGAGTAAGAGAGTTGCCTTTCCCTCACCAGTTCAGCCTTCTTCTTCGCTAGCATGACTGCTTCGCAGAAGGAGGCGACTGGGTTCCATTCCCTTTCGCCCCGCACCATGGGCCGAACCAGGGCCGGGCGCGAGAGATCGCTGTCACTGATCGCCTTTACGAAGACACGGTGAAGCTCTACCCAAGCGGGGCACACTTCCACCGTGTCCTCCGGGAGGACCACATAATGACGACACCCGAGCGTGTCCTCCCGCTGAATCCGAAACAGGTAGCTTCCGAAACCATATAAGCTTGGCCCTTGGAATCGGCTCCGAGACTGCGTTTCCAATTGAATTGATCTACCATTAGAATCATCCACCAAATACTTTGTGTTCTTCTTCTTAGGGTCTTGATGGCAATAATCTAAAAGTGAAATATCACTCACTGATTAATCACGAATTCTCAGAAACTACAAGTTGTAGGGCTCTTAAATTTTGCATGGTGGTTCCTTTTAGTACGTAGATGCTCGTTAAGACGGGATTTTGCGAAATACCCACGAGATCGGGATTTACACGGGAAAAACTTCCCACGCGAACGAAGTCGCGAGCAACTGCTAGTATTTTACATAAATTTGGCCCAGAACTCAGCTACGCCAATTCTGGTTGCTGATGCAGACATAAGATTGTCAAGAATACAGGCGATGGGGCTTGAGGAACAAGGTAGAAGGTAGGCCATAGTGTGTGGGGAAAATTATTTAAAGAAAGAGACAAAATTACTTAAAAAAGTGCAAGCAAGAATATCTTTTTCAGAATGTATGCAATGTATAATTGCGACGGTTCTAAAACAAAGCAAAAAAGAAATTTAAACATTACAATTTTCTATACAGACAGCACAATAAAATTTAAATCACACAATTCATTTTCTGTCCGTCTGTCATTGCCAATTTGCTCCGCAGCCACCGGACAAATTCAGTTGAATTGATTTGGTAGGGAAGGCGGGCATGAATGTGTTTTCGAAGCCAGTTTGTTTTTATGTCTAGAACATAATAAAACTACATGGTTTATATTTAAATGGGAGGCTTGTGTAATTTTTAAGTTACATTCCTCGACTTTTCCTTCTCGGTACAGTTCATTTGTATTTGCTCTTTAATACGTACTTACCCAGCCACTAAAAGGACCACATTATCTGAGTAATATTTACTTTAACAGAAAATATTTAAAACATTAAGCAACAGTAATAACAAATGACAATTATCTACCATTTATACTAATTACCAGACTTTCTGTAACTTCTTAATATTATGATATCACTCTATTTTCTTTTTAACTGACTTCAAAAAAAGGAGGAGGTTCTCAGTTAGTCTTGAACTTTTTATATATATTTTTTTAATACTTTGGTTTTTTTAAGTATGTAACCTCATAACTCGAAGACGGCTGGACCGATGTGAAAAATTATTTTTCGTTTGAATGAGTATACTTTCCAATTGGTTCCAGTGTTATGAAATCAGGATCTGATGATGGGATCCTGGGGTAATCGAGAAAACTCTTAAAATATTATAGGCACAAGCGTTTTGGGTATTTCTTATAGTACTTTGTGCAGTTGCTCTCGAAAAGCACTATTTGGTGAAGTAAAACTGATAATGACGACTACAGATGGCCACCAGAACTACTCAATAATAAGTATTTCGTGGGTTGCGATTCGTTACTTGAATATGGTTGTTAAGCACTTTATGCTAGTCACAATGCATATGGTCAAGTGGAGCTGATAGTGAAGTAGGCACCAGGAGAACTCAAAAATTAGCGGCTCTGCATCGGGAAAAGCAATATTTTGTAAAAGGTGATAAGTAGTTAACATTTAGGCTTTTGTTACTAGATACATTACAAACCGACCCACAAAGCGTGTAAAAAAACTTTTGAGTAAAAAATAAAAACGACATCTCAAAACAATGAAAAGCCAAAAATAACTTTAACACGTTCGCTGACAGTACGTCGTTAGGCGGGAAATTAAAATAGTGCGTTATGACAGTACGTCGAGGAACGGGCCACTTATTTTTAAGAGTACGTCGTCTCACGATAATTTTTAGGGTTCCGTAATCAACAAGGAACCCTTATAGTTTCGCCATGTCCGTCTGTCTGTCCGTCTGTCCGCGGTTTAGCTCAAAAACTATTGGTACTAGAGAGTTGTACTTTGGCATGAGTATACACGTTAATGACGCCGAAAAAGTGGTATAATAAAATTTTGAAAAAAACAATTATTTAGGGTACCTCCCATACATGTAAAGTGGGATGATAATTTTTTTTTTCGTTCTTCCCAGAGTATGGGACATTGTTGGATAGGTCTTTCAAAATATTAGGGGTTTGGGAAGACCGTTTTTTGATTAAGTTAATCGTTCGTGACTTATCAAGCTTTAAAGTACCAATTTTCGTTAGAGTCAAGTGTCCCCCCTCTATCAACTAAACGGTTGTAGTTAGAAATTAAAATGTCACGGCAGTAGTACCTATATATAACGAAATTTAAAGGAAAACTATCACACATAAGTGGGCTTTACAAGTTTATGACTAATAGTCGACCAATTGTATTTGACTCGAAAATTTCGAACAACTCTATAGAAATGTCGATAGATGGCGCTAAGCGCCAGTTGTATCGTGCTAGCTTCTTGTGACGATTGAGTAGTGTAGCTCTGTGACCGTATTTATATTCAAAACACCAGCTATGACAAGTTTTATACAAATCTCTAAAAAAATTAAAACTTTCCGTGCAAAATTGTCGGATCAGGTGAGGATTTGTATAGGAAGTCAAATTAGTTAGGTAGTTATGTTTGGCTTTTAGTTAGAGCATGGTACGAAACGATCGGTCAGCGAATACGACACGCACTTGGCTGTTATAAAAACTACGGAACCCTACACTGCGCGTGGCCCGACACGCACTTGACCGGTTTTTCATATAAGTATTATGAAGAGCAGTTTCCACTGTCATATTATGAGCAATTTCATATTTCTTACCGCCGTAATACGAGTATTTTGTGGGTAGTTTCATATTGCTTGCTTGTGCACGAGTACTACGTTGATTTGTCATTTAGTATGGAAAATTCTACTGTCGTAATGTGGTGTCAGGGTAAGTTATCACTGTCAGCGAACGTGTTAATTTGAAATTAAAGTACTACGTAACTAAAAACGAAAATACAGAACCAAAAACACCGACTATCGAAATTAAAGTAATTTTTTGGCTTTGTAGTGTTTTGAGATGTCAATTTTATTTTTTGTTAAAACGTTTTTTGTTTCTTAGGATTGATGGCTCGATGGCTCGAGATGTCAAAGTTGACAATGATATTATCATTCATCTTGACTTTCACTATAAAGCCTTTTTTTATTACCGATGGGCCCACTCTTGGCCTCGACCTCGCCTGATGGTAAGCGATAGATGAGGTCTAAGATGGGAGGAACGAGCCCAGAAGATGTCTATTTACTCGTGCTTTAAAGGCTGAAAGGTCATAAGTGGCAGGGAACACAGAAGCCGGCAGAGAATTCCACAGCTTGGCTGTGCGCACAATAAAGGTGGAGGAGAAGCGCTTGGTACGACAAGACGGTATATCAACCAAGTGTGGGTGGTACCCAGCCGTGCGTCTGGTAGACCGGTAGTTAAAGGGAGATGGAGGAATCAGGCCATGGAGCTCCTGCGCACACTCCCCGAAGTACAATCTGTAGAAAACCTACAGGCAAGCAACGGTTCGCCGATGAGCCAGACTATGAAGCTTGTCCACCAGCACCTCGTCGCCTATAAGCCTTTTAGCTCTGCGCTCGATCGAGTCCATTGCCTTTTACACGCTATGAATATCACTACTGACCTTTGCTAGACCAGTGTCAGTTTTTATCACTTCTGACTACCTGTAACGAATGTCAATTATGTCCAAATGACAACCGGGACCATCTGCTTAACCTGCTTTACCCACCAAGACGCACGGAGGTATCACACACCAACTTCCAAACTACTGAGAAATCTACACTTAGCTAGCTTAGCTCACTATAACCTTTTTTATGCTAACCAAATTTGTTCTAAAATAATGCTTTATTTACGAAGGTGTTTTATAAACATGATATTAATCCTTATCCAAATAAATACGTTATTCATCACAAGTATTTAATTTAAAACAAAATTGCCCTTTACATCATTCGATTTAAATGAATATCTTAGGAGCTATCGCAGTTTTAAAATAACATCACCGGCCGGAAGAAAACAAAACTAAATTTATAGTGTACGCAGAAGTACTTTAAAATAACATTAGTTTAGTATTTTTGAGAATAACCTACAATCTACATGATATAGATTATAAGACCCAGTACTTACTCACCCATAATATAATCGAAATCGCGAGTTAAAGCGTTAGCCCAAAGTAACTATTCCACGCGGACGAAGTCGCGGGCGGTAGCTAGTTTCTTATAGAAAAATCCAGTAGCACTATATGGCCAACCCTGGAATCGAACCCGAGATATCATGCTTAGCAACTGCGTTTGCAACCACCCAACGACGTACTTCGTCTATCTATCGCTTACCACTAACCAACCTCGAGGTAAACTAAAAAAACAAATATTCAAAGACAAGTCCCGAGTACAAACATGGAGAATGGACATATATCCATCGACAGTTAAGATCCTACATACCTACCTATACAGGGTTATTTGTAAAACACCGAAAACCTCTCAGGACAGAAAGTTGACAGAAAGGAAAGTTGTTGGTTATGATGTTAGTAACATATTACTGACATCATAATTTACAACTTTTGTTCTATAACTTTTAAAAATTCAAACATACAAACATAGACTTCGTAACATTTAGGGCGTTTAATTTAAATATTTTTATTTTTGTATGAAAAACTGGTGAACTAAAATATGTCGAATTTTTAAAAGTCATAGAACAAAAGTTGTTGATTATGATGTTAGTAACATAGTCCTGAGAGGTTTTCGGTGTTTTACAATTAACCCTGTATAGATTTCTGTACAGATGTTAATGACACTTTATCAAAAGCTTTTTTCCACCACAGCGAAATCAACATGCTACATCCTTCTTTGTCGTCTATATGCCCGTGCGCAGCCGTAACGATCACAGCTGTTCGCTCCCGCCGGGCGACACATCAACATGATACTCGAGATATTAATATTCCTGCTAACCTTATTGGTAACTTACTACGTGTACAGTTATAAACAAATACACAACTTTTTCAATGCACGAGGTGTGAAATACATTCCGGGGGTGCCACTTTTCGGTAATTTGTACCATTCTACGTTTTGGAAAAAGCATTATCTGGAGGAACTTCAGGAGACATATAATGCCTTTCCCGATGAAAAGTAAGTTATATTTTTTGCTGTATATTATGGACTAATTAATTAATTTTTATCCCAATACCAGTCTTATTTATTCAAGACTTAGTTATGTCCGCCACTACAATACCTACATTGATTAAATTCCGATCCTGTGGGAGATCCGCGATGAAAAGTAGTGTATAATGTTGCCCTATAACCTGCTTTAGCGGCCAATGAAAGTCACATAAAAATCAGTTCAACCATTCCCAAGACTACCGACTATAATCAGAAAAATAGTCAACCGAAAAAAAAGTTTTATTATTTAAATAACTACAAGGTGTAACAGATTAAGCGCAATACCTCAGAATTACCAATTACAATTAGAATATTAAATTATAGGTCTAAAATAACATCCGTAACTAAATAAACTGAAACCAAACTTAGAAATTTTTGAAAAAATACTTATCCTTACTAAACGCAAAATGTATGTGCGTCACACCATAGCCTTACGCAGACGCATATACTCATGCAATGTTAGCGGTAGACACGCATACGAGCGTATTTCCTTGAATTAAGGATTGAATTAATTTGTCATGATACTATTTCCATTTTAAGTTAAATGAAAGATTTTTGCGTCAAAATTAAACACCTATTTTTTATTACGGAAATCGATTCAGAAGCCGATTCTGAACCAACTACTTTCAGGAATTGCGTTTATTCTGTTACACGTTGTATAATCTGTGCAAATATTTGTTTGTATAAAAAAAACTCATTAGTTTTTTCATACAAACAAATAATGAGTAAATAAATTAGTTATGATGATTCTATGGCCAGTTAAGAAAGTGTTAACTTCGAAAGTTTGATGATGATGAGTTTTAGCCTAGCTTATTTGGGTTTCGGTGTCTGTTCCATGACTATTTAACAACATTAAACGTTAGAGTTTGGCTGTTTTGCTCTCTGACGGACGCTGACGGTGCGTTCGTTGGGGACTGTTGTACCAAATTTGGCTGAGAATACCATGTAACATATAGGGAACGTTAGCACACCGTTCACCCGGGTTTGAAGCCCACGACCTGCAAATTACAAGTCGAAGTATCCATATCGGTGGAATACAGGTCTCTATAATATATGTATATTGTATATATAATACTGTGTATGTGACGATCAAAACCATATCCATAACTTAGTGCAGTGTGACCCTTTACCCTGGCGGTTAAAGAAACGGGCTATTATTTTTAACCCTGTCTTGGCAACGGCTGCTAACAGCGCGGAATTCGGTAAACATCGTAGATACTCGTACGAAGTGTCGGAGCAGAAATATTTCAACCTACCCACCATCACCAATAAATTAGTTATTTCTAGTACCTCTTTTTCGCCATGGATAAAAGAATGAATAAATGCACGGAATGCAAAACCTCAATTTCAGCGGCGGATAAGGTTACCTGCTCAAAGAAGCCCTGCGGTAATCACTATCATCTGATTTGTGCAAACTTAACAGGTGATGTGGCTGCGTCTGTACTCAAGACTTGGGTCTGTACCAAATGTAACAAAGGTCAATTCAAAACTCAGGACACACCTGCAAAAACTTTTACAACGCAAGTAACAGACTGTAATCAAGGACAGAATGTAACCGTTAGGAAAGCGAGCGCGTCATCAGACCTGCAAGTTCAGTGCAGCCCCTCTGCAGGGTCAACTGAAGTACTTGATGCTATACGAACGGAACTGCCTATTATTATTCGCGATATGTTAACACCAGAGTTTCAAAAAATGAGAACACAAATTGCTGATCTCGAAAAATCGGTTAAGTTCATTAGTTCTCAATATGATGACGTCATGAAACATGTAGCATCCAATAACGCTGAATTAAAATCAATACAAGAGGACAACCAGAAGCTACGTAACAACCTTCACAATATCCAGACACGACTTCATCGTTTGGAGATTCAGCAGGTTCGACAAGATCAATGGGTTCGCTTGCAAAACATAGAGATCTCCGGGCTGCCCGAAAATAAGGAGGAGCAAACCGTGGATTTAGTATTGAAGATTGCGGAACATGTTGGAGTACCTATAAAAAGCGATGATGTAGAATTCGCCCACCGCGTACAAACTCAGCAAAACAGTAGCTCCAACCTCCCCAGGAATATAGTAGCACGACTCAAGCAACGTAGCACCAAGGACGCAATAGTGGCTGCAGCGCGGAAGTTGCGAGGCATCAATCTGCATGACCTGGGTCTTCAAACAGCGACTGCTCCAAAATCTAAGGTATATGTTAATGAACACCTTACCAAATATAATAAGAACCTATTAAAACAATGTAAGCTCAAAGCGAATGAATTCAACTATAAATACATATGGACAAAAAACTGCCGAATCTATTTAAGGAAGGAAGATGGGTCCAAACATATTCTTGTGTTATCAGAGGAAGATCTAAAACACGTTGTATAGTTTTTTTCTTATTACTTAATAATCGGCTATTTTGTATTAATTTTAAAATATTAGATACCACTTTGTATTTATACTATAACTCGTACCCTAACACTGATCGTCACATAACTCGATTCCAATACACTATAATTAACTGTCAACATCTCATTAAACACTACACTCAACAAGTTAACTCATTCACTACAACATACATATATATATTACTCATAATAGCATACACTGCCTTTACACATGGTGTACCATCTATATCATCTGTATACATACTTATAATTAGCATACATCATAAGGTAATCCAACGAAACGGTTTTAACGACTTACATTTAGATGTCATTATCTTAACTGATGAATCATCACGGCTTATACTCATTAGCAATGGCCAGGTGTAGCACTAACTATTTACAATTCTATTATCAAAACGTGCGGGGTTTACGCACTAAAACCAATACGTTTTATGAAAACATATTATTATCAGGTATTGACATCTTGATGTTTACCGAGACATGGTTACATGATGGCATCTTAGACTCAGAGCTATGTAATGACATTTATGATCTGTTTAGACGTGATCGCGGCTCGTTGGGCGGTGGAGTAATGATTGCTTGTGCCTCGCGACTTCAAGCGCGCGTACGGACCGAGTGGGACCGTCCTGATCTTGAATGCATTTGGGTAACTATTCCGGCGCGAGTGCTTGGTGTACGTCGTAATTTGCACATAGCGACTGTTTACCTGCCCCCAGACCGCGCGATACCGGAACGTATTGAGTCATTAACGCAGATACTATCGGAAGTAATTGACCAGAACCCCAATGATTATTTACTTATGTCTGGCGACTTCAACTTACCTGGTGTTGAATGGACAAGTGGACAACCTGTATTGCTAAAGAAGGGCTCAGTTGAGGTACAGAACTCCGCATCTCACCTTATAAACACAATGCAATATTGTGGTTTGAATCAATATAATTTTCTCACTAATTCTCATGATCGTACTCTGGATCTAGTTTTTTCTAATTTTCCAAGCACTACTCTGAGATCACACTGTCCATTAGTACCCGAAGACACGTTTCATCCTGCATTCTTAGTCAAAACTACTGATATCTTAGTTCCTCCTTTGAAACTCAAGTTATTTCAAAAACACGTTTTTAGGCGGGGGAATTATGAAAGTATTAATAATGAATTGCTGGAGTATGATTGGGGATCAGTGTGCAATAATGCTGTTAAACTTGACCATGTGATAGAAATGTTTTACTCCGTGATTAATTCACTTATAGATAAGTTTGTTCCAAAAATCTCAGTCGGGGGTGCCCATAGCTACCCAGTCTGGTACAGCCGAAGTTTAATTAAGGTAATCAAGGAAAAGTCTAAAGCACATAGCCAGTGGAAGAAATATTCAAACTCTCATGATTACGCAACTTTCGCTCTGTTAAGAGATCGACAAAAGAAAATGCAAAAAGAGTGTCATAAAACCTATATATACAGGTCACAAGAAAACATAAAAACCGCACCTAAACAATTCTGGTCATACGTAAAATCTAGGAAAAAGA
Organism: Tholera decimalis; assembly: GCA_943138885.2. Classification (NCBI taxonomy): domain Eukaryota; kingdom Metazoa; phylum Arthropoda; class Insecta; order Lepidoptera; family Noctuidae; genus Tholera; species Tholera decimalis. Next base: position 4,803,257 of record OW964555.2, read on the forward strand.
ACAAAAATAATTACCCAAAATATATGACTTATAATAAAAATATACTATCTAGCGAGGCCGAAATATGTAATGCTTTTAATGATTATTTCTACAAGAATTTTAGAAGTAGGCTTGGAGCCTATATGCCTTTCTCAACTGACTATGAAACATACGGTGACACTCTACACAACCTAACTGTAGACAATGCGAGTGTCCTGAAACTCTTGCAGAATCTAGATATATCAAAGGGACCAGGAAGTGACTGTATACCCCCTCTTTTTTTCGTTAACTGTGCTAAATCTCTCTTTTTACCAATCACTTATATACTTAACAGGTGTTTCCGTGAGGGATACTGTCCATCTATATGGAAAACCGCTCATATTGTACCTATACATAAAAAAGGTTGTAGAACTTTTATAGAAAACTATCGCCCCATTTCAATATTAAATGTTTTAGGAAAAATAATGGAAAAAATTGTTCACAATTATGTCTATCCAATATTATCGAAATTAATTCCGCAACAACAACACGGGTTTATCAAAGGCCGATCTACTAACACCAATTTAGCAGTATTTATTGAGAGTGTTGGCCGAGATATGGATGGTGGTGGACAGGTGGACGTGATCTACACGGATTTCGAGAAAGCGTTCGACCGTGTGGATCATTTCATCCTTCTGCGCAAGCTGCAAGAGCTTGGGATTCGGGGTAACTTGCTTAGATGGTTTGAGTCGTACCTTAGGAATCGATCTCAAATTGTTATAATAGGTGGAGTAAGGTCTGACTGCGTAACCGTACCATCTGGTGTGCCCCAGGGCTCAACTTTGGCCCCTCTGTTGTACTCTGCCTACCTATACGATATAGGGGGGCATGTCCTGAACGCACGGTTTCTAATGTATGCTGACGACACCAAGATTTTTATGACCATTAAAAATAAGGATGACTGTGAGAAGCTACAGCAAGACTTAAATAGACTATCTGAATACTATAATATCAATAGAATAAATGTTAACGTTAACAAATGTCAGATCGTAACATTTACTAGAAAGCGAAACTTCACTAAATACAGTTATAATCTTAATGGTGGCAACATTGTACGTTGTGATGTTGTTAGGGATCTTGGTGTCGTCCTGGATTCAAAACTGTTGTTTTCGGAGCATGTGTCTCATATCGTCGGTAAGGCATACAAAAGTCTGGGATTTATTATGCGAATATGTAAATTATTTACCGATATAGATTGCATTAAAATACTATATTTTGCATTCATACGCAGTATTTTAGAATACTGCAGCTGCATCTGGAATCCACATTACTTGGTTTATATGCAGCAGATTGAATCTATACAATCTAAATTTGTAAAGTATATTAACTACCGCACTGGCTTTAAACAAAAAGATTATCTTCTATCATGTAAACATCATAACATTCTTCCTTTGCAGGACAGACGTACGATTTTGGACATGCTGTTTCTTTATAATATTTGTAGTGGAAATATAGACTGCGCTGATCTAAGTAACTTAGTTTTGAGATTGAGCACACCGTCACGACGGACTAGGCACACTCAGCTTTTCGATGTACCACATGCCAGTACAAACTACGCTCAGAATTTAGTTATTAGTAGAATACTAAGGACTTTTAACAAAAACTTCTCCCATCTGGATATATTTAACTCCAAAAAAGGTATGTTTAGGAAGCAACTTTTATCCTCTGTACATGTCGATTTACCTAATCAGATCCTAACAGAAGTAAAATAGTACGAGTTTAAGTATGTACACTACATGTATGAGTATGGTACACTACAGGCATTCATCATACACCATATACCTACACACACACATACACACACACACACGCGCACGCACCAAGACACAGTCATTTAATACTCCCCATGCACACTTCTTAATACTGTATAATAATGTTAATCTTATAAAAAAAATATTTCCTACATGTTTGTTACTAGTGAATAAATTGTAAATCCGTAATTGGCTGTAAGATTAGATTTAAGTTACTATAAAACATTGTTTTAAGAGCTGTGGATTTTGTTATAAATAAATAAATAAATAAATAAATAAATAAATATACAACCTGTATCATGTGCTGTATATTTAATTTAAACGAAGTAAAAAATATATGATAAAATGTTTAGAAATTAAATTCGCAAAAGAAAAAGTAATTTGTATTCCTAAATAAGTTGGAACGAAGGCAGGTGATTGATGAAAGTGTTTTTTTTGACTTGTTCTTTTTTCATGTGTACTTTGTAATTTATTTCACAATAATTTAAGATATGGAGTGTTCTTCTATTCTTTTATTGTATCACAGGAGATCTCTATGGGCTCAGGCAGAAGAAATTTTAAATGACATTTAATTTGCTGTTATAAATAACTCTTCCCGTTTCGTTTTTCGTTTTAAATAAATAAACTAGGTGAGGCCGGTTTTGTCCTAGCTACCTACCTTGATAAGAAACATCGAAACAAACTCAGAGGTCTAAGTTTCTTATCAAGTCAACAAAATGCGTATGAAACTGGCTCACTCATACAAAAACCATGGAGGTTTATGTAAGGTACTCTTTTAGGGAACAAAGCACACATTAGAGTAGATTTGTCTAAAGTCGAAACATTCCAAGCATTTGCATTTTATCACATAGCTCAACATAGAACTTTTAGAAGCTCGAACGATTTGACGGACAGCGCTAACTGGGTAAGAAAAAAGATGGTCTATATAAATTCTGATCACACACGCCCCAATTACAGTAACCTACTGTGCCCCTGATAGTTTTAAAGGACATAAACAATCAGTGTGCCTTTATAGGAAGCTTGTTCCATGCATGATTTTATAAGTAGGCAACTATCCTAATCGTGAATTAAATTGGGCGTAGATAGCTGCGCCGTAGTTTTTACTTCTAAACAAATTTTTCTTTTAGTAGTTTTCTTTGTAAATTGTAGACCTAAGCTGTTCCAAATAAACTTTGTTTCTTGAACTAATACATAATATGGCAGACTTTATGTAATAAGCAACATAGTCAACCTATTATGTTCTCGCAGGTTTCCTCTCCATGAGAAGGAATGATCGACGCGAGGTGGTGGATGTCGCATTTCTTGGTATTTTTTCTATCCGCAACCACCATCGCTTACCATAGCGAGATGGTGATCAAAGGTTCTCCTATCAATAAAAAAAAACCTAGTACATACCGGTTTCGTCACGATGCTTTCCTTCACAATTTTGAGAGCAGCTCTGATGATAAAAATTACACACTGTAATAATAAATAATAATAAATAATAATGTACTTGATTGGGTACGAACCTTTCAACTTGTAAGTCGCGCCTCTGACTTCTGCCACACCTATATCTACATCTGATTAAATATACCATTAATGTTTCCAGGTATGTCGGTTTTGTGGAGTTCACGTTACCAATACTCCTGATCCGGGATCCTGACCTGATCAAGACTATCACCGTAAAGGATTTCGATCATTTCACTGATCACCGGGAGTTCTTCAGCGAAGAAGCAGATCCTCTGTTTGCTGGTAGCCTGTTACTTATGAAAGGTAACTGTAGCTGCCATATTATTTGAAGTGCTTACGTTAAGTTATAATTAGTCTTAATTTAATGAGAATAATGAAAGGTATCTTTGGTCAGAATTGTAGCTATCCTTTACATTCAAATTTAAACATGGTTTTTGTGAACAGAGTGTAAATTTTTCCGCTGATGTTTGTGTTACAAAAAAGTGTCAAAGTGCGAGTTGAACTCGCCCATGAAGTGTTCCGTAATAACATACATAGATCAGCGCAAAATAAATTTGTGTCTCATAGTGTTTGTATAAATGAAACAGTTATATATGCGGTTTTTGAAAATGTGCTTTATTTAGTGTAAAAGCGGTTCACAGACTACTACTAAGTTTCGTTCTAAAAGTTATGAAACAGAGTGTCAGTGACATACGGATGGACAGACAGACAGACATGTAGAATCCACAAGGTTTCCATGTTTGCCATTTAGCTACAGAACCTTACAAAAGGCATACATAACACTATATGAAAGAAATTAAAAACATTACATAAAATTGCATAATTGGAATGATTAACGTGCAACTAGCATTTACTTTACATCATTAGGAAAAACAAACGATATTATTTTATATATCCTTGGTATAAAAAAAATTGTCAATGAATTTATTAAATGTTATAACTGCGAAATATTCCACAGATTATTTTAAACATTGCTATATTCTGTACGTGACACAAAAAATAAAGTTCAATATAATTATAAACTACGTATTGAAAATGGCTATGTCTCAAACTAACGTTTAATTATCGTATTATTTGCTTCTTATAAAATTTTTAAATTAGATCCAAGTATATTATCATACTTAAATGCACCAATTAAGTTCTTGGCTTTGACTACATTTTTTTTTAATTTATCGGCAGCTAACACACATGGTGTCTAACAATATTGTTTTTTAATACAAAATATGGATTACGACAATTAACTAGAAATCAATATTTTAGGCTACGGCCGCGAAATAGACAGTAGAAATCGTAATAACTACTTGAATTTCTAGAAAAAATAAAATAATAATAAAACTTAACCAGGAGACCATGCACATACTAAAATAAACCACTTCCTTGATGACGTCAGTCAACTCTTAACTGCCCAATTTATGTCAATCTGATATAGTGCAGCTTGGGAATTCATATAATGACTAAATTGGAGGGGGGCTACAATAACAACAAATCATGCAGACAAATGGGTCAAAGTCATGTGAGGTAAGTAGATACATAGATATGTATTCATTTATTTTCATTCTGATAAAAATGTTGCCCCATCGAAAATCTGTCATCTTTTGCTAAGAGGAATCATGTCATTCAATCGTTCTATGTTATTATTCAGCTACATCCGGATAGACTCGAACCCGACCCTAACGCACTTGGAAAAAGGCTACGCAGATAATGAGTCGTTTAACTAAAGCTCTGTATCATTCAAACAAAATGTCGGACAAAGAACAAGTTGTATTTCTAACTTCACTCCTAATTTTGTTAAATATTTAATACCCTGGTATTCCTTATTTATTCAAAACATACGTAAAAAAGCTTTTCTTTATTAACTTCTACAATTAGGTAAAACCTTCATTACTCATTTCGACACTTTTTCTCTTAGGCTGTATTTTATGTTTTTGTAAATAAAAATGTGAAGTAATTTTCGTAAACAAAATTGCTGTCTGTCAAATAATAATCTCGCTGTTACAAAAACTCTTATACAATTTAAGTGCGTTGTTAGTAGTTATATATTGAAAATTCTTCTTTGACAAGTCTTTCTAAACCCTATTTTAATATCTAGACTAATATTATAAAGCGGTAAAGTGTTTGTTTAAATACACTAATCTTCGATGTTGCGGGAATGTTCTAACGAGATACCGCGGCCCCGAAACTTACGAGCAGCTGAAGGCACAGGGTGGGTTTTTAGTCAGTAGAAGTCTGACACTTCCTCCGTGAGGAGTCATTGGATGATTTTCCCACTAAGAAACAAAAAATGGCCAAGTGCGAATCAGACTCGCCCATAAAGGGTTCCGTAGTAACTACGACAATTAACTTTGTTTTTCATAGTGTATGAATTACAAAGTTATATTTGCGGTTTTAGTAAATATCCTATATCTCAAAAACTCCTAACCCGATCTCGTTCAAACTAATTTTCCTTAAAAGTTTTCATTAAGATCTACAGCATTATTTTTTTTTTAGATTTTTCACTCTATTATTATAGAAGTTAGAGGGGGAACACACATTGTACCACTTTGGAAGCGTATATCTTTTAAACGATTGACTTTATGAAAAAGTGGTTTTATGAACCTCAATATCACCTGTCTATAGATATATATATATATAGGTATACGTATAGGTTTGATGAAAAAATATATTTTCAGTTTCAGTTCCATATATCGGGAGACCCCCTTAATTCTATTTTTTTCTTAAAATCAAAAGCGGTTTACAGAATACATCTACCTACCAAGTTTCAAATGTATAGTCTTCATATTTTCGGAATAAAATGGCTGTAACATACGGATGGACGGACAGACAAACTGACAGACAGGCAGACAGACATGACGAAACTATAAGGGTTCTGTTTTTTTGCCATACAGCTATGGAACCCTAGAAACTGGGTAGATTTGGATGAAAGTTGGCATGTAAGTAAGTAACTTGAAGCTTCAGGTAGGTTTAAATATACGGGAGGAGCCGCGCCGTGCCCTCGATTCAGCAGTGGGAAACGACCTTTCGCTACCAGCTGTGATTCGTTCCATGGCAAGCGGCGCAACGACTTGGGACGCGGTGATTTCCTTCTGCAAAATTGTCATATCGCCGAAGGACGCTGCGGAAAGGAAGAGGGAGATCTCGAGCGCTCTCCTGGCCCGCAGAAGGCGAAGATGTCCGCCGTCCTCTATAACACGAGACCCGAGATGGCGACGCATTTTGTTCCACGCGCACCCTGCTCAGAAGTAACAAGGGGAAATAAATAAGTCCCCCCGCTTAAAGAGATGGGGCCCGCAGAGACGGCACATGTGTACGATGGAACACGGGGTGGTTTTAGTCAGTATGATTCTGACAGACCCCTTCGTCAGCCCCAGGGCGGCGGGCATCTATGAGGATTTCAACCTCGAAAAAAAAGGTTTAATTATAAAGGTATAATATACCCTTTTTATGCGACAGCAAAAGAAGGGGTATTGTGTTTGAATCGTTTTGAAGTCCACGGGAGCAAAGCCTTGCGTGAAATCTGGACATCATTTTCCTGCCCTTATGTTAATTACTTGTGGTCGGCACAACACGTTTTCTTTTTCCATTCTTCCCCTGTCAGACGTCACAACATCATTTACTTCTTTACTGCTAGTCACTACATAGTATAAAACAAAGTCGCTTCACGCTGTCTGTCTACCCCTATGTATGCATCTTTAAAACTACGTAACGGATTTTGACGCGGATTTTTTAATAGATAGAGCAATTCAAGAGATATGTTTATATGTACATAACATGCATAAGGTAGTAGAGTAACACTGATAATTTTAGAGGTTTCTAATGTGATGTCGCAAATAAACAATTTTGTTGCGCTAACATTGCAAACGCTGGCTGAACCCTACGAGATAGATAAAAATAATGTACTACAGTATTGTACACTTTAAAAATATCTACAAAAATGCCGCAATAGCATATGTCTCTCTCCCAAGGATAACCCACAATATTTTTTTTCTTTTAAAATTACAATAAAATGATGGGTTATTTACGAAGCTATTTTTAACAGTACAGTATTATTTCTTATCCAAAAAAATAACGTTAGAGACGTTGAACATTTAATGTAGATCAAAATTGCTTTTCACACTTTATCAATAAATTGAATATCTTATGATTTGTCGTAAAATAAAAATTACCGGACGAGAAATGAAATGGTTAAGATATCGATGAAGCGAAGCGAAGACGTCGCTGACAATCTAATTAAATATAAACTATATTACCCGAGTGAAGCCAGGCCGGGTCGCTAGTAATATAATAATTGATAACCTCCCCTCTTGGCAGTCGGTTAAAAAGAGATGGTGTAATAATTACGGTTTTTACTATATCAATGGTGTTGTAGTAACTTTTAAAATGAACCGATGACGTTTTGTTTGAATGGTGATTTCATTCTGTTTGAAAGAAATGTGCTTAGATATTTCAAGATTATCAGATCCTTTCTAGGTCCAGTATGAATCTGGTTAGTGATAAAAAAATATCCTAATATTATAAAGAGGTAAATGTTTGTAAGTTTGTATATAGGTAAACACCGGACAATATACAATTCCAAAAAAAAAATCGAAATCCATGCGAACGAAGTCGCAGGCGAACTGCTAGTCATTAATATGAGACATCTGTGGCCCACAGATAAATATTTATTTAACATTATCTGGCCTGAATATAGGTTGTTCAATATTCAAAGATTATCACAATACTATTATATTAATCTACAGCAATGCACTTATCCTAAATCAATCAACACAAATACATGGCTCAATTTACACCGCCGTGGAATGGAATGGAAGTGAACGAAATTGTACATAGCATTATGAACTTTATGTCAATTGTATAACATACAAACTAAATAGGAGCTAAAAAAACGTCGCGTGTCTTCCACTGAATCCTCGCGCATTCTCGAGAATTCCCCTAGGTACTGTAGTTTCGGGCACGCCGCAATTGCGGCGGTAAGACCCCTCTTTGAGGAGTGGCTAGATCGGCGTCACGGCGTCCTGACCTACCGCATGACGCAGGTTCTCACCGGACACGGAAGTTTCGGGAGGTACCTGTGTCTGATGGGTAAGGAAGAGACGCCTGGGTGTCACCACTGCGAGGGTCGCCCTGAGGACACAGTCGAGCACACGGTGCAGGACTGCCCAGCTTGGGCAGAGCACCGACGTGTCCTCACGGCGGCGATAGGCGGAGACCTCTCGCGCCCGGCCTTGGTCGAGGCCATGCTGCGGGGCGAGAGGGAGTGGGAAGCGGTCGCCTCCTTCTGCGAAGCAGTCATGCTTCCGAAGGAGGAGGCGGGCCGCGTGAGGGAGAGGATGGCGTCCTCCCTCCAGCCCAGCCGCAGTGGTAGACGCCCACGGCGTCGGACGTCGGCCGACGATCTCCGGCCACCGTAGGCGCGGGCATGCGGACAGCGAGTAAAGGGCAACTCGCTGTCCGACCATGGACCATGCCCGGGTCGACGGCGCGTCGTGTTCCACGCGCGCCTCAAAGAGCGTCAGCAACATGACGAGGCCCCCTCTGCAGAGGGCCGAAGCCTGCCGGGGTCGTGGGACTCATCCCGTTACCGTGGCCCCGGTACGTAAAGGGCTATTGAAGGAACACCATGGATTTTAGTCAGTAAAAGTCTGACAGTCCCTCCCACCCTGCCCGGAGTGGGAGGACTTATTTGATAATTTTACCACGTTAAAAAAAAAAAAGGTACTGTCGTTTGTATGTTATACAATTGACATAAAGTTCATTATGCTATGTACAATGTCGATGCAAAAAGTCGCTTCTATTCCATTCCGCGGCGGTGTAAATTGAGCCTCAGGCACATTACTAGACTAGCACTGCCTTCGCTAGCCTATCAAATCAATCAATCAATCAATAACTTTATTAACACACACAGTATAAAACCTTAGAATAAGTGACAAATACAATAATATACAAAAACAGTGCAAATGGTTTTACAGTGACAGTACAGATCGCAACTGGCATCTTAGCTAGATTACCAAGTAACCTGTGTTAAAGATACCAGTCCCTTTCCCCGAAGTGTTACTCAGTACCTAATACCATGTTAGTATTAACAAAGATTAAATTACTAAAATATTAAAAATAGTGACAGTGATTAAAAACTAAACTTTACATACTCTTAAGTGTTAACCTGCAGGTGGGTGAATGGGTGTGTATGTGAATGGGCGTGTACCTACGTGAGTGGGTGTGTGAAATGGATGTGTCGAATGGGTGTGTGGGTAGATGGGAGTGAGGGATGGGTGTGTTGGATGGTGTGTTGTGAGTGTGTGATCAAATTACACCATTCTACTACGGAGATTTTCTGTTTCCTGGTAAGTCAGGCTTAGTAGCCACTTATTGACTTGTTTTTTACAAGCACTACTAGGCAGATTGTAAACGGGCAGCTGTTTATTCACTATATTATACAGGTTGGGTGCCAAGAAATAATTAAATCGGTTTGAGTGCCTGAAATTACTTCTCTTAGTTACGCAGATTCTGTCCTTACGTCTTTTAGTGATTCTTTGATACGGGGTCACGGCATGCTGCATTAGAACAGTATTTAGAATAAAAAGCTGCCTCACTGTCAACACTTGACAAGATTTGTAAAGCTCTGTAGTCGGAAATTTCAAGCTTTTGAAGTTACTAACTTTTAGGATGACTCTTTGCGCTCTTTCAAGTTTTAGAAGTATGGTTTTAGGCGCCCCGCCCCATGCCGTTATGCAATAATTAAGGTTCGATTGACATAATGCAAAATAAACTTGTTTTACTATTCGGGCGTCCGCAATATGTCGGAGGGTTTTAAAAATATAAATTAATTTTCTGACTCTATTTTGTAGAAGCTCAATATGAAATGAGAAAGATAGATGCTGATCCAGTATTACGCCAAGATATTTGATAGTGGATACTTGTGATAGTTTGGGGCAATTGCAGGGCTGGTCAGGAAATGAAGAGCATGAGTGAGAAATAAGGGAAAGTGAGAGTGGAGGTTGCGTAGTTTGACGGTGAGAGAAAGTTATGTAACTGGTTTTATCAGTATTTAGGGTTAGGGAATTTTTGGCTAGCCAAGTTTTTATTGTATTAAAACCATATTGTACCTTACAAAACACCTCATCCCACGAATCCCCGACAAAAGTAAGTGCTGTATCATCTGCGAATGCCGTTACCTTCATGTCACTGTTATTTGTTTGACAAAGCTCGTTAATGTACACAAGGAATAATGTCGGTGCGATCACGCTTCCCTGTGGAACTCCGTATGTTATAGGGAGCTCATTACTGACATAATTATCAATTTTAACGCATTGAGTTCGGTTGTTAAGATAGTCCCTTAAGATGGCGAGCGCTTCACCTCTAACGCCGATTTTTTCCAATTTTTGAAGCAAGAGAGGAGTAGAGACTGTATCGAACGCCTTAGCGAGGTCCAAGAAAATAGTGAGGACTTTTTTCTTACCATCTAGGTTTTTAACAATGTGATTGGTAAGATCTAGTACAGCATTTGATGAAGACATATTGCGTCTAAAGCCATACTGGTGTGGAGACAATAGGTTCATGTCTTCCAGAAATTTAATCAGACGGTTATTGATGATCCTCTCCAAGATTTTAGACAGGACAGTTAATACAGCTATAGGGCGGTAGTTTGCGACGCAGTCTCTAGCTCCGCTCTTATAAATTGGATGAATTACTGACTTTTTAAAATATGAGGGAAATGTACCAGTTTCGAGGCAAAGGTTAAATATATGAGTTAATACAGGAAGAAGTTGAATTTTATATCGCTTAAGAAGGGTAGAAGAAATATTATCCCAACCCACCGCACAGTTGGATTTTAAAGAAAACAGAATTGATTCGACTTCACTGCAGTCGGTTGGCAAGATAACAAATGAGTTGCAGGGAGAGGGAGTATTGACGGAGTCATACCCTTGAGTTGGTAGTTTAAACCCGTAACTATTAAATAAAAATATTTAAATTGAACGCCCTAAATGTTACGAAGTCTATGCGAAGCAAAAGAAAGCGATTTATAGCTTAATTTTTATTTTTATATGAAAATCTGGTGAACTAAACTATGACGAATTTTTAAAAGTCATAGAACAAAAGTTGTTGATTATGATGTTAGTAACATAGTCCTGAGAGGTTAACGGTGTTTTACATCGATCGACAAAGATCGTTAATAAATAAGATAGTAAATCTGTTTGTTTTCAGGTGAAAAATGGCGGGAGATGAGGTCCATTTTGAGCCCAGCGTTCACTGCTTCCAAAATGAAGTTGATGCTTCCCCTGATTTTGGACATAGCTAAAAACATTATCGAGTATCTTCATGGTATGTACTTAAATATCAAATGTTTGACTCAGTAATTAAAATAAACTATCTGAGGGTTACAACGGATTCCGAGTCGACGGAGCTACCCGTTCCACGCGCGCCTCAAAGGGCGGTCAGTAGCAATGACGAAGCTCGATATGGCCATTGCTACTGGAGTTGCAGAAATGTGCTAAGAGATACCACAGCCCCGGAATTCAAGGGCAACTGAAGGAACTGGTTGGATTTATAGTTTTAGTTGATGTGTGGCACTCCCTTCCTCCAAGTAGAGCGGGATGAGTCATTTAAAGATATCCTCCTTTGAAAAAGAAGAAAAAAGGTTTATAAGTGATATAAAAAAACCAGTTTTCCCTTTTGCAATGTTTGTCTTCAATTTACAACATTATCCATTATTTGTTATCATATCTTATCCAACTCTACAGTCGCAGGTCTGCTGAAAAAAGTATCTTATATAAAAAGCAGCACATCTGTTTTTTTTGTCTATATCTGTTATTTTTTAAGTGTTATGTGTATATAAATAAATGGTTAAATTATTCTTCAGCTCATGAAAATGAAGACATAGCTGTGGACGACCTGATGCGTCGGTACACGAATGACGTCATCGCATCGGCTGGCTTCGGGCTGAAGATCAACTCTCTGGAGGATCGAGACAATGAGTTTTTTAAAATTGGCAGCACAGTCTTTGATTTTAACTTAAAACAAAGATTGTTATTGATAATATTTACTTTGTTCCCTAATTTTTATAAGGTGAGTTATCGAATGAAGTTTGACAAAACTAGCCTGAGCTGAAATTCATATATTGTCCAATGAACATAGGACCTAATTTATAAGAAAATAAAAAATCCGCTAGAAAAAGAATACGGAATCACCGAAATCAACGAGGTTTGTGCTTAAGAAAATAACTAACTAAAAAAGAAACTAACTATTCATACCAAGAACTGTAATAAGACGCGAGGTGTACTCACGTTTATTTTTCTCCTTGACATCGAATAGCAAAAAAACTTCATTCAGATAACTTTATTTTCGGTAGTCGGTGTTATTGGTTATGTATTTTCTTTGTTTTTGACACCGCCTTCCGAAATTAAAGTTATTTTTGGCTTTGTAGTGTTTTGATATGGATGTCGGTTTTATTTTTTTCTAATAAGTTTTTTTTTCACGCTTTTTAGTGCGTCGGTTTGTAATTTATCTAGTTACAAAAGCCAAACTGTCAACTACTTATCACCTTTTACAAAATCTTCCGTCGTTTTTTTCAAAATCTTTTCAAATCCGATGCAGAGCCGTTAATTTTTGAGGACTTCTCCTGGTACTTCACCATCAGCTCTACTTCTTCACCATATGCATTGTGACGAGCATAAAGAGCTTAATATCCATTTTCAAGTAATCAAATCACAATCCACGAAATACTTATTATTGAGTAGTTTCCGTGGCCATCTGTGGTCTTCATCATCAGTACCACTTCCCCAAATGGTGCTTTTCGAAAGCAACTGCTTAAGGTACTATAAGAAATACCTAAAACACTATAGGTGTGCCAATAATATTTCAAGAGTTCCCTCAATTTCTCCATGATTTCATCATCAGATCCTAACGTGAGACCAACTAGAAATTATGCCCTTTTAAATAAAAAAGAATTTTCCAAATCGGTCCAGCCATCTTTGAGTTAAGAGGTAACATAAATAAAAAAAAATTCAAGACGAACTGAGAACCACATTTTTGAAGGGGTTTTTTTCCTTTCTGTTGGATAAGAAAGGAAAAAAGCCCCTTCAAAAATGTGGTCTCAGTTCGTTTTTTTTGACACCACCTTCCGAAATTAAAGTTATTTTTGGCTTTGTAGTGTTTTGATATGGATGTCGGTTTTATTTTTTTCTAATAAGTAAAGAACTGAGAACCACATTTTTGAAGGGTTTTTTTTCCTTTCTTATCCAACAGAAATTAGGCGTTAATATAGTCCCTGAGAAGTCAAATCATTTCTTCAGAAATATTGTGGCCTCTACTATAGAATATCGGCAGAAAGAACACGTGGAGCGACCTGATATGCTTCAACTGCTAATGGAGGCTAAAGGAGGTAAATATCTACCTACATACATGGCTGTCAGCCTAGTACATCATCACCTGCTCAGCCCGTCAGGATCGGCTGCCAATTTAACTGGATGCAGCTGGAGAGTTAACATGTAAACAGTGTGCAACAGGTAGTGTAACATGGAATGATAGTCTATGTGAACTCCACAAACTAGTAGCTGAAATATGAGGGTAGTGTGCATCTTGTTGATTAATATTTTTACACACAACATGAGTGCAAAAAAGATAAACGCCCTAATATTGATATAAACAGTCTACATTTGAAATCGCAATAGATAGCGAGCGGTTTTCCGTTTTCTGACTTTTACCACATTTTTACTAATTACTCCGAAAAGCGCAAATATCCGCAGCTTTTTTTTCATTTGATTATGTTTATGAATAGCTAGGCTAAAATCAACATTAAACGCAAAGAAGGGGTAAACGTGGGCAACTGTCAAAAGTCTTGATGAACTTAAAATAGTACATTATGGTACAAGTATGTAATGTTGGTGATTACCGCTGAGGCGCCATTGAGACCCGAGCCGTTAGGTGAGGGTCTTAAGAGAGCCGAGGACGGTAATCATCAATACACACGTGTATCATACGACGTTTTTCAACACACTTGTGAAGAAAATAATACTAAAAAGCCATTTTATTTAGTGAGTAAAAAGTTTATTTAGAGAAACAATTAGTAAATGTGCAGTTGGTAAAATTATAATTAACTGTTTTTGATGGCATAGCTGTCTCATCAGACAGATTATTTACCGAAATACTTTCATGTTGTATTGTTATTTGAGATGGTTCATTATTCGTGTAGGTAGGTGAAATACAATCATTGGATGTACTTGGTGTTTCGCCAGTAGGACGCGCCTCAGAATCAAGTCTAATTCTTTTTGTGATTTTTGCACAAATTTCTTTCTTGTTATGTATGGAATCTTCTACGTATGATTCTGCTACATTGTTAGATCGCCATCCACCATGACGCTTCAAAGTCATTATATCAGCTCCTGAATTAGCCAGCAATGTAGCTGAAGTTCTTCTGAAACTATGTCCAGTGTAGCTCTCAGCATCTGCTAAATCTAAAAACTTAGCGATTTCTTTAGGCATAGAACCAAATTTGTTTATACCTATTGGCTGACAGGTACATTTACCATTCTCGTAATTTAGAAAGAAACGGTCATTTTTCGCTTTTGGTGAACGCAAACTTTCATACTTCTTAACGATTTCATAGAATGGACCGTGTATGGTGAATGACCTAGGTATTTTATTTTTCGTGATAGGTATCTTCACTAAAAGCATCTGGCCATGGTTCTTTTCTATGTCTTTTACAGTTATATTTGTTAATTCTTGTATCCTACATGCACCAGTTACACCAAATATTAAAGCAACCTGAAAAAAAGAAACAAAAATTAAGTTCAACACACAACACAGTGTGAAGTCGCGTAGATATATAAAATTAGATAATTTAACTAACCTTAGTAGCCAGATATTGGTTATCTGGAGCATCTTTTATAAATTTTTCAACATCGTTAGACGATAAAACCTTTGATTTCTTGCTTCTAAATCCATCGGATAGTCTCTTTAGATAAGCTGACAAATTAGAGTATGTTTTTAAGTCCACTCCATTCTTTGTTCGGACTGTGCTTTTTAACATTGAGTATATACACTACAATGAGCTAGGTTTGTACTTAGAAGATAATTCTTTAAAGTACGCCATGAACACATTTTCTGAAAAAGACTGCGTACTCTTGTTGTTTTGCCATTGTATCAAATTTTGGTACGCTAATAGATATTTGGCCTTGGAGTTTACAGGTAGTAAACTTTCCATAACGTTAAGGGCTTCACATCTTATGTCGGGTGATGTACAACATAAATCATTTTCTTCATAGCTAGTACTTGTAGACATTTTAATTAATAAATAACTATTATTTCAACAGTGAAAACGAGTTGTGAAAATATTTTCGCAATGGCGGGAAAAATTAATCAGTTTTCCTATGAGCGCGCATCTAACAGATCGGCCATAGACTAAAAGAATGAGGTTTCTTTTTTAAGGCTTTTCTCGGATAGCGTTTTAGCCACGTACAAAATGGGTAATTGAAAGTTTTCTTTATCACAGAAAAAAAACAAAAGTTATATTTGAGTGTAAGTTGTATTTATTAAAAACGTACAAGTTGAAATTTATCTATTTAAATACGAAGTTGCATGAAACTAGCAAGCAATAGGTAGGTACATTAATTTATTTGTACTATTGAACACGATCTTTTTTGTTTCGAAACTTTTTTAAAAACAAAGCAACTCAACCAATTTAAAAAAAGAAACCTATAACTCACTTGTGAATAATAGTAAAGAAAAAGTCACAGTTTGATTACAGGTGTCATTATGTGCCTAATTGCGGTGAAATTAGAGCCATTTTATGAGCAAGTGTGTTGAAAAAAACTTTATTTTTCATTTTCCATAGTGCACCGGCTTAACGTGTTCCTTGATTATTTTTTTATTTATTTGTTATTATTAAAAACATGTTACATTAGCATCTTAAAAATAAGCCAATGTCCCACAAAACCGTTTACACGGTTTGTCTGTGAGTACAGATATTTAAAAAACTAGATATACATTTCTAAAATAACTATAACATAAACGTAAAAGAGAGAACATTAATTATGTATTCTCGCCAAACTGTAAAGACTGGCGAGTAAAAATAACTGTAGAAAATAAAAATAAAAAATACTTGAAAATATTGAATGAAAACAAAATTAAAAATTATAAATTACTAATATACCACTTCTTGAGTGCTTTTGCAAATCTACTCTTTTTATTCTGATTTAAGATATCTGCAGGCAATGTATTGAGTAGGTAAGGTACTCGCTTATCTTTTGTTCAATCACCAAAGTAATTATTTACTCTAGGTACATTAAATTTACCTGCAGATACTGTCCTCGTTGCGTGGTTATGAGTAACTAGCGAGTGACGCTCCCAACTGCCATAACTGTTTACCAGGAGGAGATATTTATGCTTTACTCTAACAGGAAGAATTTTACAAATTTTGAAGAGCTTATAATAATTGTCTTTGCATGAGTTTTTTGTTTTATAATTGAATGATGTACGGAGGATCATGATGTATCAAGATAGTCATCCATCCACGGATCGACTCGCTTGATGAGGTCTTGCATAACCTTGAAGATCAATGCGGCTGTTATTATTTAGCCACGAGCTGCTTTTTTTACTTATTTTTTATACGTAGTTCTTTATACTAAATATCTGCATACATACGTCTAACGTAACCTTTTGTATCCATACAAATATTGTTAGTTGTACAATAAAATATATAATAAATAGAACGAGGCATGCTCAGCATATTAAAGTGTTCCATAGTTTAGTTATTTGTGAGCCTGGTCCGTTGGAACAACTCCTAGGCTGACGTGTAATTCCCGACTTTTTCAGACTGGACACCAGATGACCTGACTGCTCAAGTGTTTATATTCTTCGCTGCTGGCTTTGATACTTCAGCAACAACTCTGGTCATGACAATCCACGAAATCGCCATAAACCCTTCAGTGCAAGAAAAATTATACCAGGAGTGCAGACAGTTGAAAGAGGACGATGAGCCGCTCACTTTTGATAAGCTCAGCGAACTCAAGTATTTGGAATGTGTGATTAACGGTTGGTGATTATGTGCACTTTTAACGTAAGAAATAAACAAACTGACCACGAGACTATAAGGACCATTAAAACCGGATTAGATGAGAGTTAAACATATTTTTTAAGCTTTTCATTAATAATTTCAAATTTGAACTTCATTTTGATATGTGACGTCAAACAATTGAGAGCAGTTCCATATTTGTTAAACTTCATCGTATCTCCCTTCTTTGCGCTTAAAATGTGACCTAATTTGTAGCAGTTTCTTAGGAAATGTCTAACGAAATTATATTCTTCTAGAAACGTTAAGGAAGTGGACTCCAGCTATTTTTATGGACAGGATCTGTCGGAAGACGTATGAGCTGCCACCACCGCATGAGGGGGGAAAGCCTTATGTTGTAAGTTTTTCAAAAGGCAGTTGGCAATGTACCTAACTATATACACTGATACTTGGTTGTTATTATTCTGTTTTGATTTTTTTACAGTTGAAACCCGGAGACCTTGTATATAATAGTGTGAATCCTATACAAATGGATCCAAATTACTTCCCCAACCCAGAAAAGTTCGATCCTGAGAGGTTTTCTGAAGAGAACAAGCACAAAATAAAATCATGTACCTATTCGCCTTTCGGAGGTGGTCCAAGAATATGTATTGGTAAGTGGCAATTTTAAAAATGCTTCTTCTTCTTTGGTCTGGTTTCCGCACATAGTCTCTGCACGAGACCATTGTGCATGAGCCGTGTCGGCCGTTACTCCAACCAGCCAACCTCCCTCTAGAAGCAGATCAGGTCTCTCGGTCTATTCAGGATGTCTGTAAGGGAATTCAATGACCCGAGGGTTTGTTTCCGTATGTCGGTGATTTTCGTGCACTCTAGGAGCACGTGTCCCACCGTTTCCGCCGTCCCCATGCAAGCCCTGCACAGGGGACGTCCGTTATACCTATTGCGTGGTAGTGTTTGTTCAAAAAAAACACTATATAAAAAATTTAAGTTATATAAAAACACTACAAAGGCAAAAATAACTTTAATTTCGGTAGTCGGTGTCATTTGTTTTGTATTTTCTTTTTTTTTTTAACACCGCCATCCGAAATTAAAGTTATTTTTGCCTTCGTAGTGTTTTTATATAGAAGTCGGTTCTATTTTTTGCTAAAAACTTTTTTTTCACGCTTTTTAGTGGGTCTGTTTGTAATTTATCTAGTTACAAAAGCCAAAATGTCAACTACTTATCACCTTTTACAAAATATTGCTTTTCCCGGTGCAGAGCCGTTAATTTTTGAGGAGTTCTCCTGGTACTTCACCATCAGCTCTACTTCACCATATGCATTGTGACGAGCATAAGGTGCTTAACATCTATATTCAAGTAATCTAATCACGATCCACGAAATACTTATTATTGAGTAGTTTCGGTGGCCATCTGGGGTCTTCATCATCAGTTCCACTTCCTCAAATGGTGCTTTTCAAGAGCAACTGCACAAGGTACTATAAGAAATACCCAAAACGCTATAGATGTGCCTATAATATTTGAAGAGTTCCCTCGATTTCTCCATGATCCCATCATCAGATCCAAACATGACGACAATGGGACCAACTAGAAAGTATACCCTTTCAAACACAAAAAAGAATTTTCGAAATTGGTCCAGCCATCTGCGAGTAATGAGGTAACATACATAAAAAAAAAAGTTCAAGACGAATTGAGAACCTCCTCTTTTTTTTTGAAGTCGGTTAAAAATGCTTTTCAAATTGTCGTTTTTGTGGGAAATATGTACATGTAGAAAGTTGCCTATGAATGAACCAATTTAAATGAATCTTAGCTATCGACATCTTCATCATCCTTAACCCAAGTATGTATAGTCTAAACAGATGCAGCTGAGTACCAGGGTAACACGATACTTACTAGTTTAGTGTCAGATTTTCTAACAGGACCCACGGTTTAACTTGCTTACCGAGACACCAACGAAACTCAATAGTATTAAGATTCTCACCTATCCACGGGCAGATATATAGGTATTTTAAAATGGAATTTAAAAAAATAAAAGTTTTAAAACAACTTGCAAATCTAGCAAACAAGTTCAAAGTTTCTAAACAACGTAGATCTTTTTTTTTTTTTTGTTGTTCATTGTTTTTTTCAATTCAAGTACCAGGAATGCATAAAATAGAAAGTGGTTGCTTCCACAGGTATGAGGTTCGCGATGATGGAACTGAAGGTGCTCATATACCTGTTAGTTCTAAATTTCACCATTATGAAGACTGAGAAGACTGCGGATCCTATCAAGTTGAAGCCTCATAACTTTAACATTAAGACCATGAATGGAACGTGGGTTAAGTTCCAGAAGAGAGAATAATATTTAGCGATAAACATGTACGAGTATATATGTAAATTGTCTTTCATTAATTGATTGACAGTTCGCTAACATTACAATTAGAAGTTTTGAAATTGACATGGTTAATAATATTATCATTAGAACTTGTAACGGGATATTTACTATGTATATTTATTGTTCATCCATATTTTTTATTTCATCAGTAATGCTTGCAACAGTGTTGAAATATCGGAGCCTTGAAACTATAAATAATATTGTATAAAATAACAATATCCCGTTTTAAATTCTAATGATACTTTTTTATTAAGAAGGTAATAATACATTTATGTTATTGGTCATTTAGATGTTTTATACCGAATAGTTTGTCTTTTTAACTATACACAATAATTCAATTAAATACATTTTTTAAATAAATGTATTTTAATGATTTAGTGAATACCTTTTCCAACCTTTTATATGTTATGTGGTTAGTTTTATGAAATACGTGATCATTTGTCTGCGGTATTGGTTCGACTTTTCGGTTTAGACAGGCCCGTTGGTATAGTGGTCAGTGGCCCTGACTGCTGTGCGCAAGGTCGTGGGTTCGATTCCCACCTAGGACAAATGTTTGTGTGATGAGCACGGTCATTTGTTCTTTGTCTGGGTGTAATTTATCTATAATATGTATGTATTTAGAAATATATATGTATGTTTATCAGTTGTCTAGTACCCATACCACAAGCTCTGCTTAGTTTGGGACTAGATGGCGTTGTGTGAAAAGTTGTGGAATATTAAAAAAAATATTAAAAAAAAAAGACTTACAGCACTCTGGCTAAATTATAAGATTTTTACCAAAATTCGTAGTTACCTGAAAAAAAGGACTGCTATACCAGAACTTTTATTTAATTCGATGCAGTAGACTGAAAGTTTCAGTGTTGTAAGACAATGACTACGAGATTGTGATGTAACTAAATTAATCAATTTGGGAAAAAATCGAATAAGGATGTAAACAATTATTTTAAACTAGCTTTTGCCCGCGACTTCGTCCGCGTGGAATAGTTACTTTGGGCTAACGTTAAATTTAACCCCGATTTTTAAGCATTCTTCATTGGCGCTCCGCTCCTATTGGCCTTAGTGTAATAATATATAGCCTTTCTCTATAAATTGACTATTTAATTAAAAAATAATTTTTAATTCGAACCAGTAGTTCCTGAGATTATCGCGTTCAAACAAACAAACAAACTCTTCAGCCTTATATTATTAGTATAGATAGCTGTTGCCCGCGACTTCGTCCACATTTCCGTCGTATTTCGTAAAAAGCCAGTAGCCTATGTCCTTCCTCACGGTTCAGTGATTTTGATGTAACAGACAGATTAACCTTCGTAATATAGTAGGGAAATATAATATGTCAATCTATAATACTGTTAAAAAATATCGCAATACCGAACCGCACAATATTATTGTTAATAGCTGTGCCCGCGACTCCGTCAGCGTGTAACTCCTTGTGTGTTATCAAGTTAATGTATTGGTAATATTGTTTAGATCACGTTCACATGAGGCTTAAGTACCTATAGAACGAAAATACTTCAGCGCAAAGCTTCCGGGTAAACTATGTTGAAAGTTGACCCGTCCGGCACGTGAACATAAAGATTTCTAGAAATGCTAACCCGGGAAAGAGCGACGTACAACTGACCATGCGAGAAACAACTGACACCGAGATCTACTCCAGCAACACGAAAAGTCTGCCCTTGAGCCTTATTAATTGTCATTGCATAACACACCGATACTGGGAATTGCGTTCTTTTAAATTGGAATGGAAAATTATTTGGTATTGTGGGAATTCTGGGAATAAAGACGATTTCTCCTGCACCGCAACCTGTTAAAATTTGAGCCTCAATTATATTTTGGTGCAACTGGGTTACTTTTAGCCGAGTTCCATTGAAAAGTTGTGGTGGTTTTAAATTTCGGAGCAGAATAATAATCAGAAAGTCTCGAACTGCTAAACTATCGGGAGTTACACTTGTTATTGTGAGTCAACCATAAAAGATAGATATATGCTGTCGTGGGATATTTTTTATATAATTTTAAGGAGAACATTTCCGTCATAAATGATTTCTGTGTAGCTTTAACCATTAAGGTTGCACTCGCGACGGAAGCTTAAAAAATGGAGCAACTTCTCCCGTTTTCCCAACATTTCCCTTCACTGCTCTGCTCCTATTGATTGTAGCGTGATGAAAAGTATACTATAACCAGCTCAGGAGTATGAAAAATAATTGTACCAAGTTTCGTTAAAATCCGTCGAGTAGTTTTTGTTTCTATAACGGTTATACAGACAGACAGACAGACAGACAGACAGACCGACAGACAGACAGACAGACAATAATTTTACTGATTGCATTTTTGGCATCAGTATCGATCCCTAATCACCCCCTGATAGTTATTTTGTAAATATATTTCATGTACAGAATTAACCTCTCTACAGATTTATTATAAGTATATAGATATAGATAATATTGTGTGAAAATAACTAAAAGTCTACTATCATGTCTGGTTAGATACGAAAAAACGGCATTGTCTTTATAATTTTGAAAATCTCGGGCTCCAAAAATAAATCGTAAATAAAGGATCAATAAGCTTTCATTAGCATTAAGTTCTACATACCTAAACGATACTAAAAACACAAAGTTATATCGAATAAAGGAGTGGAAATAGCACTTCTCAACAGCTTAACACATTTTTCTACTTCACCATCAGGCCCTGCTCACATTTCCTGTATTTATTTAAAACTAGTTAGATCATTTTTTAATGAGCCTATACAAGAAATGACTGCTGTCAGGAACTAAGGAGTTGGGCATCACGGATGATGATTGTTAGTTAAGAATATTTGCGGTCGTATATGGAATACTGCTCTCATCTTTGGGATGGATCTGCCAAATACCAACTGGACGCGCTTGAGTCTATCAAGAAAAGGGCCAAGAGACTCATTGGCAACGATTCACTGGTCGATTCAAAGCTCGTTGTCGATGTTCAAGGCTTCGGGCCTTGAACATTGACGACGAGTTGCAAGTCTATCGGTATTCTATCGGTTACATTTCGGGGAGTGTGCGACGGAATTACACAATCTAATTCCGCCAAAACCCGTTCAAGACAAACGGCGATGCGCCATCGTTACATGGTAGACATCCCACCCATACCACAAAACGTTTTGGGAATACTTTCATTGTGCGTACGGCTAAGGAGTGGAATTTCCTGCCAGAGTCTGTGTTTCCCGATAGCTATAACCTGGGAGTCCTTAAGTCAAGAGTGAATAGGTTACTTCTAGGCAAGCGTGCTCCATCTTCGACCACATCATCACTTACCATCAGGTGAGATGGTTGTCAAACGCGAGCCTATTATCAAATAAAAAATAATAAAAAATATTGCAGAAAAAAGCTCAAAAATAGCAAGTTTAAGTTTTCTATAGAAAGTGAAAACTCACCCTCAATTCCCACTAAACTGTTATTAAAAGAAGTTTCTTCTGTCTAACTCGGTTTAAAGTTCTCAAAAGAAATCGAAGCGGCGTAAATCATAGATGACTCTTACATAATATATTTTTTATGTCTATGGATTGTATGTGTGCATTTATTTCGATTTTGTTTTTTAAAAATCGAAATAAATTTCGATTTTTTTTTAAAGATTGTTAGCAATGTGGACAGCATTAAGTATCATTCAATTCCGGAAATGCGACGACGCAGCAAAATATCGTCAATGCATTATAATGCTGTGCAAGTAACTAAAATACACCAAGCGTGCGTTAAGGTGATACGTAAAAAATAAGACATAGCTCGAGGGGCGTAGCTTAACGGAAGACGCGGGGAGCACCCCCGCTAGAATACATTGCAAACTCGAGCGCACGCTCGCGGTGAGTTTGCGATGTAGTTTGTGTGTTTAGATGTTTTAGAATAGAGAAGGCACGGAGTCGCCAAAATCAAATACATTTCTTTTTAATCTGAATTAAACTAACTTATTCATTATATTGTTAGGTATTTAGTGTTTTACTTTATTTAAGAATGACAAAAAATAATATAACGTGTGTAAATGAACAGACCGTAACAGTAAATGATCATATTGACCTAAGAAAAAGAACTACTAGTGTAGTAAACAAATTCTTACTATGATTTTATTTAATTCATTTACTTAAAATGAGTAGTAACAAAAAGTTGCTTCAAAACTACGCTTTTTAACACGCTTTTATTAGGTCGACCTGTATGTAACTAACTATGTAATGGAATCTAAGATGATTGACTTTCTAAAGTATTTTATATACCTACTTTGTATTTAATTATTTCTTTTTTCGTTTTTTGATCTTTTATATTTTTATTATTATGAATGTGAGGAATATGTAGGTTATTATTTCTTTTTATGTTATTTTCATTATAATTTATAGTTGATGTATGGCTGTTTGAGTATTTGTCTTACCTACCTAAATGTCCTTACTTTGATACTGTTCGTCAGATCGTTGAGCTCCTTAAGTTCAAAGTTGAGCTACACGATAACTGACAAATGTTTGCACTCTGGGTGGTCCGCTCAAAGGAGAATGCCGAGGCTTCCTTCAACACTCGGCCAGAACCGACAAAAATGAACTATATATCATAAAAAAGGAAAATAATTATAGAATTTCACTATATAATTTGTTTTCTATAAGAAGTACACCAAAAAAAGTTATAGTTCTTTGAAATTGACCACCTAATACTTCTAATTTTAACGATAACATGAAATAAACTATTAAATGATTGAATAATGAATACTGAATTCAGGTTCAACAGCCACGGTAGTCGTTAGTAATATAGAAATCGGGGTCCGGTAACACAGCAATAAACAACACAAAACTTAAAAAACACGCAAGACACTTCGTCGCTCGTCATAAAACGCGGGAGAAGTAAAACTTTTGACAATTGTCAGTGACAACTACAAGATTAAGTGTTACCAGCACTATATAACTATTCTAAACTGTATCAATAATTGAATTGAATTATTTTAAATTATTATAAAATAGTCAAAAATATAACTAAACATTATTTATTATTATAAGAATTAAGAGGACTTTTGTAAGTAATCAATTCACTTACGTAGGTTCAAAATTATATTAATGTAATCGATTTGCAAGTGCAATTTCGTATCGATATTATTTTATTTTGGTATTGGCAACATTTCTAATTAAAATTGTAGATAGAAAACGTGTTGATAAATTGAATAACTATTTAAAATTACTTTTAAACGGTGTACTTCTACAGATTTTATTTATACTCTATAATTCTTACTATTTTATATAATGAATTATCATTAATTTAGAAAGTCTGTCGGACGCTACATGATTTGTGAGCCGAAATTTGGCTTTCTCTTTTGTGACTTATCGTACTTATAATAATTGAAAGTAATCTGATTATGATATGATCCTACAATGCTCCTAATTTAAGAAATCTACACTAATATTATAAAGCAGTAAAGTTTGTTTCTTTGAATGCGCTAATCTTTGAAAGTACTGGGTGGATTAAGATAAAATTTGGTAATGAAGTAGGTTGAAGCTTGAGAAGTGTTATAGGCTTCTTTTTACCCGACTGCTAGTTTGTAAAGTCTTTGCATATTTTCCTTCAATATAAGATAAGATAAGATAAAATTTATTTGTACATAGGAAAAGACACGTAATACATAAAAGAAAAACAGTAGGTTGTACAGCAAATCTAAAAATTTGTGTCAGATTTCCGGCACCTAAACTAGGTACGCAGACGTGTATCTTAGGAGTCGGAGATATTTCGGCATTGGCAATAAATAACACGACCGTGACATTTCGGTTACAATATTTCTGTTGTCAACAGCAAAAGAAGGTTGTGTGTGTGTTTATGAGTGTTTGGAAGGTTTGTGTGTGTATGTGTTTGTGTGAGTGGGTGTGTGTATATGCGTGTGTGGGCGACGGTGTGCTTATGTGTGAATGAGAGATAGTATGATTCCATAGGAGTATAAATAAATTTAAGTTTCGATACACAATATTTTTTCTGCTTCGTCATAAGATAAAAGAAGTAGCCAGTTCTTAAGTTTTTTTTAATTCGTTAGTGGTGAGTCTATAAATGGAAATAATTTTATTAATTTTGTTATAAATACGTGAACTTTGTGCTAAAAATTGACGACTTGCAAATGCATATCGACAAGGCATTGCTTTGCATACTGGAAAACCTTTGCGCCTTTGAAGTAGGTTTTTGTCTAGAGGAAGAGTACGGTGTCTTCGCTGGATAGAACGGAGGATATATAGCTGTCTGACTGTGAGGATTTGTGCGTCAGAATATAGCTGGTCAGTAGAGAAGTCTCTTGGTTTAAAGAGCATCACTTTCAGTAGTTACTGCTTGTTGTCAGTTATGTTTAATTTTTAAATAATTTATAAATATTTGATATTTAATAACAGGGCTTTACCTATGAAATCGCTGTTTTGCCGTACTGGCAATTTCAAATTATAATATTAAATCATATACTGTCCTCTTAATCTGTATCATGGATACTGTGGAGTTTTGTGCCGGTTTTTTTCCCTAGAAAACGACCAATTTCAAACCATGCACTAACTTCTGACGTATTGTAAGTGCCCATGTGGGCCTATATGAAATAAATATGTTGAGTTTGAGTTCGATAATCATATTGTTTTGGCTAATAATTATAATTTCTAATTAATTTTATTTTATAATTTGGAATTATTGTTTCAAAGTTTGGCATAACCGTGCCCCTTGTACCTACGGCCCACAACCTCAACGACGTTTACAAAACGAACTCTAAAAATGAATGCACCACCCGTTATTAGTTTGCTTGTGTCCGATCTGGAAATTTCGACCTGAAAAATGAACCCTGTGGTTGTCGATGACGAATTAAAGGCGAATGTGGGAGCTGATGACACCCAATCTGCGGCTGAATTAGAAGCAGCTTTCAACGCTAGTATCAAAAGAATATTGGTTTACTTGCGTCAAATTGGCAAGGTAAAAAAGCTTGACGTCTGCCTCACGAATTCAGTGATCATAACCGCGAAGGACGCATCGAGACGTACCTTGCACTGCTTAACAGGCACACAAACGAAATAATTTTGTTGCCTGCGGTGAAAAATGGATCCTGTTCGACAATCGTAAGCGAAATTGGTTGGATCCTGGATTAGCATCTAAACGTTTTCCTAAACGAAAACTGACCCCTAGAAAAGTGATGGTCCCTGTTTGGTGGTCTAACCCTGGTGTAATGAGTTATCTACCAAACAGGATGAGCATTACTGCAGAACTGAACATAATTATAGAGAAGCTCGCACATCTCCAACCAGCTTTGGTCAATCGCTCGGCTCCGCTGCTCTTGCACGACAACGCGCGTCCTCATACTACACAGCAGACGGTCTACAAGTTACAAGAGCTGGTGTTGGAAGTTCTCCGCCATCTGTCGTACTCACTAGACCTTGCACCTACAGACTTGTACTTTTTCCTGAATTCTAAACTTCTCGGAAAAAAATCAACATCATAGAGGCAGTAAAAATGCCTTTGCAGAATTTGTTGCCTCCCGTCCAACTGATTTCTTCAAGAAAGGTATCAATAAGCTAACAGTGCGTTGGAAAAGATGCATCGATTGCATGGGTGTTTACTTTGATAAATAGAAATAAAATATATAGAAAAAAACACGATGACTGATTTCATGAATAACGGCAATATCATTGGTAATGGCTTTCAGTATTAATATACCAGACGTACTACAGGGCACCATCCTCACTTGGTCAATATACCACTTTGTCATACTATGTAATTCTCCTCTACATTTATTGTGCGCACTTTGTCGGTCGGACTTCGGTCGGAATTCGGCCGGTCTTCGAATCGGTTTGGAACTCTCTGTCGGCTTCTGTGTTCTTTTCCACATATGGCCCGTCTGCCACCTTTAAAGTAAGAGTGAAAAATCTCCGGCATATGCCTTGCCACCACGAATTTTGGCCCTGGCAACGCACTTTCTTTCTATTTCATTAAGAAAAAAGCAGAAGAAAAATATTAGTTTAGTCCTGTCAAATTAAGATATTCCATAGACAATTTTAGACTCGATTAAAAAATTGGTTACTAAAAATACGTCAATTTACGTCAGGCGCTGACTAATTTGACAGAAATAAACTAATATTTTCTGTTCTTTTTATAATGAAATAGTAAGAAAAAGATGCACTGAACTTTAGTTGTGAACAAGACAATCCGCGCCAATGTATTTCTTTCTATCTTAATAGGAAATAAACAGTTTACTGACTAATTTTTTTCCAAGAAGTTAGTAGTTAGACACTGTTGATCATCCAAATTTAAAAATTATAATGGCGACTCTAATCTTCTGTTTTCCGAATCACATGTATTATCCGAGGTCTGCTCCGGCGCTGTGATTTTGTCTCTGTAAAATAAAACTGGTACCTATGTAAATATTAAAAAATATGGAACCCTCATAGTTCGTCATGTCTGTCCGTGCGTCCGTTCGTATGTCACAGCCATTTTATTCCGAAGCTATTAGGACTATACATGTGAAACTTGGTAGGTAGATGTATTCTGTAAACCGCTTTCAGATTTTATAAAAACAAATATTTAAAATAAAGGGGGCTCACCATACATGGAACTGAAACTGAAAAAAATTTTTTTTTTTCTTGAAACCTATGCGTGTGTGGTATCTATAGACAGGTCTATAAAAATGACATAGGGGTTTCTGAAACTACTTTTTATAAAGTCAATCGTTTAAAAGATATACGCTCCCAAAGTGGTAAAATGTGTCCCTCTAACTTCTGTAATAATGGAATGAAAATCTAAAAAAATATATGTCTGTAGATCTTAATGTATACTTTCAACCAAAATTGGTTTGAACGAGATCGGGTCAGCATTTTTTGTGATACAACATATTTTCTAAAACCGCAAATATAACTTTGTAATTCATACAAACACTATGAAAAACAAAGTTATTTGGCGTAGTTGTAAAAAATGTAAATAACTTAGTTTTAAGAAATTTGTAAGGTTTTGTTTTTCGTCAAATAAAAATACATATTATATTATATTATAAGAGTTACTACGAAACCCTTCATGGGCGAGTCTGACTCGCACTTGGCCAATTATTTTCCGTCATTTTACGAGCATGATCCCTCAGGCGTTCCAAATGTCGGTTTTTAGGGTTCCGTAGCCTAATGGCAAAAAACGAAACCCTTATAGTTTCGACATGTCTGTCCGTCTGTCTGTCTGTCCGTCCGTCCGTATGTCACAGCCATTTTATTCCGAAACTATTAAGACTATACATGTAAAACTTGATAGATAGATGTATTCTGTGAACCGCTTTCCGATTTTAAGAGAAAATTTAAAAAATATTTAAAAAAAGGGGGCTCCTCATACATGGAACTGAAACTGAAATTTTTTTTTTTCATGAAACCTATACTTGTGTGGTATCTATAGACAAGTCTTTAAAAATGACATTAAGGTTTATAAAATTACTTTTTCATAAAGTTAATCGTTTAAAAGATATACGCTTCCAAAGTGGTAAAATGTGTGTCCCCCCCTCTAACTTCTATAATAATGAAGTGAAAAATCTATAAAAACCATATGTTGTAGATCTTAATGTAAACTTTCAACCAAAATTGGTTTGAACGAGATCGAGTCAACAGTTTTTGAGATACAGTATATTTTCTAAAACCGCAAATATAACTTTGTAATTCATACAAACACTATGAAAAACAAAGTTATTTGGCGTAGTTGTAAAAATTGTAAATAAGCTACTTTTAAGAAATTTGTAAGGTTTTTGGTTTTTTTTTTTCAAATAAATATATTAAGTATATTATATTTATTATAGTTACTACGGAACCCTTCATGGGCGAGTCCAACTCGCACTTGGCCAATTTTTTCACCTTTCGTTGTCTTTTATGCTTATTCCCCATATCGGTAAACTAATGTTATATAAACCTTGTTCACTTGTCAAATATAGATAAATAAAATCAGAAAACAAGACTAAACAATAACTATTTCGATAAAAAAATATAATCACGGTTGCGGGAGGAACCGACACAGGTATATCACTGACAAAGGCCGCAGGCGAACTGGGCGGGCATAAGAAAGTGACAGAGTCTATTACTTCCACGTGCGAAAAAAAGAGAGCGCAACAATGCGCTGGAACCAAAATAAAACAACGTAAGCGCCAAACCAAATAAAAATTGTTTAAAAATAAATTAAGCTATGTATCAAAAATATGTTCAGTCAGAGTTTTCAATTACCTATTATGCACATTTTGAATGCAATTTTGAAATCATATTCCTTAGGATTTTAGAAATACAGGAAAAAAAAAAAATAGAGGTCTTTTCGGAATCAAATTCGATGGAGCAAATTTAACCCAATTGCGTTTTCCTTCAGTAAAAGTATTAATTAAATAGTCAATAAACATATTACCAAAAATTAAATCCATACTTGCTGGAATAGTGAAATAAATGGTGTCGAAAAAACCCCTAATTTATTTTGGTATCGCCTTAAAACACAACGTGCCTCTCCGACTCTTCACGTGACCAGAGGGCTCGCCTTATCTACAGCCAATCGACGCTATCACACACATATTGTCATTTGGCGTGGCAATGTTTTTGATACATTTCCCATTGACAGCAATGTTGACGCTTCAAAACATATTTTTTTATAGATTTTAGTTGTAATGTTCAGTAGTAATGTTCAATGTAATTTTCTCTAACAAACAAAATATTTCTACCAGGACTTCACGCTCAGCAGGAGCTCTTGCAACCACTAGATAATCGAGGCAATCTTGTCTATTGCACAGCACAAGCAACACAACTAAATACTTGCCAAGTTTCAGTAGGTTACATGAAACTTTCTGAAGTTTTGGTTCTGTTACACGAGTGAACATGTAACAAGAAATTAATTAACCCTCCAGAAATAGAATACAAGGTATGAAATCCGATATTTTGAGGTATCTAAATTACTGAATGTCTAAACTTTCTGGGACCAACTTAAGTGTTTTGGGTTTGTGGAGTGATTTTAAAGACTATTTAGTACATGACTCCTTAGAGCTTTGTTTGCCTGGTGTCTCAAAGGTGATGGTGTGAGGGAAGTATTTTGTAGTTCTTGGATTTTTTAATACTTAGACTGTTTTTCTCCATTTTTATTTAATTTTAAACTTTTTATGCGTTTATGCGTAGTGACAAAATAAATTTTAATATACAAACACAATATACATAGTAATAAAACTTATGACATCGGAAAACTTTTTTTTTTTTTTTAACGTGGTAAAATTATCAAATAGGGGACAATTTTAAATAGTTCTTGAAAGGGCTTATTGTGAGGGTTGAATCTTTAACATTGAGTTTACAAGTAAATAGCTTAAATAAGCCTATATAGTGCTCTTTATTTTGCCTTATAACAACTATATTTCACTAACCTTGTATTTAATACATAACTAATGTTAGAAATACAAATCGTCATTCCTTCCTTCCTTCCTTCCTTTGTATTTCATCTATGATGTTTTTTGTGAACCTGATAACTGGGAGTCAGGAGTGAATAGGTTACTTCTCGGCAAGCCTTTATCTTAGACCACGTCATCTCTTACCATCAGGTGAGATATTGAATAAACGCGAGCCTATCAAGAAAAAAATATTTCTTTCTGCGATGGAAATAGGTTGTGATGAGATAGATCAAGCATGAAATAAGCTTCTTAACTTACCACTCTCCACAAAATGTCTCAGAGTAGAAGATTAGTCAGGTACGGAGTTTTTTAAACAAATAGCAGCGGATACAAAAGTGTATAGAAAAAAAAGAATGTAATTAGACCTGAGTTTATTTGCTAATGAAAATCTGACAAGGTACATTCAAGCCTACTAAAAAGCTAGAAAAAACACCACAATGTACAAACAATATTTTTGAGTCCTCAAAATGAGGATTTTATGTAAAATTAGTACTCACGCGGGGCTTCGCTCCCTTGGATTCTATCACGGTAAAAACATAACTCTCCTTTTTTGCAGTCGCGTCAAAAGTAGCCAATAACCTTCTTCTAGCTTCAAGCTACTTCCATACCAAATTGCATCCAAATCCACCCAGTACTTTCGAAGATTAGCGCGTTCAAGCAAACAAACAAACAAACAAACTTTTCCGCTTTATAATATTAGTATAGATTATTAAAATATTGCCAAAATCAATAGGAGGCTTTAATACTTCTAATTGCTTACACTCAGTTATTTATTTTCTTATCAATATTTGCTCTGGATTAACTTTTGAATGCACCACTTCGTTAAAACATTTATATTGCAGGTACATTTTTATCTAAAATCAATTAAATGCGGAATGGTTCACCATTCCGCATTTAATTGAAGTGGAAAATGTTCGTAACCCGATTGAAATTAATTTGATGAATGCGTTTTTAGTTTATTGAGTTTCAGTTTTTAGTAGAAAATCTATTTCTGTAAATGCGTGTTTTTAGAGGTTTCCAAAAATGCAGTGAGTGATGGACCGAGTTTATATAAAGTCTTATGTGATTGTACCACCGTGAGAAGGTGTTCCTTAAGTTGTAAGTAAGTAAAGGTTATATGTTGCCCGTTGCGTTGGTCTAGTGTTCGAAACGCACCTACTCCTAATTATGGGACCCTGGTAATTACTAACCTACTTTTTCGGTGTGCCTAATATTTCTAGTTCATTTTCTATGTCTTCGTCTTTCTCAGAAAAGAGCGAAAAGGTAATTATTTCATATGCTGCTGCAAGATTTAATATTATTAAACCCAGCTTCAACTTTCAGCAGTCGTGAAAACTGCACTAAATTCTACTAGCTTCTGGGATTAGCTTGAACTCATTAGTTCTTAAATTAGCCTGGGGAGACTGTCGGCTTTATTGTGTTGTTTAATTTAAAAAACTAAACAGAAGTATTTAATTTTAAAAGAATACAGTGCAATACAGTTTTGTGGAAACGTGAGTAATTACGAGTTTTAAAATTATTCTTTAGAATATTTTTGTGGTTAGTAAGCTTGAATGATTTTTTAGGATCCGCTTACAGTGAAGTTTTCTCCAAACCCTACAACCAGTGTAGGTTGTAGGTTTTTGAAGAAAACTTATATATTATTATTAACGGATTGTTTGGACTTTAATAAAGACTGACTTCGGAGTTTGTTTTAGTTAGAAGACACCGGCCTCATGTTCTTTAAATTTAACCAATTTGCAAAATAAATATCATCTATAATAAGCAGCTTACCGAACATGTTGATGCTATGTTTTTAAGTATAGAATAAAATGTCTCTATATAATATGTATTGACAAGTTTAGACTAATGAATGCATTATATTGAAAGTTTAAAATGTGTGGGTTTGACATCTTGACACAATTAAATCCAAATTACAAAATAATAAACAAATCATAAATAATTGAAACTACCTATACAGCGTGGCGATTAGGTTATCACATTAATTGAAACCACGTACTCTCGTATTAGGTATTTTATCATACAAATAAAATAATTTAACCCGTGGATTCTATTACGGTAAAAACATAACTCTCCTTTTTTGCAGTCGCGTAAAAAGTAGCCTATAACCTTCCTCAAGCTTCAAGCTACTTTCATACCAAATTGCATCCAAATCCACCCAGTACTTTCGAAGATTAGCGCGTTCAAGCAAACAAACAAACAAACTTTTGCGCTTTATATTATTAGTATAGATTATTTTAACGGACTCATAACAACTTGTAATACCTGCTGTACAATTTAATGTGATAACCTAATCGCCACCCTGTATAAATAAATCAGGCAGTGCGTCGCATCCTACCAAGAAGGGATCGTTGCTCAGCATACGCTGCGCCGTGACGTCGGACAAGCGTGAGATAATATTTTATACACACTCAAGCCACATATTCTCTTCTTCAATACATAATTTATTATGATAATTTCATGCGGAATTTGAACTGATGTTTTATCAAAGTGCACATTAAAACTTTTCAAAATACCATCATAAAATAAACATACGCCATATCAGCAAAGTGAAGATGACATACGCGTCCGCATTGTGCATTAAACCGCTATAGTGTTTCATACGAACGACGTACGAGAAATTAGGTGCTATTTTTCAAACTATCAATTCAGAATTGTCAAATCATAATTCAGTATATAATGAAGACTCTTCTTTTTATTTTTTTTGTGACATCCCGCAGATTAATCTCTGAGGTTGTCGGCAGCTTAACCGGATTTGCCTGTGGCCAGGGTCAGGCCTTAAATAATTAAAATTAAAGCCTCCAGCCAGGTCTTATATAAGAGCATCCAGAAAGAGCCTTCTTCTGGTCCATCATTAGCCAAGAGAAATCGTGAGAGTGCTGATCCTGCTCGGAGAAGGAGGCAATCGTCACACACCGACACCTCATATCCGCCTGAAAACTAAGACAGGCGAATCTTTGCTTTCAGAGCGGGGACTCTAATGACTGCCTATTAAGTGACCCCTAAGAGGACGGTAGTACAGTAACTACCTATTTTTATAGCCTGTGCCCTGACCGGCAATGCATTGGGAGTTCCAGAGTCCAAAGCGGTCTTTTTATTTGCATTTCATAGATCACTGCGGTAGTGCGAATGAGGTAAAAATCCCACACTCCTTTGTTATACCCATAGGCCGATCTCCTTTTGAAGGTCATTGGGGGGAACCAATGACAAAAAAGGTCACCTATATAACGTGTAATTTAAAGGGTATATACATACCAAGTGCATGGCTTCTTTGGAAGATAACAAACGATGTGGCAAGGGTTTTGTAATCCTAAGTCTACGTGTGTAGAACTTATTACAAATACCAATACACTGATACCAGAGACCGATTTTTTCAAATTAAGAAGAACGAAGAGAATTATCGTGTTATTGGCAAGTGACGTGGAAAGTTATTGACCCTCGTAGTGCTGTGACACGTTTGTTATGATTGGTATTCAAGAAATATATGAAACCGATAATTTGGTATCAATTATTTGAGACAGTTATTTTGAGTTGAAACTGTGCATAGAGACTCCATACCAGATGTTGCCTTCTGCCCTTTTGGATAGATATGGGGTTTCCGTTACACATTGTATAATGCAAACCTAACGTACCTACTATAGAAGTCATTATTAACAATAGTGAGCGAGGCGCAAAGCGCACACATACGTACTCGTATTGTACAACATTTCGTTATTGCACACTGTGTTTGAATTTCGATCCTCAAATAAGTACCGATTCGTAATAGTTACAATTATTCAAATATCGAACTGGCCAGGGCCACTACTGCTCCTGGGCACAGCTAACACAAAAAATTGTAATTGAACTTTCCGTATTTGAATTTGGAATAACAGATTGTCATCAAATTTGAAAAACCAATTCTATGGCACACAGCTTTCTTTGGAAACCATACTTTTTTATTGCAATTGTTCACTTAAAAATAATCTTGAAATAATAAATACGTTGAAATCGATACTGAGAGTTGGTGGTGAAAGAGTTAAATTATGAACTCAAGTACTTATTATAATATGCTTCTCTCGTATACATTCATATTGCATTGCATTTAAATGTTCATTGAATACGATGAAAATTCTGTGGGTCGCTTTGCCTTTTGTAACCGTCCACAATTGGCATCAGGATTGAAATTCCCTGCTAAGACTGAAATTTATTGATTAAAACACCAACGACTTTTTCACTAGTTACATTACAATTTGGTATGCAAATTTTAAGAGTGAATAGATTACTTATACGCGAGCGTGTTCTATCGTCGACCATATTACAGTCTAGCATCAGGTGAGATGTTCTCAAATGCCTTACCATCGGTAATAATATCGAGGGTTTACTGAGAAAACCTATTAAATAACCCTTTTGCCAAAAATGGATTGAGCTCATGAAGTTACTACTTTTTATAGCTCCAAGTATATGTTACTGTATGTATACTGTTAACTTATCTCTGTTATGTTATGTTAAGTATAGGTTACTGGTAAAACACAAGAATAAGTACGTAACCATACCTACTAAATTGATTGTACTTTAATAAACTTTTAAGACTTACAGTTAGTTAATATCTTATACCTCAAGCGGCGTAAATATAGTCATCTCGGTGAAAACTATATTTTCGAGCCTTTTGGGGTCAAAACTCTCGGTCCATGGGGCCCGTGTGCTCACAGCCTTTTTAAAGACATATCGAAAAGGCTTGTTGACGCTTCCCGCGACCCAAGGGCTGGCTATTTCTTTGGTCAACGGCTAAGCATTGCCATACAACGAGGCAATGCTGCCAGTGTCTTGGGTACGTTGCCAGCCGACAGCGTTGAGGATCAATTTTTTTATGCTTTATTCTAGTTTGTATTTTAAGTATTTTAGTACATAACTGTGTATATTTGCTGAAATAAAGGTTGCTTAGTAAAGTTAATATCTTAAAACTAACTTCACTGTAGTTAACATGTTCTTGGAGTATGTATAATTAGTATTAGTCTGCTAAAGCTTAACAACTTAAATTATAATTAATAACTTAATTTCGGTAGTCGGTAAAAATTTCGGTGTCTTTAGTTTTGTATTTTCGTTTTTGGCACCGACTTCCGAAATTAAAGTTATTTTTCACTTTGCAGTGTTTTTTGGGAGTCGGTTTAATTTTTTGGTAAAAAGTTTTTACTTCACTCTTTTTAGTTGGTTGATTTTCAATTTAACTAGTTACAAGAGCCTAAATGTCAACTACTTATTACATTTCACAAAATATTGCTTTTCCCAATGCTGGGCCGTTAATTTTTGAAGAGTTCTCCTGGTACTTCACCATCAGCTATACATCACCATATGCATTGTGACGAGCACCAATTGCTTAATATCCATATTCAAGTAATCGAATCGCAATCCACGAAATACTTATTATTGAGTAGTTTCGGCGGCCATCTGTGGTCTTCATCATCAGTTCCACTTCCCCAAATGGTACTTTTTGAAAGCAACTGCAGAAGTTACTATAAGAAATACCCAAAACGCCATAGGTGTGCCTATAATATTTGAAGAGTTCCCTCGATTTCTCCAGGATCCCATCAACAGATCCTGACTTGGTGACAAAAGGTACCAACCCTATCAAACAAAAAAAGAATTTTCCAAATCGGTTCAGCCGTCTTCGAGTACTCGGTGATCATACATAAAATATATATATATATATATATACGCGTCGAATTGATAACCTCCTCTTTTGGTCGTCGGTTGAAAATAGTTAATATGGAATACTAATAAAAATTTATGTTTCTGGCTGTATTGCGATCAATTTCACACAGTGGGTAAAAAATTAATATATCTTTATTTTTGGAACAAAAACACATGTTACATAATGATATTAACGATATAGCTACGTTAGTTAGAAACTGTGTTGTGGCTATTAATGCCCCTTATGATTTTAAAGACGCGTTCCGAATTAACAGAAAATAAACCAAGAAGAAGTAACTCACAAACTAAGCATTTTGCTAATAAATATCACTATTAAAAGCAAGATTGTATGTATTTCTTTGTGTGTTGTGAGATTGTGAGGATGTTTGAGAATATGTTAAGCACGAGCGTCTATTATGTAGTGTAATGTGTGTACTGTGTAGAGTGTATGATCAGAGTATCCTTCTTATGGATAAAGCTGTCTTGCCGTGGACTGGCTGGAATCCCTCGCTCACTATATTTAGGATTCAAGTAATAACTCTCAAACTCCCTCGCTTCGCCCGTAATTTATTCGTGGAATCCCCCATTATCATCTCCTCATTACTTTCGAGATTCAATATGGTGACATAAGACACAGCTTCATGTCTTGGGTGCAGAAAGTACTATTTATTATGTTTCGAGACATAATCAAGTTAGTGGGTTAGGTCACGTTTACATCTAGTAGGTATGTACATAGGTGGATGGCTCCGGAATGGTCTTTTAAAAGGTAATGGGGTTCTATGTGTTGATGGTGATCACCGTGGTAGTTTTAGTGAGGTAGGAATCCCACACGCTTTGTTTTTTTCCCCAAAGTTTTAGGCGCCTTTTGAAGGTTTCCCCCGATAACAATAAAAAAAGTTATGGACATTGGTAGTTAGTCTTGTTAAACCTAACCATCGAATGAACTGCTAGAAAACTAGAAGTAATCCGTAAGTCACAGCCATTTTATTTCGAAAGTATTAAGACTACACAGCTGAAATTAGAAAAAAAAATGATATTTATTCATTAATTATTATTTTTTCATACCTATACGTGCGGGGTATCTATTTAGATTGGTATATTACGTAGCTACTACGGAACCTTTCATTGGTAAGTCCGACTCGTACTTGGCTAAAATTTTTAGTCAATATTTAAGTTACTTTGATCAATATATTAAACATAGTTTTTCGCACACTGGCACTTAAATTGTTTGTGTTTTCTGTGGCCTTAGTACAAATTACTCGTTCGGCAGTTATAAAAACGCTTATTTGGGACAATATTTTGGCGGTAAAATATGTTTAGGGACGTTTTTCGCTGCAATTCGATCCCGTATATAGACACAACTAAATAACGTACATTTGGCAGCCTTTCATCGTGTTTTTAGAACAAGCACATTTTAACTTGCTGCGCCGCTGTGGCTTAGCATAGCCATAACTACGCCAGAGCCAGGATTTTCCTTTTATTAAATTAATAAGTTTGTATTAAGGAATAGAAGTGTTGCAAGTCTTGCAACACCGTGAAACGTTTACCTACAATGTTTTATGTTTATTACGGGAGGTACCGTGTATTATCTGGTTTTTATGCTGCTAGAAAGATCTGATAAAGACGTGGTTATATTTTTATGTTGCAAGTTAAAAAAACACGCCCACAAAGTAAGTTATACAGTTAAGGATTTTTCACAAGTTTTTTTTTTATTAACAATCCACCATCATCTCACCTAGTATATACAACGTGTAACGGAAACCCCATATCAATCCAAAAGGGCTGAAGACAACATCTGGTATGGAGTCTCTATGCACAGTTTTAGCACAAAATAAGTGACTCAAAGAATTGATACGAAATTATCGGTTTCATATGTTTCTTGAATATCAATCATAACAAACGTGTCACAGCACTACGAGGGTCACTAACTTTCCACGTCACTTGCCTATAACACGATAATTCTCTTCAATCTTCTTAATTTGAAAATTCTGTCTCTGGTATCAATGTATTGAAATTTCTAATTAGTTCCACACATGAAGACATAGGATTACCAAACCCTTTTCATATCGTTTGTTATCATCCAAAGAAGCCGTGCACTTATAATAATAATATAATAATATTCCACAACTTTTACACAACGCCATCTAGTCCCAAACTAAGCAGAGCTTGTGGTATGAGTACTAGACAACTGATAAACATACATATATATTTCTAAATACATACATATTATAGATAAATTACACCCAGACAAAGAACAAATGATCGTGCTCATCACACAAACATTTGTCCTAGGTGGGAATCGAACCCACGACCTTGCGCATAGCAGTCAGGGCCACTGACCACTATACCAACGGGCCTGTCACACACTACACTTGCACACTGTGTTGCCACGGTAAAGCGTTGGGCAGTTCGGCCTCTATATAATCCTCAGAATTTTATATATATTTATTAAAGTAAAGGTATATATTTTTTTACTGACAAAGGATAAGAGCAACTCACAAATGAGTAATAAATTGATAATTAAATTGAAATTAAGTTTTGAAAAAAGTTCCGCAGAAAAAATATATTTTATGGTCAGCAAAAATTACACACATCGCTGGTATCCTAATGCACTCACCAACATAGTCGCTCTAAGTAGTTAGTGTGCAATTTGCAAGTTATTTTAATGTTAATTCAGTGCCGCCAGAAGCCAGCCCGACCACAGGCTATAAATTCACCATGTCACCGCTTTGCTAGCAAATAAACTGTTGCTATTATTGAGCACCCTGTACTTTATAAATCTCTTATTAGTCTCCTGTTAAATGGCTGTATTTTGATGGAAAGTGCTCTCGACGTCATCATCGATCAGATTTTAATTATTTTGGACCTTATTTCAGCAAAATGTGGCGGAATATGTAAACTAAATAAAGAGACTTTCATATACAGCATATCGTGGGATCCTACGTATATGGACCATTTTTTTTGTGTTAAATCCTTATTTATTATACTTTATTGTACACCTTACAATATTTATATGTAAACAAAAATTTAAACTAGTGTACAATAGGCGGTCTTATCGCACAAGGCGATCTCTTACAGACAACCTTTGGATGGACAAACTTAAAGGAGACAGATTAAGGGCTGCCAGTGTACAAACATCATAATATTAATTGAGCATACCTATACTAATAAATATTACATGTATAATTGAGAAAGAAGGGGAATCCTTCTTTTTATTCTAGGAATACTATTTTCTGCCGCATTAAAATGGCTTGTGTGGTGGCATTAAGGTATCTCAATTTGAAAGCCTAAATTGAAAAGTTGTCTTTTTAATTGAAAAGCTTTCTGAGGCGCGGGTGAAGTGCCTGTGTCTGCGGTCTGTGAATAGGTGAAAATCTTAAGATTCAACAGGCCGACCTCGTTGCTTAACCGATCAACCTGTGTGGCTGTTTTTATTAAGCCACGAGCTCTTCTTTACAAGAACTTATAAGTTTATTCTCATCGAAATACTTATAACCTATAGAAATTCAGAAGTACCTACTAACAAGCTTACAAGACGTCAAAAACTAAACGTACCTAATTTTTTGCCTTCTAATTATTACTTATTTACCATCTAAAATTACATTTTAGATACTAAATTGATATACAATGTGTAATTTAAAGGGTATATACATACCAAATGCATGGCTTCTTTGGGTGATAACAAACGATATGGCAATGGTTTTGTAATCCTAAGTCTACGTGAGTAGAACTATTACAAATTGCAATACACCGATACCAGAGACCGAATTTTTCAAATTAAGTAGAACGAAAAGAATTTTCGTGTTATTGGTAAGTGACGTGAAAAGTTATTGACCCTCGTAGTTCTGTGACACGTTTGTTATGATTGGTATTCAAGAAATATATGAAACCAATAATTTGGTATCAATTCTTTGAGTCAGTTATTTTGTGCTGATACCAGATGTTGTCTTCAGCCCTTTTGGATAGATTTTGGGGTATCCGTTACACGTTGTATAATTACAAATTACAAAGTACTTAAGATACAGAACGCGATGCATTATGCGAATCGAAGACAACTTTCAAAAGTAGACTTAACTTGAATCGTGTTAAGGGGATTAATTTAATGCAAATAGCAGGAAAACATAGGTATCCCGGAAGCCAATCCACAAAAATTAGAGATATAAACTGAGTAGAAGAACAACCAAAGTATGAACACGTACAATAATAAAGTTCTGCATCAACCGGAACCGAACGCTGGCGAATAAACAATAAATTGGCCACTAGTCAAAAACTTAATAGCGAAACTGCGATTTAAACTTCCATCTGCAGGGATTATATCCAGGGTATTGGGTTTAAATCGAATTTAGATGCTTCTTAGACGCAGTTTCGGGGAAGATACGACTTAATAGCTATAACTTGGGTATTTTATTGGCGCTTACGTAAGACTAACTTTTATTTATGGTGGCCTGGTACATTGATTGCTTGGATTTTATCATGACTGTCAGATAAAGGTAACTACTACACGATAAACCTAGATGAAGCTTGAAGTTTTACTGAAGTGGTGAAGAGAGTTTAACTCGAACTTGTATCTACCATAAGTATTAGATTTATAGGCGCCTAGTACTGGGTTTCTGGTAAAAAGTATGTCCATGATTACATAACAGCAAAAACATGTTAAATCATCAAAGCCAACATAAAAGTTACGGCTCCATTTATTCTAAATTAAATAAAACAAGCGACAGGTGAGATTACAGTGCTACCATACATAGTACTAATGCTCAGTGCGGCCTCGTCGGAGTCACAAATAATACGTTAATGTACGACTACGCCGCTCATTATGCCTAATAAACCCCATTTGCGATAAACATTTTATGGATAACAGACGGGCGACAAAAAGTTGGCGACAGGTTACATTTTACTTAAGTGTGTATTAGGTAAGAGGTAGTGAACAAATATGAATGGAATATACGACGTGTAACGGAAACCCCATATCTATCCAAAAGGACTAAAGACAACTTCTGGTATGGAGTTTCTATGCAAAGTTTCAGCTCAAAATAAGTGACTCACAGAATTGACCCCAAATTATTGGTTTCATATGTTTCTTGAATACCAGTAATAACAAACGTGTCACAGCACTATGAGGGTCATCACTTTCCACGTCACTGGCCAATAAAACGATAATTCTCTTCGTTCTTATAATTTGAAAAAATATCAATTTTTTATATGCTCCACACATATAGACAGGATTAAAAATCCCTTGCCATATCGTTTGTTATCATCCAAAGAAGCCGTGCACTCGGTATGTATATACCCTTTAAAATACACGTTGTAGAATTAAATTACCTAAGCCGTATAAGTTGTGTGTAAGCAATTAGTCTTCAATTAACCCGGATTTCTCATTATTCATCTTATTAAGTGCATACTAGGCCTTTTTAACCGACTTCAAAAAAAGGAGGTTTACAATTCGTCTTGAACTTTTTTTTTTTATGTATGTTACCTCATAACTCGGAGACGGCTGGACCGATTTGAAAAATTATTTTTGCGTTTGAATGGGTATACTTTCTAGTTGGTCCCATTGTTACGAAATCAGGATCTGATGATGGGATCCTGGAGAAATCGAGGGAACTCTTCAAATATTATAGGCACACCTATAGCGTTTTGGGTTTTTCTTGTAGTACCTTGAACAGTTGCTTCCGAAAAGTACCTTTTGGGGAAGTTGAACTGATGATGAAGACCACAGATGGCCACTGAAACTCCTCAATAATAAGTATTTCATGGATTGCGATTCGATTACTTGAGTACGGATGTTTTTTTTTTTACTGCTTTTCCCCGATCGTGAGAACATCAGGACCTTATTATTCTGGTTACTACATTCGTTCCAGTTCTCTATATCTTTCTTTCATCCATCATCTTTCTTTCTTGGTCGGGTGGGATTTTTGTTTGCTGGGGTAATAATTTTTCTTTATACGTGACCATTTATTGTAACCATGATATACAAGTTTTGTCTGCTTAACAATTTTATATAGAGCTACTACTTTATATATAATTGCTTTATATATAACTACTTTATATAAAACTACTTTTTATATTACTACTTTATATATAACTACTTTATATATAACTAATTTATATATAACTACTTTATATATAACTAACTTTATATATAACTTTATATAATTTTTAATTTTCTTGATTTCTATTTTCTTACAGTACAGTGTAATATCTATATAGTTTACTATTTATTTCTTATGCTATTTACAGTTTATTTATCCTTGTTCTCTCTTAATATCTAATCTTCTATCTAATTCTTAAATTTAGTTCTTTTCTAACAATACACTTATTTCTAGGTTACAATTATTTGTTTCTTATTCTATTAAACAATTTGTTCTTAACTTAATTTATGGTTCCATCCGGTATTGATTTAATTCAAGATGTATATTATTCAATCTGTGGGATAGTGACATTATGACTCAGTGTTTTTTACTTTGACGTTATTTCTTATGTTACTTGTCAATAATATATATATAATCTAATATATATATATATTGTCGTTTCTTATTTCGGGATTGTTTCTTGGGCTGTTTACTGTTAGATTATTTGTGTACTTGTCTAGTGTTTGTGTGCATGTTTTGATATATCGATGTATATTTACAATATACTTTTATATCTGTGTGTGTGTGCTTGGTCCGGTATTTGTGTGCGTGTTTTGATATGTCCATATATATTTATTATATATTTTTGTATCAGTGTGTGTGAGTGTTTCTGTGTCGACTGAGTGTGTGAGTCATATGTATGCCGTGTTGGATCGCGCCAGGTAGTCCCACTTTTTTCGGGTTGGGCACTCGGCACTGAAGGCGTTGTGATCCGTATTCTGCAACCTAGAGTGTGAGCAGTTGCAGCACTGCGGTTCGATTCCCGCGGTATAGTCGGCGCATTTCTCGCGCAGGTGCGGGCCTCCACAGTGACTGCACCTGTCCACACTCTCGGTGCAGAATTTGCGGCCATGGCCGAAGGCGAGGCACTTCGTGCATTGGATGAGCGGAGACTGGTCCTCCACCCTGATCCTTTGCAGGTCAAGATAGAGGGCTCCAGCTTCCCTCATCCTCTGCCACACCTTCGGCCTCACCTGGATGACAACATGGGAGGTCTTGGGGTTTCTGGTTCTCTTTTTATATTTTATCTGCAAAACTGTCTCTTCTTGTGGTAAGCCCATACAAATGTCTGTGTTTTGGGCATGAAGGGCCTTTACCATTTCGTCGTCGTCGCTGTCCATAAGGACATCTTTAAGGACGATGAGTGGGTCCTTGTTTTTCATGGGGGCTACATTTAACCCATTACCGTGGCTCTCTATCCTC
This sequence comes from Tholera decimalis, assembly GCA_943138885.2. Classification (NCBI taxonomy): domain Eukaryota; kingdom Metazoa; phylum Arthropoda; class Insecta; order Lepidoptera; family Noctuidae; genus Tholera; species Tholera decimalis. The sequence goes on from OW964555.2 coordinate 4,847,223, forward strand.
TCTCTCACCTTTTTTAGTTCCACTTCCGTGTCGCAGCCTAAAATTATTGTACTATTTTTGGCCTTTCTAGTTTTATTTATTTTAAGGCCTGTGGCCCGGGCGTCGACCGCCTTCTTCACTCTCGCGAGTACCTCTTCGGCAGTCTCTTGACTGTCTTCAGAGGTCACCGCCATCGAATGAAGCGCCGGCCGGCGCCCGGGTTTGGCTGCTGCGGCGCTGGCATATGTTTTGTGAACCGGATTGCTCTCACATATCGGGCCTTTTGCAATCTCGCTTATCTGCGCTTTGACCTCGACGACCTCTCCGACGACAATACTGACCAGATTTTCGAGACGATCCTGCGTACGTCCCACGGCTTCTTCTGTCGTTTTTCCTATTGCGACCTTGGTCGCCTCAAATCTGTCGTGCATGTTCTCGATGATGTCAGCGCCTCGATCATCGTTCATTATGTTCAATTCCGATATGTCGTGCTTGAGGTTGGCTTCCATTTGACTAAGCCGCGTGGTGAGTCTATTTTCCACCTCTCCCAGTCTCTCCAGCAGGTTTCCTTCTTTTTCAGACGCTACGGCCATTGTATGCGCAGCAGTCCTGGGCGGTGCTGTTTCCAGATCCTTTATTCTTTTGCTTAACTCAAAGAGTATGCGGATACCTCTGTCTGAATTTGTCTCCAGGAAGATCTTGATATTCCGCTTTATCTGAGGGTAGACTTTTGAGGGTATTTATCCTCAAAGATCTTCATCACTTCCTGGAGTAGTTGGTCGCTCGGTAGGTCAGCGTAGTTCTTCTGCTGTTTCCTATACAGGTCCATATTGTCGAGCGACCTTCTTTTTGTTTCCGGTCTTTTTATAAAAGTTCAGCATCCAGCACGGTTGAAGGTGAGGTGGCGGGGCTGGGAGTGGTGGGTTTTTTGGCAGCGCCAGATGTTTTTGGTGTGTGGTACATAGTGTGTGTGTGTGTGTGAGAGAGAGTATGATGTAATGTGTAGTGCGAGTAATCGGGGAAAGTTGTCAAGTGTATAAGTTGTTTGTCTGACCCTGTATATGGGGGTCAGTGTCAAAGTGTAAATACGGCTAAAATTAATAAAAATAAAAACAAAAACATATGTAGAGCGCTGCTCTATCTAGTTAGTAGTCAGTCTAATGTCAATAAATTGGGATTTCCTGGGGTTTTGAGCTTTCAGGAACCAATTCTGCAGTCAAAAATGTCAAAAATGGCAAAAAATGTCAAAAAAAAATGTCAATTTTTTTTTAGACTCTACATAGAGTCGTTTCGTCGACACCTAGAGATAGGTCTCTCCAAGCCCCTTCGATTAAACCCAAGCACGACTATCTTGCCCAAGGGGTTCCGGAGAAATCAAGATCCAAAATTCTGGTTGCCGGCTCAAGATGGCGGCGAGAATTTGGTTATCGTTGATTTTCTCCCGAACCACCCGTCCAAAAACTGCCGTGCTTGGGGTTTCCTGACTGGGCTTGGCGAGCTCTATCACTTGGTGTAGGTTTCAGCTGAAAATTTTGTTGGGTCCTGAAAGCTCCTGAAATTCCAAAAAAGAAGCAGGAAAGGTGCTGCCCAAGTCCCCAAAGAAAACCCGAACCTTCTACGACCTCTGGTTCGGGCACACTCCGAGTTTGAAATTTGGTTTGACAGCTCGAGAGCTGTCAAAATCAACCTTCAAACCGGGACAACTTCCCTTGTAGTGGTCGCAGAAAGTTCGTGTTTGGACTTTCCTGGCTTGTCCTGACCTGCTCTATCGTTTCAGGCACTCTTCAGGATCCTGAAAATCCTCAGTGCCAAATAGCCTGAAAACTTATGGAGCGGATAGATTTCGTCTCCCCAAACACTGCTTCAAAAACCCTAAATCTCTACGACCCCAGGAAGCGGAGCTATGCGTACTCAAAGATTGCCAATATGGCTGCCGAGCTGTCAAACTCTGTGTTTGACAGGCTATAGCTCCGCAACCGTTGGTCGGAGAGAGATGCGGTTTCAAATGCTGTACTCGGCTTGACTTCCGCTATCCCACCAATGTATTTTCAGGGCTGAAAATTTTCAGGTCCTGAAAACGCCTGAAAACCAATTTTCCTAATTGATCTCTGTCTGCCCCTACGTTTATAAAAAATCCGGGTTCTCTACGTCCAACGGCTTCAGAGTTATTCGAGTATTTCCGCGGTAACCGACGTAACCAAGATGGCGGAAAAAAGCTATTTCGGTCGTTTCTGAAGCTATTGGGCGTGAGTTTGGGCTCTATCTATGCTGGATAGGTGTCCCAGACACAATCCCACTGTCAAAATATTTTATTATTGGTTATTTTCCTAATTATTAGGAAATTTCACGGAAATTTGAGTATTTTCGGAACCACACAACGAAAAATTATGAAAAAAACTGTAATATTTACATAAAATAGAGGGCTTTTAATGCCGAAATTAAAAAGTAAAAATCTTGAAAAAACACTGAAGAAAATTTTTTTTAAACTGAATTTTTTGGAAAAAGTTAAATAATTTGCTTATTTTTAATCTTAAAAATCCAGGCTTACTGTCTAACTCTTCAGGAGGCTAGCGTGCAGCTGAATCCGGGATAAAATTTGGGGGTCCTGCCTGAAGTTTTTGCTGTATTGGCTCCTGAAGTTTGCAAATTTGAAGTCTATTATCAGCGCCTTCCGTGGGGATAAAATTTTTCTGAAAGCGGCTGAAGTCTTCTTAGGTCGTCTATTATGCTGTGTCAAAAGGTCAGCATCCTATCTCCTCGCTATCTATAACCTCGTGGCACGTGGTTGTGGAAATTTTTGCGGAAAAACTCTTGTTCCTCCTGACTCCGTGAGACGATTTTCATGCTTGAGGTGTCGCCGTGTGCGTCGCGCTGTGCCGATTATTTTGGCAACCAAAAACTTCTAGGTCACAGCACTGATTTTAGAGTTATTTGCGTTTATGTGTTTCCAAAAACAATGTTTTTTCGGTAATCACCTTATAAAAAAAATTCCGAGGTTTTTCCAGTTAAACACTTTTCACTGTCATGTGCGCTGCACAATTCCGCGTCTTCTGGCATATCGCACTTGACTGTGCGCGTAAAAAATACCACTTTTTCCGATTTTTTTCCGCGGAACGACACAAAAACGTGGTGTTTACAGCGGTTTCCCATTCCATCCTGAGTACGGATGTTAAACACTTTATGCTCGTCACAATACATATGGTGATGTAGAGCTGATGGTCAAGTACCAGGAGAACTCTTCAAAAATTAACGGCTATGCATCGGGAAAAGCAAAATTTTGTAAAAAGTGATAAGTTGTCGACATTATGGCTTTTGTAACTAGATAAATTACAAACCGACCCACTAAAAAGCGTGAAAAAAAAATTTTTTAGCAAAAAATAGAACCGACTTCCATATCAAAACACTACAAAGGCAAAAATAACTTTAATTTCGGAAGGCGGTGTCTTTAGTTTTGTATATATTTTCGTTCTTGACACCGCCTTCCGAAATTAAAGTTATTTTTGCCTTTGTAGTGGTTTGATATGGAAGTCGGTTCTATTTTTTGCTAATTTTTTTTTTTTGTATTTAAGAAGATTATCTAAACCATAATACATTTATATGAAATGTGAATTCTAAGTTATATTGATGTTTTAAACCGACTCAACTGATCCCCTAATCAATCCAATAACATGGTATGTGAGTCTGATTTCTAATGTGAAGCTATACTCAAACAAATAAATAATAATAGTTTTGGGTGTAAAGCATTTATTAAAAAACTTTAGGTTAATTAACAAGCTACCTTACTCAGATAAATAGAGATCCAAAATAAAGTCTTTTATACTATACTTTCGCAAAACGAAAAAACAATTTCCAAAAAGTTGCTCCTGAATTCTAGAGCAACTTTTTAGTCGCCAATCATGAAAGTTAACGAGACTCAAGTTTCGAGTTTAAAACATTACACCCTGTCGCTATGGTCGGTTTAATGGAGCCACGAGGCCCGAGCCACTCTGAGCTATGACAATGTAAATAAATGCTACAACGCTAAAAGCCCCCTGTAATTTTTTCTTCAAGTTTCACATTATGTCGACGTGTATAAATTGGACTAATTAGGTATCATTACGAAGAATAATTTGAACAAATGCTCTTTGTTTACTGGCTTTATTTTGAAAGAAATATGATCTAATGCGATTTGTAAAGCTTTAGAGTTTTTCATGAAGGTCTTCCACTTGACCTTCTTAAAAACTGTCAAACTTTAGGCCATAAAAAGTCCATAAATTCGGGCTTGCCGTTGACCACCATCTCACCCGATGTTAAGTGATGATGTGACCTAAGATCATGCACGCTTGCCTAGAAGTAACCTATTCCCTCTTAACTTAAAGACATCCAGGTTATAGCTATCAGGAAACACAGACTCCGGCAGAGAACTTCACTCCCCAGCTGTACGTAGAATGAAAATATTCCCAAAACGTTTTATGCAAATGGGTAGGTGGTCCACCATGTAACGATGGCGCATCATCGTTTGTGTTGTATTCAGAGGATGGAACGGGCTTGGTGGAATTAGATTGTGCAATTCCATCGCACACTTCCCGAAATATAACCGATAAGCTTGCAATACGTCGCTGATGTTTTCAATCCTTTTGGCCGGACACGTACTTGGCCTTTTTTTATATTGCTTTTAATTAACACTTCTCATATTTAATTATTGCATCTACCACGCTATTTTCACCACACTAGGTTGACTGTTAAAGAATAGCTACGGCATCAAGTCCGCGTTTGTACTTATGTGCATGAAGTGTAAATAAATGCCCTGGAATATTTGGCTTGACGTGAGATTCAACAAAAAACAAAAAAATAAAAACAATTGAAAATCAACCATCTATGGCTTAGCTACTTGACCAAATCCTTACTGAGCTCATCCTTCATTTAAATCTTAATTTTTATCAAAACCACACGTCCACCGTCTCCTAATCGTCTCAGACGTTGGTCTTAAATATGCATGAGGATAAAAAGTGGTGTGTATTATAAATGAGTTTGGTACAGTCGTCGCCATGTGACCTGTGGAGGTCGCGTGCAACGACCCTCGAGCTCCATGTTGTGGTTTATTTAGACGACACACCCGTCAGGCCACTAAACAAGAGACTACAAACCTTTTTATTCAAACAGACATATAGGTACCTACCTATTTTATGAACCCCATGATAACTCACCTTTGTTAAGGTTTCAGCTCTGCTGCGTGTGTGTAGACTGAAGTTTTTAAATGGTGTAGTCGACGCATCGAATCATGTAGTGTACAGCTAAGGAGTGGAATTCTCTGCCGGAGTCTGTGCTTCCTGATAGCTATGACCTGGGAGTCTTTAAGTCAAGAGTGAATAGGTTACTTCTAGGCAAGCATGCATCATCTTAGGTCACATCATCACTTAACATCGGGTGAGATGGTGGTCAAACACAAGCAAAACCATAAATAAAAAAAAAGTTTAGGAAGAAGTGCATATCATGCGATGGTAGCGAACGGAACAAAACAAAATTTAACGTTGATGCGTAGCTCGGCCTTGATTGGTTTGTGGAATCCATGGATGATCAACCTCTGTGTAGCTGGTAGACCTAGTCCTTAAGGCTCAATTTACATCGCCACGGAATGGAAGCGTCAATTTCAAGACGCGAGAAGTCGCGCGAATTCGCTGGAATGCTCGAGTATTCTCGCCCATTTCAGAGAATTCGCGCGACTGCGCCTTGCTTGCTCGGCACCGCACTGCTGTGACCGACCCAACCGACTCCCCATTCGCGCCACTTCCCGCGGATTCCACAGACGGCACCGTCAGTAGCTAGGGGAATTCTCGAAAATACGCGAGGATTACCCGAAGGAGGAAGGAGGAAGACGCTTGACCTTTTTTTGGCTCCTATTTAGTTTGTATGTTATACAATTGACATAAAGTTCATTATTCAGTTTCGTTGCAAAAAGTCGCTTCTATTCCATTCCGCGGCGGTGTAAATTGAGCCTTAGGCGGTGTATTTTTGTTAAGGCGATGTCTGAACAATTTATTTTATATGGCCATGACATTTTATTTTATATGGGCACGATATTTCAAGGATATAATATAATTAACAACTTTTTACCAAAAAATTAAACCGACTCCCAAAAAACACTGCAAAGTGAAAAATAACTTTAATTTCGGTAGTCGGTGTCTTTAGTTTTGTATTTTCGTTTTTGGCATCAACTTCCGAAATTAAAGTCATTTTTCACTTTGCAGTGTTTTTTGGGAGTCGGTTTAATTTTTTGGTAAAAAGTTTTTATTTCACTCTTTTTAGTTGGTCAATGTTTAATTTACCTAGTTACAAGAGAGATGTCAACTACTTATAACCTTTTACAAAATATTGCTTTTCCCAATGCTGGGCCGTTAATTGTTGAGGAGTTCTCCTGGTACTTCACCATCAGCTCTACATCACCATATGCATTGTGACAAGCATAAAGTGCTTAACATCCATATTCAAGTAATCGAATCGCAATCCACTCAATACTTACTATCGAGTAGTTTCGGCGGCCATCTGTGGTCTTCAACATCAGTTCCACTTCCTCAAATAGTACTTTTTGAAAGCAACTGCACTAGTTACTACAAGAAATACCTAAAACACCATAGGTGTGCCTATAATATTTGAAGAGTTCCCTCGATTTCTCCAGGATCCCATCATCAGATCCTGACTTGATGACAATGGGACCAATTTCGAAGCATATCCTTTCAAACAAAAAAAGAATTTTCCAAATCGGTTCAGCCGTCTTCGAGTAATCGGTGATCATACATAAAAAAAAAAAAAATATATATATATATACGCATCGAATTGATAACCTCCTCTTTTTGTCGTCGGTTGAAAAACAAAGATTAAATTTAGGAAATAATTTTAAGACTATGGTGACGTGTGCTACTTTGACTTGAATGCGGTCTTGCTGGATAATCTCGATAGGCTCCTTAATAACTGTATCCGGTTCATATTTAATTTAAAAAAATATGACCACGTATCGAGGTACAGAACCGAGCTCAAATGGATGCCCATTCGCCAGAGAAGTTTGCGCGCTTTGACTACGCTTTTCTTTTTGCTGAACTCTCCTACCCCTCCCTCTTACCTTATTTCTCATTTTCAACTTCCAATAATCTTCTCTTACTCTGTCCTTCTCATACTTCTGATTTTATTCATTCTTCCTTCTATATACAGTCCATTCTTCTGTGGAATGCGCTAGCTCTCGATATCAAGACGGCCACCAATCAATATGCATTTAAGAGAGAGTTGCGGGATTATTTTCTTAACAAATAGTGGAAGCAGAGTTTTCATAACCCCCTTTCTATAACATTTTATTAATATATATGTATGATATTTTTGGTATGTATTATGATAAATATGTATGTAAGTTTATTTTAGTTAGAAGTATATGTATATATACACTTGTAATAAAACTTTTACTTTGCAAAATATTATCTACTTACTTTATTTTTTTATGCTCCTGCCATGTTATCTTTTCACCACCCATGGTTGCCTGGTAGAGAATGCCTATGGCATTAAGTCCGCCTTTGTACATTTTGTGTTGCATAAAGTTTTAATAAATAAATAAATAAACTATTTGTTTGACCGATAATGGGTTAGCAGACTAGCTAAGCTAAGCTAGCTACTAAAATAGTTAGTGGTCTATGCCAAGCGGTCGTTCAAACTGCTGCTTTAATGTGTTTTACTTGATCAATAATTTTGTCTCTTTTTTGTCATTAATAATATAAATGATTTGGGGAATAGGCTTTTCCAAATTATTAGGCATAGACTTTTACCACTAGGACTTTAAACATGATATTTACCATGTATATATTTATTGTTTTATCAATGCTGGCAGGCATTGACCCTATTAGGCTCCGTTATAGGTGCCGGCTGCTCTTGGAGGCGCGTGTGGAACATGATGCGCTGCCGTCGTCGACTTGGGTTTGCAGATTGACATACAGAGAAGCACTGCAAGTGAGATACTACAAACGAGAGCAGAAAAAGCCGGTGTCGGTTTCTTATTCCGCTGTCTCTGGAACCATACCCAGCATCTCCTACTCCACGATATCTCATTTTATTACGCTATTATTATCAAATTGCATTGCCACAGTACTTCGTCTCGACAAGACCTAAAAATTGGTTTATACTATCTTACAATACAAATAAAAAGTCCAATACAAGGGCCAGACTGACGTTTTGAGAAAATTGCGTTTTATTTCATATGCTGTTGTGTTGTGAGATTCAACATGTGCTCTTTGTGTAAAAAGTGTGTTCTTTAGTGTTTTAGTTATTAATTGTTATTTATTCATGAGAAGGGTTCCATAGATGGTTCTTAAAGTATTATAAGTAATACCTACTTGGAGATCGTAGGTAAGTTTTACTGATAATCGTGGCTCCTTGGTTTGGGTTGCCAGCCTATTATGTCTAAGAATTTCAGCAAGTGGGAAATTTAAGATGGATAACTGATAAGTATTTACTACTTCAAATTCCTTACGTCTGTCTAACCGTATTTCATGTATGTAAATACATTACATCTATAGTTAAGCAACAAAATGACTTATCATGCAAGCACCTTGAAACAATACAGTATATAATTTAGTTACATTAACAGTTACTATGTACTTTTAATTAGCAATAATACGCTTGAGGAACAAACATAATTCATATTTCTATAGCACTGTGAAATGCAAATTACCTACAGTATTTTATTTTAATAGTACCATAAGAATTGTAAAATAAATTTACTAAGCAAATAAAATAAAATGTTGCATACAAAAACGCCATATTTATATATGATTTACATCATCATCACATTCTTTTCATTTCATGTTATCCTGGCTCTTTGGGAAAAGTTAAGTGACTTATTTTGGACTAAAACTCCAGTCATCATACACTGGCCACCGCCACTGTACGACAATATTCAGTGTTATAGTGTTATTAGCAATGACGTCTTAAAATCAGTAGAAGATCCTGATTTTTCTCCGAAGACTAAATCGATATTCTTCCATGAGACATCCTGTAGAGGTGGGATTGATTCGCGACAGGCATGTGCAGTCGAGTCTGCTGCCCTGGTACATCCAGACTGGGAGGTATATCTGTTGTTCACTTCTCCGGTCACAGATACCATGCTGAAAAGAAGCTGCCTCTCCAAACTCCTCCAGTATCCTAACATAAAACTTGGTAGGATACATGCGTATAGCTATACCAGGAACACAGCAGTAAATCGTATAGTGAGCGAGAAACTATGGGAGAGTAAGAAAGCTATCCAACACAGCTTAGACATCATGAAGATGTTGACTTTAAACAGGTGGGGAGGAGTGAGTTTAGACCTGGATGTATTGGTGATGAAGACGTTCAACTATCTACCCGATAATTGGGTTGCGAAAGAGTCGCCCTATCTTTTAGCTTCTGGAGTTATGAGGTTTTCCAACGATGAGATTGGACGGAATATAACCAGGAGAGTTCTTCGGTAATCTTCAGATTTTCTATTCATTCATAGAAATATGTATAACAACGCAGCCTGAGATCGCATCATTGGTGACCATCTATTTCATACAGAGATACTTCCACTAATACAGAACGAGTTTTTTTACACACTTAATAAAAATATAACCTATGTGTACCAAATACAAAGCTGAAGATATTTTAAATTGATTAATTGATTAAATGAAATAAACAACAATAAGATTGCAATTTTCAGGGAAATTAGTTAACAAATATATATATATTTATTTATATTTCATCTCTCGGAAAAAAATCATAAATATTTGATAGCAAAACACCTTTACGTATGTTAGTAGAAAAACATTAATATTTGGAAATTAGCAGGTAACGATGTTTTGAAAACGGATTAGCTTTCTAGAGATTGATATCCCAAAACCGAAATAACTTGCCTCTTCATTCCTGTTGTTGTTAGTTTAGATTTTACTTGTCTAATTTTAGGCAAATAGCTTCGACATACAACGCTGGCACCTGGTTTTATAATGGAGCTTCAGCACTAGAAAAAGTATTGCTGAGGATATGCAGGAGAGCATTACAGAAAACCGGAGACTGTCGAGGTAAACAATAATTCCTGTAAAATAAATATTTACATTCGTTACATGGTAGACATCCCACCCATACGCCTAAAACTTTTTGGGAGTACTTTTATTGTGCGTACGGCTAATGAGTGGAATTCGCTACCGGAGTCTGTGTTTCCTGATAGCTATAACCTGGAGGTCTTTAAGTCAAAACTGAATAGGTTACTTCTAGGTAAGCGTGCTTCATCTTCGACCACATCATCCATCCGTCAGAAAACTCCAAAAATGGTTTGGTCTTTAGATTAAATACCTACTATTGTTATTGTTCTTTTCTCTTCCTTTTTATATGTATTTTTAATTTAATTGTTTATAAGAATGTCTAAAGTAACGAGTATTTTCATGTGACTCACATGACATAAATAATCATAGACTTAAATAATATATCCTGTTAAAATGCGAGAGCTCTGGTACCTAAAACTCAAGTTAAATCTTACTTTGGGTACCAGTGTTCACCAAGTTTAGTTAACATATATGTACATAAGTTGTTTCCTATACTGTGTAATGTAAGTAAGTTAGTTTGATTCAATAAACATTCATTCATTCATTCATTCATCCATCCATCGGGTTAGATGGTGGTCAAACGCGAGCCTATTATCAATAAAAATATATGATTTACGGGTTTGCGGAAATTTTCTAACGAGAAATCGCGTCCCCGGAACGCAAGGGCAAGGGTAGTATTTTGTAACAGCTATATTTTAATTTGATAGTCAGTAATTTTCTTTACGAAAATTACTTCACGTTTTTATTTACAAGAAAATGAAAGACGGATGAAACGAAAAATGTGTTGAAATGAGTTATGAAGGTTTTACTTAATTGTAGAAGCTAATAAATAAAAGCGCTTCTACTTATGTTTTGAATGAATAAGGAATACCAGGGCATTAAATATTTAACGAAAAAAGGAGTTAAGAGGAGGCTCTCTAAATTGTATGTAGTTACATATAATTTAGGGCATTTTGCATTAACATTCTGAAACAATCACGTATACAATTAAAATGGAACTTTAGTATATCGCACGCTTATTCCAATACTGTCACTATCCCAAAAAGTCAACTTTTTAGGAGAGGCAAAAAATGGAATGAGAATGGGAACATTTTTGTTTAGTGACGAAGCGGACTACTGCCCGTATAGCGGTTGTTTCTGTTACTTTTAGACTAGTGTAAGCGCGATTACGCGTAGTTCTATGTTTCCCAACAGATGGCATTAAAAAGTCGATTTGGCAAAATTTTGGATAGTGACAGTATTGGATTAAGCGTGCGACATGATTTATTGGATCTTTTTCTTTACATGTCTAAGACCAGTTACGTAATTGGAACATTTTCACTCGATTAATTTTATAATCGAAAATTATGTCTTTTTAAAGATTATTCTAAATTTAATCAAGATTACTCGGCTTTTATGTCTAAAATTAGTATTGACAGTAAGAAAATATAGTTTAATATCCAAATATAAGATATTTTTTCTTTAGATCAATTATTACTTTAGTTATAAACAAAACAAGAATTGAGACTTACGACAGTTAGTTTCGAACCCGAACATGGTGAAAGAGCGCACGCGATATTCAACTTTATTACTGCTGCCTTAGCGTTTAGCACACAACGGCAGTTTCGAACCCGAACATGGTGAAAGAGCGCACGCGATATTCTACTTTATTACTGCTGTGTTAGCATTTAGCATACAACGGTCTAACCGGGGGTGCATGGGGGCGGAACTTGCGTGAAAATTATTTTAGAGTGCCTGGTCTTAAGTTACAAACACAACTTGCTAATATGCAGCTGAGTATAAGTGTTTTACATGAAGTGACTCCCTATCTAATCTCTATAACCCAATAGCTGTGTAACACAATACCCCTAGGTAAGATCAGTGGCAGATTTTCAGGCTTCTGACTATCGTAAGGACTGTCAAATAATTGCAAATAACAACCGGGACCAACTTTAGGTGTATGTTATTATGTTCTTATTAAGTAAGATCTATTTTTACCTGACTACCAAAAAAGGAGGAGGTTCTTATTTCGTCTTGAATTTTTTTTCTTTTTTTTATGTATATTACCTCATAACTCGAAGACGGCTGGACCGACTTGGAAAATTCTTTTTTCGTGTAAAAGGGTATATTTCTAGTTGGTCCCATTTGTTATGAAATCAGGATCTAATGATTTTGGTTTTCTATCGGTTACATTTCGGGGAGTGTGCGATGGAATTACGCAGTCTAATTCCGCCAAGCCCATTCCATCATTGAACTACGAGACAAACGGCGAAGCGCCATCGTTACATGGTGGACATCCCACCCATACGCACAAAACATTTTGGGAATACCTTCATTGTGCGTACGGGTAAGGAGTGGAATTCCCTGCCGGAGTCTGTGTTTCCCGATAGCTATAACCTAGGAGTCTTTAAGTCAAGAGTGTATAGGTTACTTTTAGTTAAGCGTGCTCCATCTTCGACCACATCATCACTTACCATTAGGTGAGATGGTGGTCAAACGCGAACCTATTTCTATTAAAAAAAGTAAAATTCTTTTATTTCAGTCAGAATCCGTTTGATTAGTACACAAACAACTTATAAATCTAATGTTAGTACTTAAAACTACCAGAAACACAAAAACAACTAATAATTGTGGCAGTGGCATGAAGGCGTATCCAATGTCCCATTTTGGGCCACCTGTCCGCTATAGTGTTGGATGCTGTTGGGCTTGACGCGTACCCTGCGCATGATTGATGGCATGGAAGCCATATATACCCGCCTCTGGCATATTTATAATCTACTGAGTGTAATTGAGACCATAAAAAAGGAGATGGATTTATTTATTTGAGTGTTACTAAAAGGATTATCGACCTGGGATTACTGTTTTTACATTTCTATTTTGTTTTTTTCAGGGATCACAATCTTTGGAGAAGAATTATTCTATCCAATCAACCTATCAAACGCGCACTGGTTGATGAAAGATGGATCTTGGCCCCTCGCCCAATTGAAAGTGAAGCCTTACACCATTTATTTCTGGAACATATTGACAGGTTTAATTAAAGTCCATCAGAAGTCAGCATTCGTTCAACTGGCTAAGAAAGCCTGCCCAAAAATCTACGGAATGTTTGGTAAAGAATTTGGAGTTTAGTTAAGATTCCAATATCATCACCAATCTGCATGCCAAACTCTTCACAACTACTGTTTGTCCTAAATACCAAAATCAACAGTAATTGATTTCTACGGCTTCTGGAACAAAATTAATGAGAAGAGAGAGAGAAAACGAGAAATAAGAAGTGACAGAATTAATATAGTACCGCGGTTTCAGATTAACATTGAAATAAATCTATACATACTACATTTTTTTCTGGTTGGGCAAATCATCGAATGACTAATCCCGGTCTGTGTTAAGCGGAAGGAAGTGTCAGACTTATACTGACTAAAAACCTACCTTGCTCCTTCAGATGCCCTTGCGGTCCGGGGCCGCGGTATCCCGTTAGAACATTCCCGCAACCCCGGCAAGCAATGGTACTGTCGGGCCCCGTCAATCCTGCTGACGTCAACTCGGGCCTGGTCCTTCCCGGATGGTGAGCTAGCTACCCCTGCTTGCCGTCCGCAGGCCTTTTTTTAGGGTTCCGTAGCCGAATGGCAATGGCTGTCTGTCCGTCCGTCCATATGTCACAGCCATTTTATTCCGAAATTATTAGGACTACACACATGAAACTTGGTAGGTAGATGTATTCTGTGAACCACTTTCCGATTTTAAGAAAAATTAAGGGGGGCTCCTCATACATGAAACTGAAAGAAAATGACATTAAGGTTTCTAAAACTACATTTTCATAAAGTGAATCGTTTAAAAAATATACGCTTCCAAAGTGATAAAATGTGTCCCTCCTCTGACTTTACAATAATAGAGTGAAAAATCTTAAAAAAGTAAATGTTGTAAACTTTCAACGAAAATTAGTTTGAACGATATCGGGTTAACAGTTTTTGAGATGCAGCATATTTTCTAAAACCGCAAATATAATTTTGTAATTCATAAAAACACTATGAAAAACTTCATGCGCGAGTCTGACTCGCACTTGGCCAGTTTTTAATGCCCACAGTGAGAGGTGGCCTCCCAGAAAAAAAGCAACGGCGTTAAAAAAAAACTTTTCGCCTTATAAGTATAAATTTGAAGTAACCCCGAGAAATCAACTTCGTGTAGCTCAGATATAAATTGTAAGCAGTATTTTTAAGTGTATATAAAACCTGGGTTGTAGCTGAACATTCGAAAGTAAGCAATGTTGAAACCAAAGAATGATTGCGACAAACATAAACTTTACGATAACAAGTCGTACTGATAGCTTCTTTATTGGATTGACAATTACTGTGTGTTTAAACGTTAGCTAATGGTAGGTATGTATGATGTACATGAATTCTTTAGTAAATTATTTACTTTAAAAAATGTGTCACTCAAGTATTTTTCTTCAAATTCGTCGCGAGGGTCGCCCCCGGCGTTAGACATCGCGAGCCAATCTCCGGCCACCGTAAGCGAGGGCTTGCGGACGGCGGCGGCGGCGAGCAAGAGTAGCTCTCCGACCGGTAAGGACCAGGCCTGCATAGACGGTGGGCCGTCCTCAAATAATAGTCAGCAACCAATAACAGTTACCGCTAATTCGTTGCCGCACCGGGGTTACAGGAACGTTCTAACAACATAACACAGGCCGGAACAAAAGGCTAACTAAAGGCATAGAAACCCACCCCCGGTTTCTAGGCAGCAGCAGTCTGATACCCTTCCACTCCACCCAGAGCGGGAATAGTCATTTGATGATTTAATCTCCGAAAATATGATAATAATAATATAATAATATTCCACAACTTTCACACAACGCCATCTAGTCCCAAACTAAACAGAGCTTGTGCTATGAGTACTGGACAAACTGATAAACATACAAATATATTTCTAAATACATACATATTATAGATAAATTACACCCAGACAAAATACAAATGATCGTGCTCCTCATATAAACATTTATTTGTTCTGGGTGGGAATCGAACCCACGACCTTGCGCATAGGTTTTGGAAAATAAGTGCCCTTGTAAGTATTTAATTTGATATGTGTATGTTTGTTTTTATCATAATTAACATTTACATAACTAGTCCTAAGTCCAGTTTTATCTTGATTTTGAAATCAAGATAAAACTACCAGGATTCCATAAAACTCAGCAACTAAGTATTTCAAGCTCTCCAAAATACAAAGCAACACGACAAACCAAGCCTTTCAAAGAAATAAATAATTTCATTGCCATAAAATTCATTCCTTAAAATATTTTGAATCGAAAAACCTTTTCTGTATAATCCCATTGTCTCTCCGTCGTAAATAAGGCAGTTAGTTACGAAAATAAACGAAATGCATGAATAACAATAAGACGAAGCAGATAAAAGCTGATTTTATTTAATTGCTGGATAGGCCTGAAATATATCTGTGCTGTGTTAGAAGCATAATAATGAAAAGCAATTAGAATTAAATAACTCCTCACGCTTTGGGTAGAGCGGAAAGGAATGTCAGACTTATCTTGACTAAAACTCACCCTGTTCCTTCAACTGTCCATACGTGCCGGGGCTGCGGTATTTCGTTAAAACATTCCCTTAACCCCGGCAGCAAGGTCTTAATACTAGAGTCACATTTTAGAATATAATTGAAAAAATATAACTTTTTCAACTGGAAATGCCACTTAACATTTCTGTGCACCTAGTAGTTTAATTTATTCGTGCCGTTCACTGCGTCCTCAGCTGCGACACGTTCGAGGAATCACACATCTAATCTCAACTGGCGTTACATATCTTATTATCGCGTTAATTAGTACTTTAACTCACTGACTAGCGCAAACGCTTCAAGATAACCAAGCTCTTTTACATCTATTTCCATTTTATTCTCTGATATACACTCGTTATCTCTGTTTATGTGAAGCTCTTCGACTACGTAAGTCTGTAAAGGCGACACTCCGTTGAGGCAGATACGAACGGAGTGGTAAACGGCCAAAGAAATCGCGACCAATATAATTTCACTAAATCCTAAACCTTAACAATCCTAAACAGGGTATAAGATTTTTTTCTCTCTCCTTAAATTGTTGATATTATAGATGTCTTATTATCTTTTCTTTTTTAAATGTATGTCAAATCCATCCAAAGGTCGACTGCAAAAGATCGCTTTTAGCGATAAGACCGCCTATTTGTATCATCCTTTTTTAGTTGTGAGGTCCTTATTTGCATTCTGTTATGGTGTACAATATTATGAATGTGAAAGTTTGTGAAGACGGATGTTTGTTACTCTTTCTTTTAATAAATACTGAACGGAACTAGAAGAATTTTGGAATTTGGCTCAGAGATACATTCTAGTCTAAGATAGAACACAGGCTACTTTTTATCCCGATGAAATGTGAGAAATTCTCACGTAAACGAAATTGCGGGTTGCTAAATGCTTTTAGTACATATATAATTCTGCTGTAGTTGGTACAAAGTAAAAGAAAGATCGTATAGTTTTCCCCGCCATTTGCACTTGACCGCTCATTTTGCAGCCAAAACACCAGTAAAACTGCTAGTAAAAGCTATATCCGGTTTTTGTTTAGATAGGTATATATTATTTTTTCTGTATCAGTCTATTGTATTGACCTCGATCTTGTCTGATAGAAAGTAATGATGCGGTCTACAATAGAAGAAGCAAGCTTGGGAGATGTCTGTCATACTAAGTTGTAGGAAACACAGATGGTTAGGAACGCTTATGGGTCCGCAGCAATGGATTGGCATCCTAACCCGGTTCTCGTTTCCATTTTGTTTTGCTTCATTTTAATGTTTCGTCCCGAGACCAGACGCGGTTTATTGACAGTTAGCAATGCCGGAACAAGATTCTTTATTATGATTGTACACAAAAATGTAATACAGTTGCGGGATGATTTGATTGGACGGCTTTATAGCTTTGGACTTACGAGATTTGTTCGTTATAATTGTGGCGTGAGTTTCAGTTTTTTGAGGAGTTATGTTTTAGATTTTTTCTTTTTATTTTGTTTCAAGTTTTATTTGTTTTCCTTTTTGGAGTTCCGGACCTCCAAAGAAAAAATGGAACCCTTATAGACTCATTTTCTTGTCCGTCTTAAGAACACGCAGAGATATCAAACTTACATTAAACACTCGGATATACGATCTCTTTTCGCTGTGCTGCTAAAACAATCTTGAAAGGCGACACGAACAAAAGATACGACTGTTTATGTCCCATATTATGCGATGGCGATTTCGCAAGGAAATGAAAACCCGATACATACGTTCCGCTATCAGGTACTTTCTGTTGACCTAGAACCATGAAATTTGGTAAAACGAAATGTTTTACAGAATATGTATAAAGGAAAATGGCTTCGATTATTGTATTATACATAAAATGATGAGTATGTTAAAGGAAATCTCTTGATGAATTAAATTATTCATTATCGTATTTATAGTTTAAAAACCTCCGAATAAGTTCCTCTAAAATATCTTAACAGATCTCCTTGATACTTTATTGAAAACCAAATATGTATGATATTTTGCTTACTGATTCTTTCTTAGTGCTTTGTTCAAATTATATGAAAGGTCTGTCAGCAGACTTAAGAAAGATTCTTTTTATCTATACTAATATTATAAAGAAATAAAGTTTGTTTATATGTAAGGGGTAATCTCCGAAAAAAATGATCCAATACTAAATATGTTTTAATTGGTAGTAAAGTGCATTATTTTTTAGTCCTCAAGGCTACAAACTTTAGTGAGAGATAGCTGACACCTGTGTCTAAAACTGACTCTTAGTCACTGAAATTCTTCTTCTACTAAAGCTTTTCCTTCTATTAGGGGCAGCTCTCCTTGTCTGCCTTATCCATGCATTTCTATTTTCTGCGAATGCTTCGTCTATTTCCATATTCTTCAGGTCCCTCCGGACCTGTCAACCTATTTGCGAGGGTTTTCCTCTGCGTCGTAGATCGCCGTCGCTTAAAGCTAAATTAATCATGTGGTCTTCAGTGTGGCAGAGTATATGGCCATACCGTTGCAAGCGGCTGTCAAGGTGTGCTCAAAATTAAGGTGTGTTTAAATTTCTTTTCTTGTGATAACCAAAACATAGACACCTATTGCTCAAAATATTGAGCATTTTGAGACCTAAAAGTATTTTAGTGGTCTTTCTTTTATTTTGATTTCTAGGTTCTAATTTATTTCTAGAAAGTATGTGGTACAAGTACTTTACTTAAATATTTTTTTCTGCCTATAGTTAGTGCATTCAACTCTTTAATTAATGAATTTAAGATTTCACTCCGCTGTAAATTGAGTCCAAATAACTTGAGCCGTGTAGTTCTATAAAAGACGTTATGTAAAGTCTGATCAAGATAGAAGCTTCAATCAATTCATGATAAACATCTTTCGTCGCAGTCAATTCAACATTGGAGCAATACTGGCCTGGAGTCAATTCAAAATTTATTCTTGCTCCTTTACCTGCACTGGAAAAACTTCTAACACATTTTCGTTTTTATTTCGGATGCGCACACTCTTGACTTCGATAACATCTGATGGTGAACGACAGTTTTTTATTTTAAATGGGTAGTAGTGGTTCGCCTTTGACCACCATTTCACTTGATGGTAATCGATGATGTGGTCGATGATGAACTTAAAGAATCCCAGCTCCCAGCAGCACATTTATCAGGAAACATGAAATCTAGCAGGATTCCACTTCTTAGTAGTACCTACGCAGATTTAAACTATTCCTACTTCATAAGTAAAACGTTTTGTGCGTATGACGAAGTCTACGATGAAACAGGCCAGCCTGAAGATGCCTGCATGAAAGGCTGACCGGTTATATATGGCAGGAAAAAAAAAACCGGCAGTGAGTTCCACACCTTGGTCGGTGCACAATAAATATGTAGGAGAAGCGCTTAGTATAGTACAAGACGGTATATCTATAGCCTATATTTATTCCATTATTCAAAAAGAGATTGTAACGCAGACACACTATAATTTACATGGATTATTTTTATAATTTAACAACCTTGCTCGAACTCAACCAGGTACATTATTTTTCGTAATTTTCATTATCAGCACTAATCTCCAAACGGCGAAAGAAAACATAGAGAAATGGACATATCCTTTTTTTTCTAGGTGGGAAAATCATCGAATAACTTCCCCCGCTCTGGCTTAAGCGAAAGGGACTGTCAGACTTCTACTGACTAAAAACCCACGCTGTCCCTTCAGCTGCCCTTAAGTGCAGGGGCCGCGGTTTTCCGCAACCCCGGTGGAAATCGGCATATCATAGGAGCGAAAAACCGAAGACACGACGTGACAATCACTAACCCGCACTGGTGTGTGGGTAACAACCCATTCCCTGTCACAGAGAGGAAGCCTGTGTCCTATACGACGTGTAATTTAAAGGGTACTTATGTAAGTACCAAGTGCATGGCTTCTTTGCATGATAACAAACGATATGGCAAGGGTTTTGAAATCCTAAGTCTACGTGTGTAGAACTTATTACAAATTCCAATATACCGATACCAGAGACCGAATTTTTCAAATTAAGAAGAACGAAAAGAATTGTCATGTTATTGGCAAGTGACGTGAAAGTTATTGACCCTCGTAGTGCTGTGACACGTTTGTTATGATTGGTATTCAAGAAATATAATTATGAAACCAATAATTTGGTATCAATTCTTTGAGTCAGTTATTTTGTGCTGAAACTTTGCATAGAGACTCCATACCAGATGTTGTCTTCAGT
Source organism: Tholera decimalis (assembly GCA_943138885.2). NCBI lineage: Eukaryota > Metazoa > Arthropoda > Insecta > Lepidoptera > Noctuidae > Tholera > Tholera decimalis. Next base: position 4,866,992 of record OW964555.2, read on the forward strand.
CCTTTTAAATAGATATGGGGTTTCCGTTACACGTTGTATAGGAGGAGGTATGTTTTAGGCTCATTATGTTATGTTAACTACATGTATGTATTAATATTACTTTCGAAGCCAGTCTTACTCTAATGCCGACTATAGTATCAACATTGACATAGGTAGATAGGACAGGGTAGTACGCATGTCTTCCTGACGCCAAGGTATGGCGTGTATTAATATCACAATTTTCAGAAAGGGTCAGTAATATCCGGAGGTAGTCGTGACACATTTAAGACGCCGAGATATTACAAATATCAAGTATGTAGGGGCAGGTGCTGCGTGAAAAAACTATAGAAATTGCAACAAAACTAATTAAGGCTCGCGTTTGACCACCATCTCACCTGATGGTAAGTGATGATGTGGTCGAAGATGGAGCACGCTTACCTAAAAGTAACCTATTCACTCTTGACTTAAAGACCCCTTTTTTTTTTTAACGTGGTAAAATTATCAAATAAGTCCTCCCACCCCGGGCAGGGTGGGAGGGACTGTCAGACTTTTACTGACTAAAATCCACGGTGTTCCTTCAATAACCCTGTACGTACCGGGGCACGGTAACGGGATGAGTCCCACGACCCCGGCAGGCTTCGGCCCTCTGCAGAGGGGGCCTCGTCATGTTGCTGACGCTCTTTGAGGCGCGCGTGGAACACGACGCGCCGTCGACCCGGGCATGGTCCATGGTCGGACAGCGAGTTGCCCTTTACTCGCTGTCCGCATGCCCGCGCCTACGGTGGCCGGAGATCGTCGGCCGACGTCCGACGCCGTGGGCGTCTACCACTGCGGCTGGGCTGGAGGGAGGACGCCATCCTCTCCCTCACGCGGCCCGCCTCCTCCTTCGAAAGCATGACTGCTTCGCAGAAGGAGGCGACCGCTTCCCACTCCCTCTCGCCCCGCAGCATGGCCTCGACCAAGGCCGGGCGCGAGAGGTCTCCGCCTATTGTCGCCGTGAGGACACGTCGGTGCTCTGCCCAAGCTGGGCAGTCCTGCACCGTGTGCTCGACTGTATCCTCAGGGCGACCCTCGCAGTGGTGACACCCAGGCGTCTCTTCCTTACCCATCAGACACAGGTACCTCCCGAAACTTCCGTGTCCGGTGAGGACCTGCGTCATGCGGTAGGTCAGGACGCCGTGACGCCGATCTAGCCACTCCTCAAAGAGGGGTCTTACCGCCGCAATTGCGGCGTGCCCGTGACTTAAAGACCCCTAGGTTATAGCTATTGGGAAACACAGACTCCAGCTGGGAATTCCTCTCCTCGCACAATGACGTTATTCCCAAAACGTTTTGTTTTAGCCTAGTTTATGTCCTACTGCTGAGCAAAAGCTCCTCTTTTTCCTTCCAAACCTCTCTATGTTGAGCAATTTCAGACCATGTTTTGGCCTGCACGTCTAATCATGTTGATCAGATCGTCACTCCACCTGCGCCGTGGTCGACAACGATGGTGTTGTCCTCTTTTAGGCGTCCAGTCGGTGACAGTATTTTTTAATATAATATGAAAATATTCGCAAAGATATTGGTTATACATAATTGGGTAGTTAATCTAAAATATGGACAGCAGCCGCCACTTCCAAACTTTGAAGGTTTTGATCTCTGTATAATTTTTATTGATATGAAAAGGCAAAAATACGTATCATATATTTTTAGAAAATGTTTCTAACGTAGTCCATTAGTAATATTTTCAAAAGTAATCATTTTAAAACATAAGGAACTAATAAAACTTAATCTAAATTTGTGTATGTGTGAGTTATCACTTAATTGTATTTGTGTGTGGGTTATGTATTCGTGTATGTTTATTTGTGTAGTGCATGTTTATTATATTGTGCATAGTAATGGTATTTTATTACATCGGAAAGTCAAAACTATACGTCATCCACATCATTATTAATTAATTTTAAGAAGCTCATCTTTACTAATTAATCTTAAGAATATCGACAAAATATTCTGTTTACACCGAAAACTCGGTATTGAAGCTCCAAACTCACTTCGAAATATGTAATTGTAATTACATAGTTTTACGTCGAGCACCTGTGTTGGAATATTAAGCAAGTTTTTAGTTCTCATTATATTTTGCTTGTAACTAGCAAAGTTTGAGACGTCTAGGGAATTCGTACGTTTCGAACATATTAATTAGTTATTATGAAAAACCGTTAATAATCACAAGCATAAATTATGTTTTATGTAATAAGCAAAGTTTACGTCTTCTTAATTTACTTACCCGAACTCGTTCCATCATCACACTACTGACACTACAAGACGAACGCCGACGCGCCATCATTACATGGTGGACATCTCAACTATGCGCACAAAACGTTTTGGGAATACTTTCATTGTTTGTACAGCTAAAGAGTGGAATTCCCTGCGGGAACATATGTTTCCTGACAGCTATCACCGGAGGGTCTTTAAGTTAAAGTGAATAGGTTATTTTTGCCACTATCTCATCGGTAGAGTGGTCGGCAGCTCGACTGCTGGGCACGATGTCTTAAATGCGTTCTGCATCTCTAAATATAACTATTTGTCTCAGAATCATACACAATCAATTATATTAAAGTACTTAATATAGTTCGATTTATAAAAATACCTAACTTCAATATGTAAGCACATCCATTTACATTTATCTATCTTTATTAATTATTTGTGATTGTTTCTTACTTGACGTTTCGTGATTGACTTCTTACTTGCATAGACAATCAACTAGAAACGCGCAAAGACAATAGCTGCGAGTAACAGGAAAGCTAGAATTTTTTACGATTCGTCTTATAAAAATCGCGCTGTAACTTTCAGTTCAGTAACCCAGAATTATTTAAACCAAAAGAGCACTTCTAGCACTTTACTTTTTCTATAATCTTTGTCTGTGACATAATAGATCCTTGTCACCAAATACGTAAGCTAGGTGTAACCGTGGGTCAGCGGGAGGATACGCCCTGGTGTCATCATTGTGAGGACCATCCGGAGGACACGGTGGAGCATACAGTGCTGGTGTGCCCTGCTTGGGCCGAGCACCGACGTGTCCTCAGTTTTTTTTTTCATGAAAACTATGCGTGTGTGATATCTATAGATAGGTCTTTAAAAAAGATTTTTTTTTTTTTAAAACCCCTATGTCATTTTTAAAGACCTATCTATAGGGTATGGGGAGCCCCCTTTAAAAAAAAGGGGCTCCCCATACATGGAACTAAATATTTTTTATTTTTTTTCTTATAATCGGAAAGCGGTTTACAGAATACATCTACCTACCAAGTTTCACATGTATAATCCTAATAGTTTCGGAATAAAATGGCTGTGACATACGGACGAACAGACAAACAGACAGACAGACGGACAGACATGTCGAAACTATAAGGGTTCCGTTTTTTTTGCCATTCGGCTACTGAACCCTAAAAAGGAAATACTATTATTGTGAACTAGATTATATACAACTGTAGATGATATACTGTGTATTTTTAATAGGACGGTTCTTGCACTCTTTGACAGACACGCACCTGTCAGGAGGATAAAGCTTAGGCGCCCACCTGCTCGTTGGATCACGACAAAAGTTCGTATGGTAATAAGGCGCAGGGACCGTGCCTTTCGTAAATATAGAAAGGATCGCTCTATTGAAAAGAGGGATCTTTTCAAAGTCACAAGAAATCGGCGTAATCAGATAATACGTAATGCAAAACGCCGCCATTTTCTCCGAAAACATATCTTCTTCTCCAGCTGACATTTGGAAATTCCTCGGAACTATTGGTGTCGGTAGACCACGTCATGTGGATTTCCCTAAGACTATTGCCCTCGATGATATCAACTGTCACTTCACAACTACCTCTTATTTTGGTTCCCAAATTTGTCTCAGACGGTTGATTACATTGCTGGTCTACCAGGTCCAATCATTGAACCATTCCGTTTTTCTCCGGCAACCTTAAGATAAAAAGATTATCCTTTCTATTAAATCTAAGGCTGTGGGCTATGACGATCCTCTCTCCTTCTGCCGATTATCCACATTATCAACTTTTCCCTTGATTCCGGGCAAATTCCTACCCTGTGGCGAATGGCTTACGTTCGTCCACTTCCGAAAATACGTAATCCCTCCTTACCTAACCATTTTCGTCCAATTTCTATTCTTCCTTTTCCTTGTCCAATTTCCATTCTTCCCTTTCCTGTCCAAAGTACTTGAGGCCTGCGTCCATAGACAGTTTTTTGGATTTTTCCATTCCAGTCTGGATTCAGGCCAGGACACAGAACAGCTTTCGCTTTCCTTAAAGTGACTGGGAACATTAGTGAGGCGATGGAGAACACAAAGGTTACTGTTTTGGTGTTTATTGATTTCTCCAATGCTTTTAATACCATCAGTCATGATATTCCACTATCTATCCTGTCCATAGATAAAATAAATAACTAGATATGGTCAACAGACGAAATTATATCGGAACCGTGTGTCTCCAGTTAGGCGCTGGGCGGGGCAACAACTACACATGCAGTTTAATAAAATCAATAGATACGCACTCGCACACACACCCGCATTTCTTGAATCAGAACGTACTATACAATCAATAATAAACCTTATTCCGTCAATCACAGCGTGTATTTACCATGCACCGTAGAACTTACCCACACGAAAACATCGGTCGCTATCGTTGTGCTGTGCAAAAGCAATTTATTTTACATATACGCTAGTGATTGACTAAATCGGAAAGTTATTGATTCTTCCATTTATTATTGTACAATTTTTTTTGGGCACCTGAAAATGAACCAAATAAAAAATGGCATGTCCAGAAAATATTACAATAACAATAAACATATTATTAAGAACATAACATTACATAATTATTATTAATTACTACCTACTAAGTATTAAGGGCTACCCTGGCGCTTTCGACTTAAATCTTAATATTTAATTATCATAGTGATAGGTCAAATAGAAGTTGATGTTAACTTACATTACGCTCTTGATCGGAACATACCAGCCGTATAGGTTGTATAGAATCCTGAAAAGTTGAATGACTGATTTTATGAATACCCTAAATCATGAGAATAGCTTTCAGTAATAAAATAAAATTCAACCCACTTCTGCAAAAATCAGTTGTACTCTTAATTTTGGAATTTTCCATTCAAAAACCCTGCGACTTTTCTTTAGAGACTAGAACATTTCTGCGTTGAAGTGAACCGAGCATATGGTGCTATTTTTTGTAGGGTACCAGTTAGGTGGCATGCCTGTGGCATCAATCCATTCCTTTTTTATGTTACCATCTTTTGGGAAACTGAAAAGTACGAAAAGCACTTATTTATCATTTACATACATCCTAAGCTACTTCTAAACGTCACCATATAATATCGCAATAATAATAATAATAATAATAATAATCTGTGGCCCGGTTGTCAAAGAACATGTCAAAAAATTTTTTCCTCCGAATTTTTCAATATAATTTATAAATTAAATAGCCAAACAAACAAAAATAATCATGTTCAACGAAACGAAAATAGTGAAAAAAAAATCTAGACATGAATAAATAGAAGAGTAAATAGAAAAAACAATAAATGGAAAAATCAATATGTTGACAAGAAACCGGGCACGTTTGATTCTGAACACACAACCAAGACCTGCGGAATCGTCGCTCAGCTCCGCCTCGCAGCCGCCGGCACCAGCTCCAGCCGTGAGTGAAGAGACTCCGGCCGCTGCAGTTGCGTCGAGCTCGAGCGACGAATACTTCTCGCCGCCGACGACACCACCACCTGCGCGTCGGCGAGGAAGAGGCCGCCCTCCGGCCAGCTTCGGACTTCGAGGCCCACCGGCCTCTGATAGGGTCCCCGCTACCGGTGGAAGTGTGCAGCGCATGCGATGGACAAATTCCATCAATGAAAATGTCATGCGCTCATACTTTGGGGCTACAGAGGGGGGAACTAACCTCACTGCGTACCGTGGTCGGATGCTCTCTCTGTTTCAGGTACTTGAACCAGCTGTCAACGTTTCGGCCCAACGACTGTCGGATCAGGTGCGGGTCATCCAGCGTAACCATATGTTGGATGACGCCGTACTTGATAGACTACGCCTCGAATCACGGTGCAGTCGTGTCTCATCTGCTTCACCACAGGCTGCGGTGCAACTACAACCTAGTATCTCACTGCGACCCGACCACGTCGGTGAAGATGATGAGGATCGGTCTACATCCGTGAGTACCCAGTGCAGTGAACGATTGAGGAGTGCTTTGGAGTGTGCATTACGGGAGTATCGCTCCACACCACCTGAGCTGAGACCTCGCCTGCCTCGTTTGCCCATGCATAAGAAAAATAGGGCGCTAGTGTGTGCTTTAGATTCACTGTTGTCAAATTATTTTGACAATAGCGAAGACCTCACCGATACCCATTCGATTCTGTACTGTGCCGCTGTTGCAGCATGTCGGGTAGCTCATGTCAAGTTTCCAAAGACTGACAGAGCTATTCGACCAGCTATACCAGCTTGGCAGTGCAGGATCGAACGTCGTATCGCTGGGGCTAGAGCACTCATTGGCAAACTTATCTGCTTCAGACAGGGCAACACTCGCCCTAGAGTGATGCGCTTTGTGAGGCGGGCGTTCGCGGGGACTGATATTAATCCTCGGGATTATCTGACCTGCGTCACAGAGCGCATCGACTTCCTGAAGCAGAAAGTCTATGCGTGGGCAAATAGAATTCGCAGATATAAGCGGCGGGTGGAGCGATACACTCAGAATCGCACATTCCAAAGCAATGAAAGGTGGGTTTATAGGACCTGGGAGCGACCTGACCAAGGTATGACTGATACGTGCTTACCGGATGATGACGCCATGTGTTCGTTCTGGCGCAACATCTGGTCAGCTCCTGTCAGTCACACTGAGGGTGACTGGATGCGGGAGATCAGGCGCACGTGCGATCTTTTACCAGAAATGGGGACAATCACGATCAGCCCCCAAGATGTAACCCGTGCAGTCCGTCCGTTATCTAACTGGAAATCCCCAGGGCCGGACGGGCTGCACAATTTTTGGCTTAAATGGTTCCAGAGATCGCACGCTCGCTTGGCATTTCAGTTCCAGTCTGCCCTAGAGTCAGGATCGCTACCTCAATTCCTAACTACAGGAATAACCCACCTGCTCCATAAATCAGGCAGTACTACGGAACCTAAAAATTATAGACCGATCACGTGCTTACCGACGGTCTATAAAGTTCTTACTTCCATTTTGAGAGCCAAAATTAATAATCATATTGATGTAAATTCAATCATGTCTGCTTCTCAGAATGGATGTAGGAACGGGTCCCGCGGTACTAAGGAGCTTCTCCTCATTGATATTGCCATTAACCAACAGGTTCGTCGTTCCCGAAAGAATCTGTCGACATGTTGGATAGATTATAAGAAGGCCTATGACTCTGTCCCTCATACATGGCTTATGAAGGTGTTGGAGTTGTACAAAATAAATCCAACCCTACGCACCTTCCTTGAGTCATGTATGGGGCAATGGAAGACGGTCCTTCGCTACCCAGGATGTCGACAGATCCAGGAAAACAGCGAACCGATTAGGATTAAGCGAGGCATTTTTCAGGGCGACAGTCTGAGCCCACTGTGGTTTTGTCTGGCTCTCAACCCTCTCAGTACATTGCTGGAGGGTTCAGGGCTAGGCTACCAGTTGAGAAGAGGTGGTCAGGTCATATCTCACATGCTTTACATGGATGATTTGAAACTTTTTGCCCCCAGCAACTTGCAACTCATGGAGCTACTGAAGGTAACGGAAACCTTCAGTAGCGCCATCAGGATGGAATTTGGTGTGGACAAATGTGCAGTCATGCATGTAAAGCGAGGGGAGATTATGGAATCCGTGGGAACTCAACTCTCGGATTCCATACACCTAAGAGCCCTCGGCTCAACTGAAACCTACAAGTATTTGGGTATGTCAGAGGCACTAGGCATCAATGTTGCTTATGTTAAACAGTCATTGAAGGAACGCTTCTTTGGCCGCCTGAATAAAGTACTGAATAGTCTTCTATCAGGCGGAAACAAGGTGCGTGCCTTCAATGGTTGGGTCATGCCAGTATTGATGTACTCTTTTGGCATACTCAAATGGACTCAGACTGAACTTGACGCCTTGGACAGACGGGTCCGCACAACGCTGACTGCAAATCGAATGCATCACCCACGTTCATCGGTGATGAGGCTGTATATCCCGCGGAAGTACGGGGGTCGTGGCATTTTAAATGCAAAGACCCTACACAACCGTGAGGTATGCAGCCTTAGGGAATATTTCCTAGAAGCCGACGTGGGTATGCATCGAGATGTGGTAGCGGTGGACAAAGGCCTCACTCCGCTCTCCTTAGGTACCGAGAATTGGCGCAAACCTGTAGTATTAGATACTAATGACCGCAGAGAAGTATGGCAGAGCAAGGAGCTTCACGGGCGCTATTACCGGGCCCTTCATGGGTCTGACGTAGACACATTAGCGTCCGTAGCCTGGCTACGTTTTGGTGACCTCTTTGGGGAAACCGAAGGTTTTGTCTGTGCGATTATGGACGAAGTTATGATGACGAATAACTATCGGAAATATATTGTGAAGGATGGTACGGTAGACATATGTCGGGCATGTCACAAACCGGGAGAATCCATTCGTCACATTATCTCCGGTTGTTCTCGTCTGGCTAACGGAGACTATTTGCATAGACACAACCTCGTGGCCAGGATTATTCACCAGCAACTTGCTCTTAAATACAATCTTGTGGAATCAGAAGTACCATACTATAGGTATGTGCCCGACCCAGTTCTCGAAAATGGCAATATTACACTGTACTGGGATCGGTCTATCATCACTGACAGGACTATTGTTGCCAATAAGCCTGACATAGTGGTGATAGACCGATTAGAGCGTCGCACAATGATTGTTGATATAGCAGTCCCCCATGACGAGAACCTCGTGAAAGCTGAGATAGATAAAAAAAATAAGTATCTTGACCTGGCGCGCGAGGTTGTCGACATGTGGGATGTGGAGACAGCAATCATTGTGCCGATAGTCGTCACAGCCAATGGTATAATAGCCAAGAGCCTCGACCAACATCTAAGGAGGCTCTCGTTGGGTAGCTGGATCAAGGGCTTGATCCAGAAAGCAGTACTCCTGGAAACGGCGCGTATTGTGAGGAGGTTCCTCTCTATGGAGCCCTGACCACCGGTAGCTTGGACCCTGTTCCCGATACCGGTGGGCTACTATTTTTTATATTTTTAAATGTTTTTATTCTTTTATATTAATATTTAAAAATGTAATTCATATGTACATAGATTAAATACATGGAATAATAATAATAATAAGCTGGCAACACTAGCCGTCAAATCAAGTTTTGTTTTCAGTTCCTACAAAATAAATTCGCAAAATATAGTGATAAGTTTTCCCATCCAAATTTCTCAATATTTACGAAAAGAGGACAGATTGAACCAAGATAAATAACATAAACCTAAAAAACAACCGATATTATAACGAAAATGAAGATAATGTATAATCCATCGACAACTGTCAAGTGGTCTGTCATTGACACCAATCACTAAACAATGCAAGAAATAACTATGTTAACAAACAAAACTTGATGATGCTTACTAGAGCAGCTTCGCAACGTGCACGCCCACCACCCCCGGACCCGTCGCTCAGCTCCGCCTCGCCACCGGATTTAGGATTACCTACGTCACCGGCGGCTGCATCCGCGTCGAGCTCGAGCGACGAGTATTTCTCTCCGCCGACGTCGCCAACACCTGTGCGCCGGCAGGGGAGAGGCCGGCCACCGAACAGCTTGGGACTTAGGAGCCAACTGGCTGCGAGTCGGGTCCCCGCTACCGGTGGTGTGCAGCGCATGAGATGGACTCAGTCCATAAACGAAAACGTCATGCGCGCATATTATGGGTCTACAGAGGGGGGAACTAACCTCACTGCGTATCGTGTCAGGATGCTGTCTCTGTTCCAGGACCTAGAACCAGCTGTCAACGTCTCGGCCCAACGACTGTCGGATCAGGTGCGGGTCATCCAGCGTAGCCACAGGTTGGATGACGCAACACTTGATAGGCTGCGCTCAGAGGTACTGAGCAACCATATCATCTCGTCCCCGACACAAGCCGTGGTACAAGCGCCCACTAGTAGCGCAATGACATCGCGGCTCTATAGTCATAATAATGAGCTAGATGATAGGGTTGTCACGGTAAGTAGCCAATGCAACGATCGACTGAGGAGCGCACTGGAGGATGCGCTTCGCGAGTATAGATCGGCTCCGCCTGAACTTAGACCCCGGTTACCACGGTTACCTATGCACAAAAAAAATAGGGCGTTGGTGTGTGCTTTGGACTCGCTGCTTGAGAATATTTTTGAGAGCAGCGAAAACCTCGTTGATACGCACTCAATCCTGTATTGCGGGGCTGTTGCGGCATGTCGCTTAGCTAACGTTAAATTCCCTAATAACGACGAAGCTATTCGACCAAAACCTGCTGTACCAGCCTGGCAGTATAGGATCGAGAGGCGTATCGATGAGGCCAGAACACTCATCGGCAAACTATACTGCTTCAAGGAAGGCAATGCACGCCCACGTGTAATGCGTTTTGTACGGCGGGCTTTCTCGGGGACTGGAATCAGCCCTCGAGAATACACACCCCACATTACGGAGCGCATTGACTTCCTGAAGCAGAAAATTTGTGCATGGGCAAGCCGTATCCGACGGTTTAAGCGGCGGGTTGACCGGTACTCGCAGAATCGCATGTTCCAGAGCGATGAAAGGTGGGTATACAGAGCTTGGGAGCGACCCAATCAAAATGTGACTGACGTGTGCCGCCCGGATGATACCGCCACGAATTTATTCTGGCGCAACATCTGGTCGGTACCCGTCTGTCATGTTGAGGGTGACTGGATGCGTGAAGTTGAACGCGTGTGTGAAGCTATACCACAAATGGATAAAATAATCATTAACGCTTCTGATGTAGCCAAAGCAGTTCATCCGTTACCAAACTGGAAGTCTCCAGGACCGGATGGACTACACAACTTCTGGCTCAAGTGGTATAGCAGCTCGCACGCGCTTTTGGCTTCTCAATTCCAGGCATCCTTAGAGACTGGGTCTCTACCAGAGTTTTTAACAACAGGCTGTACCCACCTGCTTCATAAGAGTGGTAGTCCCACGGAACCCAAAAATTATAGACCGATTACCTGTCTGTCTACGGTCTATAAGGTTCTTACGTCCATCCTGAGAGTGAAAATAAATATGCACATTGAGTGCAACTCAATTATGTCCGCTTCTCAGAATGGATGTAGGAAAGGGTCCCGTGGCACTAAGGAGCTACTCCTCATTGACATGGCCATCAGCCAACAGGCTCGTCGATCCCGAAAAGATCTATCGACATGCTGGATAGACTATAAAAAAGCCTTTGATTCTGTTCCTCATACCTGGCTTATCAAGGTGCTAGAGCTTTATAAAATAGACCCAACTCTACGCACCTTCCTTGAGTCATGTATGAGGCAATGGAAGACGGTACTTCGCTATCCAGGATGTCGACCAATCGGAGGGAATGATGAGCCTATATGGATCAGACGGGGAATATTTCAGGGTGACAGTTTGAGTCCACTTTGGTTTTGCTTGGCCCTGAATCCTCTAAGTACAATGCTAGAGGAGTCAGGCCTGGGCTATCGGTTGAGAAGAGGAGGTCAAAGTATATCCCATCTCCTATACATGGATGATTTGAAACTCTTTGCCCCCAACAACTTGCAACTGATGGAACTACTGAAGGTAACTGAAACTTTCAGTAGCGCCATCAAGATGGAATTTGGTGTGGACAAATGTGCAATCATGCATGTAAAACGAGGAGAGATTATGGAATCTGAAGGAATTCAACTTTCAGATTCCATACAACTTAGATCTCTCTGCTTAACCGAAACTTACAAGTATTTGGGTATGTCGGAAGCTTTGGGCATTAATGTTACTGACATGAAGCAATCGCTGAGGGAGCGCTTCTTTGGCCGCCTGACAAAGGTATTAAACAGCCTTTTGTCGGGAGGAAATAAGGTGCGCGCTTTCAACGGTTGGGTCATGCCGGTGTTGATGTATTCTTTCGGCATACTCAAATGGACTCAAACCGAACTGGACGCCCTGGATAGGAGGGTCCGTACACTGCTAACCGCAAATCGGATGCATCACCCACGATCATCGGTAATGAGACTGTATATCCCGCGGAAATGTGGAGGTCGAGGCTTTTTAAATGCCAAAACTCTCCACAACCGCGAGATTTGCAGTCTCAGGGAATATTTCCTTAAAGCCGATGTGGGTATGCACCGAGATGTGATTGCAGTGGACAAGGGACTCACCCCGCTGACTATGGCTAAAGAGAACTGGCACAAACCTGTTATACTTACCCCAGATGACCGCAAGGAGGTATGGAAAAGCAAGGAACTTCATGGTCGCTACTATCGGGCTCTTTATGGGTCCGATGTAGATTTGACAGCCTCCGTTGCCTGGCTACGCTTCGGGGATCTCTTCGGAGAAACTGAAGGTTTTGTCTGTGCAATTATGGACGAAGTTATCTTGACGAATAATTACCGGAGACATATTATGAGGGACGGGACGATTGACGTGTGTCGGGCATGCCATCGTCCTGGTGAGTCCATCAGACATATTGTCTCCGGTTGTTCTCGTCTAGCTAACGGCGAGTACTTGCATAGACACAACCAAGTAGCCAGAATTATCCACCAGCAACTTGCTTTGAAATACAAACTTGTCGATTCTGAGGTACCGTATTACAAGTATGTGCCCGACCCAGTTCTCGAAAATGACCATGTCACGTTGTACTGGGATCGGTCTATCATCACTGATAGGACTATTGTTGCCAATAAGCCTGATATAGTGGTGATAGACCGATTAGTGCGCCGCGCAATGATAATCGATGTTACCATCCCACATGACGAGAATCTCGTGAAAGCTGAGAAAGAGAAACACATTAAGTATCTCGACTTAGCTCATGAGGTTGTTGACATGTGGGATGTGGACTCGGCTGTCATTGTGCCGATTGTCATATCAGTCAATGGGCTGATAGCTAAAAGCTTCGACGACCATCTGTCGAAGCTGGCTTTGCACAGCTGGATAAAGGGCCTGATACAGAAGGCAGTTCTCCTCGATACAGCTCGTATTGTGAGGAGGTTCCTTTCTCTGGAGACCTAACCACCGGTAGCTTGGACCCCGTTCCCGATACCAGTGGACTGCCATTTTTTATATTTTTAAATGTTTTTTTATTGTCACTTTTTTATAGAAAAATATTTAAAAATGTAATTTTTGAGAGGTATATAAAATAAAGGAGATAATAATAAATAATCTGTGGCCCGGTTGTCAAAGAACATGTCAAAAAATTTTTCCTCCGAATTTTTCAATATAATTTATAAATTAAATAGCCATACAAACAGCAATTATCATGTTCAACAAAACAAAAATAGTGAAAAAAAAATCTATAAGTACATCGATGAAGTACATGAATAAATAGAAGAATAAATACAAAAAACTTTAAATGGAAAAATCAAAATGTTGACAAGGAACCGGGCAAGATTGATTCTGAACACACAACCAAGACCTGCGGAATCGTCGCTCAGCTCCGCCTCGCAGCCGCCGGGACCAGCTCCAGCCGTGAGTGAAGAGACTCCGGCCGCTGCAGTTGCGTCGAGCTCGAGCGACGAATACTTCTCGCCGCCGACGACACCACCACCTGCGCGTCGGCGAGGAAGAGGGCGCCCTCCGGCCAGCTTCGGACTTCGAGGCCCTCCAGCCTCTGATAGGGTCCCCGCTGCCGGTGGAAGTGTGCAGCGCATGCGATGGACAAATTCCATCAATGAAAATGTCATGCGCTCATACTTTGGGGCTACAGAGGGGGGAACTAACCTGACTGCGTACCGTGGTCGGATGCTCTCTCTGTTTCAGGTACTTGAACCAGCTCTCAACGTTTCGGCCCAACGACTGTCGGATCAGGTGCGGGTCATCCAGCGTAACCGTATGTTGGATGACGTCGTACTTGATAGACTACGCCTCGAATCACGGTGCAGTCGTGTCTCATCTGCTTCACCACAGGCTGCGGTGCAACTACAACCTAGTATTTCACCGCGACCCGGCCACGTCGGTGAAGATGATGAGGACCAGGCTACATCCGTGAGTACCCAGTGCAGTGAACGATTGAGGAGTGCTTTGGAGTGTGCATTACGGGAGTATCGCTCCATACCACCCGAGCTGAGACCTCGTCTGCCTCGTTTGCCCATGCATAAGAAAAATAGGGCGCTAGTGTGTGCTCTAGATTCACTGTTGTCAAATTATTTTGACAATAGCGAAGACCTCACCGATACCCATTCGATCCTGTACTGTGCCGCTGTTGCAGCATGTCCGGTAGCTCATGTCAAGTTTCCAAAAACGAACAGTGCTATTCGACCAGCTGTACCAGCTTGGCAGTGCAGGATCGAACGTCGTATCGCTGGGGCTAGAGCACTCATTGGCAAACTTATCTGCTTCAGACAGGGCAACACTCGCCCTAGAGTGATGCGCTTTGTGAGGCGGGCGTTCGCGGGGACTGATATAAGTCCTCGGGATTATCTGACCTGCGTCACAGAGCGCATCGACTTCCTGAAGCAGAAAGTCTATGCGTGGGCAAATAGAATTCGCAGATATAAGCGGCGGGTGGAGCGATACACTCAGAATCGCACATTCCAAACCAATGAAAGGTGGGTTTATAGGACCTGGGAGCGACCTGACCAAGGTGTGACTGATACGTGCTTACCGGATGATGACGCCATGTGTTCGTTCTGGCGCAGCATCTGGTCAGCTCCTGTCAGTCACACTGAGGGTGACTGGATGCGGGAAATCAGGCGCACGTGCGATCTTTTACCAGAAATGGGGGCAATCACGATCAGCCCCCAAGATGTAACCCGTGCAGTCCGTCCGTTATCTAACTGGAAATCCCCAGGACCGGACGGGCTGCACAATTTTTGGCTTAAATGGTTCCAAAGATCGCACGCTCGCTTGGCATTTCAGTCTGCCCTAGAGTCAGGATCCCTACCCCAATTCTTAACTACAGGAATAACCCACCTGCTCCATAAATCAGGCAGTACTACGGAACCTAAAAATTATAGACCGATCACGTGCCTTCCGACGGTCTATAAAGTTCTTACGTCCATCCTGAGAACTAAAATTAATAATCATATTGATGTAAATTCAATTATGTCTGTTTCTCAGAATGGATGTAGGAACGGGTCTCGTGGTACCAAGGAGCTGCTCCTCATTGATATTGCTATAAACCAACAGGTTCGTCGTTTCCGAAGAGATTTGTCGACATGTTGGATAGATTATAAGAAGGCCTATGATTCTGTTCCACATACATGGCTCAAGAAGGTGTTGGTGTTGTATAAAATAGATCCAATACTCCGCACTTTCCTTGAGTCATGTATGGGGCAATGGAAGACGGTCCTCTGCTACCCAGGATGTCGACAGATCCAGGAAAACAGCGAACCGATTAGGATTGAGCGTGGCATATTTCAAGGCGACAGTCTGAGCCCTCTGTGGTTTTGTCTGGCTCTCAACCCTCTCAGTACATTGCTGGAGGGTTCGGAGCTAGGCTACCGGTTGAGAAGAGGTGGTCAGGTCATATCACACTTGCTTTACATGGATGATTTGAAAATCTTTGCCACCAGCAAATTGCAACTGATGGAGCTACTGAAGGTAACAGAAACTTTCAGTAGCGCCATCGGAATGGAATTTGGGGTGGACAAGTGTGCGGTCATGCATGTAAAGCGAGGAGAGATTATGGAATCCGTGGGAACTCAACTCTCGGATCCCATACACCTAAGATCCCTCGGATCAACTGAAACTTACAAGTATTTGGGTATGTCAGAAGCACCTGGCATCAATACTGCTTATGTTAAACAGTCATTGAAGGAACGCTTCTTTGGCCGTCTGAATAAAGTACTGAATAGTCTTCTATCAGGCGGAAACAAGGTGCGTGCCTTCAATGGTTGGGTTATGCCAGTATTGATGTATTCTTTTGGCATACTCAAATGGACTCAGACTGAACTTGACGCCTTGGACAGGCGGGTCCGCACAACGCTGACTGCAAATCGGATGCATCACCCACGTTCATCGGTGATGAGGCTGTATATCCCCCGGAAATGCGGTGGTCGTGGTTTCTTAAATACAAAGACCCTGCATAACCGCGAGGTATGCAGCCTTAGGGAATATTTCCTAAAAGCTGACGTGGGTATGCATCGGGATGTGGTAGCGGTGGACAAAGGCCTCACCCCGCTCTCCTTAGGTAACGAGAATTGGCGCAAACCTGTAGTATTAGATACTAATGACCGCAGAGAAGTATGGCAGAGCAAGGAGCTTCACGGACGCTATTACCGAGCCCTTCATGGGTCTGAAGTAGATTTATTAGCGTCCGTAGCCTGGCTACGTTTTGGTGACCTCTTCGGGGAAACCGAAGGTTTTGTCTGTGCGATTATGGACGAAGTTATGATGACGAATAACTATCGGAAATATATTGTGAAGGATGGTACGGTAGACATATGTCGGGCATGTCACAAACCGGGAGAATCCATTCGTCACATTATCTCCGGTTGTTCTCGTCTGGCTAACGGAGAATATTTGCATAGACACAACCTCGTAGCCAGGATTATTCACCAGCAACTTGCTCTTAAATACAATCTTGTGGAATCAGAAGTACCATACTATAGGTATGTGCCCGACCCAGTTCTCGATAATGGCAATATTACACTGTACTGGGATCGGTCTATCATCACTGACAGGACTATTGTTGCCAATAAGCCTGACATAGTGGTGATAGACCGATTAGAGCGTCGCTTAATGATTGTTGATATAGCAGTCCCCCATGACGAGAACCTCGTGAAAGCTGAGATAGATAAAAAAAATAAGTATCTTGACCTGGCACGCGAGGTTGTCGACATGTGGGATGTGGAGACAGCAATCATTGTGCCGATAGTCGTCACAGCCAATGGTATAATAGCCAAGAGCCTCGACCAACATCTAAGGAGGCTCTCGTTGGGCAGCTGGATCAAGGGCTTGATCCAGAAAGCAGTACTCCTGGAAACGGCGCGTATTGTGAGGAGGTTCCTCTCTATGGAGCCCTGACCACCGGTAGCTTGGACCCTGTTCCCGATACCGGTGGGCTACTATTTTTTATATTTTTAAATGTTTTTATTTTTTATATTAATATTTAAAAATGTAATTTATATGTTCATATATTAAATAAATGGAATAATAATAATATTCCACAACTTTTCACACAACGCCATCTAGTCCCAAACTAAGCAGAGCTTGTGACATGGATACTAGACAACTGATAAACATACATATATATTTCTAAATACATACATATTATAGATAAATTACATCCAGACAAAGAACAAATGACCGTGCTCATCACACAAACATTTGTCCTAGGTGGGAATCGAACCCACGACCTTGCGCATAGCAGTCAGGACCACTGACCACTATACCAACGGGCCTGTCAGTAACAATAATCAATAATTACGTAACACACTATAAATCAAGATCAGAATGATTTTGACGTATATTGCTAATGCATTGCTTCATATGTTCGAAATATTGGTCTGCTCAACAACGTAAATACCGCAGTGAGTGTTGTTGATTTAGCATAATGAAACCGATTCCTACTGTAAGTGTGTTACGCAATTACCCCGCAGGTAATAGTTTAGTAGGTTATAATAGGTTTTTGTTATAAGAAAAATCCTAGTTAGTAGAGAAATTGTTAAATATATGAAAACAAACACACATCCATGCTAAAAAAATAAATAGCATGAATATATTGACTTATTTTAAGCTCAATTCACAAATACATTATCTGAACCATGCCGATTATTATAACGCATTCGAAGCTTCAACGGAAGCAAAATACAAAAACCATAAAAAATAAAGAAACAGCATGAGGATAAGGCATAACATACGATAATTCTAAACCGAAAAACACCACCGATTATTAACCTAAAATTAAATTAACTTACTTTACGAATATTGGTTACGCATTTCTCTACTACTCTGTAAAAAAATCAAAATAAGTAAAAAACATTATTTACATCGATCTTCCAACCAGGCTAAAACGGTTGACAGATTAAAAAATAAACTATTGTAGCGACGGCGACGTCGGAACTCCTTACGCATGCTGCGGGCGTAAAATAAATTGTTTATTTTTTTTTTTACTTTTTTGTACACTTGACTTTTCAACGTATTTTTATTTCTGTCACCTCATGTAAAATAAAAGTTAAACATATTTTCTTGGAGGTTTCCGTATGTTATAAAAAACTTTTTACCAAAAAATTAAACAGACTCCCAAATAACACTGCAAAGTGAAAAATAACTTTAATTTCGGTAGTCGGTGTCTTTAGTTTTATATTTTCGTTTTTGGCACCGACTTCCGAAATTAAAGTTATTTTTCACTTTGCAGTGTTTTTTGGGAGTCGGTTTAATTTTTTGGTAAAAAGTTTTTATTTCACTCTTTTTAGTTGGTCGATTTTTAATTTACCTAGTTCCAAGAGCCTAAATGTCAACTACCTACTTATATTCATTTACAAAATATTGCTTTTCCCAATGTTGGGCTGTTATTTGTTGAGGAGTTCTCCTGGTAGTTCACCATCAGCTTCACTTCACCATATGCATTGTGACGAGCATATTGTGCTTAATAACTACATTCAAATAATCGAAGCGGAACACATGAAATACTTATATATTGAGTAGTTCCAGTGGCCATCTGTGGTCTTCATCATGAGGTCCACTTCACAAATGGTGCTTTTCGAATGCAACTACACAAGTTACTTTAAAAATACTCAAATCACTATAGGTGTGCCTATAATATTTGAAGAGTTCCCTCTATTTCTCCAGGATCCCATCATCAGATCCTGACTTGGTGACAATGGGACCAATTTCAAAGTATACCCTTTCAAACAAAAAAAGAATTTTCCAAATCGGTTCAGCCGTCTCCGAGTAATCGGTGATCATACATAAAAAAAAAAAATAATATACGCGTCGAATTGATAACCTCCTCTTTTTTTTTGTCGTCGGTTGAAAAACCCCTAAACTATAATAGCAATATTTCATTCGTCAATCGACATTGCTGTCGATAGCCTACGTTAGTGGATCTGCACAAGCACATCACTAATTCGGCGCAAGAAGTGGCGGCCTCACTACGCGATGAATCCGCGTAATACAGTTTCGTATGTTATGTTTACATTGCTTGTCCAGTTACTTAGTGACGAACACAGGTAGTGGTTAAGGAGCAATGTATTTATAGCAAAAGGAGTACAGTCGCTCTGATATTTGAAAACAAAAATAACATAGTAAAACCAAGAAATATTTTACGATTTATTGTTTTTCATGATTTTAAAGACAAATATTGTAAAATACTTGTACTTACATATGGTAAGTGATTCCATCATTCACATAGATTTGATTTTGGCTTCGGTTTTTACAAGATACCACAGAACAACTCGGCATTCATATATGTTATCACGATCGCCGTCGAAAGCGCACTAGTTCGCGGAGACGGCCACTTGCCTGTGACATGAGCCCTGTGGCCATGTCGCGCGGACACCGATACGCCCCCTTACCACTTCTCCTGTATTTTTGATTTCTGTGATCCAGTCACATCTCATGGTATCTTCTGAGTGTCTGGAATTGTTCTCTTCTTATCTTCGGGGACGTCAGCAGTCGGTTCATGTTGATGAGAATTCTTCGAGTTGGCGTGACCTGGATGCTGGTGTCCCACAAGGTGGTATTCTTTTTCCGTTGTTATCCTCCATTTTCATAAACTTTATAACTCTCTGTCTTCGGTGTTAGTATCATCTTTACGCTGATGACCTGCAGTTGTATGCATCCACGTGGTTGGAAAGTTTGTCAGAAGCTATGGGAGATGTAAACCGAGACTTAGATGCTATCAAAAACTGGTCTGATAGATTTGGGGTGTCTGTAAACCCCTCAAAGTGTCAGACCATTGTGATTGGAAGCTCACGTATGATTGGTAGACTGGCAACTAGTGCCATTGAAAATGATTGGAGAGATCCAATCATTTTCAATGGCACCGTTATCTTCATTCTCATTCATTCTTGCATCTTGACTCTGTGTTTGACTGACAAAGTCAGATTTGCTGTGTCAGTCAGAGAGTCGACGGAACTTTGCGATGCCAGTATTGTCTGAGAAACTTTTTACCTGTGAAAATCAAGACAATGTTTATGCAGACCTTAATTTTCCCTATAATCGACTATAATGACGTGTGCTACTTTGACTTGAATGCGGTCTTGCTAGATAAGCTCAATAGGCTTCTTAATAGCTGTATCCGATACGTGGTCATATTTTTTTTAATTGAATATGTAATTCAATTAAAAAAAATATGACCACGTATCGAGGTACAAAACCAAGCTCAAATGGATGCCCATTCGCCAGAGAAGAAATTTGCGCGCCTTGACTACGCTTTTCTCTTTGCTAAACTCTCCTACTCCCTCTTACCTTATTTCTCATTTTCAATTTCTATGTTCTTCACACGCTAAAAGTCTGCGCTCTGCCAATAATCTGTTCTTATTCTGTCCTTCTCATACTTCTGATTTTTTTAATTCTTCCTTTTATATACAGTCTATTCTTCTGTGGAATGCACTACTACCTCTTGAAATCAGGACGACCACCAGTCAATATGCGTTTAAGAGAAAGTTGCGGGATTATTTTCAAAACAAATAGTGGAAGCAGAGTTTTTATAACCCCCTTTCTATGACTTTTTATTAATATATAATATATATTATATATATTTGTATGTATTATGATAAATATGTATGTAAGTTAATAATAGTTATTTATGTATAGATATACTTGTAATAAGGCTTTTACTTTGAATATTATCTACTTAGTTTATTTTTTTTATGCGCCTACCATTTTATATCTTCACCACCCATGGTTGACTGGTAGAGAATGCCTATGGCATTAAGTCCACCTTTGTACTTTTTGTTTTGTATTAAGTTTAAATTAATAAATAAACATCTGACAACTCGGAGTCAAACTTAAGGTAATATTTTTTCTCAAAAATTAAGCCCTAAGGGACTAAAATAGTGACGGAGCTAGACAGACCCATTGCCTGCCGGAGTTGTGGGAATGTCCTAAAGAGGTACCGCGGCCCCCGAACGTACGGGCGGGGGACGGGTAAAATAATTTTAATTTCGGTAGTCGGTGTTATTGGTTTTGTATTTTCTTTTTTTTTTCACACCGCCTTCCGAAATTAAAATTATTTTTGGCTTTGTAGTGTTTTGATATGGAAGTCGGTTTTATTTTTTGCAAAAAGTTTTTATTTTCGCGCTTTTTAGTGGGTCAGTGAATTTTCCAAATCGATTCGTAAATGACGGAGTTATGCGCGAACAAAAAACGCAATGCAGAGTAAACGAAAAGATCATCAAGGTAAATTATTTTTTTCGACTTTTTTTGATTTTTCAGAAACGGCTCGTCCGATTTCGATAAAATTTTCATGGGACCATTTGGGAAGTATACCCTTTGCAACAAAAAAAGAATTTTTCAAATCGGTTGGCAAGCGACGGAGTTACGCGTGGACAAACATAAAAAAAAAAAATACAAACATCCGAATTGAGAACCTCCTCCTTTTTTAGAAGTCGGTTAAAAATTAAGCCCTAAGGGACTAAAATAGTGACGGAGCTTGACAGACCCATTGCCTGCCAGGGTTGTGGGAATGTCCTAAAGAGGTACCGCGGCCCCCGAACGTACGGGCAAGTGAAGGAACAAGGTGGTTTTTTAATTATTAAATGTCTAACAGTCACTTCCTTTCCACCCAGAGCAGGAGTGATTTGATGATTTCACTGCAAAAAAGCGACTAAAATAGATGTCATTTTGTATGAAAGCTTGTGCAAAAGAAGTAGTAATACTAGTAATAGGGCTAGTTTATAAAAAAAACACATTAGTTTTTCATAAACGCTAAGCGATATATTATCTTAACGTAACATAGAACAGTAAGGCAGTAACTTATCACAGAACATTTTACCAGGTGCACTAAATTTTAGGTACGTATCCGATTGTAATTTGTCTAGTATCAAAAATCTATGAAATTTTTGTGAAACCTACAGCTACCATTACAAAATCTAGTAAGGGACAGTTTTTTACAAACATCGTTTTATTGCATTTACTATGGCTTACCAAATACGTACCTACCAAATATGAAAACACCAGCGCTTTAAACTACCTTTGAAGCAGATTATAGGACATATTTTAGCATCGATATCTAGTAAGTGCACCATTCACTCCCTTGTGACTATACAGTATCTCGTGTACTTTATACGCTGTCCTGTTAAATTTAGTTTTAAGTCTTTAACATGTTTTGAAATGCGGCAGCAGCCCTTGACTAGGCTCCAAAAGGTTGATTACGAAGCTTACTGGTTTTCAAAGACATTGCTTGCCTCGACGTTAGTAGAAACGTTCATCTTTCACTTCTCCCTAACGTTAAAACGCAACATTAACTACTATGGAATCGGACAACTTCGGGAAAGATCGGCGACGATCGGTATCCCTTGGGAACAATTTGAGCTACTTGCTTTTAAGTTTCGCTCTGCGTTTTGACTTCTACTTTAAGTGCCCGAAAGTGCAATCTGTACAGTGGGTTCCTTTTGGTACCGGTCACTATGAAGTGCAGGGACAAACTTACTACTCACATATAATATGCAATGTCCATTTTGAAAATCATACGAACAAAAATGGCTTTGATTTTATATTATTCTGAAAAATCCCATACTTATTAAAATTATAAATGAGAAGGTCTGTCTGTCTTTACGTCCCCGCCCTATCAGAGCCGGCGTCCCCCAGGGTGCCGTGCTCTCCCCCCCACTCTTCACGCTATTCACTAGCGACATCCCCAACATGCCCCCAGTAGAGTTATCCCTATTTGCCGACGACACGGCCATCTATTACTCGGGAAAAAGTCCCGATTACATTGCTCATGCCCTCCAGACCTCAGCCAATGCACTAGGCGATTGGTTTAGGAAATGGAGGATTGAGGTAAACCCCGACAAAAGTCAAGCAGTCCTGTTTCGCAGGGCTCGCCGTATGCAGCCCACCCTCCCCCGCCCGATCACTATGTTTGGCAAGCCAATCCCTTGGGAGAAGCGAGCCAAATACTTAGGTGTAATCTTAGACCAGTCCCTCAATTTCATTGAACACATAAAGAAGGTTCGCTCGCGAGCCGCTTTCGCTCTCAGTAGGCTCCATGCCCTGCTGAATAAGCACAGTAAGCTCTCCCTTAGGTGTAAAATCCGTATTTACACGACGTGCATGCGTCCCATCATGACCTACGCCGGTCCGGTGTTTGCTCAAGCCAGTCCCAGTCAGATCCATAGGATGCAGGTCATTCAGAACCGTTTTCTCCGAAAGGCCACGGGTGCGCCCTGGTTCTTGAGGAACGAGGATCTCCACGTAGACCTCAAACTCCCGACCATAAAGCAAGTGTTGAAACGCATGTCGGTGCGTTACTTCACCTCTGCTGATACCCACACCAACCCCCTGATCGTATCGGCCACCCGATACAGACCCTTCCAAATTTCTCGGGTTCGTCGCCCGCGTCACGTCCTAGACGAGCCCGACGACCCCACCACCATCCGACAAGAGAGCAGTAGGGAAACCAGCACTCTTAGAAAATACACATACAAAACGCGTTACGTATTCCGGCCTCGCCGACGAGGCCCATCGCGACGTCCGCGTACTTGTAATGGAAATCCTCCCCGACCTTTGCCAAACGAGCCAGCCCGCGATGCTGAGCCAGTAACACTAAATACTCCCGTAAATAATAATACGACCCAGCCTGTCCCTTTGCTGCCCTCCCAAAATGACCCCGCTATGCCGAGGCCCGTACTCCACAGGGAGTGCCCTTAGCGTGCGGTCATTAGCTGTAAGTAAACTTTAGTTTGTAAGCCCTGGCTGGGGGCCTTTAATTTATTAGAGGTCACCACAGGACAGACCGGTTAAGTAGACGCACAGCCTTAGTGAGCTGATCTACGAGTGGACCTACCTAAAAAAAAAAAAATGTCTTTACGCTTTTATGGCTCAACCGCTGAATAGGGTTGTTTACTGAATGGTTAAAACTAGTTGTTTTGACCATAAAGAAAACAAACCTATTCAGTGTTAAATTTTTCACAAAAACAATGTGCGACCATAAACGCCATATCATAGTTTTTATATAATATGTACATACATATATAAAACCTTAAAAAGGATGACACGGTAACCTTTAGTGTACCCTTATTTAAAAGAGACGTTAATCTCTGACTTTGTTTCAGTGTTTCTTCTTAGGTTAATTAGTTAGGAAATACCGGCCTCATTTAGTTTACATTTACGAAAAGAATACGTATGAAAGTATCATTCATAACATGTTTATAACCTAATTGCAAAATAAACAGCATTATTTCATTATTACGTAAATTATTAATAATAGATGTTTGGAACTAAAAACATAAGTTCATAAAGAAAAAATATGAGAGTTGTCAAAACAATCATTTTGCATTTGACGGTTCAGAAACAAACGTGACTAAATTAAAAAACATTTTTCAAAATAAAATCAGACTTTAACTTACTAAAGTTTAAGAGCCAGTTAAATTAATTTCAAAACTGTTAGATCTTCTAACGGCAATTAATGTTTCAAGATTAAAAATGTTAAGCTGAGTTCAGTATTTTACAATTTTGCATTTTAAAACGGCACGCATTCAATGTGGAATTCCATTAGACTGCAAAATTTCAATGGTGTCGTTTCAGCATGGTTTGTTAAGCAGTGGTGACACCGGTCACGAATGTGAAAATGAGCGTTAAACAAAATGCTGATTAGCTGGTGACGAACCTGGTGAAGTGAAAAAGAGACAGAATTCCAAGAAGGTGCGAAAAATTCCGTTAAAAAAACTTTGCTAAAAATAATACCGACTTCCATATCAAAACACTACAAAGCCAAAAATAACTTTAATTTCGGTAGTTGGTGATTTGTATTTTCATTTTTTTTTGACACTGTCTGTCGGTTTTATTTTTTGCTGAAAAGTTTTTTTCTCGCTTTTTAGTGGGTCAGTTTGTAATTTATCTAGTTACAAACGGCAAAATGTCAACTACCTACTTATCACCTTTACAAAATATTGCTTTTCCCGTTGCAGCGCCGTTCATTTTTGAGTGGAGTTCCCTTGGTATTTCACCATCAGCTAGAGCTCGCCACAATGCATATGGTGAAGTAGACTTCACCATATGCATTGTGACGAGCATAAAGTGCTTAACATTCATATTCAAGTAATCTAATCGCAATCCACGAAATACTTATTATTGAGTAGTTTCGGTGGCCATCTGTGGTCTTCATCATCAGTTCCACTTCCCCAAATGGTGCTTTTCGAGATCAACTGCACAAGGTACTATAAGAAATACCCAAAACGCTATAGGTGCGCCTATAATATTGGAAGAGTTCCTTCGATTTCTCCATGATTCCATCATCAGATCCTAACGTGATTCCAAATCGGTCCAGTCGTCTTCGAGTTATGAGGTAACATAAATAAAAAATAAAAAAAGCCTTTTTTGAAGTCGGTTAAAAATTTATTAAAAAAGAACATCAAACAGCTAGATGGACTTAGTGTTTTAGATAGAGCAATTACCAATCTGAACTCAACAACCCGGTTGCTGGGACAAGATTCTTTGAAAAGCATTATTTAACCTTGTAAATCAACCCATGCGTTTGATATTATGAAGCCACGAGCTCCATATAAATAAAAATTTCTTAATAAAGCTAAAAATAAATATAAAAAAGTAGCCCAGTGCACACGCTGCTTAAAAATCTACTCAATTAATATTCTTCTCATTAAAACTCACTGGTTTAGGCATTCGAATGACCTATGCATGACCTCGGAGTTTAGTGACGCGTATAACATGCTTGGCAAATTCATTTAGATTTCCGTTCTTTTTAACATAAAATATGTTATTTTTCCGAAAAATTGTAAGAAAAGTCTTGGTTGTTAATTTTTGTTAAAGCGAAGCAAAATTAAATTGGACGTTATTTGTCGAAGGCTTACTGCAAAAACATGTTAAATGCAGTTTAAGTTAGTTTTGCGATTAAATTTTAATAGTTAACGATTGATCAAATTGCTAAACTTTCAGAAGGTCCTACTTAATTATGTACTTAGTTAGTCACAAGGAGTTGGACACATTTGAGATTATATTTATGTGTTTTTTTACCCGTACATAGGAGATGGAAAAAGTACTTTCACGTGTAACCCCATTTTCTGACAAATGTAATTAACCTGGTTTTTGCAGTAAACTCTGAATATTTGCAATACATAAGGTTTATTCATTTGTAAAACTTCACGGAAGTCTATTAGAAGATAAATCCAAATGAAAGAAAGCTCTTATAAAAAACAACAATCATCAAAACGTAAACCGTAAAATAACTACACATTGTCGAGGCCCATGTCAATAATCAGGTGGACTAGGACTACACGGCAATTATGATTTTCAGGAGTTACAATATTAACAAAGAACAGTTAAGCAACACGTACAGAGTAGCACTAACTACCAGAACATAAGGCGTCGCAAAGACTATACCAGGGTAGCAGGCTACGTAGAACTCAGACCTAATAACGCGAAGCTGACTAGATGCTACACAACCGTAGCCAAGGGATTTAAAAAAGCTAAAAAGCAACTCTATGCTAGAAGGAAAGAAAATAAAAAGTCCGACAGAGGGTTCCGTGTAGAACATAACAGTAGTGATACAGTAGAATCGTGTACTTTTATGTGCGCACTTTAAACGTCGCTCGGGCGCAAATAGAAAATGGCTTTCTTATTCACTTTTTATATCTGAGGACTCCTAATCGAATATAACGTACTTTCTTGTGTTTAATCTAGTTTTCTTAAAGACCTGAAATAGAAGGTAAAATGTTTTAAATTGGATTTGAAATGAAATGACTCAAGTCGTAAAGGTAAAAGACATTAGCTTTAATATTACTTACTTACTTTATGCTGTCTTGGTACTTGAGTTTTTGCGACAATGGATTTTGACAATCATTAGGCTCCCGCTGACGGGAGCTATGTAGCACCTACTATTTATTGAGTTCAAGCTCATTTCTACGAAAAATACGCTGTCGATTTGCTGTCGCGTTGTCGCTTCTCGCAGTTTTCTCTTAACTTCGCTTTGCTAGCCAATTGAGTAAGTAACTCTAATTATTTCAGTAGTAATAATGCCATTAAATATATTGTTAATCAATCTATATTTCCAGTCTCAATCAAGTCAAACTATTAAAAGTAAATTAAAATATTTTCATGCCAAAGGCTGAGTTAAATTAATTTACAACTTGAAAGGACTTTCGTACGGTTTTAAATGTATTAATTACGAAATGACGGTATTGGTACTTGGATGATAATCGTTAAATATACTTACTTGTGAAATATGTGTATGTTTGCTTCAAGGTAAGAAGGGGTAGGTATTTGTCGACGGATAAGTTGTAAGATGTACCATAACTTTAGGCGGTCCGGTCGAGTGAAGGGACTATGTAAACTACCCATAATTCTCTGACATAACATAACACGTTATTATTCAATGGGTTTGCTAAACATTGTAGTGGAGTGTAAAGCAATTTTTGAGGATTCGTACCCAAAGGTCAAAATCGGGAACCTATTACTAACTAAGGCTCCGCTGTCTGTCAGTCTGGCTGTCACCAGGCTGTATCTCATGAACCTTGATAGCTAGACAGTTGATATTTTCACAGATGATGATATTTCAGTTGTCGCTATAACAATAAATACTAAAAACAGAATAAATAAAATATATATTTAAGGGGGATTCCATACAACAAACATGATTTTTTTTCGTTTTTATGGATGGTACGGAACCCTTTGTGCGCGAGTCCGACTCGCACTTGCCCGGTTTTTTATCATTTGCAAACCAAATATAAACTGCCGCTTTAGCCTGTCTTGTATTTCTCGTCCAACTAATAGTGCTCAGGGTAAAAGGTCAGACTCATGTTTGAAGGGGCTCGTCGCAAACTGTAAAGCCTGCAATACATGTTGGCCGAGCGTTGTCAAGTGAAGGCCAATACCAACATGTAGACGGTATATTTGCCTTGTCTTGCTATCGCTCGGTGTCACTTGCCTAGTTGGCCGAGTGAAGGCCAGCGCCAACGTGTATAGAGCTCATTTGGTGCAACTTGTCTTCGCTCGCCGTTGCTCGTGATCACTTGCCTCACTTCGTATCGGTGTCGGTTTTTGGTCACAAATCAAAGGCGGGCGGCCTGCGCTCGGCCAACGTGTGGGCAGCTCCACAGACCCTCTTCCAAGGGCGGAAGGGTGGAAGGGCGGGGTCATGGGGTCATGACCCCCCCTGGGCTGGTTCCAGGACCTAGGTGGTTTTTAAACATTGTTACTAGATAATACTCCAGTTTCTGTCGTTGTAAACGAATATTGGCAGTGGATGGCCAAGTGGCAGCGGAGTCAGAAAATACAAATTATAACTTCTTGTGACTTGACCACGATTATGTGACCCCTCCTGGCATCAAAACTGGATCCGCCCTTGCCCTCTTCTACATTGGACGTCTGCATTGGCGTTCGACGAACTTGTCGAACGTGTGGACATTATTTCTTGCCCTGTACCTATTTGCCAACGCTCGGCCAACATGCATTGCAGGCTTTAAGAATATGTGGATGCGGCTGAATACTATTGTTTCATATGGATAGACGATCTGACCTCCAAAACCCAGAGAATGGATAACATGACAACTCCTTGGCAAGACTGGTGCCCGTATTGCCTGTAACGACGGTCTTAATATCAGAGTTCGTAACTCCATTTGAGTAAATTTTACAGGAGCAAGAAAATACTGTTTTATTTATTCACTAGCTTGTGCCAGCGGCTTCGCCCGCGTGGCAAGTTTTTCCCGTGTAAATCCCGATCCCGTGGGAATTTCACAAAATCCTTTCTTAGCAGATGCCATAACATCTACCTGCATGCCAAATTTCAGCCTGATCCGTCCAGTGGTTATGCGTTGATAGATCACTATGTCAGTCAGTCAGTCAGTCAGTCAGTCAGTCACCTTTGAGTTATATATATTTAGATGTATTGCAATATTTCAACTTGTGATTTAAAGTAGAATTGATAGAGAAAATTATTTATATATTTTTTTAAAATAATGTATTGTATTTGTGAGAAAATTGACTTAAGTACGAACTTTTCTAGCCACGGTGTTTGGAGTTAGGAAGTGTAAATGCAGTACGACTTTTTATTTTTATAGATTGACTAGCTGTGCCCGCGACTTCGTCCGCGCGGCATAGTGACTTTCGGCAGCATTTTTAATTTTTTAGGCGAATTATTTTGAAAACAAAAGTCATACATAATTTGAATGTCGTATTTATTAATATCTAATCAAAAGTCTAAAAAATAAGTTTCAAGCTCCTAGCTTTAAAAATAATGTAATTTCCATACAAACTTTCATGCCCCTATTTCAAGCCCTTACAGCCCTTTTTTCGCATTAAAAGTAGCCTAGGTCCTTTCTCAGGCTCAACTATGTCCGTACCGAATTTCATTAAAATCGGTTCAGTAGTTTAGGCGTGATTGCGTAACACAGACAGACAGAGTTACTTTTGCATTTATAATATCAGTAAGGATAAATATACATACCTCATCGTATAATAGTTTTTGGGAAATAAGAAGTATTCCATTGTATAGATTATAAAACTACACGAGATGGCATTAAAAGTCCATTTTCGTTTTTTTTTTTTTTGGAATTTCGCATTTTGATAATTAGACCGAGGATATACAAATTGGCATTGCGTACTTTTTTTTAATTTATTCAAAAAGGTTCACCAACATCTTCGGTGTATACATTTTTTTAACAATAGGTAACAAATCGTTTTAGGCTTACACAATTGCCAATTACAGGTTAACCAGCACTCTTAGTAGAAGTGATAACTAACTTAAGCAAATATTCTTATACAATTAAAAAAAACAAAAGACAAATTATAAAATTACATAAATCAAGAAAAAAAAGTTAATCATAATATTAAAAAAAAATTAAGTCGAATGAGATCAAGCATAAGCTAACAGCTAACATAGTAACACTTATAGTTCAACGATATACAATGTGTAATTTAAAGGGTATATACATACCAAGTGCACGGCTTCTTTGGATGATAATAAACAATATGGCAAGTGTTTTCTAATCCTATGTGTACATCTTAGAACAACAATGCATAGAAGGATAGTGCGAGTGCAAAAAGTGAGGCAACTAAAACTTAGCCATTTCTGGCTAACTTTGCTCGACGAGCCGTCAGTACTCAAGATCACATTCTGCCGAACAGAGCTCGCGAGTAAATAATTTAAAACGACCGTTTGTAGCGTAAAGGGATGTCATAGTCCTTCAGGAAAACAAAAAACGTGTAATCAAATTACATTTCACAAGTAAATACTTACATTTTATACATTATATTTAAGTAAATCGACCATCAAACAAAAATTCTAATAACCTAACTTATCACAATTCAATGTTGCTATCCGTGAGGAAAAAAATACCCATATCGATTTCTTTTGTGCTTATTTTTGTTTAAATAAATATAGTTTTGGCGGCAATTATGTATGCGTCAAACTAAACTATATTTATTTACAGCTACTACCTACAGTGTTTTATAACTAAAAGTTACTGTTAGTTCGAAGAGTGGCATCATAAAGATGACAATTTTATTGATTAGGATTTTTTTCATTTAAGTAATGTTCTCAATAATATTTTTCTATTTCATGAATACAACACATACTTTTAATTGATATCAAACGAGATTTTTCAAGTAATTAATACATTTTTATAATATCATTGTAACACATTACACATCAAACATTCTAAACGCAATAAACGATATCTCATTTTGTTTACCTTCCGTAAATATATGTCATATAAGTCATATTACATGAAAAATCATCATCTTATTTAGTTTCATAACATAAAATACTTGATTTGATCCAGCAACATAATAGTGCGTTTTCCCATTTTTGTGGTAATGGTACTGGTAATGGTATCACTGAAAGCTATATTTGTGTGCGTTTGATGAACGTAGACACATTCGGCTCACGCACACAAAGAAAATAAAGTGGACACACGAAATCGCTCGTGTTTTGTTCTAGACGCCTCTTCTATGCGTTGTTGTTCTAAGGTGGTACATGTATTGTGTGGAACTTATTAAAAATTTCAATACATTGATACCAGAGACCGAATTTTTCAAATTAAGAAGAACGAAGAGAATTATCGTTTTATTGGCAAGTGATGTGAAAAGTGATGACCCTCATAGTGATGTGACACGTTTGTTATGATTGGTATTCAAGAAATATATGAAACCAATAATTTGGTATCAATTTTTGAGTCAGTTATTTTGTGCTGAAACTGTGCATAGAGACTTCATACCAGATGTTGTCTTCAGTCCTTTTCAGGGGTTTCCGTTACACGTTGTATAAACTATATATCTTAACAAATTTGGGATTTTGGGTCTCGGGTTTAAAGATAGTTATGGAATCATGATGTATTGCCGAGGTACAGAGAAATTTCAATAGTGTGTTGAAATAGTTACCCATCCACGGTCTGACGTAAGGAAGCGTAGCTTATCCTTGGAGATCGTCCCGTGCGGCCATTATTATTTAGCCACGAGCTCCCAAAATATGTTTATGCTCTCTACGTTTTCCATCATTTTAACATTGATTGCTAATTTGCTTGTTTTTTTAAGTGAAAACTTCTTTAGCGGCGTTGTGCACTTTTTTTGTAATGGGTAAAAAATGTTAAACTCGCGTCAGGACACGTGACCTGATCGAAAATTCGTAAGACGGACGGAGAGTAGACAGCCGGCGCGGCGTAGGAGAGGAAGTATCTCCCTCTCTTTCTACGGCGCCGCGAAAATGTATTTTTTTTATTTATTTTTTTGTTTATTGCATTAAAAAGTGATTGTAGTACATAAGGCATATCGTCGTATACAAAGTTGATAACATAATATTATTTGTACCATGTCGTTCACAATCTAGTGTGTGAAGTCCTGCTATCCTAGCTAGGTTAAAACATAACCTGTATTAAGGAATAACAGTTCCTGTCCCTTACTGTTATTCCTTGTATGTATTAACTTACTGCGTAAACTTTTTATTGTAATATAAATTGTCATGTTTGTGTACGATAGCGCAATAAATAAATATTGTATTCTACCACATAAATGATAGTACTTTTATACTGATAATTAAAGCAATTCGTGCAAAATTATTCCCTAACCATTCCAAAATATCAAAAATGCACAACGTTAATATTCAAGCTTTCAGTTCTGCCGGCACTCCCGGAGTGCAACCCGTCGTTTTTTTTTCTGTTTCGGGCAATCATCAAATGATACCTACCGCTGTGGGTGGAGTGGAAGGGAGTGTCAGACTTCTACTGACTACAAATCCACCCTGCTCCTTCAGTTGCCCTTGCGTTCCGGGGCCGTGGTATCTCGTTAGAACATTCCCGCAACCCCGTAAGGCAATAGCCCTATCGGGCCCCGTGAATGCTGACTGCTCTTTGAGGCACGCGTGGAATATGACGCGCCGCCGACCCGGGCCTGGTCCTTACCGGTCCGTAAGCCCACGGATACGGTGGTCGGAGATCGGCTCGCGATCCCCGACGCCCGGGGCGTCTCCCGCGGCGGCTGAGGCATGAAGAAGAGAGTTGCCTCTCCCTCACGCGTTCAGCCTCCGCCTTCGCTAGCAGAACTGCTTCTGGTTGCTAATTCTGACACGATCTAACGACTAAATAAAGCTTTTTGAGTACGAGAATTGGCTTTATGGTAACTGTATTTACACATAAGTTGAACAAAACATAAATGATCTACACAAAGTCATTGCGACAGACATACAACTTTACACGTGCAGATCACGTAGAGTTTTGAATTCGTGTTTGAAGCAAGCCGGTGCTTGCAACCTCTATCCGTGGCATTTGTTATTTTGGGCTAAACTTCTCACATGTAGGGATTATGTTATGCGAAAATTTTAGGTTGTTGAAATAATTAATTATAACTAAGGCTGAAGATATTCCAAGTATGCCTTGTCTCGAGTGATTGAAGGCAATCTTGTGTAACATTACAGAGTATTCTAACATAACATTACATAATATAATCAGTATATATATAAAGTCGTCACTCATTTCAAATACCTCGGGCACGTGATCACGGATTCTCTCACAGGTGACAAAGATATTGACAGGGAGCGCAAGGCGCTGGCAGCCCGAGGCAACATGCTTACTCGCAGGTTTGCACGATGTACTACTAAAGTAAAGCTGACTTTGTTCAGGGCATATTGCCAATCATTTTACTCGTGCAGCCTGTGGGTTAGCTATACGCAGAAGGCTTACAACGCTCTGCGCATTCAGTACAATAATGTGTTGAGAATGCTGTTGGGGTTGCCTAGGTTTTGCAGGGCATCAGGTATGTTTGCTGAAGCGCGGCTGGATGATTTCTATGCTATCATGCGCAAGCGATGTGCCTCGATGCTGCAGCGATTCAGAGTCAGCACCAACAGTATCCTTGCCACCTTATCTGAAAAAATTGATGGTCTTTTTCTCAGGCACTGGGTGGGAGTGACGTGAGAGCGGGAGTTCATGTGCCAAATTGAGTGTGTTTGTTTGTGTGTCATATTTTTGTTTTGTGTATGCATTTTATTTTTGTATTCCTACTAACATAGTTTTTAAGTTTATAGTAACAAGTTTTAATGGATCCTTGGTCTGAAATAAAAAGTATATTATTATAAAGTTGTCAACATATCGTCGACTTATCATAGCTATGATATGAAATGTGCCGCAATCCATCACGTGGGCCGAGGACCAGTTGGGGAATATCTCTTCGGAATTTCGTTCTTTGACGTTTTCTTAACGAAATTTTTCTGTTCGTTTTTAGGGTTCCGTATCCAAAGGGTAAAAACGGGACCTTATTACTAAGGCTCCGCTGTCTGTCTGTCTGCCTGTCCGTCTGGCACCAGACTGTATCTCATGAACCGTGATATCAAGACAGTTGATATTCTCACAGATGATGTATTTCAGGAGATAATCATCCATTCCATACTACTCAACCGATTTAAAAAAATCTTTTATCTGTGGAATGTTACGTTATCAAAGAGTAACATAATAGTTATTTGTTATACAAGATTGCAAAGCTGCTTTTTAACCCCGTGCTCAATTTTGATGACCGAGCAAGCGAAAGATTGTAAAATTGAATCACGAGTGCAGCGAGTGATTCAAGCATTAGAATCCTGAGCGTTAGCGAGGGAATCAAAAGGGCACGAGGTGAAAAATCTTTGCACTCGAGTTCAACACGTAACTTTTCATCCCACCTCAGCGAGGAAATGACTAAATGCAAAAAAAATGGTGCGCAAAGCTTAGAATAACAACGCATAGAAGGATAGTACGAGTGCAAAAAGTGAGGCAACTAAAACTTAGCCATTTTTGGCTAACTTTGCTCGACGAGCCGTCAGTATTCAAGGTCACATTCTGCCGAACAGAGCTCGCGAGTAAATAATTTAAAACGACCGTTTGTGGCGTAAAGGGATGTCATAGTCCTTCAGGAAAACAAAAAACGTGTAATCAAATTACATTTCACAAGTAAATACTTACATTTTATACATTATATTTAAGTAAATCGACCATCAAACAAAAATTCTAATAACCTAACTTATCACAATTCAATGTTGCTATCCGTGAGGAAAAAAATACCCATATTGATTTCTTTTGTGCTTATTTTTGTTTAAAAAAATATAGTTTTGGCGGCAATTATGTATGCGTCAAATTAAACTATATTTACTTACAGCTACTACCTACAGTGTTTTATAACTAAAAGTTACTGTTAGTTCGCAGAGTGGTATCATAAAGATGACAATTTTATTGATTAAGATTTTTTTCATTTAAGTAATGTTCTCAATAATATTTTTCTATTTCATAAATACAACACATACTTTTAATTGATATCAAACGAGATTTTTCAAGCAATTAATACATTTCTATAATATCATTATAACACATTACACATCAAACATTCTAAACGCAATAAACGATATCTCATTTCGTTTACCTTCCGTAAATATATGTCATATAAGTCATATTACATGAAAAAACATCATCTTATTTAGTTTCATAACATAAAATACTTGATTTGATCCAGCAACATAATAGTGCGTTTTCCCATTTTTGTGGTAATGGTACTGGTAATGGTATCACTGAAAGCTATATTTGTGTGCGTTTGAAGAACGTAGACACATTCGGCTCACGCACACAAAGAAAATAAAGTGGACACACGAAATCGCTCGTGTTTTGTTCTAGACGCCTCTTCTATGCGTTGTTATTCTAATGCGCAAAGCAAATAAAAAAAAGTAAGTACACCAAGAAGGTTCCAGAGTCTGAGTTTTTAACAAATTTAAAAAAGTTGTATGACAAATTCGGCCCCATGGAGGTAGAAGTAAATAGGTTTAATGATGTTTTGAATTCACAAACTTTTATCTTCTAGCGGATAAAAACGTTTTTTGCACTCAGATATCGAAGAGCAAAAATACTCTTTCCGAGATGGGGAGATGAAAAATAAATTTTTGCTTAAAAAACCACTCGATTGAATGCGTAGGTTTCTTTCTATATTTCCTCTGCGGGCACTATGTATCATATTTGTTGAAATAAGTTTTTAATATATTGATAACAAAAGTACCTAAAAAAAACATTTCTTCCAAATAAAAATGTGCCAAACAGAGAGACGCATCATAAACGCAATATCTCCAACATTTACCATAATCTGCAACAGTTCGCCGATACTAGGAGTACAGGATTTATTCGGAGTCAATCTATTCCGGTCGCGTGCGGCACCGCTACACATAAACATAACTGAAAAATACGGGAAACGTAGCAAACGTGCGGATGGAGATGAGTCAAGACTACCGATGAGCGACGGTTTTACTGATAACGATGGTCAGTTTGTGTGCAAAGTGTCAGATAATATTTAAGTTTGATGATCTGTGTCTCATGTAAAGAAACATCATTATCTGCTTAACTTTTTCTTAACGTTCTCCAAATGCTGGGTTTTATTAGTCTAAACAGTGGCAGCTGAGTATTTAATATGAATCGACTGCCTAATTATATTTTAACCCCCACACCTACATAATTATGTATAGATAGTTTATGTAGCCGAAGAGTTACCCAGCTGCGTGGAGGATGTGCTTGCAGAATGGTGGCCGATGGCGCTGAAAACACCTCTTGTGGTTTCTGCGACCCGTATCAGTCGGTGCTAAACTATGGACTGATAACCATGTCAAGGTCTTGGGAATTCTCTGGATGCGAGTGCAACTGGGCTGGTGGTTATGGCGATTTTAATGAGACTGATGTTATGTGATGTCGTTAAGCTTAATTTTGAGCGACTATGTTAGTTTTATCACACAAAAACGTAAACATTGTACTTTTCTATAGTTATTTGTGTGCCTCCTGATTTGTTTTATAATTGTTTACTTTTCCCATCTAATATTTAAATGTATTTTATGTTTTATTTATTATATGGTGACGAAGAAATTAATTATTGTTTAAACTTAAAATCTCATACAAGTGAACTGAACAATGTTCTTTCGAGAAAATAATGATCGAACTTATATTGTAGAAGTTGAAACTAGTTAGAATATGAACTGGAAATTATGTACTCAAAGCGTTTATTTTCCTTATTTAATTAGCATTAGCTTATTAGCATTTTCTACTGAGGTGTACTTAACTGACAAGTGGTAAAAAGGGCTGACAATACATAACACATCACCTGAGCTGGCGATTGCTCCTGTCGGGATTGTGGGGATTTTTTTTTAGTGTCACAAGGCTGGGGTTTACCACTAAACGATGATGTGGTCGAAGATGAGGCACACTTGCCTAGAAGTAACCTGAATACTCTTTACTTTAAGACATCCAGGCTATAGCTATGAGGAAACAAAAACTCCACCAGGGAACTCCATTCCTTAGTTGAGAAGAAGATGATGGTGAATTCCTTTAATCATACCCTGAACATTATTCAAAAACTTTCCAAAATAGAAATATCATACAGGTTCTTAGCGCACTGTAACTAGAATCTAAACCACTATTCTAGTTACATACAGAACGGTCTCTAGCTGGTAGTAAACGTACTTGTTTAAACGTTCTAGCATTTCAAGCTGTATAGCAGTTGTATAGGTGGTACGTGAGCCCGGTACACTTCACGAGGCCATTGTTGCAGCTGAATAAATGTAGCCAAATGTATGGGAGGGATGTGAGGCTTAAGGTTTGAGGTGTACGTAGGCATCTCATGTAGCTGGCTTATGTGTGCCTGGTAGATAAAGTTAAGAATAGCCAAAAAAGTAGAAATAATATGGTATTTTCTACTTTTTAGTAAGACAATTTACTAGCTATTTTCCCCGTGACTTCTTCATTCGTATGAAAGTTTCATATATTTTCCTGGGATATACTTTACGTTTCTTTTGTTTTTTGCAGATCAAATATTTGACAGCTATGATCTTACTCCTCAGGTCACGGAAGGCCGCCGGCGGCCACAAAAACCAGCTTAAGTTGACCTCTAAAATCGATAGGGGAAAAAAATTTTAGAGGTCAACTTAAGCTGGCCGGAGGTGACGTAAGTGTGATTTGAGGGGCAGTACCTCTACCATGAGTTTACGCAACCAAAACTCGCTAGCGTTTCCGTAAATTATTTGTATGAAATATTGTACAGCGCCCCTAGCGGTCACAGAAAGAATTAAAATTCGTACCATGAGCACTATAGATTACAATAGGTTTAAAACCTAACGTAATCTATACGATAGTCACTAACGTTTTTTAGCTGTCACCATACAAAACGGTACCATGAGTCACTAATTCGACAGGCGCTAGCGAACGATACGCTTACGGTAGTAGTTACGTTGCTCACTAGCATTTGGGCGTGTGAAACGTGTGTTTACATTAACATTTAATACGTTTTGAGTATAATAAAGTTATAATAATGTCTGCAATAGCATATTTAGCGTGGAATATGTTAGTGGCCGCTGGATTTGAAGATCAACGACGTGAACAACGTGAATTTCAAGCCAACATGATAATTCATGTTGTTTATAAGCTTTGTTTTTTTTTTAGGAATAATTTATACATCAATTAATTGTAGCATATGCTGGAACCAAATATAACACCTATTGTACCAAATGCTTAAAAATAAATATTTTTTATTTAATTAGATTATTAGTAGAAGTTGAAACATACCTTTCCATGAACTTCACCATCAATTGGAACTGTGAGACACTGGTCCTCATTGTATTAAACAATCCAAACTTTTAAACCACACAAAGCACCTCTGTGACAAAAAATCAACAAACAAAAATACAAATTGAATAGACGACAATGACGTTACAAGAACCACTCGAAATTCAAAAGCCACTAAATACCATAAGTAGTGCACTAATCGTAAACTTTTCAATTTTGTTGGTTTATTTTGTGATATTGACTGTCTTAATATTTTTAGCATAGCGATAACACTACATTTTGAGCTTAAGAGCAGTTCTCTCTTCTTATTAGCGGGAAAGAAAGAAACAGAACATAAGTAGTGACCCATAGACGAAAGTATTCTACGAGTGGAGTGAAGTTAGCTAGACGACATGATCCTTCGAGCTCACGTTAGCGCCTCCGTAAATTTCCTCAAATGTCATGGTGCAAGCATTATCAAAATCTATTCGATCCACGTTTGTACGCTAGCGAGTTCAGCGCTAGCGAGTAAGTTGTCGATGACAACTCATGGTAGAGGTAAGTTTATATAGAAAAGAAAACGTTTTTTTTTACTGTTTCTTTCGCAAATTCTTAAAAAAATGCCGTTTTTTATTTACATACATATATTTTAGTTCAGAAATTCATGTTTCAATTTAATTCAAAACACTTATTTCAGGCTTACACAGTCCGCAAAGTGTGATTATACATTGAAAAAAAAAGGACTTAAAACTATGTCAGTGAATTACACACACACACCTAAGAAACAAAACATTTTACATGTACTTTAATTCATTGCCTCCATATCGGATTATGGATGTTTTTACTAATTACCCTCGGGTAGCTGTTGGAACTGTCCCTCACCCTTCGCATAAGCGATGCTACTCTCTTACGTATTGATGGGTCCAGGAATGGCGAACTTGGGAATTTCCACCGCACTCTACAACAAGCGACTCAAGGTGGTGGCTCACATTGTTCCACGCACGCCTCTCATCGCGGGGAGAGAGAGAGTCAAACTCCTCCACCACTTGACTTGCTAAGTCTGCTTGACTGACAAACTGGTGCCGACCCGCCTCTCCGAGCCGCGTCGAATAGTATTTTAAGAGGGACACGAGGTGTTTATTAAAACCTTATTAAAATCTGACAAACCATTTGGCCCACCCCATGACGGAGGATATCCATCTCGACTTTTACCTGAAAAAAAAAGAAAGAGGCTGAGAGATTGACAGCAGCCCACAGGTTTGATTCCCGCACCATGCACATTATTATTTTTGTATGACTTATAGACAGTTATTCCTGGTCGGGATATTAATAAAATAAAAACATTTACTTAAAAAACAGAAAGATATTTAAGGAGCTTTTGTTTATTAAAAGCCAACAAATAATGTTGGTAAGTAATCTCGCGGGAAAGTTTGCGTTTAAGATTAACCTAGATAACAAACGGACCGTGCTTTATTTAAGGAGGAAAATTACATCTTTGCTAGAGGGAACCGTCAATTCATATTATCTAAAAGGTTCACAAAATTAAGTACAACCAAGAATCGGTAAGACAGAAGAAGATACTAATATATTATTTTTTTTTTGGTCTTAGGATGCTGGTTTCCTCTCGATGTTTTCTTCAATGATTTGAGAGCAGTAGTGATGATAAAACTTATGAATGTGTTCGAACCCACAATCAAGTCGAGACCGTAACCACTGCCATTAATTACTGCTATAGATATCGCTTTTGAAAATATGGTCATCAAAAGTAATTAAAGAACATCCAATGACGACAGTAAAATAAAATTGATTGATGAGTACCAGGATACCATAACATTCGTGCAGTTAAAACTATAATTTGCTCATGATGTTTGATGGTTAGGTTTGCAGTGTCGAACGAGACGACACCGCGCGGCACCGTTTTATTTCCTGCTGTCAGAAACACGACGCGCTACTAAATCAATGCGTGGTTGGTAATGAGCTCTTGTATTAAACAAAATTACAAATATGTCATGGAAATAGTGTGGAATACTGAATAAAACAAAGTTTTAATGGCCCATCATTTTGAAACCTTTTTTACAAACAACATTTAGGTAGGTACATCTCCTTCACCGAGCACCTTTCCACTGATATCGTAATATGTAGTTCCTTCTGCTTCATAACACCCTGGTACGCATAGTTTGATGTTCGTCGTAAACCTAGCTAAAACTTTTTTATCTCTTCACTCACACTTTTCTAAACATCAAGTTTTATGCGAAGTTAGGGGTGTGTTCACAGAAAACTATGCGAATAACTATACGATAAAAGAAGTTTATAAAACGATTATTAGAGTTTCTGTCGGAATTATTTCTATGTTGTATGAACAGCTTTTAAGTCCCATAAAGGTAAGCTAAATGTACGGAATAACCGTAGTTATTACAGAGTTTTCTTAAGTAACATTTCGTGACGTCAACGATGTTTTATTTAAAATGTTTTCTGATGACTGCAAAGAGCCTTAATAAAACAATGCTATTGGTCATTGATTTAAACCATCAAAAGCTTACAACGCGCCTTAAACCGTTTACCTTTACACGTTAACGGACCAAAATATATGAAAAGGCACATAATGGAGGAAATGATATTGAATAATATATGATTAACGACAACGGTAGTAAGACCTTTTCTTCCCTTCCTACTGGTATACAGTAATGGGGAGTCAATAGATCCTGGGAGGTCACAGTAAATTGGTTTAAAATGGTCGCTACACGTTTCAAGGCACCGCAAAAGTAACTTCGCGAAACTTCATTTTTATTTATTTTCATCGCGTGTAGTATTATTTTCTGTTGAAATCTGATAATTTAATGAGGTAAAATATTGTTTGTTACTCGACAAATAACAAGACAGATTTTATTTCACGTCGATTTTACAACATCGCCGTATAATTAGTATATGAATGAGTATTATTCAATTTTTATTTATTAAATGGGTCAAAGTTGTTATTTAAGGCCTATTAACTGCCAGTCTTTCTACAGTACAATAATGCCTTCAGGATACTATTGGGACTACCGAGGCACTGTAGTGGCGTCGGGTATATTTTCCGACACTAGCACGGATGGTTACCACGCCGCGCCGTCATGCGTAAGAAAGCGGTTTTACTACTGCAGCGCCAACGTATCACTTGGAACAGTATCCTGAAAATGATTGCGTACAGATCTAACTGACCTATTCAAAGACAGTAATTTAAACACTAACACACTTATACATAATGAACCAGAATGTCTGAGAATAATATTATGTTATTTAT
The DNA here is from genome assembly GCA_943138885.2 of Tholera decimalis. Taxonomy (NCBI): domain Eukaryota; kingdom Metazoa; phylum Arthropoda; class Insecta; order Lepidoptera; family Noctuidae; genus Tholera; species Tholera decimalis. The sequence continues at coordinate 4,908,518 of OW964555.2, forward strand.
TTTTGGTTCTTTTTCAGAATAGAGCTGAGAGAGAGTGGATAACTCCAAACTGGACACGATTAATATTCTTCAGTTATCTTAGAGAATTGACAATCCCAGGGGTTATATATTTTTATGACCGGCAAGATTTCTCAAATCAGTGCGGGAAATCGTAATATTTTCGTTATATTTCTTTACTGCAACATTGTGTAGATACCAGGGTATAATAACGTGGTGGCTCTAAGTCGGCTTCATTTCCTGGTGGGCGGTGTCTTGATCTCCGGCCGCTGACACCGCACACACCCTGTATATATTGCGCTGGTTTGTTCCTTCTGGTACCAAAATAAAATAAGATAAATTAAAATAAAATAAAAATAGAATAAAATCTTTCTTTCGGTTGGCTTATTTTTCGTTCATTTTAGTGGTGTTCCCTTTAAAATGTTACTAAAACCGGTCAAATATGAATCGATTAGTCGAATGATACAGCCAAATCATGTTACTTGCAACATAAACGTAAAATACCATCGTCCAATGCGAGCCGTGACGTACAAACGGTGTACCGTTGACTCTTGAGGGTTACAGCTAAATAAAAAAATAAAATAAACAAGCATTAAAATTAATAATCGATAATATATACATTTATGATGTCGCTGGGTAACAGGTTAGCTAACCCTTGGCAAGACTGCTGTCAGATTTTCTGGCTTCTGACTAACCGTAACGATAGACAAAAATGTGCAAATGACAGCTAGGACCAACGTGCTTTACGAAAGACCGGTCTATTTCTCGGGGTGGAAAATCATCGAGTGACTGCTCCCGCTCTGAGTGGACCGGAAGGAAGTGTTAAACTCCTATTGACTAAAAACCCACCTTTTTGTCTTCAGCCGCCGTTAAGTTCCAGGGCCGCGGTATGTTGTTAGAACATTACCGCAACCCCGGCAGACCACAAACTGGCCTAGGTAAGCGTTGTTTAACATTGAAAATTGAAATTTGCGGCTGTTATAATCTAGGTACGAGCTCCTCTATAACTAGAATGTATGTTAATATCTATACATATAATAAAATAGTAAAAAAGTGTGTCTGTACATTTAAATTTTATACAAAAATAATAATTGAGATGGGTTAAGAAACGGTATCACGGCAAAAAAAAACATCTGTCTGTTTGTACACGCTAATCTCCGGACCTTCTGGTTGGATTTTAATGAAATTTGGTAAGTAGATAGTTGACATCCTGGAAGAACATATAGGCTACTATTTTTATCCCGGAATCCCCACGGGATCGGAATTTACACGGGAAATCCTCCTACGCCAACGAAGTAGCGGGTAGTAGCTAGTTATTTAAATAAAATCATTCCTACGCTCAATAAGCTATCTTAAATTAATTTAATAAATACACAAACACCACAACCTTACACACAGTCGCGTTATTATTTCGTTCATGAGCATTTTAATTAACGGTTGGGACCTTACCTAATTAAGTCCTCGACACAATCGTTCGTAATTAGCAAATTAGTGTGATAAACGTACTTTCAGTGTACATTTATTAAGCAACTTTATTAAATATTTTATTTTGTACAGATTTTATTTTATCTCTAGCTGTTGCTTGCGACTTTGAGTGGAAAATTGGCATCAATTCACGGAATCTTAGTTATTCCTAGCTATTTTAGACTATAAGCTATCTCTGTATCAAATTTGATCCAACTACGTGCAGCAATTTCCTTGGTATTGGGTACTAACAAATAATATAAACAAATAAATAATAATAATACAAACCTTTACATCAACTGGGTATATTAATATTGTACTATATACGTTTTTTTGAGGTCGATTTTCGCCAAAATGTAACCTGTTTTATAAGTGTTGAAGAAATGTTAGATTATATTTGACAACATTCGTAGAAAATCATGAAATATAGTATCGAAATTCGTAGAAAATGTCGGCGTGTTTGTATGAGCCTCACATGCTTGAGTCAATTTGTTTATATTTTATTTCTCTCAACTGTGACATAAAATGAGTCGGCTACATGAAATGCATCGTAAACTCTATTCGCGCTTAACCGCAAACACGTCTGTTCTCCTGGTAATTATAACGGACAAATAAAACGAAAAGTGGTCACCGTTTCATTTCGTCACATGGCGTTTATGTGATGGACACAAAGCGAAGGAAACCACAGTGACCGAAGTTAAACTTCGTTATGATATATTGTTCATATTGGTCACAATGATATTGTCGCCACGAGGTATTTGAACAAACATTTGTGTCCGATACTCATATGAGAGTATCAGGGGAACATGTTTATGAGCAGCCATTTTGATTTCAGTTGATTACTGTCGACGCGACGACGATTAAGGACTATGTTTGTAGATACTGTCAGTATCACGTAGTGTTGTATAGTTTCTGGTATCCTAGTACAAGAAGTGTGTATGATTATGATTATTACGAGCTTGATGAAGTAAAAAAGAAAGTCTGGTAGGTATGATATGTGGACGTACTTAAGTTATACCTAACTGTTGCTATTTAACACGGCACCAGTACCAGACCCTACATTTGTCTGAAATAAGGTGTTTATAAAAGACGCCTAAATCCTTAATCATTACGTGATGTTCCACTTGGCGTTGTTACAAATGAAAATCGATAAATACCTAAAAAGTTTTTGGCTGTTTAGGCTTGTTACGCAGATATATGTATCTAAATATATCTAGGAAAAAAAATACTCGGTAAACCCATTCTGAACTGAAAAGCATTTCATACGATGGGTTATGATGATCACGAGAAAACAGAAATTTCTTCAGAGTTTTCTACCAACTTGAAGAACTTTATGGATTTTGTGAGTATTGATCTATGTATTCCTGGTAAGATACCTTAAAAAAACAATCAATCATTAAACGTGAAATAATAGTAAAATTAGGTACTACTTACTTATAATCAGTATTTACCAGCAGGCTGCAGCAGTATTATTATTATTTGAGTCGAGTGAAACAGTTGGTATAAATTCCTTAACTTAAAGGCAAAAATTGCTGGCAACGATCTTGAGCGAAGTAAAACGAACTAGTGCTTCACATCTGCACCATCGATAGCTAAATAGAAAAAAACTGAACTCTTTTAGTATACTACAAGGGCCAAGAGTTGCAACCCCAAATTCGAAAATGTGAACACTAACTCTGAGGTTGCTACAAATTAATTGTGTTGTTCACCATTTCGTATAAAATTGTTCAGAAAATTAAATTTTTCAAATATCGTTGTTTATCTAAAAAATGAGACCGGCCGCTATGTCGTGCGGTTTAATTTAAAATCCAATGAAGTCGTTTATCTGGCCCTTAAGCCGCAGATTGCTGCCTTCTAGGAAAATTGAATTCACTCGACGTATTACGCAAACGGGAAACCATGCTCGACCAAATTGCCTTGTTATCCGGTGGCCTATGAAAAACTGTAGTACCAGAAGGCCCAGTCCCGTACTTTAAGTTGTTCGAATTCAAATCGTAATTTTATGGCTCCAAATATTCACCTAAAGTTATTTTTGTGCAAAAACGTGTAATCTATGTTACTCTTATTTTTTGTTGATAGACTTGCGTTTAACCACAATCTCACCTGATGTTTAGCGATGATGTGGTCGAAGATGAAGCACGCTTGCCTAGAAGTAACCTATTCACTCTTGACTTAAAGACTCCCGGTTATAGCTATCAGGAATCACAGACTCCAGCAGGGAATTCCACTCCTTAGCCGTACGCGTAATGAAAGTATTCCCAAAACGTTTTTCGCGTATAGGTGGGATGTCTACCATGTAACGATGGCACCGTTTGTCTTGTAGTCCGATGATGGAACGGGCTAGGTGGACACTCAGTGATAATATATCGCTGTAATGGTGAAAGTAAAGCTAAAATTGGTCCAGAAGTGATTGATTTTATTAGTTACAAACATTCATAACCAAAAATCTTTATTCTTGATAACATTGGTATAGATCAAAAAACTTAAAGAAAAAAAAAAATTAACAAAAAAATAGAACCGACTTCCATATCAAAACACTACAAAGCTAAAAATAACTTTAATTTCGGTAGTCGGTGTTATTGGTTCTGGATTTTCTGTTTTTTTCACACCACCTTCCGAAATTAAAGTTATTTTTAGCTTTGTAGTGTTTTGATATGGAAGTCGGTTCTATTTTTTGTTAAATTTTTTTTTTCACTCTTTTTAGTGGGTCGGTTTGTAATTTATCTAGTTACAAAAGCCATAATGTCAACAACTTATCACCTTTCACAAAATGTTTCTGCTGTTAATTTTTGAGGAGTTCTCCTGGTACTTGACCATCAGCTCTACATCACCATACTCGTATGTATTCCGACGAGCATAAAGTGTTTAACATCCGTACTCAAGTAATCGAATCGCAATCCACGAAATACTTATTATTGAGTAGTTTCAGTGGCCATCTGTGGTCTTCATCATCAGTTCAACTTCCCCAAATGGTACTTTTCGAAAGCAACTGCTCAAGATACTATAAGAAATACCCAAAACGTTATAGGTGTGCCTATAATATTTGAAGAGTTCCCTCGATTTCTCCAGGATTCCATCATCAGATCCTGATTTCGTAACAATGGAACCAACTAGAAAGTATACCCTTTCGAACAAAAAAAAAATTTTCCAAATCGGTCCAGTTATCTCCGAGTTATGAGGTAACATACATAAAAAAAAAATTAAATAAAAAAAAAAAGTTCAAGACGAATTGTAAACCTCCTTTTTTTCAAGTCGGTTAAAAACAAAATCTTTTAAACCAATGAGAAAAACATTTTTCTTTTCATTTCAGTGGACCAGCAAATTGTTGGTCCGCCATCTTATTGCATCCGCCATATTGGATTAATTAAGTACATTGGATCATACATTGTCATCCAAACCAAACATGTTTGCAAAATTTTGGGCTATTGTTTGGGGTTAACAGGTTCAAAAATCTGTTGCAAGTTTTGACCCAAACATAGAAGGAAACGAATAAAACAAACAACCAACGAACACGGCAAGTAATATAAAAGCGATAATAGGGATATTAGGCCTCAGTTTATAGGTTATTGTCTTTATAACTTATTTTCAGTTTCAGTGATCTGTCAGTAATATTTTCAAAAATTATTGTACAGTTATTGTGTGCTTTTGCAAATCAATAAAAATTGAAAAGATCAAAAGCTTCAAAGATCAGCGCAGGAATTAGTGACGTCACTTTATTCTAAAAGTATAAAGTAAATAGCACGGCGTGATGCCACGTGAAATTTCAACTGACTGACTCTCTCACGTTTTTATCATTACATGTGAAAAGAACAAAAAAATACTTGTCAAATATTTTATGAAAAGTTACGTACTCAATATATAGAAAAATAAAATATCAGGAAAATAACTTACCAAGAGCACTTAATAGTAGATTATTAACCAAGGGGATAAAGCAGTGTCTTCTGACGCGGGTGACGATTTAAATCGCGAGCGTAACGAAGGACTCGAGGTTTCTCCCGAGCGTAGCGAGGGTGTTAAAACTTAAATCACGAGCGAAGCGAGGGATTTAAGACGAGTCCTGAGTGTAGCGAGGGATTTAAGTTCACCCAAGACTAAGACAGCTTTATCACCGAGGAAAATACTTTACTTTTCGTACCATTTGCGAAAAAAATAACACGATAATAATATGAGATAAGCATTTATTAAAATAAATTTAAATAAACTTAACGTTTATGTATTTGAAGAAAACAAAAACGCGGCAAATTTCTAGACTAATATTTTTTTGTCGGAAAAGCAAAGGCATCAAGCTCATACGGCCTCGTCGGTTTTCGTAATTTTATTTAATAATCATAACTGCATAATAAATGCGTATTCCTTTTTCAAAAAGATGTATAATGCTTTATATACAAACTCAATGGTGTAAACACAGATGTAGTTCAGTATAAATTTCGGTAAGTATTCCAAATTTAAATCACATTCTCGCCCTAGAGGATGAATGAAATTCAGTACAATTTTCTTTCCCTGTTTTTAACAGATTAACAATGACAACATAACATTGTTATGTTCGCTTTTTGTGGCATAGAATGTCACTTTTTTGAGCAAGTGGTACGAAAAAAATGTTAAAGTAGTGTTAAAGTGGCAGCAGATACGGGAAAGAGTTCAAAATATATATATCCCGACGTCATTCCAGCGTGAGAGGTGCCTGAAGGCTTGTTGCAATGAAATGCTAATGACAGCTGGAAATGAGTTCTCACTGACCGCCCATCTAACAGAATGACTGGGAATTATCGAGCGCTGTCAAAAAAAATGGAATCCGTTAATTGTTTAAATGTTCTGTTTTCGTTTCCTTTGTTTGTTTCGTGAAATACGTGAAATATAAACAAAGAAATTTTCGCTGCAATTAAATTTACAAAGAATATTGCTTGTGAAAAGGAGCATTTTGAATTATTATGTATACAGCTGTGCCCTTTTCATTTTCGGTGGGAAAACCATCGAATGACTTCTCCCGCTCTGGGTTGAGCGGAAGGGACTGTCAGACTTTTACTGACTAAAAATCTACCCTGTTCCTTCAGCTGCCCTTAAGTTTCGGGGCCGCGGTATCTCGTTAGAACAGTCCCGAAACCCTGGAAGGCAATGGCCCTATGGGGCCCCGTCACTATTGCTGACAGCTCTTTGAGACGCGCATGGAACACAACGCACCGTCGCGTCGACCCGGGCCTAGTACCGTTCGGTAAAGAACGGTGAGTTATCCTTGCTCGCCGCCCGCAGGCCCGCGCCTACGGTGGCCGGAGATCGGCTCACGATCCTCAACGCCTGAGGCGTAAAAGCTGTGCCTAGGGCCTGCTTGCGTTGACACTATTCGTTGATTTTGTTATTTTAAAACTTTAGAAAAATGTTAAAGTTTTAAGGATGATTATCATAAATATGAGTAGAAAACGGTTGCAATTACTTGAAGGGAGTGTCAGACTTCTACTGCCTAAAATTCTACCCTGTTTCTTCAGCTGCCCTTAAGTTCCGGGGCCGTGGTATCTCGTTAGAACATTTCCGCAACCCCGGCGGGCCATTGCCCTATGGGGTCCCGTCACTATTACTGACAGCTCTTTGAGGCGCGCGTGGAACACGACGCCCCGCCGACCCAGGCCTGGTTCTTATCGGACGGTGAGCTACCCCTGCTCGCCGTCCTCAGACTTAAAGACCTAGGGGTATTTAAGTCTCCGGACTGCGATAACTGGCTCGAAGGACCATAAATGGATGGTCAATGATTTGCGAGGGTGTGAGCCCACGTGACGTTGATATCGTCAGCGATAGTGTGGTCACTATATTGGCTTTCGCGGACGCCAGTGAGAAGGCATACGGGGGGGGGGGGTGATTTACTTCCACGTCCAAAATAGTGATAACAATACCGTTAGGTTGTTAACCGCTAAATCGAAGGTCTCCCCTAAAAGGGTCGTTTCCCTTGCTCGTCTGGAGCTGTGTTCTATTCTTGTGCTACCTCAACTCCTAAAAAATGTCGTAGTCGCTTGTCGAAACCGCATTATGACACTGGTCTAGCCAAGTGGTATCGTGTAACCTTCTGAGTTGTGAAGGGCATCGCTCCATTTTAAACACTAGTATTCAGCTGGATCCTAGGTTAGACTGTAAACTGACATCGACCTGGTTGGGATAAGGCTAAGTGGATGATGTAAATGGCTCATGATTTGTGAGAATAATCCGTATCCTAATATTATAAATGCGAAAGTAACTGTCTTACAATTTAACGTCTTAACTGATCATGATGAAATTTGGTGCAGTAATAGATCAAACTTTGTAAAAAATCTCACACGAGTTAAGCTACCGGACTACCAGACGCACGGCTGGGTACCACCCACACTTGGTTGATATACCGTCTTGTCGCACCAAGCGCTTTTCTTCCATATTTATTGTACGTACAGCCAAGTTGTGGAACTCTCTGCCGGCTTCTGTGCCTGCCACTTATGACCTTTCAGCCTTTAAAGCAAGAGTGAATAGGCGTCTCCTGGGCTCGCTCGTTCCATTGTAGACCTCATCTGTCGCTTACCATCAGGCGAGATTGAGGTCAAGAGTGGGCTCATAACGAATAAAAAAATTAAAAAAAAAATATGCGAAAGTTTTTCTGCCTGTTTCGCTTTCATTTCTATACTACTGAATCTATTTAAGTGAAATTTACCATCAAAAACATAAATGTGAAATGAGGGCCAAGTTCAATGTTATGATAAATGCCTTGGTTATTGACTTCAACGACAAAAGAAGTGAAATCTAAATGGGTGCCAAGTTCAATGGTCAGTCCTGAAATTTATTTATAACAACATAAAATATCATCTTCATCTACTTGACAAGTTTAGGTGAAATAGTTTTTGAGTTATGAGGGGCTCAAAAGTGGCTCCAAATGGTTCGTGTAATATTACACACGGTGAGCTGCGCGCCAGTACTTGGCTTGACACGCTCCCGCGTGTCTAGATGTGGAGATTATTTAAAATCAGCAGGAGTCAATATTATAGATTATTCTTCTAAAACAACACAAGGTGCTGAAATAGTGGTTGAAGTTTGTACGGAAAGTTGTGCAATAGAAATCGTGGGCAATAATTACTATATTATCTATACAAATACATATTATACAGTGGAAAAGTTTGTTTGTTTAAACGCACTGACCTTCCAAAGTACTGAGTTGTTTGTTAATCTTCGAAAGTAGGTAGTGGGTGGATTGGGATGAAATTCGGTATAGAAGTAGCTTGAAGCTTCGTGAAGGTTATGCTTGGCCCGACTTCAAAAGAAGAAGGCTTATGTTTTAATTCTGATAAAGTACACTGGAGTGATGTCCTGAGTGTTATTACTAATCGCAAAATCTAATTCGTTACCGAGAATCTGTGTGTAATAATATTATCAACGTCTAAGAGGAATGCTCGTAGACGTTGATAATGTTATTCTTATTACCTATCGCAAAATCTAATTCGTTACCAAGAATCTGTGTGTAGCTCTCTCTTTATTAGAGTGTACTAACAAATGGCAAGTAATTAATCTTTATTCATATAAACCGTACTTGCAGTCGTGCGGGATAATGTTTTTAGCACTTATTGACTAATTCTTGAGATAATGTCTTTTATTGTCTGTTGGAAAGATGTATTAGGAGTTGATAATTTTGCCTAGAACTACCTAATATCTACCAGATGAAAGAAAATTCTAGTTCCACGATTTCGAATCCTAAAATATTCAACTGAACACTTTACCGAAATAATAAAGTCTCCAATTGAAGGGAACACACTTAACCAAAAGGTGTCGTGATTCGACGATTTCGTGGGACACCTTACAGCGTAGCATATCGCCGCCGCCGCCATTACGTGCATTTAAAATTAGTGTAAATAAGTTTTCGTAAAGTTATATTTAGTAGTTTATCTATAGCTATTGATATTTTATTTGTATGGGCTTGCCTGCAATCATATATTTATTTTAAATGAATAATATAATATACTAGATTTTGCCCGCGACTACGTTTGAGTGGGCGGTTTTTCCCGCGTAATTCCCGATGTCGTGGGAATTGCGGGATAAAAAGTCCTTCCCAGGGTCCTAACCTATTACCATGCCAAATTTGATCTAAATTGGTTCAGCGGTTTAGGCGTGTAAAGGTAACAGACAGAGAGACATAGTTACTTTAAATCTATACATAGTTTTAGCGATGCATCCTTTGTTTATCACCGCGTTCACGTCTCCGTTCACCACTTTACCTATAGTTTCCATTTATTGACTTGTCAAAAGCATATCAGAAATCTATTTTTTTAAGAGTTCGCCTCGTTTGAATGTAGCCTATGTTACGGTCTTTTTTGTTTCAGATATTTCGTTCACCGGCGCGGGTACGTTTTAATCAATATTTTTGAGAGTGGAGCGGTAGATATTAGTTATAGATTGAAATTGGAATCTGTTTGTATCAGTGCTACCTGGGGCGCGAATTGCACCAAAAACCAAACAAGTGTGAGCCAGATTCATATGGCTCTAAATTAATCATATTTTTGCTCAAATTATATCAAAATTGTTTATTGTAAAGACCTTGCTACTAAACTCTTTCATTTGATATCCTCTTTGATAATTCTGCGGATATGATTTCATTCTCGCAATTAATTCATTTAGTTCAAAAGATGGTGACATACGGAAAAACACACGAGTGTCGGTGGGGTGCCATGTTTTCATACAGATGTTCGGAACTGTTTTCATAACTGAGAGAATCGGTACAACAAACTCATCTCGATTCGTGGAAATCGCTTAATCCCTCTACTCTGTCTACCTTATACAGATTGTATGAATTCGTGAAAGTTGACAATTGCTTTACCCAAGGATTACTTTGTAAACGCATCTTTTCAATTATATGCTCCTGGTACATGATAAATTTGTTTCCATAGTGGCTAAACCCATAAGTTTTATAAAGGGTCGATTTTCGAAATCAAAATTTATACATGACTACAAAAATAAATAGTTTTGACAACATCATCATCAGATCCTAACCTGATGACAATGGAACCAACTAAAAAGTATACCCTTTCAAACTAAAAAAGAATTTTCCAAATTGGTCCAGCCGTCTTCGAGATAGAGGTAACATACATAAAAAAAAAGTTCAAGACGAACTGAGAACCACCTTCTTTTTTGAAGTCGGTTAAAAATAGCAAACTTCTTAAGATTCATGCAGATATCGGAGTAAACTATTTCGATATCTGTATATAATAACAATCTGGGATTCCATTTTCAGGCCATAGGTTGTTGTCAAAATAGCCGTTAATCATTTTATTTAGACCGTACCTAACAAAGAAATAAAACGACATCTACTTTTTAGTATACAATAAATCAGTGAAATTAACAAGGACTTGAAGGTCCCAGCGACGTGTACAGATGGGGTGCCAGCCTCCGACACTGCTCTGGTTATCAATCACCAGGCCAAATTACGAGAGATGTAGTGCTATATGAATTCGGACTGAACACTATTCTATTTTTGTGGTTTTGTATTCAATTACTTTGTTGTTGTGTTGTGTTCGCTGGGTTTTGGGACGCAGACTATGAAATATTGTTCGTTATATTTTGTGGGTGACTGTTGTAGGTAGATTCGACAATAATATTTAACAAAAGCTAATTGTTTTTCGATGTGAAAATCATCGAATGACTCTTGAGAAGAGTCATTGTCGTCTCTTGAGAAGGAATTGTCAGACATCTACTGACTGAAGATCTACCGTATTGCTTCAGTTCTCCTTGCGGTCCGGGCCGCAGTATATCATTGAAACATTCTCGCAATTCCGGATGTTCACCTGTAGCTGTGCCCGTGACTTTGTCTTTATAGCTATTTCTCACGTAAATCTCGATTTTGTGAGAATTTCGGGCTTAAAAATAGCCTTTATGCCCTATAACATCCTTTATCTCCCATTAAGATGGTTCAATCGTTCCAGACGGACAAAGACTTAAAATTGCTTATTTGTGGTTTGGTATCGTGAAATTAGTTATTATATTTTTTTTTTATTAAAAATAGGTTCGCGTTTGACCACCATTTCACCTGATGGTAAGTGATGATGTGGTCGAAGATGGAGCACGCTTATCTAAAAGTAACCTATTCACTCTTGACTTAAAGACTCCTAGTTTATAGCTATCGCAAAGCAAAACACAGTAATTTTGAAATCACAGACAGACAGTTCAATTTTATTTATAAATAGGTATGTATATAGTATGCTTATGTATGTTATATATATATGTATTTATGTTATGTTGGCTCGCGTTGGTCACCATTTTACCTGATGTGGTCGAAGATAAGTCACGCTTAATTAGAAGTGACCTATACACTCTCGACTTAAAGACTCCCAGGTTATAGTTATCAGGAAATATTGATTATACAACTTGTAACGGAATCCCCATATCTATCCAAAAGGGCTGAAGACAACATCTGGTATGGAGTCTCTATGCAAAGTTTCACCTTAAAATAACTGACTCAAAGAATTGATACCAAATTATTTGTTTCATATATTTCTTGAATACCAATCATAACAAACGTGTCACAGCACTACGAGGGTCAATAACTTTCCACTTTTCTTGCCAATAACACGATAATTCTTTTCGTTCTTCTTAATTTGAAAAATTCGGTCTCTGGTATCAGTGTATTGGAATTTGTAATAAGTTCTACACACGTAGACTTAGGATTACAATACCCTTGCCATATCGTTTGTTATTATCCAAAGAAGCCATGCACTTGGTATGTATATACCCTTTAAATTACACGTTATATAAATGATGAGTATTTTGATTGCAATATGCAGGCAACTAAGTCCTAAGAACCAACCTATAGTTAACATCTTCATAAATGTTTGGGAATTTGAATATTTACATTTGGACGTATTCTTTTCAAACGTCCAAATGTATTTTTTCTATATTATAATGTTGTCAAAGCAACAACTGATGAAAATCAATTCTGTTACTTAAAATTCAAGACACCTGACGACAGAATGTAAGGAAATAAAAGGTGTTATAAAATACTTCACCATCGCAGTGATGTACATTTTTTAACACCGTAAATAAAAAAAACTGGAGAGGTGTGTGCAAGAGATAAGGACGAATATGTCCAAGTAATAATGCAAGTGAAGAAAGTATACGCGCTACGCATATCTGCACCATTTACCTTTTTACAGCTTCGCAACGCATTAGAAATTTTGATATATAAATACAAAACACGACAAAATATATTTACTTTGAAAGTACTTTTTTTTTCATTGGAAAATTATTTTATTATTTATTTATAACTGGCTCGCGTTTGACCACCATCTCACCTGATGGTAAGTGATGATGTGGACGAAGATGGAGCACGCTTACCTAAAAGTAACCTATTCACTCTTGACTTAAAGACCCCTAGGTTATAGCTATCGGGAAACACAGACTCCGGCAGGGAATTCTACTCCTTAGCCATACGCACAATGAAGGTATTCCCAAAACGTTTTGTGCGTATAGGTGGGATGTCCACCATATAACGATGGCGCATCGCCGTTTGTCTTGTAGTCCGATGATGGAACGGGCATGACGGAATCAGATTGTGTAATTCCATCGCACACTCCCCGAAATGTAACCGATAGAAAACCGATAGACTTGCAACTCGTCGTCGATGTTCCAGTCTCTGGAGCTTTGATTCGACCAGTGCATCGTTCCCAATGAGTCTTTTGGAAAATCAACAAATCTCCTTCTCGCGCTCTGTGTGGAGGGGAAGGGAGTGTCAGACTTCTACGGCCAAAAAACGATCCTGTTCTGTCAGTAGTCCTTGTATTCCAAGGCCGTGATATCTCGTTGGAACTTTCCCGTAACTCCACTTTGTGATTACCTACGTTAAAATAACTATTTTATACGTAACCACTACTGTAGAATATTTTTCATGGGTCCTTCAGGTAAGAACACTGTCACTGGCTCACTACTACCACCTAGCCCGCAGGCGCCGTCCGACTCGTACCGCTCCTATGCGTACCGCGCTCGTCACCAGACTGACATTTGACAGCTGGCTAGCTGTCAAATGTCAGTCTGGTGACGGCTCTAGAGGGGGCTTCCTCTAGAGTGGTACGTGAGACAGTGTATAGATAGATATAGATATAGATACTGTAAAGATACAAACTTTACACTCACCATTGTCTTAGTCATTTACCAATTATATTAGGCAGAGTATTAGTGTTTTACACGGCCATGTGACCTTCATAACCCAGTCGTTGGGTAACACGATAGCCCTTGACAAGACTGGTATTGGACATTCGCAATGTCATAAGATGGTCACCCATTATGGTCTGACCTAGGCAAGCGTTACTTACCCTTGAAGTTCCACCCGTGTGGCTCTAATTAGGCACGAGCTTTTTATTCATATTGTATTTGCAAAATATTCATAATATGTTAACCGTCTGTCCATAACTTGCCGATCAATCAATACAGTTGCCCGAATTGACATCTAACAACAATGCAATCATGGATGACTTGTACAAACAATCTTCTGTTGGCTCACACAATATTGATGTTCTGTTAAACGAGTCGTAACACAGCATTTAGTAACAGTTCGACAAACGTGATGGGTTGTTAAGACCACTATAGCAAGCGATCAGTTTTATAACCTTCAGATACTTTTGAGCGGATTGCGAACGTTTGGTGTAAGATTTTGAATTTCAAATCTTATCAGAATTTAAATTATTGAAAAAAGTTGTTTTTTTTTTAATAAAAATTGCTTTAATTGTCTAAAGAAAATTAAAATTACTAATTCGTATCTATCTATCTATCGTAACTAAAACATGGTGGAATAGTTTGTATAAATAAATTAAAAAAAGAAAGAGTTTTTTATTATAAGCATAGGTGTAACTATCTATAGAAAATTTGAATTCAGAATATACTAATCCGTATTTAAATTAAGAATAGGTGAAACAGTTTGTATAAATAGGGCTGTTTGTATTTAATAATACGCAGATCTACGGTATCTTGCTACAGGATCAGCGCATATTGTTCGCGGGCCCAGCTTTGCCTACAGGTTTAATTTCCGCCTGTCTGTTTGCTTACCTCTCTTCCCTCAATACAATATGTTTGTGAACGTTTTCTTTGTAACCATAATACTGAAACTGGCACAGATATTCCACACGTTTTTTCCAAGAAATTCAATTTTTTTTACTTATGTGCGATAGTCGGCTGACCCGAAGACAGTCTGTCTATCTGTTTGTCTGTTATGCTTTCATGGCTATACAGGTCGTTGAATTTCAATGATAATTGCATGGAGTTATTTGGAAGACCAGGAGTCACAGGTTAGCTACTTAAAAAATAAAACTGAAATAAGACAGTTTTTAAGACAAATCATGCGAATGAATTCGCGGGCAAATGTTAATATTTTTAATTCAAAAATTACCATTTAACTTACAACTTTGAAGAAAAGCTCTTCTTTTTGAGACATGAAACGTTATGTCACAGTATTTAGAGACTATCTGCAAATGAATAGCTAGGTATAGTTCCTAAGATTGATTATTAAAACTAATTGTGGCCTATTGTGTGCTATTCCAGACTAATCTCACTCTATGACACAATCAGCCAAATCGGTGATGGTAAGCATCGTGAGGAAACCGGTATGTCCTTTTTTCCGGTTGGGAAAAACATTGAATGACTTCTCCCGCACTGGATTGAGCGGAATGGAGTTCCGGGGCCGCGGTATCTCGTAAGAACATTCCCGCAACCCAGAATATTCCCGTAACCCTATTTACTTATTTTGTTGTACTCTGGGTGGGTTCATAGTGAGAGCTCTCTATGAGATATGTTACGGTCCTGTTGTGATGTAGACATGGAGAATGTACCTACAGGGATCGAAAGCTGTTACTTTTGCATTATAATAATAATAATATAGTAATAATAATTGTTTAGCTGTAGTTCTTAAATATGTATAAAAGTTGATTACATTATCGCATTAGGTGATAAGCCTGTAATGATAATTGTATGATGATTTTTTTTTAAGATAACTAGTGATGTGGGTAGAATCTTGTTAACCCCTATGATAAATAATGCTTGTGTCTGTTGTGGGTTCACGGCAATAGTGTAATGGGTGGGATTCGAATTCAGGACCTATCTACCACAAGTCCGACACCTTACCCATTAGGCTATTGACGCTAAATAAATAAATAAATTTATTATTAACTTAGTCTCAGTCTTAGTCTAGTTAGATCCACGTTTAGAATCCGTGTGAATGCGTTTGCATGTCTGCGAGAATTATTCCGAAAGTTAATTCCCAATTTGAATAACTTATGCTTATACTATGTGCTGTGGCGTTACAGACTATATAATATTCGTGTTTTAGTCCTCATAATAGCATGGTAAACTGTGAAAGGCGTTCGGTCTTTAGGGATATAACCGATGAGTGGATGAACCTGCACTTTACCTCCATCACGCCTGTTGGTAAGCGATAGATGAGATCTACGATGGAACATGCGAGCCCTGAACATGCTTGTTGACTTTTGCTTTTAAGGTTAACGGGTTCTATGTGGAGGGAAAACTGAAGCCGGCAGAGAGTTCCACACATTGGCTGTGCGCACAACATATATGGAGAGGAAACGCTTAGTACGACTAGGCGATACCGTATTGATATATAAAAACCAAGTGTGGATTACATGTATCTCACTAAAACAACGTTAATGGTAAGGATCAGCATATGGAAAGAAGCCCCGAGTCTTCTTAGGTATGCATGAGAGAATTTAATATCTACCTGAACGTATGTATACGTAGTGTGTGTGCATACACTACGGTCAGCATTGCATGTCAAACTAGTAAAACAAATATCTCAAGTTGCCTTCAGTATTAATATAGAAACTAGATAATTCTTGTCTGAATCCCAACCAAGTCCAACTTGGAGTATCTTTCTTACATTTTTCGTGTTTCCGCTCGAAATATTTTAGCGTGCCTATAATTTATCGCGTTGAAACATCTACTAGGGAAACATAGCTCGTCGGTGTAAACATAAATCTACTTAACGGGTTTAAGTGGTATTTTATGGTAATGCCATCTGCGACGGGGAAAGTTTACCATTCATTGCGCCAAACACTGATTTACATACAGAAATAATAATTTATTTTATATTATTTTATGACGTTTTATGTTATTTTTTGTTCGGTGTTTTGTTGAAAGTGTAGATATTTGATTGCACCCATTATTCTAAGTACGAAGGCTTCAGTAGTATGGTTGAATTAAAGTCAGCACTGAGGCGTGTAGGTACCTAATACAATAAAATTATGCTATCCATTTACCGTAAGGGTTGTGATGGTTAAAGATAATCGCATCGTGTAAATAAAAACTTACTTGTAATAAAAACCGACTGCAAAAATGACAAATAATTGGAACTTTGTAGTCGTTTTTATTTTATTTCCTGTATTGAACTTTCTTATTCATTGCATATTTTAATTCCATACATTATTAATTTACCTAGTATTAGTTAGTTATTACATTTTTTTTTATCATGTGCGCCTCATTTGACTTTGATTATCAGTGGGCGGCAAATTGTTTATTTTTCAAAGATTATATATACTACATTGGCTTTTAAGACAAATGTATTAATATAATAACCTTGTTGGAGGTTATAATTTCGAGCCGTTTGGGATGGAGACCTATAAAGAACTATCCAGGCGCCTAGTTGACACTTCGCGTAACCCAAAGGCTGGCTTTTACCTTGGACAGCGGTTAAGCATTGCCATACAGCGTGGCAATGCCGCCAGTCTTTTGGGCACTTTACCAGTGGACAGCGATGCGCACGACTTTCCGGACGCCATATTTTAATTTATTTTTAGATGTATATATGTAGTTTAGGGTTTTTATTTAAGTGTATATTCCATCATTGATTAAATAAAGAAATTATATAAAGTAACAATGATAATATGATATCTCGCTTTTGACAAAATATATTTAGCCGTTGAGGCTACAGAGAATGGCAAAGTTATACAAACATATATCGCCTCAAAATTACTCTCTGTCTCGGTCAGAGTAAAACTCTGCCGGCTTCTGTGTTCCTTACCTTATATGACCCGTCAGCCTTTAAAGCCAGAGTGAATAGGCATCTTCTGGGCAGACATCGCTCGTCTCAACGCAGACCTCATCTACCACAAGTACCATTCGGTGTAATCGAGGTTAAGAGCAGGCCATATATAAAATGCTAGAATTTAGTGCATAGCCTAATAAAATATTAAAAAATCCTCCCGTTCCACCGTTACTTGTACGGATTATAACCTAAATAATTACTAAATTTGATTTTTCAACTCGTAGGTATCATCACTACCTATTCCTGTAGTCACCCCCATTAAAAATTTAAAAAGCATTTCAATGTAAGTAATACAATCCCGTTCGGCAGCCAACTCCGTGAACGTACACTTACGCCCGCACGCATGATTACAGAGAGCAAAAAACTGCTTACATTCGCATCGTTAAATAAAAGGACGATCTGCATAATATTTGCGGTATATTTACAGATTGTTACCGTCCGCAGATACGGAAAACGGAATACGGAAAAACGGGTTGATTTAACATACCCGTGGTTAGTACCGAATTGGTTGAATATTTTCATTTTGTTTTCGGGAATGTAGGTACCTATTTTGGTAAGTGAAATTTTCTTCAGAGTTTGAGTTGACAGTCTCATTAGTAATCTAGTCAATGTTATTCTTTTGAAACAAATAAAGGTTTAGATTACACAATTGGCGTTAGAAAAAATAGAAAATACATTTATTGACAAAAGTACGTCATGTTATACAAGTACCATTGACTTAGAAAAGCAATATGCTATTGCTTAAATTTAATTAATCAGTGTATCTCTTAAACCTTACATAACTTTATAAGCCAAAAAATATATATTATTTTTAAGTCTTTTTTGCATATAGTGATGGAATTCAAAACGTAATTTAACATACTTTAATGCGTAAAAAATCTTCAAACATACCTCTAAATTCAGTTTTAAAGCAGTTTATCACTTCATTAACAACTGTAACTAAAATCAAAAATATTCCATAAAATTATAAATGCTAAACTGCGTTTAATGATGGATTGTTTTTAATAAATAGTTAATATTTAATTTTATACAAATTTATTTGCGTTTTACGACATACGTTTGCTCATTTCTTCACTGCCGACACCGCGCCAGTGTTCTGCGGAACGTTATCGAGGATGGATGTGTGTCGAATTTTTCCGCTGCTCGCAACAAAATAAAGATTAAGGATGGGAAATAACACTAACAGTGGGAAGAGATGGAAAGCTGCTTGTCAAAAGCACTTACTTCAGAATATAGCAAAAAGACGGTAAGAAACTTTATTATAGCATGATTTTTTTTAAATAAGTAACATGTTTTGACCGCGATCCCATCTGATGGTAAGCAGTGATCGTTGAATCGCTCACTCGGCCACAGAATTTGGTTCAGGTCATGGTGCGGGGCGAGGCGGAATGGGATACAGTCGCCTCCTTCTGCGAAGCAGTCATGCTAGCGAAGGAGGAGGCTGAACGCGTGAGGGAGAGACAACTTTCTTCCTCACGCCCCAGTCGCCGCGGGAGACGCTCCGGGCGTCGGGGATCGCGAGCCTACCTCCGGCCACCGTAGACGCCGGGCATGTGGACGCCGAGCAGGAGTAGCTTACTGTCCTACTACTGGGCTATTGCCTTACGGGGTTGCGGGAATGTTCTAACGAGATACCGCGACCTCGAACCGCAAAGGCAACTGAAGAAGCAAGGTGGGTTTTTAGTCAGTAGAAGTCTGACACTCCCTTCCACTCTACCCACAGCGGGAGGGGTCATTTGATGATTTTCGAAAAAAAGGGCCAGCTGTGCTGCCAATTCTACATATATCAATTTTTTATTTTACGTGGGCAAATTTTGATGATACTTACGTAAGTTTTTAGTTTAGTAACCAAAACCATTTTCGATTGAAGTCGAGATTACTTTTGTTTAGATACCTAGGTGAACATTGACTAAAACAAAATAAAATCACATTATCAAGCGTACATGCTCAGAGCGGAAGACGTCATTCGATGATTATAAAAAAAAAAAAGGTTTGTACTTAGAGATAAAATTTAAAAAAAAAAGTAGTCATTCAGCTAAATAGTTAAAACTATTGCAAATCAACAGCACGTAAACAACCATATATACCCTTACATAACCATATAGAAAACGACAAAGGTGGCGGAAACCCAATCTATTTCAATAAAATAGTAATCAATCTATTGAACAAAATCTAAACTTAGCAAAAGAACAACATCAGACAGCAAATGATACGATAATTATTATATTATTACATAAGTAAATAAATAAATATCAATGTATTCTGAAATAATGAATCACTAAATATAGGTACTTATCACAAAAATCAATGTATTATTTTCTACATATTATAATTACTATGTTTTTTGCAGACCTAGTACCTACTGAAAATCCATCATCACTCATTAAGTCGATGTAAATTTACATCAGGAACTAAATCAAACAAAACATTATGAAGCAGAGAGGTAATTTCAACATTGTATATTTTCTTTGATCAAAACTTAAACAGAACATAAAAATATTTCTTCAGCCCGTCAGTATTAAAACAGATTTTTATGTTGCTTTGTTTTAGGGAAACCGTAGAAATATCGATTGGTAGGCGTGTAAATATCGATTGGTAGAGGAAATATCAAGCCACGGACCTTTAATGACTAAATCGAAAATGAAATGTTGTTTATGCAATATGATTTTTATAATAGAGGGAGACAACATCCCAGAAGAAATGAATTTAAATACGTGTGCCGTAGCTGGTGCAATAGTCGCAGGATGTGGACATACTCAATTTCTGGAAATTACGTTAACTCTAGGACTTCCTGAGGTCTCACAAAAGCTATTCACCTTTCATATGAATATAGTAAACTGAGAATAGAGTAAAATGAGAATCTGAAGCATTAAGATCCATGAACGAAGCTGCTGAGGAGGAAATATATATAGGCCTAAACGGCAGCACATCTTTCCTTCTCAGCAGCTTCGTTCATAATATTGGTTCCTTCATAAGGTAATGTAAATGAAAAGGTAATACTGATAATTGACGTCATAGCTAACGGATGTTGTGGAAAAATATCATACAAGAAAAAAATACTCCTCATTGTCAGGAGCAGCAGCTATATTTGGTAAACGAACGAATAAAATGTTATACATGGATGTTAAAATAAATTCTACTACATTTGTGCTAGAGCAAAAAATAAAGGAATCTCGGCAAAGGATCATATTTGCTACAAAAATTATACAGGTAAATATTTACTTATGTGAGTAAAAAAAATAGTAATATTATAAATATATTGATGTTTGTTTGTTTTGTCTTATTAATAAGTTAAAGTATTTACTTTAAGATTGATTTTCCAATGTTCATTTTTTCTTCTTGGTAAAAGACTTCTTTCTAAGACCTCTTCAGTATCTTTATTGTGTTCAATTCAAATTAACGTATTTGTCCTCTTGGACTTCTACCTACAATAGACTAATGTCCGATGCTCAAAGGTTTTCCTGAGTGCAAAGAAGAATATTGATATTTTTGAGAAAAGTTTATTCTTTATAAGCAAACACTTTCTCACTCTCACACTCTAGATTCACTAAGTACCTATACAAAAAAAATTGCAAATTAACCACCCTGTATAGTAAGTCTAGATTATTGAACTAACAATCAATTTACGAAAGGATTATCAAAAAGAAAATGATTTTGATGATTCTTTATTTTAGTTTTTCTAGAGCACAACAAAGGAACACATATATAACTAACACTCACACATAATGTTCCTACATTTGTGATCATCAAATAACAATTATTTTTTATCTAATGTTTTATTTATTTTTTATCATCTTTGTACAACCCTAACACGTTCGGCAAATGCTGGCCGTAGCCATATGAAGACTACGAGATGGACAAAGCGTCCTCAGTAGTATTAAGCAAAAACATACCTTCTGATCACATATCGAGAATGTGTACAGAAGGTATGTTTTTGCTTATCAAGTAGGATAATAATATCAAAAATTTTAGGCATAGCTATTTACGCATAGGTTTTCCACTAGTTCTATTTTTTTAATGTTTTATTTAAGTAGGTAAGTACTAATTTTTTTTTTATTTGTAAGCGAAGTTGCGAGAAAAATCTAATAATAACTGTCTACATTTCGCCACCCGGTTATATTGATAATTATAATATTTTCTGTTTTAGTAATACTACAACAAAAAGTGGATCAATAATTTACAAACAAATAAGTAGGTAGGTAGGTACCTAACAATATTCTGAAACACTGCTCTGAAATGTCTTACTGACTACTTTTATGCGTGTGTCGCGCTGCGCACGATATGACACTACACGTAATTTTAATGAGGGGGTGCGCGGGGCATTCTCTGTGATAGCGCCCGATAGAGCAAGGTCAATGGGATTATATTGCGCCTTAAAGAACCAAACTGCTGGACAGTACAGAAACCCACTCGTAACATTCGTCATATTCTCACATAGACCTCACGTTAATACTCTGTCATTTGAGTACCATGCAGAGAGTTTGAGACTGATATGGCATTTTAAGGAAAAAAAAAACCACACAGATTTGAGCAGACCTGTCCAGTCAGTGAAAGCTTTTGTGATCCTGTAGCTCAACTTGGGACTACTAAGGAGCTCAACGACTCGACTAGAAATAGGTAGGTGCTAAAGAAATTTGTGTGGATTGCATAAAATTCTCCAACCGCAAAAGAAACTTCAATCCACTTCACTCGCGTCCTTACATTCCCAACAATTCAAATTAAGAATTAAAATAAAATACGTTAAAAAGTAAATATTCGTTCGTTCATATATTATTCATGGTAAGTAAAAAGTGAACAGATTTATTAAAATAATGTATAATCTTTATCTTGAGTGAAAATATTCATTTATACTGAATACAGATACATAAAATATGCACACTTTCAATAAGAAATTTCCCAAACATAAACATTCAGGAAATGGATTTTCAAATCTGTTCTGGTACGTAAATGAATCGCGTGCATTCCTTTAGAAGTCTCTTTTGACTATTTCCGTCCCTTTGTTTGACAAAATGCCTGAGGGCCTGTCACTTCCCACGGCTTTCAGTAAGCTGTGATGTTCTACTTTATTTCTCAATCGCTGAATTGCTTGAGATCCGGTATCGGTTTGGCCCGAAACGATTTTTCGGTACAACGGTGGACTTTTTATACCCGACTTTTATGCGCGATGCTAAGAAGTCTATTACAAGTTTATTAGTCTATTTATGTGTAGTATGAAGTTCGTGGCTAAATAATAACGAACGAAGAAATGGAAGAAATTTCTTAAGAAGTAAGCAGTATCTGTGTACTCAAATATTATAATTATGTTGTATCCTAATGTATTTTATTGTGTGTAGATAAATAATAAAATAAATAAATAAATAAAAGCACGGGTCGATATCTGCGGTTAAGCAACTCTTGCCTTCTTGCGAATGAGAGATCTAACATATTGAGATTTCTTCATGCCATGGAAAGCTCGTAATACCGTTAGTCCAGCTGACATTCACAGGCAGTCAGAAGCCCGAAAATCGAAGCCAGGCATGCACAGAAATAATAATAATTTATATAATATAACAATTTTACTAATAAGTTCACATAATAATAGATTACATGGAAGTTACAGTTTTTAAGGATAGGTTAATATTAATTCGTAAGTGGAAGTTAAAGTGTGTCTAAAATAAATCATCTAGTGCATAACTTATATAACATTGATTAATAGTCTAAGAATACTATAGCGACCTGCCTGATGTAAGTTTATTCAAACCTGTGTTTCAGGCCATCACTTTTCAGCGCTGAGTGGCTTGGTGAACAATAGATTACAGAACATAGAGCCAACATTGTTACTTAACGTATACTTTAATAGCTTGCTTTTTATGTGAAATATTAAAATAATCTAAACAAAGGAAAAATAATCTTAACTTTAAATAAATAATGACTAACTAAACACTATTACATTTATTGCGTAACATCTAACAATTTTTCTGTATCTGAGTAATTAAATTTCGCTAAATATTCCCTCAACATTTCACAACATTCTTTACGACTTACACTGTAAATACTTAGAGACTTGTTGATTTTATTATATAGATATGGACCTAAAAATACATAAAATTTTTGTGTAAAAGTATGTCTAGTTTGAGGCTTTATGCAGACCAGGTCTTTTCTTTTCTTATCTATAGGGATATAAGGAAGCTTACTGTGTTGGAGTAGTACTATATTCAGAATAAAAAGTTGCCGCACGGTTAGTACCTTACATGCCGTGTAAAGCTCATGTGTGGGAAATCTAAATGGACGACAAGTGGCTACCTTAAGGACCGCTCTTTGCGAACGTTCTAATGGCAAAAGGATTGATTTAGCTGCCCCACCCCATGATGTTATGCAATAAGTGAGAATAGATTCACACAAAGCCAAATAAACTTGTTTAATTAGATTGTAGTCTGCTATATTTCGTAAATATTTGAAAATTTATATTTATTTATTTAAACTTTATGTACAATTGTGTTACATGGGCGGACTAAATGCAGCAAGGCATTTTCTACCAGTCTACCTTTGGGTTAAAAAAAACACACTGTGGTAGGTGTACAATAGGGTGTCCCGAAAAATTTTTTTTTCGCTTTTCGCTACTCAAGCCCCCTCAAAAGTTGCATTATTAGTTTAAGATTACCGTAAAAATAATAAAAAAAAAAAACATAAAAAAATATCTTGAGGGTTCTACCAGCATTTTTTTTATTTTTTTATCACTTAAATAACCCTCCAGTCAATGTCGTCTATTCTATTTTATGTACATTATTCCCATTTTATTTTTTATTTAATTGATAGTGAAACCCTAAGTTATGATTTGCAGGCAACGACAGGATTTTTTCTGTTAGGAATTGGTTTGGAACAAACTCGCAAAATTCATTTTTTGACTTGTTATTCTTAAATTCCCTACTTCTACTGTGAGGCAGTTCGTCTCATTTCTATTGCGGTTTTATTGCTGTAAGGTGTCGCTCTGCACTTCCTTGTGATAAAATACGTGTTTTTGTTATATATAATAATGGGTTCAAGACGAAGTGAGACTACTTGTGCTATTTTGGGATCATATAAAGAACTTGACGATCGCCAGTTACCAGTGATAAGTGACGTTATCAAATTCATTTTGTTTACTAAAAATGAACTAAAACTACAGAAGAATGGGAAAGATCCTTCTAACACAGAAGTTTTTTCAATCGTTTCTGGAAAACTTGATACGATTTGGACCAAAGCTTCGATTCCTATCGTTTCCAACGTACGAGTTACCCAATTGCTGAAATCATATTTCGACAAATACCTGTCATTGATAAGATATCCCAAAAATAAAAGAAATGATAGTTACGAAAGCAAAGTGAAGTGCTTTTTGGAATCGTCGAACAAGCTCTTCGATATTGCTGCTTGTAAGTGCACTTCGTTTGACATTGTTCCTGCATAAAACCTAAGAAAGTTCCTATTTCTGAAAGAGACTTTTTACTGGATCAAAGAAGTGATAGAAAAATGGCAATAAGCGGTATAGACACAAAAGAAACAGCAAGACTTTTAAAGAAACATCAGAGACAAGAAAATTTGAATCGGAAAGAGTCAGAGCACGCATGTTTTCCCAGTGCATCACTAAAAACCAATCCTGTTCCGGTGCGCGAGTTGCCGCCTCGACCGCAGTCGCCTGTAACAGAGCTTTCTGCGAATAGTGACGTGCCTGTAAATGAGACTCCATCTACTTCGTTGAATCGGAACACTCTGGCGCTGCCAACAGTAGCTAAGGTATGTGATCGGTATGGACTATCAACGCGATCTGCGGCTGCGGTCGCTTCGGCGGTCTTAGCCGACGTAGGATTGGTATCTTCCGAAGATCTAAGTCTTGTTATTGATAAGAATAAAATTCATAGAGCTGTTTCAAAAGCACGGACTAAGGCCAGCAAAGACATTGATACGATTGTAATAAAAAGTATCTACTTTGATGGACGAAAGGACAAAACACTCATAAACGAGAAAATAGACGATCGGTACCACCGCAGAGAAGTCTTGCAAGAACACATTTCAGTTCTCACAGAGCCGGGATCTATTTATTTGGGACATATGACGCCAAGTCGTAGCACTGCCAAAGGGATCGTCTCTTCTATCATATCTTTGTTAGAAAATCAAGGGTTGAACTTGGAAGAGGTGATCTGTGTGGGGTGCGATGGTACTGCTACGAATACAGGTTGGAAGGGAGGTGTCATTCAATACCTGGAAAACTATTTAAAGAGACCGTTGCAATGGTGTGTTTGTATGCTTCACGCGAATTAATTACCGCTTCGTCATTTGTTCATGTCTCTTGATGGTAGCACATCTGGGCCAAAAGAATATTCAGGACCTATTGGAAAACAGCTAGCTGCTTGTGAAAGTAAACCTCTAGCGTCTTTTTTGCTGTGTCTGGCAATTTGCTAGTATTACCTGATAATATTGTGAAGGAACTAAGCACGGATCAAAAGTATCTGTACGAAATGTGTCATGCTGTGATGGCTGGTTCCTGTTCCCTTGAGCTAGCGAACCGCCAACCTAGAAAAATGGCGCATTCGAGATGGCTCACTACTGCCAATCGCATACTCAGATTTTACGTAAGTACTGTTTCACCGTCAAATAATTTGCAGCTGCTTGTGAACTACGTGGTCAAAGTTTACGCTCCTGTTTGGTTCCTAATCAAGCAAAACTCATCATTTAAAGATGGAGCCAAGCATATTTTTCAAATGGTTATATACTCTCGATTTTTGCCTGATAGTCAGAGATCTATTGTAAATTCGGTGATCGAAAGAAACGCTATTTTTGCGCACCCAGAAAACTTGCTTATTGCCATGTTATTCGACGATAGAGAGCATATTCGAGAGCTTGCATCTCGCAAAATATTAAAGGCCAGAGAATCAGAAAAGAGCAACTCTCGCAGGGTATTTAAAACACCAAAGCTTAACTTCTGTGCGCGAGACTACACCGATATAATATTTTGGCAAGAGTGTGAAATATCAGCTCCACCAATTTTGCGACACGTCTCCAACGATGAACTTAGAATTAAGGCTAAAGAACACATCCTCGACATTATTGACTTTCCCTGCCACACACAGTCAGTGGAAAGATGTGTCAAACTAGTGACGGAGGCTTCTCAAAGCGTCACGGACGCTACAGCTCGGGATGGTTTTATTAGGAACAGATTAAAATCTCGCTCAGAAATGCCTAATTTTGGTCACAAAAATCAGTCCCGTTTTTAAAGTTGCCATTGATTATTTTGTCTTTCAACTATTTTAAACCTTGCTTTAACTCATTGTTGTACCCTTAAATTTAATAAAAACCATTTAAATGTTATTTTTGTATGATTTATAGTTTATATTAGGAACCCCTAAAAATAGCAAATTTTAAAAACTTCAAGGACTGGTAGAGACCTCAAGATGCCGGATATCTAATTAAATTTTATAATAATCGTAATATATGTGTAAAAACGCAACTTTTGATACCTCTTGCGTAGCCGTAGCTCATTTTTTTTTCCCCCATACATGAACGGGACACCCTAGTGTACAAGAAAATGGAATGAAATAATATATTTAATACTAATAAATATAATACTAATATATAATAATACTAATAAAATACACATATATGCCAAAATGACAAACTAATAGATACGGTGCTTTATAATATTCTTTCTGAATAAGAGAGCTCATAATAATTATGACGAAGACCAAACTAAGAATAACAGCCCCTTAAGTAGTGGTTTTTAATTTTACGCTTAAAAGAAAATTTTGACTCAGCCTTCTTGATGTCAAGGGGTAGCAAATTCCAGAGTTTAATATTAGAAATAGCGTAAGAATTAGATAGAAACCCGGTGCGGTGAGAAGGAATGTGAAGAAGTAAGTTTTTGGATGCGCGAAGGTTAAGATCATGAGAACTGCCCAACAATTTAAAATTTTGTTTTAAGTAAACAGGAGCACAAGGATCGTTCATAATAGTGAAGAGCATACAGAGGGATCTGAGGGATCTCCTTTGACGGATAGGCAACCATTTAAGCTGAGAACGGAAGGAAGAAATGTGATCATATTTTCGAAGGCCAAAAATGAAACGAATACAGTTGTTGAGAAGTCGATCCAGTTTGTTAAGAAGTTCTTGGGAAAGGTCAGAATAGCAAACATCAGCATAATCAATGATAGGAAGCACAAATGATTGGACCAATGTGGTTTTAGTGCTACAAGGAAGGAAATGCTTGAATCTATAGACAGATCGCAGTGTGCATGATACCCTCTGGCTAACCTGTGCAATCTGCTTATTCCAACTTAACCTGTCGTCAATATATAGGCCTAAGTCTTTTACGTGTGGCGAGAGAGGGATGACAGTATTGTTGAAGTTATGCGGGAGAAGTTGGCTGGTGTCCAAGTTTCGCAGGAAATATGAGCTACCGATCAGGATAGCCTGACACTTGCTGACATTGATAGTGACATCAAACCTGCTTGACCAATCACTGATAGCTAGAAGGTCAGCATTCAGCAATGAGATGCATTTGTCCAGGTTGTCAACGTCAGCTTGCGCGTAGAGCTGTAGGTCATCAACGTACAAATGGTAAGAGCATTTGAGGATAGTGGTGATAGAGTTTATGAAAAGAGAAAATAAAAGTGGAGAGAGTATGCCACCTTGTGGGACGCCAGTTTTCAGGGTGCACCACTCAGAAAAAGTCTGATCAGCACGAACCGCTTGCTGGCGACCACGAAGATAAGATGAGAACCAATCTTGTGCCAATGAAGATACCCGTTATTAATGATACCCGTATATTAATTTACTTATTCGATTATGATTATAATATTGTCTTACCCCGCCCCGCTTGTATATGCCGATCTGATCTCAACATCTCAGTAAGTTGTTGAGATCATATAGGAATAAACAACATGTATCTTTACTAACGCACACCCTCAAATACAGGGGGTAGTTGAGGGGGTGTGCATCAGAAAATTATGTTAAAATCACAATACATTAACTGAATTTTTAAATAGTATATGCTTCATCGTACTTTCAATTGTATTGAATGACTTTTATTTTTGCTTTCTTACTATCATTTAATATACATTTTGGTTAGTTTTGATTGTACAGCGATAGTGTAATTGTATAATTAGAACTTAAAACGGGATATTTACCATGTGTAGCTATTGTTTCGAATTTCCGATATTTCGGCACTGCTGCAAACTATGATCACGGATGAACTGAAGTCATTGCGGGTGGACGTTTATGAGCAGACGAATCGAAAGTGTAACTAATTGTAATTTACGTAGATTCAGTAATTGTTGGAAAAAAATAACCTATATTCGATGTTCAGTCCGACGTGAAACAGAACGCACCTTTTGGCTGGCAACATCAATTATCTGTGGGCTTGACATAACTTCTTCACTTGACAGATAGACTTTGGTTCCTTGTTGGAAAATGTCGGTCATGGGACCCTGTTGAGTTAATTATAATTGGAAAAATATCGTTGGAATCGCCTGTTGAAACCGATAATTGGGTCGCGAGTTAACTATTGTTTGAAGTTGTAATCCCCATTTGACGAAAACCCCGGGATATTTTTGGATTTATCGCCGGGTTGATGCCATCGCGTGGCACGTGCATTTGTTGGAAAAAGTAGTGATAAATAGCTTCAATCCGGTGTGAGTTTGGGCTGTGATGCTGTTTGGACCGCGCCATCTGGAGACTGGCGCCTTGTGAACGTTCTACAACACGTGACTTACATCACACTTTTCACTTACTCACCTCATATTACATACAAACCACACTTGGGCGTGACCTAGGAAGGTCGAAGTTGGCGAACCCAGCACAGAAGGTTAGTGGTACCGATTATTTATTTGAATATATTGTTGAAGGCCGAAGAGCCTTTTGTAAGTTTATTGTTCATTGAAAGCAACGTTAAGCTCCACGTACCGTGGACAGTTCAGACCGTCCAGTTACCGTTGCACTGGCCTTATTGTAGTTCTGATCATTCGATATGATCAAGTTTGATTGAGTAAACGATTTTGAACTAAAGAATTTCAGGATGTGCATTAATCATGTTACATTTTGTATATAGGCACATAGTTGGGAAAAAGCTAATTAGACGATAATATTTCTTCGTTTGTGATGCTTTAGAGACCAAACGGAACGACATTGCTTACCGATTGGTGGCTGCTCTGCATGTCCCGGTTCGATTTCCACAGCGACATAAATGTTTGAATCGCCTACAGACACTAGTTGCAAGTCACACTGAAAATATAATGTTTGTATATGTAATACATATAACGTTTTAGGATAAAATCTTAGTATAGGGCAAAAAAAACTCGAATGAGCTGATTCTCTTGATGTTTACATCAATCAATTTGTCTTAATTTTCACTAAAGACACTAATCAAACTCCAACATGACGTCAACTAGATGCTCTTTTTATGAAAAAAGCATCAACTATATTTATTGTCTAGTGAAGTCAGAAGTCAAGATGATTTCTCATTCGTGGTAGCGTGCATTCGTTGTTAAGTGTTTCGTATTCGTGAACTTACGGGGACGTGTTCTTCGGTGCTTCATTTTCGAAATCACGTATCCCACCCCTATTCAATTCTTTTTTTATCGTTTTAAATGACCATTTAGAATCTATAACGTTTTATGATAAGAAACCATTCACTATAATATTTTAAATTCTCATTTATTTATTTATTCAGGGAAAATAAATAGTTACATATTCAACTGTTCTTAGGTAATAAACTTAGCTAAATAATATACATAATTATGTATAACCCACAACGTTTTCCCTCAGATTACTATATAAAAGATACAATATCTGTTAGGAAACACTTGATGCTTAACTAAAATAAATTTTAACTAATACATGATATTTAAACGAATGTTACTAATATTATAAATGTGAAAGTTTGTGAGGATGTATGTATACAACGTGTAATGGAAACCCCATATCTATCCAAAAGGGCTGAAGACAACATCTGGTCTGGAGTCTCTATGCACAGTTTCAGCACAAAATAACTGACTCAAAGAATTGATACCAAATTATTGGTTTCATATGTTTCTTGAATACCAATAATAACAAACGTGTCACAGCACTATGAGGGTCATCACTTTCCACGTCACTTGCCAATAACACGATAATTCTTTCGTTCTTCTTAATTTGAAAAATTTGGTCTCTGGTATTGTGTATTGGAATTTGTAATAAGTTCTACACATGTAGACTTAGGATTACAAAACCCTTGCCATATCGTTTGTTATCATCCAAAGAAGCCATGCACTTGGTATTTATATACCCTTTAAATTACACGTTGTAGATATATGGATGTTTGATATTCTTTCACGCAAAAACTACTGAATGGATTTGAATGAAATTTGGTAAATACCTAGATATACATCCTGGAATTACACATAGGCTAATTTTTATCCCGGAATTCCCACGGGATCGGGATTTACGCGGGACAAACCTCCCACGCTAACGAAGTCTCGGTTTCGTTAAGCTAGTACAAAATATATTTAGCGGAACCTAAAAAAATATCTTTAACCGATTACGATGAAATTTTGCATTCACGTTTAGTTTGCATGTTTAACTAACGCTACATTATTTTAAATGTTATAGGTGACCAGTGATTTTTTGTGTACTCTCATGATATTCGTGCCAAATGAAAAAGTTGGCTGAGAAAAATTCCTACATAAAAGAAAAATCTTGGTATTACTATTCTTTTCTACTCGTTCTAATTATTATACCTAGGCCTTTTTGAAGACACCATAAAATATGTGTTATATATATTATATAACAGATGTTTCGCAGAACAAGCCTTTACTGAGATTTCCCATAAGGTCAGATTACACTATTAAAACCTCACCTACCAGGCACCCAATTATACTTTGTAATATATACGTAGGTTAAAAATAACACTTTCACACCTCGATCTTCTTGGTCACTCAAACTAGATGAGGCCGGTTTTTCCCTGCTGACTGCCCTGAGAAGAAACACCAAAACAAACTCAGAAGTCAGATCTGTTAAATTACCTTTCAAAACCAAACTGAAGGGGTCCAGTGATGACAATGAACTACGCTGTCGCCTTGCTTCGCTTAATTGCAGCATATCGGCTCCGCTGTGTGATTAATGGACGCATACAGCTTCAATATACTGTCTGAAATATTATACGTCCGACAGTATTATTACCTAAAGATATATGTATTTTGCAGATAGTAGAAGGTTTATTTTGTAGAGAGTTACTTATAGCGGTCTTCTCGATGATTTAACTCCTTAGATTTACTTTTTCCTGGTAGGAAGACTGATGACAATATTTTAAAGTATCGATTGTGATATGTTGTTGTTATTATTGTATGTTTATGTAGATATTGTGATGTCTGTATTGTAATGACCATTGTGCATGCAGGCAGAATATAATTTAATTTTAAAGCGGCTTAAGTAAATCGTCTGTGACGTACGGATACCACACAATTGATCCTAAAAGGGTTCCGTGTCTAAGTCAGACTTCCAGAAACCTAGAAAGAAAGCTATTTCTCGAAAATAGTCACGAACATTACAAGTGCCAAAACTCAGCATTATGTCCGCTAAACAACTTAGTAAATCGTAGGACGTATGAAAAGATAATCACGCTACATGTAACATGGCACAAACTTCCTTCTCTTGGAGTCATTACCAGAAATTCAGAAGGATTGTCGGCCTATAGTCGGCTCCCGACGGCGGGCGTACGTGATCGCCGCTGAATTTTCTTACGCACTGTCCAGTACGTGACCATCCTTTTGACGAAATACATGGAGTATATAGTAACAGGAGTGCTCTTCATCTGTGAGTTGAACGTAATGTAGTGTTTTGAATACTTAAAAGAGGACTGGTATTGTTTCACCATTTTGGTGCACCAAAGGCACCATACCACAGATTACGAAAAACATCCGGATTACATAGATAGGTTACATTAGCCAAATTTTTTAGAGTATCAATCACATCAGTGTAATGACTAATGAAACGGTATTATGTGCAAGATATAAAAGCGAAGTGACTGACTAGACTAGAGTATCGGCTCCGTGGTTACGGCCCGACTTCCGAATTGTATTTAGATGGTGAATTCAAACTTCGAAGCAAGTCAGGCACATTACTTTGGGTAGTATCCATTGCTCTCAAAACAACGAAGGATAACTTCGTGAGGAGGTTTTTTCACGATGTTTTCCATCCGATGTATTCATTTCCTAGGGTAAGAAAATCGAAGACATCAATCAATCAATCATTTATGTTTGTATATACATGACCTGTCATGATGACATTAATCAACCCGCACTGGAGCCGCATTTTAGATTACGACTCATTCCATTTCCCAGAAAGGAGGCCTGTGTTATAGGCTAAGCATAACAGACGCAGTAAATATTTTCTCTTTGATCATTGTTAACTTTCATCAGCTTTTAGTAAAAATATTTTGCGTTCCATTCAAAATGTTACTCCATTTTGTGCTTCGTTTCGGGCATGAAAAACTTTTATTGGATACCAAAGAATAAAGTTTATTTTCGGCGGGAGAATCATTTTACATCTCCCAGAGCGGGTGGCGGCTCTAAGTTACGGGGCCGCGGTATCTCCTCAAATCATTCCCGCAACCTCAGCGGATGTTGGGTTACTTTTTATTGATTATTGTTAGTCTAAACTGATATTAAAAATAAGTAACACTGTTTATGTATATGTTTAAAGGAATCTCTACAATACCCTAAATATGAAACAAAGTCACTTCTCGCCATCTGTATGCTTAGATCTTTCAAACTGCGCAACAGATTTGAATGCGGTTTTAATCATTAGATCGTGATTCAAGAAGAAAGGTTTTTGTGTAACTGACTGCTAATTCGTTCGTGCGGGAGGTTATTCACGCGTAAATGCCGATCCTGTGGGACCAGAATAAATAGCCTAATATGTTGACCTCCTTTCATAGACATACCACGTTCCCCTACGTTCCAAAGTGCATCTGTACCAGTTTCCAACTGCCTGGAGCTTTTGGGCATTGAGTTGACGTCAGACCACAACTTTGGCTCAACCATCGAGTCCAAAGCTCAAACTACAGCAAAAAAGCTGGGAATCCTACACAAGGTGAAGCGGTACTTCAAGCTTGGACAGCTTCTGAATCTGTATAAAGCAAGTCCGTTCCTGCGTGAAGTATTGCAGCCACTTGTGGAATGGCTCTGTAAAATACCAACTTGCTGCATTGGACTCGAGCGAGCGCAGAGCTAAAAGGCTTATAGGTGACGTGGTGCAGGTGGACAAGCTTCACAGCCTGGCTCATCGGCGAAACCTTGCTTACCTGTGGGTTTCTACAGATTGTACTACGGAGCTCCACGATCTGATCCCTCCATTTGCCTTTCACTACCGATCTACCAGACGCACTGCTGGGTACCATACACATTTGGTTGATACACCGTATTGTCGCACCAAGCGCTTTTCTTCCACATTTATTGTACGTAGTACGTACAGCCAAGTTGTGAAACTCTCTGCCGGCTTCTGTGTTCCGTGCCACTTATGACCTTTGAACCTTTAAAGAAAGAGTGAACATGCATCTTCTGGGCTCGTTCGTTCCATCGTAGACCTCATCTATCGCTTACCATCAGGTGAATTCGAGGTCAAGAGTGGGCAAATCTTGAATAAAAAAAAGACAATTGTGTTTTACTTTAAAGTAAATAGCTACCTAAATATAAGCCCCGGCAAAACAACGTTTTCTTTTTAACCATAGACAAGCACTTGAATTTTATATATGTGTATGGTATTGTTTGTTTATAAATGGTATAAGCTCAATGAACACAAGGCCTAAGATGAATTCTTAAACAGATACAAAGCTCCGCAAGCTTTAATGCTCGTATGATAAAAAGATTCTTATATCTACTGGTGGTAGGAAGATAAATATGATATATATTGTATTTATAGCGTTTTGTAGCCCGAGGCTAACCAACGGAACCCTTTTACTGAACCTCCATCTTTCTGTCAGCGGGTTGTGTTTCACGCGCAGTTGAATTTTCAGAGAGCTAGTATTTCTCTTACATGCGTTCTGTATAATGAAATAATTGTTTATTTTTCAAATCCTTATTGTATTAATATTATAAATGCGAAAGTAACTCTGTCTGTCTGTATGTTACGCAATCACGCCTAAACTAATGAAACGATTTTAATGAAATTTGGTACGGACATAGTCTAGAGCCTGAGAAAGGACATAGGCTTTTTAATGCGAAAAAAGGGCTGTAAGCGGTTGAAATAGGGGATGAAAGTTTGTATGGAAATTGCGTCATTTTTAAAGTCGGTAGCTTGAAACTTATATTTTAGACATGTGAGTAGATATTAATAAATACGACATTCAAATTATGTATGAGTTTTATTTTCAAAATAATTAGCCTAAGACATTAAAAATGCATCCGAAAGTCACTATACAGCGCGCACGAAGTCGCGGGCCCAGCTAGTAATTTATAAATAACACTTTCACACGCCATTTTTTTTCGTAAATGTAGACTAGATGAGGTGAATGTTTCTTAACTGACTACTCTGAGAAGAAACACTGAAACAAACTCAGAGGTCAACGTCTCTTTTAAAGTCCATATAATCAGTAGTCATCAAATCATATAAGAGCCATGTAGGTTAATGTCTGTGGCGCCCTTTAGTGGACAGAATCACACAGATTTGAGCAGGCCCTTCCAAAAATTGCAAGCATTTGTCAGTTATCGCGTAGCTCAATGTTATTTTAAACGAGGGACATATTCAAACCTACAATAGTGTGTACTTACATGATACTAATAAAATATGAACAAGAAAAAAACACTGATAAATAACAGACGGAACCATACCAAAAGTCCTCGGGGGACTCTCGCGGGGGCGGAGTTTACACACGAGCTTCCTTTTTTGGCAGGGTAGCGCCGTGTTTTGCCACGTGATTTTTTTAGGTACAGTTTACAAGTTCATTCACCTCTTTCGCCTCAGTGTATATGATAAATGTATTATATTGGACAATTACGTCAAAAATTTAAGTTATAGTTTTGTCACATATTTGGGACGAGAATCGAATACTGAATACCCTCCCTCAATAAGTCCCTCGTTTAACCTAACACACTGTATAATTAGTTTTCTGCATATATCCGTCAGTTTTGGAGGAGCCCAAGACTAAATCATAACAGGCGCACAGGTTGATCTGCGAGGTGAATCAACGCTTACCGATGTCTTTCCTTGAATGGGTGACCATTTTAACATGTCGAGATTACTACGTGCCTTGGAAAGTCCTTTTTTTTTTTTTTTTTTTTTAGTTAGGGCCACTTGTAGTTTAGCTCTATACGGCTAATGTACTACTTAACCGGTTTGTCCTGTGGTGACCTCTAATAAATTAAAGGCCCCCAGCCAGGGCTTACAAACTAAAATATACTTAAAAACTAATGACCGCACGCTAAGGGCACTCCCTGTGGAGTACGGGCCTCGGCATAGCGGGGTCATTTTGGGAGGGCAGCAAAGGGACAGGCTGGGTCATATTATTATTTACGGGAGTATTTATTGCTACTGGCTCAGCATTGCGGGCTGGCTCGTTTGGCAAAGGTCGGGGGGGATTTCCATTACAAGTACGCGGACGTCGCGATGGGCCTCGTCGGCGAGGCCGGAATACGGAACGCGTTTTGTATCTGTATTTTCTAAGAGTGCTGGTTTCCCTACTGCTCTCTTGTCGGATGGTGGTGGGGTCGTCAGGCTCGTCTAGGACGTTACCCCGGCGACGAACCCGAGAAATCTTGGAGGGTCTGTATCGGGCGGCCGATACGATCAGGGGGTTAGTGTGGGTATCAGCAGAGGTGAAGTAACGCACTGACATGCGTTTCAACACTTGCTTTATGGTCGGGAGTTTGAGGTCTACGTGGAGATCCTCATTCCTACAGAACCAGGGCGCGCCCGTGGCCTTTCGGAGAAAACGGTTCTGAATGACTTGCATCCTATGGATCTGATTGGGACTGGCATGAGCAAACACCGGACAGGCGTACGTCATGATAGGACGTATGCATGTCGTGTAGATTCGGATTTTACATCTAAGGGAGAGCTTACTGTGTTTATTCAGCAAGGCGTGGAGCCTACCGAGAGCGAATGCGGCTCGCGAGCGAACCGACTTTATGTGCTCACTGAAGTTAAGGAACTGGTCGAGGATCACACCTAAGTATTTGGCTCGCTTCTCCCAAGGGATTGGCTTGCCGAACATAGTGATCGGGCGGGGGGGGTGAAGTGTCTATGCTGGCGAGCCCTGCGAAACAGGACTGCTTGACTTTTGTCGGGATTTACCTCAATCCTCCATTTCCTAAACCAATCGTCTAGTGCGTTGGCTGAGGTCTGGAGGGTATGAGCGATGCTATCGGGATTATGTCCCGAGTAATAGATGGCCGTGTCGTCGGCAAATAGGGATAACTCTACTGGGGGCTTTTTGGGGATATCGCTAGTGAATAGCGTGAAGAGTGGGGGGGAGAGCACGGCGCCCTGAGGGACGCCGGCTCTGATAGGGCGGGGAGTGGAAAGCGCTCCTTCGATACGATATCTGAAGGAGCGGTTCGACAGAAAGTCTCGAATGATGAGCACGAGACGGTCCGGCACACCTAGTTGGTAAAGCTTATAAATTAAGCCATTGTGCCAGACTTTGTCGAAAGCCTTCGCTATATCAAAGAATAGGGCCCCCGTCACCAGACCGCGTTGAAAACGGCCACTAATGTGCTCTACGATGCGGTGGGCTTGGTGGACACTGGAATGATGGGCTCTAAAGCCAAACTGCTCGTTAGGGATTAGGCTCTTTGCCTCGACAAAGTCCTTGAGCCGATTTAGAATAATCCGCTCGTAGACCTTGCCGAGGGCGCTGAGCAGACTAATGGGTCTATAGCTAGTCGGGAGGTTCTTGGGCTTTTTGGGTTTTGGGATACCTATCACTATAGCCTCTTTCCAAGCTTGTGGAAACAAGTTGTTGGACAAGGCGCCATTGAAGATGGCAGCCAGTTCCTACTGGCACGTACGATCATAGTCCTCTATGATCGTACGTGGGAGGAGTTTAAGTGCCCTAGTGGTCAGTCTATCAGTCCCGGGAGCTTTCCTAGGTTTGAGTTTCTTGATGATCTCCTCCACCTCGTCTTCCGTGACGGGGGGGAGGGGAGCATCAGGGTCCTCGACAGGGGGTAGGGCAGATCTACGTTCGACCTCAGCATCCACGTGGGCAAGGTGGGCTGGGTCGACTGGTTGGGAGCTGGGAGAGCACTGGGCCTCCAGGCTGTCGGCTAGGCATTCGGCTTTGTCTTCGTCGTCGAAGGCAATGCTTTTGTCCGGGCGGATAAGGGGAGGCATTGAGGCAACCTCAGTGGCGCGCATATTCCTCTGAAGTTGCCAGAAGGCATGGTGGGTGGGTTCCAGTTCGCTCAGGGTCTTGTCCCAGCCGGCTTCACGCCACTCTCTGATGCTGTTACTTACTTTGCGCTGTAAGTACCGCATGAAAGTTTTGTTATTCTGGCAGGGGAAAGCTCTGTAGTTGGAAAGTCCAGTCCCGGACGTCATTTATACATCGTTGATAGTCGACATGTAACTTTGCGATCTCAATACCTGAACATGTTACGCACAGGTGGTATTAGGACTGTTTTTTTTTATGGTTAATTAACTTTTTCCAAACAAATATACATAATTATGTACTAAAATATAAACTAGAATAAAGCATAAAAAAATTGATCCTCAACGCCTTTTTAAAGAAATATCGCAAGGGCTGGCTATTTCTTTGGTCAACGGCTAAGCATTGCTCTACAACGAGGCAATGCCGCCAGTATCTTGCGACATATGTGACAATGAAATCTCTAAGCAAAGCGAAGCCAAGTCTAAGGATCTTTACTGCGATTTCTTTATTAATATAGTTAGATTTTATGTAACCGGCCGTTGAACATACTCTATGCACTTTTACTAGTTAATACATCGAAGTCAACGGCCAAGTCACATTAAAACTAACTATATTAATAAAGAAATCGCAGTAAAGATCCTTAGTTGGCTTTGCTTTGCTTAGAGATTTTATTACTTTTTATAGAGAAACAAGCAGCTTAGGCGAGACTTGGCTAATTTTTTACAGGATGTTTTTGGTGGGATTTCACTTCTTTTTGCAGAAAGCTATTTTTACTTGATTGGTTTCTTAATTATACCTTTCATTATTTTAGGTTTTCTTTCTAGAATTGTTTATTTTTTTCTTTTTAGGTGTACTTTTTTTTATTAGTAATCTTTCTTTTCTTTTTTTCGGTTCCGATTCTTGTACAGTGGTTATAAGTTTTCGTATTGCCCACATTCATTTATCTCATTTGTCACATTAAATAACTTTTGTCAAGGCGCATTTCCATATCTCCCATAGTTCAGCTGAGCTCTAAGGGTTCTTCATCAGATACTTCAGACCTTCAATTTTTTTTATTTCAAAAGGAAGGGCTAACCACGTTCAATAAACTTTGTGAACATAGCATAGACTGGCCTGTTGGTATAGTGGTCAGTAGCCCTGACTGCTATGCGCAAGGTCGTGGGTTCGATTCCCACCCAGGACAAATGTTTGTGTGATGAGCACGATCATTTGTTCTTTGTCTGGGTGTAATTTATCTATAATATGTATGTATTTAGAAATATATATGTATGTTTATCAGTTGTCTAGTACTCATACCACAAGCTCTGCTTAATTTGGGACTAGATGGCGTTGTGTGAAAGTTATGGAATATTATATTATTATTATTATTATAGCATGTCGATAATTTCAATAGTTTGGCTGGTCTGTTACGGTTTCTCCTCAGGGTCATAAGGTACTCCAGATCTTCCATGATCCTAGTTTTGATAGTTTTCCCTTCATATAAGCAATAAACCCTACTTCTATGCCAAATTTCAGCTCTCTAGGTTTATGGGAAGTACTAGTTCTATTTTGATGATCAGTGAGTCAATGAGTCTATATATGTCGAAATAGTACAACTTTGCTTTTGCATAACTTAGGAAATAAACAAGCTACAAACATGAAGTTTTGTAGTTTAAGTGTATGCTGGTAGCTTACTAGATGACGATAATTTCAGCGTTCTAAATCTATCCAGAGGTCCCCAAATAGGGGCTTGAAAATACGTCGAAATGGTTCCAGAAAAGGATGGTACGGCAGTGTTTGCTTTGCACTCGACTTGGCGGGGGCACTGCCGTGCCCCCAGATATCGATTCTAAATGACGATACCCTGCCGCGACTATTATTTTCACCTACCATGGTTTTTATCACTTTGACCAATTTCATATAATGGAATTTTTTTGCAATTTAGTACACGTGGAGCCCTTTCATTTGATACGCCACTTGGGTATATTTGACAATATTCAATTATTCATCCCCACTTTCACTCCCCATATCTAGTAAATAGCTGAACCAATTTTGATAAAACATGTCTGATTGTAATATACCCGTCGTGTTCTTTCATTTGATACCCCACTTGGGTATATTTGACAAAATTTGATTATTTATCCCCACTTTCACCCTTCACAACTTTAAAACGGCTCAACCGGCTTTCATCAAACGTGTCTAGGAACACTCGCACATAAGTCACCTTTGTTATAAAAAAAAACTAAGTTGAAATCGTCAAACTTATAACACCCCTCTTTTTGCGTCGGGGGGTTAAAATAGATTTTATTTATTTAACCCTTAAAAGAACGAGTGTATGTATAGGAACGAAAAACTAATATAAATAACTTATATGACACATAAATAATAAATCGAATTGTTATTTATTTAATTAAAGTTTTGGATATGAGTAAGGCACAGAAAACTTTGTATGCGACTCGGGTTTGTACTCAGTTTTTTGTCTGATTATTTTAAACGAAATCCAATGTTTGTTTGTTACAAAGTTTCACCAAAAAACACCTTCTTATTTTTTGGTTGAAACAAGACCTCGAGTTTTAGTGTGTTCATGAAAGTTTTTCAGGTCATTTATTTTATACAGGTCAAAAGAACAATGTTGAAGGCTCAAACTTTCCTTTACTTTCTGATTTATGTTGCTGAAATTTACGATGAAAAATAATTCCCATTAGTTTATAACGGTAGGTACTTTCAGATGAAAATAAAAAAGCTATAGGTTTTACAGAAATATGAGTTTCAGAAAACAAAGAGAGAAAAGCAATCCTTTAAGTAATCAAGGTTAGAAAGCTACTAGATAGGCTAGATAATAACAATTGTCTGACGGGGCCCGATAAGGCCACTGCCTGCTGGGGCTGCGGAAATGTTCTAACGAGATACCGTGGCCCCGAACTTAAGGGCAGCTGAAGGAACAGGGTGGGTTTTTAGTCAGTAGAAGTCTGACACTCTCTTCCACTCCACCCAGACCGGGAGAAGTCGTTGATGATTTTCCCACCAGGAAAAATAAAGATAATAATAACTGCACGGTTCGATGTAGGTAACAGTATTTTTTTTCTTTTTTATTGAAAATAGGTTCGCGTTGGACCACTATCTCACCTTATGGTAAGTGACGATGTGATCGAAGATGGAGCACGCTTACCTAAAAGTAACCACTCTGGACTTAAAGACTCCTAGGTTTTAGCTGTCGGGAAATCCAGACTCCGGCAGGGAATTCCACTCCTTAACCGTACGCACAATGTAGGTATTCCCAAAACGTTTTGTGCCACCATGTAATGATGGCGCTTCGCCGTTTGTCTCGTATTCCGATGATTGAACGGGCTTGGCGGAATTAGACTGTGTAATTCCATCGCACACTCCCCAAAATGTAACCGATAGCAAATCCGATAGACTTGCAACTCGTCGTCGGTGTTCAAGGCTATTTGACCTAAGGTCAGAGTTTAGGGCTGCTACTGTGCTATACAGGGTGTCATATTTTCTGGCTTCTGACTACTTGTAATGAATATCAAAGATGTACAATTGACAGCTGGGACTAAAGGCTTAACTTGCTTTTCGAGGCTTAGGATGTATACCCATCTACAGAATGACCTCGGCAAGCGTTGCGTAACCTTGAAGGTTGACCCGTGTGGCTATTATTATTTAGGCCCAAGCTGCTCATTGATGTTGTTTTTTGAACTCCAGTCTGGCATTTTGAGTGCTTTATACGGCCCACCCAAATGTCCTAACTTTGGTACTGTTCGTTAAATCGTTGAAGCTCCTTAAGATATAAGTTGAGCTACTCGATATTTGACAAATGCTTGCACTGTTTGGACGGGCCTGCTCAAATCTCTGTGATTCCGTCCTTTAAAGGGCGCCACAGGCATAAACCTACATGGCTCTCATATGATTTGATTACTACAGATTGTATGGACTTTAAAATAGACGTTGACCTCTGAGTTTGTTTCAGTGTTTCTTCTCAGATTAGTCAGTTAGGAAATACTGGCCTCATCTAGTTTACATTTACGAAAAAAAATTACGTATAAAAGTGTTATTTATAACCCATTTGCAAAATAAACATCATTATTTCATTGCCTTTTTTTTTTAGCGTGGTAAAATTATCAAATAAGTCCTCCCACCCCGGGCAGGGTGGGAGGGACTGTCAGACTTTTACTGACTAAAATCCACGGTGTTCCTTCAATAACCCTTTACGTACCGGGGTCACGGTAATGGAATAAGTCCCACGACCCCGGCAGGCTTCGGCCCTCTACGGGGGGGCCTCGTCATGTTGCTGACGCTCTTTGAGGCGCGTGTGGAACACAACGCGCCGTCGACCCGGGCATGGTCCATGGTCGGACAGCGAGTTGCCCTTTACTCGCTGTCCGCATGCCCGCGCCTACGGTGGCCGGAGATTGTCGGCCGACGTCCGACGCCGTGGCCGTCTACCACTGCGGCTGGGCTGGAGGGAGGACGCCATCCTCTCCCTCACGCGGCCCGCCTCCTCCTTCGGAAGCATGACTGCTTCGCAGAAGGAGGCAACCGCTTCCCACTCCCTCTCGCCCCGCAGCATGGCCTCGACCAATGCCGGGCGCGAGAGGTCTCCGCCTATTGCCGCCGTGAGGACACGTCGGTGCTCTGCCCAGGCGGGGCAGTCTTGCACCGTATGCTCTACTGTGTCCTCAGGGCGGCCCTCGCAGTGGTGACACCCAGGCGTTTGTTCCTTTCCCATCAGACACAGGTACCTCCCGAAACTTCCGTATCCGGTGAGGACATGCGTCATGCGGTAGGTCAGGACGCTGTGACGCCGATCTAGCCACTCCTCAAAGAGGGGTCTTACCGCCGCAATTGCGGCGTGCCCGTGTATTATTTCATTGCCTGTGCTCAACTTCTTAAAATTTAACAAAAAATGCTTTTAGTCCGTCCTTCTTTCGCGTGTTAGGGTTTTAAAGGCGTAAATCCGTATCCCGTGGGGATTCCGGGCTAAAATGTGATGTCAACTATCTACTTACCAAATTTCATTCAGATCCGTTCAGTAGTTTTTGCGTGAAAACACACATCCATACATTTTACATTTTGAACGATCCTTGTGCTCCTGATTACTTAAAACAAAATTTTAAAGTGCTAGGCAGTTCTCATTGCCTTAACCTTCGCGCATCCAAAAACTTACTTCTACACATTCCTTCTCACCGAACCGGGTTTATGGGTAATTCCTATGCTATTTCTACCATTAAACTCTGGAACATGCTACCCCTTGACATCAAGAAGGCCGAGTCTAAATTCTCTTTTAAGCGTAAAATGAGAAATCACTACTTAAAGGCCTGTCATTCTTAGTTTGGTTTTCGCAATAATTATAATTATTGTGAGTTATCTT
This sequence comes from Tholera decimalis, assembly GCA_943138885.2. Taxonomy (NCBI): domain Eukaryota; kingdom Metazoa; phylum Arthropoda; class Insecta; order Lepidoptera; family Noctuidae; genus Tholera; species Tholera decimalis. The sequence continues at coordinate 4,951,715 of OW964555.2, forward strand.
AGTTAGAAAGATTATTATAAAGCACCATATTTATTAGTCTATTATTTTAGCATATATATGTATTTTATTATTATATATATATATTTATACATACATTTTTTTCGATAATGACATTTTTTTTTACTTGTACACCTACCACATTGTGGTCTTTTTAACGTACGTGTAGAGAATGCCCTGTTGCATTAAGTCCGCCCATGTACCACTATTGTACATAAAGTTTAAATAAATAAATAAATTTACAACGTGTATTTTAAAGGGTATTTTTAATTTTATTGAAAATAAGTTCGCTTTCAACCACTATCTCACCTGATGGTAAGTGATGATGTGATCGAAGATGGAGCACGCTTACCTAAAAGTAACCTATTCACTCTGGACTTAAAGACTGCTAGGTTATAGCTGTCGGGAAACACGGACTCCGGCAGGGAATTCCACTCCTTAGCCGTACGCACAATGAAAGTATTCCCAAAATGTTTTGTGCGTATGGGTGGGATGTCCACCATGTAAAGATGGCGTTTCGCCGTTTGTCTCGTAGTCCGATGATGGAATGGGCTTGGCGGAATTAGATTGTATAATTCCATCGCACACTCCCTGAAATGTAACCGATAGAAAACCGATAGACTTGCAACTCGTCGTCGGTGTTCAAGGCTCTGGAGCTTTGACTCGACCAGTGCATCGTTGCTAATGAGTCTCTTGGCCCGCTTCTCGATAGATTCAAGCGCGTCCAGTATTCGCGTGGTATTTCGCAGATCCATCTCAAAGATGAGAGCAGCACTCCATACACGACCGAACCTGGGCTTAATAGAGATTGAGCAATTGTTCGGGTGTGAAATACCGTCTCACCTTTGCTAGAATTCCGGCTTTTTTGATGCTAGTTGAGCCTTAGCCTAGATAAACGGGCCAAAATTGAGGGTAGAAATTAGTGTTACCCCCAGAAGCTCGATACGGTCGGTTATCGGCACGGTTACGCCCCGGAAAGTAGGAGCCGGTTCGAATTGACTCCTTTTTGCGGAGAAGAGACACGCCTGGGTCTTAGCTGCATTAAACTTGACCAGGTTGGCATCGCCTCATTCGGAGACAGCCTTCAAGGTCAAGTTCAAGCGCCCAACCATGTCCTCACGGAGAGACTGGATCTGTGACCCACTAGCTCGCGCGCTGGACACATATCTCTCAGAAACTGTGTTGTCGTCAGCACACCCAAAGGTACCGGGCATTAGCAGATCGTTAGTGTGCAGCAAGAATAAAGTTGCTGAGAGAACAGACCCCTGAGGGACCCCGGCATTAATTACCAATTGGCCAGACGTGCAGCCATCAATGACCACTCGAATGGACCGATCCCTCAGGAAGTCTTCAGTCCAAACGCAAAGTTGAGTGGGTAAACCGAAAGAAGGAAGCTTAGCAATAAGGCTATCGTGCCAGACCCTGTCAAAAGCCTTGGAGGTATTCAAGAAACATATGAAATCGATAATTTGGTATCAATTCTTTGAGTGACTTATTTTGAGCTGAAACTGTGCATAGAGACTCCATACCAGATGTTGTCTTCAGCCCTTTTGGATAGATATGGGGTTTCCGTTACACGTTGTATACTATTGTGTATAATATTAGTAGGAAATAAGATGGATGTGTTATTGCGCCACTCCATGCCAGTTGAAACAGTAGAAAGTGACTATGGGCGAGCATTTCGGGAGACAATCTTTATGAAATATCTGAGCCTTGCTTAATATTGATGATCAGCTCGTGTAGCCACGAGCTCCTTTTCGAGTGGCGGAGCTACGGTCCCACGGAAAAACATACAAAGTAACCGTCAAAGTTATACCACCCTACTCTTGGATCCTCAAGTTACAAACTAGCCAAATGACTCGAGAATGAAAGAAAAACAGAGCTAAAAAGGGAATCGTATGGTGATATTTTGTTTATCTCGATCTCAAGTACCATGGAAATGGGTCAAGCTGCGAGATAGTCCGGCCATTTGTCACCACGTACCCATTATCTCAATATTTTAAGCCCGTATTTTATTCCCGCTTGCCGGTTTGCTGTTGATAGGACTGAACCCCCCTTTTGGTAAGATTTTATGTCTTTGAAAGGTCATATGAGGCTTTGATTAAAAAAAAAAACAAACTATACATCTAATAATACATGAATAAACATGTATCTCTGTGATTTTAAAATAGGTATCTGTGTAGTTCTTTGTACGATACTAACATTCAAAAGAACTTTATTAAAAATGTGGTCAGTATGTCTTTCTTGTCTAGGCCTATCTCTTAAATGGCTGAACCGATTTTATTGGGAAAACACACAGGTTACTTTGTATCCTAAAATTCTCGTTGAATTGGGATTTAAGCGTGAAAAACCCACAAACGAATTCGCGAGTACAGCTAGTAGGAATACCTTATAAAATACCTTTGAAATTAAAACTAGAAACTAATTTAATTACGTTTCATTATATAAAATGCCACATACAATTAAAATGGAAGGTACGTAGTTAATGTAGACTCTCAACACAGCGTATCTAAACTGTTGTTACAAAAAGGTCCTTCACCTCTTCTTGCTCCCTGGTACTTACAAACTCCCTGATACTGGCAAAATCGAAACTAAAAGAAAACGTCATCAAATACAAAACACGGCAAACAAAAAAAATGTTAGAAGTTGTATACAACTTGTTTATCAGTAAAGAAAATATTACATCCATATTGTGTAAGACATCAAGGCTTTGCGACCAATTGAATCTACTAAGATTGCATTATCCGTTCCATCATCAAATCAGTTGAGTTCCCCAGATAGAGGAATTTCAAAGACTTCGAATTGCAGACCTATGCTATATCTTAGCTGGAGAAATGAATGCAATCTTCTCTCTCAAGTCTTTTGCGTTCATTTTCATAAAACTCTTCATATAAAAGCACGAAGATTTGACTCAGACAAACGAGACTTCGTTGGTACTTTATTGAGTGGAGCTAAACTTTAAATTCATTGAAAAATCGCGGTTGAGCTTCTAGTTCCATTGTTCTCGAAACCGCTACGCTTGTTACTGCATCCGGTTTGCATGCCGCAGTCAAAATTTGACCTAGATATATACTATGTTTTAGTGCCTATTATGATACATGTTTTAATAGCTTCTCAATTACCATACATACGCTTTACTACTCAAACGGTATTATAAGCACTAACTCTCCGTCTGCGTCTTAAACCTCGACATATATATATGTACCTACTTTAGTTTTATGATCTTAATATAAACCCATATCAAGCCCTTATTTTATATTACATCTTTGAACTAGTTCATATCAAACATGTCCAATTATCTTTGTAAAAATCGCTTCTGTATTACTAGGACATCAGAAACAAAACTCAAGATTGTTGCTAAAAAAATATCGCTATAAAAACAAATCTGAAGTGGGTGGAAACTGCGAGCACGAGACGGAAGCCCCATAAACTAGTCGCAATACGGCTGAGACATATTTTCGCGCGGAATTGAAGTACACACACAAGCGTACAAGACATAAGACAAACAGCATTTACGTAAATGAGCGTCTCAAACGACGCGGAGTCTATTACATTGGCCGACAAAATTCGTTGGGGAAAGAGCAAAAAAACACAGACAAAAGCAATGACATTTATCTAATTACGGGATCGCGATAAGGGCGCGTGAGGGGGTGAGAAGGAGGAAATTTGAGGAGGGCAGGGGAGGTGCAGGACTGGATGCTGTGCCGCAGTCGGCTGGAGGCATCCGGGATAATCGCACGTCCCTACGTACCGATTTTCGCAGTCGATCTCGCGTCGTGAAAAATATTTTCGTGGTTTTCGTGAGTTTTCGGATCAGCTCATGGCTTTGAAAGTGTTATTCGTAATTCAAAGTTAGGATAGTGACAAAATGGAATAATGTTTGATTAAAAATGTGAAATGTATAGTGACGGAAAAAGTTTTTGCTGTGTTACGGATAATTAGTTTTTATTTTCAATATGCCAGTGCTTCTAGTTTTTGGACTTTTTGTGGGTGAGTTAAGAAATTTTTATAAAGTATTTTTATGTTCCTAAATTTAGAGATGCAAATCTAGGATTACAAGGAAAAAACAAGGAGACGCATAAGATGTGTAACACCCTCAAGAGTTGTAGAAGTGAGAATATGGAAAGGTAATCGCTAATAAGTAGCATATATCGATAAGATAGCCTACCGCCCTGAAACAGCATAAACATTTTTGTTACCCATAAAAGACTTCATTAAAGTCTTTTATTTAATTCGTTTCCTGTTAAATTGATGCTGTGCTACACCTATTTTCTGGAACATAAAAAAGAAAACTATAAAACTGCCAAATAGACTCCTGTCATTGGTTGCCGAAATTATCTACAGCCAATCAGACGGTCGACTGACATGAGTCTGATTTTGGCATGTCGTTGATTTTCGTTTTAAATATCGAATGTCAGTATAGTTTCAAATAGTCGTGCTACTTTTCAACCGACGACAAAAAGAGGAGGTTATCAATTCGACGCGTATATATATATATTTTTTTTTATGTATGATCATCGAGTACTCGAAGACGGCTGAACCGATTTGGAAAATTCTTTTTTTGTTCGAATGGGTATACTTCGAAATTGGTACCATTATCACCAAAGTCAGGATCTGATGATGGGATCCTGGAGAAATCGAGGGAACTCTTCAAATATTATAGGCACACCTATGGCGTTTTGGGTATTTCTTATAGTAACTTGTGCAGTTGCTCTCAAAACGTACCATTTGGGGAAGTGGAACTGATGATGAAGACCACAGATGGCCGCCGAAACTACTCAATAATAAGTATTGAGTGGATTGCGATTCGATTACTTGAATATGGATGTTAAGCACTTTATGCTCGTCACAATGCATATGGTGACGTAGAGCTGATGGTGAAGTACCAGGAGAACTCCTCAACAATAAACGGCCCAGCATTGGGAAAAGCAATATTTTGTAAAAGGTTATAAGTAGTTGACATTTAGGCTCTTGTAACTAGGTAAATTAAAAATCATCCAACTAAAAAGAGTGAAATAAAAACTTTTTAACCAAAAATTAAACCGACTCCAAAAAAACACTGCAAAGTGAAAAATAACTTTAATTTCGGAAGTCGGTGCCAAAAACGAAAAAACAAAACTAAAGACACCGACTACCGAAATTAAAGTTATTTTTCACTTTGCAGTGTTTTTTTGGAGTCGGTTTAATTTTTTGTTAAAAAGTTTTTATAGACTCATTTTCATTTCTATCCACTTCTAGGAAAGCCATGAAGTGACAGACAATGGCACGGTTTTCTAGAATTAACTGTTATGGAATCGAATTATAGTTGTGGCTGAAAAGCTGGGTCCATACATTGTACAATAAATTAATAAATAGATAGATAGGTATACTCTTTATTGTACACCATAACAGAATTAAATGAGGACTTAAAAACTACAAAGGGTGTTACAATGGGCGGTCTTATCGCTAAAAGCGATCTTTTACAGACAATCTTTGGATGATAAATGATTTTTATTTTGCAAATTGGTTATTAAGTAACACTTTTACACGTCATTTTTTTCGTAAATATTAACTAGATGAGGCCGGTGTTTCCTAACTGACTACCCTGGGAAGAAACACCGAAACAAACTCAGGGGTCCGTCTCTTTTAAAGTCCATACAATCTACACTGGTTTAATTATATGGGAACCTTGTAGGTTTCAGTCTGAGGCGATCTTTTGAAGAAAGATGCTCACAGATTTGTGTGGGCCTGTCCATACAGCAAGCATTTGTCCAATGACGTATAGCTCAACTTAGAACAAGGAGCTTAACTAGATGGATTTGACACAGCAGGAGAAAATAAATACGCAGGTAGTCCATGATAATAAAATAATAATCAATGCACAAAATATAACGCTGGAAAAGATATTTGTTTGTAACTTCAACAGTTTATTTATTTATTCATTGCACAATGTACACGCAGTTACAGGCATGGCTTATAACTAATGTATACATTACCCTATTAGAGGGCGCAGCAAATTAACTTAAAACTAACATGTTGCAAAATAAGGTACATACAATTTATATATTATTAAAATTAATCCTATGGCTAGTTTGACAATGCTAAATTTTATATAGAATAAGAGTATATATTATAAGTAATATTAATTTAGAGGTTTTTATCTTCCATAAATTCTAGAATACTATAATAACATTTTTCTATTAGTAATGATTTTAATTTAGCCTTAAATATACATAGTGTTTTGGTGGTCCTTATACATTTAGGTAGTTTATTATAAACTTGGATGCTGCGGTATTCTGGGCTATTTTTATACATTTGTAGTCTAGGGGCTGGTAGTAACAACTTATTTTTGCGACGCTCGTTTTTATCAAAATTAAACATTTTTATATTTTTCTTCACAAAAGTGGCTAATTCTAATATATAAATGGAGGGTAAAGTTAACAATTTTCCTTGTATAAAGTGAGGTTTACAGCTATCTCTAGGTTTAACATTAAATATAATACGCACACATTTCTTCTGGGCAATAAATAAATCGTTGGCATCTACACTGTGGCCCCACATTATGATACAGTATCGTAGCCATGCGTAGGCATACGCGTAGTATGCGGTTAGGGCACATTTAGTGTTAGTGTTTATTTTTAGCACACTAAGCGCATATGAAAATTGTGCTAGTTTAATTTTTGTTACGTCGACATGTTTTTTCCAATTTAAATGCGAGTCTAATGTGATACCTAATAGTTTAAATTCTTCAACTTCTTCAATTTGGATATTGTTAGTTATGGATTTTAAGTTAATCTTTTGTTTTTGGTAGGGTTTGAACTGTATGATTTTAGTTTTTTCGTTGTTTACTTCAAGGTTGTGCTTTAGGAGCCAAGACTTTATTACGTTATATGTTTCAATAATTTGGGAGTTATATTCTAATTTGTTTGAAGGGCTTTTGAAGAGGATGGAGATGTCATCAGCGAATAACACACAGAGATGGTTACATATTTTCGGCAGGTCATTAATATAAATGAGGAAAAGAATACACCCAATCACACTACCTTGTGGAATAGACCAGTTCGTGGTTAGGATTTCCGAGCGCACGTTTTTTAGCTCACATGTTTTTCCATCTAGGTGTTCTATCTCCACGTACTGTTTCCTATCAGCGAGATACGATTTAAGCCAGTCGCGTGCATCTCCCCTGATTCCAACTCCATTTAATTTCGTTAGTAAGATTGAGTGGGATACTTTGTCGTATGCTTTAGTCATATCGAGCAGGAGACCTATTGCATAGTTTTTATCTTTGATATATGTCAATATTTCTTGTGTGTATTTATATACGGCTAGAGTCGTTGATCGATTTGTCCGGAATCCGAATTGGTTATTGTCGAGAATGTTGTATTTTTCTAAGAATTTACACATACGCGTGGTAACTATTTTTTCGAATATATTCGAGAATGTTGGAAGAAGCGCTATTGGTCTGTATTGGCTAGGGTCATTGGAATTTCCGCCTTTTTTTGGTATTGGTTTAATAATTGCAATTTTAAGTCGGGACGGGAAAGTTTTTTCTTCAAAAGATTGATTTACTAGGTATGTTAGTGGAGGGGTGAGTTCTAAAATACATGCTTTTATTAATGTAGGGGGTATCTCGTCGATGCCACAGCTTTGTTTGTTAGGAAGGTTTTGGATGATATTGAATATCTCTTCTTCTGTAGTTGGTTCTAGAAACATAGAGTTGATGGCGGGAGTAATTACTGTGTGGTCGTTGGATGATCGCGTATTGTTGTTTTGCATGTTTGGGCAGCCTACGGCAGCAAAGTATTTATTAAATCCGTTTGCGATAGTGAAGGGACATTTTGTTAAATTGTTGTTTATGTTTAATTCCAAGTTTTCTCTGTGGGTGCTTTAAGGTTTTTGTGCTATGCGTTTTATTATTTGCCACATCGTCTTTGTTTTATTTTTCGATTTGTCCATTTCTTGAGAATAGTTTTGTGTTTTAGAAGCTTTTACACATTTTTTTAGAATTTTAGAAAATATTTTGTAGTGGTGTTTTAATACTTTATTTTTAGATTCGTTTACTAGTTTTTTTAGAAATCTTTTATGCTTACATGATATATTTATTCCTTTGGTAATATAGTTTTTATTTTTTGCGTTCGATATTTTGGTACGTTTAAGTGGGATAGTGGTGTTTATAATTTCTTTTAATATATCTTCGAAAAGGTTGTAGTTTTCGTTTATATTATTTGTTGGTATAAGAATGTTTTCCCAGGCTATTTCTCGGAGTTTAAGTTTAAATGGTATAAAGTATTTTGGATGGTTTGTTGGTCGAATTTTCCGGAAAATAGGTTTGATTTGTGGCCTAGAAAATGATTCGAAGTTATAAGTTACGCTTTTGTGGTCGGAGATTCCTTTATCGTCAACAGTAATAGACACATTTTTATTATTCGTAAAGATTAGATCGATGCAGGTTGACGACGTGGGTGTTTCCCTAGTTGGCTTATTGACAATTTGGTGTAAATTATATTCTAGCATAGTTGCTACAAGTTTTTTGTAATGTTTGGAACTTGAGACAGCGTTAATATTAAAGTCACCCCCCATTATTATATGTTTCTTATAGTGGTGAGATTTTAATTTTGTGAGTAGTAGTTCAAGAAATGTAAAGAATTGATCTATTTTACGATTCGTTCTGTACAGTGTAATAAGAAGTATATTAGGTTTTATTTCTACCGCACAACATTCGATGACATATTCTGTAGTTAACTCTGTAATGTCTGACCTCTCGGTATAAGTAGTTCCAGTAGGCAGCAAGATGGCGACACCTCCACCGCGCCGCTCTCGCCGGCAGTATGCTGCAGCGATCTCGTAGCCGTCTATCTGCATGCAGGGATGCTGTTTTTCTGTGACCCAAGTTTCTGATAGGCAAACAGCGTCGTAGTGTTGTTCTTGCAGTAGGTTTTCTAGTATATGGGTCTTATTTTTTATGCTTTGTACATTTTGTAGTATAATACTGTATTTAGTTTCGAAAGGAACGATATCCTGAGGTGTGAGTAGGGTTGGACTTGAAGGAGTTATATTTGTTGTTGTTCATCTGTGTCATGCTGTCTTTATTTTTTCCGGGAATAATCGAGATAGATGAGTTTGGCGAGAAGATTGTGTTGTTTCCTTTTTCCATATTTTCGTGTACTTTGCCATTAATTATGAGAACATTGTTTCTAATCACCGCATGACGTCCTTCTTTTCTTGCTTCATGTAACATTTTCCTTAAATTGTTTCTTTTTTGGAGTGCCTCACTTTCCAAAAATTCGTCAACCATAACTCCAGATCCGTTTAGCAAATGTTTGTTTTGAAGGATGTATCTAGTCATTTGTTTGCTAACTAACTCTAGCACGATTGGTCTGCGATGTCCATGCTTTCCTAGTCGTGTTAGTTCATCAATATGTCCTTCCAAATATATATTCATATTGTTATAAAATATATATAGGATGCGGTCGTAGAGTTCATCTTCTGTCTCCCAGTTGTATTCTTCGAGCCCATACAAAACTAGTTTCTTCATATTATTGCTATTATTGTAGATAGGTTTATTATCTATCGACTTTTAAGTCGATTAGGTATTTCTTTAATATTTCTGGTATAGCTAGTGGCTAAATAGTAACAGCCGGCACGGGTTGATTTCCAAGGTTAAGCAACGCTTTCTGAGGTCAGAATATGGATGGGTGTCGATCTTAATAAATCGTGTTTCGGAAAGCACATTGAGTCGTTCTTAGCTGTAATTTGGACTGTTGTTACGGGCAGTCAGAAGCCAGAAAATCTGACTGATCTGACCCAGCTACTGGATTGCGGCAGTCAGATAGGTAGTTGCTTCAAAACATTAATACTTAACTGTATTCGGTTGGACTGCTGACCCCGAAATATTTGAGAAAATTCTATGCCGATGATGATGAGAGATTTCTTTTCTGGAATATTCGGTAGATTTACAAATAACTTATAAATTAAATGGAGTTTCCCTGCAAAAGGTTGACGCCATCCGTGACTTGTAAACTATCTTTTATTCATCACATCGACCTAATTGTAACTAAAGCGACAAAAACAGCAGGTTTTGTGAAGGGAACGTGCTTGGAGTTTCGGTCTATTTTGACCCTAAGGGTGAAACCAGACGAGCGCAATTTTTTGAGTTGTGAGTCGCGTAATTTCAGTCCCGTAATTTTTGCTCGGCAGAAATTCTACTGAGCCGTCAGACGAACGCAATTTATTCAGTTGCTTTTCAACGCTTGTCCTAGGTGTTTGTATAGTGCAATGGATATAATAAAAACGTCGTGTATTCATAAAACATATAGAGAAGTCACAGAAAATCATTACAGAAGAAAATACTAGATGAATCCACTCAACAGTGAAAGAATGATTCGGTCTTTCTCACCTCTTTCTCGCTGCGAACTCAATTCAGCCGAGATTGTGTGCGTGAGTCTGCAGACAACTCATTTTGCGCCACCGTGTGAATGAAACAGGATTTTTAAATAAAAAATTACGCTCATCTGGGTCACCCTAAAACTTCTCTTCAACACGCTTGTTAGAAGTATACTGGATTACGCATCTCCGGCATGGAATCCTACGTATCGCGTCCATATTAATAGGATAGAACGTATACAGAAAGCCTTCACCAGGTATCTGCGCTTCAGGTGTTCTAGTTGCGGTCAAGACACCAGTTATCCTGAAAGACTCAAGCATTTCAATATGATATCTCTAGAACGTCGTAGAAGTCACCCCGATCAGATATTTCTTTACAACATTATTCATAACCTATCCGATGTTCCAGAGCTATTATCTAAACTTAATATTTCTGTACCTAGGCGCACTATCACTAGAACTGTACATAAAACAGATATACTTGCTTTATCCCCATCAAAAACAAACCTTGGTCGCAGTGCCTCTATGAACCGACTTATGGCTAATTATAAAATAATCCACAGTGACAGCAACATTGACATCTTTGCCGACAGTTTTTATCAGTTCCGTAAAAAACTTTTAATTCCAATCCACTCTTAACATTCTGATCACGTTTATTGCAGTCGTTTTACTTACAATAATAATCGTATTTAAAAAAAAAACAGTATCCATTGTTTATTGAGTAAGTAAATCTTATAGTGTACCTTATTTCTTTTATATTGCCATAGTATTATATTGTAAAGTAGCTCATTTTATTATCTTTAATTTTAATATGATCTCATAGTTTTGTGTGTACTATAATTTATTTATGTTTAAGCTATGTACTTCTATAAGTAACAAATTCACCATGACAATAGATGTATAAGTTGGATATATAAAATGTTATTAGTGAATAAGTCGTTGAAGCACTTTATATAATAAAATAAAATAAATAACACAATAAATTTTGAGTAGCTTCAATAGGAACTCATATAACTCTTTTTACTACAAACTTTATAAAATTTTACCAGTCATGGCTGTTGAACGATTGAACGGAATGAATGATCATGTAGGTGTTCAATTGTTGGCTGAGTGAGTGTGACGAATGATGTTATGAACGGAAATAATGTTCTGTAATCACTACGGAATTTTAAACTAGATATCCTGGCATTTTGTAATAGAATAATGGAGTTCTTTCATGAAGCTGTAGTTCCTTGTCGGAAAACCTTCATGTGATTTTGTACAGTGCGCTTTAATTGCTATTAGGAAAAACATAGCGCCATATTGTGACGTCTTAACTGTCAAATCGAACCATTTGGGTAGAGTCAACAAAACAAGGATTTATTAAATTATTTATTAACAAATATTGAGTGAAACAAAACTAGTCTCCTTTCAATATTTTGGTGGACAAACGCAAGCCTATCATCAAAAATAAAAAAATAAAGTTTTAATAATTTTGACATGACTTCTGGGCCTTTGCGCCATGCGTTCTCTTTACTTTTAAGCGTATTGGTGGCAAAAACGAAAATAAGTATATAAAAAATAAATAAGAAAATATAAGAATAAAAGTATATTAAAAAAAAACTTATTATGTCTTATTATTTAAATATTATATTTAAATTTGACGTGAGACTCGGTTAAACATAGTAAAATAAACCGTTATTATTTTTCACCATTAAGTTTTCTTTGCAAACCTTACTTTTTGAGTGACATTTGACAGATAAAAGTAGTTGAAATTCCTAATAGCATTTGAAACGCATAGTATAAGTTAATTACTTTTTTGCTGAATGTCAGTTTTCTAAGTAATCAGCCTATAACGTTCTACTGCTCGAAGACAGCCTCTCCTCTATGAGAGGGAATGAGATGTAATCTATCATGCGGGTCCACTACAGGTTAGTAGATGTCGCATTACTTCGGATTTTCGGGACATATCAAATAAAAATTGAAATTGAAAAACATTTATTCGGACGAAGACACATACAATACAAAATTACAAACATTATAAAAAAGGATAAAAGTAATCGTTGAGCATGTCCTCACCGAAAGGGACACCAACTCAGCATTTGCTGGGTGGAAGACACCCAGCGCTGGTTTTCAGTTGGCACCCAGCAGTGACACACGGACGAGGGCAAGTCAATTAAATAAATGTTAGAGTGTGTAGTGTTTCAAATACATAAATAAAATAATATTGAACACTGCAATATTGTGTGCGCAAAAAGAAAACATGTTTGATTGTACAAAAGACGCGTTAATATCAGTTCCTCGCGATGTTTTTTTTACCGTTTTAAGAGTAATGGTGAATACCACTATATAAATCAATTTAGCTGCCAATTTTCTACAGTTTAGTTTAATTTATTACTATTTGTTGCCTGCGACATTGTTCGCACGAATCAATGAAAATTTCATGCCCTATTTTGGCCAATTAAGGGATGATTTTTTAATTCATGATTGACCCTGGGTTTTCAATTATCTCCATGCCAAATATCATCACAATGTTAACCGAAAACGTAATAGATATAGGATTTTTTGCAATTATAATCTTACTGTACTTTACTTACAGGTATATGTATAAGCACTGATATTATGAAGTCTGTCAGTAACTTTGTGTGTTGATACATACAACGTTCTCATATAAGTAATTTGACAAGAGCGGATTGTCTGGATTTCAAAAGAGACGTTGATGTCTGAGTTTGTTTCGGTGTTTCTTCTCAGGGTTCTCAGCTAGGAAACACTGACCTCATCTAGTCTATATAAAAATAATGACGTGTTGTTATTGTTTTATAACCAAATTTAAAAATAAATATTATAGATCATTAAAATAAAAGTTAACACGTGTATGAAACGGGTAGAAACTAGTAAGTACTATACATATAGCTATGTATTAGTTTATTCGGGACCCAAGAGTTTTAACACAATCTTATCTAATGGTACCCACGCTTGCGTGGAAGTAACCTTTTTACTTAAAGCCTTCCGTTGTGGGTGGAGCGGAAAGGAGTGTCAGACTTCTACTGACTAAAAATCTAGCGTTCCGGGGCCGCGGTATCTCGTTAGAATATTCCCGCAACCCCGTAAATTGCGGGATCTGTAGATTTGGAGTAATCTTTTGTCAATTTCCCCGTTATTAATAATTTTACATATATAATATATTTTTATTTAGTACTAAGTCATGAAATAATCTATATTCTTGGTCTTTATAACACAAACAATGTCGACTTGCTTTATCATTTATACAACTAGTTAGAAAATCTAAAATCAGTCTTGCAATGGAATATCGTGTTTCGCATTTGCTAGGTTGTGGAGCTTAGATAGTCAGTCATTCCATGTAAACACTTACTGCATTCTAAAAAATCATATGATTTGTTTAAATACAAAAAATAATTTTCTTTTCTAAATTTGTATTTCTGAAGAAAATTTTAACTAGGTAATCAGTGTTTAATCCAACTATTTTGTATTTAATATTAATATTTATTAAAAATGTATGATAATTATAAGTATTAATGTTTACCGACCTACTTAAATTTGCAATCGGTACCGTTTTCTACATACAAAACGGTTACTATCTAATGAAGTGTGATTCCCTAGTACCTACAATTTCGTTTCATGAAAATATCTCTTCGCAGTAACAGGAATGTTGAAAGCAATACTCGGAACTAAAAAAGTAATTTTTCTTTTTCTCTCCCACTTCAGTCGTTTTGTGGTGTCGAGTACGAACGGACTAACTTCATCACCAAAAAGATGGAGGGTTTTAATTAATGCAGTTGAATTTTCCCTTTATATGTTTTCTTTGCAATTAGAAACATAATTGACATTCATTCATTCATTCAACTGACACTTAGGTATTAAACGGAATTCTAAGCTTTTTTACTTTTTATGTCGTTACATATTCATTTCTATACCAGGGTGACATCATTACAAGATGGTGCTTTATTACTTGTTTATTATTTACGTGCAAGAAATGAGAATTAAAGGACTTCAAACGAGACTTAACTGGGACTTAAGATAGATAGATAGATATACTCTTTATTGTACACCATAACAGTAAAACAATAAGGACTACAACTTAATTAAAGTGGAATGAGAGTATTATTCTTTTTTTAAAAGAAAATCGTACTTTGATAATTAAACCTCTTTTTAACCGACTTCTAAAAAAGGAGGAGGTTCTCAATTCGGATGTTTGTATTTTTTTTTTATGTCTATCCACGCATAACTCCGTCGCTTGCCAACCGATTTGAAAAATTCTTATCTTGTAAGAAAGGGTATACTTTCCAAATGGTCTCATGAAAATTTTATCGAAATCGGACAAGCCGTTTCTGAAAAATCAACAAACGTCTAAAAAAATGTTTACGTTGATGATCTTTTCGTTCACGCTGCATTGCGTTTTTTGTTCGCGCATAACTCCGTCATTTACGAACCGATTTGGAAAATTCACTGACCCACTAAAAAGCACGAAAATAAAAACTTTTTTGCAAAAAATAAAACCGACTTCCATATCAAAACACTACAAAGTCAAAAATAATTTTAATTTCGGAAGGCGGTGTGAAAAAAAAAGAAAATACAAAACCAATTACACCGACTACCGAAATTAAAATTATTTTTGACTTTGTAGTGTTTTGATATGGAAGTCGGTTTTATTTATTGCAAAAATGTTTTTATGTGTCGTTATCGATGAGGTAATGAGGACAGACTTTTGAGGACAGACTGCCCAGGACGCTCGCATGAAGGAAAACCTTAAAATATTGAGCCGTGGATCTGTCTAATAATGGTTTATAGCATACTCCCGTCCCAAGTGGGACTTGTAAATTTTTACCTTTGTTAGACAGTGGCTGATTGATAGGCAGCTGCTGCTTGTCATATGTTCGATTTCCGCACTGGTTTTTTTTATCGTTGTTCGGGGTTTAGGCGTTTGTAATAATGGACTCCATATACATTCTTAGTAGGAGGAAATGTTTAAAAAAAAAGCAAAACGTGTTAAAGAAAATTAGTGACGATTAAAAAATGAACATTTTTTTTATAAAAAGTACTGGATTTCTTACACACATGAGAAAAAATAAAAATGTTTTTCTAGAGTTTAGAAGTACCTACATTTCTTTTTGCAGTACCACTTCTGACATAAACTTGTTAAGTAAGGAGTTACGTTTACTGTATTAACTTTACCGCCAGTGGTTTTACGGCTCGTTCTTGATGAGGCGTGAAAGACTCCAGCCATGTGCAATGGATTAGGTGTTCATTGGCGGTTAGTCAACCCTTAATCTTTGATCTTTGGGGCTGAATTTATGTGTATCTACGTGAATTTTGTACTGAGTTTGGAAATATCTTGAATTGCAAGCATCGAGAAACATAAGTGATTAGAATTACCTAAGTGTTGATTTATAAGGCGTGTTTTTCATGCATTATTCATGAACATTTTGTTTGTAATCTGTGCTCATTTTTTGCGGGATTATTTTATACATCCCAAGGCTTATAGGCAACGAGGCGCTAATGGACAAGCTTCACAGCCTGGCGCACCAACGAAGCGTTGGTTGCCTGTCGGTTTTCTACAGATTGTATTTTGTGTGTGAGGAGCTCCATGACCTAATCCTCATCTCCCTTTCGCTATCGGTCTACCAGATACACTGCGGGGTACCATCTACACTTGGTTGATATACCGTATTGTCGTGCCAAGCGTTTCTCCTCCACATTTATTGTGCGCACAGCCAAGCTGTGGAACTCTCTGCCGGCTTCTGTGTTCTCAGCCTATTATGACCTTTCAGCCTTTAAATCAAGATTGAACAGGCATCTTCTGGGCTCGCTCGTTCCATCGTAGACCTCATCTATTTCGTACCATCAGTTGAGGTCGAGGCCAAGACTCGGCTTATCCGGAATAAAAAAAAGCATTGCCAAGCTTTCTGGGCATGTTTCCGAACAACAGCGATGTGGAGGAGTACTTCGACGCCATCGTTTTTTTTTTGTGTACGTATTATTATATTTACGTAATTTTTTTCATTTACATGTTTAGTATATAGTGTTAGTGCGTAGTTTAGTGTATATGTTTTAAATTGTAAATTTTATTAAAAACACGACTTAAATATTACTTTATTGGATACGTCAGTCGCACATGTTAATACAACCACAAAGCTTTGTGATCAATGAACACTTAAATTAATATTTTTCTAGTAAATATTATAAAGTCCATTATAAATTTATCAAAAATTCAACATATAATTCAGAGAAGCCATGTAGACCTAAATCAAACGTTATTGAGTCTTGACAGTGAGATATCGTAGTTAAACTATGCAGACACGCATTTAGGATTTTGATTGCCAATTTACCTGAACGACCTTCTAAATTGTAAACTCGGTAAAGACACAAAGTTTTGCGAGCAGACCGAACTCAAGTCATTGAAGAGTAAGTTCATCTACTAGTTTTAGAGAACGGCTCTTTAGTCAGAGATAAGAGAAACCGCAGTAATTGACGGCGATTACTCTTAAAGTAATGGGGTTTGTGATTAATGTGTCTGGTTTTTTTTTTGAGACAGTTATTATTTGATTATCCATTACGCCAATGTTTGGAAGAGCTTGTAAATAAATAATAACGATTGCATAAGTTGATTTTCAAGTGACCGTAGATGTGGTTCGTAGATGGCTGACCATTTCAACATATCGATATTATTTAAGCTCCTTTTCAAACCGAACTTATTTCCTTCGGGATTTGTTTGCATAAACGCCGTGAACGTGCATTCTTAAGTTACGAGTTTTCTGTAAAATTCATGCAATTTCTATTAGGCAAATCTACATTTGTCCCTTATTAAGTAGGTACAACATTTTATTAAAAAGCAAAAGTAGGTAATCTTAACTTTTGAAATGGCTATGCGCCCCTGGTACACTGTAATTAATATACATACATAAATAAAACAGTGCACAAATCAGTTAATGTGCCGTCACTTGTACATCTTTGATAGTTAGTTTTTCGTAGTTAGATTATCCAACATGTCTTGCCAATCGTATTATATTACTCAGTTAAACCGTTGTGAAAGTCAGATAGGCACTCTATGTAAAATACTAGTATTTACCCGGTTAGACTAAAAGCCAACCTAAAATATGTAAATTGAGAAACCACTAGGCAGATTATTACTCAGCGCGAGTTTCCCAGAATTATTGATAGGATCAGAAATTCTTGTACCATTTCTGATTTTGCAGTAATAATTTTAAGCATCAAGATTACAGGAAACATTGCTAATAAACTTGAACATAAAAGCATGTTCCAATGTTTCGTGGAAAATAAGATTTACTGATCAAATATCAGATCACTCTAATGGACACAGAGAGCAGAATGTTGTAAGCTAGATTCCGCTGATTGACCTTCATTTATACTTAATATTATAAGAGAGAAAAGTTTTTTTTTGTTTAAACGTGCAAATTTTCGAAATACTGTGTGGATTTGGTATGGCTTGAGGCTTCAGGAAGGTTAAAGGCTGGAAAGGCAAAAGAATTATGTTTTTATCGTGACATAGTCCACATAAACTAAACCCCGGGCGATTGCTAGTTTTTATAATTATATAAACTTTAGGGTTTTTGTATAACTGTCAGTTTTTGACAGTTGGCGTGATTGACTGAATGGGCGCTTCACATATCGTTAATTCGAGTTTAATATACATAATCAAGACGGCGGGTTATTGCGGGTTAACGGAAATGCCCTCTGTTAGTAACATACTGTATAATTATAATATATATTTATACATAATACTTTTGTATACAAATTTTCATTCCCATAACCGCATCAGTGGATGATTTTTGAAGTAGAGTTGGTCAGCAGCCATCTTCAGCCATCTCCATGCCACATTTCAAAAAATATAGGTATCAAGTTGCTAAGCAACTAGATATAGTAGATATATTAAAATAAAATTATCATTTTATTTTATTAGAAGGAAAAACAAACAGTTACATTATAAGAACCGACAACTAGTTTAACAAAAATTGAGTTTCTTTTTATTACGAATGAGCTCGCTATTGACCCCGATCACACCTCAAGATGAGGTCTACGATCGAACGAGCGAGCCCAGAAGATGCCTGTTTACTCTCGCTTTAAAGGCTGACGGGTCATATGTGGCAGGGAATACATAAGCCGGCAGAGAGTTCCACCTTGACTGTGCGGACAATAAATGTAGAGATGTTTTGAATAATGAAACGCTGTCCACAAATAGACATAGGAGTTTAGAAAAAAAATCTAATCACTGGATAGCGTTACGTGCAGCAATTTAAAAATTAATATAAAGAATTAAAATAGTTATATAAATGTAAATACTTATAATGATTGTAAAAAAAAAGCTATAATAAGACTAGTTATAAAAAATATAAAATAAAATGTTAAGTATAATAATTATTACTTCAGCTAGTATCTTCAGCTTCAGATAGTTTGTATTTAAAATTTAACAGTGAATGAGGCTTTTAAACTTACTTATCGGGCAACTGAAGATATAAATTCCAAGAAATAAGCTAGCTACATTACCTTCAATATTAAAGAGAGTTTTTGTCAAAATTCAAGCCCACTCCCGATATACCGAAATGATTATCCTCCATTCGTTGGTGATCAAATCACAATTAGGTTTGGCGTCAAAGAGCGTAACAACGCCGAGCGAGGCACGGGTAGCAATGTAACATTAGCTTTGAATCATAGCTAATGGGCTTTATATACCTTTTTTTTTCTGGGTGGGAAAATCATCGAATGACTTCTCCCGCTCTAGATGGAGCGGAAGGGAGTGTCAGACTTCTACTGACTAAAAACTCACCCTATTGCTTCAGCTGCCCTTAAGCATAAAATTTAACAAATTAACGCACGACGTAAATTACATTTGGCGAATCTTCTGTTTGGTTTAATAAAAACTAAAAACCGTTGTATTTATACGATTAGCTTGAGTGGACAAGAGGACATAGGAACCGGCAGGGAAGACTATGTTCTCAGAGCCTTTTGACACCACATCACAAATCGGCAGCGTTCAGAAGTAGTTTTCGGTATGCAGCGAGTAAATGTTGGAATAATATTTCCCCAACTATAAAATACTGTGGAAGTAGACCAACATTTAAGCTAAAACTAAAATTGTAATTACTCGAACATCAAGAAGAATATGAAATATTAAAATAAATTCATCTGCGATTTGAGTACCGACTGCTGTCTCCGTGTGCATGCGGGCCATTATTTAATTATTCCATTTTATTTATTTCTACAATTTTAATTATTTATATTCCAAATTAATTTATTGATTGTATTGATATATACATATAACATATAGCCACCTGACGTTATGCTGAGATGAGGCCTTTTTGGCACAACGATGTTTTTTTTTATTTTTTAATGTTGTACATACTTGTAATGTGTTTTCTTTTTATGTGCCAATAAAAGCAATTTTCTATTTTCTTTATTTTCTTTTCCTTATATTCCGGGGCCGCGGTATCTCGTTAGAACATACCCGCAACCCCGGCAGGGAATTAGTGTCTGAATCAGGCATAATGCCTGTATTACAGATCACTAGGTATATTTTTGTCTAGCCGTTAGTTAATACAAGCAATATATCCTATTAGTCATTCATTTGAACAGTCCACAAGACGTACTCAAGCGAGTACTGACCCACATAGCCGCTGCGAGGGTGCAAGCCTCATCGCCACTTATTCACTTGCCTGCCTCGATCACTGAGTGATTCGATAATCACTGCCATCCTGATTCACTGAACGCTGCTTTTGTGTTGCGAATTTAAAGTTGGTATTTCATTTTTGTGAGAATGTGTAACGATTGGCTGTGAATGTGATTGACTCTGCAGAGCGCAATCATCTTTTTGTTCAAGCGATGTTATGAACGATGTTCAGAGAGACAATAATACCGTTTTTCTATGAGACGGTCAAAGCATGCGTTCCAAATTCAAACGCTTTTTATGCAGGAGAACTGGCGTCCTATTGTTGACACCACTTTTTTATGAAGTCCTTTTAATGTTGTTCCTGCTTATGTTATGATGTCAAAGAACAAAAATAAAGCAAAACGATTTTACTCTCACAGAATGAGAGTAAGTAGTAAATATCAAGGGTATTTGATCGTATGCTTCAGAATAGGCTGACATTCTGTGCTTATCTTTCCTGGATGAGAGAGATGAAGAGGAGGTTACGCATTCATTTTTTAACGGGATTCCCATGGGATTGGGATTTACGCGAGGATAGTTTTAAACACAGCTACATAAATAAAAATTCAATTTTATTAAACACAAATTTAAAAATCAAAATCCTACAGAAAGCGTAAAATCTACCAGGATCTCATAAAATATAGAAAATCTAACAGAATTTAATTTCCGAGCATCCACGTCTTGATTCTTTAGAAGACTTAAAGCCGAGATCTCAATATCTAGGATATTAGCAGGCCTCGACCTATTTACTGCGACAGTTTGGAAGCTATCGGCACGTAGATAGCATTAATATATAGTACGTATTATATGGTATAATATAATACGATAGAACTGACGGCTGCCGTCTTGCCTTATCATAGTCATTGATATTATGTACGGTTGGTCTGTTTAAGCAATATCACAGTGCCCAATCTCAACGGCTATTAACCCCTCGAATGTCGCATGTTTAATGTACTTTTTAATTTTTGGGTAGGACTTCAGAAAAAATGATAAATCGGCAATTTATGGCCATTATCATGGTATATATTATACTTTACTGGCTTCGTTATGAGTTTATCTAACTATTTATATTATTCAATAAGCAAATCAAACTGACCTTATCTCGCAGTGTTGTGATATGTTTTCACTTTTATAATTTTTACTCACATTCGAAATCATACAGACGCAAAAACACATATACACGAAAAAAGACACACGATAACACAATAATGTGTAGGCAATGTTAATTTTCGTTCATTTTAGTGGTGTTCCCTTTAAAATGTTACTAAAACCGGTCAAGTATGAATCGATTAGTCGAATGATACAGCTACATCGTGTTACTTGCAACATAAACGTAAAATACATCGTCCAATGCGAGCCGTGACGTTATGTACAAACGCTGTACCGTTGACACTTGAGGGGTTAAGTGTGCGCACTCTCTGTTTCCTTACTATCGTAGTGGCAATCTGACACGACCGGAAAGAGATCAGATACAGGACCAATGGCTTCACATGTATTCCGAGGCACTGGCGTATCACAACACCTACTTCCATAATTTCTAATAGAAAAACCTATGAGCATTTTGACCCGACCCAGGAACGGAACCTGAGACCAGCTCAACAGTCGTACTTGAGACTACTAGAACAACTAGGAAGTTAAGTTTGTGCATTACTAATGCACAAACTTAACTTCCTGGTTGGTCTACCTTGACCATACGTCCCCCTTTGGGCAGGATTATGCCGCTTTCAGGCTGCCCGTCCCGTTGTCCCCAAAGAGAACAAAAATGTCCCGCTTTTACAAACAAACCTTTATTATATACCTACTTACTTGTCTACATTAAAATATCACTAAAATTGCGCGGAAGACGGCAGTGAAGACGCGGCGTTGGGAGTCAGGACCAAGCGAGAGTGAGCGACTGACATGCAAGAAATTTACCAAATACTCACTAATCCTAAATCCTTACTATATTATAAATACAAAAATAACTCGTTATATTTCACGCCTAAACCGTTTAACCGATGTTGCTGTAGTAAAGTAGTTTTTTTGTCGCGATTTTATTCAAGAATAAAAATTCCAGTGAGGGTAAGATACCACAATTATGTAAATTCACATTTTAAACTATAATTTTCATTTTTCTCTTAAATATGGCACCTTACACCGAATTATTTTTATTAATGTACAAAATTTCATAGGCGTCCCGCTTTGACACGAAACAAACATGGTCACATTATGCATTACTAAACTGCAAATAAGTGTTAAGGCCTGTTTGCTGTTCCTGAATAGGAAATGCTTTTTTTTAATTTTGGTTGGTTCGTGTTTAACTACCATTTCACCTGATGGTAAGTGATGATGTGATCAAAGACAGAATACGCTTACGTAGAAGTCACCCATTCTTGACTTAACGGAAACACAGACTCCGGCAGGGAATTCCATTCCTTAGTCGGACGCACAATTAAAGTATTATCTTATTTACTACTCCCGGTGACAATTTCTGTGAACCAGAATCAACGATAGTCACAGAGTCAATGAAGCATGACGAGTCCTGGAGAAACAGTCTTGGATCCCGCAATGAAATATATCAGAAAAGAACATTACAAAGCTGGCTGGTACTAACAAAGCATACCTAACTACCTGCGCGATCGTTTTTCATTCACTCGTCCTACTCATGCACTTTGTAGATCCCACCTTAAACTCCATCTCAATTTCCCATCCCATAAAACCCGTTTCTACTCCCACTCCTTCTCATTTTATGCAGTACGACTGTGGAACTCACTTCCTGCTAAAATCCGTGAGCTAAATCCATTAATATTTTCAAAAAGCTGGTCAAAGATCATTACCTATCTAACATCCCGTAATTTTATATATTTATTATAGGTATGTATATATTTTTATAGCATTAATATAAATATGTATTTTAATTCTATATATATATATATACACATATATATTTATATATTATATTTATATATTTATATTATATATTTGTTTATTATATCATTATAGTTTAATTGTATAGCTAAGTATGTTTTATTTATCGTAATTAGTATTTATACACACTGTGTCTATCATCTCCTCTTGAACTCTCCTGTCGCAGGTCTGCTGGAAGAAATTTCTTAGGAAATAAGCAGCACCTTTGTGCTCTTTTGTCTGTATTTTTTTTTTGTAAGTGTCATGTGTGTACATAAATAAATAAATAAAGTTCCAGCAATAGGAACTTTATGGGCTTATAACATTCCCACTGTTGAGATTCTATTAGTATTCTAAAAGAGATGCTCAAGGCTAAATAATAAAAGCTGCAGGGGTCTATCTACAAGGGTTGCTCTTGGGTCAATTCTCATGGGTGGATTGGTGATCATCCCATCATATCGATATTTCTCCGAGCCTCGGAAGCCTTTTAAGCCATTGATCCCAGCTCTCATTACATACATTACATTTTCGACAGTCAGTACGGGTGTTCATTCCAGGTTTTGATTCCATCTGTTCCTCACTCCCCAGCCGCCGCGGGAGACGCCCCGGGCGTCGGAGATTGCGAGCCAATCTCCAGCCACCGTAGGCGCGGGCTTGCGGACGCCGAGCAGGGTAAGCTCACCGTCCGGTAAGGACCAGGCCCGGGTCGGCGGCGCGTTGTGTTCCATGCGCGCCTCAAAGAGCTGTCAGCACCAGTGACGGGGCCCCATAAGGCCATTGCCTGCCGGGATTGCGGTAATGTTCTAATGAGATACCGCCGCCTCATTTTTAGTCAGTAGAAGTCTGACACACGAAGTCTGCCAGTATATGCGTGGCGTGGTAAGACTACAACATAGACTCCTCTGCTACCCACCTACATGGCGTGCTCCCCGAACCAACAACATTCCCACTGCCATAGCAATTAAGTTAATAAATGACTTTCTAAAATATATTCCTGAGGCAGATTTATTTTTTGACTCTCAATGGACAATCGCTAAACATAATGTATATTTATTTAAATACTAGCTTTTGCCCGCGACTTCGTCCGCGTGGAATAGTTACTTTGGGCTAACGTTAAATTTAACCCCGATTTTGAAGCATTCTTTATTGGTGCTCCGCTCCTATTGGCCTTAGCGTAATAATATAGCCTATAGCCTTTCTCTATAAATTGACTATTTAATTAAAAATATTTTTTCAATTCGAACCAGTAGTTCCTGAGATTATCGCGTTCAAACAAACAAACGAACTCTTCAACCTTATATATTAGCATAGATAGCTGTTGCCCGCAACTTCGTCCACGTTTCCGTCGTTTTTCGTAAAAAAAGTAGCCTATGTCCTTCCACACGGTTCAGTGAATTTGATGTAACACACAGATTAACTTTCGTAATTTAGTACGGAAATATAATATGTCAATCTATAATACTGTTGAAAAAAATCGCAATACCGAACCGCACAATATTATTGTTAATAGCTGTGCCCGCCACTCCGTCAGCGTGTAACTCCTTGTGTGTTATTAAGTTAATGTATTGGTGATATGTATTTGTGAAGCAATAAAACGACTCAGTAGCGTGAACACTGGTTTATTACTAAAGTACAAGGGCGCGCGCGTATCGCCACTGCGCCGCGCGCGCTACAGGTAAATGCGTATACCTACATATAGCACATTCCTCCACCATTACTTGTTAAGTACTCTAAAACAATGAAAAACATACATGGTTACTTAAAAGAACTTCTTGTAACAAACATTCTTTCTATCTCTAACGGAACGGCCGGGCACGGACGTCTCACTGCTAGCTTTTACCTCATTATCAACACCAGACGGTACCGCAGCAACATCAGCAGGACGTTCGAGCTCAGCGCCTTCCGTTCCTTTTGACTCATCCCCTGCAGTCAATCCCTCCTCCCCACTACTAACTAAGACCTCAATATTCTCCTCAGAAGGGATGTCAGGTCCACCTTGGCACTCAATATTTGACTGTGAGGGAGTTGATAGGCATGATGGTGTGGCTGATGGCACATCACCAGGCAAACTTAACGTCGTCTGCTGTTGCTGGGACTCCGTGCATTCGGAAGTCTCGGCTGGCAAATACTCATTGCAATAATTATCAATCGGTTCAGAGGTAACATTCCCTTTTTGTTTACTTATTTGATCAAGATGCCTTTTACATATAGTATTAAACTTTTCAACATATACTTCAAAAAATCTTATGCCTAATTTTCTTATTATTTTTCCTAATTGCCATTCAGCTTTCCTACCTGAAAACCATTTACACCATATAACCTCCCCCACCTGGAAACTCCTACTTGGTTTCAGTTTAACTGTATCGGCACTAATATTTTCATTTTTACATGGTAAAATTACATCTAATCTAGACCGTAAAGTTCTGCCAAACATTAACATAACTGGCGTAATTCCCGTAGAACAATGCACGGTATTACGATATTCAAACAAAAAAGTCATTAACTTCTCGTGTATGTCACGCTGTGGAATACTTTTATTTTCTATAATACATTTTAACATCTTTTTACAGGTTTTCACAGAATTTTCTGCTTGGCCGTTACTGGCAGGATGGTAAACAGGGGAAGTTAAATGCTTTATACCGTTATTTATACAAAAGCTATGAAACTCGGTAGAATTTATTTTTGCGTCATTATCTGATACAATAACGTTCGGAATCCCAAAGGTTGAAAATATGCTTTTTAATTTAATAATCAATGCACCTGTGGAGGTGCCGCTATTCATATAAATACATTCCAACCATTTACTAAACGCGTCGATTACAACAAGGTAAACACTCTGACCTAAAGTCATGTAGTCTATGTGAATACGATACCACGGCTGTGTGGGTCGCGGCCAAGGCGCGGGGGTCGCGCGGGGCGGAGCGCTGCGAACACGTGAGCACGCGCTGCATTCACTTACCCACCGCTCGATATCCTTATCAATCCCGGGCCACCACATTCTACTGCGAGCTGAACTTTTAGTTTTAATAATTCCAAAATGAGCCGAGTGTAATTCTTCTAGCATTTTTACTCTAAAAATCTTCGGAATCACTATTCTATGCCCTCTAAACAAGCACCCACTATTAACTTCTAAATCTGCTTTGCAATAAAAATAGGGTAATATCGACTGACATGTAACTTTACGCGGCCACCCATGATTCATATAATTTACGACGGTGGCTAACACTTTATCGAGCTTGGTGGCTTCCTTAATCTCATCGAATGAAACCGGTTTTGTAGTGGCGTCAAGAAACAGAAAAGAAATATCTTTGTTAATGACCTCATTAGCGTCGTGTTGCGAATGTGTTAACGGTGCTCGAGAGAAATAATCAGCCACTAAATTATTTTTTGCTGTTATGTATTGGACTACGTAATTATATGCGGACAGTATAATTGCATACCGTTGCAATCTTAATGCCGCCGTTACAGATACACCATTTTTCTTTCCAAATATGGATAGAAGGGGCCTG
Source organism: Tholera decimalis (assembly GCA_943138885.2). Classification (NCBI taxonomy): domain Eukaryota; kingdom Metazoa; phylum Arthropoda; class Insecta; order Lepidoptera; family Noctuidae; genus Tholera; species Tholera decimalis. Next base: position 4,978,130 of record OW964555.2, read on the forward strand.
TGGTCAGTTTTTAGAATAAAAGGCTCCTGCCTACCATAAAGGTATTGGTGGAAATGCTTAACGCCAAATATTATGGCTGTTGCTTCTTTCTGAATCTGACTATAGACTTTCTCACTAACTGATAATGACCGCGAAGCAAAAGCTATTGGACGCTCACTACCCTTATCATCTACGTGGGAAAGAACCGCGCCTAAACCCGCTGGCCCCGCATCTACGGTAAGTACCAGCGAAGCTGATGGGTCAAAATGAGCCAACAACCGGTCAGAGGCCAACTCTTCCTTAACTTTGTCGAACGCACTTTGCTGACTAACGCCCCAATGCCATGGTACACCAGTACGCAATAATGAGTGTAACGGGTTTAATAAAGAAGAAGCATTCGGTACAAAGTTTCTGTAATAATTCACAACGCCTAAAAATCTTTTAGTTTCCAGAACATTTGTTGGACGTGGCGCTTTCAAAATTGCATCAACTTTTTTGGGGCAAGTTCTAAGTCCCTTTTTATCGATAACGTAACCGAGGTACGTGATACTGTCTTGGAAAAACGCACACTTATCTTTATGCAATCTTAATCCCGCATCCTGCATTCTTCTAAATATCTCTCTAAGCCTACTCATGTGCAGTTCCCGAGTGGGGGCAGTACAACACACATCATCTAACCAGCAAGTTACCCCCTCTATACCTGCTAACAACGTCTCCATAACCCTTTGAAAAATCGCTGGCGCATTAGCAAGACCGTAAACCATACGGGTATATTTAAATAATCCTTTGGGTGTATTTATTGTTGTAAGATCTTGTGACGCACTACTTAATCGACACTGATTATATGCGTTACTTAAATCTAATTTAGAGTAATGCATACCCCCCCCCAACTTTAGCAAATACCTCCTCTATACGCGGCAATGGATATTTATCGATTTTTAAGACTTTGTTCAGAGTACAAGAAAAATCTCCTGCTATTTTAACTTGCCCATTCGATTTTAAGACGGGAACTATAGGTGTCGCGTACTCTGAGAAATTAACCGGAATTAAAATTCCTAAATCTACAAGTCGGGTTAACTCGTCTTCAACCTTATTTTTAAGTGCAAAAGGAATAGCCCGTGGCTTAAAAAAAATAGGTCTAGCGTCCTCCTTGAGCTCAAAAACGATTTCAAACTTATTGAAACAACCTAATTCGTCCTTCCATAGGTCGGGGAACTCATTTAGCAGCTGTTGCACCTCTCCAGTACATTGGTCATTAACATTGATTTTATTAAGATAAGTTGAACTATAATACATGTTAAACTTTGACATGAAATCGCGGCCTAGAAGTGGCGGTCCGCCATTTTGTACAACATAAAATTGAATGTTTTGGCATATATTTAAATAAGAAACCTTACAAATGAAATATCCCAAGGGAATTATTTTATGCCCATTGTACAGGCACATTCTAAGATCAGTTTTAATTAAATTATAATGTTTGAAATGTTGTATATATAATTGTTCTGAAATTACATTAGTACCTGAACCAGAATCTAATTCCATTTTGAATTTTAATTCATTTATTTGTATAGAAATAAGAATGGGGTCATTATTTACATACCGCATATTAAATAAGTTGCATTCTTCACAATTGTGCTCCTGTTCATCACTTACTATATGATGCAATTTGGATTTTACATTTTTAACATTACACATTTTTTTTAAATGTCCTTTTTCACCACATTTTTGGCAGTTATAATTTTTAAATCGGCACTTCACTGCTTCGTGATTTTTATAACCACACACTGAACAACGTACACTGTTAACGGGATCACGTGCAGAAGAAGAAGTACTCGATGCTGTGCTTCGCCGCTCGCGATCCTGCCCAACCCTGTAAACAGGTTCTTCTTTCACAGCCGCCGCTCCTGGCCCACCCTCCATATTTGCTTGTGAGCGCGCACCGCGTGCGCAAGCCGCCTGCTGGGCAACTTCCACCGCTTTTGCAAAGGTTAAACTTGACGAATCCTTCTCGAATAGACGGTCCCGTTCACGCCCTTCTCTTAGGCCTAGAATGAACCTATCTCGCAACAACGTCTCTAATATCTCGGCGCCAAAATCACAATATACTGAGAGTCCTCTCAAACGCGCCGCCCAGTCTTCGATACTTTCGCCATCCAAAATTACAGCTTCGTAAAATTTGGCTCTGTCTACGAAAGTCGATCTTTTTGGCTTAAAATGCACGTTGAGCTTTGACACTAAATCTTCAAATGACACAGTGTCCAGTTCTTCAGGATGAACCAAGTTCCTTGCCAGACGATAAGTTTCATCTGACAGATGCGTGAGTAATAAAGACGCTTTATTCTCGCCTTCGATTTTATTTAGCTTCATGAACTGATTCAATCTTCCATAAAAGATTTGCCATTCTTGGTTTTTATGGTCAAATGTATGTAGTGATCCAATATAATTCATTTTGCTAACTCGACACACTTGTAGGTAAGTAAATATCCTCGTCGCCAAATGATATGTATTTGTGAAGCAATAAAACGACTCAGTAGCGTGAACACTGGTTTATTACTAAAGTACAAGGGCGCGCGCGTATCGCCACTGCGCCGCGCGCGCTACAGGTAAATGCGTATACCTACATATAGCACAATTGGTAATATTGTTTAGATCACGTTCACATGAGGCTTAAGTACCTATAGAACGACAATACTTCAGCACAAAGCTTCCGGGTAAACTATGTTGAAAGTTGACTCGTCCGGCACGTGAACATAAAGATTTATAGAACTGCTAACCCGGGAAAGAGCGACGTACAACTGACCATGCGAGAAACAATTGACACCGAGATCTACTCCAGCAACACGAAAAGTCTGCCCTTGAGCCTTATTAATTGTCATTGCATAACACATCGATACTGGGAATCGCGTTCTTTTAAATTGGAATTGAAAATTATTTGGTATTATGGGAATTCTGGGAATAAAGACGGTTTCTCCTGCACCGCAACCTATTAAAATTTGAGCCTCGATTATATTTTGTTGCAACTGGGTTACTTTTAGCCGAGTTCCATTGCAAAGTTGTGGTGGTTTTAAATTTCGGAGCAGAATAATAATCAGAAAGCTTCGAACTGCTAAGCTATCGGGAGTTACACGTCTTATTGTGAGTCAACCATAAAAGATAGATATATGCTGTCGTGGGATATTTTTTATATAATTTTAAGGAACATTTCCGTCATAAATTATTTCTGTGTAGCTTTAACCATTAAGTTTGCACACGCGACGGAAGCTTAAAAAATGGAGTAACTTCTCCCGTTTTCCCAACATTTCCCTTCACTGCTCTGCTCCTATTGATTGTAGCGTGATGAAAAGTATACTATAACCAGCTCAGGAGTATGAAAAATAATTGTACCAAGTTTCGTTAAAATCCGTCGAGTAGTTTTTGTTTCTATAACGGTTATACAGACAGACAGACAGACAGACAGACAGACAGACAGACCGACAGACAGACAGACCGACAAAAATTTTACTGATTGCATTTTTGGCCTCAGTATCAATCCCTAATCACCCCCTGACAGTTATTTTGGAAATATATTTCATGTACAGAATTGACCTCTCTACAGATTTATTATAAGTATAGATTAAGAAGTCATTGTTATAAAGATTTATTTATTTAATTTTATGTATAAAGTTGTTTTTTGTTTACAAATTTTATGTTACTCCGTTTTTTTTTTGTATTTATTTTTTAGTCTTAGAAATTTTAATTTAATTTTTTATGTAATTTTGTAGAATTAGCATAGATATAAGCGATTTGGTGTAAACTGTTAGCTTATATTTGATAAATAAATGAATATGAATATGACACTCCCTTCCGCTTTACCCAGAGCGGGAGAAGTCATTCGATGATTTTCCCACCCAGGGAAAAAAGAGGTTCTGACTCCAGTCTTTGCAAGGGGTATCGTGTTACCCTGAAACAGGGTTGTTGAGGTCGGATAAGCTATCACTCCAGATAAAGTACTCAGCTTCTAAATAATCCGTCATTTCAACTGCCGACAGGTAATTTTAAACAACGATATTTCATACATCTATCTGCTGAATAGCACCGTTTTATCTTTCAGTGATTAGAATCCTTTAGTGTAATATCAGTAAGATAAGTGAACTGGAATTTACTTGGAGGTGGTGAAACAGTTCATTACACTGAATTCTGCGACAAGTCATTGTAGGTAATTAGGATCCGTTCTTGTGGATGTATACGAGATTAATTAACAACACAGGAAAGTATCAACCTATTTCTGCTTCCTTAGTACATGTTAAATTACTAGGAAACAAAAAGATAATGACGGAAATGAGTTACAGGGAAATTAAAATGTTTATTTATGTACTGTATGTAAAAGAGGGCTGTTTCTTGTCTGTTGTTGTCTGTTATTTTGCCAGAAAATTGCTATGAAGAATAAATCTTTCATATATTTTTCTAGTTCTTGGTACCCGCCTCAAGCTTGTATGAGGAAAGGTCAGAATTGTTCTTAGATGTTTTTCAAAGAACTGACTGAATACTTAGTTTTGATCTGAAATACTGAAACCCAATATTAGAACAATAAAAGCATTTAGCATTTCATAAAGAAAATTCTTAAAAGCCAGTAGCCAAAAATAATACCGACATTGTGAAAAACATTAGAAAGAGATTTGACACCCAAAACAGAGGTTGAAAACATTTTAAAAGCAAGTTGGCGCCCACTAGTGAACCACAATTTGCAGAGTTAGTTCCTAATGAATCATTAATTACACAAGTTTTTCACAGTAAACAATTGCGAAGCCGAAAACATTCTGGAACCCATTATCATGATGTTAGTACTTGTGATAGTTTATATCCAATAGGTCGTTCACGATTTTATGAGGTGAAATGAACAAACTCTGTAGAATATAATGAAATATCTGTCTGGTTTAGTGTTTCATTTAGTTAATTAAATAATAATTTAAAGTAGAAAGTGGAGAGAGGTGAGATTAGAGGGAAATAGGAGTCTATAATTTAATTACGGCAATTTGCTGAGCATTTAGTTTGTAGGTAGTTGAGAACTACTGTTTAGTTGCTTAAACTACAATCAAAATCAAAAGTCATTTAAGCCAGTCATCATTTAACAAGCATCATAAGCCTAAAACTAAAGGTGTTGGACTTTTTTTTTTTTGGTGATCGATATGTTGCAGGTTCGAAATCCACCCGTTACACTACTGCACCCACTCCAGGTTAACAAAATTGAAGAAAAGGGGAAGAATAGATTTATTCTTCTTCTTCTTAGCGTGTCGATGATGATCTAAATGGACTCAGATGGTAAGTGATATGACGTGGTCCAAGATGGAGCACGCTTTCCAGAAGTAATCTTTTCTCTCTTGACTTAAAAACCGTTGACATCCACTACAACTCCTTGAAGGTCTTCAAAACAATTATATTGGAGTCTCAAAGAAAGAAACCCGAAAATGATATGTAAATAAGATAATATAATAATTGTAGAATAAGAAATGTATTGCTTTTTAATGGGTTACAATTTAATATGCAATGGAAGGTTCAATCAAATCTTTATAATTTAATTTTAATAATAATTTAATTTCAATCGATTTAAGTTAATTTTGTAATACTAATTTTTGTTTTTTAATGTTATTAATTATGTTGAATGCTGGTTTAACCTGTAAGTGGCGACTGTATAAGACTAAGGCTGTTTGTTACTTATACCCACGAAATGCTATATACAGAAGCTGTTGGATGACCTTAATAAATAAAAAAAGTAATAATAAATAAATAAATAAAACCTGAAGAGACTGATAGGTTATAGCTATCAAGAAACACAATTTTTTTTTCAGCTTTAGATTTTTTTTTGTGAAAGTTCAAGAATTAAGAAATAGGCCATACATAGGTCCAGTGCAGCTTGGTGAATGGCACTTGTTTTCAAAGTTTTGGTTCTAAGACATGTCGAAGTCCACACAATGTTTTCCTTCGTTGATGTGAGAGCACTGGTTACGATATAAATGACATAATGTACCTGACTGGGTTCGAAACCACGACCTTGCAAATTGCAAGCCAGGCCTGTTACCACTGGGTCAACTCTTCTCAAACACTACATTATACCAAAAACTAAATATATAACAACAGATTATACTATCATTAGGAGCAGAATATAAGGTTTCATTTTATAAAACCAGATATAATCATTGTCGTCGTAAGCTCGGACGAAGTTGCGCACGCAGCTTAGTACTAACTTTCGCATAAAGTACTATTTACTAGGTTATTTTCAGTGGTTTTACTCACAGAGCCGACTAACACATAATAATATACAACGTGTAATTTAAAGGGTATGTCGCAGTATGATAGATAAAGCCGTGATATGGTTATATCCCTAGGGATATAATTATATACCGTAACATAGATAAACGTAAGCGATTCATTACTATCTTACTAGGAATATAATTATAACACAAGTCAAGTTTAGTGTTATAATTATATTACTGGACTAGCTTTTGCCCGCGACTTCGTCCGCGTGGAATAGTTACTTTGGGCTAACGTTAAATTTTTTTCAATTCGAACCAGTAGTTCCTGAGATTATCGCGTTCAAACAAACAAACAAACTCTTCAGCCTTATATTATTAGCATAGATAGCTGTTGCACGCGACTTCGTCCACGTTTCCGTGGTTTTTCGTAAAAAACAGTGGCCTATGTCCTTCCTCACGGTTCAGTGATTTTGATGTAACACACAGATTAACATTCGTGATTTAGTAGGGAAATATAATATGTCAATCTATAATACTGTTGAAAAATATCGCAATACCGAACCGCACAATATTATTGTTGATAGCTGTGCCCGCGACTCCGTCAGCGTGTAACTTCTTGTGTGTTATTAAGTTAATGTATTGGTAATATTGTTTAGATCACATTCACATGAGGCTTAAGTACCTATATAACGACAATACTTCAGCGCAAAGCTTCCGGGTAAACTATGTTGAAAGTTGACCCGTCCGGCACGTGAACATAAAGATTTCTAGAACTGCTAACCCGGGAAAGAGCGACGTACAACTGACCATGCGAGAAACAACTGACACCGAGATCTACTCCAGCAACACAAAAAGTCTGCCCTTGAACCTTATTAATAGTCATTACATAACACACCGATACTGGGAGTCGCGTTCTTTTAAATTGGAATGGAAAATTATTTGGTATTATGGGAATTCTGGGAATAAAGACGGTTTCTCCTGCACCGCAACCTGTTAAAATTTGAGCCTCGATTATATTTTGTTGCAACTGGTTTACTTTTAGCCGAGTTCCATTGCAAAGTTGTGGTGGTTATAAATTTCGGAGCAGAATAATAATCAGAAAGCTTCGAACTGCTAAGCTATCGGGAGTTACACGTGTTATTGTGAGTCAACCATAAAAGATAGATATATGCTGTCGTGGGATATTTTTTATATAATTTTAAGGAGAACATTTCCGTCATAAATGATTTTGTGTAGCTTTAACCATTAAGGTTGCACACGCGACGGAAGCTTAAAAAATGGAGTAACTTCTCCCGTTTTCCCAACATTTCCCTTCACTGCTCTGCTCCTATTGATTGTAGCGTGATGAAAAGTATACTATAACCAGCTCAGGAGTATGAAAAATAATTGTACCAAGTTTCGTTAAAATCCGTCGAGTAGTTTTTGTTTCTATAACGGTTATACAGACAGACAGACAGACAGACAGACAGACAGACAAAAATTTTACTGATTGGATTTTTGGCATCAGTATCGATCCCTAATCACCCCCTGATAGTTATTTTGTAAATATATTTCATGTACAGAATTGACCTCTCTACAGATTTATTATAAGTATAGATAGATTAAGTTTAGTGAAATAATTGTAGGAGTGTAGTGCGGTGGTGCGGCGGAGGTTAACACCCCGACTCAGAGTACCCCGACTCGGATGGGTTAGGTCAGAAGGCTAAGGCGGGAGCGAAGCGGAGCGGAGCTCCCGCTTTAGCCTTCGTGGTTATTTTTTTTTAAACCACCCAGAAATAGGATTTTGCGTAAACACCATAAAATCACTGCCAACTTTAATACGTATTATTGCTAAAAAGTATAGTAACTAATTGCAGGTTGCAAAAAGTTGATTTTGTAATAAAAATAAAAACCGATATATTGTTTTATTTGATTTTGTGGTAGATTTATAACTATTTAACCAGATTAGTTTAGTCAGATAAACATATTACTAGATTGCGACCGTAAGATAGTAATGAATCGCTTTCGTATAACTATGTTACGGTATATAATTATATCCCAAGGGATATAACCATATTACGGCTTTATCTATCATACTGCGACATATACATACCAAATGCATGGCTTCTTTGGATGATAATAAACGATATGGCAAGGGTTTTCTAATCCTATTGTACACATGTGTGGAGCATATTAGAAATTTCAATACATTGATACCAGAGTTCGAATTTTTCAAATTAAGAAGAACGAAGTGAATTATCGTTTTATTGGCAAGTGACGTGGAAAGTGATGACCCTCATAGTGATGTGACACGTTTGTTATTATTGGTATTCAAATGTATTCAAGAAATATATGAAACCAATAATTTGGTATCAATTCTTTGAGTCAGTTATTTTGAGCTGAAACTTTGCATAGAGAATCCGTACTAGATGTTGTCTTCAGTCCTTTTGGATAGATATGGGGTTTCCGTTACACGTTGTATAAGAGTAAAACAGGTTTTTTTTGGGTGGGAAAATCATTAAATGACTTCTCCCGCTGTGGATTGAGCAGTAAGGAGTGTCAGACTTCTACTGACTAATAAGCCAACCCTGCTTCCTCATTTGCTCTTGCGTTCCGGAGTCACGGTATCTCGTTACAACATTTCCACAAGAGAGCAAAAATAGTTAACCCTTATACATAGTCTCTTCATGTCCGCGGGTTGACTTAGAAACTATCTGAATGACTACACTATCTTGGTATGTTCATACGAGTATACATATATCACGTCTACGGAGGAGCCAACACATACTCACAAAACGTTTTGGGAATACTTTCATTGTGCGTACGGCTAAGGAGTGGAATTCCCTGCTGGAGTCTGTGTGTCCCGATAGCTATAACCTAGGGGTCATTAAGTCAAGAGTGAATAGGTTACTTTTAGGTAAGCGTGCTCCATCCAAATGTCCTTACTTTGGTAATGTTCGTCAAATCGTTCCAGCTCCTTAAGGTTCTAAGTTGAGCTACGCGATATTTGATAAATGCGTTCACTGTTTGGACGGGCCTGCTCAAATCTGTTTGATTCTGTCCTCTAAAGGGCGCCACAGACATTAACCTACATGGCTCTCATATGATTTGGATCACTACAGATTGTCTGGACTTTAAAAGAGACGTTGACCTCTGAGTTTGTTTCAGTGTTTCTTCTCAGAGTAGTCAGTTAGGAAACACTGGCCTCATCTAGTTTACATTTACGAAAAAAAGACGTGTGAAAGTGTTATTTATAACCTATTTGCAAAATAAACATCATTATTTCATTATTCCATCTTACCATCAGGTGAGATGGTGGTCAAATGTGAACCTATTAAAAAAGTTTGTGCCTAAATAATATCAATCGCACGGGTCCGTGGATGAAGTGACCGTCTCAACATAATTATTGAGATTCCTCTGGTCCTTAGAAAGCACACTACGCCATGGGTCCCACTGTCATTTGTGCGTCTCTGACAGTCGTTAAGGTAGACAAAAGCCAGAAAGGTTTAAACACCAGTCTTTCTAAAAAGTATCGTGTTATCCAAGGACTGGGTTGTGGAGGTAAGACGGGCAGTCGTTTTAGTTGCATACGGTAAGACTAGAAACCTATCTCAACATCTGTAAACGAAAGGTTCCGTACCTGTCCACATCACGAAAGCGCATAGAGTGCTGCCTTGTGCCTTGCACTAGATCAACGTTAGCAAAAAGGCATTATAGTGTTTTAGCTCCGCATATACTATACCGCATATACTATACTTATAATAAATCTGTAGAGAGGTCAATTCTGTACATGAAATATATTTCCAAAATACATAACTATCAGGGGGTGATTAGGGTTCGATACTGATGCCAAAAATGCAATCGGTAAAATTTTTCTCTGTCTGTCTGTCTGTCTGTATAACCGTTATAGAAACAAAAACTACTCGACGGATTTTAAGGAAACTTGGTACAATTATTTTTCATACTCCTGGGCTGGTTACAGTATACTTTTCATCACGCTACAATCAATAGGAGCAGAGCAGCGAAGGGAAATGTTGGTTTCAGCATCAGCTTCAGTTTCGCTTCAGTTTCAGCTTCAGCTTCAGTTTCAGTTTCAGCTTCGGCTTCAGTTTCAGTTTCAGCTTCAGCTTCAGTTTCAGCTTCAGTTTCAGCTTCAGTTTCAGCTTCAGTTTCAGCTTCAGCTTCAGCTTTAGATTCAGTTTCAGTTTCAGCTTCAGTTTCAGCTTCAGCTTCAGTTTCAGCTTCAGCTTTAGATTCAGCTATATCGTAGATACTCCATTAAAATTATCTTCTTTATTTCCAATACATACTTATAAATTACATTTTTTAATATTCTATAAAAAAAGAAACATTTAAAAATATAAAAAATAGTAGCCCACCGGTATCAGGAACAGGGTCCAAGCTACCGGCGGTCAGGGCTCCATAGAGAGGAACCTTCTGACGATACGCGCCATGTCGAGGAGTACCGCTTTCTGAAACAAGTCCTTGATCTAACCGTCTAACGAGAGCCTCATTAGGTGTTGGTCGAGTTCACATGTCGACATTCTCGTGTGCTCAGCTCTCACGAGGTTCTCGTCATGCGGGATGGTTATGTCGACAATCATGGCACGCCTTTCGATTTTGTCCACCACCACTATATCAGGCTTATTGGCTACAATAGTACGGCACTTTCGATTCCACAAGAGAATATTTCAGAGCAAGTTGCTAAAGAATTATCTTGGCTGCAAGGTTGTGCCGGTGCAAGTACTCTCCATTAGAAAGATGAGAACAACCAGAGATAATGTGGTGGATTGATTCACCCGGACGGTGACATGTCCGACATATTATGTCAACCGTGCCATCCTTCACATTACATTTCCGGTAGTTGTTCGTCATGATAACTTCGCCCATAATTACACCTTCGTAATTTAACATATCTTTCCATACCATACAAAAATCAAGACCAAAACTCTAGATATACAAAAGAAGAATAAAAATTGGCCAAGTGCGAGTCAGACTCGCCCATGAAGGGTTCCGTATTAACTATAATAAATATAATATAATATGTATATTTATTTGACGAAAAAAAAAAACCTTACAAATTTACAAAAACTACGCCAAATAACTTTGTTTTTCATAGTGTTTGTATGAATTACAAAGTTATATTTGCGGTTTTAGAAAATATGCTGTATCTCAAAAACTGCTGAACTGATTTCGTTCAAACTAATTTTGGTTGAAAGTTTACATTAAGATCTACAGACATATGTTTATTGTAGATTTTTCACTCCATTATTATAGAAGTTAGAGAGGGGGGGGGGGGACCACACATTTTACCACTTTGGAAGCTTATATCTTTTAAACGATTGACTTTATGAAAAAGTGGTTTCCTGTCTATAGATACCACACATGCATAAAAAAAAATATTTTCAGTTTTAGTTCCATGTATGGGGAGCCCCCTTTATTTTAAATATTTTTTTTTTCTAAAATCGGAAAGCGGTTTACAGAATACCTACCAAGTTTTACATGTATAGTCCATTAAACTATTCAGTTTCGGAATAAAATGTCTGTGAAATACGGACGGACGGACAGACAGACAGACAGAGAGACAGATGGACAGACATGACGAAACTATAAGGGTTCCGTTTTTTGTCATTCGGCTACGGAACCCTAAAAAACGTAATGATAATTAAAAGGAAATATTAAAAACTTACGGCTAAAATTCATGCTGTCATGTATATTCGTGTCTGTTTGCTGGTGTGTTTGTTTATGCATGTGTGTGTGTGTGAGTAGGTGTGCGTGTGTTTACTACGTATAAAGCTTATCTTTTTAAGAGATTTTCTACATCAGTATAATTTGTCTTTAGCCACGTACTCGATACTTTTTTAAATTCGTTATTACTTATTTTATTTTATTTATATATTTTTAGATTTTGCTATGTTTATTGTATATATGCAGAGCTAGAAAACTATAATGCCTTTTTGTTAACGTTGATCTAGTGCAAGGCACAAGGCAGCACTCTACGCGCTTTCGTGATGTGGGCAGGTACGGATGTGATCCGTAAGGGTCGATTGTGGAACAATAGTAACAGAAGGAATCTTCGTTTTCAAAAGCACATGATCTAAACAGGTCCCACTAGCGTCACGAGTGATGTAATAATGTGCCGGTAATAAACCGTGATAAGCTGTAAGAGAAAGATATTGATTAGAGCTAGAACTTAGATTTTCCGAAATTATATCTATATTCAGATCACCCAATATAGCTATATTTTTAAAACCGGATAATTTCCCCAAAGTTTCATCAAGCGACGTCAAAAAAGGGGTCTATGTTGGTATATGACGGCGACTGATAAATAGCTAGTAACGCGGTATCATTGTTACCAATTTTAATCAGTAGGCAATTACAATTTTGTACATTAGAAGCTAATGATGAAGTACCTAGAGAACTCGACTATTAATGGAGCAGCACTGGTACAGGCTTTTGTAACTAAGTAAATTACAAACCGACCAACTAAAAAGACAGAAATAAAAACTTTTTAACAAAAAATTAAACCGACTTCCAAAAAACACTGCAAAGTGAAAAATAACTTTAATTTCGGAAGTCGAAGTGCAATACAAAATTCAAAACGAAATTAAACTTTGCAGTGTTTTTTGGAAGTCGGTTTAATTTTTTGTTAATATGTTTTTATTTATTATATTACTAGGGATCCAACTCACAGTGACGGGGCCTCATAGGGCCGTCAGTAGAAATCTGACACACCCTTCCGCTTGACCCAGAGCGGAAGAAGTCATTCGATGATTTTCCCACCCAAATAAAAAAAAGGGATCCAACTCAGCTTTGCACGGTCTTATTCTGCTAATTCACATAATTTTCATCACAGACAGACTTTGTTTTGACTTACAAAATTTAAGGATTAGGCAGAAGTGTACTACTTATAAGAAGTGAAATCTGCTCCTCTGTCTTGGCCACTGATAAATTTCCAATGAAAATATCCAACAGGTGTAAAGAATGTTGCCAATTCATTTTAATATTACTTTAATTTTAGTTAATTGTTTCTATACTTACATGTTATTTTGGTATAGTGGTCAGTGGCCCTGACTGCTATGCGCAAGGTCGTGGGTTCGATTCCCACCTAGGACAAATGTTTGTGTGATGAGCACGGTCATTTGTTCTTTGTCTGGGTGTAATTTATCTATAATATGTATGTATTTAGAAATATATATGTATATTTATCAGTTGTCTAGTACCCATACCACAAGCTCTGCTTAGTTTGGGGCTAGATGGCGTTGTGTGAAAAGTTGTGGAATATTATTATTATTACCTCCTTTACTTTATATACCTCTCAAAAATTAAATTTTTAAATATTTTTCTATAAAAAAGTGACAATAAAAAAAACATTTAAAAATATAAAAAATGGCAGTCCACTGGTATCGGGAACGGGGTCCAAGCTACCGGTGGTTAGGTCTCCCGAGAAAGGAACCTCCTCACAATACGAGCTGTTTCGAGGAGAACTGCCTTCTGTATCAGGCCCTTTATCCAGCTGTGCAAAGCCAGCTTCGACAGATGGTCGTCGAAGCTTTTAGCTATCAGCCCATTGACTGATATGACAATCGGCACAATGACAGCCAAGTCCACATCCCACATGTCAACAACCTCATGAGCTAAGTCGAGATACTTAATGTGTTTCTCTTTCTCAGCTTTCACGAGATTCTCGTCATGTGGGATGGTAACATCGATTATCATTGCGCGGCGCACTAATCGGTCTATCACCACTATATCAGGCTTATTGGCAACAATAGTCCTATCAGTGATGATAGACCGATCCCAGTACAACGTGACATAGTCATTTTCGAGAACTGGGTCGGGCACATACTTGTAATACGGTACCTCAGAATCGACAAGTTTGTATTTCAAAGCAAGTTGCTGGTGGATAATTCTGGCTACTTGGTTGTGTCTATGCAAGTACTCGCCGTTAGCTAGACGAGAACAACCGGAGACAATATGTCTGATGGACTCACCAGGACGATGGCATGCCCGACACACGTCAATCGTCCCGTCCCTCATAATATGTCTCCGGTAATTATTCGTCAAGATAACTTCGTCCATAATTGCACAGACAAAACCTTCAGTTTCTCCGAAGAGATCCCCGAAGCGTAGCCAGGCAACGGAAGCTGTCAAATCTACATCGGATCCATAAAGAGCCCGATATTAGCGACCATGAAGTTCCTTGCTTTTCCATACCTCCTTGCGGTCATCTGGGGTAAGTATAACAGGTTTGTGCCAGTTCTCTTTAGCCATAGTCAACGGGGTGAGTCCCTTGTCCACTGCAATCACATCTCGGGGCATACCCACATCGGCTTTAAGGAAATATTCCCTGAGACTGCAAATCTCGCGGTTGTGGAGAGTTTTGGCATTTAAAAAGCCTCGACCTCCATATTTCCGCGGGATATACAGTCTCATCACCGATGATCGTGGGTGATGCATCCGATTTGTGGTTAGCAGTGTACGGACCCTCCTATCCAGGGCGTCCAGTTCAGTTTGAGTCCATTTGAGTATGCCGAAAGAATACATCAACACCGGGATGACCCAACCGTTGAAAGCGCGCACCTTATTTCCTCCCGACAAAAGGCTGTTTAATACCTTTGTCAGGCGGCCAATGAAGCGCTCCCTCAGTGATTGCTTCATGTCAGCAACATTAATGCCCAAAGCTTCCGACATACCCAAATACTTATAAGTTTCGGTTAAGCAGAGATATCTAAGGTGTATGGAATCTGAAAGTTGAATTCCTTCAGATTCCATAATCTCTCCTCGTTTTACATGCATGATTGCACATTTGTACACACCAAATTCCATCTTGATGACGCTACTGAAAGTTTCAGTTACCTTCAGTAGTTCCATCAGTTGCAAGTTGTTGGGGGCAAAGAGTTTCAAATCATCCATGTAAAGGAGGTGGGATATACTTTGACCTCCTCTTCGCAACCGATAGCCCAGGCCTGACTCCTCTAGCATTGTACTTAGAGGATTCAGGGCCAAGCAAAACCAAAGTGGACTCAAACTGTCGCCCTGAAATATTCCCCGTCTGATCCATATAGGCTCATCATTCCCTCGAATCGGTCGACATCCTTTATTATTACTATTCCATTTATTCAATCTATGTACATACAAATTACATTTTTAAATATTAATATAAAAAATAAAAACATTTAAAAATATAAAAAATAGTAGCCCACCGGCATCGGGAATAGGGTCCAAGCTACCGGTGGTCAGGGCTCCATAGAGAGGAACCTCCTCACAATACGCGCCGTTTCCAGGAGTTCTGCTTTCTGGATCAAGCCCTTGATCCAGCTGCCCAACGAGAGCCTCCTTAGATGTTGGTCGAGGCTCTTGGCTATTATACCATTGGCTGTGACGACTATCGGCACAATGATTGCTGTCTCCACATCCCACATGTCGACAACCTCGCGCGCCAGGTCAAGATACTTATTTTTTTATCTATCTCAGCTTTCACGAGGTTCTCGTCATGGGGGACTGCTATATCAACAATGATTGTGCGACGCTCTAATCGGTCTATCACCACTATGTCAGGCTTATTGGCAACAATAGTCCTGTCAGTGATGATAGACCGATCCCAATACAGTGTAATATTGCCATTTTCGAGAACTGGGTCGGGCACATACCTATAGTATGGTACTTCTGATTCCATAAGATTGTATTTAAGAGCAAGTTGCTGGTGAATAATCCTGGCTACGAGGTTGTGTCTATGCAAATAGTCTCCGTTAGCCAGACGAGAACAACCGGAGATAATGTGACGAATGGATTCTCCCGGTTTGTGACATGCCCGACATATGTCTACCGTACCATCCTTCACAATATATTTCCGATAGTTATTCGTCATCATAACTTCGTCCATAATCGCACAGACAAAACCTTCGGTTTCCCCGAAGAGGTCACCAAAACGTAGCCAGGCTACGGACGCTAATGTGTCTACGTCAGACCCATGAAGGGCCCGGTAATAGCGCCCGTGAAGCTCCTTGCTCTGCCATACTTCTCTGCGGTCATTAGTATCTAATACTACAGGTTTACGCCAATTCTCGCAACCTAAGGATTATTATTATTATTTACTTATGTTACATCATTTATTCATGCTGCACCTGTTGACGTTATCACGTCAGCACCGGTGATCGGTGACAATCAGCACTGTGTCACTGTCTCGAATGGTGGCACAGCATTAAGATACAGACATAGATGCTTCTTAAGTATATAAAATAAATGTATTTAGGTATAGGTATAAGTATATTTTTTTTATTTATGTAGATTTATTTTTTTATGATACTAGCTTTTTAGTTTTTTTTTTTCGTTTTATAATTATTTATTTTATTTTACAGAAAGCTTACAGACTAATTCTTGTCATAATTTTATCACGTACGTATGCACCTCCTTCTACGATCGTTTTACGTGTACGAGTATACATAGAGGCATATTTCCCACTTTTTGTTTTTTTTTTTTCTTTTTAACGTGGTAAAATTATCAAATAAGTCCTCCCACTCCGGGCAGGGTGGGAGGGACTGTCAGACTTTTACTGACTAAAATCCACGGTGTTCCTTCAATAACCCTTTACATACCGGGGCCACGGTAACGGGATGAGTCCCGCGACCCCGGCGGGCTTCGGCCCTCTGCAGAGGTGGCCTCGTCATGTTGCTGACGCTCTTTGAGGCGCGCGTGGAACACGACGCGCCGTCGACCCGGGCATGGTCCATGGTCGGACAGCGAGTTGCCCTTTACTCGCTGTCCGCATGCCCGCGCCTACGGTGGCCGGAGATCGTCGGCCGACGTCCGACGCCGTGGGCGTCTACCACTGCGGTTGGGCTGGAGGGAGTACGCCATCCTCTCCCTCACGCGGCCCGCCTCCTCCTTCGGAAGCATGACTGCTTCGCAAAAGGAGGCGACCGCTTCCCACTCCCTCTCGCCCCGCAGCATGGCCTCGACCAATGCCGGGCGCGAGAGGTCTCCGCCTATCGCCGCCGTGAGGACACGTCGGTGCTCTGCCCAAGCGGGGCAGTCTTGCACCGTGTGCTCTACGGTGTCCTCAGGGCGCATATTTCCCCCTTAGTTTAAGTTATTTTTTTGTGTCGTTTTCTTGGTTGATAGGCTCGCCTTTGTAGAAATAACCTATTCACTCTTGACTTAAAGACCATCAGATTACAGCTATTCTTTTCTCACATTCGTGTCTTATGTCATGCGCTGTCTGGCACCACAAAAAAAAACTAATTTCCTTCCTTTCATTGAATATTGAAATTGTTATTCATTTTTCCCTTCCAAGAATTGTTTGCTTATATCAGATTAGCATCCCGTCATTCGCGAATCATGTCAGTGAATTTGCGCCATTCAGTACAAAATACGTTTTGCGACAAGAATAGAAGGATTACTTCAAAAGTGTGTAATATTTCTTTTTACAACGATTTATTTTTCGTAGCTTTATGTAGATTTTTTTAAAGGAGACTTACTTATGCCCACGGAATTGCTCGTTTTAAATGATTTTAAGAGACCTTCTTTAAGGTGTACCCTATTTCTGTACTAAAGTAGTTTAGTGCTTTAGACGTGTAAGTTTAACAGTTATTTTTCACTTCATATTGAGTTATTATCTTTTTACGTATTTTACTATTAAGTTACTATTTTTTTTCTGAAAATAGGTTTGCGTTTGATCATCATCTCATCTGATGGTAAGTGAGGATATGGTCGAAGATAGAGCATGCTTACCTAAAAGTAACCTAATTACTCATGACTTAAAGACTCCCAGGTTATAGCTATCAGGAAACACAGACTCCGGCAGTGAATTCCACTCCTTAGCCGTACGCACAATGAAGGTATTTCCAAAATGTTTTGTGCGTATGAGTGGGATGTCCACCATGTAACAATGGCGCTTCGCCGTTTGTCTCGTTTTTGTTTTCAGAGGTAGGTATGTTTATTTATGCAAATTATTTATAGTAGATTTGCAGTTCTTTTATACAAGTGAAGTAGTCTAAAA
Organism: Tholera decimalis; assembly: GCA_943138885.2. Taxonomy (NCBI): domain Eukaryota; kingdom Metazoa; phylum Arthropoda; class Insecta; order Lepidoptera; family Noctuidae; genus Tholera; species Tholera decimalis. The sequence goes on from OW964555.2 coordinate 4,996,319, forward strand.
GTCATCCACTTAGTCGATGAACATTATTTATTCTACAAAACCTAGATCAAAGGCCAAGCGGGGGAGTAGGTAAGATCCATTTTTTTATGTTCAGTTTATTTTAGAATAATAAATCTTTTCAGTTTTATTTTTGGTACAAAGGGGATAGCTTGTTGTAGGTTATTGAAAGAAACCATGTAAAGAGGTACTTTACTGTTTTTACAGGATTTCATATTAATTATTAATATCCTTTTTCTAAGTTCTTTTTTTGTATTGTATTCTGCGTTTTTAGGGTTCCGTAGCTGAATGGCAAAAAACGAAACCCTTATAGTTCGATGTGTATGTCCGTCTGTCTGTCTGTCTGTCTGTCCGTCCGTCGGTATGTCACAGCCATTTTATTCCGAAACTATTAAGACTATACATATGAAACTTAGTAGGTAGATGTATTCTGTGAACCGCTTTCCGATTTTAAGAAAATATTTAAAATAAAGGGGGGTCCCCATACATGGAACTAGAACTGAAAATATTTTTTTCATGAAACCTATGTGTGTGTGGTTTCTATAGACAGGTCTTTAAAAATGATGGGGGTTTCTAAAATCACTTTTTCATACAGTCAATTGTTTAATAGATTTAAGCTTCCAAAGTGGTAAAATGTGCCCCCCCCCCCTCTAACTTCTATAATAATGGAGTGAAAAATCTAAAAAAAAACTATATGGAAGCATTTATTCAGTTCAGTTAACAATTATATTGTGTTGAACAGTACATATTAATAATACAATAAAATTAACACATGCAGGAACTAAAATTCAGAAGCGCAATTAAAATTAATGTGAAAAGTAAAGTTAAAAAACAGAGGTATTAAACTAATTTAAAATATGTAAAAAAAAAACTTATTTAAAAAATCTAAAAAACCCGACTGCCCAACTGAAGTGTAAAAAACAAGCACATTTTTATTTTTAAAAGTGACAAGCAGGCGGGTCCCTATTGAACATATTTTTTTTAAATGGGATGGGTCCGCCTGCTTGTCACTTTTAAAAATAAAAATGTGCTTGTTTCTTACACTTCAGTTGGGCAGTCGGGTTTTTTAGATTTTTTAAATAAGTTTTTTTTTAACTTTTTAGTTAAAATATTAATTAACAATTTTTTAGTTTTCCCGGTCGTGTCACATTGGCACTCCACCGGACTCAGTGAGTCCATATTTTTAAACTTTCTCATTGTGTTATTTTGCTAGTATTACACTAATGATAAACATGATATACCTTTTTGAAATCCTTATGTTAAGTTCTTTAATTTGATACCCATATTATAGTATTTGAAAAAATATTTTTTTTTTGCACCATGTGTAATGGCTTCGCACAGCCGCCATGTTTAATTTTTTTTAATGTCACCTATCTAAGAACACTCGGACTGTTAAGACAAATCTAACGATACCTCAATTGTGTGAATCCGTTCAGCGGTTCTGGAGATATGAGGTAATAAAGAATATTACAAACATACATACATACAAGATACGCGCGAAAAACATAACCCTTCCTTTGCAGTCGGGTAAAAAATAAATATAATGTCAAATCAATCGTAATTATAATGTGAAATTCAATGTCAAAATATTGAAAGTACAATAAAAATTAAAAACAATGATCGCTGCTATTATTATAAGTGACTATTTTTATTATTTGACATAAACTCCGATACCGAGTATAAATATATATCTGTAGATCTTAATATAAACTTTCAACCAATATTGATTGGAACGAAATCGGGTCAGCAGTTTTTGAGATACAGCATATTTTCTAAAACCGCAAATATAACTTTGTAATTCATACAAACACTATGAAAAACAAAGTTATTTAGCGTAGTTGTAAATAAGCTAGTTTTAAGAAATTTTTAAGGTTTTTTTTATTCGTCAAATAAATATACCTATTATATTATTATAGTTACTACGGAACCCTTCATGGGCGAGTCTGACTCGCACTTGGCCAATTTTTTTTTGTTGGTAGAATCCGTGTGGCACCCTTGGGCTGCAGCTGCAGCGTTAGCTGTTAATGTGTGTGTGTGTGTCAGTGTTGCCACCTGACATTAAGCTGATTCAATAAAAGCAATTTTCTTTCCTTCTTTCAAAACCGAATGAGTTCGTTTCTGGTTTTGCGGAACAAATTTACTCGACGATAACTATACGCATAGTGATTACTTTATATTTACGAGTCGTCTTCCTTTATTACTAAGCCCTACGATTTCAGCAACATGAAATAAAATAAGGAGCTTGTTTTTAGTACTTACCTATGAAGGAACTCCATATTATTATAAAACCACGTTTACCTTAAAATATTACCAAGGTGTTTTCAGTGCTTTCAACGTTATAATGAAAATTTCATCAGTGAATTTCGTCTTCTCTGCTAGACCCACTTATCCCCGTGCTTAACCTTTGTTCATAATTTATGTGAGACTTAAGAAAAGTTATCAAGTACCTTCTTGGCTCTTAGTAAAGAACATTACTGAATAAAATATTCATAAATTTCCCTGTGAGAGTGGAATTACGTCGTGTAGTCATCGTTGGTAATCTTCTATGTAACGTGAAGTGCGTCTGGTTATTATGAATCGTCATACCAGGTATGTAGAAGTTATATAGGTGTGGTTAATTTTGGCAATTCCGTTGGTGAAAGCTTTTGTATGAAGGATAATTGTCATGCTTAACAATCGTTGAAATTCAAGCTTAATTGAATAAAACACTTCTTATTTTTCTGTTGTACTTTTCTTGAATGTAGAATATCGTTCTTGTATTTATGTCGTTTACACAGACACTCGATACAATATGATAGGAATCGAGGCCGAGGGTTGAAGCTTGTTATTATTCAACGTGTAACGGAAACCCCATATCTATCCAAAAGGGCTGAAGATAACATCTGGTATGGAGTATCTATGCACAGTTTCAGCTAAAAATAAGTGACTCAAAGAATTGATACCAAATTATCGGTTTCATATGTTTCTTGAATACCAATTATAACAAACGTGTCACAGCACTACAAGGGTCAATAACTAAGTTCCACACGTATTGACATAGGATTACAAAACCCTTGCCATATCGTTTGTTATCATCCAAAGAAGCCGTGCACTTGGTATGTATATACCCTTTAAATTACACGTTGTATATAGAAATATTTAGCATTAAAAGTAGCTTACTATTAGTATTTTACTAAAGAGAAAATGCCTATTTGAACTCAACAACCCAGTAACTGGGTAAAACAATACCCTTTGGTAAAACTAGTGTCATTATTTCTTGTTTCTGGCTGCCTGAAACTAAAATGTTTGTCAAAAATGTTTTAACAACAGCCGAAACCAAAAGCTATACGAGGTACGAAGTAAATTGGGTATGTAACGGATGGTCACCCATACAAAATATGACCTCGGAAAGTGTAGCTTAACCATGAAGTTCGACTCTACAGCTGTTATAATTTTGTCTCGATTTCTCCCTCTTCCTCATTTAAATTCCGAGGGATGTTTTCTTGATGTGAATTTAGTTGAAGGGTGAGATCCACAATTAAAACTGAACGCAATCAGAATATCTTAACTACGTTTAACCGTTATCAGTGTTATTTTTGCATTTAAATATTGACCCTGATAAAAATGTATCCTAACAAATCTTGCTAAGTCCGATGAGAATGATAGGTAAATAAACACAATTTAAAAAAGTGCGTTTCCGATTTGC